>CM048755.1:219570832-220820832 GCA_026315105.1 Locusta migratoria
TTAGCACAAGCAAAAGCCAGGAAGGTTCGTTTTGTCTAGTATGTTTTTAAATTTTTATATTACGTTCAGCGTCTTCGTTATTTACTGTGTTGCTTCTTATTTTGTTCAACATTAAATAGTTATTGTAAATATTATTGTTCAGACCAAATTATCGTTAAATTGTAAATATATTTTGTTTTCCGTTAAATACATTATCTGTTCACAACCATTTAAAAAAGTTTATTTACGTTATTTGTAAGTTCATGCAGCACTGGATTAGCCGAGCGGTCTAAGGCGCTGCAGTAATGGACTGTGCGGCCGGTCCTGGCGGAGGTTCTAGTCCTCGCTCGGGCATGTGTGTGTGTGTGTGTGTGTGTGTGTTTGTCCTTATGATAATTTAGGTTGAGTAGTGTGTAAGCCTAGGGACTGATGACCTTAGCAGCTAAGTCCCATAAGATGTCACACACATTTGAACATTTTTGTTAATTCAAAAGGCTTATTAAAATTAGCTAGATTTCTTCAGCCAGGTTTGATTCCATTTTTGAGCTTGTGCCCAGCGACTGTCTTGTACAAATCTGTAGAGAATGTCATCAATCAGTTGCAATTTTTGTTTTTATTTTCCAGATCTATATAGATTTCGGGCACAGTGTGGCTATTCTCAATGCTTTGATTTATGATGACATCTATAACGCCATGCTGAACGTAGCTGTCAACATGACGGTTTAGATGCAAGTACATATTAAAAGCTTTGAGAGTGGCCTAGAAAGATCTGAAAAGAAAAAAAACTGCGATTCATTGCTGAGATCTCCTACAGATTTGTTTAAATAAAATTCCAAAAACGTTTTGTTTAAAAAAAAAAAAAAAAAAAAAAAAAAAAAAAAAAAAAAAAAAGGAAAAACGTGGGGAAGGGGGGGGCGGCAATTTAGCAGCTCGCACGGGGCGGCACTTGGGCTTGCACCGGCCCTGGTATCAGTACTGTGGATCATTCATCAATCAGCCAGCATTCGTATAGAGTGTCGCCAGCTAAAAGACGGATAATTCGGGAAGAAGTGGAGAAGATGTTGCATGATGACATTATTCAACCTTCGGAGAGACCGTGGTCGTCTCTGGTGGTTCTCATAAAGAAGAAGGGTGGCACGTGGCGATTCTGTGTCGACTATTGGCGGCTGAACAAAATCACAAAGAATGATGCCTACCCATTGTCGCGCATTGACGACACCTTAGACTACTTGAAATGAGCTACATACTTCTCAACTATGGATATGCAGACAGGATACTGGCAAATCGAGGTTGACGAAGCTGACAGGGAGAAGACAGCTTTTATTACACCTGACGGCCTCTATGAATTGAAAGTAATGCCATTTGAATTATGTAATGCTCCAGCCACATGTACAACTTGGTTCGACACCTTAAGTGGACGACGTGTCTTTGCTATTTAGATGACATTGTCGTTTTCTCGAAAACATTTGAAGAACATCTGAGTCGCCTGTCAACTGTGTTGAAGTGTGTTCAGGCTGCAGGACTCCGCCTCAATCCAAAGAAGTGCCTCTTCGTCGCCAAAGAGAAAAAATCCTGGGGCACCTAATCAATGGATACGGTGTCCGTCCTAATCCAGATAAAGTAAGGGCAGTCACAGAATTCCAACTCCTCAGCACATTCGTGATGTGAGAAGTTTTCTCGTGCTGTGCTCATACTACTGACGTTTCATAAAAGGATTTTGTAACAAGGCACGTCCATTGCAAGAACTTCTGCAGGGAGACGCTAAATTTTACTGGGATGAGACAAAAGAAAGTGCTTTTTGGGCACTTAAGGAGGCTCTAACTTCCGCACCAGTTCTAGCCTTGTACAACGAGAATGTGGAAACGGAACTTCACAGATGCCAGTGGTTTTGGGATTGGTGCAGTGCTTGTACAAGTTCAGGAAGATGTTGAAAAAGTGATAGCCTATGCATCAAGAGTACTCTCAAAGTCCGAGATAAACTACTCTACAACTGAGAAAGAATGTCTTGCAGTTATCTGGGCCATCAACAAGTTCCAGCCGTATTTATTCAGCAAACCATTCACTGTCGTGACAGACCCCATTCTTTGTGTTGGCTGACTAGCTTGAAGGATCCATCAGGTTGATTAGCAAGATGGCCACTAAGACTCCAAGAGTACGATGTTACAGTAGTATTCAAGAACGGGCACAAACACAAAATACTGACTGCCTTTCGAGGAATCCATTAGCGGAAGACAAGATCATGAATGAAATTTCAGCCCTCACTGAATTAGGTGATGTTACAGCTGAACATTGGGAAGATCCAGCACTATTAAAAACGATAGAGGCCTTGGAGAAAGGAGAACCGACCAATGGAGAGTTCCAACTTATAAACGGGACACTGTATAAGGGCAACTACGATCCACTGGGCTCCAAATGGCTACTGGTCGTTCCAGCTAACCTCCAGCCAGCTATTCTCAAGTATTTACACGACGCTCCAATATCCTGTCATCTGTGATTTGTGAAGACCCTAGACAGAATGAGATGCAGGTATTACTGGAAAGGTCTCTACCGATCTGTCAAGCACTATGTGAGTCACTGTAAAGAGTGCTAGCGACGGAAGCATGTGCCACAATTACCTCTAGGACATCTCGTATCGATTCCACCTGCAGCAGCTCCATTCCACCGAGTTGGGGTCGATCTTTTAGGGAGGTTCCTGAAGTCGACAACCGGTAACCGATGGATAATTGTCTGCAGTGACTACCTCACATGCTACGCTGTCACCAAATCTGTGCCGACTGCAGAAGCTCCAGAGATCGCAAAATTTCTTGTAGAAGACATTATTTTGAAGCATGGAGCACCATGTGTGATGATATCTGATAGTGGAAAAGTATTCCAGTCAAAATTAGTATCAGAGGTAATGTCACTTTGCGACATTGTCCACAGGATGACAACTGCATACCATCCCTCAGACAAATGGTCTTACAGAACGTTTTAACAAAACGTTAGCAGATATGCAGTTGATGTACGTCGATGTTCAGCAGAAGGATTGGGATACAATACTGCCAGTCGTGACATTTGCTTATAATATTGCAAGACAAAACACCACAGGCTTCACGCCGTTTTTCCAGCTCCATGCCCGTGAAGCTGAGACGACAATGGATACGCTGTTCCTGTTCCAGTTGGACGACACTCTGGATGACTATGTGAAACAGCTCATCACCAGAGTGGAAGAAGCAAGACAGCTGGCTCGCATACGGAAACTGGACGCCCAGGAGAAGGACTGTCAGCGGTATAACGGCAAGCACCGACCTGCTGTGTACAGTCCAGGAGATCTGGTATGGATTTTTACCCCTGTACGGAAAGTTGGACTATCAGAAAAGTTATTGAGGCGATACTTTGGTCCGTACCGTCTCATACGCCGCCTGTCAGACGTCACATACGAAGTAGAGGATTATGAGCCATCGTCGAAACGACAAAACGAAGAGACATCGTTCATGTCCTCTGCATGAAGCCTTACTACCATCCTGAGGAGCAGATAGGCGAAAATGGCTTCTTCTTCAAGGACTCTAAGGGCGGTAATGATACTGATGAAGCCATTACAGGAACGTCTATCGTCGGTAATCGTGCAGAAGGAAAGGATTCTCCATAACTGCCATACAGAGGACCCAGGACAAGATCAAGAGCCAGGACATTGCAGCAGGCTCCAAAGGGAACCTAACAGCGGGTCGCTGTTCTTTCAGGAGAGGGAGCAATGCCACAAGACTCCAACTTAACCAACTGATGGCGTGGTGCAATGGATAGCATCACCGATTGTGTTGCTGAAGGTCGTCCGTTCAATCCTGTCCACCGGCAAAAATTTATTGCTTTGTAAATAACATTTCCAGAATATTCTATATGTTTATTATGTTCACTTGTAATTTCTACATGTTTCTTATGTTAACTATTCTTCTAATTTCTGGTACATACTGTCTTTGTATAAATAGCAGAGTACTCTGCGCGAGAGGCAGCTAGTGCTGCGTGTATGTTAAGTTTGCAAATAAACCTGCTTTCACTATAAGTTCTGTATTCAGTTGACAACCCTGCCTTCGAAGTCAAGCCTGCTTCCCTTTCAATGCGATAATATATATAGTTTACCAATAGGCCTACCGAACTGTTCCTTCACCCTGTCTGTGAATAATTCATTGTAGGCCTATTTTCGTTTGTAATAGGTTTACAGGGATAAACATGTCTTTAGAAATGTTACCCAATAGTGTCTAGGTTTTATACTATTTTGACTAAATGTTTATCACATATCTTAAATGTAATCGTTTACTGGAAGTCATCTGGAATAATTTATCACACACACACGATGGGCGCGCGCGCGCGCGCGCGCGCTCACACACACACACACACACACACACACACACACATATATATATGTGTGTGTGTGTGTGTGTGTGTGTGTGTGTGTGTGTGTGTGTGTGTGTGTGTGTGTGTGATAAATTATTCCAGATGACATCCAGTAAACGATTACACCTACGAAATATACACTTTATATACAGGGTGTCCCAGCTATTTTGTCCACCCAAAATATCTCTGAAACAATAACAGCTATTGGAAAACGACTTTCACCAGTATCAATGTACGGCTGGGGTCCATGAATGTACATATTTGGAAACATTCTAAAACGAAAGCAAATGTTTTTTTAACACAAACTTATGTTTTTTTAAATGGACACCCTATATTTTTTCTTCAGCAATCCATAGCATGACAAATCACATAAACAATGGCGTTGATTGCATCGCAATATTCCAATTACATCCCGAGATATTGCGACGAGAAGTTAACGATTGAAAAACCCGAAATACGCTGCTAGCGCACGTCCTGAGGATCAGGCGTGAACCGCATGCTGCCCGTAATCACGATGTGATTGACATGCGTAATCGCACTTTCATACTTATCAAGAGGTCCGAAACGAATAATATGGTCTGCTGCCATCAACTCTCATAAACACATAATGGTTTCCCTCTTGCACGTTTTGTGTGTCTACGTACACAATATGAACCAGTACCGATCGGTATACACCAGCCAGGTTATCTTATTTATCCTGCACACCCAAAAAAAAAAAAAGGTGTATCGAATGCGTTAAATGACCCATTGTGCCTTTCGCGCACACGTTCATCCAGGACCTAGCTCTACCTAAACACGTGTCCAACGTAGTTCCCAGTACAGCCAGAGTTACCACTTCGCCTTGTTTGTGACCCCTGCAAACTCCACCACCCTCCGCGCATCCCATTTGTTGTTGCTTTGGCGTGCAGTACACCACTTGCCAGTGTAGTCGTGCATCAGAGTAATCTTGTGACGGCACGGAGGTAGTACACATTGTGAATAAACGTTGTGTTGCGGAACTTATACTGTATTATGTACACACATGAAGATATGGTAGAAATGCTGCTGATCCATGGAGAATTACCTTTATGGCAAATACGTTATTAGATTGCTTGTTTGTTTATAGTACTGTTAGAGAACTTTATGATTATTACGTTAATATGTCTGTTTTCTACCCTACTCTACATACCTTTACTGTACCATTTTGTGGGCGGGCGAAATTCTGTTCAGGCAGAACGACTGTACAGAAGACGATTCCCTGTCAAGCCATCGCCTTCGCGCCGGATGTTTGGTCGTCTCACATCTCGTCTACGTGCAACAGGAAGCTTAAATCCAAGACCTAGACATCGTCCTAGAACACGCACCGATGAACACGCTGAAGTTGCTGTGCTCGCTACCGTACCTGTGAATCCTCACCTCAGCACACGTCAAATTGAACGTGAAGTTGGTGTGTCGAAATGAAGTGCACAGCATATTCTTCAACGTCATAAATTTCATCCTTACCATCTTCAGCTATCATGTCCACCCAAAATATCTCTGGAACAATAACAGCTATTGGAAAACGACTTTTACCGGTATCAATGTACGGCTGGGGCCCATGAATGTACATATTTGGAAACATTCTAAAACGAAAGCAAATGTGTTTTTTTAAAATGGACACCTCATATTTTTTCAGCAATCCTTAGCATGACAAATCACATAAACAATGACGTTGATTGCATCGCAATATTCCAATTACATCCCGAGATATTGCGACAAGAAGTTAACACTTGAAAAACCCGAAATACACTGCTAGCACACGTCCTGAGGATCAGGCGTGAACCGCATGCTGCCCGTAATCACGATGTGATTGACATGCGTAATCGCACTTTCATACTTATCAAGAGGTCCGAAACGAATAATATGGTCTGCTGCCATCAACTCTCATAAACACATAATGGTTTCCCTCTTGCACGTTTTGTGTGTCTACGTACACAATATGAACCAGTACCGATCGGTATACACCAGCCAGGTTATCTTATTTATCCTGCACACCCAAAAAAAAAAAAAAGGTGTATCGAATGCGTTAAATGACCCATTGTGCCTTTCGCGCACACGTTCATCCAGGACCTAGCTCTACCTAAACACGTGTCCAACGTAGTTCCCAGTACAGCCAGAGTTACCACTTCGCCTTGTTTGTGACCCCTGCAAACTCCACCACCCTCCGAGCACCCCATTTGTTGTTGCTTTGGCGTGCAGTACGCCGCTTGCCAGTGTAGTCGTGCATCAGAGTAAACTTGTGACGGCACGGAGGTAGTACACATTGTGAATAAACGTTGTGTTGCGGAACTTATACTGTATTATGTACACACATGAAGATATGGTAGAAATGCTGCTGATCTATGGAGAATTACCTTTATGGCAAATACTTTATTAGATTGCTTGTTTGTTTATAGTACTGTTAGAGAACTTTATGATTATTACGTTAATATGTCTGTTTTCTACCCTACTCTACACACCTGTACTGTACCCTTTTGTAGGCGGGCGAAATTCTGTTTAGGCAGAACGACTGTACAGAAGACGATTCCCTGTCAAGCCATACCGGCTTGAAGTTAGCTTCGGATTCGTTTCCAAAAACCATGCGGGCGATATAACTCTCAGGCGCAAGCGAGCCAAGAGAGAGTAGTACCAACCGCCGCGCTAAAAACCGACTATACGGCCAACAAATAAAGAGATGCGCGTTATTTTAGTGAAATGTAGCTTGCAGAATATTCAGAATCTTATTACCTGAACTACATAGACGAATCAGTAACCTAGTGTAAAATATGAATTCAAAATAAACAATAAACCATACACCACTATTAAGTAAATCGATACAGGAACAGTACATATACATTGCTTCCATTCGAAGCACCAAAAATACTTCCTCTTGTATATTTGATAAAACATAAAAGATATTCGAAGCTCATAAGCCTATTAAAAATCGGCAAACTTCGGTTAGCACAATTCTCCCGTTTCCTACAACACTGAAGCTAAAAAATCCAATGAGGTGTTTACTGTCGTCATTGTACAGTCTGTAGAAGTGCAGCATACACATCCATGTATTGCCTGGCAACATACCGACGCACATTAAAGAGAGGATCTGAAGGTACAGTACATAGAAAATCGGAAGAAGTTCTTTTGGTCACCGAAGTGCCGTTCATAGTATGCTAAACGTAAGTAACGAAACAATTGTTAGACGTCCCTCATGACACTCTACCTGAGACATACCAGAAACATACACGTCCTAAGTGACAATGTAAGGCGGATTACAGAGCAGATTACGACATAAGACTCTAAGACATTCTTCAAAATTTCCGGCGTAGAAAGGAATTGCCTTTCCGTCCTATATTTAAGGGCGTCTAACTAAAGAACTACTAGCCGTCGCCACATGACACTCTGTATAGGTATAGCACACACTTCCAAATACTACTTGAAAAAGTTTAAAGGCAGATTAACGAGCCGATTATGAGATATGATTTTTCGAATATCGTTAAAATTTCCGTCGGCGCTCCGAAATGCCTTTCCGACATAATTTCAAGTAGTATTTGGAAGTGGGTGCTATACCTATACAGAGTGTCATGTGGCGACGGCTAGTAGTTCTTTAGTTACATGCCCTTAAATATAGGATGGAAAGGCATTTCGGAGCGCCGACGGAAATTTTAACGATATTCGAAAAATCATATCTCATAATCGGCTCGTTAATCTGCCCTTAAACTTTTTCAAGTAGTATTTGGAAGTGTGTGCTATACCTATACAGAGTGTCATGTGGCGTCGGCTAGTAGTTCTTTATTTACACGCCCTTAAATATAGGATGGAAAGGCATTTCGGAGCGCCGCCGGAAATTTGAACGATATTCGAAAAATCATATCTCATAATGGGCTCGTTAATCTGCCTTTAAACTTTTTCAAGTAGTATTTGGAAGTGTGTGCTATACCTATACAGAGTGTCATGTGGCGACGGCTAGTAGTTCTTTAGTTACACGCCCTTGAAATTATGTCGGAAAGGCATTTCGGAGCGCTACCGGAAATTTGAACGATACTCGAAAAATCATATCTCATAATCGGCTCTTTAATCTGCCTTTAAACTTTTTCAAGTAGTATTTGGAAGTGTGTGCTATACCTATACAGAGTGTCATGTGGCGACGGCTAGTAGTTCTTTAGTTACACGCCCTTGAAATTATGTCGGAAAGGCATTTCGGAGCGCTGCCGGAAATTTGAACGATACTCGAAAAATCATATCTCATAATCGGCTCTTTAATCTGCCTTTAAACTTTTTCAAGTAGTATTTGGAAGTGTGTGCTATACCTATACAGAGTGTCATGTGGCGACGGCTAGTAGTTCTTTAGTTACACGCCCTTGAAATTATGTCGGAAAGGCATTTCGGAGCGCTGCCGGAAATTTGAACGATATTCGAAAAATCATATCTCATAATCGGCTCTTTAATCTGCCTTTAAACTTTTTCAAGTAGTATTTGGAAGTGTGTGCTATACCTATACAGAGTGTCATGTGGCGACGGCTAGTAGTTCTTTAGTTACACGCCCTTGAAATTATGTCGGAAAGGCATTTCGGAGCGCTGCCGGAAATTTGAACGATACTCGAAAAATCATATCTCATAATCGGCTCTTTAATCTGCCTTTAAACTTTTTCAAGTAGTATTTGGAAGTGTGTGCTATACCTATACAGAGTGTCATGTGGCGACGGCTAGTAGTTCTTTAGTTACACGCCCTTGAAATTATGTCGGAAAGGCATTTCGGAGCGCTGCCGGAAATTTGAACGATACTCGAAAAATCATATCTCATAATCGGCTCTTTAATCTGCCTTTAAACTTTTTCAAGTAGTATTTGGAAGTGTGTGCTATACCTATACAGAGTGTCATGTGGCGACGGCTAGTAGTTCTTTAGTTACACGCCCTTGAAATTATGTCGGAAAGGCATTTCGGAGCACTGCCGGAAATTTTAACGATACTCGAAAAATCATATCTCATAATCGGCTCTTTAATCTGCCTTTAAACTTTTTCAAGTAGTATTTGGAAGTGTGTGCTATACCTATACAGAGTGTCATGTGGCGACGGCTAGTAGTTCTTTAGTTACACGCCCTTAAATATAGGATGGAAAGGCATTTCGGAGCGCCGCCGGAAATTTGAACGATATTCGAAAAATCATATCTCATAATCGGCTCGTTAATCTGCCTTTAAACTTTTTCAAGTAGTATTTGGAAGTGTGTGCTATACCTATACAGAGTGTCATGTGGCGACGGCTAGTAGTTCTTTAGTTACACGCCCTTGAAATTATGTCGGAAAGGCATTTCGGAGCACTGCCGGAAATTTGAACGATACTCGAAAAATCATATCTCATAATCGGCTCTTTAATCTGCCTTTAAACTTTTTCAAGTAGTATTTGGAAGTGTGTGCTATACCTATACAGAGTGTCATGTGGCGACGGCTAGTAGTTCTTTAGTTACACGCCCTTAAATATAGGATGGAAAGGCATTTCGGAGCGCCGCCGGAAATTTGAACGATATTCGAAAAATCATATCTCATAATCGGCTCTTTAATCTGCCTTTAAACTTTTTCAAGTAGTATTTGGAAGTGTGTGCTATACCTATACAGAGTGTCATGTGGCGACGGCTAGTAGTTCTTTAGTTACACGCCCTTGAAATTATGTCGGAAAGGCATTTCGGAGCGCTGCCGGAAATTTGAACGATACTCGAAAAATCATATCTCATAATCGGCTCTTTAATCTGCCTTTAAACTTTTTCAAGTAGTATTTGGAAGTGTGTGCTATACCTATACAGAGTGTCATGTGGCGACGGCTAGTAGTTCTTTAGTTACACGCCCTTGAAATTATGTCGGAAAGGCATTTCGGAGCGCTGCCGGAAATTTGAACGATACTCGAAAAATCATATCTCATAATCGGCTCTTTAATCTGCCTTTAAACTTTTTCAAGTAGTATTTGGAAGTGTGTGCTATACCTATACAGAGTGTCATGTGGCGACGGCTAGTAGTTCTTTAGTTACACGCCCTTGAAATTATGTCGGAAAGGCATTTCGGAGCGCTGCCGGAAATTTGAACGATACTCGAAAAATCATATCTCATAATCGGCTCTTTAATCTGCCTTTAAACTTTTTCAAGTAGTATTTGGAAGTGTGTGCTATACCTATACAGAGTGTCATGTGGCGACGGCTAGTAGTTCTTTAGTTACACGCCCTTAAATATAGGATGGAAAGGCATTTCGGAGCGCCGCCGGAAATTTGAACGATATTCGAAAAATCATATCTCATAATCGGCTCGTTAATCTGCCTTTAAACTTTTTCAAGTAGTATTTGGAAGTGTGTGCTATACCTATACAGAGTGTCATGTGGCGACGGCTAGTAGTTCTTTAGTTACACGCCCTTAAATATAGGATGGAAAGGCATTTCGGAGCGCCGCCGGAAATTTGAACGATATTCGAAAAATCATATCTCATAATCGGCTCGTTAATCTGCCTTTAAACTTTTTCAAGTAGTATTTGGAAGTGTGTGCTATACCTATACAGAGTGTCATGTGGCGACGGCTAGTAGTTCTTTAGTTACACGCCCTTGAAATTATGTCGGAAAGGCATTTCGGAGCGCTGCCGGAAATTTGAACGATACTCGAAAAATCATATCTCATAATCGGCTCTTTAATCTGCCTTTAAACTTTTTCAAGTAGTATTTGGAAGTGTGTGCTATACCTATACAGAGTGTCATGTGGCGACGGCTAGTAGTTCTTTAGTTACACGCCCTTGAAATTATGTCGGAAAGGCATTTCGGAGCGCTGCCGGAAATTTGAACGATACTCGAAAAATCATATCTCATAATCGGCTCTTTAATCTGCCTTTAAACTTTTTCAAGTAGTATTTGGAAGTGTGTGCTATACCTATACAGAGTGTCATGTGGCGACGGCTAGTAGTTCTTTAGTTACACGCCCTTAAATATAGGATGGAAAGGCATTTCGGAGCGCCGCCGGAAATTTGAACGATATTCGAAAAATCATATCTCATAATCGGCTCGTTAATCTGCCTTTAAACTTTTTCAAGTAGTATTTGGAAGTGTGTGCTATACCTATACAGAGTGTCATGTGGCGACGGCTAGTAGTTCTTTAGTTACACGCCCTTAAATATAGGATGGAAAGGCATTTCGGAGCGCCGCCGGAAATTTGAACGATATTCGAAAAATCATATCTCATATCGGCTCGTTAATCTGCCTTTAAACTTTTTCAAGTAGTATTTGGAAGTGTGTGCTATACCTATACAGAGTGTCATGTGGCGACGGCTAGTAGTTCTTTAGTTACACGCCCTTAAATATAGGATGGAAAGGCATTTCGGAGCGCCGCCGGAAATTTGAACGATATTCGAAAAATCATATCTCATAATCGGCTCTTTAATCTGCCTTTAAACTTTTTCAAGTAGTATTTGGAAGTGTGTGCTATACCTATACAGAGTGTCATGTGGCGACGGCTAGTAGTTCTTTAGTTACACGCCCTTGAAATTATGTCGGAAAGGCATTTCGGAGCGCCGCCGGAAATTTGAACGATATTCGAAAAATCATATCTCATAATCGGCTCTTTAATCTGCCTTTAAACTTTTTCAAGTAGTATTTGGAAGTGTGTGCTATACCTATACAGAGTGTCATGTGGCGACGGCTAGTAGTTCTTTAGTTACACGCCCTTGAAATTATGTCGGAAAGGCATTTCGGAGCGCTGCCGGAAATTTGAACGATACTCGAAAAATCATATCTCATAATCGGCTCTTTAATCTGCCTTTAAACTTTTTCAAGTAGTATTTGGAAGTGTGTGCTATACCTATACAGAGTGTCATGTGGCGACGGCTAGTAGTTCTTTAGTTACACGCCCTTGAAATTATGTCGGAAAGGCATTTCGGAGCGCTGCCGGAAATTTGAACGATACTCGAAAAATCATATCTCATAATCGGCTCTTTAATCTGCCTTTAAACTTTTTCAAGTAGTATTTGGAAGTGTGTGCTATACCTATACAGAGTGTCATGTGGCGACGGCTAGTAGTTCTTTAGTTACACGCCCTTAAATTTAGGATGGAAAGGCATTTCGGAGCGCCGCCGGAAATTTGAACGATATTCGAAAAATCATATCTCATAATCGGCTCGTTAATCTGCCTTTAAACTTTTTCAAGTAGTATTTGGAAGTGTGTGCTATACCTATACAGAGTGTCATGTGGCGACGGCTAGTAGTTCTTTAGTTACACGCCCTTGAAATTATGTCGGAAAGGCATTTCGGAGCGCTGCCGGAAATTTGAACGATACTCGAAAAATCATATCTCATAATCGGCTCTTTAATCTGCCTTTAAACTTTTTCAAGTAGTATTTGGAAGTGTGTGCTATACCTATACAGAGTGTCATGTGGCGACGGCTAGTAGTTCTTTAGTTACACGCCCTTGAAATTATGTCGGAAAGGCATTTCGGAGCGCTGCCGGAAATTTGAACGATACTCGAAAAATCATATCTCATAATCGGCTCTTTAATCTGCCTTTAAACTTTTTCAAGTAGTATTTGGAAGTGTGTGCTATACCTATACAGAGTGTCATGTGGCGACGGCTAGTAGTTCTTTAGTTACACGCCCTTAAATTTAGGATGGAAAGGCATTTCGGAGCGCCGCCGGAAATTTGAACGATATTCGAAAAATCATATCTCATAATCGGCTCGTTAATCTGCCTTTAAACTTTTTCAAGTAGTATTTGGAAGTGTGTGCTATACCTATACAGAGTGTCATGTGGCGACGGCTAGTAGTTCTTTAGTTACACGCCCTTGAAATTATGTCGGAAAGGCATTTCGGAGCGCTGCCGGAAATTTGAACGATACTCGAAAAATCATATCTCATAATCGGCTCTTTAATCTGCCTTTAAACTTTTTCAAGTAGTATTTGGAAGTGTGTGCTATACCTATACAGAGTGTCATGTGGCGACGGCTAGTAGTTCTTTAGTTACACGCCCTTAAATTTAGGATGGAAAGGCATTTCGGAGCGCCGCCGGAAATTTGAACGATATTCGAAAAATCATATCTCATAATCGGCTCGTTAATCTGCCTTTAAACTTTTTCAAGTAGTAGTTGGAAGTGTGTGCTATACCTATACAGAGTGTCATGTGGCGACGGCTAGTAGTTCTTTAGTTACACGCCCTTGAAATTATGTCGGAAAGGCATTTCGGAGCGCTGCCGGAAATTTGAACGATACTCGAAAAATCATATCTCATAATCGGCTATTTAATCTGCCTTTAAACTTTTTCAAGTAGTATTTGGAAGTGTGTGCTATACCTATACAGAGTGTCATGTGGCGACGGCTAGTAGTTCTTTAGTTACACGCCCTTGAAATTATGTCGGAAAGGCATTTCGGAGCGCTGCCGGAAATTTGAACGATACTCGAAAAATCATATCTCATAATCGGCTCTTTAATCTGCCTTTAAACTTTTTCAAGTAGTATTTGGAAGTGTGTGCTATACCTATACAGAGTGTCATGTGGCGACGGCTAGTAGTTCTTTAGTTACACGCCCTTGAAATTATGTCGGAAAGGCATTTCGGAGCGCTGCCGGAAATTTGAACGATACTCGAAAAATCATATCTCATAATCGGCTCTTTAATCTGCCTTTAAACTTTTTCAAGTAGTATTTGGAAGTGTGTGCTATACCTATACAGAGTGTCATGTGGCGACGGCTAGTAGTCTTCTCCAAGAATTCAGTCCCCCTCAGTAATGGAAGACACCCAATTCATGTCTGCATCTGATAAAATCGCTATTATTGACAGTATAATTACCAAGGTAACCTCTGAACTTAAGGGGAAACATGTAGGGAAAGAATTAGTCAATATTATAAAAAATGAGTTGTTTCCAATCGCTTTTTATCAATCAAATCTCGAAGGACAAATAACTGTGTTAGAGAAAGAAAACGTAAGATTGAAACAACAAGTAGATGTCTTAAATGGATTAAATGCTCCCGGACGTGCCGAAACACAGGAAATGCTAAAACAATCACGACTGGAGGGACAAATAGATATTTTAAAAGACGAAAATGAGAGATTGCGAAATGAATTAGCTATCTCCAATGCACCCGATGCCAAATATAGAATCGAGGAACTACAAAAAGAGATAGAAAAACTTAAAAAAGAGAACGATAGGCTTAGAACAACAGAAATCCGTCCGATAGCTCCATCTTATGCATCAATAGTGAGTGGAAACAAGGCCGAAACACAAATTAAAGTAGATCAGATTAAAGAAAAGCAAGCAACAACTCTGTTTTTACCGATCTACCACTAACCTTGACACCAAAGCGGTAAGGGACATGATAACTAAAAATATTAATCCAAGACAAGACAAAGTAAAAATAAAGTCTATAAGAACAACACCTAGTGTAGTCATAATCGAAACCGAAGCACAAGACGATTGCAAGAAACTGATGGACAAAGCCTCCAAATTACAAGACATAATCTGTGAAGGTCCTAGAAAAAGAAGGCCTCTACTGGTCATTCATTCAGTACCCTCATGCTTGTCTGATGATGACTTCCTCGGGGAATTATACGACTTAAACTTGAGTGACCACTTGACCCGGGATGATTTTCATGACGAAGTGAAATTTCGTTTTAAAACAGGACCGAAAGGAAAAGACAGGCAAAACGTCATTGTTGAAGTCAGTCCACGAGTTCGAAACCTACTACTGAGACAAGAAAGAATATATATAAGTTTTCATGCACTAAGAGCAGAGGATTACACAAATATAGCAAAATGTTTTAACTGTTGTGATCTCGGTCACCCAACTAAATTTTGTCCAGTTAATCAACCAGTCTGTATGAAGTGTGGACAAAAAGGCCATAAGAAAAATGATTGCCAGGAGCAAGGGACGAAAATTGGCTGTATTCCATGTAAGTTGAGAAATCGTACATGTGATAAAGCAGGAGGACCTGACTGCCCAACGCATAAGCTGCTACATGCTCGACAAATTCAAAAAATTGATTTTGGAACAGACGTTTAAAGAAAATGAGAATTATGCAGTTAAACGCTGACAGGAGCATTATCGTCAGTGCAGAACTTGTGAAAGTTGCGTTGGAACATAAGGTGGATATAATTTGTTTACAGGAACCATACAGTAGAGGCGGACAATTAATCAATATTCCTCCAGGAACAATAGTTGTTACTGGCGACCATGCACCTATGGCAGCAATCATAGTCTTAAATAAAACAGTAACTGTGACTAAAATAAGTCAATTCAGCTTTAAGAATATAGTAACCATAGAAGTAACATTTGGACATAAAAACTGGGTAATTGTCTCGATGTACGCGCAGTATTCTCATGAAATTCACCCATACATCCAATATATCTCTAATGTAGCCCAATATACAAGACATAAAAATCTAATAATATGTGCTGACATAAACGCCAGATCCGTGCTGTGGCATTCAGGAAGCACAAATGATAGAGGCAGGATTGTCAATGATGCCATCTATGCTAATCGTCTTCATGTTCTAAACAGGGAAGGACAGCCACCTACCTTCCAAACTAATACTGGTCAGAATAGCAATATAGATATAACACTGGCAAATACTAATGCGCTGCCAAGTATTACAGACTGGACAGTTTATGAGGGACATACCGAAAGCTTTCACAATGTTATAATCATTGAAGCAAATACTTCAAATGGTGAAAACGACACCAATAAAGGCAGATTCATATTGAGGAAAGCAAATTGGGAACATATGAGACAAATACTACGAGACTATAAATTATCGGAGCTTACAGGAAGTGTCGATTACAAGATACATAAACTGACTGAACTTATACAGGATGCACAACACAGAACAATACCATTCACGAAGCAGTCAATAAAACCAAGATCTAAAATTCCATGGACTCGAGAACTAACCAAACTACGGAAAAGAACCCGGGAAACTAGAAAGCATTACCAAAAGGCAAATAATGCGAGAGAAAGGGAAATGCGGCAGCAAATATACAGGCAGGCTAAGGAACAATATAGAAATCAACTAATTAAAACAAAGAAGCAACACTGGGAAAATTTCGTACAAGACCAGCTTCAAGATAATCTGTGGGGAACCCCATACAAAATCCTAACCGAAAAAATCAAAACACCACTGGTGCTGTCAACCTTGAAACAAGACAATGGATCATTAACAAATGGTTGGAGGAATACTGCTGAGTACCTTCTACACAAACTTTTACCAGACGATAATATGATGACTGACGAAGAAATTCATATTGAAAAACGAGCCGAACTAGAACTAGACTACTCTACTGAGATGGTAATATGTCCATTTGCTCAGGAAGAGGTTGCAAGGGCCATAGGTGGACTTAGGAAAAAGAAAGCCCCTGGGCCAGATGGTATATATGCTGAAGTGCTACAACAGATTGCTCCACAGATAACTCCCTTTTTAACGGAGACGTTAAATGAAGCTTTACAACTAGGGAAAGTCCCTGCCAGCTGGAAGACCGCTAGTGCAATAGTAATCAAAAAATCGAAGGATAAAGATCCCACCGACCATAAATCATATCGCCCTATATGTTTAATAAATACGCTGGCAAAAGTTCAAGAACGGTTACTATGCAATAGGCTTCAGGCACATCGTGAACTTATGGGGCTGAATCCACATCAATATGGCTTTCGCAAGCATAAATCAATAGATGATGCCATAAATAAGGCCCTTAATTTGGTGTACCAGACAGAAAACAAGTACGTGATGTCTATTATGATCGATATCTCAGGTGCATTCGATAATTTGTGGTGGCCGGCCTTGTTTGCACGTTTGAGACAACTACAAGTGCCAGCAGCTCTATATTACAGTTTACGAGACTATTGTACAGGTAGAGTTGTCGAGTGGTGCGCGGGAGACCGAAAAGTAATTAAACGTATTACCAAAGGATGCCCACAAGGCTCCATTTGTGGTCCCATCTTTTGGGATATCACAATTGAACCCTTACTTGAATTAGTAGATGCCAACGAGAATGTCGACGGAATTGTGGCCTATGCCGATGATTTGCTGGTGGTAGTGTCAGCTAACTCAAGGTTAAAACTAGAAGAAAGGGCAAACAACATACTACACGAGATGGCCAGTTGGTGTGCCCAAACCAAAATGTCGATCGCACCACAGAAAACATCATACATCTTACTCAAAGGCGGGCTTATGAGAAACCCATCAATTAAGTTAGGAACCAAGAACATAGCCAGGAAGAAGTCAACTAGATATCTCGGAATAATAATTGATGAAAAACTCTCCTTTAAAGAACATATAGAAAAAACAGCAGATAAGACTGAAAAGATATTACATAAGATAGCCAGAATAAACACCACCGAATACAGATTGCCGCTAACGTATATGAAGATCTATCACTGTGCCATATTTGAATCAGT
Organism: Locusta migratoria; assembly: GCA_026315105.1. Taxonomy (NCBI): domain Eukaryota; kingdom Metazoa; phylum Arthropoda; class Insecta; order Orthoptera; family Acrididae; genus Locusta; species Locusta migratoria. Next base: position 219,588,573 of record CM048755.1, read on the forward strand.
CATTTCCTTTGCAGCTAGTCCATGGGCGCATAAACTGCGATTAATTTCGAATAGAATTATCGTCAGACGCAGACAGAGAGGAGTACTCTTACGCTTATCTGGTGCTTTCGGCACTGTATCCCTAGAAGCCCTATGTGTGGTCATGGGTATATACCCAATAGATATAACTATCAGATATCGAGCTGCAAGATACTGGCTGAAGAGAGGTGACAAGGATAAGGTAACTGAGATAACGGGGGAAGAAATTCTGGATGGTCACCATCTAAATACTTGGCGCATCAGTACCTGGCAAAAAGAGTGGGATGAGATCGACAAGGGACGTAGGGTATACGGCTTTTTTCCCAGTATAAGAGAAAGATTATCTCTGAAGTGTATTAATCCTAGCCGAGGGATGATACACTTCATAACTGGACATGGACCATACCCAGCGCACCTACATAGAATGAACCTAAGGCCAAGTCAAATATGTCGATGTGGTGATGTAGGAACCCCGGAACACACAGTAATAAATTGTACAGCGCTCTCACAAGTAAGGCACCTGGAAATGGATCACAACAACATCTACAATTCGATTAGAAATCAGGATGCGTGGAACGAACTTAATGAAACTGCAGACAAGATATCAAGGAAACTTCAAGAAGAATATGCCACAGAAAGACCCAGAATACGAATTACTAGACCGCAGGTGCATACAGATTATAACAGCAGTGATGAAGAAACCGGTAGTTCTACAGACTATGATACAGATACTGAAGGAGATACAAGTATGGGCCTTGGAATGGAGGAAATGTAACAATATTGTGAATCCTCTTGTACCCAAATTCTATGCCCTAGCAGCATCTCTTTGTTGCTGTTTGTTACTTTAATTACAATTATTCTTATACACCTAGTAACTCTAATTATGTAAATAACATAAAAGTTGTTGCGTGAAACAGTTGTTTCCCGTTCTAATACTTATTGTCCTAATAATGTAACTTCCGATCTTCTATGAGTTACGTTGGTACTGTACTTCTCAGATACTAAATATCATGAGAAATGTCATCCTGTACGTCTAAATATAACATATGATTTTGACTAAAACCATGTGAACTTGTATATCCAAACTAATATATATTAATCTACGGTAATTAACAAAATATGCTACTGTTACAATTAAGTTCTGTACTCTATTTTTTATGTGTTTAGGAACTAAGATTTTAATAGCTACTAGTAGTTTGTCTAGAAGAAATTAAAATTGAACATTTATAACCATTTTTACACATTTTGTATTTCTAATGTATTCTAATCTACTCCATTGTAAGAAATTTAATTAAACTGGTATTATGTTGTATTTCTACATATAGGCTAGTTGCATGGAATACATTTTGAATCGGAGTTGTAAATCTCCATGGTTCTGTCAGGTGGCGTGTCTGGCTGTTTCCTGTTGTAACGAGGTGCATCTCTATGTTTGTGTAGCTAAATTTTTAAATTATACTTTTTTTTTCATGACTATATATTTTGTTTGTTATTTATTTACAAAAAGATACATGGAAAATAGGGAAAATTCAAATCAAAATTGTAGCCACTATGTTTCCAGATAAGTAATGTATCTCTTTTCTTATAATGAATAGAACCTTTATGTTAATGTAGATAAATGTTAAATTATATTTCTTATATTATCAAGTAAATTTTGTATGCAATGTATTTTATATAATTAACCATGTTACAATTCAAAGATTCTTATACAATTGTAAACATATATATATATATTTTTTTATTATTGTAATTAATTTAATCAAAGTATACAGTAGCTGCTGAGTACATACTGCAGACTTCTTACAACACAGTTCCACCTCCACGGGGTGGGACACGGGCAACGGCGCACTGGTCCTCTATACCAAATGTCTAGACGACTGGTGTGGCGGCTAAGAGAACGTTGAGGAAGACCGACCCGCTATATTACACAGGCAGCGGGTCCAAAATCGCAGGCAGCAGTGAAAAAAAAAAAAAAAAAAAAAAAAAAAAAAAAAAAAAAAAAAGTTCTTTAGTTACACGCCCTTGAAATTATGTCGGAAAGGCATTTCGGAGCGCTGCCGGAAATTTGAACGATACTCGAAAAATCATATCTCATAATCGGCTCTTTAATCTGCCTTTAAACTTTTTCAAGTAGTATTTGGAAGTGTGTGCTATACCTATACAGAGTGTCATGTGGCGACGGCTAGTAGTTCTTTAGTTACACGCCCTTGAAATTATGTCGGAAAGGCATTTCGGAGCGCTGCCGGAAATTTGAACGATACTCGAAAAATCATATCTCATAATCGGCTCTTTAATCTGCCTTTAAACTTTTTCAAGTAGTATTTGGAAGTGTGTGCTATACCTATACAGAGTGTCATGTGGCGACGGCTAGTAGTTCTTTAGTTACACGCCCTTGAAATTATGTCGGAAAGGCATTTCGGAGCGCTGCCGGAAATTTGAACGATACTCGAAAAATCATATCTCATAATCGGCTCTTTAATCTGCCTTTAAACTTTTTCAAGTAGTATTTGGAAGTGTGTGCTATACCTATACAGAGTGTCATGTGGCGACGGCTAGTAGTTCTTTAGTTACACGCCCTTGAAATTATGTCGGAAAGGCATTTCGGAGCACTGCCGGAAATTTGAACGATACTCGAAAAATCATATCTCATAATCGGCTCTTTAATCTGCCTTTAAACTTTTTCAAGTAGTATTTGGAAGTGTGTGCTATACCTATACAGAGTGTCATGTGGCGACGGCTAGTAGTTCTTTAGTTACACGCCCTTAAATATAGGATGGAAAGGCATTTCGGAGCGCCGCCGGAAATTTGAACGATATTCGAAAAATCATATCTCATAATCGGCTCTTTAATCTGCCTTTAAACTTTTTCAAGTAGTATTTGGAAGTGTGTGCTATACCTATACAGAGTGTCATGTGGCGACGGCTAGTAGTTCTTTAGTTACACGCCCTTGAAATTATGTCGGAAAGGCATTTCGGAGCGCTGCCGGAAATTTGAACGATATTCGAAAAATCATATCTCATAATCGGCTCTTTAATCTGCCTTTAAACTTTTTCAAGTAGTATTTGGAAGTGTGTGCTATACCTATACAGAGTGTCATGTGGCGACGGCTAGTAGTTCTTTAGTTACACGCCCTTGAAATTATGTCGGAAAGGCATTTCGGAGCGCTGCCGGAAATTTGAACGATACTCGAAAAATCATATCTCATAATCGGCTCTTTAATCTGCCTTTAAACTTTTTCAAGTAGTATTTGGAAGTGTGTGCTATACCTATACAGAGTGTCATGTGGCGACGGCTAGTAGTTCTTTAGTTACACGCCCTTGAAATTATGTCGGAAAGGCATTTCGGAGCACTGCCGGAAATTTGAACGATACTCGAAAAATCATATCTCATAATCGGCTCTTTAATCTGCCTTTAAACTTTTTCAAGTAGTATTTGGAAGTGTGTGCTATACCTATACAGAGTGTCATGTGGCGACGGCTAGTAGTTCTTTAGTTACACGCCCTTAAATATAGGATGGAAAGGCATTTCGGAGCGCCGCCGGAAATTTGAACGATATTCGAAAAATCATATCTCATAATCGGCTCGTTAATCTGCCTTTAAACTTTTTCAAGTAGTATTTGGAAGTGTGTGCTATACCTATACAGAGTGTCATGTGGCGACGGCTAGTAGTTCTTTAGTTACACGCCCTTGAAATTATGTCGGAAAGGCATTTCGGAGCACTGCCGGAAATTTGAACGATACTCGAAAAATCATATCTCATAATCGGATCTTTAATCTGCCTTTAAACTTTTTCAAGTAGTATTTGGAAGTGTGTGCTATACCTATACAGAGTGTCATGTGGCGACGGCTAGTAGTTCTTTAGTTACACGCCCTTAAATATAGGATGGAAAGGCATTTCGGAGCGCCGCCGGAAATTTGAACGATATTCGAAAAATCATATCTCATAATCGGCTCTTTAATCTGCCTTTAAACTTTTTCAAGTAGTATTTGGAAGTGTGTGCTATACCTATACAGAGTGTCATGTGGCGACGGCTAGTAGTTCTTTAGTTACACGCCCTTGAAATTATGTCGGAAAGGCATTTCGGAGCGCTGCCGGAAATTTGAACGATACTCGAAAAATCATATCTCATAATCGGCTCTTTAATCTGCCTTTAAACTTTTTCAAGTAGTATTTGGAAGTGTGTGCTATACCTATACAGAGTGTCATGTGGCGACGGCTAGTAGTTCTTTAGTTACACGCCCTTGAAATTATGTCGGAAAGGCATTTCGGAGCGCTGCCGGAAATTTGAACGATACTCGAAAAATCATATCTCATAATCGGCTCTTTAATCTGCCTTTAAACTTTTTCAAGTAGTATTTGGAAGTGTGTGCTATACCTATACAGAGTGTCATGTGGCGACGGCTAGTAGTTCTTTAGTTACATGCCCTTAAATATAGGATGGAAAGGCATTTCGGAGCGCCGCCGGAAATTTGAACGATATTCGAAAAATCATATCTCATAATCGGCTCGTTAATCTGCCTTTAAACTTTTTCAAGTAGTATTTGGAAGTGTGTGCTATACCTATACAGAGTGTCATGTGGCGACGGCTAGTAGTTCTTTAGTTACACGCCCTTGAAATTATGTCGGAAAGGCATTTCGGAGCGCTGCCGGAAATTTGAACGATACTCGAAAAATCATATCTCATAATCGGCTCTTTAATCTGCCTTTAAACTTTTTCAAGTAGTATTTGGAAGTGTGTGCTATACCTATACAGAGTGTCATGTGGCGACGGCTAGTAGTTCTTTAGTTACACGCCCTTGAAATTATGTCGGAAAGGCATTTCGGAGCGCTGCCGGAAATTTGAACGATACTCGAAAAATCATATCTCATAATCGGCTCTTTAATCTGCCTTTAAACTTTTTCAAGTAGTATTTGGAAGTGTGTGCTATACCTATACAGAGTGTCATGTGGCGACGGCTAGTAGTTCTTTAGTTACACGCCCTTGAAATTATGTCGGAAAGGCATTTCGGAGCACTGCCGGAAATTTGAACGATACTCGAAAAATCATATCTCATAATCGGCTCTTTAATCTGCCTTTAAACTTTTTCAAGTAGTATTTGGAAGTGTGTGCTATACCTATACAGAGTGTCATGTGGCGACGGCTAGTAGTTCTTTAGTTACACGCCCTTAAATATAGGATGGAAAGGCATTTCGGAGCGCCGCCGGAAATTTGAACGATATTCGAAAAATCATATCTCATAATCGGCTCGTTAATCTGCCTTTAAACTTTTTCAAGTAGTATTTGGAAGTGTGTGCTATACCTATACAGAGTGTCATGTGGCGACGGCTAGTAGTTCTTTAGTTACACGCCCTTGAAATTATGTCGGAAAGGCATTTCGGAGCACTGCCGGAAATTTGAACGATACTCGAAAAATCATATCTCATAATCGGATCTTTAATCTGCCTTTAAACTTTTTCAAGTAGTATTTGGAAGTGTGTGCTATACCTATACAGAGTGTCATGTGGCGACGGCTAGTAGTTCTTTAGTTACACGCCCTTAAATATAGGATGGAAAGGCATTTCGGAGCGCCGCCGGAAATTTGAACGATATTCGAAAAATCATATCTCATAATCGGCTCTTTAATCTGCCTTTAAACTTTTTCAAGTAGTATTTGGAAGTGTGTGCTATACCTATACAGAGTGTCATGTGGCGACGGCTAGTAGTTCTTTAGTTACACGCCCTTGAAATTATGTCGGAAAGGCATTTCGGAGCGCTGCCGGAAATTTGAACGATACTCGAAAAATCATATCTCATAATCGGCTCTTTAATCTGCCTTTAAACTTTTTCAAGTAGTATTTGGAAGTGTGTGCTATACCTATACAGAGTGTCATGTGGCGACGGCTAGTAGTTCTTTAGTTACACGCCCTTGAAATTATGTCGGAAAGGCATTTCGGAGCGCTGCCGGAAATTTGAACGATACTCGAAAAATCATATCTCATAATCGGCTCTTTAATCTGCCTTTAAACTTTTTCAAGTAGTATTTGGAAGTGTGTGCTATACCTATACAGAGTGTCATGTGGCGACGGCTAGTAGTTCTTTAGTTACACGCCCTTGAAATTATGTCGGAAAGGCATTCCGGAGCACTGCCGGAAATTTGAACGATACTCGAAAAATCATATCTCATAATCGGCTCTTTAATCTGCCTTTAAACTTTTTCAAGTAGTATTTGGAAGTGTGTGCTATACCTATACAGAGTGTCATGTGGCGACGGCTAGTAGTTCTTTAGTTACACGCCCTTAAATATAGGATGGAAAGGCATTTCGGAGCGCCGCCGGAAATTTGAACGATATTCGAAAAATCATATCTCATAATCGGCTCGTTAATCTGCCTTTAAACTTTTTCAAGTAGTATTTGGAAGTGTGTGCTATACCTATACAGAGTGTCATGTGGCGACGGCTAGTAGTTCTTTAGTTACACGCCCTTAAATATAGGATGGAAAGGCATTTCGGAGCGCCGCCGGAAATTTGAACGATATTCGAAAAATCATATCTCATAATCGGCTCTTTAATCTGCCTTTAAACTTTTTCAAGTAGTATTTGGAAGTGTGTGCTATACCTATACAGAGTGTCATGTGGCGACGGCTAGTAGTTCTTTAGTTACACGCCCTTGAAATTATGTCGGAAAGGCATTTCGGAGCGCTGCCGGAAATTTGAACGATACTCGAAAAATCATATCTCATAATCGGCTCTTTAATCTGCCTTTAAACTTTTTCAAGTAGTATTTGGAAGTGTGTGCTATACCTATACAGAGTGTCATGTGGCGACGGCTAGTAGTTCTTTAGTTACACGCCCTTGAAATTATGTCGGAAAGGCATTTCGGAGCGCTGCCGGAAATTTGAACGATACTCGAAAAATCATATCTCATAATCGGCTCTTTAATCTGCCTTTAAACTTTTTCAAGTAGTATTTGGAAGTGTGTGCTATACCTATACAGAGTGTCATGTGGCGACGGCTAGTAGTTCTTTAGTTACACGCCCTTAAATATAGGATGGAAAGGCATTTCGGAGCGCCGCCGGAAATTTGAACGATATTCGAAAAATCATATCTCATAATCGGATCTTTAATCTGCCTTTAAACTTTTTCAAGTAGTATTTGGAAGTGTGTGCTATACCTATACAGAGTGTCATGTGGCGACGGCTAGTAGTTCTTTAGTTACACGCCCTTGAAATTATGTCGGAAAGGCATTTCGGAGCGCTGCCGGAAATTTGAACGATACTCGAAAAATCATATCTCATAATCGGCTATTTAATCTGCCTTTAAACTTTTTCAAGTAGTATTTGGAAGTGTGTGCTATACCTATACAGAGTGTCATGTGGCGACGGCTAGTAGTTCTTTAGTTACACGCCCTTGAAATTATGTCGGAAAGGCATTTCGGAGCGCTGCCGGAAATTTGAACGATACTCGAAAAATCATATATCATAATCGGCTCTTTAATCTGCCTTTAAACTTTTTCAAGTAGTATTTGGAAGTGTGTGCTATACCTATACAGAGTGTCATGTGGCGACGGCTAGTAGTTCTTTAGTTACACGCCCTTGAAATTATGTCGGAAAGGCATTTCGGAGCGCTGCCGGAAATTTGAACGATACTCGAAAAATCATATCTCATAATCGGCTCTTTAATCTGCCTTTAAACTTTTTCAAGTAGTATTTGGAAGTGTGTGCTATACCTATACAGAGTGTCATGTGGCGACGGCTAGTAGTTCTTTAGTTACACGCCCTTGAAATTATGTCGGAAAGGCATTTCGGAGCGCTGCCGGAAATTTGAACGATACTCGAAAAATCATATCTCATAATCGGCTCTTTAATCTGCCTTTAAACTTTTTCAAGTAGTATTTGGAAGTGTGTGCTATACCTATACAGAGTGTCATGTGGCGACGGCTAGTAGTTCTTTAGTTACACGCCCTTGAAATTATGTCGGAAAGGCATTTCGGAGCGCTGCCGGAAATTTGAACGATACTCGAAAAATCATATCTCATAATCGGCTCTTTAATCTGCCTTTAAACTTTTTCAAGTAGTATTTGGAAGTGTGTGCTATACCTATACAGAGTGTCATGTGGCGACGGCTAGTAGTTCTTTAGTTACACGCCCTTAAATATAGGATGGAAAGGCATTTCGGAGCGCCGCCGGAAATTTGAACGATATTCGAAAAATCATATCTCATAATCGGCTCGTTAATCTGCCTTTAAACTTTTTCAAGTAGTATTTGGAAGTGTGTGCTATACCTATACAGAGTGTCATGTGGCGACGGCTAGTAGTTCTTTAGTTACACGCCCTTGAAATTATGTCGGAAAGGCATTTCGGAGCACTGCCGGAAATTTAACGATACTCGAAAAATCATATCTCATAATCGGCTCTTTAATCTGCCTTTAAACTTTTTCAAGTAGTATTTGGAAGTGTGTGCTATACCTATACAGAGTGTCATGTGGCGACGGCTAGTAGTTCTTTAGTTACACGCCCTTAAATATAGGATGGAAAGGCATTTCGGAGCGCCGCCGGAAATTTGAACGATATTCGAAAAATCATATCTCATAATCGGCTCGTTAATCTGCCTTTAAACTTTTTCAAGTAGTATTTGGAAGTGTGTGCTATACCTATACAGAGTGTCATGTGGCGACGGCTAGTAGTTCTTTAGTTACACGCCCTTGAAATTATGTCGGAAAGGCATTTCGGAGCACTGCCGGAAATTTGAACGATACTCGAAAAATCATATCTAATAATCGGCTCTTTAATCTGCCTTTAAACTTTTTCAAGTAGTATTTGGAAGTGTGTGCTATACCTATACAGAGTGTCATGTGGCGACGGCTAGTAGTTCTTTAGTTACACGCCCTTAAATATAGGATGGAAAGGCATTTCGGAGCGCCGCCGGAAATTTGAACGATATTCGAAAAATCATATCTCATAATCGGCTCGTTAATCTGCCTTTAAACTTTTTCAAGTAGTATTTGGAAGTGTGTGCTATACCTATACAGAGTGTCATGTGGCGACGGCTAGTAGTTCTTTATTACACGCCCTTGAAATTATGTCGGAAAGGCATTTCGGAGCGCTGCCGGAAATTTGAACGATATTCGAAAAATCATATCTCATAATCGGCTCTTTAATCTGCCTTTAAACTTTTTCAAGTAGTATTTGGAAGTGTGTGCTATACCTATACAGAGTGTCATGTGGCGACGGCTAGTAGTTCTTTAGTTACACGCCCTTGAAATTATGTCGGAAAGGCATTTCGGAGCGCTGCCGGAAATTTGAACGATACTCGAAAAATCATATCTCATAATCGGCTCTTTAATCTGCCTTTAAACTTTTTCAAGTAGTATTTGGAAGTGTGTGCTATACCTATACAGAGTGTCATGTGGCGACGGCTAGTAGTTCTTTAGTTACACGCCCTTGAAATTATGTCGGAAAGGCATTTCGGAGTGCTGCCGGAAATTTGAACGATATTCGAAAAATCATATCTCATAATCGGCTCTTTAATCTGCCTTTAAACTTTTTCAAGTAGTATTTGGAAGTGTGTGCTATACCTATACAGAGTGTCATGTGGCGACGGCTAGTAGTTCTTTAGTTACACGCCCTTAAATATAGGATGGAAAGGCATTTCGGAGCGCCGCCGGAAATTTGAACGATATTCGAAAAATCATATCTCATAATCGGCTCTTTAATCTGCCTTTAAACGTTTTCAAGTAGTATTTGGAAGTGTGTGCTATACCTATACAGAGTGTCATGTGGCGACGGCTAGTAGTTCTTTAGTTACACGCCCTTGAAATTATGTCGGAAAGGCATTTCGGAGCGCTGCCGGAAATTTGAACGATACTCGAAAAATCATATCTCATAATCGGCTCTTTAATCTGCCTTTAAACTTTTTCAAGTAGTATTTGGAAGTGTGTGCTATACCTATACAGAGTGTCATGTGGCGACGGCTAGTAGTTCTTTAGTTACACGCCCTTAAATATAGGATGGAAAGGCATTTCGGAGCGCCGCCGGAAATTTGAACGATATTCGAAAAATCATATCTCATAATCGGCTCGTTAAACTGCCTTTAAACTTTTTCAAGTAGTATTTGGAAGTGTGTGCTATACCTATACAGAGTGTCATGTGGCGACGGCTAGTAGTTCTTTAGTTACACGCCCTTGAAATTATGTCGGAAAGGCATTTCGGAGCACTGCCGGAAATTTGAACGATACTCGAAAAATCATATCTCATAATCGGCTCTTTAATCTGCCTTTAAACTTTTTCAAGTAGTATTTGGAAGTGGGTGCTATACCTATACAGAGTGTCATGTGGCGACGGCTAGTAGTTCTTTAGTTACACGCCCTTGAAATTATGTCGGAAAGGCATTCCGGAGCACTGCCGGAAATTTGAACGATACTCGAAAAATCATATCTCATAATCGGATCTTTAATCTGCCTTTAAACTTTTTCAAGTAGTATTTGGAAGTGTGTGCTATACCTATACAGAGTGTCATGTGGCGACGGCTAGTAGTTCTTTAGTTACACGCCCTTAAATATAGGATGGAAAGGCATTTCGGAGCGCCGCCGGAAATTTGAACGATATTCGAAAAATCATATCTCATAATCGGCTCGTTAATCTGCCTTTAAACTTTTTCAAGTAGTATTTGGAAGTGTGTGCTATACCTATACAGAGTGTCATGTGGCGACGGCTAGTAGTTCTTTAGTTACACGCCCTTAAATATAGGATGGAAAGGCATTTCGGAGCGCCGCCGGAAATTTGAACGATATTCGAAAAATCATATCTCATAATCGGCTCTTTAATCTGCCTTTAAACTTTTTCAAGTAGTATTTGGAAGTGTGTGCTATACCTATACAGAGTGTCATGTGGCGACGGCTAGTAGTTCTTTAGTTACACGCCCTTGAAATTATGTCGGAAAGGCATTTCGGAGCGCTGCCGGAAATTTGAACGATACTCGAAAAATCATATCTCATAATCGGCTCTTTAATCTGCCTTTAAACTTTTTCAAGTAGTATTTGGAAGTGTGTGCTATACCTATACAGAGTGTCATGTGGCGACGGCTAGTAGTTCTTTAGTTACACGCCCTTGAAATTATGTCGGAAAGGCATTTCGGAGCGCTGCCGGAAATTTGAACGATACTCGAAAAATCATATCTCATAATCGGCTCTTTAATCTGCCTTTAAACTTTTTCAAGTAGTATTTGGAAGTGTGTGCTATACCTATACAGAGTGTCATGTGGCGACGGCTAGTAGTTCTTTAGTTACACGCCCTTAAATATAGGATGGAAAGGCATTTCGGAGCGCCGCCGGAAATTTGAACGATATTCGAAAAATCATATCTCATAATCGGCTCGTTAAACTGCCTTTAAACTTTTTCAAGTAGTATTTGGAAGTGTGTGCTATACCTATACAGAGTGTCATGTGGCGACGGCTAGTAGTTCTTTAGTTACACGCCCTTGAAATTATGTCGGAAAGGCATTTCGGAGCACTGCCGGAAATTTGAACGATACTCGAAAAATCATATCTCATAATCGGCTCTTTAATCTGCCTTTAAACTTTTTCAAGTAGTATTTGGAAGTGTGTGCTATACCTATACAGAGTGTCATGTGGCGACGGCTAGTAGTTCTTTAGTTACACGCCCTTGAAATTATGTCGGAAAGGCATTCCGGAGCACTGCCGGAAATTTGAACGATACTCGAAAAATCATATCTCATAATCGGATCTTTAATCTGCCTTTAAACTTTTTCAAGTAGTATTTGGAAGTGTGTGCTATACCTATACAGAGTGTCATGTGGCGACGGCTAGTAGTTCTTTAGTTACACGCCCTTAAATATAGGATGGAAAGGCATTTCGGAGCGCCGCCGGAAATTTGAACGATATTCGAAAAATCATATCTCATAATCGGCTCGTTAATCTGCCTTTAAACTTTTTCAAGTAGTATTTGGAAGTGTGTGCTATACCTATACAGAGTGTCATGTGGCGACGGCTAGTAGTTCTTTAGTTACACGCCCTTAAATATAGGATGGAAAGGCATTTCGGAGCGCCGCCGGAAATTTGAACGATATTCGAAAAATCATATCTCATAATCGGCTCTTTAATCTGCCTTTAAACTTTTTCAAGTAGTATTTGGAAGTGTGTGCTATACCTATACAGAGTGTCATGTGGCGACGGCTAGTAGTTCTTTAGTTACACGCCCTTGAAATTATGTCGGAAAGGCATTTCGGAGCGCTGCCGGAAATTTGAACGATACTCGAAAAATCATATCTCATAATCGGCTCTTTAATCTGCCTTTAAACTTTTTCAAGTAGTATTTGGAAGTGTGTGCTATACCTATACAGAGTGTCATGTGGCGACGGCTAGTAGTTCTTTAGTTACACGCCCTTGAAATTATGTCGGAAAGGCATTTCGGAGCGCTGCCGGAAATTTGAACGATACTCGAAAAATCATATCTCATAATCGGCTCTTTAATCTGCCTTTAAACTTTTTCAAGTAGTATTTGGAAGTGTGTGCTATACCTATACAGAGTGTCATGTGGCGACGGCTAGTAGTTCTTTAGTTACACGCCCTTAAATATAGGATGGAAAGGCATTTCGGAGCGCCGCCGGAAATTTGAACGATATTCGAAAAATCATATCTCATAATCGGATCTTTAATCTGCCTTTAAACTTTTTCAAGTAGTATTTGGAAGTGTGTGCTATACCTATACAGAGTGTCATGTGGCGACGGCTAGTAGTTCTTTAGTTACACGCCCTTGAAATTATGTCGGAAAGGCATTTCGGAGCGCTGCCGGAAATTTGAACGATACTCGAAAAATCATATCTCATAATCGGCTATTTAATCTGCCTTTAAACTTTTTCAAGTAGTATTTGGAAGTGTGTGCTATACCTATACAGAGTGTCATGTGGCGACGGCTAGTAGTTCTTTAGTTACACGCCCTTGAAATTATGTCGGAAAGGCATTTCGGAGCGCTGCCGGAAATTTGAACGATACTCGAAAAATCATATATCATAATCGGCTCTTTAATCTGCCTTTAAACTTTTTCAAGTAGTATTTGGAAGTGTGTGCTATACCTATACAGAGTGTCATGTGGCGACGGCTAGTAGTTCTTTAGTTACACGCCCTTGAAATTATGTCGGAAAGGCATTTCGGAGCGCTGCCGGAAATTTGAACGATACTCGAAAAATCATATCTCATAATCGGCTCTTTAATCTGCCTTTAAACTTTTTCAAGTAGTATTTGGAAGTGTGTGCTATACCTATACAGAGTGTCATGTGGCGACGGCTAGTAGTTCTTTAGTTACACGCCCTTGAAATTATGTCGGAAAGGCATTTCGGAGCGCTGCCGGAAATTTGAACGATACTCGAAAAATCATATCTCATAATCGGCTCTTTAATCTGCCTTTAAACTTTTTCAAGTAGTATTTGGAAGTGTGTGCTATACCTATACAGAGTGTCATGTGGCGACGGCTAGTAGTTCTTTAGTTACACGCCCTTGAAATTATGTCGGAAAGGCATTTCGGAGCGCTGCCGGAAATTTGAACGATACTCGAAAAATCATATCTCATAATCGGCTCTTTAATCTGCCTTTAAACTTTTTCAAGTAGTATTTGGAAGTGTGTGCTATACCTATACAGAGTGTCATGTGGCGACGGCTAGTAGTTCTTTAGTTACACGCCCTTAAATATAGGATGGAAAGGCATTTCGGAGCGCCGCCGGAAATTTGAACGATATTCGAAAAATCATATCTCATAATCGGCTCGTTAATCTGCCTTTAAACTTTTTCAAGTAGTATTTGGAAGTGTGTGCTATACCTATACAGAGTGTCATGTGGCGACGGCTAGTAGTTCTTTAGTTACACGCCCTTGAAATTATGTCGGAAAGGCATTTCGGAGCACTGCCGGAAATTTAACGATACTCGAAAAATCATATCTCATAATCGGCTCTTTAATCTGCCTTTAAACTTTTTCAAGTAGTATTTGGAAGTGTGTGCTATACCTATACAGAGTGTCATGTGGCGACGGCTAGTAGTTCTTTAGTTACACGCCCTTAAATATAGGATGGAAAGGCATTTCGGAGCGCCGCCGGAAATTTGAACGATATTCGAAAAATCATATCTCATAATCGGCTCGTTAATCTGCCTTTAAACTTTTTCAAGTAGTATTTGGAAGTGTGTGCTATACCTATACAGAGTGTCATGTGGCGACGGCTAGTAGTTCTTTAGTTACACGCCCTTGAAATTATGTCGGAAAGGCATTTCGGAGCACTGCCGGAAATTTGAACGATACTCGAAAAATCATATCTAATAATCGGCTCTTTAATCTGCCTTTAAACTTTTTCAAGTAGTATTTGGAAGTGTGTGCTATACCTATACAGAGTGTCATGTGGCGACGGCTAGTAGTTCTTTAGTTACACGCCCTTAAATATAGGATGGAAAGGCATTTCGGAGCGCCGCCGGAAATTTGAACGATATTCGAAAAATCATATCTCATAATCGGCTCGTTAATCTGCCTTTAAACTTTTTCAAGTAGTATTTGGAAGTGTGTGCTATACCTATACAGAGTGTCATGTGGCGACGGCTAGTAGTTCTTTATTACACGCCCTTGAAATTATGTCGGAAAGGCATTTCGGAGCGCTGCCGGAAATTTGAACGATATTCGAAAAATCATATCTCATAATCGGCTCTTTAATCTGCCTTTAAACTTTTTCAAGTAGTATTTGGAAGTGTGTGCTATACCTATACAGAGTGTCATGTGGCGACGGCTAGTAGTTCTTTAGTTACACGCCCTTGAAATTATGTCGGAAAGGCATTTCGGAGCGCTGCCGGAAATTTGAACGATACTCGAAAAATCATATCTCATAATCGGCTCTTTAATCTGCCTTTAAACTTTTTCAAGTAGTATTTGGAAGTGTGTGCTATACCTATACAGAGTGTCATGTGGCGACGGCTAGTAGTTCTTTAGTTACACGCCCTTGAAATTATGTCGGAAAGGCATTTCGGAGTGCTGCCGGAAATTTGAACGATATTCGAAAAATCATATCTCATAATCGGCTCTTTAATCTGCCTTTAAACTTTTTCAAGTAGTATTTGGAAGTGTGTGCTATACCTATACAGAGTGTCATGTGGCGACGGCTAGTAGTTCTTTAGTTACACGCCCTTAAATATAGGATGGAAAGGCATTTCGGAGCGCCGCCGGAAATTTGAACGATATTCGAAAAATCATATCTCATAATCGGCTCTTTAATCTGCCTTTAAACGTTTTCAAGTAGTATTTGGAAGTGTGTGCTATACCTATACAGAGTGTCATGTGGCGACGGCTAGTAGTTCTTTAGTTACACGCCCTTGAAATTATGTCGGAAAGGCATTTCGGAGCGCTGCCGGAAATTTGAACGATACTCGAAAAATCATATCTCATAATCGGCTCTTTAATCTGCCTTTAAACTTTTTCAAGTAGTATTTGGAAGTGTGTGCTATACCTATACAGAGTGTCATGTGGCGACGGCTAGTAGTTCTTTAGTTACACGCCCTTAAATATAGGATGGAAAGGCATTTCGGAGCGCCGCCGGAAATTTGAACGATATTCGAAAAATCATATCTCATAATCGGCTCGTTAAACTGCCTTTAAACTTTTTCAAGTAGTATTTGGAAGTGTGTGCTATACCTATACAGAGTGTCATGTGGCGACGGCTAGTAGTTCTTTAGTTACACGCCCTTGAAATTATGTCGGAAAGGCATTTCGGAGCACTGCCGGAAATTTGAACGATACTCGAAAAATCATATCTCATAATCGGCTCTTTAATCTGCCTTTAAACTTTTTCAAGTAGTATTTGGAAGTGGGTGCTATACCTATACAGAGTGTCATGTGGCGACGGCTAGTAGTTCTTTAGTTACACGCCCTTAAATATAGGATGGAAAGGCATTTCGGAGCGCCGCCGGAAATTTGAACGATATTCGAAAAATCATATCTCATAATGGGCTCGTTAATCTGCCTTTAAACTTTTTCAAGTAGTATTTGGAAGTGTGTGCTATACCTATACAGAGTGTCATGTGGCGACGGCTAGTAGTTCTTTAGTTACACGCCCTTGAAATTATGTCGGAAAGGCATTTCGGAGCGCTGCCGGAAATTTGAACGATATTCGAAAAATCATATCTCATAATCGGCTCTTTAATCTGCCTTTAAACTTTTTCAAGTAGTATTTGGAAGTGTGTGCTATACCTATACAGAGTGTCATGTGGCGACGGCTAGTAGTTCTTTAGTTACACGCCCTTGAAATTATGTCGGAAAGGCATTTCGGAGCGCTGCCGGAAATTTGAACGATACTCGAAAAATCATATCTCATAATCGGCTCTTTAATCTGCCTTTAAACTTTTTCAAGTAGTATTTGGAAGTGTGTGCTATACCTATACAGAGTGTCATGTGGCGACGGCTAGTAGTTCTTTAGTTACACGCCCTTGAAATTATGTCGGAAAGGAATTTCGGAGCGCTGCCGGAAATTTGAACGATATTCGAAAAATCATATCTCATAATCGGCTCTTTAATCTGCCTTTAAACTTTTTCAAGTAGTATTTGGAAGTGTGTGCTATACCTATACAGAGTGTCATGTGGCGACGGCTAGTAGTTCTTTAGTTACACGCCCTTAAATATAGGATGGAAAGGCATTTCGGAGCGCCGCCGGAAATTTGAACGATATTCGAAAAATCATATCTCATAATCGGCTCTTTAATCTGCCTTTAAACTTTTTCAAGTAGTATTTGGAAGTGTGTGCTATACCTATACAGAGTGTCATGTGGCGACGGCTAGTAGTTCTTTAGTTACACGCCCTTGAAATTATGTCGGAAAGGCATTTCGGAGCGCTGCCGGAAATTTGAACGATACTCGAAAAATCATATCTCATAATCGGCTCTTTAATCTGCCTTTAAACTTTTTCAAGTAGTATTTGGAAGTGTGTGCTATACCTATACAGAGTGTCATGTGGCGACGGCTAGTAGTTCTTTAGTTACACGCCCTTGAAATTATGTCGGAAAGGCATTTCGGAGCGCTGCCGGAAATTTGAACGATACTCGAAAAATCATATCTCATAATCGGCTCTTTAATCTCCCTTTAAACTTTTTCAAGTAGTATTTGGAAGTGTGTGCTATACCTATACAGAGTGTCATGTGGCGACGGCTAGTAGTTCTTTAGTTACACGCCCTTGAAATTATGTCGGAAAGGCATTTCGGAGCGCTGCCGGAAATTTGAACGATACTCGAAAAATCATATCTCATAATCGGCTCTTTAATCTGCCTTTAAACTTTTTCAAGTAGTATTTGGAAGTGTGTGCTATACCTATACAGAGTGTCATGTGGCGACGGCTAGTAGTTCTTTAGTTACACGCCCTTGAAATTATGTCGGAAAGGCATTTCGGAGCGCTGCCGGAAATTTGAACGATACTCGAAAAATCATATCTCATAATCGGCTCTTTAATCTGCCTTTAAACTTTTTCAAGTAGTATTTGGAAGTGTGTGCTATACCTATACAGAGTGTCATGTGGCGACGGCTAGTAGTTCTTTAGTTACACGCCCTTGAAATTATGTCGGAAAGGCATTTCGGAGCACTGCCGGAAATTTGAACGATACTCGAAAAATCATATCTCATAATCGGCTCTTTAATCTGCCTTTAAACTTTTTCAAGTAGTATTTGGAAGTGTGTGCTATACCTATACAGAGTGTCATGTGGCGACGGCAAGTAGTTCTTTAGTTACACGCCCTTGAAATTATGTCGGAAAGGCATTTCGGAGCACTGCCGGAAATTTGAACGATACTCGAAAAATCATATCTCATAATCGGCTCTTTAATCTGCCTTTAAACTTTTTCAAGTAGTATTTGGAAGTGTGTGCTATACCTATACAGAGTGTCATGTGGCGACGGCTAGTAGTTCTTTAGTTACACGCCCTTAAATATAGGATGGAAAGGCATTTCGGAGCGCCGCCGGAAATTTGAACGATATTCGAAAAATCATATCTCATAATCGGCTCGTTAATCTGCCTTTAAACTTTTTCAAGTAGTATTTGGAAGTGTGTGCTATACCTATACAGAGTGTCATGTGGCGACGGCTAGTAGTTCTTTAGTTACACGCCCTTAAATATAGGATGGAAAGGCATTTCGGAGCGCCGCCGGAAATTTGAACGATATTCGAAAAATCATATCTCATAATCGGCTCGTTAATCTGCCTTTAAACTTTTTCAAGTAGTATTTGGAAGTGTGTGCTATACCTATACAGAGTGTCATGTGGCGACGGCTAGTAGTTCTTTAGTTTCACGCCCTTGAAATTATGTCGGAAAGGCATTTCGGAGCGCTGCCGGAAATTTGAACGATACTCGAAAAATCATATCTCATAATCGGCTCGTTAATCTGCCTTTAAACTTTTTCAAGTAGTATTTGGAAGTGTGTGCTATACCTATACAGAGTGTCATATGGCGACGGCTAGTAGTTCTTTAGTTACACGCCCTTAAATATAGGATGGAAAGGCATTTCGGAGCGCCGCCGGAAATTTGAACGATATTCGAAAAATCATATCTCATAATCGGCTCGTTAATCTGCCTTTAAACTTTTTCAAGTAGTATTTGGAAGTGTGTGCTATACCTATACAGAGTGTCATGTGGCGACGGCTAGTAGTTCTTTAGTTACACGCCCTTGAAATTATGTCGGAAAGGCATTTCGGAGCGCTGCCGGAAATTTGAACGATATTCGAAAAATCATATCTCATAATGGGCTCGTTAATCTGCCTTTAAACTTTTTCAAGTAGTATTTGGAAGTGGGTGCTATACCTATACAGAGTGTCATGTGGCGACGGCTAGTAGTTCTTTAGTTACACGCCCTTAAATATAGGATGGAAAGGCATTTCGGAGCGCCGACGGAAATTTGAACGATATTCGAAAAATCATATCTCATAATCGGCTCTTTAATCTGCCTTTAAACTTTTTCAAGTAGTATTTGGAAGTGTGTGCTATACCTATACAGAGTGTCATGTGGCGACGGCTAGTAGTTCTTTAGTTACACGCCCTTAAATATAGGATGGAAAGGCATTTCGGAGCGCCGTCGGAAATTTGAACGATATTCGAAAAATCATATCTCATAATGTGCTCGTTAATCTGCCTTTAAACGTTTTCAAGTAGTATTTGGATGTGTGTGCTATACCTATACAGAGTGTCATGTGGCGACGGCTAGTAGTTCTTTAGTTACACGCCCTTGAAATTATGTCGGAAAGGCATTTCGGAGCGCTGCCGGAAATTTGAACGATACTCGAAAAATCATATCTCATAATCGGCTCTTTAATCTGCCTTTAAACTTTTTCAAGTAGTATTTGGAAGTGTGTGCTATACCTATACAGAGTGTCATGTGGCGACGGCTAGTAGTTCTTTAGTTACACGCCCTTGAAATTATGTCGGAAAGGCATTTCGGAGCGCTGCCGGAAATTTGAACGATACTCGAAAAATCATATCTCATAATCGGCTCTTTAATCTGCCTTTAAACTTTTTCAAGTAGTATTTGGAAGTGTGTGCTATACCTATACAGAGTGTCATGTGGCGACGGCTAGTAGTTCTTTAGTTACACGCCCTTGAAATTATGTCGGAAAGGCATTTCGGAGCACTGCCGGAAATTTGAACGATACTCGAAAAATCATATCTCATAATCGGCTATTTAATCTGCCTTTAAACTTTTTCAAGTAGTATTTGGAAGTGTGTGCTATACCTATACAGAGTGTCATGTGGCGACGGCTAGTAGTTCTTTAGTTACACGCCCTTGAAATTATGTCGGAAAGGCATTTCGGAGCACTGCCGGAAATTTGAACGATACTCGAAAAATCATATCTCATAATCGGCTCTTTAATCTGCCTTTAAACTTTTTCAAGTAGTATTTGGAAGTGTGTGCTATACCTATACAGAGTGTCATGTGGCGACGGCTAGTAGTTCTTTAGTTACACGCCCTTAAATATAGGATGGAAAGGCATTTCGGAGCGCCGCCGGAAATTTGAACGATATTCGAAAAATCATATCTCATAATCGGCTCGTTAATCTGCCTTTAAACTTTTTCAAGTAGTATTTGGAAGTGTGTGCTATACCTATACAGAGTGTCATGTGGCGACGGCTAGTAGTTCTTTAGTTACACGCCCTTAAATATAGGATGGAAAGGCATTTCGGAGCGCCGCCGGAAATTTGAACGATATTCGAAAAATCATATCTCATAATCGGCTCGTTAATCTGCCTTTAAACTTTTTCAAGTAGTATTTGGAAGTGTGTGCTATACCTATACAGAGTGTCATGTGGCGACGGCTAGTAGTTCTTTAGTTACACGCCCTTGAAATTATGTCGGAAAGGCATTTCGGAGCGCTGCCGGAAATTTGAACGATATTCGAAAAATCATATCTCATAATGGGCTCGTTAATCTGCCTTTAAACTTTTTCAAGTAGTATTTGGAAGTGGGTGCTATACCTATACAGAGTGTCATGTGGCGACGGCTAGTAGTTCTTTAGTTACACGCCCTTAAATATAGGATGGAAAGGCATTTCGGAACGAGGCCGGAAATTTTAGCGATATTCGAAAAATCATATCCAATATTCGGCTCATTAATCTGCCTTTAAACTTTTTCAAGTAGTATTTGGAAGTGGGTGCTATACCTATACAGAGTGTCATGTGGCGACGGCTAGTAGTTCTTTAGTTACACGCCCTTAAATATAGGATGGAAAGGCATTTCGGAACGAGGCCGGAAATTTTAGCGATATTCGAAAAATCATATCCAATATTCGGCTCATTAATCTGCCTTTAAACTTTTTCAAGTAGTATTTGGAAGTGTGTGCTATACCTATACAGAGTGTCATGTGGCGACGGCTAGTAGTTCTTTAGTTACACGCCCTTAAATATAGGATGGAAAGGCATTTCGGAGCGCCGCCGGAAATTTGAACGATATACGAAAAATCATATCTCATAATGGGCTCGTTAATCTGCCTTTAAACTTTTTCAAGTAGTATTTGGAAGTGGGTGCTATACCTATACAGAGTGTCATGTGGCGACGGCTAGTAGTTCTTTAGTTACACGCCCTTAAATATAGGATGGAAAGGCATTTCGGAGCGCCGCCGGAAATTTGAACGATATTCGAAAAATCATACCTCATAATCGGCTCGTTAATCTGCCTTTAAACTTTTTCAAGTAGTATTTGGAAGTGTTTGCTATACCTATACAGAGTGTCATGTGGCGACGGCTAGTAGTTCTTTAGTTACACGCCCTTAAATATAGGACGGAAATTCATTGCGGAGCGAGGCCGGAAATTTTAGCGATATTCGAAAAATCATATCTCATAAGCGGCTCGTTAATCTTCCTTTAAACTTTTTCAAGTAGTATTTGGAAGTGTGTACTATACCTATAGAAAGAGTCATGTGGCGACGGTTAATAGTTCTTTAGTTAGACGCCCTTGAAATTATGTCGGAAAGGCATTTCGGAGCGCCGACGGAAATTTTAACGATATTCGAAAAATCATATCTCATAATCGGCTCGTTAATCTGCCTTTAAACTTTTTCAAGTAGTATTTGGAAGTGTGTGCTATACCTGTACAGAGTGTCATGTGGCGACGGCTAGTAGTTCTTTAGTTAGACGTCCTTAAATATAGGACGGAAAGGCAATTCCTTTCTACGCCGGAAATTTTGAAGAATGTCTTAGAGTCTTATGTCGTAATCTGCTCTGTAATCCGCCTTACATTGTCACTTAGGACGTGTATGTTTCTGGTATGTCTGAGGTAGAGTGTCATGAGGGACGTCTAACAATTGTTTCGTTACTTACTTTTAGCATACTACGAACGGCACTTCGGTGACCAAAAGAACTTCTTCCGATTTTCTATGTACTGTACCTTCAGATCCTCTCTTTAATGTGCGTCGGTATGTTGCCAGGCAATACATGGATGTGTATGCTGCACTCCTACAGACTGTTCAATGACGACAGTAAACACCTCATTGGATTTGTTAGCTTCAGTGTTGTAGGAAACGGGAGAATTGTGCTAACCGAAGTTTGCCGATTTTGAATAGGCTTATGAGCTTCGAATATCTTTTATGTTTTATCAAATATACAAAAGGAAGTATTTTTGGTGCTTCGAAAGGAAGCAATGTATATGTACTGTTCCTGTATCGATTTACTTAATAGTGGTGTATGGTTTATTGTTTATTTTGAATTCATATTTTACACTAGGTTACTGATTCGTCTATGTAGTTCAGGTAATAAGATTCTGAATATTCTGCAAGCTACATTTCACTAAAATAACGCGCATCTCTTTATTTGTTGGCCGTGTAGTCGGTTTTTAGCGCGGAGGTTGGCACTACTCTCTCTTGGCTCGTTTGTGCCTGAGAGTTATATCGCCCGCATGGTTTTTGGAAACGAATCCGAAGCTAACTTCAAGCCGGTTCAAGCCAACGCCTTCGCGCCGGATGTTTGGTCGTCTCACATCTCGTCTACGTGCAACAGGAAGCTTAAATCCAAGACCTAGACATCGTCCTAGAACACGCACCGATGAACACGCTGAAGTTGCTGTGCTCGCTACCGTACCTGTGAATCCTCACCTCAGCACACGTCAAATTGAACGTGAAGTTGGTGTGTCGAAATCAAGTGCACAGCATATTCTTCAACGTCATAAATTTCATCCTTACCATCTTCAGCTATCATGTCCACCCAAAATATCTCTGGAACAATAACAGCTATTGGAAAACGACTTTTACCGGTATCAATGTACGGCTGGGGCCCATGAATGTACATATTTGGAAACATTCTAAAATGAAAGCAAATGTGTTTTTTAACACAAACTTATGTTTTTTTAAATGGACACCCTATATTTTTTCTTCAGCAATCCATAGCATGACAAATCACATAAACAATGACGTTGATTGCATCGCAATATTCCAATTACATCCCGAGATATTGCAATGAGAAGTTAACACTTGAAAAACCCGAAATACGCTGCTAGCGCACGTCCTGAGGATCAGGCGTGAACCGCATGCTGCCCGTAATCACGATGTGATTGACATGCGTAATCGCACTTTCATACTTATCAAGAGGTCCGAAACGAATAATATGGTCTGCTGCCATCAACTCTCATAAACACATAATGGTTTCCCTCTTGCACGTTTTGTGTGTCTACGTACACAATATGAACCAGCACCGATCGGTATACACCAGCCAGGTTATCTTATTTATCCTGCACACACACAAAAAAAAAAAAAAAGGTGTATCGAATGCGTTAAATGACCCATTGTGCCTTTCGCGCACACGTTCATCCAGGACCTAGCTCTACCTAAACACGTGTCCAACGTAGTTCCCAGTACAGCCAGAGTTACCACTTCGCCTTGTTTGTGACCCCTGCAAACTCCACCACTCTCCGAGCATCCCATTTGTTGTTGCTTTGGCGTGCAGTACACCGCTTGCCAGTGTAGTCGTGCATCAGAGTAATCTAGTGACGGCACGGAGATAGTACACATTGTGAATAAACGTTGTGTTGCGGAACTTATACTGTATTATGTACACACATGAAGATATGGTAGAAATGCTGCTGATCTATGGAGAATTACCTTTATGGCAAATACGTTATTAGATTGCTTGTTTGTTTATAGTACTGTTAGAGAACTTTATGACCTCGGAGGGAACTGTGGCATGGCGCCTGACTACCTGCCGGCCGCCGCTGTTGAACAAGGGGAGGGAGGGGGACTAATTTCTCCGTCTCCACTGTGGCAGCACCGTCGTGTTTACGCTAGAGGAAAAAGAGCAGGAAGCAGCTGTCGTACACGCCAGTATACTTATGAGCAGGGCGCTGCCGGCCGGTTACGCGCCGTGCGTTTACTCACAACTAATTTTGCAGAATACGAAATCTAATTTATCTAATCAGGAAATTCGAATGCAATGTTTGATACTGAGGTTACATGTTAAGCCTGAAGCAATTTTACTAAGCCCTTCAATTGCAGTTTCCGAGTTTTTCATTCTTCCCGCATTATGGAAAAAATTATTGAACATTACTACAGTCAAACATGTCCGACACCTAAAATGGCTAGAAGTATGCCGCGGCGGATTAGCCGCGCGTACTGGAGCGCCGTGTTGTGGTACATGTGGCCGTACACCGTCGGGGGTTCGAATCTCCCTTCGGGCATGGATGTTTGTGAGGTCTTTAGTATAAGGTAGTTCATAAGTAGTTTGTAAGTTTAGGGACTGATGACTCCGTATTTAAGTCCCTTAAGCGTTATAAACATTTGAACATTTGATTTGCTACAAGTATTCAGAATGGGTAAATACGCTGTGAGTAGTTACAAGGGATAAAGACAATGGTAGTAAGTCTGGCATAAGTCGGGTTTCGACGTATTTTTTGGAAATTTTTGCTATCCGATGATAGACGTTTTGGTTTTTGAGCCATGAAACACCTTTCTCTGCCTGCATGAACGACAATTAAACCCTGACCAGCACTTTTGTTTGACAATACTACTCGCACACTATCACTTTGCCAACATTTATTTACTGAATAATGCGTGTGAATCCATATTTCGTGTAAGTATACTACTGGTCGCTTTGATTCTGATGAAAACCTGAGAAAGTATAGTCTTTTAGCAACAATGCCCTCTAGCGCGCACAAAATGTAAAACAAATATCCATAGATAGAACATTGCTTCTAAGGGTTTCCTTGCTAGCTTTGAAGCTCATTTCTGTTTGAGAAAAGTTATGCAGTTTCGCAAAGTTCGTAATTTCTTCTATTGTTCGTAATGCCATAGAAATTGCTGCCTGATAATACATTTATCCATATCATCGGTCACATAATTACTGTGAGCTTCTTGTTTCTTTCGCTAGTTTAACCGTAGCCTCGCTGTACCTCGAGACGTGGCCTAGTTCCTGGCTCTGCCACATCGCCTTTCCAGGCCATAGGTATTGTTGCGTTCTCTACAACGAAAACTGCAGAATTCGTTTCGGTAGTTGGCCGAGGGAGTCAAGATTAGTCAGAAGCACTTACATTGCGTTTCGTAAGAACAGATGAATTGGTGCATCCGAATTTCTTGCAACTTGGAATGTAATAGGTTAGTGCTTTTCATATAACGTACAATTAGTACTGCACATGCATGTTACTCATAAGTTAGAATAAGCAAATAAGCATGAGTCCTCCCAATAGCTACAATGTAGATTAAGGGAAGAAAAGTTAAGTGCTACGGCAATGACTAATTTGTTGTCCCTTATTCCATATTCAGACATATATATATATATATATATATATATATATATATATATATATATATATATATAAAGAAACAGTCAATTTTTCATTATTTAGTAAGTATTCTTTCATTTGACCCTTAACTATTACTAGTAACAATAATGTATTCAGTCAAAGACGACTGTCTGTCGTCTTCCATATATTTTTTGTATATTTCTATAAAGTTATAATTTATTTAATGTCGCTAGATTATCATTTTGTTAAAACTTGAACCCCACTGGTTTCAAGGCTTGAGGAACAACATTTTTATTTCATGTGTTAAAACATTAGTTTATATTGCTAGGTTTTTCTTATTTTGTTATGTTAATAATTTATTATTATATTGATTGATGGGGCATAAGTACGACTTCTCCGCAATGCCATTGTCCCTGTGTGATTGTGCAGTTGTTGTACTTTTAAGTGTGTGCGAGGATCTATCGCTGTTTGAATGTGGGAAGTGATAGCTCACTTTGCATCGTTCTCTCTGGCTCAGTATAGATAGCTGCTGATACTACCAAAGAGGTTTTACACCCTTTGGTTACAGTCCAGTCAGCGAGCCTTCTTTAGTGCGAATCTCGCTGTCCATCCCCACCACCACTGTCTCTTGGATTTTCCGGCTTCCCGTGGCTTCCCGCGCTATCCTCGGTGGCCGCTCGGCGGATCAATCTGTTCTGGGCGTCTGGTGAGGTAGGATTGATTCTGCTCTTGTTTCTGGAGATGGTAGCGTTTCATTGACTAGCATATTTAACTTAGATTCGTGAACTTAGAATCATTTTTGGAATATTTTCTCTGATCATGTGAGGAAATGTGTTCTCGTTTTTCAGTTCAGTGATTTCCAATAGATAAACACAGTGTGTGTGATTCTAGTTGCAGTTTGACAACGTCCTGATATGTTACAACCTTTTGTGATCATGTGGCGGTGTATGAACTCTGTGTAAATAATTAGAGCTTTGTGGGGCCCGATTTCTAGTAGGTGATATGTTCATTTTGTACAGTGCATGTAAAAATCTTCACATCGTTCCCTTCCGTGAGTGACATGTGTTCCACGTGGTTGGTCATAGAACATAGCCTTCAGCTTCCACTCTTGTTTGTTCCATGCCCATCAAGCAAGTAACTATGCGGGTATCCTTCTGATTTCCACTAATATTTCGCGAGCTTCTCTCCCCACCTATTTTAATCTTGCTGTTTCTTCTCCGACTGGAAGTACGCACTCTGTCTTTGTCAGTAATTCTCTCTGAGCCTTGTACAAGCTCCTTCAATAGCTTCCTTATGTAATTCTAAACATTTCTGTGGGTTGCATGCTGTAATTCTTAATTTTATTTTTCCGGCTTTGGAAGTATTTCACTTTTACGAGTTTTGGAGACTGGACTTCATCCGTCTCTGTAATCACTCCCTATCGCGTGTGGCTGCATTTCTTTCGCTTCTTCATATAATTCTAAACATTTCTATGGGTTGCATGCCGTAATTCTTATTTTTATTTTTCCGTCTTTGTAATTATTTCATTTTTGTGGTTTTCCTGAGACAGGACCTCATCTGTCTCTGTAATCGCCCCCTATCGCGTGTAGCTGTATTTCATTCGGTCCTTATATAATCCTAAGCATTTCTATGGGTTGCATGCTGTAGTTAATTTTCTTTATTTTTCGGAATCTGAATTTATTCAATTTCATCGGTTTTCGGAACCACATGGGTCCAAGTTCCGACTTCCAGGGTTTGCAGCTAGTCGCCTGAGTTCACGCCACTTCTCATATAAAACCAGTACCTAGATCGATTGCTGACAGACTGCAACCTAAGAATCCACCGTGATTTTGTATAATGAATCCGATTTTCAACCATTTCACCTTCAGTGGAGGGCGTTCATGTAATGTAGCCGAGTGTCGCTGTTAGTATGTTTGCTCGCGGTTCAATTCAGATGTAATTTAACTTAGCTATACACACGCACCATCTCAAAACAGGCACGACAGATCAGAGCCAGCTTCAAAGTGTTTTTGTATATTGTGTTTTGTGCTACCTCCGACCTGCTGAATTTCTCCTACGATAGCGGCGCCTGCTTCCGCCTCGTCGTTTGTGAATCCTACCCAGTAGCGTAACTCATGTATAATTTAGGGTGGGCACCGTCCACATTAATCCATGTAAGAGATGCATTTTACTGTATTAACAAAATTGGTTCCCCATTTTGCTTGTTTTCTATCTGAATGAACAAGTTTAAGTTCAGCAATCCGTAAGTTGTTTAAAAATTATAGTTTGGTTGATTATGATAGGTAAGCTATCAAATAAATGTTGCAATGTTTGTATAGCTTATGGGACTTAACTACGGGGTCATCAGTCCCTAAACTTACAAACTACTTATGGACGAACTAAGACTAAGGACGACACAAATATCCATGTCCGAGGGGGGATTCGAACCCCCGACCGTAGTGGCCGTGCAGACCATGACTGGAGCGCCTCAGTCCCCTCTGCCACCGCGACTGGCGATAAGCTATCTTTCAGTTGTGTGCTATGATACTGGTTTTGAAGGATGAAATGAAATACAATACCTTCTTTAGAAAAAAACATTTTAAATCAACATTCAAATAAAAAAATAAAACTTCCTTATTCGTATGCTTATCCGTACAGAGAAAGAGCTGAAGACAGTTGCAAACGTCATCGCTGGCTTTCAGTACGTGTTTTTTTTTTTTTTTTTTTTTTTTTTTTAATTATTTGACGAATTTCAAGCACCGTATCTTCCACCCCCTTATAGCTACCGTCATGGAACTGCTATGGTATACAACGGGAGACTTCGGACAACAATTACACACAGACCATTCGTTTGCGTTTTGTAGTTTTTGCTGCAGAGCGAAATATTAACACACACACACGTAGAATTTTATATACACCGACAACTTTCTATCCCAATATACTCGACCCTTTTATCATTATCAACCCTCAAGCAACAATGCAACCAATAAAACCATTTTCAAAGAGTAAATATAATTTTCAAAGAGTAATTATTGTTCCGCATTTCGCGTTATATTCTTCAAATTACTAAATATCTATCAGATCGCTATAAAACCGTGCCTAAAACCTTCCTCAGGAATAAATTAATAACTGTACAAATATTCAAGTCTCTGCGTCTTGTCGTTCTGACGTGATAACCGTACACCGAACAGACATTCGCATTAATATATATAGATGAACAGCTATCCGATCGCCATAAAACCGTACCTAAAGCCTTCCCCGGGTAGACATTAGTAACTGTTCAAATTTTTAGCTCTTTATGTCTTGTGGTTCAGATGTGATAAACGTACACCGAACTGACATTCACATTTATAGATATAGATTGTTCTTCACAAGTGCTGAGAACAAGTTCGATGCAATTTTAATTAAGATCTAAATTCTATTGCGCCATAAACGTTTTCTTAGCCACCTTTCTAAGATAACTTTAATTGTGGTGGCTTGCTTATTAATGTCTGTGTGTAATAACGTGTGAGTTGCTATGTATAGTGACCACTGTAGTATTAATTCCTGTTATTGAAGTAATTTGAAACGAGTCAGTTCTCAGTTTGGGCCAGGGAACAAGGCTTTATAGCAGGGAGTAACCAGTAGTTCACACGGACCTCATTTACTAATTTTAGTGATAAAACAAGGCTCTTGTTACGTACAATGGTCGACTTTTATTAGGAAAAATATCATCTTGTTGTTGTTGATGTAAAATAGTTTGTTGATCTCCTGTAGATGGTAGCAGTTGCCAAAACCGGTCGATGGTAACAAATAAAAGTATTTTACAGCTCTGGTACAAGAATGATTTTTTCAAAGAACATCGCGACTGCAGACTGCCACCAAAAGCAACATTAATATCACTTCTGTTAACGACCGACCGAATATTCGCTTCCAGTTGCGTTTTGGATGGATTCAGCAGTCAACAATAATGCTTTACCTCAGTTGGCGGTGCGCAGTAACTGCTAGGAGTCTCTCCTCTCGCGTAAAAATTGTGAGTATGTTGTTGTTAAGCACAATATAAAGCAAATCCTATCTTATAGTCTTATATTATGTTAGTATCTATTTAACTTAATAAATGTTGTACTGTATGTAATGGAACAGGTTATCACAATATTAGGCTTTAAAGTTTTATTAATGAGTTTGCTTGAAAGCGAGGAGCTCTTTTCAATAACTAATATGGATTTAAGAAACATTGATCATGTGGAACACACCTTTTCCTGTTCAGTTTGCGTAAATTTATACTGACATCAGTCATAGTGTAAAGGCCAATTCACACTGTCCGTTACGTCAACGTCACATCACGGCACCGTCACGTCAAGTTGTATCCACACTGCCCGTCAGTGTCCCTCACGTCAATTCCCCCATCTAAATACGCGATGTTGAAAGTGAGGTTATGAGTGGCAATCTGTTATGTAGAAAGTCATAGTTTAA
Organism: Locusta migratoria; assembly: GCA_026315105.1. Classification (NCBI taxonomy): domain Eukaryota; kingdom Metazoa; phylum Arthropoda; class Insecta; order Orthoptera; family Acrididae; genus Locusta; species Locusta migratoria. The sequence continues at coordinate 219,618,233 of CM048755.1, forward strand.
TACTAGAATTGAGGGAACAACAACGCTAAATGTTATTGAGGGCCAAAGAAAACTTTACAATGTATGTTTTTGGTCAACTTACTGGGAACTGAAACAACATTTCAAAATATCGACATCTCTTTTCAAGCGAAAAAATGAACATATGAAAACATCAAACAATACTTATGAGAGCATAAATAGAGCCTGTTTATCTATTACGATTTTCCCGCTGACATTGTTAATACTGTCGTAAACAATTAAATTTTTGTCTTTCATTAGAACTGACTTTTTCATTTAAAATGTTATTTAATGAAAATTGCGAAATCAAATTACAATCTTATTCGAATAAACAGTTTGCTTAAGTCTTTTCTGTTACAATGTTACGTAACATAAATCATTTTTTGGTTCGAGATATCCAACCTCGATTTTAGCTGGACACTCAATTGAGAAATATATTTACGTCGTCATGAAACATTTGAGATTTACCCCTAAAACGAAGTATAACAAGAAAATAAAGATTAATAAGACGCATTTGGATATAAACAGTGCAATCGTCGACAACAACATATAATTCGCGTGACGAAAATAGGTTAACTTCTGATGTTAGCAGATGGCCGTTCCGTCAATACATTCTTCTGGAGAAAGCTTGACGTGACGTTGACGTGACGTGACGGTCCGGTGACGGACAGTGTGAATGCCGCCATTAGAAATGCATTGCGGAATGTTCTGACGGATGGTGACGTGACGTGACGGACAGTGTGATTGGCCTTAAGACGGAACTGTAACTTTATTTTTCGAAATACTTTCTGCAGCACTGATTGAAGCTGCTATGTATTCAACAATGCCAAAAAGGACATATGTAAAGTTGTTTGTCGACTGCAGAAAAACGGAAGTGAAGATGGTAATATAAAGCTAGCGCCCTCAAGGACAAAATCATAAAGGCTACTTAAGGAAGCAAACAAATGATTACTTTCTGCGTATTTTGTATTGTGGCAGTCATGTTGAGGCCCTGGCTTGTTTGTTGTGTACCTAAAGAGTAAAAACTATGTTCCTATAAGAGGGTATGCAAAACTGTGGAATTTGTGGTAGCTATACAGCAGTCTTGTTAGTTCGAGGTGAACTGGACCAGGATCACCTCCAACTATCGAAATTTACGCGTGAAAAAGAAGAAAATCGACCTTCAAAAGAATACACGTCTAAAAAACATGACCTTTTCTTAAATAGTCATTTACATTGGCAGCCTAAAGGTTTTAAAGTGTTTTCACTACTTACTTCGTGTTAAATGGTGGAGTGCATTTTTCTGTGAAGATAGAATGTACCTGAGTTGCTGATTTGTTCTATGACGCTCGTATTTATGGGAAACTCGAAATATCGACACTCCACTGTATCCATTTCAGTTCTTATTGACTAACTTCCTTTAATTTTTTCTTTTTTAGGTAGAAAATGTCACAACGAGGAGAAAAGAATCCAATTAGGAAGTACCGTCGATTTGTCTAAACTTGTTCACCTCCCATAACATCTTCTAAGCATTCCTGATTAGGCTTACACACACTCAAGAAGGGTTAGTAGAGAGAGTGGATCTTGAAAAACGCAGAAAACCTAGTGATATATACAGAAATTTTAACTTAACCCTTTAATGCACGACTTTTTATTTGAAGCTATAAAAATTACCACGATTAATGTATCGTATGCATAAGCTGAGAACAATATTGAAAACAAATTCCTTAAAATTATTATGCACTATTAGCAACAAAATGTTCATATCTGGTCAGCTATATAGTGTTTCCATGATGTACCCGATGCAGCAAATGTCACTATTATGTTTATCATCTTTCTAGAAAGTAACTCGTAATGCAACAGTATGTGACTGACTATTTTTATATGGCAAAGGAGGAATACTAAAGTAAATAAACGCACGTGTTAGGTATAGCTCAATCCAGCTGTCGAAATTATTCATTAGCACTCTACAATTTATAATTTCTAGTACGAGCTACTAACATACGTTACACTATGTACCGGGTGATCAAAAAGTCAGTATAAATTTGAAAACTTAATAAATCATGGAATAATGTACATAGAGAAGTAAAAATTGACACATGCTTGGAATGACATGGGGTTTTATTAGAACCGAAAAAAAAGTTCAAAAAATGTACAAGAGCTGGCGCTTCATCTGATCAGAAAAGTAATAATTAGCATAAAAAATTAAGACAAAGCAAAGATGATGTTATTTACAGGAAATGCTCTGTATGTTTACCATCATTCCTCAACAATAGCTGTAGTCGAGGAATAATGCCACTACGGTCGGGGGTTCGAATCCCCCCTCGGGCATGGATATTTGTGCCGTCCTTAGTCTTAGCTAGTTCATAAGTAGTTTGTAAGCTTAGGGACTGATGACCCCGTAGTTAAGTCCCATAAGTTCTACAAACATTTGAACATTTGAGGAATAATGTTGTGAACAGCACTGTAAAGCATGACCGTAGTTATGGTGAGGCATTGGCATCGGATGTTGTCGTTCAGCATCCCTAGAGATGTCGGTCGATCACGATGCACTTGCGACTTCAGGTAATCCCAAAGCCAATAATCGCACGGACTGAGGTCTGGGACCTGGGAGGCCAAGCATGACGAAAGTGGCGGCTGAGCATACGATCATCACCAAACGACGTGCACAAGAGATCTTTTTTTGAACTTTTTTCTAATTTATTCTAATAAACGCCAATGTCATTCCAAGCATGTGTGTCAATTTTCACCTCTCTATCTACATTATTCCGTGATTTATTAAGTTTTCATATTTATACTGACTTTTTGATCGCCCGATATACAAGCAGCTACAAATGAATTTGTGGTAAAATGTTGATCAGTTTGAGAGATACTGAAGAAAGTAAGGTATGTAACTGATCAGCTACACTATGCATTAAAGGGTTAATTACGCAAGTTTCGGTTTCGGGTGAAACTAGAAGGGGAACCGAATATTCAGTTAAAGTTTCGGTTTCGACCAAAATTATGTTTCGGTCGGACTCTTAACTTCTGTCCAAAGGAAATTTTCTTCCAGTGTTCACCTTACGATTTAGAAAGCCCCTGTGCTTTAATATTCTTAGCGCCGTCCACAGACTGCTGTTACTCTTGATGTTGTCTTTCATTCGTGAAACTAATTTGCCTGCAGTTACACATTCGTCCCTCATATACTGTACATCTCGAATATTGTACGACGCAAAGCCATCATAGAAATACTTACACCAAAATAATTATGTGTTCCTGAGACGATCTAGTCTAGGTTTATCAATAACGATGATTATAGGTTGAAGCACACAATACCGGCTCTGGTGCAAATTTTAATTCTCTGCTTGAGCCTATATTCATTATCCTTATTAAAAATTGTTCAGATCTCCTACATTTATCTTCAACTACGTCACTTCCATGGAGATTTAGAATATGCTGACTCAGTGGCTTTAACAGATGTGTTCCCTTTGCTTAACACGCGCTGTATACTTTTCAACCCCACACCAGATGCCTCGCGTGTTTCCAGTTTGCTACTGTCAATCTACGGACGAGCACCGTATTATCACGAGTCGTCTAGTTCAAAAGTTACACACTCAAATCACTACAACTGTTACTTGTTTCTGAAACATTTTGTGCTTTTATCATCCGTTAACCACGACAAATACGTTGCACACAAATGTCATCACATGTGCACTGGAGAAGAAAGCATTTCTACACATTCAAAGTAGAATCGGCAACGCGCGAAACAGCGGTGGAATGCAGTGGCGTATATGGTGGGCTATCAAAGCAATCACCGAAGCCCATATCTAAAGCAAACCAGAAATTAAGAACCAATGTTAACAAAAATGGCAATACAAGCCAGTTTCCGTCATGAAGAATTAGCGCGTAGTGTGGAATATGTCTCATTCGCTTCATTCCAACAGTGGGAGAGCAGAGCTTCGGATTTCGGAAGCTCACTGCCCAAAACTTCGCTAAGGTGAGGGAAAGGGAGTTTGGGGTGGGGTAGTGCGGCCGACAGCACACCAAGGCTTCGGAATCCCGCGTCGCAACACAAAAATGTTCAAATGTTTGTTAAACTTATGGGACTTAACTGCGGGGTCATCAGTCCCCAAACTTATAAACTACTTATGAACTAGTTTATACTTAAGACAACACAAATATCTATGCCCGAGGGATGATTCGAACTTTCGACGCGGGAGACCGTGCGATCCGTAGCGTAGCGCTCCAGACCGCTCGGCTACCCCCGCGCGGGTCGCAACACAAGCACGAGCGCTTCCGAAATGTGCCGAACGGACACGACTCGCTCGTGGCGAACTCCGCATCAGTTTAACCCCGTGTTCTTTTTTGAACCGAGAGTGCAACAGTCTTTGCTTTCTCGGTAGCTTTCTAATATTATTATTAAACCACAGTGAATCTTTTCCATCCTGAATCGACTTTACAGGCATATATTTCTCTAACCCTTTATGTACAATGCACTTAAATTTAGTACACAATTCCTCTACATCCATAGTCCCGGAACTAAACGATGCCCATTCATTTTCTAAGTGCGATCCTAACATTTGTTTATTGGCTCTTCCCAACAAAAACACGCTCCTAGCCTTCTTGATTGGTTTATGAACTTTGGTCACCATCGACGCTATGACGATATCATGATCACTAATTCCTGTCTCTTCACAGACATCGTTAATAAGGTCAGGCCTGTTCATAGCTATAAGGTCTAAAATATTTCCATTGCGCGTGGGTTGCCGGTTTAACTGCTCACGACAGTTTTCGGAGAGTGTGTCCAGAAGTAGCTAAAAGACTGCTTGTGTGTACCGCCTGAAATGTAACTAGAGAGGTCCCAATCTATACTCTTAGGCTACGGCCACACTTGCGTTTTTTGAAGCTGGACGCTCAGCGTCTAAAGAAGCAGCTTTAAAAGGCGCCAGGTGGTGGCGACATTCAACCGCATATATACAGCGGCTCCTTACAGGCGTCTTACCGACCAAAGACGTGAATGTGGCCACATTTGGCTCAGTAGCGTTTCAGACCTGCATGGGTGACATCGCAGCATTGAGAAATGAATGTATTACGTAAACAGTCTGCAACAATAATATGTGCTGCATTGTTACTGACTCGACGGAGACGACGTAGACAAGAAAGACGTATTTGGATTCATCCAATAATTGAAGACAGATCAGAGAGGGAAAAATTCACTCTGATACACAACAAACTTAAAGAAAACCCTGAAAAGTTTTTTGAGTACTACAGGATGTCTATTAAGTCATATAAAACTCTGCTGTCTAATGTATCGAGTGCTATTACTGGAAGAAATACTCGACTACGTGATTGTATAAGGGCTGAAGAAAAACTATCACTTACTCTAAGATAAGTGAAGTTTTATTGCTTATTTTATTGTTTGTTTACATTGCATAAAATGACGGGGTTGAATCTTCTGATTTTTCCTTGAAGATCATTTTAGGTGTGCTGCTTGTAGACTGAGATGACTGTTGGTCACATTCGGATGTAATTCTAGACGGCTGTGCATGTGTGTAGGACTGAACCAACTGTAAATATTTCAATTGAAAATCTATCATGTCAACTGGGCTAAAGTTCTAAGGGGCATTTGCGAAAGTAAGAACATTTTATCTGGGTCATTATTTCTAGGTTCCTTTGTGTGTGATTATTGCAAACTCGTTTCCAAAACGCCCTACAACTTTTTCTCAAACTCGTCCTGTTTACGTTTCTTCAGAAATGGACTTTCTTTCTCCCTTTCCGCTGTGCGAGCTTGGGGAGAGTCTTTGGATGTAATATGTTGTATTTCAGGTGTCGTGGTTGCTTCTTGTTGTGCAGTGTTGTCAGCGTCTTGTCTACTTTTTGTTAGATCGACAGCCATATTCCCAGATGTCCTGCGGTAAAAAGAGAAAACCGTAATTGTCCACAGAAAAATTTTATAATTTGTGGCCAAGCATGGCTCAGTCTTGAACATGAGAACGCATGGACATTATAAATATGGAATACTCACTCTCTCTACACATAAAGATTGGAGAAATGACAACCGTTTGTGATAAATGTAATGTTTCCTGGGTTTTGATGAATCTCCACTTTTGCCATCGTGCATTTTCAAATTTTTGTAGTAGCGATCCTTTATGCTTTTCCACTTTTTTTGCACATCCTTCCCTAAAAAAATAAAAAAAATATTGGTTCTACTTTAAACCCATTATCAATGTTTCATTGTAGGTATCTCGCAACTGGCAATTCCATCAGATCTCTACACTTCGAGTTTCTACTTGGACGTTCAACAATTTCAAAGATTATTCGAGAGACATGCTCAGATATCTGGGAAACAATGCAAGGCCAATATATGAAACAATTAACTGCTGAAGATTGGTTGAATATTAGCTTACAGTTTGAAAAAATAGCCAATTTCCCACATTGTGTGGGATGTATTGATGGTAAGCATATTAGAGTGATCAATCCATGGGGATCGAGTAGTGAATACTTTAACTACAAAAAGTATTTTTCAATAGTTTTAATGGCAGTAGCTGACGCAAATTACTGCTTCAGATATATAGATGTTGGTGCCTTTGGACACGAGGGAGATTCAAACATCCTGAAAAATACTAATTTTGGCAAGAAACTCTATTCAATTTACCATTACCACCACCAGCCCCCTTACCAAACGATACATCTGGTCGATTACTGCCATTTGTTTTTCTGGCAGATGAAGCCTTTGCTCTGTGTGAAAACCTTCTGAGACCATACCCCGGCAAGGACATGACTAACATTAAAGAATTTTTAACTACCGTTTATCGAGTGCCAGGCGGTACATGGAATGTGTATTTGGTATTTTAACCAATAAATGGCGTATATTCCACCGTCCGATTGACGTCAGTATCGATTTGGTTTATATCATTGTTAAAGCAAGTTGCGTACTGCACAACTTTGTGAGGGAAAACGATGGTTACAACTTTGAAAACACGTTATCGGGTCCTTTGGATAGCATTCCGGTCCAGGGGTCAAGAGGGACCGTGAAAGGAACACACACAAGAGATCAGTTTGCTGAATATTTCTGTTCTACCGCAGTTTCTGTACCCTAGTAAAACTGATACGCAAACATTGCTGAGTGTAAAAAACTGCTGGCTTAACAAGACTCATATAATATTTTATAACAAAGCGTAAATATTGTGACTTCTTGTACTTACTTAATTTAACAAATGTAATTCACCAGATGTCTTTCATAAAATTCAAATATTTTTTGTATTTTTGATCTTTTATACTACTCTGATTAAATGTTTTTACTCCACTTACCTAAGGCTTCTTTTGTTTCTTTGTCCATGTTGTTCCAACCTTCATCAACAACATTAGATGTCACAGCTAGCCAACCATCTCTTTTTTTGTCTGTTTTTATAATCCACATTTTGAATGTCGTATAAAAATGGTCGAGCTTGAACTTCTAAGATAATACGTTCGCTATCAAGTTCAATTTTTTCCCTCTCACTCATCGAAAACAACTGTAATAACACTTGACTACACACACTACTCTGCGATGACAGACTGCACAGATAATACTGAGTTCACGTGGGAACGCAATATGAAGAGCGTCTTTTGACGCAGCGAATGGGCCCCGGCCCATCCGACTGGCGTCTGACCTTGAGGATGCGCCTTCCCGTCTGACGCTGGCAGAAAAAGAGGCCATGTGTGGCCACTACCAGCCTTCTCCAGCCTGCCCTATAACTGTGGCGTCTTTTGTCGCTGAGCGTCCAGCTTCAAAAAACGCAAGTGTGGCCGTAGCCTTAAGGTTGAAGTTTCCTCCGACCGGGGGCCGGTAAAAAAACCCAACTATTAACTTTACTTCTTTTAAACCTGTTATACGTGCTTAGATAACTTCACAGTTACTTCCAACCTCGATCTCAGTAGAAACGATATCTTTGTCCACAGCGATGAACACTCCTCCTCCAGTTATGTCCGATCTATCTTTCCGATATACATTCCACGCCTCTCTAAAGATAGTAGTGATAACCCAAGTTATAAACCTAGCATACGCCACTGGTGAATGATGCTACTGGCTGAAGCGCCATGTGGAACCGCGCAATGCCAACACCACTGTAGAGGTGGTGTTGGCAATGCCCACCTGCACACAAGAGAACATGTAAGTGGTTAAGACACAGATAATATACTTGTGACTGCCAAACTACAGGTACTTCCGATTGGTGTTTTTCCGCCGCTAACGTCATGTCGTTACTAGCAGCACCAGAGACCCAGTCTTCAATTAGCCGGCCATATACCGGTGCTCACCCCGTACCCCCTCTCCTGTGACATAGTGGTCACCATGGCAACCAAGTGTTTACAGCAGGCCTTGGCGTGTGCTGGCCTGCAGTAGGCGGCCAGCCTCGTGGCCAGTGTTGCCAATTCATCAGTTTTCCCGCTAAATCCAGTGGTTTTTGCTAATCGTCTCACGGGTAAAATTATGTTATCCCGCTTAGCGGGAATACTAGCGGTTTTTAACATGTTACGAATAAAGTGAAAAAGACAATTACTTGGAAATATAAAGTCAATGTTTAAACCATTAAAGTAAACATTCTACTACTCGAAATTTTGTTTACCCCTGATAAATATCAGTATTTGTGAATGCATATTATACCATTGTTCATGAGAGTAATTAAACACTTATATATTTTATTCAGTCCAGGTCTCCTAAACGACATTCATATTACTGTTATCGATATTGTTATAAGTTTAGTACCAGTCGATTCTAACAATCAGAAAATAATAAAATATATTCGAGAAGGCTTTCATTTAGACCGTAAAAATTGAACACCTGTAGCTGTCTTGGACTAATATGTTGTGCAATCAGCAATGAGTGTAACATACAGTGTAAAATCGGAGATTAGCAGTTAACTTCTATTTTAGTTCTGTCCAGTGTGTTACTTGAGAAAGACGAGTTATGCAACAGTGTTAAATCTCATAATATGCAGTATGATACGGTAATTATCATGTTTAGATATGAGACCTCAATATCACCAACGTTTTAGGAAGGAGTGGTTAAGCGAAATTCTGCTTAAAGACTGGGTGTTAGAAATTCCAGGAAGTAGCGATAAAGCTAAAAGTGGATTCTGCATAAGTGTACTGGCTGCTATACACTGTGATCTTGTTTCTCACTGTACGCCAAAGAAGCATCTACCAGTGAGTGCTGCGTTTTATTCTTCAAGAAAGCTGGAGTCAATTGTTAAGCGCAGCTGAAGCATCTTTAAGTTTCTTTATAGAATATCAGTCGGCAATAAGAACAGTAGACGACTTGGAGAAATGTGCAAAAATACATTTACGGACAGCTCGATTGCAAATAAAGTGCAATTACATAGCTCTAAGTGTAGTAATATAATAAAAAAGTGTTGGCACCTCCTTTCTGAAAAGGCGCTATTTGAAGATTTGAACACTAGTCTATTCAGTATATTAATTAATTGACGAGTCTGACGACATAAGTGTTGAAATGGCTATTGTATATTTCAGTAAGGAATCTTCAGATACAGACACAAAGAAACGTCAAAATTTAATCCGTATAAGGGAACAGGTGTCTATTCAATCACCTCTAATGACTGCCCACAAAAGTATATTGGACAGACAGGACGAGGCTTCGACATCCGTTTTAAAGAACTTACGAAATTGACTAACTCAAAGTCCGCCATCACTGTTCATTTAAGGGAAACCAAACACACAATATCCAGTATAGAAAACAACCTAACTATTCTACACAAAGAGAGTAAAGGTAACATCCTAAATATTCTGGAAGAAGTGCAGATCATAAGATCTTTAAAACAGTCAGCTGCTCAAACACTGAATAACCAAACCGAGTTAAAGCACCGTTTCATTCTGGCTAATTTTGATTATCTGAATCTAAATTGAATGTCCCTTCACTCAGCTCCATGCGAGAATGAACATCTTCACTTTTATGTTTAGAAATTTTACCGAATGACATTCAGGGTCTTTCGAGAATTTTTCTACAAAGATTATTACCGCCAGAAATATTACCCCAACCTACATGTTCCTAACAATTAAATTACACGCCAGTTCATGTGTTTCAATTTTGTAATACAAGCCCCAACCTTCAGTTGTTTTCTCTGACTGACAGTCCAGGTACCATACTACAGCGTGCGTGCGAAAAATTTGTTTTCCTCCATCACGCCGCACTACAGCCCGCGTTCAGTTTACTTCGCCACTTTGCAGTGCACTCCTCTACGCCTCCATAGGTCTGCTACAACTTGATGTTTCTAATTACAGACCTTCAGTTTTATTTTTACAATGGCCACCTTCACTCCATTGCCAATCTACGGGTAAGTTATTTTAACAAGTTTTACTGCTCCCCATATCCTAACGATTACTTTATTTTGTCAACTGACATAGGTGCAACCCTCCCCCCCCCCCCCGTCAACTACTCTTCCCCTATGATTTATTTTATGACTATAGACACAAAATTGTCATGTGTCTCTTTCTTTTTACCTTCAGGTTTTATCAAAAATACGGTGGTCAAAATCACGCGACTACATGTCCCACATTTTAACGTCCATGTTTTTATCCTGAAAGACAACCATTTGATTTTGGACTTGGACCCATGTATTTGGCCCTATTGAATTTTTAACCAATTGACGGATGAAACCAACTACAATGTTGGGACTCAGTAGCGAATTATAACAAGAGAATAAAAAATTGTAAGTAATACCTTGTTCAATTCATGTATCGCATTTATTACGTTATTGGTCCTGTAATTTTAATTATTGTTTTGTTATTTAACACAGTAACACCTGAAGATGCGTCTCTACTGACGCGAAACCGGTAGTGGACCTGTACATAAAAGGATCTCAATAAAAACAACTGAATCGGCTCCGGGATTTATTGATTGTTTCGTAAGAGGACATTTCTATTTCAATTTCCAAAATAGTTTCTTTTATTATATTAAGTCATACAATCAAATTTTTAAAACAATTGATAAATTCATAAAAAAATGTATTTACTATGCTGCGGATGCCCCAATTATAAAATAACTTGTATTAAATTTATACATCTATCAAAAATTGTAGCTACCTACTTTTTTAAGGCAAAAGAAATGATTATATAATAAGATATTTAATAATGAAATTAAATATTTTACATTATTAATATATTATATAATAAATATAATTTAAATTAAATATGTTATTATAATATTAATTAATTACATATATTAAGTATATAATATTATCATTTTAAAAAAAATTATATTTAATATATTATAATTTTATATAAATTAATATTACAAATTAAATTGTATATGATTAATTATAATGTTAAATTACATATTATATAGAATTAAATAATTTATAATATTTAATCTTTCTTTATTATTAAATAATAAAGAAAGATACTATAATACATTTATTGAAATAAAATTTCCATACTTATCGTTATAATATATAATAAAGAAGTTATCTTGTACTGCTATGGGTAAAATTATTCTATTAATTTTTTGTCATTTCTAGTGTTATTTTTAGTTTTGATTGTATGTGTGTTTATTATACATATGTCTCGTTTAATTTATTTTTTATAGTATGTGTTTCGTTTATATTCTTATGTTTTATTCTTGCTTATTTATTCCCTTTTTCTTTATATTATATATAACTTGTGTTTAACTAAATGTTCTATTTATTTATAGTAATTAAATTTAATTATCAAATAATTTTGCAACAGTAATTAATTAAGTATTGGCATATTTCGTGCCAGCAGCCGCAGTTATATGATTAATGCAAGTGAATATGTTTGGTTGACGTAGTTATAATAATTTTGAGTTTTAATAATTAATTATTAGGTGAACTTTTATTTTATTTTTTTTGCTCTTAATTTTGAATCTATGAAATTTATAAAATGGACTACGATTAGATACCCTATTATTTTAAATGTAAATTTTATTTTACCTGGGTATTATTAGTTAAGGTCTTTAAACCCAAAGAATTTGGCAGTATTTCATTCCATTTAGAGGAACCTATCTCATGATTGATCGTACACAATTTACTTTACTTAATTTATTTGTTCGTATATCTCAGTTGTCAGAAAATCTTTTTAGGGTAAAAATTTTCTTGTTTTTTTCATTAAAATTTATTTCAGGTCAAGGTGCAGCTTATAAATAAGAGTATGATGGGTTACAATAATTTTTATTATGAATTTTAGTTTGTAATATTTAAATGAAGGTTGTATTGATAGTAATTTAAATTAATATTGGCTCTGAAGTGTGTACACATCGCCGATCACACTCGTTATTTTTTATCTTTAATATGAGATAAGTTGTAACATAGTAGATGTACTGGAAAGTGTATCTAGTAAGTGTACTGAAGACATAGCTTTTTAGTAGAGTGATTCATTTACGCTTATTATTAATTCTGTGCAATTCACGATTTTTGAATAATTAATTTTATTATTTATTTTTTTAATGTTTACTTAATTTAATAAAAAATAATTTTATTTATTTTTGTCTTAGTATATTTTATTAAAATGTTTTTTAATTATATTGTACTAGTAATAATAATAATTATTAATTTAAATTATAATAAGTAAGATATACTTTTTGTACCTTTAGCATCAGGGCTTATCAAAATTTTAAGTCGTATAAATTAATCTCTATTTAGGTTGATCAATAAAAAATGATATTAATTGTTTCATAAATATTATTAATTTGTTTATAGAAATGAAATGTTATTCGTTTCCTAATATATTTAGTTTCTTAAGAAAAAATTTAATTGTTTTAAATTAATGCTTTTATTTGATTTTTAGTATAAAGTATTAGTTTATTAATTTTTTAAGAGATAATCTCTGAAAATTAATAACCTATAATTTATAAATTGATAATATTTAATATTAAGCTTAGTACCAGGTATTTTTGATCATGTTATAGTTCATTATTTTTGTTTAGATTTTATAATTATTTTAAATTTAGTTTATAGTTTTTGTAATAATAATGGAATTAGAATAATTATTTTGTTTTTATTTTATTTCTTCAAATTTATTATAAGGAAGTAGGCAATATAAATTTACTCCTGTTTATCAAAAACATATTTTCTTAATAATATTTTGGAGTCTTACCTGCTCACTGATTAGTTTAAAGGGCCGCGGTATTATGACCATGCAAAGGGAGCATAATCATTAGTTTCTTAATTAGGGACTGGAATGAATGGTTTGGCAAGAAATTGACAGTCTCTTATTTTTAGAATTTCACTTTTAACTTAAAAGGCTTAAATATTTCTTGAGGACTAGAAGACCCTATAGAGCTTTACATTTATAGATAAATTTTCTATAGTTTATTTTTTAATGTTAATTATTTTTGTTTTGTTGGGGTGAAACAAAGAATAATTAAACTCTTCATTATAAAATCATTAATTTATGTTTATTTGATCCATAATTTGTGATTACAAGATTAAGTTACCTTAGGGATAAAAGCGTAGTCATTTAGTTCTTATCGATAAAATGGATTCTGACCTCGATGTTGGATTAAGAATAATTATAGGTGTAGTAGATTAATAATTAGGTCTGTTCTACCTTTAAATTCTTACATGGTCTGAGTTCAGACCAGCGTGAGCCAGGTCGGTTTCTATCCTAAGAATAAGTGTTATTATATTATCACAAAAGGACCATATAATAAAAATGTTTTTTATTTATTGATTAAAATTAATTATTTACTAATTTGGCAGATAAGTATGTTGAATTTAGAATTTATTTATGTAAATTTTTTCTACGAATAGTATTGACAATATATGATTTATTTATGTTTGTTTTAAATTTTTTGTTATTAATTATTTGTGTTTTAATTATAGTTGCTTTTTTGAATTTAATGGAGCGTAAGGTATTAGGTTATATTCAAATTCGTAAAGGTCCCAATAGGGTAGGTTTTTTTGGTTTTCTTCAACCTTTTATTGATGCTATTACATTAATTTGTAAGGAGCAACCTATTCCTTTTATATCATATTATTTTTCTCCTGTTTTTAATTTAATGATTTCTTTATTGATTGGGTTATTTTTCCTTATTTGACTTATATGTGTTCTTTTCCTTATGGTTTCTTATTTTTTCTCTTTTCTAGTAGATTAAGAGTTTATACATTAATAATTGCTGGTTGATCTTCTAATTCAAATTATTCATTATTGTGTTCTTTAAGTTCTGTTGCTGAAACGATTTCTTACGATGTAAGATTTGCTTTAATTTTATTATCATTAATTTTTGTAATTGGAAGTTTTAATATACATGATTTTATGAATTGTTATATTTAAGTTTTTTGGTTTTTTCTCTTCCTTTAGCTTTATCTTTATTTGGTTCTTGTTTAGCAGAAACTAACCTGACTTTGATTTTGCTGAAGGAGAGTCCGAGTTAGTTTCTGAGTTTAATATTGAGTATATTGCTGGTGGTTTTACTTTAATTCTTCTTGCAGAATATTCGAGAATTATTTTTATGAGAATATTATTTTCTTTATTTTTTCAGGTGGTGATTTTTATTCTTTTTATTTTTTGAAAGCTTTCTGTAGTTTCTTTTTTTTTGTTTGAGATCATGGTACTTTACCTCGTTTTCGTTATAAGCTTATGTATTTAGCTTGAAGGAGTTATTTACCTTTATCTTTAAATTTTTTATTTTTCTTTATTGGTTTGAGGGTTATATTTTTTTCACTTACTTAATTAATTTTTTAATAATTTTAAAGTTAATAAAGGAATTGAACTTCTGTTCTTATGTTTTTAAAACATTTGCTTTTCTTAAGCTAATTAACGTATGTTTTAATTATTGTATCTCATATTTTTGCGATGTGGACATTGGATAAAAAGTATGAGAAGTAAATTATTGTTAAAATTTGTCCTGTTATGATATATGATTATTCTACTGGTCATTTTCCAATTCATGTTAGTAAACAAATTACGATTACTATAATTCAGAATATAATTTGATTTACTGAGTAGAATTGATGTTCTCGGAACTTTGTTTTATTATAGAATGGTGTAATTAAGAAGATGCTAATTGATAATACTAATGTAATAACTCCACCTAATTTATTAGAGATTGATCGTAAAATTGCATAGGCAAATAGTTAATATCATTTTGGTTGAATATGAGTTGGTGTTACTAATGGATTAGCTGGTACGAAATTATCTGGATCTCCTAATCCATAAGGGTCAATTAGGTATAGTATAATTAATATTATTATTAAAATAATAAATGTAATTATATCCTTATAAGTGAAGTATGGGTGGAATGGAATTTCACCAATATTTGTATTTAATCCAATTGGATAATTAGATCATGTTTGGTGAAGGAAGGAATAGGTGAATTATAACCATTGATATAACAATAAATGGTAATACAAAATGGAATGTGTAGAATCGATTTAGTGTTGTGTAATCTACAGCAAATCGTCCTCATACTCACTGAACGATGTCTGTTTCAATATAAGGAATTTCTGATAATAAATTTGTAATTACTATTTATCCTCAAAATGATATTTCCCTCATGGTAAAACATATCCTATAAATGCTGTTGCTATTACTAAAAATAAAATTATTGTTTCTGTTATTCAGGTATTTATATATATATGATCCATAATAAATTCCTCGTACTACATGTAAATATATGCAGATGAAGAATATTGATGCTCCATTTGCATGGGAGGTTCGAATTAATCATCCATTATTAATGTCTCGCCAAATATCAACTAGTCTTGAGAATGCTATATCGATATTTGGTGTATGATGTATAGTTAGAAATAGTCCTGTAATAATTTTTATTATTAAAAATATTTCTAACAATGATCCTAGGTTTCATCATATTGCAATATTTGTTGGTGTTGGTAAATCAATTAATGAATTATTAATGATTTTAATTATTGGGAGTTTAAATTGTAAAGGTTTATTCATTAGTTTTTCTAATTTTACGTATAGCTTCTTGATTAATGTCGGTAACTTTTACTGCTCCTAATAATGTAATAAAAAATTAATTTATTATTATGCTGGTAATATATATTATTATATAATTTTACTAATGAGGATCATATATCTTTGAAATTGAGTAATCTAAATTTATGATTACTGTGTTTTTAATTATTTCTGTTGATATTATTTTATCAATATTATATAATAATATTTATAGAATAATTATATATATATATATATATATATATATATATATATATATATATATATATATATATATATAAAATAAGAATAACTCTATTATTTAAACTATAAATATTTCATTTGATGCAATTCTTGTAATATAAAAGAATAGAACTATTATACAACCATAGGAATGTTAATAGTAAACTGTAGGATAGTCAAAATCTTTCTATTATTGTTCCTGTTATGATTCTAATAAATAAATTTTGGATAATAATAGGTATTATAATTTATATTGGGTGATTTATTTTTATAAATTAACATATATTAGGTTTGATAATCTTCTAATTATTATTTTTATTATTTCAAGGGTTAGTTTATAAAAAAATATTGGTTTTGGGTATCATTGATGGGTATTAATATTCTACCAATTTTTTTAACTGTTAAAACAAATGTTTATTTACTTGCTAATCAATTTATTTTTCTGGTGTTTACGTCTACTGTCCAAATTGAAAGCATTTATTGGTACTTTTATTAAAATTAGAATATATTGTTATTTCTTTATTTATATTAATTTTTGTGTGTCATGTTGAGTTTAATTATGATTATTTCTTTCCTGTTATTTTTTTCTGTTTGTGAAGGTGATTTAGGTCTTTCTATCTTGGTTTAATAATCCGTTCCCATGGTAATGATTCTTTTAATTCTTTCTTTTTGTGTTTATGTTAAAGTACTTATTTATAATTAATTTTTTGATCCCTATTTGTTTATTAAATGATTGTTGATGATTAATTCATTCTTTAATATTTTTATGATTTTTTTATATTCTTATTCTGATTAAGAATAATTATTTATTATTTTGGTGTTGATTTTTTTCTTTTATATTGATCTTATTGAGTTTTTGAATTTGTTGTTGAATAATTACTGCAAGAAGATCAATTTATTTTTCTTCATATCATTATTAAATATATTGTTTTGTTCTTTTTATAGTTTAAATTTATTTTCTTTTTATATATTTTTTAATCTAGATTGGTTCCTACACTGTTTTTGATTTTGGGTTTAGGTTATCAGCCTGAACGTTTACAGGCTGGTATTTATTTAATTTTTTATACTTTAGTTGCTAAATTACCTTTATTATTACTTTTGTTTAAGATTGATGATGTATTTAATACTCTTTGTTACCCTTTATTATTTGATATTAATTCTTTTTATTTTTTGTTTTATGTGTTTTCTATTTTTGCTGTTTTAGTTAAAATACTGTTTTTTTATTTCATCTTTGACTTCCTAAAGCTCATGTTGAGGCTCCTATTACTGGTAGAATAATTTTGGTTGGTATTTTATTGAAGTTAGGTGGTTATGGTATTTTTCGTTTAATAAAGGTGACTTCTTATTTGGGTTTAAGGTTTAATTATTTTTTCTTATGTCTAAGATTGTTTGGTGGTGTTGTTATTAGATTTGTTTGTTTTCATCAAGTTGATTTAAAATCTTTAATTGGTTATTCTTCTTTTACTCATATAAGATTGGTTATTTGTGGTTTGATAACTATACATTGATGAGGTTGTATGGGTTGTCTCTCCTTGATGATTGGTCATGGTTAATGTTCTTCTGGTTTATTTTGTTTATCAAATATTACTTTTGAACGTTTAGATAGATAGAGATTATTGATTAATAAGGGAATAATTAATTTAATACCTAGAATATGAATTTGGTGATTTCTTTTATGATCTTCAAATATAGCTGCTACTCCATCTCTAAATGTTTTAGGTGAAGTTAGTTTATTAAATATAATTATTTCTTTATCTTATTATATAATTTTTTGTTGATTTTTTTATCTTTTTTTGAGCTGTTTATACATTCTATATGTATATTCTGATTCTCAACATGGTTTATATTATTCTGATGTTTATACTTGCTCTTTAGGCTATTTTCGTGAATAACATGTTTTATTTTTACATTGGTTTCCTCTTAATCTGTTGTGTTTAAAGAGTGAATATTTTTAATTTTAATACTTAAGTATTTTAATTTAAAACGTTGTTTTGTGGAATCAATGATATGATCTTTTTCATCTTAAGTCGTGTATTTATTTTCTATTTGTTCATTAAGTTTTTCTATTTTTGTTTAGAACTTTATTTTTTGTGTTAGGTATTTACTATTTAATAATTGATTATAGATTATTTATTGAATGGGAATTATTTAGTTTTAATAGTTCTATGGAAGTGATAACTTTTATTTTTGACTGAATGTCTTTAATTTTTATATCTTTTGTTATATATATTCCTTCTTTAGTTATTTATTATAGAAATGATTATACACATAAAGGAAAAAATATTAATCGTTTTATTATAATTTTTTTAATATTTATTTTTTCAATAGCTTTGTTAATCATTAGTCCGAATTTAATTAGAATTTTATTAGGTTGAGATGGATTAGTTTTGTTTGTTATTGTTTATTTATTTATTATCAAAATGTAAAGTCTTATAATGCTGGAATGTTAACTGCTTTATCTAATCGTATTGGTGATGTTGCTATTTTAATTTCTATTTCTTGGATATTGAATTTTTGTAGTTGAAATTATATTTATTATTATTATTTTATTTCTGATTCTTTTGAGATTAAGATTATTACTTTATTAATTATTCTTCCTGCTATAACTAGGAGAGCTCAAATTCCTTTCTATTCTTAACTTGGGACTGATGACCACGTAGTCTAGTCCCCTCTAAACAACTACAACTACTATTCTTGACTTCCAGATGCTATGGCTGCTTCTACACCTGTTTCCACTTTGGTTCATACTTCGACTCTTGTTACTGTTGGTGTTTATTAATTCGTTTTAATCCAGTATTGATAGTTTATGATTTTGGGTGTTATATTGTTTTTATTGGTTGTTTAACTATATTTATATCTGGTATTTATTGCTCTTTCTACTTTAAGTCAACCTGGTTTAATAATAAGTTTTTATCAATAGGTTATTCTGATCTTGCTTTTTTTCAGTTATTAACTCATGCTTTATTTAAGGCTTTATTATTTATATGTGCATGTTCTATAATTCATAATTTACATGATTCTCAGGATATTCGTTTCATGGGTTCCATTATTCATTTTATACCTTTAACTTCTGTTTGTTTTAATGTTTCTAGATTGTGTTTATGTGGTATCCCTTTTTGGCTGGATTTTATTCTAAGGATTTGATTCTTGAAATTGTTTGTTTAAGTTGAGTTAATTTTTTATTTTTTTCTATATTTTTTTCTACTGGGTTAACGGATCCTTATTCTTTTCCATTGTTATATTATTCAATATCTGGTGATAATAATTCTTCTTCTTCTTTTAATGATAGTTGTTTCTTTATTTCTTTTGGTATAATTAGTTTACTAATTGTTGCTGTCTTTGGTGGAAGACTTTTATCTTGATTAGTTTTTCCTGTTCCTTATTTAGTTCTTTCACCTTGATATTTAAAGTTTTTAACATTATTAACTATTATTTTAGGTTCATCTTTTGGTTATATAATTTCTGTTGTTGTTGTTTAGAGGGGACTAGACTGCGTGGTCGTCAGTCTATTATTTCTGATTTTATTTTATGTTATGAATTATTTTCATTGACTTTTTATCTTTATTTATGTTTACTGGTTCAATATGATTTATGCCTTTTCTTTCAACTAATTATGTTAAATACTTATCTTTAAGTTTTAGATATAATTCTTTAAAGTCTTTTGATTCCGGTTGGGGTGAATTATTTGGTGGTCAGGGTTTATTTTCATGATTTTATATTTTTATATATTCAGTCTTTATATGATTCTAATTTTAAGGTTTATTTATTAACTTTTGTTTTTTGAATATTTATTTTATTTGTATTATTTTTTATACTTAAATAGCTTATTGTATAGAGTATGACATTGAAGATGTTAGGGAAATATTTTATTTTTTGGTATTTATAAGTCTTAAATTATTATTTTTACAGTGAAAATGATTTTTTTTAAACTATATAATTAGAAATGTTAACAGATCTTAACCGCTATTATAAATAGTTAGCAGCTTTTATAGTGAGTTTACATTTCCTTGATTGGAACTATTTTTCATTTACATTATTAACAGTAATACGCCTCAGTATGGATTCAATTAATAAATAAGGGCATTTTGTGCCAAATTTCATGTCGAAACTGATTGTAATACTTCGCTTCTTATTTTTAATTTAGATTAATCGATATTTCAATACTTTTTGGATGCAAACCAAGTGTTATAATTGACTATAACCCTATTTAGCTCATTTAAGTGCTCCTTGATTTCATTCATAATATACTCCTACTAATAGAATGATAATGAATAATATTCTTGATAAAGTTCATACTATAATATTTGATGTTTTTATAATAATTACAATTGGTAAAATCAAAGCAAATTCTACATCAAAAATTAGAAAGATTACTGCAATTAGGAAAAATTGATTTGAGAAAGGTATTCGTGCTGATCTTTTAGGATCAATTTTTACATTCAAATGGTGACCTTTTTCTCGACCATTAATTGATTTTTTTGATTGGGTTGTTGCTATTAATATAATAATTATTGGTAATATAAATCTAATAATAATTCTTGTTATTAGTATTACAATTATTTTTCTTGATATTTTCAAGCTTTTTGATTGGAAGTCAAATGTACTAATTTTACTAAAAATAATTACATACCTCATTAATAAATTAATAAATATAAAAATAATCATACTACATCAACAATGTGTCAGTATCATGCTGCTGCTTCAAATCCGAAGTGGTGATTTGATGAAAATTGATTTAAAATATGTCGAATTAATTATGTTAGTAGGAATGTTGTACCAATAATTACAAGTAGTCCATGGTATCCTGTTGCTACAAAGAATGTTGATCCATATACTGCATCTGCAATAGTAAAAGGTGCTTCTCAATAATCATATATTTGAAATATAGTAAAATAAATTCCTAATAATTCCTGTGAAAAATAATCCTTGTGTTGCTTGTGAATGATTACATTCTATAATTCTATGATGTGCTCATGTAATTGTGACACCTGAAGCTATTAAAATTACAGTATTAAGAAGTGGAATTTGTATTGGATTAACTGGTTGAAGTCCTATTGGAGGTCATTTTATTCCTAATTCAATTGTTGGTGCTAGTCTTCTATTAAAAATTCTCAGAAGACTGAAGTAAAAAACAATACTTCTGATGCAATAAATAAAATTATTCCTCATTTTAGTCTTTTTGATACTAATTTGGTATGTAGTCCTTGAAATGTTCCTTTTCGGACTACATCTCGTCACCATTGAAGTATTGTTAATACAATGACAGTTATTTCAATAATTAGTAAATTTATATAAAATGTATGGAATCATTTAGTTATTCCTGAGGTTAAAATTATTGCTCCAATTGCTCCGGTTAAAGTTCATGGTCTATAATCAAATATATGAAATGGTGATTGTTATTATTTGTTAACATAAGTTTAGTAAACTTCTCTTGCATATAGTGCTCTTAAAATTGAAAATACATATGCTTGAATTAATGCTACTTCTGATTCAAGAATTATTTGTCCAGTAATTAAAATTAATATAATTCTTGTTGTTAATGATTGTCCTGTATTTCCTAATAATGTTAATAACAGATGTCCTGCAATTATATTTGCAGTTAATCGTACAGCTAATGTACCTGGACGAATAACATTTCTAATCGTTTCAATTAATAGTATAAATGTTATAAGTTTGTTTGATGTTCCTTGTGGAACTAAATGGACAAACATATTATTAGTATTATTAATTCGTCCAAATAATATGAATCTTATTCATATTGGTAATGCAATTGAGAATGTTGATGTTATGTGTCTAGTTCTTGTGAAAATATATTGGAATAGAACTATAAAATTATTAAATAATATTATAATAAAGATTGAAATGAGATAAGTGTTGATCCTTGAAATGATTTTTTTCCCAATAATGTTTTGAATTCATTATGTAGATTTAAGTTTAGTTTATTGCATAGAATATTAATTCGTAAAGGTATTAATAAAAATATTGATGGAATTAATAATAATCCTAAGAATGTTCTAGTTCAGTTTAATGATAAATGCAATCAATTATTTGATGGGTCAAATGTTGAAAATAGATTTGTTATCATATTCAGCTAATGTTTTTTAAAATTTTATTGTTACTTCTTGTAAATTTATTTGGTTTATAAGAGAAGAAATTTAGTTGATTAAATAATATTATTGTTATTGAGAATATAATGAATTGTGAAAATCATATTATTGATGATATTTGAGGGATTAAGTTTATAATTTACCTCATTAGAAGTAAACGTTAATTTACTATTTTTTGGTTTAAAAGACCATTACTTACTGTAATCGGATGTACCAAGGTGTACTATTTTTAGTTATTTTAGATTGACATTCTAAAGTTATATTTTAACTAACTCCTAATATTATATTAGATAATCATTTAATGAAAAGTTTTACTGAGGTTATTTCAATTACAATTGGTATAAATCTATCATTTGCTCTGCACATTTCTGAACCCTGAACAAAAAATAATCCTGGATAGTTAATTAGAAATATTCCTTGATTTAGTCATCCAGGTGTTGCGCCGATTTTAATTCCTAAAGATAGAACTGCTCATGAATGAAGAACATCAGATGATCTAATTAATACTCGGACTTCTGTATTTATTGGTAATGTTGTTTGATTATCAACTTCTAAAAGTAGAAATTCATCTCTATTCAATTTATTTTGAGGAGTTATATATGTATCTAATTCTACATTAATGACATCTGAATATTCATAACTTCAATATCATTGTCGTCCAATTGTTTTAATTGTAATTATAGCATCTGATGAATCATCAGGTAAATATAGTAATTGTAATGATGGTAATGCAATAAAAATTAATGTAATTGCTGGTAATGCTGTTCCGATGGTTTCAATTAAATGACCATGAAGTATATTTCGGTTTGTATATTTTGTTAGTAATATATATCATAGTGAGTATCCTACAATTATTGTGATTAGTAATAGAACAATTATTTATGATCATGAAAGAATGACAATTGTTCTATTAATGGTGAGGCTCTATCTTGTATTGATAAATTTGATCATGTTGCCATATTTTCTAATAAAAGGTCAAACTTTTATTTTGGAGCTTAAATCTAACGCATTAATCTGCCATATTAAAATCCATAAATTAATGGTAATTCTGAGTATATGTGTTCTGCGGGTGGATTATTTTCTAATCATTCTGTTGATCTTACATTTGTTCTAAATAATACAGTTCGTTGCTTAATTATTCTTTCTCATATAATTAAAATAAATATAACAATTCCTGTAATTGAGATTGTTGATCGAATTCTGGAGATAACATTTCATGATGTATAAGCTTCAGGATAATCAGAATATTGTCGTGGTATTCCTGCTAATCCTAGGAAATGTTGTGGGAAAAATGTTAAATTTACTCCAATAAATATAATGGTGAATTGAATTTTTAATCATTTACTATTATAGTTATTCCTGTAAATAAAGGCTATCATTGAATGATTTTACCTATAATTGGAAATACTGCTCCTATGGATAATACATAATGGAAACATAATATGTGTCGTGTAATACAATATCTAGTGATGAATTTGCAAGTATAAGTTACCCCTCCTATTGTAAATAGGTAAATGAATCCTAGTGCTCATAATAAGGGTGGATTAAATTTGAATTTAGTTCCTTATAGTGTTGCTATTCATCTGAATACCTTCATTCCTGTTGGTACAGCAATTATTATTGTTGCTGAGGTGAAATAAGCTCGTGTATCTACGTCTATTCCTACTGTGAATATATGATGAGCTCATACAATAAATCCTATTAACCCAATTGATAATATTGCATAAATTATACCAATTGTTCCAAATGATTCAATTTTTCCTCTTTCTTGATAAACGATATGTGAAATAATACCAAATCCTGGTAAAATTAAAATATAGACTTCTGGGTGACCAAAGAATCAAAATAAGTGTTGATAAAGAATTGGATCATCCCCTCCTGCTGGGTCAAAGAATGATGTATTGAGATTACGATCGGTTAATAATATAGTAATTGCTCCAGGTAGAACTGGTAATGATAATAATAATAGAGCTCTAATTGCTACTGATCAAACAAGTAATGGTGTTTGATCAAGCGTTATATTATTTGATCGTATATTAATTGTTGTTGTGATGAAATTAATAGCTCCTAAAATGGATGAAACAGCTGCTAAATGTAATGAAAAAATTGCTAAATTTACAGAAGCTCCTCTGTGTGCAATGACTCTAGCTAGTGGTGGATATACTGTTCATCCTGTACCGGCTCCATTATCGACAATGGAGGACATTGGTAGGAGTGTTAATGATGGTGGTAATAGTCAGAATCTTATATTGTTTATTCGTGCGAAAGCTACATCTGGAGCTCCAATTATTAATGGTACTAATCAATTTCCAAATCCTCCAATTATGATTGGTAAAACCGTGAAGAAAATTATAACAAATGCGTGGGCAGTAATAATTACATTATATACTTGATCATCATTAATTATTGTTTCTGGTTGACCTAGTTCTGCTCGAATAATTATTATTATTGATGTTCCTACTATTCCAGCTCATGCCCCGAATATAAAATACAATGTATCAATGTACTTATGGTTTGTTGAGAATAATCATTTTTGTGGTAAAAGAATACTATGGCTGAATTATTAAGTGTTATAAATTTAATTATGGGAACATTTTCTCTCGTATCATTAGTGTTGCAGGTCTTATATTCAATTATGATTCTGGACTGCATTCTAGGGGTGTAAAACGTTATTTTACTAAGACCTAATAGATAACTTTTAATTATAACATTGAAGGTTATTAGTTTTATTAACTTAAGGTCTTAGTAAAATAATATAAAGTATGATGTACAGCTTAATCCTATTGTTGAGATTATTGGTAGGATAGGAAGAGTCATTATTAATTTATTTATTTTAATTCTCGTTAATCATGAGTTTTCATTATATAATATAATGATTGCTGAGAAACTAATTCGTATATCATAGTATAGTGTAATGGTTGCAAATATAATTAAAGAATATTAAAACTCTTATTTTATTATCAATTAGTGTTTGGATAATAATTAATTTTGGTAAGAATCCTAATATTAGAGGTAACCACCTAGAGATAATAATGATGTTATTATCATGAATTTAACTTCTGTTTTGAAATATCTTGTTGAATACATTTGATTTAGGAAGAATAAACTTATTGTTTTGAAAAGAAAGATGATGATTACATTTAATTTTGAGTAAATTATAAAATAGAATGCTCAGATATTTTCTCTGATGGTTATTGATCTAAATATGCATCCTAGATGACTAATTGATAAATATGGTAGAATTTGTCGTAGTGATGTTTGATTTAAACCTCCTATTATTCCAAAAACGATTCCTATTATGATTACTACAAATAAAAATAATCTTATTTTGATGCAGTATGATAATGTTATTATTGGAGCGATTTTTGTCATGTTATTAGCATAAGACAATTGATTCATCTACTTGATGACAATACTTCTGGAAGTCAAACGCGGAATGGGACTGCTCCTATTTTTATTATTATTGTTGACATAATCATTATTGACGCAATGTTTTTATTATCTCATGATGTTATGTATTTTATTTGAATAATTAGGATTGAAATTAATAGTATTGATGATGATATTGATTGAATAATACAGTATTTAATTGCTGATTCATTAATTATTGAATTTTTATTAGCTGTTAATATGGGAATAATAGATAGTAAGTTTGATCGCCTAGTCCTATTCAGATTCCTAATCAGGAATTGGAAGAATGGACAGGATCGTTCCTATCACTAATGATGATAGGAAAAGAATTTTTATAGAGTTGTTGTACATTAAAAAGAGAAGGGTTATTACCTTCATAAATGGGGTATGAACCCATTAGCTTATCTTTTTTATTTATATTGAGGTGTAAGATGCACATTAGTGTTTGTTACTAAAGGTTTAATTTTATCTTGTATAATGAGAGTAATATCTTTACTTTATCCTATCAAGATGACCCTTTAATCAGGAATCTTATTTATTTTATGTATAAATCGAAAGTTCCTTTTTTATTTTATGTAATGATTTATTTCTTTAATCATTGAAAAATTTTGTTATTTTTTAATATTTTTGATAACAATTAATATTAATAATTTATTTCAATATATCATATCTAATCAAATATATCCTTATAAGTTTTATTTAATTAATATAAATTGATAATTTAAATTTATACATCTATCAAAAGTTGTAGCTACCTACTTTTTTAAGGCAAAAGAAATGATTATATAATAAGATATTTAATGTAATGTAATTAAATATTTTACATTATTAATATATGATATAATCAATATAATTTATATATATTATGTTATTATAATATTAATTTAATATATTAATTAAATAATATTATTTAATTAAATTAATTACATTTAATACATTATATTTTTATATTAATTAATATAACAAAACTAATTCTATATGATTAATTATATCTTAAATTACATATTATTTTGAATTAAATAATTTATATTATTTAATCTTTCTTTTTTAATAGTGAAAAGAAAGATTAAATAATAAAGAAAGATACTATAATACATTTATTGAAATAAAAGGTCCATCCTTATCTTTATAATATATAATAAATAAGTTTTTGGTGTACTGCTTTGGGTATAATTATTCTATAAATTTTTCTGTTTTCTAGTGTTATTTTTTGTTTTGATTCTGTGTGTTTATTATACGTGTGTCTTGTTTAATTGATTTTTTATTGTATGTTATTCGTTTATATTCTAATGTTTTATTCTTGCTTATTTATTCAGTTTTTCTTTATATTATATATAAGTTTTGTTTAACTAAATGTTCTATTTATTTCTAGTAATTAAATTTAATTATCAAGTGATTTTGGAATTAGTTATTGAATAAGTATTGGCATATTTCATGCCAGCAGCTGCAGTTATACAATTAATTCTAGTCAATATTTTTGGTTGATTTAGTTACACATAATTTGAGTTTTAATAAGTAATTATTAGGTGAACTTTTATTTTTTTTGCTCTTAATTTTGAATCTATGAAATTTGTAAAACAGACTAGGATTAGATACCCTATTATTTTAAATGTGAATTTTGTTTTACCTGTGTATTATTTGTTAAGGTCTTTAAACGCAAAGAATTTGGCGGTATTTCAATCCATTCAGAGGAACCTATCTCATGATTGATAGTACACGATTTACTTTACCTAATTTATTTGTTTGTATATCTCCGTTATCAGAATATCTTTTAGGAGAAAAAATTTTCTTGTTTTTTTTATTAAAATTTATTTCAGGTCAAGGTGCAACTTATAATTAAGAGTATGATGGGTTACAATAATTTTTTTATTATGAATTTAATTTTGTAATATTTTAATGGAGGTGGATTTGATAGTAATTAAAATTATTTAATTTAACTGATTTTTGCTCTGAAGTGTGTACACATTGCCCGTCACTCTCATTATTGATTATAATTTCTTATCTTTTAATATAAGTCGTTACATAGTAGATGTACTGGAAAGTGTACCTAGTAAGTTTATTGAAGACATAGTTTTTAGTAGAGTGATTCATTTACGCTGATTATTAATTCTGTGTAATTCAGGATGTCTTGAATAATTTATTTTATTATTTAGTTTTTTGGTGTTTACTTACTATAATAAAAATAATTTTTTTTCTTAGTATATTTTATTGAAATGAGTTTTTAAATTACATTGTACTAGTAATGTTATTGAATTAATAATTATTAATTTAAATTATAATATGTAAGATTTATTTTTTGTACCTTTTGTATCAGGATTTATCAAAATTTTAATTTGTATAAATTAATCTCAATTTAGGTTGATCTATTAAAAATGATATTTATTGTTTCATAAATATTATTAATTTGTTTATAAAAATGAAATGTTATTCGTTTTCTAATATTCGTTGCTGAATAATAGTATCTGAAACGAGTGTCATGGCTGTCACTACAATTTTTCTGATAGTCCGAAAAACATTTTTATCTTTTAGTTCATTTCTTTTTTTCCCTTATAGTTACGTCACGTCTATCGATAGGTGATTTGCATGTGGTGAATAACTGTTTTGCAAATATAAACATAAGCTTACTAACATATACATAAGAACACTTTAAAAGACTGCAGTTGCATAGCATGATAATCAGCCATGAACGAAAACAATATCAAAATGATGCTCACAGAAATAAACGCACGAAGTGATCGCTATCTAATTTGCGAGCGTTTTTCAACCACATTTTACGCATTTCCTCGTTCTTTGTAACACGCATGAACAATTTTTCTGGAGTTGTTGTACAGTGCGGCACAACGCAATATATTTAGACTAGTTTCCAAAACGTTAACGCTCAAACAAATGCTTTATCCCTAGTGAAGGTTATGACAATGGCAGCAGCTGGACAGTGACGTCACAGGCGACACAAAAATAAAATGGAGCGTTTCAGAGGCCTTTCACATCATTTGCATTTCATTTCCGATTTTTATTTTTTATAAAATACCTAAATTCGAGAGGAAAAATCCATGCCGTGAGGATAAGGTGACGTATTAATCATTTAAAACGATTTCTAGAAAACACTTAAATACCCTGTTGGAAGCACTGCCAGGTTCGTTGTTTATATAATAAAGGGCGTGTGGATCGTTAAGACCGGTTCTGTATAAAAGCATTGTCAGCTAAAACTAAGCTCAGGACGTCATGGATATTAAAAGTCCGCCTCTAGGCGGCTAGATTGGGGCAATCCAATAAAATGTGGGCGACTGGGCACCACAGCGACACTGAGGAGGGTCTTTGCAACGGAGGTGGCCTTGCGTCACATAAGTATTGGCCAATACGCGGCCGGCAGAGGACGACAGAGTTGCTGCGAGGGACCAGCATGGAGGACCTACCAATGTTCGTTGTCTCCTTTTTCGTCCGTAGTTTGTCGGGCATTTGGAAGATACGCCATTCTGTATTCCACAAACCGAGGACTCGGCTATGGAACATTGAATGCAGGTCAGTATCTGGTATATTGAACTCCAGAAGAAGTTTATGCGTTGCCTCTTTGGCTAACTATTCAACTAGTTCGTTTCCTTCTATACCGACTTGCTCTGGAGTCCAGATAAACACTACTGACCACCCACGTAGTTCGGCTGCATAGATGGACTCTTGTATGGCCAGTAGCAAAGGATGGCGAGGGAGTCACTACAGAGGACAGTGCAGGAACAGACGTGGTCAAATGCGTAAAAGATGGCTACTACCTCTGCACTGAACACACTGCAGCCATCTGGAAAAGACCGCAATTCATTCTGTCTTTCATGCGTGAAAGCAAAGCCCCCACGACTATCTACCATTGAGCCATCTGTGTAGATCACTTCCGAACCTTGTGACACGTCAAGAATAGACAGGAATTGGCGGCGAAAGGTGTCTGGGGCAACTGAATGTTTTATGCACTGGAAGAATTCTAAACAAAGGCGTGGTTGATGTAAACACCATGGTAGGGTACACGGCTTCAAATGGAAGAGAGAAGGCAGTGGAGTAAAGTCCAGGTAACTAAAATGTGATTGGGCACAGACACCAGCTGTCATACCCGATCTTGTCCGCCGTTATGGAATTAGGTGTGACATGGTTGGGAAAAGGACATGGTAGTTTATGTGAGTAGGTAAACCACGGATGTTTGCTGTGTAGTTGGCCAACAGCTGTTGGCACCAATTCGTAGTGGCAGAACCCCATACTCCACTAGGAGACTATTCACAGGGCTTCTTCTAAAAGCTCCAGTCGCAAGCCTAACTCCACAGTGGTGGATTGGGTCCAACATCTGCAATGCTGAAGGCGATGCTGAACCATATGCAATGCTTCCATAGTCCAGTCGTGACAGAACAAGCACTTTATAGTACTGCAGTGTGTACTGTGATCTGCATCCCTAGTAGTGTTGCTTAGGCAGTGGAGGGCAATTAAGGTGCTGCCATCACTTCTGTTTAAACTGAGGAATATGAGGAATCCATGTCAGCCAGTCGTCAATTACTAGTCCCAAGAAAAAATGCATTTCCACTACATTAAGTAGTTGGCCCCTGAGATAAAGCTCTGGATGTAGGTGGACTGTCCGACGTTAACAGACTTGCGTAACGCACGTCTTGGCAGAAGAGAACTGAAACCCATGGGAGAGACCTCACGTCTATGCCTTGGTGTTTAGCAACACATATACTCGAAGAACTAAAATATATGCTGAAGTAATATATAATAAGGGAGTTACTAACGACCCTACTGCTGCTTCTAGGGCATTAATGGCCACTAAAAACAGAGTAACACTTAACACAGGGCACCGGGGAACCCCATTCTCCTGGATTTGCAAAGAACTACGACGGGCGCCGATTTGTGCACGGAAGGTGAATTCTTAAGTAGGAGACACCTTTTTGAACTAAAGTTAGAGCTTTTTAACTCATTTTGTAGATAGTTTTTGCTCCTAGTATTGTATGTATGAACTGAGCTGTTTGTTGGAAAAAGATATATATTATTTATGGCAAATTTCATTAAAGAAAAAATATACAGAACGGCAGTACTTAGTATACCCAGTACTTTGAAGAGGCTTCTACAGGATGTCCGCGAATTTACTCCACAAATAATACGTATTACACGCTTTTGGACTCTGAAAACTTTTGCTTGACTTGAAGTATTACCCCAAAATATTATACCATGTGACATTATGGAATGAAAGTAAGCAAAATATGCAAACTTTTTTAAATTTTTATGTTGCATAAGTCTGATTATAGTCGAATTGCATATACAGATTTATTAAGTTGTTACTGCAGTTCTGTGGTATGCTCCTCCCAAATGAGGAGCTCTACCTCATAATTTATTCATATGCTGGATGGAAACCTCTTAGATGTTCTGTACTACATGTAGTGAGTATTTTCAAAGTTTAATGTCACTGCATTGGCTTTAAACCACTTATTAATGTTCATGAAAATATCGTTAACAGTCTTTTCTAGAACTATGTTTGATATGCTATTTATTGCCATACTTGTATCATCTGCAAACAAATGAACTCTGCTTCTGGCAATAAAAAGCAATGGACTTAAGATGGATCCTTGTGGGACACCACATGTAATTTCTTCCTAATCTGATAATGACTTACGGCTTAATTCACTAGTCTCTTGCACTGACACCCTTTGTTTCCTGTTAGTGTGACGGCTTGAACAGTTTTGCAACATTGCCTGTGACATCATGGAATTCTAATTTACTATTGGACTGAAACACTCAGAGAAGTCTTGAACCTTTCTCTGTTGGTTAACTGATAATTCTGATGACAGTCGAACACAAACTTCTTGTCTCATAGTAGCAGCATTAATCTTGCCATCAAATGTGTCACTATGCACAATTACACAGTTACTTTCTTGAATCAGACAATGTAGGTTGGAACAAATATCTTTCTCTGGTGGTAAACACCATTT
The DNA here is from genome assembly GCA_026315105.1 of Locusta migratoria. Classification (NCBI taxonomy): domain Eukaryota; kingdom Metazoa; phylum Arthropoda; class Insecta; order Orthoptera; family Acrididae; genus Locusta; species Locusta migratoria. The sequence continues at coordinate 219,649,812 of CM048755.1, forward strand.
ACCTTCCATTATGAGGTCCATGGGCTGATGTGTTGCATCTCACATGACAGTTACGTTCTTCTGACTAGGCTCTCATCGTGTCAAACATAATCTCTGAGCAACAACAATCCTGTAACTTTATGAAGTTTCATCCTAGAATGATTTCATCGCTGCATTCTTCTAAGACAAGGAACTTTTAAGGGCTGTGTTTGGTTATTTATAGAATGACAAATAATGCATGTTCTTGTAGGCTGAACATACTTCCCATCAGTCACCTTCAGCTGGGTGGTTTTGTTGTTGGCAACAGTGGTCTCCTGCTATTGGTGACATATTTCTGAAATAACCAAATATAATGCTTCCGAGCCCACAAGAAACTGTATTGGGTTATCCATCCATTAGGATGTGGATGTAGTTCCCCCATCATTTTGGCAATGACTGATAGCAGAGGATTTTGCTCTTCAGTGGCCTCATCTCCATGGAAGGCCGTGCCAATCCTCTCTAGCAGATACCTTGCAGTGATGATGATCTGCATTGTCCCAGAAATACACTCTTTCGTCACAACATTGTAACATGACTGAATATAGCTGTAAATGGGAATGTGATGAAAGGTAGGAAGATTTTTTATTTAGCAAGCGGGACAAGAGAATTTTTCAGATCACTTGGTAGTGCAATACAAAAATTTCATCATCAGTACTGATGATGTTCGGCAACAATAGACAAAGCTATAGAGCATCCTGCAGTATGCTTCAGGTAGTATGTGTCAAATAAAACTATGAAAGTTGGGAAAGAACTACTGTGGTTTGGCAACCAAGTTAAAAACATTTCTACAACAGCAAAGAGAGCTTGACTGAAAATTTAAATATACCCAAAGCCTCACAGACAAATAAACACCAATCAAAACAAAAATTATTATAAAGAGACCTATAGTTGAAGCATTCACTGAATTTGAGGTAAATTTCTTCATACTGACTTGAGAGAAAATCCTAAGAAGTTTTGTTCTTATGTTAAATCAATAAATGGATCACAACCATCTGTCCAGACCCTATGTGACTATAATGGTGAACACAGAATGCCACACACAGAAGGCTGAAAAACTAAATGCCTTTCTCCAAAGATGATTCGTAGAGGAAGATGACACTGTGGTTCTTCTTCTCATTTGTTACAAAAATGACAAAATGGCATATATTGAAATAAATGACGAAGCAACAGAAATCACTCAACAGGGAAGCAGCATTGAACCTCGTGGGGTACAAATTTCATTCTAGACAGAGTATGAAAATGAAATCGTCCCCCTTCTTACAAGAGTGTACCATAGGTCTCTAGAGGAGCAAAGCATTCCTAATGATTAGAAAAAATGTTAGGGTTGTTCACATTTTTAAGAAGAGTGGTTGTATAGATGTGCAACACTGTATGGCTGAATCTCTAATGTCAGTCTTTTGTAGAATTTTGAACATGTTTATTTTACGCTTGTGTATTTATGACACTTCTGAAGACCAGAAATCTGCTCTGTATCAATCAACTTGGGTTCTGACAGCAATGTTTACTTGAAACCCAATTTCTCTGTATGTAATGACCAGAAAGCCATAGATAAAAGCTTCCAGGAAGATGCCATGTTACTTGAGTTCCATAATGTGTTCAGTAGGGTTCAACACTATCACCTAATGAACAAAATGAGAGTTTACAAACTATCAGACGAAGTGTGTAATTCAACTGAAGAGTTTCTACAAAACTGAACTCAGCATGTCATTCTCAACAAAGAGAAGTCTTCTGCTCTGAAAGTAATTTCTGGTTTGCCTAAGGGAAGTGTCATCCACCTATTATTGAGATTGTTAAATAATGTCACAATTTAGAAGCTTCATTCACCAGAGTACAAGTAAGGTACCTATTTCTCCACGAGTTCTTTGCAGTGTGGGGGAGTGGCCATGTATGTGAAAACCAGTATTACAGTTGAGTCCATTGATGTTTTTAAACACTGTACTTAAAAGATATTTGAGTGCTGTGCAAAAGTGGTCCATTACAATGGAACTTTACTCTAATTGTTATTTGTAGATCTCCCAACTCTGATTTTAAAACATTTTCTGCTAAAAATAGAGGTGGTTTTATGTTGAATTTATAGAAACTACAAAAAATTTGTTGTATGTGGTGATTTTAAAATAAATTGTGTAAACAATAAAGCAAAAAAAGTATGCTTTCACCTATTGCAAACAGTATCCTTCTCAATGAGACTGCAGGGGAACAGCAGAACAACCATAGATAACATTTCTGTTCACTATTTATTATTAGAGGTGCAACCTCTTAGCACTGAATGGCCATATGACAAAACTTTTAACCTTGTTTTGTGGGAATTTGTGCTCAAACATCTGTTAAATATAGTTATAAACTATTTAGAAAATATAATCCAGTTGCAACAGGGGCCTTTTCTAACATAATTAAGGAACAAGATTGGCACGGTGTTTGTAGTGCTGAAAATATGTAGATGATAAATATAATGCTTTCCTAAACACATTTTTCATGATCTTTTTTAGCTGCTTTCCATTACAACACTCAAAACAAGGTATAACACTAACAGGCAACCTGGGTGAGTGACAAGAGTTAGAAGAATATTATGTAGAACAAAGTGTGAATTATATAAAAATGTTAGAAATAGTCAGAACGGTCAGAAGCACAGACTTGAGGATATAAAGTCAGTGCATAATGGAGATTCACAGATATACAGTGGTGATCAAAATAATAGCGCCACCTCTATTGATGAGATTAAGAACTAGGATATATATTACTGTAGTTCACAAAATCTCCACGAGTGCCGTGTTGTCAGTCCCTTTTAGACATCATCAGAGAAGATGTCGCTGCTATCTGTAGTCGTGCAAAAGGAAGCGTTTGAGCTAGACGTGCGAAAACAGGCATAACGGTAAGAATCTTATGGGTCAAAATAACATAGGCATTTTACAGATGTCCTGTTCAACTGTATGTAAATTGAATTTGGCTTTGTTTACATTGTTCTAGATGGGCAGAGCAGAGCATACAATTGATGATGAGGGTATAGTAATGTTCTGGATGTTCAAAAGTGGGATGTCCATGAATCAAATAGCCAAAGATTTACACATTTCACGAAAATGAATCCAGAACGCCATTAGACGGTCAAAACAAACAAAGCTGGAAGTGGAGAACAGGGAGACCTCGTGTAAGTAGGCCTCGTATAGACAAACTCATCACTAGGGAAGCAAAGAAAGACCCATTTTTGTTGACACCATGACTGAAAGCCATTTTGTTTCGCAACAAACATGATGCTCAACCATCAACCTCAACAATTCAAAGACGACTGAGATCTGCAAAATTGAATGGGCGCATTGCCAGACAGAAGCCACATATTTCAGAACTAATGTTTGGAAAAGGTTGGCCTTTTCCCATAGTAATGAACAAAAACATAATATTTGGTGGAGGGACACCCTTTGGTCTGATAAAACCAAGTTGGCTTTAATAGGTTTGCCTCAGATGGAAAAGTCTTTGTGTGCCACTCACCAAATGAGGAATTTAATCCCAAGTATAAATTCAAAAATGTGAAATACTGTGGCGGACGTGTTAGGTTTGGGGATGTTTTTCATCTTACGGCATTGGTCTAATAAACCTGTATCAACGGCATAATGATCACAGAAATGTACAAACAAATCTTGGCAAATGTGATGCTGCCTTATGCTGAAGAGGAAATGCCGCTGAAATGGAAATTTCAGCAAGATAATGATCCAGATCATACTGCAAGGATCATATGGCAGTTTTTTCAAGATTACAATATTGAAGTATTAGAGTGGCCACCTCAATCCCCTGACGCATCACCCATTGAGAACTTATAGGAGATCGTAGACAAGAGAATTGACTGCTCAAAAGCTATATCTTTAAAAAAAATTGTGAAGAAATCCAGAGAGGCTGGTATGTGATCAGTAGCGACAAATGCAGGCATTTAGTAGACTCTGTGGGTAAGAGATGCAGGGAAATCCTCAAACATAAGGGTTGCCCCACAAAGTACTAATGCACTCCTATGCAGAAAGGATTGTTCCTGCAAATTTCATAAGACTGAGATCAAGTACAAAATATTTGTGTAAACTGGCTCTACAGTATTTTTTGTACCCTGTGGTCTGGTATTCTTTTGAATATTATTGATTATTTTGTGTTGTGTTATCAATATAACTGGCTGGTACAATGTGACTCTGTTATACTGGTTCCTATATAACGTAAAATTTTGTATCCATCATAGTACAAACATGTCCAGTAATAAATGTGCAAACTTTTGTCATGTGGCTCTATTACTTTGACCGCCACTCTATGTACAGTATTTAATAATCACTTTCTAAATATAGCGAGTGAATTAAACAGAACCTTAGCTCCTACAGGTAACCATACAACTTTATTAGAAAATGGCATTCCCAGGCTGTTGAGGTAGTCTGTGATTCTGACAAGGGAGAGATTGGGCCAATAATTATCATTAAAGACTAAGGACTCTTATAGGTATCTAGCAGAATACTTAAGTATTGTCTTGCCTCTGTTAGCCAAGTACTTGGCCACATTTATAATTTTTCCTTTCAAAATGGTCGGTTTCCTGACATATTGAAGTACTCAGTAGTAAAACAACTTTATAAAAAGGGATTAAGTGGCCAACTTTAGACCTGTTTTTATGCTATCACTTTTGGCTAAAGTTATTGAAAACACTTTTTATTCAAGGTTAACTGATCATTTCAGTTCCCATAATTTGCTGTCAAATGTGCAGTTTGGTTTCAGAAGTGGTTTAACAACCAAAAATGCAATAGTCTTCTTTCTCTCTGTGGCACTTCATGGATTAAATAAAACACTGTGAACTTTGATTTAACAGAAGCATTTGATTATGTTGATCACAAGTCCTGTTGCAGAAGTTGTAACATTATGGAGTAAGGGTAGTAACTCACAAATGGTTCACCTCTTACTTTAACAACAGACAGCTGCAAGTTATCCTCTGCAGTACTGAAAATGGCTGTATTTTTTTTTTTTTTAAGATATAGCTCACAATGGGGGACAGTTGTGTGGTGGTGGGAGGTGCCCCAGGGTTCTGTTCTATGGCCACTGTTGTCTCTCATTTATATAAATGACATGCCTTCTAGAATAACAGGTAATTCTAAAGTATTACTGTTTACTGGTGACATTAGCTTGGCAGTGAAGGATGTTGTTGGCAATATTGATGCAGTATTAAATATTGCAGCAAAAGAAATAAATTCTTGTTTTGTAGAAAATAAAATGACACAAACTCTCAGACTGTTTTTTTACAGCTTCTAATTAACAATTCAACAAAAACTGACATTTATGCTAGCTGTCTGCCACTCACCTTTCACGTGTTTCTGCTGCAAGGCGGCCAGGCCGCTACACAGATCCCCCTTGGAGAGCGGAGCTCCGGAGCCACAAGAAAACGCTGGTGAGCGTGTATAATGTCTTGTCAATGCTGTGTAGCGTCGGTGCGTGTGGTCGGAGGCCGGTGAGATAGATACACAGACGCTCTGCCAGAGGTGCGGCCGAGGCGTCGTGTGGCGGTGGATCTTCCTCAACGAAGTCACCGGGAATGGCGAATTGCTGTCCGTAGACGAGGTCGGCGGATGAAGCGCCAATGTCTTCCTTCAGTGTGACTCGCAGGCCGAGGAGCACGAGAGGAAGTGCTTCCATCCAGGTGGTGTCGTGGCAGGTCAAGGCTGCAGTGTCTTGACGATGCTGTTGGATTCCGGGTGGTAGTTAGTAGTTTTGTGGAGCTGTGCACCACAGTCTGGTAACGTGTCTGAACAGCAAGCACTCAAACTGGCGGCCACGGTCAGTGACACGTGACACCCACGTGTCGGTGAAGGCGGTAGCGACGGTCTCGGCGGCGATGTCCGCGATGGGCGTTGCCTCCAGCCAGCGCGTGAAGCGGTCCACCATGGTGAGCAGGTAGCGCTTGCCTTGGGACAGAGGCAGTGGGCCGACGATGTCCTTGTGGACCTGGGCGAATCGTCGTGTCGCGTCGTGAAAGGTGCCGACAGGTGCGCATGTATGTCTCCCTACTTTGGTACGTTGGGATGCCGTGCAGGTGCGTGCCCACTGAAGGCAGTCTTTCCGTAACCCCGGCCAGACTAACCGTGCGGCCACGAGTGTCACGGTGGTGTTGATTCCGGGATGTGACAGGCCGTGTACGCAGTCAAAAGCACTGCTTCGGAATTTTTCCGAGAGAAAAGGGCGGTGCGATCCTGTAGAGATGTCGCACCAGATCTTGTGGTTTGAACCAGGAATCGGGACTAAATCGAGTTTTAGAACGCTGGAGGTGTGTTTGCGGAGGTCGTGAAGTTGTTCGTCACTCTCCTGTTCTTTGGGAACATCCTCAAAGTCCATAGGGGGAGTGATAGCGGCACACGCGCGAGACAAACAGTCAGCGACGATGTTGTCTATTCCAGAAATATGTCTAATCTTTGTTGAGAACTATGACACAAACTCCAACTGTCGGAACTGACGCGGCGAAAACTTGGTGTTGTTGCACCGAAATGCGTGAGATAGAGGTTTATGGTCAGTGAATATCACAAATGGGCGTGCTTCCATGTACGGGCGGAAGTATTTTACCGTCTCGTATACCGCAAGGAACTCACGGTCGTAGGCATTCCAGGTGCGCTGTGACGTTGACAGCTTCTTTGAAAAGAAACCTAGCGGCTGCCAGCTGCCGTCGATGTGTTGTTGCAGTGCCGCACCAACGGCAGTCTGGCTGGCGTCCACAGCAATGGCCAGTTCCGCGTCGTGCACTGGATGAGCGAGCAGCGCTGCTTCTGCCAGGCTCCATTTCGACTGAAGAAAGCTGGTCTCCATTTCTTCCGTCCAGTCAACGGGAGTCCCCCCTGTTACTTTGGGGCCACTTAGTGCCACATTCAGAGGTTCCAGCACTGCAGCAGCGTTAGGTAGATGGCGACGATAAAAGTTTATCGTACCGAGGTAATGGCGCAACTCTTTAAAAGTCTTAGGGCGCAGCGTGTTTTATGATCGCCTGCACCTTGTCCAGTATTGGTGTCGATCCACTAGGGGTGATCAAGTGCCCGAGAAATTCTATTTCTGTTACACCGAAAATACATTTGGATGACTTGATGACAATGCCTGCTTCACTCAGGCGTTGGAAAACAGCAGTCAGGTGAGGTCGGTGTAGTTCGGGTGACTTGGAGAACACCAAGACGTCGTCGAGATAGGCAAAACAACACGGTAAACCTCGTAATACGCCATCCAGGAAACGTCAGGTCTGAGCGGCATTGCGGAGTCCGAACGTCATGTACAAGCTTTCGAACAGGCCGAAAGGCGTGATTATCGCCGTTTTCGGAATATCTTCCGGCGCCACAGGGATTTGAGTGTAAGCTTTCACACAGTCAATTTTGTTGAATAGTACTGATCCTGCCAAGGCGTGGCTGAAGTCATGTAAGTGTGGAACCGGATATCGGTTGGACACTGTTCGTGCATTTAATGTGCGATAGTCTCCACAAGGGCACCACGAATTGTCCTTCTTAGCCACGAGATGTAAGGGAGAGGACCATGGGCTACTCGTCAGACAAATGATGCCCAGCTGCAGCATGGCTTCGAACTCAGCCTTTGCTGCAGCGAATCTGTCTGGAGCGATACGGCGTGGACGGCACGAAATGGAAGGACCAGGGGTGGTAATAATGTGGTTCACTGTCGAATGTTTAACGTCTCTCGGTGCACCAGGCGGACGAGTGAGTTCAGGAAATTTGGTCCAGAATGTCCATGTACGGTACGAGTAACTTCACTGTTTTAACACTGAAGAGATTGGCGTGGCGCTGCTGTCCCACTATCTTTAGGCTTGTTGTTGAGTCTATCAAATGGAAGTTTGCGATGTCAGGTAACAACTTGTAATGCCCGAGAAAATCTGCCCCCAGGATCGGCTCATTTACATCTGCCACTATGAAGGTCCACGAAAATATGCGTCGCAGTCCTAAGTCTAAATTTCGGTGATGTAAGCCATATGTTTTTATCGCCGAATTGTTTTGCTGCATTGAGGGAAAGTGTTTCGACCTTTCTGCGGCCTCGCAGTACAGAACGGGGAAATATTGGCAGATCGGAGCCCGTGTCAACAAGATACCTAATATTTCCATTCCGTTCTGTTACAAAGAAACGCCTGGATATTGCACTGCAGCCGGGTGCGCCTAGGTCAGGATGCAGCTGGCGTTTGGGTATTCACAGGGAGAACAATGCTTCTTCGCGTTCTTGCCGAAGCATGCGTGGTACCAACAGAAGCTGGTCGTTGGCTGCCAGGGCACCTTCTGCTGCGTCGTCTGGTGTGAGGTCTGCTGTGGCTACGTCGCCTGCTGCCATCTGGCTACGAGTGAGCTAAGCGCTTGAACTGCGCGCTTCGTGCTGCCAAGTTGTGTACTACTTGGTGAAGGTCGGCACCGGCCGCGCTAGTTGCAGGGCGCGCATTTCAGACAGCGTCGACAGCTACCACAGTACTGGGCGCTGTGGCTAGCGCGTCGTGTACCCAATCTGCCAGGTCCGCTACAGCGTCCAGGTGCATGTCGTTCTGCACAGCTATCACCGCTTGCACCTGGGCAGGTAGACTGCGTACCGAGATAGCGCGCAGGAGGGAATCTGTTACCATGTCCGACTGCACGAGCCTCCTCAGGTGGCGCAGGAACTGCGAAGGTCGCCAGTCGCCGCACTCTCATTGACAAAGTAGTTGTTGCACTCGCTGCTCCTCAGACGAAGAAATCAGATGAAGAAATCCGACATATCAGTTCATCCTTCAGCCGCTGGTAGGAGGACTGCGTCGGCAGAGGGGTTATGATATCCCACACTTCGGCCGCGTAATTCCGGTCTAGCTGGCTCACGACATGGCCGAATTTCACGAGGCCGTATGTAATGTTGTTACTGACGAAGACGACCTCCATTTGGCTGAACCACATGACAGGGTCCCGGGGCCAAAAAGGCGGCAGCTTGACCAATACTTGTCCCGTGATAGCCAGAACAGTGGAAGGTGGCGGCGCAGTACCGTCTTGCACGCGGAGATTTTCGGTAACTGACACTTGGTAAGTGGACAGGGTTTGCAGTTCATTTTCCAACCTCTTGTTCCACTCCATCAGTTCGTCAATGGTCTTCTGTCGGCTGTCGATCAACTTCTTCAGCTCTTCCAAGGTGCTCATCTTGATCACGAATCCGCGTCACACACGAATAGTTCGCCACCACATGTTGTCGCCTGCGGATCACGTCGGGGTCACCAGTGTAGCTAGCACATGTAGTCGCTGCTTGCAACTGTTGTTCGCTGTAGGCGGTGATGACAGGAAGGATGAACAAATAACATTTATCAGATTAGGAACTTATTGTTGACACTGCATGATACATCAATAATCTCTGGCAAATGTTTTTGTGTTCAATCACTGATCGTTGTCGGGTGGTGTTAGTGTGGATGGCGCATGATGAACACGTATGCGCGAATTTGAGCGGCACGATAAATACCGTGTGTTGCGACGATCGGGCGGCACGGCACTAACTCTCGCGTGCGTGTATGTGTGGGAAGCTCTCGTTCAGCTCGACCCACGTGGTCCACGGCAATGCGTAGGAACTGAGGAGGTAGAAGACGTCCACTCGACTCAGTCTGACAACTCGCACCACTCTCCTTCGGCGCACGCCACGCCGCTGCGACTGTTTTTGCCGATGAAAGGAACTGTGCACATCGGCAGATATCTCAGGCCGCTGCCTTGTGCTAGCTGTCTGCTGCTTGCCATTCACTTGTTTCTGCTGCTAGGCGGCCAAGCCGCTACAGTGTTATTTTTCAGAGTAACTCCTCTGGTTCAAAAAGAATATTTATTGTGAAGAAATTGGCGGTTCGAACAAGATGTGGTATAAGCTCGCGTAGTTCTTGTTGAACCTTGTTTACTAGCCTGATATTTACCTCTCAATACATATTTCTGTGTACAGTTTTAGGTTCATTTTACTTATGCTTAGGCCTGCCATGTGCATGGGATTGCTATATGTTTCACTATATCTATTATTACTCTTTTGTTACAATTGTAAGGTACTGACTCCTTCCATGACTATGGAGATTTGCTCCTAAAAAAAAAATGTTCAAATGTTTGTTAAGCTTATGGGACTTAACTACGGGGTCATCAGTCCCTAAACTTACAAACTACTTATGAACTACTTACGAACTAGGACGGCACAAATATCCATGCCCGAGGGGGGATTCAAACCCCCAACCGTAGTGGCCGTGCAGACCGTGACTGGAGCGCCTCAGTCCCCTCTGCCACCGCGGCCGGCATTTGCTCCTCAATTTGTCCCTGTGGAACACGATAAATATAAATAAATAAAAATATACTGCTTGCCACAATTGAAGGTGTAAATAAGGTGGGGTGCCAGCATGAATAAAAGTGAAGTCACTGGAATCTTTTTGAAGTTGAGGAAACAACAAATTTTTCATCATACCCAGGTATAAGATTCCTGGTGCAGTTTCCTATGCAAAAAGGGAACGTCCATAAACTTTGTGAAGAGAAACAGCACAAAACACTATTCAATTTCAGTGACCGTCTTTTATGTTCGATGACAACACCAAGATTTTGTGATTTGCAAACTTTTACATTATGAAGGTTTACAGAACTTTACTCAATGTTAAAATCCCAATTCTTCCAAAAAGATAAATTGTTTAGAAAAAGTGTCCTCTGCTATAGTCTAGAGAACTTAAATGCAAAATTCAGACATTATGTTAGCACCACCATGACCAACTGCTGCAGTTAACTGCAACTTGTCAAAATACTCCACACCATTGTTTGAGGAAGCTGAAGTTCCTTGTGTGCCTGTATTGTGAACTTCCCCCTCAGAAATCCATAAGACAAGACAGACAAGCAAAATGCACCTCGGATACATCAAACATCTTCATCAGATATGTGTGGCCAACCAGTGCCCTTCCTTTCGAATATGCAACCAACTTCAAGAATTTTCTGTGTCAGTCATACATCACATTGTGCAGAGGTGGTGTCTTGCTTTTTTCACAGCTGAGCCCAAGCATAGGTTGGACCACAGAACTGCTTCGAAACGACCATGCCCGAGTATAGGTCGGGCGGGTGTTGCCTGCCGCTCCCAGCCTATTTGCTTTCTGGAAGCAGGCCGGCTACTGTGGCAGTGCTGCATGGGACAGCTGCCTCTATGTACCTTGACTGCTGCTGCCCTCTGTGTTCCAGTTTTTGAACTATGTCAAAAGAAACTGCAAGACAAACACAGCAGATTCTGTGACATGCTGCGCCATTGTGCATTGATGTAGCCATGCTACTGTTTGCCGTTTCATGTTTATTGTTCTGTGAAATATGTCACATTTTCTGGGTGAGAAAGAAATTTTATAAGCTAATTATCTGCGAATTTACACAAAAGTAAGAAACACATTATTGTTGTGGAACTGAAATCAGAAATTATATGATTGTTGTTATTAATTTTGTCATCAACCAATATAATTAAAATAAATGTTTGAAATAAACCTTAAAAACTGTTAGTTCATAATATATTTTATGTTTAAAGATATGTTAAATAGGAAAGTGCAGGTGACATTTCGAAGAAAGGTAATAATGGTCGGTCCACTGGACCCAGATTGTACCTCAGCTGCCAGTCTTCAAAGTGTTAATCAACAGTGGAATGCACATTGCACTTGAACGATGTACTGACTTTGCACAAACTGACAACAGTGTAGCTGCGACAAAAGTTTGAAACTTCCTTTATTCAGTAACCTGTACAATATGTTTCTTTCTTTTAATAGTTTGCCTATAATAAACAGATGAACAATGGTTTTTTAATAACCCTGTTTAACCTTTAAATAAGCAGGCATAAGAGTAAGGTGGAGGTTGAACTGTCAGGTAAGTATACTAATAGCCAAAGAGGAAAGGTGTTCAAAGATTTGCTTGTCAGATAGCTGTGTTAGCTGAAGCTGCAGAAGATCTCAATGCACTGTTAATTAAAAAATGTACATAATAAAACTTTTATCCATTATGTATGAGGAACACTGCGACTGTGGTGAAATAAGGTATCTTGAATAACAGCAACCAGTCGCTTTTTATGCAAAATGTTTTATTACATTTCTCGCATGCTACGAATTGTGACAATGAATTTATGGATAACACAAATTATGCACAAATCCCACTACACATCATCTACAATATAAAAAACCGTTCACCATCTGATGATACGCTAGGCATATTGAAACTGGTAATGGGAAAAATGTAATAAAACATTTAGCATAAAAGGTGACTGGTTGCTGTTATTCAAGATACCTTATGTACAGTCTTAGACAAAAAAATTGATCGCCGGCCGGCCGAGGCAGAGGCTAAGTCCGAGGCGGTCGCGTAGTGTGGACAATAAATTCGATCGCCCCTCAGAATTCTAAGTCCGGCGATATGCACGATCTGGCAACACTGTAGAATGCGGTACTATCAGGAGGAAGTGTTACATCCTTCTCAACGCAGCCCTGGACTGTATGAGCGCGTGGTAGAAGTCGCGTTTACAAGCGTGTATGTAAGCGGTCACGAGATCGAGTCTAACAACCTCCAATTATTTTTTTTAAACCGCATATCGGCTGTCTTTGTTATCAGTGTGGAAGAAACTCAAATTTAACAGCGTAAACTCCCAGAAATAGTTACACGAAAGAGCTCGCTGCTGCATCAAAACTGAACTGTTTACTCTCGGGAGTAGTGGGCACCGGCTACGGCGACACGCCAGCGGCCGCATCGCGGCAGCCGCCTGCGGACTCGGTGACAGCGGCGCGCCGCTCTGTGTCTCTTTACCGGCTGTTATATTCTCAGTTCAAGTTCTAGTACTTATTTACCGCTGCGTATTGAATTATTCTGACTGATATATTTATATATATGAAAATAATCTAAACGTCGTAAGGTAGAATCGGTATAAAGGGTCATAGGAGTGACTATTACCACATTTTTCTTGAACGTTATCAGGCCGCTCAATCAGGATTTCTACTCACGACTGTTACTAGTGAAGAGCTATGATGCTCTCATCTTAAGAGAAAAATAATGACTGAGTACTAAAAGATTTTTATACTCAGCAAAGTGCAACCACAAAGCCAGGGTGCGCCCAAATTTTGCAATCAGCTGAGACACCATTTAGTCGCACTCTAAGGACAAACGACCAAAAAGATTACATCATGTGTTAGTACTACACCATAATAATTCCCGTTGATTTCACACACAAAATATCGAATAGTGTGCTTTGGGAGTCACCCATTCCTCACCTACTCTTTCGATCACATGTTCTCAAATGTTTATCTTCCCTGCCCCTCCTCGAATAACCCTCGACAAAAATTATTTCCAGACGAAAATACACGTCGAACATCGATTGGCGTCATAATTAGCTTGGAATCAGTTGGATTCTACAGGGACAAATTTGGTAAACTACCAGAACGTTGTCAGACTTTCCCATAATCTGAGAGAATATAGCAAGTAACCACAAGAGGTTTCTTGTTGTTTTCGATGTGGATTCGTGCAACTCCTGTCACGAAAACAGCTAAAAAAATTCCCCCCCAATGAGACCCGAACCACGACCAAAGCCACCTCTCCGTGGCAGCCTACTACTTTACCTCAGGGCTAGCGAGGAGCTATGCACGCCAGCTCTTTCCTACTGCCACATACATCACTAGAACATATAACTCGCAACGTAAGAGACGAGATTAGTTGGAATTTCACCGTGTAAACAATTTTCTGGACCCAAAAGCATGAAATAATAGCCTTCTTTTGCCTCTCAACTGAGAAACCAGTCAGATTATTCAATCGAAATTACAGGAAACATCAAGTGAATTTATGAGCATAGTTCTGTGCCAACCAGGAAGTAAGACCTCGGTACCAGCGTTGACAGACTTACACTGCGATGTTGCCAAGCTTTAGCCATACTATCAACAGGAAGAATAAGAGCCGAGGTGATTGCCAAGCGAGCTCGACAGGGACTTAGCTCGCGCCTCGCGCGCCTGCTGGGGATCAGAACACCTACAGTATATGTCAATTATACCTGCTCGCAATTCCGTAACTAGCTTTAATGGTCGATCGTTGTCACTTATAAAAATATACACATGCACTGACCGCTAATATAGCCATAAGTGTCTCAATTATTTGCGTATTTTGTCTTAAGCGCAATAACAACAAACGTCATCCCCCAGTGCTGTTTTACACTTCTTCGAGCATTTCCATTGATTATACTGAAAACATTAGATGTAAGCGTCAGTTTTCCTTACAATTATAGACTCAGAAAATATCTTTCTCGATCTAGCTGTCAGTGGCACAAACGAACGAAGAGAGGCAAGCATGCGAAGATAAATCAATGCAGCATTGTTTTTAAGATGTGAACGTTTCTGGGAAGGCTTCGTAACAGGAGTTCAAAATAAGAAGAGCTTCTGTTATCCAAACATATAATTAGGGACAGTAATGTATAGATTAATTTATCCGTCATAATCTCCCATGTTGTATTTTACTTCTTTTTTCAGGTTGTTTCCAATTTCTTATTTCGTCTTCTTTCAATAGTTTCTAACTTTATTACATTCTTTAATGTGGTTACTTCAGGTTATTTGATGTTGTTTCTTTCTAAGTATTTATTTACTTCTTTGGTCATGCTAATGTTGATTTATTCTTTCAGAAGTATACGTATATTAGTATTTTATCATTCGTTTAATACATATGTCCAACAAAAGTTTACCCTCACTTAACCACTCCGACTGATATTTTTTCCATATTTTTGTAGGTCTCATTACTATGGATTTTCCAAACGTCTGTACTTTCGCTTGGACCCTCTTCTTTCTTATAATCCGTCTATTATTCTTTTTGTGTCGTCTGCATATCTGATAAGGTGTATATTTGCAACACTTACACCAATATTTAATATTCATTCTCGTATTAGCATCACATAATCATAATGTATAAGAATTTATACAATGCTGGCACTATTTATAATTTTTAACATCCCTTGTGCGGTCGTTACCTGTAACGATGTCGATGGGAGTTATGTGGGCAGTATTGTTGCGAACACAGAATATCAAACTGTTCAGAGTTTTTTATACCTCCTAAGTTGACCATTAAACCCGAAAACCAGTACTTGGTTACCGGCTTTTCCGACGGAATAGATACTGTTTTTTGCGCATCTCCTATAGCATTAACGTGAGTGTTGTTCTGAGATAGAGGTAGTGGTGCTGTGGCTATGGTTTGCGGTTATCATGCGGATGTGTACAGCACATCGTTATAATATGCCATGGAAAATCATTCAAAAAAGTGCTTTTGTCGTAGTAGTTGCATTAATAAACAAACTTTCTTCAAACATGAATTATATTTGTGGTAGGTAGTTACAATCTCACCTGCGTGGATAACATTCGCTTGAGTCCAGACAGATCAGGCACTTTTCTATCAAAACTCTGTAGAGAGAAGAAATGTAGGCTCTTGCAGTGTAAAATTATACCGCGAACAGGTACTCCACTTTACTGAATCTGTGAGGTTTCTTTTTGCTGGCAGGTTGAAGGTTTCACTAAAAATGTATAAAGCAAGCAACTTTTTTAAGCCTAATAGAGAAAATATATCGAGGAGAGTCTCTATGATACGATGCGCGAGGCTGTTCCCCGTCTAGGGTTCGAATTCCCCGTCGGGCATGGATGTTTGTGCCGTCTTTAGTGGAAGATAGTTCATAAGTAGTTTGTAAGTTTAGGGACTGTTAACTCATAGGTTAAGTCCCATAAGCTATACAAACATTTGAACATTTGAATTTGGAGTTTCTATAAAAATACAACATTCTGTTCTACATCTGTTTAACGTGCCTGCTTTCACACTAATGATGAGATATGCGTGGTTAACGTCCAAATTGAACACAGTAATAAAAAATTGTGGAATTTAAATAAACTATGTTTTCGGGTATCTCCTGCATATTCCATGAAATGTGTACAGCACTCCAAGAATTGGTGTTTCAGTTACCTGTGCGACGAATTCTGTTCCTAATTCTTTTCTAGTACAGCAAACCATAATGCCTAAGAAGATGCTGCAAGTCATTCCGTAACAAACGGACTTCACATTTGAAGTAAGTCTGCTGTAATGAAATGAAATTACTGTGTCTAAAATAACTATTTTTTAATAATCTTACACGAGATACACTACTTAATGATTTGGTGGTTGTAGTCTTCAGTCCGTAGACTGGTTTGATGCGGTTCTCCGCCTTCACGCTACCCTATCTTGCGCAAAACTCTTCGTCTCTGAGTAAGAAAGACAGCCCACATCCCTTTGAATTTGCTTGCTGTATCCATCTAGTCCTCTACCCCTGCGATTTTTACCCCACACGCTCCCGCCCAATACTAAATTGACGATTCGTTGGTGTCTCAGATTGTGCCCTACCAATCGTCCCCGTCTTCTAGACAAGATATGTCAGAATTTTCTTTTTTCCCTAATTCTGTTCAGTACATTCTCCTGTTGCAAGAAATTTCGAAAGCTATACTCTTCTTGTCTGAACTGCTTTATCGTCCACGTTTCACTGCTGTACAAGGCCACATTTCGGACAAATTTCTCTTCTTCAGAAATACTTTTCCTCCCATTGCATTCTACATTTTATGTCTTCACTACTCAGGGCATCAGAAGTTATTTTACAACCCAAATAACAAAACTCAGCGGAGCGAGGTAGCGCAGTGGTTAGCACACTGGACCCGCATTCGGGAGGATGGTGGTTCAACTCCATCGCCGGCCATCCTGATTTAGGTTTTCCACGATTTCCCTAAATCACTCCAGGCGAAATTCAGGATGCTTCCTTTCAAAGGGCACACCTGATTTACTTTCCATCATTATCCGAAATAGGGATTGATGACCTGAGTAGTCTAGTGCCTCCAAACCACAACCCAACCCTCCAGCCTCCCCCTCCCCCCCACACACAACCAACCAACAAAACTCATCTATCACTTTTAATGTCTCGTTTTCTAATCTATTACCTTACAAATCACCTGAGTTTCTTAGACTAAATTTATTTTATACTCTCTTTTCAAGACACTGTCCATTCCATACAACTACTCTTCTAGGTCCATTGCAGGCTCTGACACAATTACTATGTCATCGGCAAATCGCAAAGTCTTTACTTCTTGTCCCTGAACTTTAATCCTTTCTCCAAATTTCTCCTTTCTCTCCTTCACAGCCTGCTCAATGAACAAACTGAACAACAATGGGGAAAAAGCTACAAGCCTGTGTTACTCCCTTCCCAACTACTGTGCCCCTTTCATGCCCTTCGGCTCTCACAAAAGTTGACTGGCGTTTGCACAAATTATATACTACCCTGCGGTCTTGCTGTACGATGATATGAGTAGCTTGTTATCAAAGGCGGACTTCTATTGTTTGCAAATAACTGAGATAAACCATTTTTATTACGAAACGCGGAGTTAATACGTATGAATGTTAGTTTGGTCATCACGTAGTTGCAAATGATCACCAAAACAGCATGGAAAAACACGTTTCGTAATTAAAATGGCGTTTATCTCAATTATTTGTATATATTTATGCAGATTATGACATGTACTGTCGGCTTGATAACTTCCGACTATAGCCGCTGCACTTCTGTTAGTTGCGAAATATAGGGATTACGTTAGTGGTATAGATGGCACGCATTTTACTTCAGTTAGAAGCCTGGTATTCAGTGGACGTTGCTCCTGGTTGGGCAACTGCTCCGATGTTCTTCTTATCAGCAATAAACTGCATCGTTTGGTATGATTCAGCCAGCCATGCTCAATCTGACATGATGGACACGGAAATGTTTAACTGACAAAGGCCTCTAAGCGATATTTGAACCCGACTTGTTAGACACCGTATACAAAACATTAATATAGTGTGTGAATTACAAATATGTTCTTCAAATATAAATAGATGAAATAACTTGATACCTATTTATTTACAAGGCCACAGCCCCATTCATGAAAGCTGCGCCGTTCAAGAATGGTTTCACAGCCAAGATCGCATAAAGCTGATTGAGTTCGTTTCACGGTCACCGGACCTTCATCCTATTGAGAATATGTGGGCGGAAGTAACGAGGATGTTGCCACTTGGATCAAGAAACGCAAGCGACCGTTGGGAAAATATAGAACATACATGGTGACAAGTAAACCACAATGAAAATTATCAAGGCAGTTAGTACAATCAGTTCCAAGACGCCTTAGAGAAATATTACGAAATGATGCTGTATGGGTAGGCTATAGGAATAGTCCCTTCTCAAAAAGTCATGCAGTGTGTGTGTGTTTGTGTGTGTGTGTGTGTGTGTGTGTGTGTGCACGCGTGTGCGCGCGTGCTTGTGTGCGTGTGTGCGAGTATGTAAAAGACAAGCAACAATAAGAATGCATAAAACATCAATATGGAATGTTTTTATGACTTCTAAAGCTACAAAATTCAAGATTACCCAAACAATTTCCTCTAAATTACATAAAATGAAATAATGGAAAATGTTTTCCGTTTGTAAAATAGCTGGGAAAGGCAGTGCGTTCCGGGTGTAGAGACTCGCAACAAGTGCATCTTTAAACAGTGCCCCACTCCAGCACACGCCAAGACACAAACAGGAAGACGTCGTCTTGGCTCTGAACGCAATGTGCCGACACTATCTGCACAGGTTTCTCGTAACCAAAATCAGACTCTATTCCGATGAGTCTCTTCTTACCCCGCACAGAAAGACAACCTAGGTGAGACCAAAATTCATGCAACACACGCGAAAATGAGGATCTTTCCTGCACTCGATAGCGGTACACAAGTAATAACCTTTTATGAAAAGCATATAATAAATTTCCTTCTCTCACATCACAGCCGTTGTGTCAGTGTGAAGTGATAAAATCAATATGCTTGGGTTGCGAAGTCTGATATGATGCCTTTCCGTAATACTAGTCCGGATCGTAAACATAATAAACTCCAGAACTTTCCTTCCTACGTTATTCCTCAAAACCCTTTATTTATGGAATTGCGGACATCAAATTTTTCTTGTGACTGAACGATGTGTTACTTCATCTACTATGGCACTAGATTTACCCGTCCACGCGTTGCTCTGGCTTGTTGCAGATTAAATGGAAAAGAATGATAAGAGGAACCATACATTTCTTTTATACGTAATTTCCTACTGCCTTGTGGTAGGAATTGGATATACGTCCTACATTCTCCGCTCCCCTTGTCTCTGTCCCCTCTCTCTGCACCTCTCCTCGTTCCCCTCTCTTTGTCCATAATTTCCTCCCGCCTCTCTCTGTCCATATCCTCCCCCCCTCCCACACTCCTTGTCCACCTTCTCCCCTCTCTCTTTGTCTATCCGAGCCTCCCCCCTCTCTCTGTGCATCTGCACCTCCTCCCTCTCCTACACCTCATCATCACGCTCTCCCTGTTCGTCTTGTCGTCACTTGTATTTCCTCTTAGAACTCTTTCTAACCTAGAGCCATGTTTAGTGTTATGTTCAAAACCGCATATTTCCAAAAGTTCTTGACCTAAAGCTTTGAAATGTTGACACAACGTTCTAGTAAAATAAGTGCATATTTTCATATACCAAATTTTTCAATATGTGTTATATAATTATTTATATAAACTTTATAATTGGAAAAAGGCTTATACTGAAAATCGCAAAAGTAACGAATTTATAGGTTATATATTTGGATTTAGGAGAAATGTAGGAACACGGGAGGCAATACTCACATTACGACTTATCTTAGAAGATAGGCTAAGGGCAATGTCGACTGGAATACACTCTTCCAAATTCTGAAGGTATCATGGGTAAAATATAGGGAGCGAAGAATTATATTCAGCCTATACAAAAACCAGGCAGCGATTGTTATAGTCGAGGGGCAAGAAAGGAAGGCAGAGGTTCGGAAGGAAGTAAGACAGGTTTGTAGCCTTTCCCCAATGTTGTTTAATCTGTAGATTGAGCAGGCAGTGAAGGAGTGGAAGGAGAAATTTGGAGAGGGCATTAAAGTGCACGGAGAAGAAATATAAACATTGCGGTTTGCTGATGACATAGTAATTTTGCCAGAGACCGCAAAAGATCTGGAAGAGCAATTGAATGGGATGGACAGTGTCTTGAAAGGAAGATATAAGATGAACATTAACAAGAGTGTAACGAAGGTAATGGAATGCAATGTCAGAAAATCAGGCGATGCTGAAAGAATTAGATTAGGTAATGAAACAATAAAAGAAGTAGATGAATTTTGTTATTTGGGTAGCAACTTCTGATGGCCGAAGTAAAGAAGATATAAAATGCAGAATGTCTATGGGAAGAAAACGTTTCTAAAGAAGCGAAACTTGTTAACATCCAGTATTAATTTAAATGTTAGGAAGTCCTTTCTGAAAACATTTGTCTGGAGTGTGGCACTGTATGGGAGTGAAACGTGGACGATAAGGAGTTCAGATAAAAAGATGATATAAGATTTTGAAATTTGGTGCTACAGAAAATTAGATGGGTAGATCACGTAACTAATGAGGAGGTGCTTAACCGAATCGGGGCGAAAAGGAGTTTGTGGCATATCCTGACTAAGAGAAGGGATAAATTGGTTGGACACATTCTGAGACATCAAGGAATTGTAAACTTAACATTAGAAGAAAGTGTGTGGGGTAAAAATCGTAGAGGGAGACCGAGGGACGAATATAGCAAACATATTCAAAAGGATGTAAGTTGCCGAACGTATTCTTAGATGAAAAGACTTGCGCAGGACAGGGTAGCATGGAGAGCTGCATCAAACCAGTCTGCGGACTGAAGAGCACAATAACAACATATAATATATTCAAGAAATGTGTAGCTAAAAACATCCTGAGCTAGAATGCGACATTGAGTCAGAATTCCAAAGGAATGGGTCAAGAAATTTCGGAGATTAACGGCTTTACGCCTAACATTTTTATATACAGACATGGGGACATAAGAAGGGAAGTACAACCGCCCCCTCCTTTCATCGGTGAATATCGCTGCGCATGTGTTCATTCATTACAGACTCACAGTTGCCTCAACGCTTTACATAATTAACGCAATTGTCAGATCATTCAGACACAGGAGATGAACTGTAATAAAATTGACGTTGCCTTCCGAGCCATATTCATCCAAAAATTGAATATTACTTAAATCAGATCCCGCAGTTACACTTGGATAATTCCTATGCGTTTAATTTGATAGCTGAAAATGTTCGTTAGTGTGGAACTGCCTGGAATTTATTTAGAACTAAATCAAGAATGTAGGCATTCTGAAACAAAAATTCTAATCTGTAAGGCGCTTCTCACGTTTCGCGGAAAAGCTCCAGCAGCAATTATATTGCAACCATCTCTAATGTTGGACAGTAGAATTTCTATATCAGAACAGTAGGGGTGCTTAGAGAGCGATACGGCGTCACGCTGTCTACCGGCTTTACAATGTGGTAGTCCTGGTGGGGTTAATCTAGCGCTGACATCGTAGGTGTCGGTGGCGTCTTCTCTTCTTATGACCAGCAGACCATCAAGAACATGCAGAGAATGGAACCAAGAACCCTTAACATTTGAAATAAACATTCGTTTGTCTGCTCCATTCCAATATACGATACACCTCTCTGAATAGGAATAAGAAGAGACAAAGTTAAATCGTATGGTAAATAATGAATTCTGCAAATAATTGCTTAGGCAGATTACCGTCTGCTACGCAATTGAAATGCCAGCCATTACACAAGAATCCTATGAAACACCTGAGTTCGCAATCGTCAGATGACTTATAGAATTCGCCACACTTCCCAGTTACAACTATAATATTGTGTATCTGTCAGAAACGAATTTATGTCAGTCATTGAACTGCACTTTGATTGATGGATCTGTAAGAATGGAGGGGTTTATTTTTTCAGAATAAAAGTACAGTAGCCTCTCCAAAAAGGTTGACAACGAGAAGCAGATACGGTAGGTATGAATTTGGATACAGTGTCATATTTTATTTAATATCTCCAGTTGCAATTCTCATTGTCAGGGAAGGCTGTGAATTATGTTGCGGTGGACTGCAAAAATCGTGTTTCACTTCCAAAACGAGGTAAGAGACTACTTCAAAGCAGAAAACAGAAGAAAGGAAAATATAGTCGCTGCCAGAAAGACACGGTCATATTGTATTTCACTGCTATTGACTGGCATATTATTTGTCTGGTTATGTGAGTGGTACCAGAATATGGATGCTTTTTCACCCACTGCTGAGAAACTCTTTCATGGGCAGAAAATAAGTCCTAAAATCCGACGTAGTTGAGCGTCAAGAACCAGTAGCGCAAGGATAGTCTCTACAAGATCTGTCTGCCTGTCCGACTCAGAAGCACTCTATGGAAGATGAGCTCAACGCTCAGCTAGTTGAACGTATTGCAATTTCGGAAAGTATCTGTTTTGAGCGCAGTGCAAGTTTGAGAACTCTTTGGCACTGGCGTGATCGCCGAGTTACTTCCGGGATGGCACAGAAACATGATAAATTCACTTAATATTTACTTGTCTGTTTGGTTGAATAGTCTCAGTTACTTTCTTTAACGGTGCGACATCGGCGCATTACTTTCTACTACAAATGCAAGGAGGTCATACCATGCAAAATTGGCGATTAGCTGTAGCCACCAGTGGAACAAGCAGGAAGTGAGACTTAGCAGCGCGTCAGTAGCCCTGAGATGACGTGCCTACTTAAGCGAGGGCTGCTTTGGGTCATGGTTCCAGTCCCTATGTAGATCAGAATTTTAACCCTATTTTGATAGCGCTACCAGCCTTTTAAGAAGATAACATAAAGGCTACAGAATAAGTCACTAATAACTGCATTATACTTAAAGAGTGAACTAATGACGTCTATGCAAAAACGCAATAATTAGGATTTTGTCGCTTTGAAAGTAAGTGTGTAATACTCCCGCTCCCAACTTTTGAATCCAGTGACAACGCCGCACGATGGTCAACTCATCATAGTCCATGACTTACGTGAGTTATAAGAGTCTTCCTTCATGTGTAAAATCATGAATACCGGAAAGATCTTTCTTGAAACGGAAAATCTCTCTTGTGAGGTGATTTGCACAAAAGTACTCGCACCATTCATACGTTTCGAGCTATCTCCACTGCTGTCATACCTATGTGAGACCCAATGACAACATGATTTGAAAAGCTTGAAGCATATTGAATATTATTTGCATAAATAGCCAAGGCGATTCTTCCAGCTCGCTCGTCCAGAGGAGTGACCGCATCTGCAATTTTTAGTTGTCTTTTTTAAGGGAGGGAAACAGATCAAGCTTACCAGTCAACAAAGAACAAAAACTATGCAACGAACGCAAAGAACAGCTCTACTAGGGAAAAGAAAGCAGGATTCCAGTCCCGCTGCGGCACAAATTTTCAATATTACCGCTGTCTACCTGAATTCACTTTCCTGCAACTACCGAGAAGTTTAAAGGATTCGATTAATAAAAATTTTTCGTAAAGCCCCTTTAATCAGTCTCAAACAACGAATATCACACGGAAAGTGATTGTCAACTCGGTAATAATAGACGGAGTTCCAGGATGTGTAATACTAATGAAATATTCATATGTTTTATCCCTTCTTTATTGACAGTGACATGGACCAAAACAAAAGTAGGGCTTAAGTAATGCATTTCTGTGAAATCCATAAATTTGTATTGCAGTGGATTGTAGGTGAAGAAAGTATTTTTCATGTTCTTCCGAAGGAGTTTGTAAACTTCCATTAACTGTTATTTCATTTTTATTTTTTGGCATATAGACGCTTTTTATTCGGTTAGTTCCACCATTTTTTGATTTGAGGAACTGAAATGGACACCTCAGATATTCATCCAAATGAATATAAGTATTTATGTTGAGTATTCATCTTCAGAACAATAGCAGAATACTGTCGGGAAAAATGACATTAATGTATATGTAAACCTGTATTTTGTTTCATAATTTATTAGACATCTACAGTGGGTGGGTGATGAAGAGCAGGAAGTGGACATGAACGAGAAGTGATGCACTCATGCTTGTTGAACACTTTCAATAAGTAATAACACTGTTGGAAAGGAATGAAATCATTCATAGGAAAATCAAGTCATAGAAATTTAGCCGCGTATAATTGGCAACATATGGGTTTGTGTTATATGCAGCAGTGTCGATCCTGTTCACCAACAGTTGAGAAATTCTTTCACAAACAGAACTTGATCTGGAATATATTCCGACATAGTGACAATTTGGCGTTACCCATTGGAAGCATAAAAACATTCACTGCAATTTCTATAACCATTTGATCAACTGTGTCAAAATATTACAGCCGAAAAAAAAAAAAAAAAACAACACCACACACACTGTGCAACTGCTGCATACAATATCAACACTATTCTCGGCTTCGTTAACACATAGTTATTTTGAATATGTGGTTCTTTCTGCCCTGAATGTTCTGCACAGTCAAAAGGTTTTCAATATATCTGCTGTTGGAAATTGTTAGGGGCTATAGCGGGACTCTAACCAACAGGAGATACTTTTCATTTTTGCAATATTTGTAGACTGGATGACAGTTTGGCTTAAAGATACATTAATCTATACATTACTGTCCCTAATTATATGTTTGGATAACAGAAGCTCTTCTTATTTTGAACTCCATGTTACTAAGCCTTCCCAGAAATGTTCACATCTTAAAAACAAATGCAAATAATTGAGACACTTATTACTATATTATCGGTCAGTGCATGTGTATATTTTTATAAGAGACAACGATCGACCATTAAAGCTAGTTACGGAATTGCGAGCAGAGTTAATTGACATATACTGCAGGTATTCGGATCCCCAGCAGGCGCGCGAGGCGCGAGCTAAGTCTCTGTCGAGCTCACTTGGCAATCACCTCGGCTTTTATTCTTCCTGTTGATAGTATGACTAAAGCTTGGCAACATCGCAGTGTAAGTCTGTCAACGCTGGTACCGAGGTCTTACTTCCTGGTTGGCACAGAACTATGCTCATAAATTCACTTGATGTTTCCTGTAATTTCGATTGAATAATCTGACTGGTTTCTCAGTCGAGAGGCAAAAGAAGGCTAATTTTTGTCGAGGGTTATTCGAGGAGGGGCAGGGAAGATAAACATTTGAGAACATGTGATCGAAAGAGTAGGTGAGGAATGGGTGACTCCCAAAGCACACTATTCGATATTTTGTGTGTGAAATCAACGGGAATTATTATGGTGTAGTACTAACACATGATGTAATCTTTTTGGTCGTTTGTCCTTAGAGTGCGACTAAATGGTGTCTCAGCTGATTGCAAAATTTGGGCGCACCCTGGCTTTGTGGTTGCACTTTGCTGAGTATAAAAATCTTTTAGTACTCAGTCATTATTTTTCTCTTAAGATGAGAGCATCATAGCTCTTCACTAGTAACAGTCGTGAGTAGGAATCCTGATTGAGCGGCCTGATAACGTTCAAGAAAAATGTGGTAATAGTCACTCCTATGACCCTTTATACCGATTCTACCTTACGACGTTTAGATTATGTTCATATATTTATATATATCAGTCAGAATAATTCAATACGCAGCAGTAAATAAGTACTAGATCTTTCAACTGAGGTTATAACAGCTGGTAAAGAGACACAGAGCGGCGCGCCGCTGTCACCGAGTCCGCAGGCGGCTGCCGCGATGCGGCCGCTGGCGTGTCGCCGTAGCCGGTGCCCACTACTCCCGAGAGTAAACAGTTCAGTTTTGATGCAGCAGCGAGCTCTTTCGTGTAACTATTTCTGGGAGTTTACGCTGTTAAATTTGAGTTTCTTCCACACTGATAACAAAGACAGCCGATATGCGGTTTAAAAAAAAAAATTGGAGGTTGTTAGACTCGATCTCGTGACCGCTTACATACACGCTTGTAAACGCGACTTCTACCACGCGCTCATACAGTCCAGGGCTGCGTTGAGAAGGATGTAACACTTCCTCCTGATAGTACCGCATTCTACAGTGTTGCCAGATCGTGCATATCGCCGGACTTAGAATTCTGAGAGGCGATCGAATTTA
This sequence comes from Locusta migratoria, assembly GCA_026315105.1. NCBI lineage: Eukaryota > Metazoa > Arthropoda > Insecta > Orthoptera > Acrididae > Locusta > Locusta migratoria. Next base: position 219,675,745 of record CM048755.1, read on the forward strand.
TTGTCCACACTGCGCGACCGCCACGGACTTAGCCTCTGCCTCGGCCGGCCGGCGATCATTTTTTTTGTCTAAGACTGTACATAATATTACCAAAAATTCAAAACAAAAGTTAAAACATGAGATAAAGAAGAGAAAGCCAAGGTCTAAATTTATGTATGTAATGAGCAACTAGAGCAATTAACCCATTCACTTATATAGTAAGTGAGATCAGTAGTAATGGGTGAAACAAAGCAGAAGTCAGAAGTAAAACTGCTCAAGCAGAAACTGTGTTCAACAAGAAATTAAAACATGGTTTCTCAACATCTCTGGACTGGGGCATGTTATGGTTTTGAAACCTAAACTCTGGGGAATGTGGAAAAAAAAAATTAAATTCTTTCTAGATTTGAATTTATAGACACATGCTGGAAAGTGATAAGGTCCTTAACATAGTGGGTGAGAAAAGCAGCATGTGGAAATCAACTATCATGAGAAGAATGCAACACATGACCATCTAAAGTAACATGAGAGATCCCTTACACAATAACAGAGGAGTATGTTGACCAAATGGAGCCCAAAAGAAGATCATAACTTGGGTAAATAAAATAAATTATAAAACAAATGTGTTACATCTACTGAGAAATGAAGAGAAAATTGGAAAGACATGGTGAAGAAAGATCTGACAATCAACCTTAGGCTTGATTATTGCAGGCTAAGGAGGAGTAAGAAATAGATACATGCCTTTAGAACGCATCACATTTGAAGATGGACCAGATTTGAACTATTCCATGCATCCTCATTCAATAACTGCTAGCACTTAATAATATTTGTTAGTCTTCAGATGACATTCCGTCTGAACTGCTGATATCGTTAGGAGAGCCAGTCATGAAGAAACTGTTCCACATGGTATGCAAGATGTATGAGACAGGGGAAATACCCTTCGACTTCAAGAATATTGTAATCCCAATTCCAAAGAAAGCAAGTGCAGACAAATGTGAAAATTACAGAAATATCAGTTTAATAAATACTAACACAAATTATTTACAGACAAATGGAAAAACTTGTAGAATCCAACCTTGAGGAAGATCAGTTTCGATTTAAGAGAAATGTAGGAACATGTGAGGCAATACTCACATTTCGACTTATCTTAGAAGATAGGCTAAGGAAAGGCAAACCTACGTTTTAGCATCTGGAGAAAGCTTTTGACAATGTCGACTGGAATACACTCTTTCAAATTCTGAAGGTAGCAGGGGTAAAATATAGGAAGCGAAGAGTTATATTTAACGTATACAAAAACCAGACAGCAGTTATTAGAGTTGAAGGGCATGAAAAGGATGCAGAGATTAAAAGGGAAATAAGACAGGGTTGTAGCCTTTCCCCAATGTTGTTCAATCTGTACATTGAGCAAGCAGTGAAGGAATGCAAGGAGAAATTTCGAGAGGGAATTAAAGTTCAGGGAGAAGAAATAAAAACCTTGCAGTTTGCTGGCAACAGTAATTCTGTCAGAGACAGCAAAGGATTTGGAAGAGCAGTGGAATGGAGAGTGTCTTGAAAGGAGGGTATAAGATGAACATTAACAAGAGTAAAACAAGGATAATGGAATGTAGCATCAGAAAATCAGGTGATGCTGAAGGAATTAGATTAGGTAAGGAGACAATAAAAGTAGTATATCATGTTTTGTTATTTGGGTAGCCAAAATAGAGAAGATATAAAATGCAGATTGGCTATAGGAAGAAAAGTGTTACCTGCAGAAGTGAAATTTGTTGACATCCAATATTAGTTTAAATGTTATTAAGTCCTTTGTGAAAGGATTTGTCTGGAGTGAAGCATTGTGGGGGATTGAAACCTGGATAAGGATTTCAGACAAAAAGCTGATAGAAGCTTTTGAAATGTGGTGCTACAGACAAATGATCAACTTAGCATTAGAAGGAAGTTGTGTGGAGTAAATATCGTAGAGGGAGACTGAGGGATGAGTACAGTAAGCAGATTCAAAAGGATGTAGGTTGCCAAACTTATTCTCAGATGAAGAGACTTGCACAAGACAGGGTAGCGTGGAGAGCTGCATCAAACCAGTCTACGGACTAAAGACCACAACAACATTTTTGAAACACTGTTAGTTATGTTACTGCTCTTATCTCTGAAATGACAATGGTAAAAAAACTTGTCTGGTGAGGAGTGAGCAGTTTGTCATCCACATGATGGCGTGTTTGTGTACCCTGAGGGCCGTGTCGTGCCATGTCAGTTTGTCGAGATATGAGATGATATCAGCCAAACTGTTTCTGGTGGGCACAAGATAAACACCTGTGGAGTGGTGGCCTTCGTTACTGTGTTCATTTTCTCTGCCAGCTTGCTCAGGTTCGTCTCTTGTGATACCGAAAGTGCAGTGCATCTCTGGAAAGTTATACATCCATATGGATTGTAGGAGTGATGCCAGAATATCCAGCCCTGCCAATGTGTGGAGATGTTGCAGGAACTGTGGCAGTTTCCTTTCACCAACTGTCTCCCTATCGTAATAATTATCTAAGATGTTTTATATTAGAGTAAAAGCTGCTGGATGAGTTCACCTTTTAATACCCTACATAACACTCACTTTCTGGAGGCAGGTGGATTTGTGGTAACATTATTGTCCTCACTGGCTACGACCTGAGCAAATTTGGTGGAGTCTCCTGTTAGCCCAGCAGTGATGAAATGGCTTTTGATGTGTGTGGACTAAAGTGAAGGGTAGTCTATCCAGAGCGATGGTGGTTTAAATGAAACATAGTTTATTTATGCTGCTGGGAAATACCCAGTGGGGTAGCAACAGACACTAGGTTCATCGGCATTGTGGCTGCTAGCACGGAATGTCAGCATCACATCCCAGCTGCAGATATGAGAACTGGTATTAGGTGCAGTCAGGAGGCTGGGAGGGAGTGACAGAGTTCCTGAGCAAGCACTTGCCTGGCTGTGTGACTGCGGCAACTCTTGTGGCAATGCCGCAGATGGTCGGTCTCCCTTCTTCTGGCCATGTTTGTAGCTGCTCTTCATGTCACTGTTACAGTGTGGACACCTTGTTTTTGTCCTCCACTACTGCTCATACAATAATTGTTGCTGTTGTTTCAGTTCCTCTTGCTGAAGTAGTTGTTCCTGCAATTCTTTCACTTGATCTTGTTGCCACTGTAACTGTAGTTGTAAATATAATTGTTCCATTATCCTTTTGTTGCTGTCACAACTTTGTAAGAGTTAAACTATTAACCATACACTACACTTGAAAGTAAAACATTTAATTGGTCTTAGGACTGACAAGCATACCAACTGTTACAATACACATGTTAGAAGCATCTTGCCAACTATTTCAAGTACTTACATCCTTAACCCTTTTCACTGCTATGCCCTTATACATACGGATGGTAATTGCTACACATCAGGTGTGGCATCCATAGATATACTGACACCCTTTCATTTTCGTATGCAGCTCCCATTTTTAAACAGTTTTCTCTATTTCTGTCTTTATTTATACTGCTCTCTGTTGGAAGTGGTTATAACTCTAATCTCAACAACGGAGTTGTTGTACTACGTCGTTCTTTGTTGTTCACTTGCTACAGAGTACAGAACGGCATCTTTGTCTTATGTTGGTCTAAGTGAAAGAGAAATATCAGCTTTAAATGAGTTATTCAGCACCTTGGAAAAAGAAAATGAATATCCTAGTTTCAATTACATAGACAGTGATATACGTGATGATGAAACTCCAGCCCATTTTCGTTGTGAATAATGCACATCTACGTGCCAATTCACATGCTGCCAATGTCACACGCCACTGTGCGCCATCACCGTCTGCGGAACAAACAGAAGAAATGTTTCACTGGGTAAACAGTGAGTTTCATCCAAAAGCCCATAAATTTAGTAAAATGAATTCTGGTTTCAAAGACTTTTTTTATGTGTAAACGACGCATCTGAAATAATAGATTATTTCGAATTTTTTGTTACTCTAGAACTTACGGGTAAAATAGCTTTTGAGACGAACAGATATTTTCAGTACATGATTTCTAATACAGATCCAGTGCTGTCATCTAGACTACGTAAATGGAAAGACACCAACTCCAAGGAAATTTACTTGTTTTTAGCAGTAACAATGCTAATTTCTAGGAATAAAAAGCTGCGCCTGAACGACTGTTGGTCTACCGATAAATTACTGCACAATCCAATTTTTGGCGAGACAATTCTGAGAGACCACTATTTGTTGTTACTTATTTCTGTGATAATGAGCAACAAGAACCAAATAATAGATTGTATAAGATAGACATGGTGTTGAATGACATTAGAAAAGTGTGTAGTGAGAATTTTTATCCTTTTGAGAATCTTTGCATAGACTTGTCTTTAGTGCTTTTCAAAGGATGTTTGTCATTCAAACAGTATATAAAGATGAAATGACATAGATTTGGTGTAAAGTTTTTTGTGATAGCTGATGTCAAAACGGACTATATCTTAGACTTTATAATTTATACAGGTGCATCAACATGGCTAAGTGTATTTGATAAAACAATGGGAATTTCTGGCTCTGTTGTCTTGCAACTCATGCAGCCATTCCTTGGCAAAGGTTACAGTCTCTACACACAAACAACTGGTATACAAGCTCACTTCTTGCTGGTTTATTGCACAGAAATCAAAGGAGTCTGTGTGGAACAGTTAGACGTGATAGGGAAAAAATGGCTGCCACTGAGAAACCACAAGTAAAAGGAGTCACAGAGTAAAAATTGTGGACATGTTATGATTGTGAAATGGCTCAACTGAGGAGTTGTAAACATGTTGACTACTATTCATGCTGACACAATGGTACCAACTAGTAAAACAAACCAAAAAAACTGGAGAACCGGTTATGAAACCTCTGTGCATTCAAGAATATAACAAAAATATGAGAACCATAGACAAAATCTATATGCTGCTAAGTTCAGTTGAATGTTTAGATGAAACAATGAAGTGGTACAAAAAAATATTTTTCCATCTTATAGACTTTGCTGTGGTGAATTCTCATGCTGTGTATAAATTAAAAACAGGGTCAAAGCTAATATTAGCCAAATTTCAATTAGAACTGATAAAGACAGCTCATGAAGAAGTATGGCAACAAATCGAAGGAAAAAAAAAAAAAAAAAAAAGATTAGGTTCTCTTCTGATGACTTGCCTATGAGACTGACAGCCTGCCACTTTCTACAGTTAGTTCCACCCATACCTGGAGGAAAACAAAACCCTCAAAGATACTGTTATGTGTATTCCGATACTCAACTGGCTCCAAAAAGTAGGAGGGACACGAGATATCAATGTACAGAGTGCAATGTCGGTTTGTGTATTATCAATTGTTTTCAAAAGTATCACACATTGCAGAAATTCTAAGTAAATATGTTTGTAAAACTGTAAAAAATAATTATTACTCTGTGTTCTAATACGCAGCTTGGCTCAAATGTATCATTCATTGTAGAAATTCCTAGTAAATGTTTTTGTAAAAAAATACACATTACTTTGTCATATTTAGCCGTCTTTCTTTTGATTTTAAAAAATAAAATCAATATAACTGACCACGTGTAACACCGCTTTCCCGACACCACAGCGGAAAAACAAATCAACTGTTGCACATGCTTTCCTGACGCAGCAGTGAAAGGGTTTAGGCGACATAGCCACATTGCCTAGGAAGAGGTGTGTAGCAGACACAGCTGATGTCAGTAAAACCTTTTTGAGTGTCAACCATAAAGTATATATTGAAAACTACTGAAAATGCAAATGTACATCAGGAATATTTGTGCCAGCAAGATAGAAAAAAATAGTATATTGCATGTACAGAGGTTGCAAAATTAAAAAGTTCTGATTACTTTCTGCTAATACCTCATATATATGACTGTGGTAATTGGCATATAAATATGAATTTTGTGTAATTACCAATGGCTATGCACTTGTCCAAGTATTGAAGTATTGAGTTGCTTTATAGCAGTTAAATAAAAAAACACCTCATCGGTTACCTTTTGTTTACAGTTCACTGGAAATCTATGTTTTGATGCTTACGCACAGCAATGACAGTAATCAGCTAACTCACTATTATTTCAACGAATTACTTTATAAATAAATGCATATGTTGTGTCTAACAAATCCCAGGAAATTTACTGCATTGTGTGTTGTTTTTATGAGATTCCGAATCTTCTAACAAGAGGCAGTGCAAATGGAAATGGAACTACCAGGTGTTTGTTTAAGAAGTAATAAAATATGTGTAACATAAACACACATTATTTGACATCTGTGGAATTTTATTTTATTTTCTGATTAACTTAACATTTTTTAATTTACATTTATATTACAATTCACTTTATATGCTATTTCATAGATGGTGTGTGGATGTTACCAGGTCGTTTTATTGATTTGCATATCACACAGTTTGCCTGAAAATTAAAACAAAATGAATAAAATTTATTAGTTACCTAAGCTGACTTAAAAAATCTTAATGTTAAATATACACAATTTTCAAGTCAGTTAAAAAAGTAAACCTCTACCAGGAAGGAAGGAAGGGAGGAAGGTTAGGGTTTAACATCCTGTTAACAGTGTGGTTGTTAGAGTTTGGTCAAAAGATGCTTGAACATTACAGTACTTTACAAGACACAGTCCCACTAAAGTGGAAAGCCCTTGCCTTCGTTCAACCTGCATAACCCAGACAGTTTAGGGGGACATACAGTGTAATGTGGATCCAAAACTGCAGGGCAACTCTGCATTTTTCACATTAAAAAACATTACAGAAGTGAATAAATGATATATAATAGATAAAAATACTAGGGCTGATTGTAGACTAAACCCCAAGCTTTTGGATTTGTATACTCCAAATAATTACAGAGCCATTCCTCTTCAGATTTTTCATATGCCTTAAGATAAAATAAATTCTGTTATGGTGTAATGATTTAAACTAGTCAAAGCTGGGCATGCTTCACTGTGGTTCAGTTTGTTATAAGATTAATGGGAAAGTAAAAAAAAAAGATTTCTTGTGAATGTAGCCTCAATGAGAAAATACATCAAGCAATCAATATGTACCCTGTTTTGCATTCCTGTAGCTACGTTGAATGAAAGAAAAGTTATAGGAAAAGATACTGTCATAAAAAAATCATTATGAAGTCAATGGATTGAATGATTTTGTTTTCTGCATAAACATACAGATCAAAATATTTAGCGACTATGGAGCATATGACATATAATTGCAGTTGAGAAAAGCAATCCTTTTCCACATTCTGTTGATCTAATCCCCCATCCCACTTTATGTCCATCTCCTCCTACTCCTGACCCCTATACCCATCACCTGTCTATTTCCACCTCCTCCAATATGCGTCCATACCTGTGAGCAAGGTTGGGGGGGGGGGACACCCTTCCCCCCACAACTCAAGGAGAGGATTTTCTTCGAGAAGTATGGTTTGAAAGTCATCATTTCAGAAACAGGAACTATTTTATGGCTACTTAAAAATCAGCATTCATCCAACAAATTATTAAAAAAAACGTCCATACCTTAGGTCTTAATACCCTTCCCCCCGTGAAATGTAATACAGGCATCACTGACTTCTCCATCTCTATGCATTTCCTCTTACCCTCAATGTAGCTATTCAAAATAAAATAAAATTAGGAACTGACTTCCAATTTTGTGGAAATAGCAGAAAATGCCACAGGAACATAAATGAAATAATGACACTAATAAACAGCATTAGGGACAGACTTATTATATTATTATGATTTCCATTGTTAACTTCATCAACTTAACAGTTGTGACATTGTAGCTGCCTAGTATGAGAGTATTACTAAAAATGAATTATTTACAGATGAACATCCCTAGTCTGTGATTTCATGAAACATTGTTACTGGTATATGTAAGTTTCACCATAACATCTGATCCCTACACAGGGAAAAAGTTTGAAGCACTTCAGTTTTCTAGGTTCATTTCAAAATGTTCAAATGTTTGTAAAGCTTATGGTACTTAACTGCGGGGTCAGCAGTCCCTAAACTTACAAACTACTTATAAACTAGCTTATACTAAAGATGGCACAAACATCCATACCCGAGGGGGCATTCAAACTCTAGACGGGGAATGGCCTTGCGCATCATAGCATAGTGCCTCAATGCGCTCGGCCATGCCACTGCGGTTATGTTCACTTATTATTGTTGAAGACTTTAATGCATAATAAAAAGGTACCATAAGAGATATGAAAACACATACTTCCTTTTATTGCTCTTAACAGCTACATACACACACAATTTTGTATTTCATGCACATGGGTAAGTCGGTTCGAAGGTTGGAGGAAGGCAACAGCATACCACCTTCAATCAGGATCATGCCTACTAAAGCACTGTGGTGTTCTAACCAATCTTTGGATTGTTGACTGCTTTACATTACCTACTACATAACTAACAGTGGTGTAATAAGTATTTTTTTAAAATAGGGAAGATCAATCCATCAAATAAGTGGTCGCTAGCTCCAAAATATATCTATTCATTGTGTTGTTATTGGTATAACTCACTGATAGTAACATAATGGGAAGACCAACTGATTCAGCAATGATGTCACTGTTTTAGAAAGAGAGATCTTATTCAATACTAATACATCTCAAACATGGAATACACACTTTCAGATGTGTCCTGTCCATGGGAAATCATGTGGCACACATTTGTACTATTCACACTAGCTTTTGAGTTACAAATGCTGGGTAAGGGTATATATAGAACCATAACCACAATAAATAGCACTGTATGTGGTTCTTGCTGTGTACATATATAATCATTATGGACTGCCTGGGTAAAATTCTAACTTCTCAAACTATACAGGCAGGTTGAAATGAAATTTTTGTCTTTTTGTTTGTAAATAAAGACCAAATGATCTAACTATAAATAATCTGTCTTCATATACAAAATCACATTTTAAAATTTCTATTGTACAGATATGAATCTTACTGCCTAGTATGCCACTCAATTTTTGGATTTTCATAAGCATTCAACATCTTGACTATGATTATGTGGCCATATGAATTCATTACATTTTACTAGATTAACAAAATATGTTGCTCTAGAGAGCAATATTTCAAGATTATTTTGAACAGCCTTACCACAGAATCTAATGTGGGCAAGCAGTCTTCATGGAAAAGATGTTTACAGAAGAATACAATGATGTTGGTTGCATGACTTATATCTGAAAAACAACATAAAATTGATTGTGTTGAGATAAGTTTTAGTTTAAAATGTTTTAATTTCTGTTTCTGCAATTAACAAGTTTAACATTAAGGTACAAAAAAGTGAGAAAAGGACTATCAGTTGTTACTTAGCATGTTTACCTTTAACTATAATTTTTCCATGACAAGCACCACATACCTGCTCATCTGCAAAGAAAATGAGAAATAGTTAAACTCCTGATGAATGTAACATGCTATCTAGAAAAATAATGAAAATACTTTACCATCTACACTGATGCCCTTATCCTGAAGCCCAACAAGTTTCTTGTGGAGACTGAAATAATCTGAAACTATTATTTTCTTACATCCCTCCTGCACAGATATCTGTGTGGACAGAAATATTTTGGAAATGTCAGGAGTTAGCACATCATACAATAAAATAAAAATTGTTGTTTCAATCCAAAGAAATGTAAGCCTTGGTATAAAAAAAAACTTACCATGAACAATAAAATAACAATACATTACTAAAAATCATGACAAAAGTTGAATGTGGCATAATAAATTGTGACACATTTCAATTCAGTTTTGGTGTTGTTCCTTGTGGTTTTAATTTTATTGTGAGAGTTGTCAGTGGTATCTAATATGACATTCACAGTATAATACTTTTTTAATTCTCTGACTGACTACTTCATTTCTATTAGCCTTCCACTCTGTCGAAAGACTTCTCATCCTGTTATATTGTTGTTGGTTGTTTTAAGGGGACTAAACAGCTAGGTTATCAGTCCCCTGTTCCTAGCTGAGAGTCAACTGTCAATAAAGATAAAACAATGCCCTGAAAATGACATCGCACAAAAGGGCAGGTTAACAATAGACAAGCCACTGACAATACAAGACGAAGACACACAGAATGAGTACAATAAAGTCACGAATAAAACTGGATAGCAGAGTACCTTGGCTGGCTGATCACAAAAAAAAAACAGGATGAGCCAGCCACACTGCACACAATAAGAACTCCTAAGGACGTGAAAAGGTAAAAAGCTGGGTTGCTGGTGGCCTAAGATATCAGGCCTCAACACCCACGGTTAGATAGATGCATAGTAACCAGAAGCGCGGATAAAACTTAAAACTTTGTTAGCCATAGAGGCATCGTCACCTAAAACTAGGGGTAGTGCGTCTGGGAGATTAAAAGAATGCCGCAGATTGGCTAAAAGCGAACAGTCCATCAAGAGATGGGCCACTGTCATTGCGGCACCACATCGACACACGGGCGGGGACTCACGGCGAAGGAGATACCCATGGGTCAACCACGTGTGCCCAATACGGAGGCGGCAGAGGACAACCGCCTCTCGGCGGATCTGCCGCAGTGAAGACTTCCACAGGGCTGTGGACGTCTTCACTGCCCGAAGCTTGTTTGGCACATTCGCCATAGCCCACTCGGCGCTCCAAGCCTCGCGCACCTTCCGGTGCAACACCGATTTTAGATCAGGCTCCATGACGCCAATATTTAGGGGTGGTTCCATAGTGGCCTGCTTGGCTAAGCGATCTACTTGTTCATTCCCTGGGATGCCGACGTGGCCCGGGGTCCACACAAAGACCACAGAACGGCCTGATTGGCCCAGGGAGTGAACAGTGTCCTGGATCGACCGCACTATTGGGTGCCAAGAGAAACACTGGTCGATCGCTTGTAAGCCACTCAGGGAGTCAGAACAGATGACAAATGACCCCCTGGGGCACGCTTTTAGGTGTTTCAGAGCCCTTAGAATGGCGACCAGTTCGGCAGAAAAAATGGAACTCTCACCTGGCAGAGAATGCTGTTCCACATGATGGTCATGAAGAAACGCATACCCAGCATGGCCATCTACTACGGAACCATCTGTGTAGACGGGTTTTGCGGCATGGAACGAGTCTAGGAGTTGCAGAAACTCGTGGCGGAGTTGTCTAGTGGAGACCGAGTCCTTTGACGTACAGGACAGATCCAGACGGAGCTGCAAACGAGGAATGTACCAAGGAGGAGTGTGAGAGGAATAGTGGAAAGTGGTAGGAAGTGGGTGGGATGTGAGAGACGAAAGAAGGATACGAACACGGACCGAGATCGGGTATCCCGACCTCGGCCGACGTGGAGGGATAGGTAATGCAGCGTCTGGAAATAGGAGCCGGCGGTTCGGATGGAAGGACGAGGCCTGAACACGAGCAACATAAGACGTTAACAGGTGTTGCCTACGGAACCGCAGCGGGAGGACTCCAGCTTCGACAAGGAGGCTTGTCACAGGGCTTGTGCGAAAAGCCCCCGTCGCCAAACGGACACCACAGTGCAAAATTGGGTCCAACGCCTGCAGTGCTGATGGCGCAGCCGAGTCATAGACTATGCAGCCATAGTCTAGACGCGACTGAATGAGGGCCTTGTAAAGTTGTAACAACGTTGGGCGTGAGGCTCCCCAAACCGTGTGGCTAAGACAGCGCAGGATGTTGAGGTGGCGCCAGCACTTTTGTTTTAACTGGCGTAGGTGTGGCACCCAGGTTAGACGGTCATCAAACACCATTCCTAAGAATCTGTGTGTCTCTTCGACTTGTAGCAGATCGCCAGCTAAGTAAAGTTCGGGTTCCGGGTGTACTGCCCGACGTCGACAGAAATGCATCACGCGGGTTTTGGACGCCGAAAATTGAAAACCGTGGGCAAACGCCCACGACTGTGCCTTCCGAATTGCGATCTGCAACCGCCGTTCAGCTACGCCGATGCTGGAGGAGCTGTAATACATGCAGAAGTCATCGGCATACAAGGAAGTAGAAACCGATGACTCCGCAGCCGCAGCAAGACCATTTATAGCGATTAAGAATAAAGGAACGCTAAGAACGGAACCTTGTGGGACTCCGTTCTCTTGACAATGAGGTGAGCTGAAACAAGAACCAACACGAACACGAAAAGAACGCAACACCAGGAAGTTCTTGATGAATGTAGGAAGTGGACCCCGTAAGCCCCAATCGTACAGCGTAGACAGAATATGATAGCGCCACGTGGTGTCGTATGCTTTCCGTAGGTCAAAGAAGACGGCAATCAGGTGTTCATGGCGAGAAAATGCTGTACGAATGGCCGACTCTAGTGACACGAGATTATCGATAGCGGAGCGGCCTTGACGGAACCCACCCTGTTGAGGCGCCAGGAGTCCTCGGTCCTCGAGGATCCACATGAGCCTCCGACTCACCAACCGTTCGAGAAGCTTGCATGGAACGTTGGTGAGGCTGATCGGGCGGTAACTATCAGCCACCTGCGGATCTGCCCCAGGCTTAACCACCGGAATGATAATGCTTTCCCGCCACGAGGACGGAAAAACACCCTCAATCCATACGCGATTAAACAGGGCGAGAAGTTGGCTTTTGGCATCCGCTGATAGGTGTCGGAGGAACTGGCTGTGAATGCGATCGGGTCCAGGGGAGGTATCCGGGCATGCAGCAAGGGCACTTTCCAACTCCCACTCAGTAAATGGGACGTTATATGGTTCACGACGTCGTGTTCGAAATGAAATTTGCTGGCTCTCTGCTCGCTCTTTAATGGCACGAAAATCTGCACTATAGGCAGCAGTCCCCGACGTACGTGCAAAATGATCTGCCAGGTGCTCAGCGACGGCGACAGGGTCAGTACACAGCATACCCTGGACTCTGAGGCTTGGAATTCCCGCCGGTGGGCGGTGCCCGAAGAGGCGTCGAACTTGCGACCATACCTTGGAAGGAGAAGCGCGAGAACCAATGGACGCAACATACTTCTCCCACGAGGCTCTCTTACTATCTTGTATCAGTCGCCGGGCCCGTGCCCGGAGGCGCTTGAAGGCTACAAGATGTTCGACAGAAGGGTGACGTCGGTGGCGCTGTAGTGCTCGCCGACGTTCCCGGATGGCCTCAGCAATCTCTGGTGTCCACCAGGGCACCGAAGGACGATGGAGCGAACCGGATGTTGTGGGAACAGAGTTTTCGGCTGCAGATACAATGGCCTCTGTGACCTGCTGAACGGCGGCATCAACATCTGCTGGAAGCGGAGAGGAAATCACAACAGCTGAAGAGTAAGCTGGCCAGTCAGCCCTACGGAGGGACCAGCGAGGCGGATGGTCGGCAGGCGAACACTGTGGGAGCGACAGGAAGATCGGGAAATGGTCGCTGCCACACAGGTCGTCATGGACCCTCCAGGTGAGATGTGGAAGGAGGCTAGGGCTGCAGACGGACAGGTCTATGGCAGAATACGTACCATGTGCTGTGCTAAAGTGGGTAGGAGCACCGGTGTTAAGAAGGCAGAGGTTCTGCTCTGACAGTAGAGACTCAACATCCCTACCCCGGGCCGAGGTTTGCATGCCACCCCACAGAGGGTGGTGGGCGTTGAAGTCCCCCAAAAGAAGAAAGGGTGGGGGAAGTTGGGCGACCAAGGCTGCGAGGTCTGTGGGAGAGATGGCCTCATCAGGTGAAAGGTAAACAGAGCAGACGGTAAAATCTTGCACTACCCGGAGTCGAACAGCGACTGCCTCTAGAGATGTTTGAAGAGGCACAGCAGCACTGGGGACAGAGGCGTGGACATAAACACCCACACCGCCAGACACCCTGTCGTAGATGGCTCGGTTTTTAAAATAGCCCCGAAAGCCTCGGAGGGCTGGGGTCCTGTCGACGGGGAACCATGTCTCCTGCACCGCTAGACAGATCGCAGGGAAGCGGCAGAGTAATTGTCGCAGCTCTGCCAGATGGCGGAAAAATCCGCCGCAATTCCACTGCAAGATTTCGTTTGCAGTCTGCTGAATAGCCATAATGGAAGAGATGAAATGGTCATTCAGCAGGGGCACCTGCTGCCAATTCCACAGAATCTGTAGGATCGAGAACCATGGGTTCTGGCGATCCTAGGAAGGCGAGATCCTCAGGGGACGCAAGGATCTCCACCTCGTCTTCAGTGGCCGAAGATGTGAGCGAGCGCTCCTTTCGAGCCACTGAAGGGTCCTTAATCTTTTCTTTCTTCTTTTTGGTCTTCTTTGGTTTCTCCCGCTGGCCCTTTGGTGGTAAGGGCTGGGAGGACTTTCCAGAAGCGACATCAGGGACTGCCGAAGAGCTGGAAGCCCTTCGGTCATCGGTTGTTGGATCCTTTAGCCTAAGGCTAGGATCCCCTGGCGCACTCTGAGAAACCTCGGAAGGGAGCGTCCCGAGGGACCCCTTCCGAGCAAGAGGGGCCGGGGAAGACTGTTGCTTCTCCGGCTGGGGAGTGGGGACAGATGTCCCCGATGGTGGGGGAGAAGTTGCTCCCACAGGTGGCGAGGGAGCGAGAGATGGAGACGGGCCCCCACCCGTCACGGAAGATTGACGGCCCTTAGGGCCCACAGAAGGAGACAACACCGGTGGTTTCACTGGTCTCAAGGAAGCTGCTGTAACTGTGGCAAAAGACGTTTCCATACGGACAGGGTGTAGCCGCTCGTATTTCTTACGTGCCTCATAGAAGGTCAGCCGGTCCAAGGTCTTGATTTCCATAATTTTCCGTTCCCGATGTAAAACAGAGCAGTTCGGCGAGCATGGCGGGTGATGTTGCCCACAGTTCACACACAGCGGAGGTGGGGTGCATGGGGCGTCCGGGTGAGGTGGCCGCCCACAGTCCCTGCATGTTGGGCTGGAAGTACATCGGGACGACATGTGCCCGAACTTCCAGCACCGGAAACACCGCATAGGAGGGGGGACATAGGGTTTGACTTCACACCGGTAGACCATTACCTTAACCTTCTCAGGCAGTGTATCGCCTTCGAAGGCCAAGATAAAAGCACCGGTGGCAACCCTACTTTCTTTAGGACCCCTGTACACCCGCCGGACGAAGTGGACACCTCGTCGCTGCAGGTATGCTCGCAGCTCGTCATCGGTCTGGGATAAAAGATCTCGATGATAGATACGACCTTGGACCATATTTAATGATTTGTGGGGCGTGACACGCACCGGGATATCACCCAGCCTGTCGGAGGCAAGTAGAGCCCGCGACTGGGCCGAGGACGCCGCCTGTAACAGAACGGCCCCACTCCTCATCTTTGAAAATGATGCTACTTCACCAAACTTGTCTTCAATTGTGTCAACAAAGAACTGAGGCTTCGTAGAAGAGAAGGTTTCGCCATCAGTACGCTCACAGACCAGATATTGAGGTGAGTACGGCTCAGATCTATTTAGTGCCCTTCTTTCCTCCCATGGTGTGGCAAGGGACGGAAACGTCTTAGGATCATAAGTAGAGGCGTTAAACTCAGTCTTCCCACGCTTAGAGACGCCGTTTTCGTGACCGGCCACGCTTTTATTTGCTCGTTTCATGTTCGTCCCACGAGCAGCTAGGGAACTGAAGGTCCACCCAGGCAGAGCCCCGCTTGCCTGGGTAAGCCTTATACAACTGAGGTGCGGCAAGTTCCTCAGAGGTTGCTCGCTAGCGGCTGTTCAACCTCAACAGCCATGCATCTCCTCGGCACGTAGCACACCTTGAGATTGAGGGGTTTTTTATAGAGGTTTGTACCGTCCTCGCGACCCGGGCGATTAAGCCAAGATCCCCGGGCTCTGAAACGTACAACGTTCCACCGTCGCGCCGAACGTTGGTCGTTGAAGCACGCACAGAGCTTACGGTGTAGCGGACTGTTGGCGCGACACAGCCCACAGCTCAGGACCCCGGGTTCGCCAAGCCCGTACTCAGCAAATTAATGCTGAGCCCCTGAGGGGCATCCTGTTATATCCTTGTTTATTATTCATTAACTTTTCTGTTCTGGGAAAGCTGATTCAAAAATGTTAATAAGAAAAAAAAATAAAAAATATGAAGAGCCATGAAACCACCACCCCCCCTCCGCCCTCTAACAAGGGAACTTCATCAACTCAATCTCATATTTTCTTGAGAATAAACAAATGATCTAGATATCAACCCCAGCAACTGATATAATGTGAAAATTTGGGCATTATTCACATACTATTACAGCTAAACTGTAATGATTAAATGTCAGAGAATTGGAATTCTTTAATGTTGTGACCAGTAAGCATCATCATTAGTGGTTACTAAACTAACTTCTATTCATAAAAAAGAAAGTATTTGGCACTTTCTGTATGCTTCATTGCAGATATCATAGACAATTTCATTGATAAAGACATTTTAGATACTGCACAAAATAGTGGGTTGTCTTTCAGTGCATATTTACAAGATATTGGCAATGAAAATAATGAGGTTATCATTTCACCACTGCCACATTTGTCAAACACTTTCGTTCCTTCAATGGGTGTCAGGTGTGAAATCAAGAATGTCAGTGATAGTAAACCCAGGCTCATACATTTTTGAAAGCTGTATGTTGAAAAGGCCATAATTTCATAGTATCTGAATAATGGCTGATATTTGCGTGATATTGTTGCTGGAGTTGACTTTTAGCTAATGTGTTTTTTTTTTTTTTTCTCAAGACAATATTAAGTTGGGCTAATGAAGTTCCCTTGTAATTTACTACTTCTTTGTTAGAATCCCATGTACTGAATCATTCCATGGTCATGGAGACTTGCTCCTCACTTTGGTTCTGAAGGACATGATAAATATAAATAAATTGGCATCTAGTTTCAAACTGCTAGTACAATATGGGCAAAGTGAGCATTTATATGGGCAGTTTCCCAGCTGCCTCGTGTGTGTGGGTTTGTCCTGGAGCTAATATTTAGAAGCACTTTCTCTTTTTTGTGGTAAAAGTATGCTGTTATTTAGATAAAAGGAGTAATGGTATTGTACTGTAGTGGCCTGGCCACCTTAAAGCAGAGACTTGTGAACGATGAGCGGCAGGCAGTTGGCACAAGGCGGCAGTGTCACATATCTGCCGAAGCACACTGTTTCTGCAATCAGAAAAATTCCTAGCAACGGCGTGCACGGAAAGCAAGAGTGGAGTGCGAGCTGTAGGACAGGACTGTATGAATGTCGTCTGGCATTCTCTGTTCCTATTATATGCCGTGGACCACGTGGGTCGAGCTAAACGTGACCCCCCCCCCCCCCACACGCATGCGAGTGTTAATACTGTGCCTCTGTCTGCTCACTGAGACACATGGTATTTTTCGTGCCACCCGCATTCACACATATGTGTTTGTCGTGCACTGGCCGCGCTAATGCGACCCGACAAGGATCAGTGATTGAGCACGAGAACATTTGCCAGAGATTATTGGTGTATCATGCAGTGTCAAAAATAAATTCCTAAGCCGATAAATGTTACTTGTTCATCATTCACATCGCCACCACCTACAGTGAACAATAATTGGAAGCAGAGACTATACATGCTAGCTTCACTGGTGACCCCAACGTGATGACAACCTTGGAGGAAATGCAAAAGACAATCGACAGCCGACAGAAGGTCATTGATGAGCTGATGGAGCACAACAAGAGACTTGAGAGCGAGCTGCAATCTCTCTCCGCAAGCACGGGCACCGGCCACCAGGAGCCAGCTAATGAGAATTTCCGTGAACGCCACGCTGCTGCTAGGAATTTTGTCGATTGCAGAAACAGTGCGAGCCGGCAGATATCTGACGCTGCCACCTTGTGCTAGCTGCCTGCTGATTGCCGTTCACGAGCCTCTGCTTTAAGGTGGCAAGGCCGCTACACAAATGACCCCTTGTCGTTGACACTGAATGGCACATCAATAATCTCTGGCAAATGTTCTCATGCTCAATCACTGATCCTTGTTGGGTGGCATCCGCAGACGGTGCATGACGAACATGTATGTGCGAATGCGGGCAGCACGAAAAATACCATGTGTCTCAGTGATCAGACAGTGGCGTGGTATTAACACTCACATGCGTGTTGGGGGCTCGCGTTTAGCTTGACCCGCGTGGTCCGTGGCTTATAATCGGACCGGAAAATGCCTAGCAATGTCCGTACAGTCCTGTCCTACAGCTTGCACTCCACTCTTGCTTTCCATGCAACCCACACCGCTGCTAGGAATTTTGCCGACTGCAGAAACAGTGCTTGTCGGAGATATCTGATGCCACCGCCTTGTGCTAGCTGCCTGCCGCTCATCGTTCACAAGTCTCTGCTTTAAGGCGGCCAGGTCACTACAGTACATTTACATATGTTCCTGTAGATGGCGTTTTATCTTGAAATAGTCATGATATCTTTCACAGGCAATGTATAGGGTGATGTGCTGTAGGTAGCACACATTTTTGTGAAATCCATATGGCACACAAAACATACTTTAAAATAGTCACCAAGCCAGCTGAGCCTCATACATGAGCTTTAAATACACTGTGAACATATAGATGCCTTCAGACTAAAAATAAATAAATAAATAAATAAAATTCAGTAAATTTGCAATTACCACTGACATGAATCAGCAGCGGCACTGTCTTTTCAACATTAAAGAAACCTTGCAGATACCACATCCTGACACCACCAGAAAGACAAGAAAATGGATCTTTTGACAGAACTTGGAATATAGATCCACATCTCCAGATCACCCCAATAAATGTGTGCTGTTTGCAACGCAGCAACCTATACACTGCCCATGTAGACTATAAGGATCATCCCAACACAAAACACCATCTACAGAACAGATGTAGGTGACATTACCATTACTCCTTATATCTAAATACAGTAAATGCAGGCATAACAGCATACTCTTACCAACAAATTTAAAAGTGGCACTAAGTATTGAAATATTCTTGTGCAATGCTGGATCTGACAACACATGCTGAAGTATTTAAGTGTAGTTTGAAATGTTAGCCATATGAAGATGGGCATGTTACGGCTTTAAAATAAAAATATTTTGAAATTATTTGTGGCTGGTTGCGCCATTCACCAACATTCATAAATGGCTACAGAGCCTTACTGATCCAGTATGGATAAATAAAGTATGTAGATGGTGTGGTGTCTGTTCTTTTCAGAAATTATGACATTTCTTGAAGCAGTTAACATCTGAAGAACAATAGTACACTAAAATAAATAAATACTAGAAGATACAGAGAGCATTAAAACCTTAGTACTTCTGGGCGGCCTTATAATAATTTTACCTTTACTGTAGTTTCCAGACTTAACTATTATATTAATAGCAGTTACATTTGATTTAGAACCTAAATTACAAATAATTAAGAGTACTCTTGTTTCAACACAAAGTTTCAGAGCAGTAAAAATTGTTTAAGAAAAAAGCATATAATGTGAGTTTTACATCACATCATTTTTGAAATATTTCAGTGAGATATTTAACATAAGGCAGGGCAAAGAATTAAAATTTGTGCCATGGCCAGGATTTGAACCCAGGACTTCCTGCTTAATAGGCAGTCGCTTTATACAGTCAGGCACTATGGCATTATGAATTATGTGACTGCACAGAATAACTCAAGCACGTCTCCCTCCAGAACACAAACTTCAATTCTGCCTCAATGTTCCTCCATGTAATTTGAATCAATATTGCTGAAGCTCTCTGGTGTTCTGTTCTGTTCTGTTCTGTTGGGGAGAGAGACATGCTTAGGTTATTCCATGCATTCGCATCATCCATAATGCTATGGTAGCTAAGTGGATAAAATAACTGCCTAGTAAGCAGGAGGTCCTGGGTTTGAATCCTGACTGCAGCACAAATTTTAATTCAATTTGATATGTTGAAACTACACATGTCTCTGGAAATGAATTTATTGTTTGATATTTCATTGAGAGTCTTCATTTTAAACTGTTTAATATGTGCTTGAGATGTGATAAATAACACAAAGTACTAATTATAAATGAATAAAGATACACAGTACCTGCAAGTTATAGTCTTTCATCATTTTAACAAGAGAGTTTTTCAGACCAGGTATTTCCATCCCTGTTTTAATTCTCTGGACCAGTTTTCTTGGATCAATGTAAGTTCCAATTTTCTGCAGGAGGAATGTAATGAATTCTGAAATAAAACCTCACTGTTATTGCAAGCATGTAAATCACTCTATCCAAATGCACTACAGTAGCATGCTATTACACAAATTTTAGCACTGTTCATGAACTTATAATGAATGTATATAAAATGGGAAAGCATATGGACCACACTCAAAAGCCAAGATAAAATTTTAGCAGCAGACAACAAAGCAATAATGAAGTGTACGAGTATAATTAATCCTACTTATTCAAAGAATTAACAGCATGTAAATATCTGTAAGAGCTTAAATACCTTAAATTTCATTACTGTGTTCATACTGAGACATGTATTGAGAGTTAGTGATATACATCTTGATTCCTCCTGGAGACAGAGAGTGAGGAACTGAACAAAGTACAGTTTTCTAGATACAATAGGTTGATGAGATCTGGGTAGTGTTTGTGTGAGTAAATCAGTTTAGTAAATGTATAGCTATCAGAAGGTGCACATACCACATATTTAGAGGTACTGAAGGAAGAAGATTGGGATAATGAGTAACACATGGAGTGTTGTGAGCCAGGACATCCTGCCAATTTAGTTGCATAGGAGGAGGAAATGCTGCATTTGTAGGGCACTGATAGCAAA
Organism: Locusta migratoria; assembly: GCA_026315105.1. Classification (NCBI taxonomy): domain Eukaryota; kingdom Metazoa; phylum Arthropoda; class Insecta; order Orthoptera; family Acrididae; genus Locusta; species Locusta migratoria. The sequence continues at coordinate 219,696,323 of CM048755.1, forward strand.
GAAATGGAAACGTATTTTAAAGAATGTGTGTATGTTGGAAACGGGGTGGGGGGGGGGAATCGCAGAGTGAGACCAAGAGACAAATATAGTAAGAAAATTCAAATGGATGTGGGTTGCTGTTCTTGTGAGGATAGAGTAGTGTGGAGAGCTGCATCAAACCAGTTTCTGGACTGAAGACCACAACAATTAACTCTCTCAGACCATGGCCAATAACAGTGATAAGGTATAGGTTTCCCAACAGAAATGAGCGCTTGGTGTACAAAAAAACCGTACCGAGTTCCACACCACATTTGAACAGTGTTGCAAGAATTGAAGAGATTACAAAATAACGTACCAGGCCTTGCAGGGTCCCAATGATGATCAAACTCAAGAAAAGCAGAGCTGGAAATATGACATATTGTTTTCCTTATGATTGAAGATATGTAAATCAGAGGACAGTCATGGATCCAAACCCACTGCTGCATAATATTAGAGGAGATATTGGTTGGCCTTGACAGTACCCGTACATCACAACTACTGATTTGTGAAACACATACTTTCAGCTGGATCAACCCAAGACTGTATTTACCATTCCATTAAGTCATTACTATACAGTTAAAGGCAATTCCAGCTGAATAAATGCTTGAAGCCACACCTTAAGGCATTTATCAAGTCAATAAACAGACAGAACAGAGCAATCAATATCTGAGGCTTCTAGGTGATCAAACAAGGGTCACAGGAAAACAAAGATTCTGAGCCTGATTTACATTATAACATATTTTCATTTCAACTTGTATGGCAGACACCTCAGATCTGAGCAGCCACCCAACCTGATGGTACCTACTGAATTTGACTTTGAAGTTACACTCTGTTCCAGTAAGCTCATGGAAAAGCCAATGGGCTCAGCTAAAAAGAGTGTACAATATAAAATGTTGGCATTCTTAAAGGAGAATGCAAAAAAGCATGGGGCACTGACCCAAGCTGTCAGTTATTCACAAAGCAAACTTATAAACTGATGCTGCAGAAACAGGCCAATAGCCTGGAATGGAAGGGAAAGCAGTAGACAGAAGAAAAACAATACAGCGAAGCAAGAAATTCTCCTCTGTAGCTACATGTGTGATCCGCAATCAATGAGATCATTAAGTAGACCATTGTAAAAGTGAGAAGATACTGAATGTAAATTTTAGTCATAACAGGGACCAAGTAGCTAAATATCACATATTCACTGTCTACATACGTGATCATCTATCTCGACTCTTGCTCACCTAGAATCTGATCTACCTAAACACCAGACTAAATACTACTGTACTACTCTCAATTTTCAACAATTATTGCACAAAATGCACCAATGTTATGAAAACTAGTAGCACTCAACTATCATCCTGGGATCTTTTTCATTGACAACATTCCTATTACAACTTTGCCACAGATGGCAAGTCATCCAAATTTCATCCTCACTGTTCTTTTGCAAACAGTCTCATAGAAATAATATGAGTCATTGGGTAATTCTAACTAGCCCATACACTCCTGGAGAGAAAACAGAGTAGTTTGTAACATGAGACCAGGTGACACACACACACACACACACACACACACACACACACACAGAGAGAGAGAGAGAGAGAGAGAGAGAGAGAGAGAGAGAGAGAGAGAGAGAGATACTGTTGTTACTCTTGGACTTTACATTGTTTAATTGATATGAAGCATTTACATTGATCTATAAGGTCCAATCACTGCTTTGTTACCTCATGCTGATTCTTTGTGAGTGCTCACGCAGTTGCTATGTGCCTATAGGCATAGCTTGCTTATATGGTAAGAAGGGGCTATCCTGAAAGCTGCTCCACATTAACTAATACAGGATGTATCCTGTTAGGGACAATAAGTGAGACCTGGTTGACACATTCCATTGGTCTCTCGTTCATTGGGGTATTTTATTCAAATACTGCTGCAAGTGCTTTTTTGTTTGTAAATTGTAAACCATTTTGATGATATATGTTTCACCATATTACGCACAGTAGCTGCGTGCCCAGAGGCTGTCACACCTCTTGTCGTCGTCCCCCCCCCCCCACCCCCAAACCAGTGGTCTTCTTCATTCAACGAGTCTTTGGGATTTTTCCCCTAGCATTGTAATGATATGGGCAAACAGATTCCTGATCACTGAATCATACAACTGTATACCTGGAATCACCACTGGACAGACCAGCAAGTGTATATTTATAAATACTATCTGCTTTGTGAAAGATGTCTCCATATAGAAGACAATGCAGAGAACACATCTTAGTTGGCCTACATGTGATGTGAGGTACATAACATAACAGTCTGCCATTAACTTCTTTCTTTCCTCGTCCTTCTTCTGTAGTTCTACAGTATATTGTGAATATTGGCCTCAACAACTTTATATGAGAGCAAGTTCTGTTAGCAGTTTGGCTAGGGTGAGAGCTTGAAATTGGGAGTAGAGGAAAGATTTTGCAGTAGCCTGGAGTGTAATGATAGATTCTTCAATGCAGAGGTGGAGATTTTGTAATATAGCACAAGCTGATTAAGATGCTGCAAATGATAGGTACAAAACAAAGACAGTTTGGATATTAGAGCAAACACACATTTCATTTCATACAGCTCTTAATCATCATTTTGGTAATACTGACAGTGATACAAATTTACTTTAATTCTGCTGGGTATTACCTGGTTTCTGGAGGGAATACTGGATCAAATCCTCCCATAGTTCATTGTCATTGTGTTCTTTACAGAAATTAATTGCACGATCTATATCATTCAACTCTTGCATAATTATGTTTAGGGCCTCTTTAGGTCTTCCAATTCGCCCTTAAAAATAAAGAAGAATGTAACAGAATTTAAACTTTTAGCATGATAATAAGAAAAGTAAATTATTTATTTACACTCCAGATTGAAGTCAAAAGAGTTCGGCAATTTCACACATTCTGACAGTGTATCCCATATACCCTTTACAACATATTTTAATTCACAAAGTACAAAGTTATTTGTTCATAATAAGAATACCATTAAATATTTACCTAATATGTAAACTAATTCTGGATAAAAGCATCTTTCTCGGCAAACCTGAAGAGAGTCCAGGATAGGATACTGGTCACTACGCCGAAGGAAAGGAAGAAGTTTCTCTCGAGCAAAATCTGCATATAATTTTACAAGCAAGCCATGGTATTTCCGACTTGCTTCTTTTGTATCTCTCTTATCAAGAGCATCTAAATACTGAAAACACAATAATTTATTACCAAACTTGAACAAATACTTTCACAAAATGAAACAAAGCTCTTTCTTCATATGGCCATCCACAAATCAATGGTACAACCATAGTAACTTTGTTGTTCTCTGAAACATGGGAAATGACCCTAATTAGCTAAAATTAAAAATAATTAAATGGAATTTTGATATGCCCAAGACTAAAAGCAGACAGCAATTTAGAAGCAGTATTGCATTAGTGATGGTAGAAGGGTAGAGGAGAGGTGGTGGTACAAAAATGTAGTTATATTCCTCAGAAAATCAAATTCTTGAAACTCTGAAATGCTGTCCTTTTATTTCCACAGAAAGGACAAAAATTTCCTGTTAAAACTTCTTTGTATCATTCTGTTTTCGACATAATACACCAGTGACAAATTGTACCATAATTTGTATATTCTCAATACCTTCAGCAAACTGACTCGGTACAGACGGGTTGTAACATATTATTTCTGTTTGCACCATGAGAATATCCTCTGGGCTGTTGGGGATGCCAAAGTTTATTTCTGGCATCCAGAGGTGGGGGGCTATGTCAGCTTGGAATTGGTGGACTAACCTTTCCATAATCTGTCTCAAATGATTTGTGGTCAGAATTTACCAGACTGGCTTAAGGCATAGTGACTTTCCCAGGAAGACGGTGTTTTCTAGCATTGGTTGGAAATAACCTTGTCAGAAATCTTTACAGGAAAAAGCATATTCCAAGGAGTGTTACTTGATGAAGCAGTAAAGTAATAATGGAATGCATGCTGTTTGCTTGTGAGATTAATTGGCTGAAATACCTGAATGCTACAACAATTTTGAGGAGCCATTGGAATCTTGGCTGTACGAAACTAGTCATAAGTAGAGATCAGTAATAAGCTACGTATACTGCTTTTCAATTCACCAGTGAGCCCTATGACATTATCTTCACACTCATTGTGTGCTTGGAGATATGATTTGTGAGTGTTCATGGTTGCCCATTTAACAGACTATTCATTGCTTGAATCTGTTGTCAGGTGTGAATCAGCTACAAAAGAACTTGTTCTGTGTGAAAGAGTTCATCGGAGAGGAGAGAGAGAGAGAGAGAGAGAGAGAGAGAGAGAGAGAGAGAGAGAGAGTATTTAACAGTGAAAATTTGTTCCTTCCTGTAGAGACCACAATGCATTTTCATGGAGCTATATTTGTAAGGCCACATGATTAACTCCCCTCCCCCCATTCTTCTTCTGGCATGCTGGCAATCATATTGGATATCAGGCAGTAACAGTATTTCAGTCAGATAAAAGACATTTTGAGGCTTTGATGCACAATTGATGAATTTTAACCCATGTAACATGTCTCCCCCCCTCCCGATAGTCTACATTGAAGATTGGAGGTACCCACAGAGGTTCCAAACCAAAATAGTATGGACAATAATCTAGACAAATGGAATCCTGTATTTTCTCATTATAAGTACTGATGACAATTTAAATGACTTGCATTTAGTGAAACAATCCTCTTGTAGCCTTTCTTTTAGCCATCTCTTAAACTAGACAGTAACAATAGAGAATTTATTATAATCTCTGTCCCTCAGGTGGTGCACTATTTCTCCAAATATTCATCAAGAAACCCTTGTTATGGAAATTTATTCAACTCATCAGACATGACTAGAGCACTAAAGTGCAAAACCAATATCTATAACAAAGATAAATTTTGAAACATCTCCAAAATCAGTGTAGAATTTTTATTTACACTATTACTTAAACAGCTTAAATAATTAATAAAATTTATCGGTGAAAAAACTTAATAAAATATAAAAACATACCAAATACAAATACCGGTGGTTGTTTTCCAAAGACTTCACAACAACATCAGTAGGTACTCTATCTTTCTCCAAAAACATATTAATAGCCTGTTCAGAGTCTAAATCCATTAATTCTTCTATTGTGTCATAAATTGAGCTGTACAGATTGTGTTTCTGGATCAACTGGAAGGCATCCTTATGATGCAACCTATAGGGGAAATGTATTAGTTTTATAAGAGAAAACTCCAAAAGTAGCATAATGAATTCATAGTTTATGGTCTTACTTCAGGTACATAGCTAGAGCCTTGTCGTATTTGTGTTCATGCGAATATAATATGGCCAATGCTTCCAATAGTAGTGTCTTGTCTGTATCATTTACCAGCAGATGTTCCAGTACAGCATTCACAACAGCAGGGACATTGTAAAGTGTTGGTGACCATTCCTTCACTGTTTGCAGGAAGCCCTAGAAAAATAATGTTTATTGTTTAAAAAATATGCTAAATACCAAAATAACTTCCTAGAGAATCAAGCAAAAGACCAAATTAATTGTGATTCTTCAGTTTCTCCCAGCGTATTTGATAGTCAAAATATCCAGAAATTATTAGTGCTATTGAACAGGTTGCAGCTCGACTTCCGCCTGATTCAGCTGAGGAAATATGTCGTGAAACTTGTCGTGCATTGACGAAATCCAAGCCCATGAAGTCGAACATCACTAGTAAAGAGAGGGCGGCCATTTGTGACCTGAGGGAGCACCCTGAAATTGTTGTCTTACTGGCTGACAAAGGCAATGCTACGGTTGTTGTCTCCCATAAGGACTACACTGAAAAGATGCAGAGCCTGCTAAATGACGATTCCTACCGGAAGATCAGCGTTGACCCCACAAAGAAGGTGGAAAGCAAGACGAGGGCGCTTCTCAAGGATGCGGATTTACCGGAGGGTGTCGCCAAGAAACTGCTACCTCAAGGTCCGGTACCGCCAAGACTTTATGGACTCCCTAAGGTTCACAAAGATGGGGTGCCGTTACATCCCATTGTCAATAACATCAGAGCACCTACATATTTGTTGGCCAAATACTTGACGGGAATATTAAGTCCTTATGTGGGTAAATGCCCTCATCACATCCGTAATTCCATGGATTTTGTGAAACGCCTTAACAACTTCAGGCTGGATGAGTCAGATATCATGGTGAGTTTTGACGTCGTTTCGTTGTTTACGAGGGTACCACTTCGATAATCACTAGATTTGATTGGTCAGAAGTTTGACGAGCAGACCACCAAACTTTTTAGGCACGTCTTCACCTCCACGTATTTTCTTTTCAATGGTGAATACTACGAAAAAACGGAGGGAGTCGCCATGGGTAGCCCACTCTCCCCTGTGGTTGGAAATTTGTAATGGAGAATTTCGAGGAGAAATTTCTGGCATTGTCTGAATGGAAACCTACTTGCTTTTTCCGTTATGTGGATGACACTTTCGTCATCTGGCCACATGGTATGGATAAACTCCTTGACTTCCTTACACATCTGAACTCCATACACCCCAACATCAAATTCACTATGGAGACTGAAACGGAGGGTAAATTGCCGTTCCTTGACGTCTTGGTCAAGAGAAGAGCTGATGGCACCCTGGGTCATAGTGTGTACCGGAAGACAACACACACTGATCTGTATTTACACGCAGACAGCTGCCACCACCCTTCACAGAGGAATGGGGTACTTAAAACTCTAGTACATAGGGCACGCACTATCTCCGACGCAGAGTGTCTTCCCCAGGAATTGGAACACCTGAGAACTGTATTTCGGAAAAATGGGTACTCAGAGTGGCAGATTCAGCGGGCTCTCCGCCCAACCAGTACATCACAACCTGTGGAAACGGATGGAAACACGAGGGAGGATGTAGGCACTGCGTTCATTCCATATACCGGCGCACTCTCGAGGAAGGTCGCCTCGGGGAAGGTGTTTTGAAAAAACACCAGGTTGGAACTGTTTTTTGTCCGCCGAATAAAATTCATGCACTGGTGGGGAGCGCCAAAGATGATCTTGGTTTGAGGAAGGCCGGCGTGTACCAGATTCCGTGTCAGTGTGGAAAGTCATATATTGGACAGACGATGTGTACCGTCGAGGATCGATGCGTTGAACACCAGAGGCACACACGATTGATGTATCCGAACAAGTCAGCGGTCGCTGAACATTGTTTGTCGGAGAATCATGCGATGGAATATGAACGCACGAGGATTCTGGTACAGACGTCGAGATACTGGGACTGCGTCATTAGAGAGGCCATTGAAATTCGCACAAGTGACGACCTCATAAACCGTGACTGTGGCTATAATCTTAGCCAAGCTTGGGAACCAGCGATTGGGTTAATTAAGAATAAATCTAGCAAACGTAACGAAGTGACGACCACGGCAGACAGAGCCCTCACATCGACGTCATCTCAGACGCCGGCGCAATCGGTTCCACTGCGCGGCCGCGGTGCGGGGCGCGGACCGCGGAGGGGTCGCTCTGCGGGCCGAGGGTATTTAAATGGCCCGCTACCGGGCTAGAACCCAGTTCCCTTCGAGCAGCCGTAGCGTGCGGATCTCCGTGCCGGCGTGTTTCCAGGAGCTCAGTCCGTCAGTTCACCTGATGATGGCGACATGTATGATCGCTGAAATATTGTGCCCGTTGGACACTATAGACCGGCAGTACACCCGTGGATATTTTGACTACCAAATTAATTGATCACTATTTAGATAAATGCACTAACATCATTCATTTATGAAACAATTAACACTGCTTTCTACAATCATTCTGTATCTACTTATATTTTATTACCTGCAACTCTGCAGTACTGCAGGAAGAGTAAGGCAGAGAGAGAGAGAAAGAGAGAGAGCGCTTTGTAAAGGACAACAGAGTTGCTCTCTGTCCCATCCTATCCCTTCCTGATTCTTTTTCCCATTAAAAAATAACATGTTACACAACAAACTTTCAAAGTAAGTATAATTGTTTTGGTAAAATATAAGTAAGGAGAAAGACCAGTATGACATGTCCCAGTGCTCCCTGGATACTAAATGTTAAGGTTGGTTGTAGCATAACATCCACGTTAATATAGTCCTGCTAACTGCTCCATGGCTGGGATTATGTACATCGAAAGATATACTTTTTGTGTATCTTCTTCATTACAAGAAAGGTTTTGAGTACAAATGGTCAATCATAAAAAATGTTACTGTTGGGGTAGTAATTCTTTTGAAATATTCAAAATTGTTCAAACAATTACTCCACTGTGAGACAAAGCATTAAACTATTTACATTCCTAAGAACCAAAATCTTACACTTTCACCCATGTCCTCCTTGACTGCAAAGTAATGCCATAATAGAATGTCTGCTACAGTTCTATACCATTTTCATGTTAGATAAGGTGGATAATTGGATAATGAATGTTAGTTTTATTGATCAAGTACACCAAGGTGTTTGAAGATTACTTATAGAGTTAGTATTAATCATGAAAGGCTTCAGCAGTCTGCAGATACTTCCAAGACCAACTCCAATTGCTAGCATCTTTGTTCAGTCTGGTGGACTCTATCTACTGGAAGCTCAGACATGCAGATTCTTGATTTTTTTTAAATCACCGAGATCCAATATAGTCCCCATCAAACTATGAATACAAGATTTGTCCAAGAGCACACCTTGTGACCCCTGGCACTGTGATATCTTATTAATTTGACCCACATAGAGGGCAATCATTTCAGATGCAGAGATTGGCACTGAAGTTTCCACTGTTATCAGATATTGGTAATGACAGCAAGTCTCACTGCCCAACCACCAGCCGCACAAGTTCCTTGCTCCAAGAATGGAGGTGCCACCAACAGTAAGGCTCATGTATTAAAGAGTCCACAGAAATGCAAGTCTGTGGAGAGTAAGATTTGGCATAGTGCACAATTAGGCACACTGTATGATTAGCCAGCAACCTAAGGACAGTGCACTGGTATGGGGCAGTATCGTCACTAGATGTATTTTTATCTTCAAGTAGAACTTTTCGTGGAACTGGCCTAAGGATCTGTGTTACTATTTGTCCTCTGGCAGACTTGTGTTGTGAAAGTAAAAGTATTCATGGACTTCTCATCAGAATTCTATGCAGGTTAATATGTGAAAACTGAGTATCAATTGCACATATTTATTTAAAGGTAGTATTTTCTTATTCTTTTGATTTCTGCCTCAGTAACACACACCATATCCCAGCTCTGGTAATGAAAACCACCTGGTACCTTCAGGCACCAATCAGATTTTCATCTTCAGTTATAAGTGTTGACAATTGACATTCTGGATGTCAAAAATGTTGAAAAGTATTTTAGGCATTCCTGAGTTTCTGAGGGTCAAAACACCAGATTACGTTTTTTAATGAATTTAAATTGGTACTGCAAATGTACATGGGGCCAGTAACCTTACCTTGATTACTCCATAATTTTCCCCTATACAAGAACTGAAAAACTACTACCGAGCATGGTGGTGCAGTGACAACACATTGGACTTGCATTCATGAGAACATTAATGCACATCCACCTCAAGACATCCTTATCTAGGTTTTCCATTATTTTCCTATATTACTCCGAGCAAATGCAGGGCTAGTTTCTTTGAATGGGCATAGCAAATTTCCTTCCTCATATTTAGCAAAAGAATCCAAGCATGCACACAATATTGATGGAGACTTTCAACCATAATCCTCCTACCTTCTTCAAAAACAACTTATTGAGTAAGTTTAACCTCTTATGACAAGAGAGAAATCAATGATCTTGGAGGCACGAGTGCAGGTTAGATTTACTCAAGCAAATGAAATACTAAGCACAAAATGCAGCCCATAGCATTCACAATAGCTCCATCATCTCAATTTTTTTGCTTATATGGAAAGTAGTTACATGGTCTGTTGTTGTCATGCACATTCTCCTAATGTGAACTAATTTAAGCTGTTCTTTTTGTCTCTCACAATTTTCACAAACAATAGCTTATAATATCCAACATGTTTCTTGATTAACTTGAAAATGCTTTTGTGTGATGGCCCCCCTTGCCATATACACACAAAATATAACTTTATAAAACACCTCCATTACCTTTGGGTCCATTTTCAAGTACTCATACAACACCATTTCATATATGTGAGGGTCGAGAGAAGGCTCTCCTCTCGGCAAGTATGGACTCACAGCTCTTAGTTGATGCAGGCGAGCAAATTTAAACACTTCTTCTTCCCAAAGCCTTTTGTCTCTCCCTGAATAAAAGGAATGAAAAAAGAAAGATAATAACATTATAGTTAAGAACAGAAATCTTCCACAACCAAAGTACAATGGTCTTACCAAGTATTTTCACACACAATTCTGCTGCTTCTTTATACCTTTGAGTTGACAGTAAATGATCAAGATATGCCCTCCCAACATTCAACAGATCATGTTTTTTGAGATCACGTCCTTCAAACTGTATCACGGCCTCCATTGCAGCCTCATACTTCCTGAAAAAATTTTCATAGCTCTGAGAAAACTAAATGCAGTGTAATTTCAAAATGAAACAGCATACAAATTTATGTGGACTGGTACATTCAGTGACTTACATTACTAACTAACTAATTTAGTGCATTCAAAAATGAATGCACTTTAGTTTATGAAGCACAAAATAAAAATGTGTCATTGAAGAAATGCTTAGCAGTCTACTGTAAGTTGCATTAGAATGGCAAATTACAAACCATTTCTTCAATGTGTTCAGAAGTTGCTGATGTGATTCACCTGCAGCATGCTGCAAGTTAGTAAAACTGTGTAATGCAGCTGCCTTTGAATCAGAGATAAGATTAAACTATAACCTGAGTTATTGGCTCATAAAAAAATTATCTCCTCCATTATAATGAGAAAGAGACCATTGAGCACTCATCAGCAGTGCAGGTAACAATAAAAGTTGAAAATATATTAGTATTTGGCTCTGGAATTGTCAAAGACTAGTGTTTCCATTCTTTGTACTGATTTTGACAGTAATCCATTTTATAGTGTCATAAAAATGATTAATATTGCAACAATGATTTAGAACCTTTTTTGTTTATCAGTACATCATGGACACATAATTTTCTGAACTATTGCAGCAGAAACTGTTGATACTGTTGCAGCAGCAGCAGTAGCAACAACAAGAATGTGGTAGTGAGAAATGTTAGTATGTGATCCTACAGTAACTACAGAACAATTAACTCAAGTACATATATGAGTGGGACATAGTTATATGAATGTTAACATCACTGGTTATTACCCTAATTCTCACATTATCTGTGTTTCCTGCTTTTGATTAGATGAACGAAACTTGTAATTTGTACATGTAATGGTTTCTGATGTTTTTCTATACCAACAACATTAGTAACTAGTCCTTGGTTGGTTGGTTGGTTGGTTGGATGTTTAAGGGGGACAGAACTACAATGGTCATCAGTCCCCCAACTAGTCCTTGTCAACTGTCTTCTAGTAGTCAGCGTTTACAAGTTTTCTTGCAAATTATAATGTCTCATACAGCAAACTAGCTAGTAATTCAACTTTTTGTGTAGTTTGCTTTTTTCACATTTTTAGATGCACACATATGTATGTGGCTGCTAGACTAAGATTTATCCTATGCTGGAAAGAGGGGAGGAAGCAAGATTGGGGTTTAACATCCCATTGACAGTGTAGTCATTAGAGATGAAGCTAATGCTAAGATTTGTCGGTAAGGATGGAAAGAGATTTGGCCGTGCTCTTTAATAGCAACCATAAAGGTATTTTGGGGAAAACCTAAATCTGGATAGCCGGAGGTGGATTTGAGCCACTGCCCTCCCAAACACGAGTCCAGTGTGTTACCACTGTGCCATTTCGCTTGGTGTGCCAGAAGGAAGTGAACCAGTTATGCTGGGCCTAGTTCACTTACAAGCAGTGGATTAGTTGGTAGTGTAACTTTCAGTGTTGCACAGAATTAAACTTCAAAACCTAAGTCTTTAATCTGTGATGCAATTGAGCACCTAGTTCCCAAAATTATTGTAAAAGCTAGTAAAAATATACAAATCTGAGTGATATTTTTAACATATCTGTATTGAAATTTCGTCTGCCAAATATATTGACTTGGGTGTAGTAAAAGGGTATCCTTAGTAACATTGTACCCACAGTTAAACTTATACCAGACATCATCGCTATCATCATTCAAAAGAGACACAAATATGTAGTCAGTAACTCTTCCTCAATTTTGGCTAAAATTAACATTCAGTATCATATTTCACTCAAGAAAATGGAAAGGGGGGGGGGGGGGACACGTAACAACACTGTATCTACAAAAAAAATGAAGGTTTAGTTTGCAATATGAAACACAAGTAGAGCAATCATGTACAAAGTGTTTTCATAATCACAGCTGCCATTAATTCCCATTCTATAATGTCTTGTATTATGTTTGTAACACTGAGTGCTATTTCACAGAGGATGATCGCATTGCAGTTCCTCCTCCAAATTGTTGTAAAAATGACAAAATGGCAGATATCAAAATAAATTAACAAAATATAGGAAAGCAACTGAACTCTCTTAACAGGGGAAAGGCAACTGGGTGTAATAGAATACCAATTTGATTCCACACAAAGAATGTAAAGGAACTTCTTGTCCTTTCTAGCAGCAGTGTACCCTAAGTCTCTACAGAAGCACATCATTCATAAAGATTGGGAAAAAGTACAGATCATTCACATTGAGAAAAATGTTGAACAGATACACAAAACTATAGGCTCATGTCTCTGACATTGGTCTGTTGCAGAATTTTGGGACACATTTTAAGCTTGTCGATTATGACACTTCTGGAATGTTTAAATCTCCTCTGTAGGAATCAACATGGATTCTGAAAGAAACTCAACCTATTACTGAAAACTAGAGCAGAATGTCTGCAGTAATTCCTGAGACTTTTGACAGATTACAAAAGCAAAGTATATTTGTAATCAAATCCAAAAGTTTGTAAAGCTATGGGACCAATCTGCAGTCATCATCAGTCCCTGCACTTACAAACTACTTAAACTAACTTATGCTAAGGATCTCTCTCTCTCTCTCTCTCTCTCTCTCTCTCTCTCTCTCTCTCTCTCTCTCTCTCTCTCTCTCACACACACACACACACACACACACACACACACACACACACACGAGGGAGGACTCAAACCTCTAACAGGGATCAGATACATGCTCCACAGCAAGACACCGTAGAACACATGGCCACTCCCATGCAGTTATATTTGTAATAGATAAAAATATTTCTATGTTATGTAATTACAAATTATCAATTTTCAGATTCTCTTTTCATTTATTTGTAATGATGAATCTTGCTTCCTGCTAAGTTTCATAATTCTAAGTCAACAGAAGGTACCCTATACATTTTAATGAGTTTGTATCAGAATCAGAAGCTTAAATTTTTTTACACAACCAAGAGACTGTAACCTTAGTATGTGCTATAAATTTCAAATTAATATGTCTAATTGTTCCTGAGAAAAGGTGTTTCAATAGACAAACAGACAAAAGAACAAACAGACAGACAATTAAATGAGCCTATGATTGTTCTGTTTATACCAAACACTGTTGCAGGAACAAGGAAAAAAAGCGAGCCAATTTCAAATGAACAAAAAATTCCCAAGTTTGCTGATCCTACACAAAATCCCAAAATTTAGTGAGAACTTCAATGTGATACACCTACAATAGTTTCCACAATGAAACTCTATATACTGCTTTCTTTAATTTTCATCAAATAGGATTAAATCAATAGTCCAGATTTTGAATTAAGAACATCTGCCAACATGAGTAACAAAGCGGTAGATATCTTCAGAGTAGTGGAGCAACTAAAATCAATTGACAAAAATAAGTCTTCCAGTCCAGATTATACACAGATTATTTTCCTGACAGAGCAAGCTGTTGCACATACAACCACTCCCTCAATGAAGGATGTGTACTCGAAGACTGGAAAGTTGCACAGGACACACCAATACTGAAGATAGCTAATAGGGGTAATCCAGTGAATTTCAGGCCTATGTCACTGACGTCGATTTGCAGTAGGGTTTTGGAAGACATACCAAGTTAAAATGTTAAGAATTTCCTCAAATAGAATGATCTATTGACCCATAGTCAACACAGATTCATAAAATATCATTCTTCCGATACACAGCTAGTTATTTACTCACACAAAGTGATGAGTGCTATTGACAAGGGATCTCAAATTGAGTCCCTATTTCTAAATTTTCAGAAGGCCTTTGACACTTTACCTCACAAGCAGGTCTAATCAAATTGCACGATGATAGAATATCACCACATTTGTGGGATTGGGTTCGTGATTTCCTGTCAGAAAGGACACAATATGTTATAAATGGTGGAAATTCATTGAGTAAAACAGAAGTAAAGTGATATAGGGGTCCCCAGGGATGTTGTTATAGGGCCCCTGCTGTTGCTTATCTTTATAAACGTTTTGGGAGACAATCTGAGCAGCTCTCTTAGTCTGTTTGTGGATGATGCTGTCATTTATAGGTTAGTAAAGTCACTTCAAAATGATTTAGGTAAGATATCTGCATAGTGCAAAAATTGACAAATGATCCTAAATAATTATAATTGTGAAGTCATCCATATGAGCACCAAAAGAAATCTGCTAAACTTCATTTACACTATAAAGAGTTATATATGAAGGCTGTAAATTCAACTAAATACCTGGGAATGACAATTACAAAAAACTTAAATTGGAAAGAACACATACAAAATATTGTAGGGAAGGTGAACCGAAGGCTGTGTTTAACTGGCACAACACTTAGAAGATGCAACTACACTTGTGCATCCTGGGAGTATTACTGCGCATTGTGGGATCCTCATCAAGTTGGAATGATGGAGGATATACAGAAAGTTCAGAGAAGGGCAGCTCATTTTGTATTATCACAAAATAGGGGAGAGAGTGTCATGGAAATGACACACAAGTTGGGGTGGAAATCATTAAAAGAAAGGCTTTATTCATTGTGGTGAGACTTATTTGCAAAATTTCTTCCAAATGCAAACATATTTTGTTAGTACCCACCTACATACGGACACATGATCATCAAAATAAAATAGGATAAACCAGATCGGAAACGGAAAGATTTCAGTGTTCTTTTTCCCCACACACTCGGTCATGCACTTAGATGTAGATAGCTCATAGACATCTACATCTACATGGGATACTCTGCAAATCACAATTAAGTGCCTGGCAGAGGGTTCATCGAACCACTGTTATAATATTTTACCTCCCATTCCACTCTCGAATAGCGCGCAGGAAGAATGAACACCTGAATCTCTCCGTTCGGGCTCTGATTCGTCGTATTTTATTCTGATGATCATTTCTACCTATGTAAGTGGGAGTCAACAATATATTTTCACATTCGGAGGAGACTGTTGGTAATTGTAGTTTCGTAAGTAGCCCACGCCGCAGCGATAAGCGCTGTTGTTGTAATGATTCCCATCCCAGATCCTGTATCATTTCCGTAACGCTGTCTCCCCTGTATCATGACAATACGAAACGAGCTGCCCTTCCTTGGACTCTTTCGATGTCCTCTGTCAAACCCACCTGATAAGGATCCCACACTGGGCAGCAATACTCCACAAATGGACGGACAAGTGTAGTGTATGCAGTTTCTTTAGTAGTTCTGTTGCATCTTTTAATAGTTATGCCAATAAAACGCAGTCTCTGGTTCACCTTTCCCACGACATTATCTGTGTGTTCTTTCCAATTTAAGTCAGAAGTAATTATAATTCCTAGGTATTTTGTGGAATTTACAGCCTTCACACTTGATTGATTTATCATGTAAACAAATTTTAACGGATTTCTTTTCGTACTCATGTGAACGACTTCACACTTCTCATTATTTAGAGTCAACAGCCAATTCTCACACCATACTGATATCTTATTCAAATCGTTCTGCAGTTGGTTTTGATCTTTAGATGATTTTACTAGATGGTAAATGATGGCATCATCTGCAAACAACCTAAGAGAGCTACTTAGATTTTCCCCTAAATCGTTTATGTAAATAAGGAACAGCAGAGGACCAATAACACTACCCTGTGGAACACCCGAAATCACCTCCATTTTAGTCAATGCCTTTCCATCGATTACTACAATCTGTGTCCTCTCTGAGAGGAAATCCCCTATCCAGTCGCAAATTTGGGCCGATATACCGTAACCACGCAATTTGATTAAAAGCCGTTTGTGAGGTACAGTGTCTAAAGCCTTCTGTAAAACAAAAAAATACTGAATCAATTTGTGAACCCTTGTTGATAGCACACATCACTTCATGTGAGTAAAGAGCTAGTTGTGTTTCGCATGAACGATATTTTCTAAATCCATGTTGACCTTGGGCCAATAGATCATTCTGTTTGAGATAATTCATAATATTTGAATACAGGATGTGTTCCATAACCCTGCTGCAAATTGAAGTCAATGAAATAGGTCTGTAGTTTAGTGGGTTACTCCTACTTCCTTTCTTGAATATAGGTGTGACCTGTGCAACTTTCCAATCTTTTGGTACAGATCCTTCTTTGAGAGAGAGGTTGTATATGGCTGTTAAGTAAGGAGCTATCGCTTCAGCACAATCAGATAGAAATCTAATGGGCATACAATCTGGACCAGAAGACTTGTTCTTGTTAAGTGATTTTAGTTGCTTCACTACTCCGATAATATAAACTTCTACATTACTCATTACGGCCTCTGTTCGTAATTCGAAATCTGAGACATTGGTTTCGTCTTCTTTGGTGAATGAGTTTCTAAAAGCTATGTTTAGTAACTCTGCTTTAGTAGCGCTGTCATCGGCAGGATTGCCATTATTATCACATAGTGAGGGTATTGTTTGTGTTTTGCCCCTAGTATATTTAACATATGACCAAAATATCTTAGGGTTTTCAGTCAAATTTTGAGAAAGAGTTTAGTTGTGGTAAGTATTGTAGGCATCTCGCATTGAACTCCTTGCTAAATTTTGAGCTTCTGTGTAGGATCGCCAATCTTGGGGATTTTGTGTTCGTTTAAATTTAGTATGCCTTTTCCGTTGCTTTTGCAACAGTGTCCTGACCTGTTTTGTGTTCCAAGGAGGATCACTTTCTTCTTTTATTAATTTATTTGGTATAAAACTGTCAATTATGGGCCTTGTTCCTTTGTCAGTATAATAATGAGATTTGTTTCCACTCTGCAGCTTAATGTTTCAGAGCTGATGCTCTCTCATGCCTACCAAAGGGGCCTGACCCCATTCTCAATAAGGATGAAATACTTGATAAGTTGGTGCTACTTTGTGCCTGCCAATCCCATGTCCAACAAGTGATGTAATGGTATCTATCTACCAGGTGTATATTTAAGAGTCTGTGCTTCAAGAGTGGTATCCAATGATTAAATTACAGACTGTCATTTTGTTCCAGGAATATTGCCATATTGCCAGTGGACTAAGAAATTCAGTTAAAACCACAGTGGTGAGTGAAGTCTGATCCAGGCATATGTTTTCATTATTTACATAAGATCAAGAAAATTACTAATGTGTTGTCTGATTGATTTACTTGCATTACTGAGGACATTATCTTGACTCTTTTCCTTTTACCTGTTGTTAAAATAAATTGTTAATTAAGAACTACATGGCAATAATTATTTATTAAGAGTGTGTGTGTGTGTGTGTGTGTGTGTGTGTGTGTGTGTGTGTGTGCGGAGGGGGGTTGGAGGGGCGCGCGCGCGCGGTCTTTAATATTGTTTCTCATAGTATAAACAATAGAAATGTGGAAACACTGTGGGCCCTACAGACGACAGGATAGGACAGGACAGGATGTTTAGCGCACACAACAGCAAGGTCTCTAGTGCCCTGGCAAAATAATTAGATGACAAGTGTGAAATGAGTCAACAGTAAATAAAAAAAGAACAGACAATAGAAGGATGTACTGCAGAGTCAACAAAACAAATGCCCAAACACATATTGCAAATCAGCGATGTAAGGTGCTTTACTAAAGTACAACCTTGTTGTTGTTGTGGTCTTCAGTCCGGAGACTGGTTTGATGCAGCTCTCCACAATACCCTATCCTGAGCAAGCCTCTTCATCTCCACATAAGAACGACAACCTACATCTGTCTGAATCTGCTTACTGTATCCATCTCTTGGTCTTCCCCTGCGATTTTTTCCCCACACACTTCCCTCCAACGCTAAATTAACAATTCCTTGATGTCTAAGAATGTGTCCTACCAATCTATCCCTTCTTTTAGTCAAGGTATGCCAGAAATTCCTTTTCTCCCCAATTCTGTTCAGTACCTCCTCATTAGTTACGCGATCCACCCACCTAATCTTCAGCATTCTTCTGTAGCACCATATTTCAAAAGCCTCAATCCTCTTCCTGTCCGCACTGTTTATCGTCCATGTCTCACTCCCATACAAGGCAACACTCCATACAAATGCCCTCAGAAAGGACTTCCTTAGGCCTAAATCAATATTCGATGTTAACAAATTTCTCTTTTTCAAAAACGCTTTTCTACCCATTGCCATTCTGCATTTTATATCCTCTGTACTGCGCCCATCATTTGTTATTTTACTGCCCAAGTAACAAAACTCATCTACCTCCTTTATTGCTTCGTTTCCCAATCTAATTCCTTCAGCATCACCTGATTTTCTTACACTGCACTCCATTACCCTAGTTTTGCTCTTGTTAATGTTCATCTTATATGCACCTTTCAGCACACTGTCCATTCCATTCAATTGCTCTTCCAGGTCCTTTGCTGTATCTGACAGAATTACTATGTCATCGGCAAAACGCAATGTTTTTAATTCTTCCCCCTGAACTTTTATACCTTCACCAAATTTCTCCTTGCTTTCCTTTATAGCTTGTTCAATGTACAAATTGAATAACATTGGAGAAAGGCTACAACCCTGTCTCACTCCCTTCCCAACCACTGCATCCCTTTCATGCCCTTCAACTCTGACAACCGCTGTCTGGTTTTTGTACAAGTTGTAAATAACCTTACGCTCCCTATAATTTACTCCTGCTTTTTTCAGAACTTTAAAGAGTTTATTCCAATCAACATTGTCAAAAGCCTTCTCCAAATCTACAAAAGCTAGAAATGTAGATTTGCCTTTTCTTAATCTATCTTCTAGGATAAGCCGTAAAGTGAGTATTGCCTCCCGTGTTCCTACATTTCTCCTGAACCCAAACTGATCTTCCCCGAGGTCGGCTTCTACCAGCTTTTCCATCCTTCTGTATATAATTCGCGTTAATATTTTGCAGCCATGACTTATTAAACTGATGGTTCTGTAGTTTTCACACCTGTCTGCACCTGCTTTCTTAGGGATGGGGATTATAACATTTTTCTTAAAGTCTGAGGGTACTTCACCTGTCTCATACATCTTACACACCAGGTGAAACAATTTTGTCATGGCTGGTTCTCCCAGAGACTTCAGTAGCTCTGAGGGAATATCATCTATTCCAGGGGCCTTGTTTCGACTTAGGTCTTTCAGGGCTCTGTCAAATTCTTCTCTCAGTACAGTATCTCCTATTTCATCTTCATCTACATCCTCTTCCCTTCCTACAATATTGTCTCGAAGTTCATTTCCTTTGTAGAGCCCCTCTATATATTCTTTCCACCTTTCAGCTTTCCCTTCTTTGCTGAGAACTGGTTTCCCATCTGAGTTCTTGATATTCGTAGAATTACATTTCTTGTCCCCAAATGTCTCTTTTATTTTTCTGTAGGCTGTATCTATTTTCCCCCTTCTTATACATTCTTCTACAGATTTGCATTTGGCTTCTAGCCACTCCTGCTTAGCCATTTTGCTCTTCCTGTCAATCTCATTTCTTAGTCGTCTGTACTCCATTTTGCCTGTTTCATTTACTGCATTTTTATATTTTCTCCTTTCATCGATTAAATTTAGTATCTCCTGTGATATCCAAGGATTTTTTGTAGGTCTTGCCTTCCTACCTATTTTGTCCTCTGCTACCTTCACTATTTCATCTCTCAATTTTACCCATTCCTCCTCTACTGTTTTATTTCCCCCCCGTTTCTGTCAATTGTTGCCTAAAGCTCCCTCTGAAATTTTTAAGAACCTCAGGTTCCTTCAATTTATCCAGGTCCCATCTCCTTATTTTCCTACCTTTTTGTAGTTTCTTTAGTTTCAGCCTACAGTTCATAACCAACAAGTTATGGTCAGAGTCTATATCTGCCCCTGGGTATGTCTTACACTGTAGAACCTGATTCCGAAATCTATGTTTTACCATTATAAAATCTATCTGATATCTTCCGGTGTCTCCTGGTCTCTTCCACGTATACAACCTTCTTTCGTGATTCTTGAACCAGGTGTTTGTTATAACTAAATTATGTTCTGTGCAAAATTCTACCAGGCGGCTTCCTCTTTCATTCCTTTTGCCCAGACCATATTCACCTACTATCTTCCCTTCACTGCCTTGTCCTACTACCGAATTCCAGTCTCCCATAACAATTAAATTTTCCTCTCCCTTAATTGTCTGAATAATTTCCTTTAGCTCCTCATATATTTCTTCGATTTCCTCATCATCGGCAGAGCTAGTTGGCATATAAACCTGTACTACTGTTGTCGGTGTTGGCTTCGTATCTATCTTGACAATGATAATGCGATCACTGTGCTGGTCATAGTAGTTTACCCGCATTCCTATTTTCTTATTCAATATCAATCCTACTCCTGTGATACCCCCAACTGATTTTGTATTTATAATCCTGTACTCACCTGACCAGAAATCCTGTTCATCCTGCCACCGAACTTCACTAATCCCCACTATATCTAACTTCAACCTATCCATTTCCCTTTTTAAATTTTCTAATTTTCCTACACGATTAAGGGATCTAACATTCCACGCTCCGACCCGTAGAATGCCAGTATTGTCTTTCCTGATGATCACATCCTCCTGAGTAGTCCCCGCCCGGAGATCCGAATGGGGGACTATTTTACCTCCGGAATATTTTACCCGAGAGGATGCCATCATCATATGTTCATACAGTAGAGCTGCATGTCCTCGGGAAAGGTAACGGCTGTAGTTTCCCCTTGCTTTCAGCCGTTCGCAGTAGCTGTGTGGCAAAGCCACATTAGCTGATGTTACAAGGCCAGCTCAGTCAATCATCCAGACTGTTGCCCCTGTAACTACTGAAGAGGCTGCTGCCCCTCTTCAGGAACCACACGTTTGTCTGGCCTCTCCACAGATACCCCTCCGCTGTGGTTGCACCTACGGTACGGCTATCTGTATCGTTGAGGCACGCAAGCCACCCCACCTCGGCAATGTCTGTGGTTCATGGGAGTGGAGTACAACCTTAGAAGTACATAAAACACAGTATCAGAGTATAGCAGTACGCTGATCTCTGATGTTAAAGTTATAAGTGAGCCCTCCTGTATAACACTAAAACCTCTAGCCTAAGAGCTTAGGCCAGAGTCAAGAAAGTTCACAAAATTGTAAAATGTTTGTCACACTCACCTCGTTATCAGCTAAGACAGTGGGCAGGGCACCACCAAGATTAGCTGCTGCCCTCTCAGCATGATATAAAATACACTCAATTAAAATGTGGCATACAGTGATTTGCACGCCACAAGCATCACAAATCAGTGGATCCTCTTGACATAATAAAAAGCTGTGGGTCAAAGGGCTGTGCACAATGTGGAGGCACGTCAGGAGCACTTCAAAATGCCTGAATGGCTGGTAGGAGGTTCGCCACGGTCGAACAGTTGGTTTAACCAATCGTAGTTTATTACCTGTCAGTGCCAGCCATGTCTCCTTCCACAACTGAAGGGACCTCTGGCAAAGCACAGATTAGATGTTCCACAAGGGAATGGCACACTCTTTGACATTTGGGTCAGGCTGCCTTGGCAGCCACATCATCTGATTCATTATCCCGAATCACAACATGCCCAGGTACCCAAAGAAATGACACCTCTTTCCCCCACCATTGGAGGAGGTGTAGTTGCTCATGGATCAATTGTGTGATAGTTTCGACTGGGTACATGACGTGCAGTAACTGTAGGGCACTAAGGGAATCAGAGAAGAGTAGAAATTTTGAACCTCGAGCATACCTGATGTGTTCTAGTGTTGGAGGACGGAATGCAGCTCTGCCGAAAAAACCCGAGTAGGCAGTGGGCAGGGGAATCCCTATGATGTGATCTGGAAACACTACAGAACACCTGACAGAGTCCCCTTCTTTCGATCCGTCAGTGTACACCATTGCACAATCACAATGCCTATTTAAAATGTTAAAAAATTCCGACTGAAACATGATGTTTGGGGTGCAATATTTTTTAAAACTTGTTAAATCCTGAAGGAGTCTGGGCCTATGTAATAACCATGGGGGATATCTACTCCAGCTTTGACATAAAACAGTTAAATCTGACACACCCATATCTAAAAAACAGTCCTTAGCACAAATCCCAAAAGGCGTAGCCAATTACGAAACAGCCTTTCCATAGGTGGCCGAGCAACAGTATTGTAAGCAGGTGTATATGGAGTGGACAATGTGGCATATGCCTGGCACATCATAAGGAGCTGTTGCCATATGGAAAGCGGTGGCTTAGAAGCCTCAGCGCAAAGGCTTGGTATAGAGCTGGTTCGAAATGCCCCGGTAGCCAACAGAATCCCTTCATGGTGCACCATGTCCAACATTTTTAGGTAGGAAGGTCTTGCAGACCCATACACCGTGCAACTATAATCAAGTTGGGATCCTATAAAGGGTCTATAAAACTGGAGCAGACGAGTCCTGTCAACTCCCCAAGAAATGTAACTAAGACACTTTAAAATACTGAGTGCTTTGAGGTACCGTCTCTTCAAGTCTTTAAGATGCGGCTACCAGGTAATTTTAGACTAAAACATGAGACCCAGAAAACGCACAGTGTCTTTAAAATTCAGGACAGTGTCCCTCATCCGTAGTTCAGGTAGGTTAAAAATGGAATGTGAAGGGTTAAAAAGAACACACACGGACTTCTTGGTTGAAATTTTAAAACCTGTCTTCTGCGCCCATTCGTCCAGCCAGCAAAGAGTTAGCTGCAACTGGCGAGTTGTTGTTGCAAGGCTACAAGACGAGCAACAGACAAAGAAATCATCAACAAATAATGAACACTGGACAGGACGTTTCACAACAGAAGTAATACTGTTATAGCTATAGCAAACAACGTCACACTTGAAACACTACCCTGAGGGACCGTTTTCCTGCTTAAAGCGGTCAGAGAGCATGCCCCCAACTCAATACCTAAAATAACGTGGAGAAAGGAAAGACTGAATAAAAAGGGAAAGCAACCATGAAATCCCCATTCGTGAAGCTGCCCAAGTATAAGATGCCTCCAGTAGTATCGTAGGCCTTTTCGATATAAAAAAGTACACCCAGAAGGTGATGACGGTGCAGGAAAGCCTGTTGTATAGCCAACTCCAGAGAGGCCAGGTTATTGAAGGTGGAACAATATCTCGTGAACCCACACTGGAAGCGACTAAGGAGCTGCCTGGATTACAACACCCAGACAAGGCGGCAGTTGACTATCCACTCTAAGGTCTTTCTCACACAACTAGTGAGTGCAACATTATGATAACTGCTTGGGCATTTTCGATCTTTCCTGAGTTTTAAAAGGGGGATTAAAACTGATTCTCTCCACGAGTCAGGAAAGTGACCTGATTGGCATGACTGGCATTAAAAAGATTCAGGAGGATTCCTTTATTTCGCTGTGTTAGGTGCTGCAGCAGACTATAGTGGATCCTATCATTGGCAAGGGATGTATCATGTGCCACAGACAAAGCAGGGCAGTTATAATCCTGAGGACCAATGGACCTGAAGTCCAAATTGCCCCTCTCAGCAATCACTCTGTGGCGCTGGAATGCCGCATATTGACTGGCAGTGGCTGTAACACTGGCAAAATAGATAGCCATGGTCTGGGGGCAATGTCTCGTGGGCTGGTTTGGAGAACGCCATTCCCCATGACATCAGCCACTGGACATCTTCCTCCTTTCCTAGAAATCATCCATATGGTCTCCCATACAGTGGAACTTTTAGTAGAGCAGGTAACAATAATCAGGAACTGTTGCCAAGATCTCTTTTGGCTCTCTCTTATAATTTGGTGACATTTGGTCCTTGCAAACTGAAAGGCCGTGAGGTAGTCTGCAGCTGGGCGGCTCTTAAATCTACGCAGAGCTACACGCCTGGCCCAAATTGCAAAGGGACACTCAGCAGCCCACCCCCAGGGACAGGCTGCCATTTTGGTCACCCTAATGACAGCGTCACAGATGCTTCAGCAGCACCTTGGATCTTTTGAGTGATACAGTCCTCCCATTCCTGGACATTGCCACGAGTTTCCAGCTCTGCGAGTTGGATAAACAGTGTCAAGTCGACTTTACTGATAACCCATTGAGGTGGTCGGCATTCAGGCTCTACTCTGTCTGGCAGGTGAAGCCAGATGGGGAAATGGTCACTGCCATGCAGGTCATCAATCACTTCCCATTGTGTAGAGTGGTGAGGACTGGAGAGCAAAGTGAGAAATCTATGGCTGCGAATGACCCCATTGCAGTACAAAAGTTGTTTAATAAATGTGCGCTCGATTACAAGAGAAGCCAATTGGTCGCTCGATCCCTGCGGCAGGTACTGGGAAAGCCCCAAAGCATGTTGTGTGCATTAAAATCACCACAGAGGATGAAAGGGTGGGGAGCTGTGTTAGAAGGTCTTTGAGGGCCGCTAAATTGAAGGTGCCATGAGGTGGCACATACAAGGGAGCACTCCGTCAAACAGTGATGCACATATACAGATACTACAACAGCTTGTAAATGTGTTGAGAGAGAGGGGCTAGGAGTTATAGTATTAGTAAAAATAGCCACTCTGCCTCTTGCTCTCACACTGCTGAGATTGTCCGTTTTTTGGAAAAGCTTCAGGTAGTATAACTTCGACATAGTCTGAAAGGTTCATTGCTGCTTTTGCTGTGACTGCATTTTGCTGGTAACTTTCTTTGGTTTAGGTTGCTTGGTGGTGGATACAGAGGACGTGGTTGCAATTATGATGGTGGTAGTGGTGGTGGCAGGTTCTGCAGTAAGAAGTACCACAGGCTCTGCAGAGGCAGTGTCTGTACCTTTATCGGCTGTTGTAAGTAGGGCTACAGGAGATGCAGGTTTTGCGGCCTTACAGGTGCACTGGCAAGTGCCTGTGTTGGTGCCTACACTGACAACCTCCATTTGTGTGCAGGCATCAGCTCTGGCAACTGGCTCTTGCAGTACAGAAGTGACGGAGGTGGTAAACGCAGGAGGTTTCATGGCCTTTAAGGTCTTCTCTGCCTCTGCATAGGAGATACGCTGAGTTGTTTTAATTTGCTGATCTTCTTCTCCTGAAGGTAGACCGCACAGTCCCAGACTGGGTGGTCACCTGAACAGTTAACACATGTCAGTGTGGAGTACAGTCAAATCCTTTGTGTGCTGCCTTCCCACATTTGCCACAGGTAGCTTTTACCTTGCATCCCAAGGTGGTGTGCCCAAAGCACTGGCAATTGAAATAGCGCATGGGGTTAGGGACATAGAGTCTTACATTTAAGCACAGAAAACCCGCCTTAACATGTTCATGTAATCGAGGGCTATTGAAGGTGAGGATGAAGGACTCAGATGGGATGAATTCTCTAGCCACCCTTTTCTTAATATTCTGCACATTGACTATGCCTTCTGCAGTCCATTCTTCCTTCAGTTCATCCAGTGGGATATCAATCAGATCCCTACAGTAGACTACGCCTTACTATAATTAAGGGTACTGTGTAGCTCCATTTCAATTTTATATTGCCCAAGAGTCTTTGCTGTTTGAAGTTTGGACACCTGTTGGGAAGTTGATGTTTCCACCAACAGAGTGTCATTCCACAACTGTTTTACTGAATTCAAGTTACTAACAATTCCTTCAAGACCTTTGTTGATATATTAGGGCGAAACCTTTTCAAACAAACCTTCCTTTCTCTTCACAACAAGAAACACATTCTGGTTAACAGCCTGTGTTCTGTTATTCCTGACAAAAATTTTTTTTGAAGAACTGAGGACTGGATCCAAGCCCTCTTCTTTGGTTGGGTGTTGGTACCCCCCAGTGGTACACCCATCCCACTAGGATGTGGAAAATTACTCAATAGGTCCATCTCGATCCCACAAGCAGCTTGGGAACTAAATGTCCACCTAGACAGAGCTCCCCACTGAGGTATGGCAGTATCCCCAGAGGTTGCATGCTAGCGACTGTTCCACTTCAACATCCATGCATCCCATCAGCACGTAGCACACCTTGGGATTAAAGGGTTTTTATAGAGGTCTGCACCATCCTCACGACCCAGGTGGTCGAGCCAAGATCCCCGTTCCCTGGTACACATAACGTTCCACCGCCATGCCACACAGTGGTCGCTGAAACGTGCCCAGAGTTTATGGTGTCTAGAGGACTGGTGCCACCCACCAATCCCCAGCTCAGCACCCCGGGTTCGCCAAGCCCATACTCGGCAAATTAATGCTTAGCCCCTGACGGGAGGTTGGTGATGGTGAGCATATTAGTACTAATAATGTGATCCCAATTTATCATATAAGTTTCATGGAGAGCTACTGACTGCCAGTTAATCACCGCACTGCGCCTTTACAACAGTAAATGACCAATAGAACTAATAGTGGCCATGACAGACAAGGCATGTGAGAGTACAGGGATGGTGAATAACCCTGCCAGGGGTTCACGATTTATAATTGGCGCGGTTCAGGACACTGCGGAGAGGCTGGAACACTACAGTTTATGCCTATGGTATCAGTGGAGTGCTACTACTATTATGCGAAGTGGTTCAACCTCTACTGACTCCCCACTGCCATTGCCAATGGTGGAATAAGTGTGGTAAAGGTTACTGTTGTTGTGGCTGGAACTGATTTCAGTAACACACAAATTGCTTCTATAAAGCAAGCATCTTGTTGTTCTCTACGAGAAATGATGATGCCATTTGTGGGCTCACAACCATGGGCTCAAATGGTAATGGAGGTGCGGCTGTGAACACTGGGCTTACTGATTTTGGATCAGCAATTTGATGATTGTCCAATGTCTAATCATAGTAAAAGCTTAGTTGGATTACAACTGTACTGTGTATGAGGGCAACGCCTGCTCCTCAGGTGCATAGGAATGAGAAAGAGACATTTTTTAAATTTTTCGTAAATTATTTGTTCAGTCTGCCGGGTCAGGCTGCCACAAGGCCATGCCTGTGAGTGGAACTTTCTGCATGCTTGCTCCCGACACATGCCTATTGTATCGGCATTTCTAGATGGCTCACTTCTGCTGATGAGTGTATGGTGTATGCCACCCCCCCCCTTGCCATACACAGAACCCAGCCATCAACTACAAGCTGGACTGGTGATCACCTGGGGCACGCTGTACTGGGACCTGAATGACAGACCCTCTGATTCCAAGATGTACCTTTACTTTAGGGAAAGGTGTTGAATTCCCCCCTAGTCCCATTTAGCACCATGCAATGGTTTTCTGTAATAAAACCCATTTGATTTTCTCCATAATTTTACACCCTCCTAATTTATGCTCCATGCCAACTCCTTGGTCCTGACAGCTTATCACAAATTAGCTTACCATACTGTTGAGATGAGTTTAGGCATGAATTTCGATTAATGAGGGCCAGAAGCCTGAAAAACCACCGCGAAACAGTGGTTTGGTATTCAGCTGCATGTGCTATCTTCATGGCTACAGGCAAACATCCTTAACAGCACTGGCTACACACTGAGTCAGAGCACAGCATTATGAGACATGCCAGCCCACCATAATGATGCCACACTACAGAGGACTGCTGCGTGCAACCACGAGCCACCATTCTGTGCCATTGCTGCATCTCCTGATGCCTCCTCTACATCGCCGTTTCCTGCCACGTTGCAGACGTATGGTGCCGCACCATGAGACTCTGACATTCACTGACACAGCCCCATAGCTGCCGCCAGCATAGTTCACTGACACAGCTTCTGTGCAGCTGCCTGACAAGCTGAATAATGCCGCCTCCACTGGCTGTGCACTGCCTCCATGCACCACTTCCAACACAGCCAACTGCCATGCTGTCCACCGCTACCCTGGTGCCTCCAATACTGCCAAGTCACAACGTTTTATAACACCGCGATAAAGTCTCCACTGGTGCAACTGCTGTCACAGCTTCAACTGATCCTGCCTAATGTGAGCAATCACACAGGTACACAACACAGTCCAGAAGCCGAAGGGGATGGTTGTATGACTGTGTTGTGTGCCTGTGTGATTGCATGAGTGTTCTATTTTCTGAAGAAGGCCATGGCCGATAGCTGAAAGCATTGTATGTGTGTGTCTTTTGTATGTGCCTGTCGCAGCTCGTCACCACATCTTTGCGGTGAGTTGCAAACTGTCCTTACTATATTATTAATTCCAACCTGGACTTTCCATTATTATATTTTGGAATAAAAATTTTCATTGACAAAGATTAGAAAACTAACTTTTTGCCTTATTAGTGTATGATAAATTCATTATTTTATAATTCAATTTTATTGTGTTTTATACTTATTCTTTTTCAGCGACAACATGTTTTTATTTTTTATTACTTTTTTTTTTATTATTGAGAGCATTTAATGATGCTATATTCTTCACTTATATGGCATTATGCAATTCTTACTGTCATACTAGTGATACCAATTATGATTGTGAAGTGACCCCTTAGGTATAAAAGTGCCATTTACACTTCCACATTGTACACCAATTGTTATTCGCGCCCGCACAAAACTTCGTAAACTAATAAAACCCATTTGATTTTCTCCAAAACTTCACATCTTTCTTATTTCCATGTCCACATCTTGGCACAACTGGGTGGAACAGTATGAAGTGGAAGCAAGGAAACCCATTTGAGTTTCCTTTGGGAAATTGCTGTCATCTTATTCAGAAGAGCCGCTCTGCCTCCGAGTTGGAAGCTGGATAATAGGAAAGATCTTCAGAGGTGTCATGTTGTTTTCTTTACAAAAGGAATACATTTTGCTGAATAAGAATTAAGGAGCACTAACTGCTTTCTCCATAGCAAGTACAGTTGCCAGTGCCAGTGATGGATAATTGTGACAACCATTAATGATATCTTGGAAACAGAAGGAAAATTCAAGAGAGTGTTCTCAATGAGTAATATAAACCCAAAGTTATCACTCCCTTTAGGGGTAATGAAGAAAATATCTGTCCAATGCCTGGTCAACATAAATGACCCCTTGCGAATCCCTTCATGCTGGACATCCCCACTCTGACTTTGGTAATATTTCAGGACATGAGGATGGACCATCGTGTGTTCAGCCACTGCAAGGTGTGTCCCACACTAAAAGGCATATTTTACAAGCTCAAATAATCCACTTGCAATTGTGCCCTTCAAGAGAGCAGACATAAAATGCATTATCAGTCTGAGAAAAGTTTCCTAAATGCCTAAAAATAATATACCATTGGAATTTGACACCATTTTTAGTAACCCAATTTGTAAGCACATGATATTTGTGAGGCTTGGGATCAATTAATGTTTTATTGGTTCAATAATGATTGGAACTCAGCCAAATTTTATTCACAGGGAGATTTTCAATCTTTCTCACATGGACTGACACTTTAATCCAAATTATAGATGATTTACCAGACACTCAGCTGAAGAAAAGTGAATTTGCTTTTCTTGCATTTTAGGCCACTGTCTCCAAATTGTATTGTCAAAAAGATGTCAAAGACAAAGTTTGGAACGTAGAAAATACTGGCAGAACTGGAGCTGTGAGGGAAGAGTGAGAGTCATGTCTGTATAGATAAGTTAGTAAGAGGAGTGTCCATCAAAAGCCAAGTTCTGAGTTTGAGTACTGGTGCTCCGTAAGGTTTTAATATTCCAAGTAGTTTCTATCAGTTTGAAACACAAAGAGAAAAATCTGCCCTACTTCTCAAATACTGCACAGGCATCTTTTAGTCAGCATGCACACATTATTACTGTGAACCATGGCATAACTTGAGAATGTGAATGCACATCCCTCTGATCATAAGTACTGTGGATGGTATCACTTTATGTCACACCCACTATATAAAGAAAGAACTGGATCAGCACTATACCTCATAAAATATTCAAAAGAAATATCTTCACAAATATGTGGACTGAATTTTTATTTTAATACATGAAAAATAACAAACATACCCATGTTCAATGAGCCACTGAATGCGATCATCTGCATCATATGGGCTTGCAACAACAATATCTTTTGGGCTGACAATGAAGAAACGATTCTCTTCAATAAGACATTCTGAAAGAAAAATAATATTCATCTGTTATAAATCAGTGTATTCATGAAGATTAAATATTATTAAACTTAATGGTAAGTAACACTTGGGGGCACAAAAAAAAAAAAAAAAAAAAAAAAAAAAAAAAAAAAAAAAAAAAAGACTGGGATGAAAACAGGTAGCATAAAACTGCTGCTATAATAGCAACTTTGACCGTATGAAGCTTTAAATAGAATCACTTACTTCTATGGTCAGAAATAAACCTTCTGATTTTCGCATTAACGTGGAAACAGTTCATGAAAAGAAAACAGGTACAGACTTAAGGGTTGGAAAATGTACTCATGGAAGCCAAAGTTCTAATACAGCAAAAAGCGAAGGTAGCACAGTGCTAAAAAAAAAAAATGGATTCTTAACAAACAGATTCATTTCAATATCTGTTTGTCTTAATTTAGACTTTCCACAGTTTCACATCTCAAGCAAATGCCAGAATATTTCCAAAATAAATATGATACTGTTTTCTCCTGTCTCCCTTCTTTGAACTATTGGGCTTGCAGTTAAGTCTCATATCACCTTAATGCTGTAGGGACATTAAGCACTAACATTCCTTTTTTCTATGTCAGCACAGTCAATAAGTGAAGTCATCACATTTTCATTTCTTTTGAAATCTTGTCTGCTGTTATTAAAACATAGATTAGATGCAAAATTTAGCTTGTGTTGGAAAAGCTGTAAGATTGCACCTACTTCTTGACGAAAAATTGTCAGCTGTTACTGATTGTGCACTTCTGACTAGTCCAATTTCCTTGGAAACTGACCTCACTAATTATGCAACAGCTTTTCAACAATTAAATTTTGAAATCAATAAAGTAAACAGATACAGAAGCTTTATCATATTAGTCATGATCCCGATTTTAACGCCTCTAAGCCCATGTTTAAATACTTCTAAGCGTACTTTCTTCAGTTACAGTTGCTGCTAACAGCCATATTTAAGACTGTGGTAAAATTTTGTTTGAAAAATAAAGCACACCCTGGACAAGCTTTCCAGAAGTTTAAAACTGACTTCCAAACTTGGACTCAAACCCTAAACCCCCACTTCCTGCCTTTCTTATTGACTGAACTATCTAGCTCATGGCTATTCTTCCACTGGTACTGATCTCTTACCTTACAGACTTGACAGAAGCTCTCATGTCCATAGTAGTAGTACATTTTGAAGAAAAGGTATTATTGAGGTGTATCTTAACCACAGTCTTGGGCATTGATTTCAGGTCATTTCTACATAATATCCTTTCCTCCAGGAGTTCTAGTTCAGCAATACATGCGGGAGAACTACTCTAAAGTTTAGAAAGTAGGAGATGCACAGACAGTCTAAGGTTTGATGGTGGGTCACGTGCCTTGCCCCGATAGTTCAGTCAGTAAGAGCAATGGTTGTGAAAGTTAAGGTACTGGTTTCAAGTCCAAGTTGTCTACACAGTTTTTATCAGGCAAGAAGTTTGAAAATAGCGCACATTATGATGCAAAGTAAAATGCCGCTCTTGCTCATATGCAATGGCTGTGTACTTCTTGCTTCTGTTGCAACAAAATACCACATTCTTACCATTTTGAAACTGTATGTTAGATGCTGCCATGTTACAGTACATCTGTGGTATTGTCATATTTTCCCACTGATCCATATCATAGCCATACACATGATTATAAAGGATGAGGTGCTTAAAACTGTTTTATGGAATATTTGTAAAAATACAAATCAGATTTAAAAAGAAGTTGTGATAAAAGTTGTTTACCTCCAAGAAGGACATTCATGAACATAAAGCTTGACCCCCTGCATCATCCCCCGTGACGGGAGGGGGGGGGGATGACTCTGAAATCTTAAATAGGAACCCCTATTTTTTATTGCAGATTTCAGTTTTCCAAGAAAAAAATATGTAACTTTTGTATGAAACATTTTTTCATTTCATGACAGATGGCATTGTAATTGGTAAAAATGAAAATGAGTCAAAAATTGTTGAAAAATAGTAATCTCAGTGAAATACACATCTTATTAGGAAAGTCAGGGTGCAGTTGGACTCTTTCTCTAGCTTTAACACCTCCAGTTTCAGTAAACAGTAGGACAATAGTGGGAAAAGTCGTTTCAGAATATGCACTCCTATCAAGGAGCAGATTAGGATACCTTTGACGAGATTCTTCAACATTTCTCTGAAGTTCAATGTATGAGGAAATGACGTCTGTTCTCTCTGCAATCATTGCAACAATTGCTTAGAGGTGTGTACAGTCCAAATCATTGGAGAACAATTAACAGTCTGAGAGCATGTTCATGGTCTGTGCTTCATTTTATTGTGGGAGGTGTCACATGACAACATTATCAAAAATATCAAATCTGTACCTTGATTTTCCTAATCTCATGTGTATTTGTTTGAGATATTACACTTTTTCAACAATTTTCAATTCATTTTCATTTTTACTAATTACAGTGCCAGCTAACATGAAACAAAAAATGTTTCATACAAATACTACAAATTTTTTTCCTGGAGAATTGAAATCTGCAATAAAAAAAGATTTGAAAGTCAACCCCCAATCCCACCCACAGGAGTGGCACAGGGAGGTCTAGCTTTAAGTTAAGAGATGTCCCTGTTGGAGGAGAACAACTTTTATTGCAACTTTTTTAAATTTGATTTGTATTTTTCCAAATATTCAAAAAACGTAGTTTTAAGTGCTGCATTTAAAATTTTGGCATAAGTTTAAGCATTCACAAAAAATTAAAAAGGAGTTTTTGCTTTTGTTAAGGCACATTCCAGTATTCTACAAACTATTTGTACATCATTTAATGAAAATACATATGCATACTAACCCAGATGATACTCATTACATTTGTACTCCTGGTAACCTCTCATTGAGAGGCTATCTGTACATATTTCCATGTAGTCATCAGTTCCTGGTTCCACAACATATAGTTGTGGTCGTTGTGCTTTACCTTTTGAATCTGTTTCTTTCGAGTATCCCAGTAACACCAAGTTACTATTTAATGGTCCAATTCCACAAATATAAAATTCTGTTGTGAATGTAGACACTGTAAAAGGAAATTGATGTTTTCACATAGCACAACAAATAGTAAACACAGAATGTAATGAAATGATTGCAACAGTATCTTTGCAAAACATACACTGCAGGCCACACAAAACACACCTTAAAAGAAGCCTCCAAACCAGGTGAAATTAGCAACATGCATATACAGTGATGAGAGATGTGCATGATTGGCATTTCAGTACAGGCACACATCATGGGCATTTGTAATGCCACCTGCAAGTGCTACACATAAGGGTAACAAGACAGCCATGTGGAGGTACTGCAATTCTTTTTATGTGCAGTTATTTTGCATTAGCAGCTTCACTATGCCTCATACAAGACTGCAAACATCTTTTGAGCAGGTTTTAAAGTTTAACTGGGTAAGAAAATCTGCCTAAAGGGATTGCAAATTATACTTCAGAGGTAGAGAAACATGGCTGATAAATAGTTCAGACAGAAGGATAGAAGCTTTTGAAATGTGGTGCTACAGAAGAATGCTGAAGATTAGATGGGTAGATCACGTAACTAATAAGGAAGTAAATATCAACAATATTTCAATTCCTTGAGACATAAATTGTCTCATTATACCAAAAATGTAGAAGATGTATTTAGAGAGGCATTGAATTAACATTTGTGCTGTGGCCAGGATTCGAACCTGGAACCTTTTCTTAGTATGTAGATGCTTTAAAGTTCTCAGTTAACACAGCGTTATGGGTAAGGCAGCTATATCTTAGAGCACATCTCCCTCCACAACACATACTTTAATTCTGCCTCAATGTTCCCCTGTGAAATACATGTCAAATTGCCGGGGCTCTCCTACATTGATATCTTAGAAGAAGCCTTCAATCCAGGTGAAATTAGCAACATGCATTTACAGAGATGAGAGGGGCACATGATTATCATTTCAGCACAGTCACACATCACAGGTATCTTCAATACCTCTAATTGGAGAGAAAAGGAATTTCTGGCATACCTTGACTCAATTGGAAGGGAACATTCTTCGGCATCAAGGAATCGTGAATTTAGCATTGGACGGAAACATGTGGAATAAAAATTGCGGAGGAAGACCAATAGACGAATATAGTAAACAGATTCAAATAGATGTGGGTTGCCATTCTTATGAGGAGATGAAAAGGCTTGTTCAGGATAGAGCAGGGTGGAGAACTGCATCAAACCAATCTCTGGACTGAAGGCAACAACAACAACCACTTCACAGGAGTTGATGACTGGGTAACTGTGATGCAGATCTGTAATCGCTGGGTGCAGGAGGCAACAACGGACTGATGGGACCAATTTCACTTATATTATTGCAGCATTACACGTGATGCCTTTCAATATAACAATTGGAAGTAGGGATCAATGGGAGAAAATAGTTCGACACCGTACGGGGGATACTGTCTAGTTCACTGACGGGTCAAAATCCGACCAAGGTGTTGGGGCCGAGGTATATGGGGTGCAGCCAAGACTGGAGGGTGTCATCTCTCTAGGAAAAATGGCCTCAGTATTCCAGGCCGAAATCACTGCCATCAGGGCGTGTGTGGAGGAGAATTTGCATAGGTGCTACAAAGATCGTAGCATCTATATCTATTCAGACAGCCAGGCAGCCCTGAGATCACTGGCAGCTCCTGCAACAAGGTCTAAAATTGTTGCAGAATGTCACAGGGTTCTGATGGAGCTAGGAGAAAGCAATAGAGTAAACCTATTGTGGGTCCGTGGCCACTCGGGGATCAGTGGCAACGAACATGCCGACAGATTAGACAGAATGGGGGCAGAGACTCCATTTATTGGACCGGATCCTGTCCTGACAATCACCAAGGGAATGATCAAATTGGAGCTACGTAACTGGCTCAGAAGACAGCACGTAGAATATTGGACCAAAGTCTACCAACAAAAACATGGCGAGGTAATGATGCCAAAGCCATGTTTTAAAAGAAGCTCTGCAATCCTGGGCCTGAAGAGGAGAGAGATTAGACTCATGGTTGGATTGCTGTCAGGCCATGGGAATTTCAAAAAACACCTACATACAATGGGAATAACAGAAGAGGACCCTAAATGTAGGTTCTGTGATGACTGTGATGAAACTGCATCACATCTAATCTACGAATGCATTGCATTGGAGAGTAAAAGGCACAGAACATTTGGGACAACTAGACCCGAAGAAATTGTGTCTAATAAAGAACTGGTAAAGGGACTCCTTGCTCTGCTCAAGGGCATTGGTTGGCTTTACTAGATAAACAAGGAGCAATACCGCACAATAAACTTAGTTTCGGTGCGGGCAGTGGCGGGTTAGACCAAGACTGTTTTGGCTTCCCTGGAAAAATCAAATCAAATTACACGTGATGACAAGCATATTAAGTGCATAGCAGACATGGATTGCTCTGTCACCTCACAAACCATATAACAAGAAATTTGGTCTGTTGTGCAATAAGCAGTGTTTATCCACGCCATCCAATGTCATTTGCAGCAGAGTGAACTGTCCACAAGGCGTTCATTGCTGTGCTTACCACAAAATCAATGGCACAGGAATTTGTGCTGGCAATGGTGGAATGACAACAGACATTGACAACTGAACAGAAGGGCACTGTTTCTACCAATGAATCTATAGCATGCCTGCACCACCACTACCATCAGATTCGAATCTGGACGCATCATGGTAGGAGACTGTTGACCTATTGCTTTATGCAATGCCATACTGGTCCTGCTACCAGCATTATGCTCTGGGGTCTTATGAAATAAGAAAAACAGGATATTACACAACCAAACATGGCACACAATATTCAAGACTTCTTCATCGCACATTGCATTGCATTGCTGTCTTGGTTTCATCGTTCTCTCAATCGCTCATCTATCAAAAATGCCTGGTCAATTTTTGTGCTACAGCAAATCAACTTTGTGAAACCTTAACTTTTCCTGACGTAATGAATGTTCAAACAACTTACGGGCATGCTGCCGGGTGACGACGTCAACAACCGCCAATATTTCGGCAGGAGGACACCCTGCCATTCTCAAGGCACAACTGCACTCAAGGAAGCAATGTGCAAGCATATTTAATACCTCGGTTTGCAAAGGGTAAAAAAGGGAGATAACACACACAGTACAAGTCACTGCAGAGTCAACAGAACCAAAGATGACCAAACATCAAAATTATTGATAGTGACAGTTAATCAACAGGTGAGGCAGCATTAATTTTGTCCCCCTGTTTTTTGACGAGAGACAGTGCCGGATTTCAAGCAGTATTTAAACAAAAATCACCACCCCTGTTTATAAGGTTGCTTGCTAGTTTAATTTCAACAGCTTCCTTAATAACACTATCCCAATAGGAGGAATTGCATGCCAGAATCTCCGTGTTGTTGTATTTCATAGGATGACCAGTGCCAAGACAGTGTTCTGCAACAGCAGATTTGTTTGGCTGTTGTAAGCGCGTGTAACATTTGTGTTCCATACACCAGTCTTCCAGAGTACTGATTGTCTGACCAATATATGACATGCCACAACTGCAAGGAATACGATATACACCTGCCTTACACAAACCAAGATCATCCTTGGACCCCAAGAGGGCCTTTATCTTAGAAGGTGGTCAAAATCACATTTCACATCATATTTCTGCAAAAATACCACCAATCTTGTTGGAAATGCTTCCTGCGTAAGACAAAAAGTCCACAGATTTAGGTGCCACTTCATTACTATCGTCACTCACCCGTTGCACAGTAGGCTGATAGCGCAACACATGTTTTAGCTGTCTCTCACTATAACCATTCTGACGAAAGGTGACCTCGAGATGGGACAACTCAGCTGACAAACTTTCATGGTCTGAAATGACATGTGCCCTGTGAACCAAAGTACAAAGTACTCCTTCACGCTGAGCTGGATGGTGACAACTATCAGCTCACAGACACAAATCAGTGTGAGTAGGCATCCTATAAACAGAATGTCCCAATGTACCATCAAGAATGGCTGTCTCCCTTCCTTTATGTGTTGATCAGAAGGAAGATTGATGGTACATTGGGACATTCTGTTTGTAGGAAGCCTACTCACACTGATTTGTATCTGCGAGCTGTTAGTTGTCACCATCCAGCTCAGCGTGAAGGAGTACTTTGTACTTTGGTTCACGGGGCACATGTCATTTCAGACCATGAAAGTTTGTCAGCTGAGTTGTCCCATTTCAAGGTCACCTTTTGTCAGAATGGTTATAGTGAGAGAGAGATAAAATGTGTGTTCCGCAATCAGCCAAGTGTGCAACGGGCGAGTGACGATAGTAATGAAGTGGTACCTAAATCTATGGCCATTTTGCATTACACAGGAAGCATGTCCTACAAGATTGGTCTTATTTTGCGGAAATATGATGTGAAATGTGTTTTTTGACCACCTTCTAAGATAAAGGCCCTCTTGGGGTCCGTAAAGGATGATCTTGGTTTGCGTAAGGCAGGTGTACATCGTATTCCTTGCAGTTGTGGCATGTCATATATTGGTCAGACAATCAGTACTGTGGAGGACCGGTGTATTGAACACAACCATTACACACACTTACAACAGCCAAACAAATCTGCTGTTGCAGAACACTGTCTTGGCATCGGTCATCCTATGGAATACAACAACACAGAGATTCTGGCATGCACTTCCACCTATTGGGATAGTGTTATTAAGGAAGCTGTTGAAATTAAACTAGCAAACGACCTTATAAACAGAGATGGTGGTTTTTTGTTTAAATTCTTCTTGGAATCCAGCACTGTCTCTCGTCAAAAAATGGGGGGACAAAATGCTGCCTCAGCTGTTGATTAACTGCCACTATTGATAATTTTGATGTTTGGTCATCTCTGGTTGTGTTGACTCTGCTGTGACTTGTACTGTGTGTGTTATCTTCCTCGTTTACCCTTTGCAAACTGAGGTATTAAATACACTTGCACATTGCTTCCTTGAATGCAGTTGTGTCTTGAGAATGGCAGGGTGTCCTCCTGCTGAAATATTGGTGGTTGTAGACGATGTCACCCGGCAGTATACCCGTAAGTTGTTTGAACAGATCAACTTTGTCAATAGCTAGAAGCAGCATGGACTCTAACAGCAAACAAAGTATCCAGAACCCCCTTTCATTCAATTCTGAGGTATATAGTAGCAGTTATAGCCAGCAACTGAGCAAACACTAAATACTGATTTCATCATCTTCCTCACTTCTCATGGGTTTGTATTTTCAATCATACAATATTTCCACATTGTGTTATCCCTCAAATAAATTTGGCTGTGACAGCTCCATTCTACTTGGTGTTTCATTTTGGATGCCCAACGGTTAGTGCATTTAGCAACTTTCAAAAAACTTTACACACAATTTTAAATATTTCCAAAACTGTTTCTTACTGACAATCGCTATAAAATGAAAAAACAAGCTTATGGCATACTACTTTTCCACTGTTCATTCAGTAAAACCAGCATTCAGCAAGATGTTACATCTTATTGCTTCTGGCCTACTAACTTTATTTTTGAAACATTTTAAGCATACTCAATGGATATATACCACTGAAAGTATCTTTAAAATTTTATCATGGCACACCACATAGTTAAGGAAATATGAGGTCATAAACAACAAGGTGCATGACACAAGAGGTTTTAATTTATCGCAACTTTATTACCAACAGTATTCACAACGCATTTCACAATAAACTAGTGTCCAAAAGTTAACCATAATCAGGAATACTGGAAATTTAAAGGAGGAAATGTGAGTGATCACTGATAATTGAACTCAGTTTTTACCTACCAACCATATATGTCCTCTCTGTATACGAAAGGAGTAGTCATCTATGAATTGACTAGTGGCACAACTACAAGGTGAACAAGACTAGTGCCTAAGACCACTAATTCCTCACTCGTGTTTGTCCTGTAACAGTGAACGGAGTGTAGCCTCGTAGTTAAAGGGGCTACATTAATGCACGGCGACACCTTTTGGGCCCTGTTCTGCATGTTAGAATACTCAGCCACCTTGAAGCAGGCCAAACACAGATCAAAGTCTCAGTAGCCTTGAATGTGTCATTTCCAGGTTTTGGAGATGATTCTAAGACACAGGGTATGTTTGTCATAGGCCCGTATCAGGTCGACCAAGAGTAACTACCCCACAGCAGGACCAATATTGGCGTTAACTGCCCGCTAAAACCAGAATGCACTTGCATGACAATTGTTTACAGATGTTGCAGCTGCCTCAGGGGTTGCAGTTTCCCACCAAATTATGTACTGAAGGCTCTACCTCTACAAACATACTCCAAAATCCACTCAAAAGTGCATGGCAGAGGGTACCTAGTTCCAATACTACTTACTGCACTTGCTTTCCTTTTTTGCTCCCATATAGAATGAGGAAAAAATGACTACTTAGTGTGCATCTGTATGAGCCCTAATCTCTCTGATCTTATCTTAGTGGTCTTTATGCAAAATGTGCATTGGCGGCAGTAGAATCTTTCTGCAGTCCACTTCAAATTTTGGCTCTTTAAATTTATTCAACAGTGTTTCTCAGAAAGAATGTCACCTTTCCACCAGTGACTTCCATTTGAGTTCCTGAAGCATCTCAGTAATAATCGTGCATTGATTGGACCTACAAGTAACAAACCTAGCTGCCCACCCCTGAATTGCTTCTATATCTTCCTTTAAAATGATCTGGTGGGGATCCCATACACTTGAGCAATACTCGAGACAGGGTCATGCAAGCATTTTATACTCGGTCTCCTTTACAGATGAATCACATCTTCCCAAAATTCTCCCAATAAACTGAAGTCAACCATCTGCCTTTCCTCACGACTGTCATTAGATGCTCGTTCGATTTTATATTGCTGTGCAGCATTATGCCTAGATATTTAATTGATGTAACTCCATCAAGCAGCACACTACTAACACTGTATTAAAACATTTTGGAATTGTTTACTATACTCATCTGCATCACCTTACATTTTTCTACATTTAGAGCTACTTGCCATTTCTCATACCACCTTAGAAATTTGGTCCAAGTCAACCTGCATCCTACTACAGTCATTCAAGAACAACACCTTGCTGTACACCACAGCATCAGCAGCGAACAGCCACAGATTGCAACTCATTCTGTCCATCAGATCATTTATATCGATAGAAAATAATAGCAGTCCTATCACACTTCCTTGGGGCACTCCTAATTA
The DNA here is from genome assembly GCA_026315105.1 of Locusta migratoria. Classification (NCBI taxonomy): domain Eukaryota; kingdom Metazoa; phylum Arthropoda; class Insecta; order Orthoptera; family Acrididae; genus Locusta; species Locusta migratoria. The sequence continues at coordinate 219,736,722 of CM048755.1, forward strand.
TACCCTAGTCTCTGATTAACACTTTACCATCAAGGACAATGTAATGGGTTCTATTACTTAAATAGTCTTCGAGCCACTCACATATTTTGGAACCTATTCCATGTGCTTGTATCTTCGTCAGCAGTCTGCGGTACGACACTGTGTTGAAAGTCCTTTGGAAAATCAATAAATATGCAGTCAGCCTGTTACCCTTCATCCATAGCACCTAAGATGTTATGAGAGAAAAGGGCAAGCTGAGTTTCACATGATCGATGCTTCGCAATGTCAAGCTGATACATGGACAGAAGCTTTTCTGTCTCAAGGAAATTTACTATAATAGAACTGAGTATAAGTGCAAGAATGCTACAGCAAACCGATGTTAATGATATCAGTCTATAATTATGAGGACCAGTTCTTTTGCCTTTCTTCTACATGGGAATCACCTGTGGTTTTTTTTCAGAATAGATGGTCTGTTTGCCAGCTATTCAGTGGAGTGTGTCCCGCTCATTCCAGCACAGACAGGCCTATTTACTATAGAGTCGGCAACATCGGAACCGGTCCACGATTGAATAGAGGAAAGTGCTCTTCACAGATGAATCCCACTACAGTTAACAGAATGATTCTGGTCACACATTAATCTGGTAGCTGATATGACCACATGAACATTGTGGAAAAGGGTGGTGGTGGCATCATAGTGTGGGGAGGCAGCATGCAGAATAGCTGTACAGAACTGCACATTTTCCTTTGTGGTCCAAGGAACACTGTTACCATTCAGAGAAACAGGGATGAGGTACTATGACCATGTTTGACCCTTCAGAGGTGCATTTGGTCCAGACTTCCTCTTCATGGACTGTAACTCCTATCCAAATTGTGCTGTTCTGGTGGATCAATTTCTTGAAGAGGAAGACATTCATTGCATGGACTGAACAGTGAGATCTGTGGATATGAAGCCTATAGAACACACATGGGATGCATTAAGGAGGCGAATTGTATCACAATACACCAAGGCTCTCCAAGACCTGTGCATTGCCCTTTCAGGAGAATGGTATTGATTGCCAAGAAAGCTCTTAGACCATCCTGTAGAGAGCATGCAACATTGCTGCAAAGCACATGTGGCCGTTAGGGGTCACACTATTAGTATCTACAATTGTTGTGGATGACAATTCAGAGTTTTGATAATATTCATATGCGGTGTACCATAGCTATCATAACCTATTAAAACAGAAGTGATATCTGGCGTTCCACAGGGAAGCGTCATAGGTCCCCTACTCTTCCTTGTGTTTATAAACGATTTAGGAGACAATCTGAATAGCTCCCTTAGACTGTTCACGGATGATGCTGTCGTTTATCGGTTAGTGAAGTCAACAGAGGATCAAAAGCAACTGCAAAGCGATTTAGACAAAATTTCTGCATGGTGCGAAAATTGGCAATTGACACTAAATAAAGAAAAGTGTGAAGTAATACACATGACCACTAAAAGAAATCCGCTGAACTTTAATTACATGATAAATCAGTCAAACCTTAAGGTTGTAGATTCTACCAAATACCTAGGACTTACAATTACGAACAACTTTGACTGGAGAGAACACAAAGAAAATATTGTGGGGATGGCGAACCAAAGGTTACGTTTCATCGGCAGAACGCTTCGAAGATGCACCAGCTCCACCAAAGAGACTGCCAACATCACACTTGTGCGTCCTCTCCTGGAGTACTGTTGCCCCTTGTGGGACCCTCACCAGGTGGGACTGACAGAGGACGTTGAGAAGGTTTTTTTTTTTTTTTATTTATTTGTTTTTTTCTGTTCCATAGGACCCACTTGAGGAGTAAGACTCCATGGTCATGGAACAAGTCAATACATTGTTACACAAGAATGGTAATAGAAAAATTTAAGTAGTCCTTTGCACACGACAATCTTAAGACAAAATTAAAAGAATCAATAAAGAAAAAATGAATTAGCTTAATTGTTTAACTTTTCTAGGAGTTCCTCGACAGAATAAAAGGAGTGAGCCACGAGGTAACTCTTCAGTTTAGATTTGAAAGCATGTGGATTAGTGCTAAGATTCTTAAGTTCTTGTGGCAGCTTATTGAAAATGGATGCCGCAGAATACTGCACCCCTTTCTGCACAAGTGTTAAGGTGGTGTGGTGCAAATGTAGATTAGACATCTGTCTAGTATTCACCGAGTGAAAGCTACTAACTCGTGGGAATAAGCTGATATTATTAACAACAAACGACATTAAAGAAAATATGTATTGTGACGCCAGAGTCAAAATTCCCAGACTACTGAAAAGGGGTCGACATGACGTTCGCGAACTTACACCAGATATTGCTCGAACCGCCCGTTTTTGAGCCAGAAATATCCTTTTTGCATCAGGCGACTTACCCCAAAAAACAATGCCGTACGTCATAAGTGAGTGAAAGTAAGCAAAATAGACTACTTTTCGTGTTGAAAAATCACTTATCTCAGATATTGTTCTAATGGTAAATATAGCAGAATTTAGTTTTGGAACAAGATCCTGAACATGGGCTTTCCATGACAGCTTACTGTCTATATGAACACCTAGAAATTTGAACTGTTCAGTCTCACTTATCACATGCCCATTATGTGTAATCATAATGTCAGATTTCGTCAAATTATGTGTTAGAAATTGTAAAAACTGAGTTTTACTGTGATTTAACATCAACTTGTTTTCTATTAGCCATGAACTTATCTCTTGAACTGCATTATTTGATACTGTGTCAATATTACGAGCAACATCCTTCACTACCAAACTGGTATCATCAGCAAACAAAAATATTTTACAATCACCTGTTATACTCGAAGGCATATCATTTATATAAATAAGAAACAGCAATGGTCCCAAAACAGACCCCTGGGGCACCCCATACTTAATTGTGCCCCATTGGGATTGCACGTCATAGCCATTTTCTACACTGCGGAGAATTACCTTCTGTTGTCTATTATTAAAATAAGAGGTGAACCAGTTGTGGGCTACTCCCCGTATTCCGTAATGTTCCAACTTCTGCAACAATATTTTGTGATCAACACAATCAAACGCTTTTGTTAAATCAAAGAAGACGCCTAATGTCCGTAGTCTCTTATTTAACCCATCAAGTGCCTCACAGAGAAACGAAAATATAGTGTTTTCAATCGTTAAACCACTTCTAAAACCAAACTGTACGTTTGACAGGAAATTATGTGAACTGAAATGATCAATTAATCTTGAATATACAGCCTTTTCAATAACTTTGGAAAAAACCGATGGCATAGAAATAGGTCTATAGTTGTCTACATTATCCCTTTCTCCTTTTTTATAAAGCGGTTTCACCACTGAGTACTTTAATCTGTTAGGAAACTGACCATTCTGAAAGGAAAAATTACAAATATGGCTTAGTACTGGGCTAACATATGGAGAACAGTACTTTAGAATTCTGCTAGATACCCCATCATATCCACAAGAGTCCTTAGTCTTTAGTGATTTAATTATTGACTCAATCTCACCTATGGAAGTATCATGAAGGATCATTTCAGGTAACAGTCTCGGAAACGCATTTTCTAAAAACGTAATATGATTACCTGTAGAAACTAGAGTTTTGTTTAGTTCCTCTACTATATTCAGAAAGTGATTATTGAATATTGCACATATATCTAACTTGTCAGTAACAGAAACATTCCTACTACGCACTGACGTTATATCTTCTACCTGCTGATCCTGACCAGACACTTCCTTCACGACTGACCAGATAGTTTTAATTTTATCCCGAGAGTTTGCTATTCTTTTTGCGTACCACATACTTTTTGCATTCTTAATGACATTTTTCAGAACCTTACAGTACTGTTTGTAATGAGCTACTGCATCTTCATTCTGACTGCTTCTAACATTTTGATACAACTCCCGCTTAGTTCTACATGATACTCTTATCCCCTTTGTTCAGAGAAGAGCAGCTCATTTTGTTTTATCACGTTATGGGGGGGGGGGGGAAAGCGTCACAGAAATGTTGCACGAATTGGGGTGGAAATCATTAAAAGAAAGACGTTATTCATTGTGGCGTGATCTGTTTGTGAAGTTTTAGTTCTGAATGTGAAAATATTTTGCTAGCACCCACCTACTTAGGGAGACATGACCATCCCAATAAAATAAGAGAAATCAGATGAAAAACGGAACGATTTAGGTGTTCTTTCTTCCCGTGCGCTATTAGAGAATCGAACGGTATAGAAAAGTTATGAAAGTGGTTAATGAACCCTCTGCCAGGCCCTTGAATGTGATTTGCAGAGTATCTATGTAGATGTAGAACCTATTTAATACTGTTTTTAACTAGATATGTGACAAATGGTGTGTGATTAAGCTTAGGTTTGTTCAGCAATCATTCTGATAAGTAATGTCCTTGTTTAGTGATTATGTCTCACTTTTGAACACTAGTGTTCTACATTTAACACATGAGGAAAATTGAGACTTAGAAAAATGAGATATGTAAAGAGGCTCGATGAGTTGCTGGCAGGCAAGAAAATAGATAATCACTTATACACAAAAAATTTTGGCCATGGCCTTCATCAGAAAAAAAAAAAACATACATTCACGCAATCACTCAGACAACTATACAGACACAAAACCACCATTTCCAGCCACTCCAGCACCACAAGCATCTAGACATTCTAATCAGATTTTCCATTGTTAAAAATGAGATATGATTTCATAAGAATTGACTTGCACAAAATGAAATTTGCTACAGGAAAAGGTAAAATTGACAGACAGTGACTAGTTTTAAGTGAGCATACTTCTGGAAACGGAAGTTCCACATAGTTTATTTATTTTTAGTATCAGATGTTGAGTAATTATTATGGACATTGAGATGTCACATACTCATTTGATGTAGTGTTATCGACACTTGACAAAAGGGGCCTCACTGGGTGCCGCCATTTGGCCAGCTGTGGAATATTCAGATAAGGCCTGATGTCACACTGTTTGGGAATGTGAGGAGAAAATGTTAATTACTGTCAGGATTCCAGTTGACAACATCTGACCACCACAAGGGAGGATCACCTTACTGTGCACAGCCACGTCATAAATCCATTTCATTTGTGTCAGCCATCAAAGAACAAGTAACTGACTCCCTACAACATTCTGTGTCAGCCTCATGATTGGGTGGAAACTAGTGCTACATGGATTAGGGAATTTCTAACCCTCTCATAGGTTGTTATTAACACAACACAAATGGTTGTGTTTGGGGTGGTGCCATGACGTCTGACAAAATGCATCTAACTATATTTGGCAATAAATAAGGTACCTAACACATTTTATTCCAATGATTAAATGCATTTCTAATCAAAATATCCACGGGTGTACTGCTGGTATATAGTGTCCAACGGCACAATATTTCGGCGATCATACATGTCGCCATCATCAGGTGAACTGACAGACTGAGCTCCTGGAAACGCGCCGGCACGGAGATCCGTACGCTACGGCTGCTCGAAGGGAACTGGGTTCTAGCCCGGTAGCGGGCCATTTAAATACCCTCGGCCCGCGGAGCGACCCCTCCGCGGACCGCGACCCGCGCCGCGGCCGCGCAGTGGAACCGATTGCGCCGGCGTCTGAGAAGACGTCGGTGTGAGGGCTCTGTCCGCCGTGGTCGTCACTTCGTTACGTTTGCTAGATTTACTCTTAATTAACCCAATCGCTGGTTCCCAAGCTTTGCTAAGATTATAGCCAGAGTCACGGTTTATGAGGTCGTCACTTGTGCGAATTTCAATGGCCTCTCTAACGACGCAGTCCCAGTATCTCGACGTCTGTACCAGAATCCTAGCGTGTTCATACTCCATGGCGTGATTCTCCGACAAACAATGTTCAGCGACCGCCGACTTGCTCGGATACATCAATTGTGTGTGCCTCTGGTGTTCAACGCATCGATCCTCGACGGTACGCATCGTCTGTCCAATATATGACTTTCCACACTGACACGGAATCTGGTACACGCCCGCCTTCCTCAAACCGAGATCATCTTTAGCGCTCCCCACCAGTGCACGAATTTTATTCGGCGGACAAAAAACAGTTCCAACCTGGTGTTTTCTCAAAATGCGGGCGATCTTCCCTGAGAGTGCGCCTGTATATGGAACGAACGCAGTGCCTACATCCTCCCTTGCGTTTTCATCCGTTTCCACAGGTTGTGTTGTAGTGGTTGGGCGGAGAGCCCGCTGAATCTGCCACTCTGAGTATCCATTTTTTCGAAATACAGTTCTCAGGTGTTCCAATTCCTGGGGTAGACTCTCTGCGTCGGAGATAGTGCGCGCCCTATGTACTAGAGTTTCAAGTACCCCATTCCTCTGTGAAGGGTGGTGACAGCTGTCTGCGTGTAAATACAGATCAGTGTGCGTTGTCTTCCGATATACACTATGACCCAGGGTGCCATCAGCTCTTCTCTTGACCAAGACGTCAAGGAACGGCAATTTACCCTCCGTTTCAGTCTCCATAGTGAATTTGATGTTGGGGTGTATGGAGTTCAGATGTGTAAGGAAGTCAAGGAGTTTATCCATACCATGTGGCCAGATGACGAAAGTGTCGTCCACATAACGGAAAAAGCAAGTAGGTTTCCATTCAGACGATGCCAGAGATTTCTCCTCGAAATTCTCCATATACAAATTAGCAACCACAGGGGAGAGTGGGCTACCCATGGCGACTCCCTCCGTTTGTTCGTAGTATTCGCCATTGAAAAGAAAATACGTGGAGGTCAAGACATGCCTAAAAAGTTCGGTGGTCTTCTCGTCAAATTTCTGACCAATCAAATCTAGAGACTCTCGAAGGGGCACCCTCGTAAACAACGAAACGACGTCAAAACTCACCATGATATCTGACTCATCCAGCCTGAAGTTGTTAAGGCATTTCACAAAATCCACGGAATTACGGATGTGATGGGGGCATTTACCCACATAAGGACTTAATATTCCCGTCAAGTATTTGGCCAACAAATATGTAGGTGGTCTGATGTTACTGACGATGGGACGTAACGGCACCCCATCTTTGTGAACCTTAGGGAGTCCATAAAGTCTTGGCGGTACCAGACCTTGAGGTAGCAGTTTCTTGGCGACACCCTCCGGTAAATCCGCATCCTTGAGAAGCGCCCTCGTCTTGTTTTCCACCTTCTTTGTGGGGTCAACGCTGATCTTCCGATAGGAATCGTCATTTAGCAGGCTCTGCATCTTTTCAGTGTAGTCCTTATGCGAGACAACAACTGTAGCATTGCCTTTGTCAGCCGGTAAGACAACAATATCAGGGCGCTCCCTCAGGTCACGAATGGCCGCCCTCTCTTTACTAGTGATGTTCGACTTCATGGGCTTGGATTTCAATACACGACAAGTTTCACGACGTATTTCCTCAGCTGAATCAGGCGGAAGTCGAGCTGCAACCTGTTCAACAGTACTAATAATTTCTGCGACCGGTGTGAACTTGGGGGTAGGAGCAAAGTTGAGTCCTTTCTCTAAAACTGAGACCGCATCATCACTCAACTCCATGCCACTCAGATTGATGATGGTCTTGCACGGAACCTGCAGAGATGGCTTGTCAAGGAGGCGTGAGAACTTAGCTGTTTGACGTCCCGTTGCCTTCTTATGGGCGGAATCGGCTGCAACCGAAGTAACACCATCAATCCAATCCCAGGAAAAAGACGTGAAGTGACTAGCCAGTTGCAAATGCAGATGGAATAGTTCCAGAGAGACGAACTCAAGACTACGGCGGGTGAAATGCACTCTCTCACGAAGCAATGCGAGGCCGGCCCGTTTTTTAATTCTCTTGGCTGCTGCAGAATCGATGTGATGCGTAACCTTAGCAAAATTTGGAACAACATTCTCGGAACGACATCTCTTTAGAAAAGCAAGAGTACTTAGCAAACGACATCTATGGTGGCGCAACTTTTCAAATTTCTTCATGCTGCGATACATCTCCTCCCCGTAAAGGTGTATGATGTGATTCTTCAGTTTCTCATGGCGTATTTGATGATCAAAATATCCACGGGTGTACTGCCGGTCTATAGTGTGACGATTCCTATCGGAAGATCAGCGTTGACCCCACAAAGAAGGTGGAAAACAAGACGAGGGCGCTTCTCAAGGATGCGGATTTACCAGAGGGTGTCGCCAAGAAACTGCTACCTCAAGGTCTGGTACCGCCAAGACTTTATGGACTCCCTAAGGTTCACAAAGATGGGGTGCCGTTACGTCCCATCGTCAGTAACATCAGACCACCTACATATTTGTTGGCCAAATACTTGACGGGAATATTAAGTCCTTATGTGGGTAAATGCCCCCATCACATCCGTAATTCCGTGGATTTTGTGAAATGCCTTAACAACTTCAGGCTGGATGAGTCAGATATCATGGTGAGTTTTGACGTCGTTTCGTTGTTTACGAGGGTGCCCCTTCGAGAGTCTCTAGATTTGATTGGTCAGAAATTTGACGAGAAGACCACCGAACTTTTTAGGCATGTCTTGACCTCCACGTATTTTCTTTTCAATGGCGAATACTACGAACAAACGGAGGGAGTCGCCATGGGTAGCCCACTCTCCCCTGTGGTTGCTAATTTGTATATGGAGAATTTCGAGGAGAAATCTCTGGCATCGTCTGAATGGAAACCTACTTGCTTTTTCCGTTATGTGGACGACACTTTCGTCATCTGGCCACATGGTATGGATAAACTCCTTGACTTCCTTACACATCTGAACTCCATACACCCCAACATCAAATTCACTATGGAGACTGAAACGGAGGGTAAATTGCCGTTCCTTGACGTCTTGGTCAAGAGAAGAGCTGATGGCACCCTGGGTCATAGTGTATATCGGAAGACAACGCACACTGATCTGTATTTACACGCAGACAGCTGTCACCACCCTTCACAGAGGAATGGGGTACTTGAAACTCTAGTACATAGGGCGCGCACTATCTCCGACGCAGAGAGTCTACCCCAGGAATTGGAACACCTGAGAACTGTATTTCGAAAAAATGGATACTCAGAGTGGCAGATTCAGCGGGCTCTCCGCCCAACCACTACAACACAACCTGTGGAAACGGATGAAAACGCAAGGGAGGATGTAGGCACTGCGTTCGTTCCATATACAGGCGCACTCTCAGGGAAGATCGCCCGCATTTTGAGAAAACACCAGGTTGGAACTGTTTTTTGTCCGCCGAATAAAATTCGTGCACTGGTGGGGAGCGCTAAAGATGATCTCGGTTTGAGGAAGGCGGGCGTGTACCAGATTCCGTGTCAGTGTGGAAAGTCATATATTGGACAGACGATGCGTACCGTCGAGGATCGATGCGTTGAACACCAGAGGCACACACAATTGATGTATCCGAGCAAGTCGGCGGTCGCTGAACATTGTTTGTCGGAGAATCACGCCATGGAGTATGAACACGCTAGGATTCTGGTACAGACGTCGAGATACTGGGACTGCGTCGTTAGAGAGGCCATTGAAATTCGCACAAGTGACGACCTCATAAACCGTGACTCTGGCTATAATCTTAGCAAAGCTTGGGAACCAGCGATTGGGTTAATTAAGAGTAAATCTAGCAAACTTAACGAAGTGACGACCACGGCGGACAGAGCCCTCACACCGACGTCTTCTCAGACGCCGGCGCAATCGGTTCCACTGCGCGGCCGCGGAGGGGTCGCTCCGCGGGCCGAGGGTATTTAAATGGCCCGCTACCGGGCTAGAACCCAGTTCCCTTCGAGCAGCCGTAGCGTGCGGATCTCCGTGCCGGCGCGTTTCCAGGAGCTCAGTCCGTCAGTTCACCTGATGATGGCGACATGTATGATCGCCGAAATATTGTGCCCGTTGGACACTATAGACCGGCAGTACACCCGTGGATATTTTGATCATCAAATACGCCGGGAGAAACTGAAGAATCACAAATGCATTTCTATTTGTCTAATAGATCACATAGCTATATGTAAGTGAAACTACATTTTATCCTTTGTAGGGTTTGTGTCCTGTTGTCTGTTTCTTAAATTAATAACAATATACTGATTTTATAATGTAATTAATCATACCATACTCACTGACAGAAAAAGTGATGTACCTGGAAGGGAAGGAGGAAAGTAAAATGAAACTTAATGGGTTGACAGGGTATGTGATGTTATTTCAGTGATTAAAAAATTGAATCAAATTTATAAATGAAACCACTTGCAAGTATGACACTGCCACCTGTCTGGCCTGGATGCACATGCTGATATGGTTGGAAAAGGTGTCATAAAGCCTTTGTATCCTGTCCTGTGACAAGCTGACAGACACCTCATGCAACTAGTCCACGATGTCCTTGATACTGGCATTGGGACAGAGTCGTTATCCAAAATGGTCCCTTACATGTTCTACATATGTCATGTATGGATGAGCATTCTCCTTTTGAAAACTGGCGCTACAATAATATTGCATGTGAGGTACCACACAAGGTAGCAATATATTTGTGACGTACTATTGTGCCATCAGACTTTCCTTAGTCACCAACAGCCAGGACATGAAATAATACAATGGTGGGTCCCCATTCCACGATGCCAAGTATAACTCCATAGTACCTCTCTTGGAAATGTTGTTTTGCAAAAATTTCTCATTCTTAGTAAAGTGTACACCAAGATGTTAGACTTTTTAATGTGTTAATCACACCACTTTCCATATTATTCTCACACTTGGTATTAAGCTTAAATAGAAAATTTGTGATTTTTATACATGTGTCGAATAAATTCTCACGAGACATACATATTAGATAAGACTGACAGAAGATCCGCCGTGGTGGAATGGCTGAGTGGATTGAGGCACTATGCTCCGATGCGCGAGGTGATTCCCCATCGGGGGTTCAAATCCCTCCTCATGCATGGATGTTTGTGCTGTCTTTAGTGAAAAAAGATCCAAAGAAAAGCCGCTAACACTTCATTACAAATGTATGTAGTAAGTGCTACATCCTCACATTATGATCAGTCAACTCCGCAGCCAATGAAAGAGTGACATTCTGAACCTTATTAAGGGACTCTACTGATTACAACAGAGTACAGGTCGTAATGATCTACAAGAAAAGGGGCCACAGCTAATCTACATAACTATTATTCTGTACTAATCTGTCTATAAGAAATTTTTAAATATACTGAAGATCAAACATATGTAGCTTATCAGGAAGAAAATTACATTTTCACAGCAAAAAATTGGGGATTCTGATAATACTTACCAGTCAAAGTCTTCATAGATGATAACCATAATAAATCATAATTACATTAAGTGTTTCTAGACTTCATGAAAAGAATGACTGCCAATAAGCCTCTGTATTGAATCAAACCTTGTTAATTTTTTTCCATGGCATTTTCCTGATATATACATAGGAGGAAGCAGTATACTGGCTGACTTTTCTACAAACATACACTCTCAAATATTGGACAGAAACAAAAAGTAGTGATGTTCAAGAAATGTAAATACATGGTAGTCTCTCACTACATGATTAAGGAATCAGAACAGAGTCAATTTTACCACAAAAATGCTTGATAGTAAAAATGTGTGGAAAGTTCATTTATTGACATCACACTGGAAAACAACAGATTTCCCATGAAAGAGCTAGCTTACAAAGCCTGACGGTGTGGAGCAGTTGCCTCAAGGAAATATTGTGGGATACACAAAACATAATACAGCAGACCCAGGAGCTGTATATTTTAGATGGAATGATATACTTAAAGGAGAGCATGTTTATATACCAACATTAATTATGACTTCCACAAATACATAAGTAAGAAGTAACAACCACAAGAAAATATTACATCTTTACATTACTATAGATTGTATCACCTGGTTCAACAACAAACTCTGGAAGGTCTCCTGAAGCCATTTCTATGGGAGTTCTTTTCCTGATGACACATATGCGCACAGTGTCAACCCATCCAACCAGAAGTGTAGTTGCAGTCTTCCAACACAAATTACAGCGATAATTTTCTGGCAGTGCTCTATGGAAACAAATGATTACTTTATTCCTTCATTTTTTTTTATTACAACCAAATGATTTTAATTAAGTGCAACATAATAGAAGCTAATAAAAACTGGAAATGCACATTATATTATGAATGCTGCAAATTATAATAAACACTGTATCATAACTGTACATTAATATGAACTAGAAAGAACAATTCTGAGAGAGTGACTATGAAGAGAAGAGAAAATCAACAATGATAATGAAATTTTAACATATTTCCCACACAGGCTAAAGCTTCAAAGACCACTAGAGTTGTGAACATAGGCACTTATGACTTGGTTATGTGCAATGTCAGACTCTAAATTATTTAGGCTGGGTACTCTTTCTATCTCATATTGCTACAGCCGCGTCTTGTTCGAAACTGCCGCCGCCCTTCAGTCTGCCAAACAGTGGCGCTGCAAATGCAGGTTCCGCTGCAAGCGCCATCTGAGCGACTGGCAGACTTTCGGCAGGTCGGACGAGACTTGCCCATAGATATCAAGATGGATCAGAACGTCCCATAGCTTACGTATCCAAAACTCTCAACGCCTCTCAGCAAAACTACTCTCAAATAGAGGAGGTGGTTCTGGCTATCGTATACACCTTACAAAAATTCAGTGTTTTCCTATATGGTACAAAATTTCATCTCATTACCAACCACAAACCCCTGGTGTCTCTCTTCAGCCCGACAGTGTCAATACCTGACAAGGCCGCTCACAGACTCCAGCGATGGGCCTTATTCCTGTCCCACTTCCATTACGAAATCCATTTCCGACCTACGGCGCAGCAAGCCACTGCAGATGTTCTTTCTCGCCCGGACCCTGTCTTCGATCAGGATGGGCTTCTTTGTTTTCACATAGATGAGGTAAAACAATGGGTTCTTGAAGGCTTCCCAATACCCTGTGCTACACAGCATCCTACACCACATTGCTGATGGCTGGCTGGACCAACCTTCCAGGAAGGCGTCTGACCCACTTTGGAATTATTTTTCACTACATTTTCACCTCAAGTCTAGGAATGGCATTGTTCTCCTTTCCAACAACAAGGCATCACCGAGAGTGGTTGTTCCCTCTAGTCTCTGGAAAGTAGTTCTACAGCTCCTCCATCATGACCACTGGGGCGTCTCCCATAACAAGATGCCGGCTCGACACCAAGTCTATTGGCCGGCCATCAACACTAACATTTCTCGTATGGTTGCTGCCTGTGAAGCATGCACCTCCTAGGTGCTGGCTCCGAAGACATCTACATCATCCTGACCTAATCCTAGGCACCCATGGGAGCATATCAACATAGATTTCGCTGGGTGCTTTCTCAGCACATACTGGCTACATGATATTGATTCCTACTCCAACTTTCGTTTTGTTGTCTGGGTCTCCTCTCCATCCACGGCAACCACCATCGCCGCACTCACTAAAATATTCACTCTGGAGAAGGACTTCTCTCTACCCTACTATCTGATAATGGTCCTCAATTCCTGTCATCTGAATTTTCCACCTTCTGTTCCCACAGAGGCATCAAACATATCATGTCTCCTCCATTTCACCCCCAGTCCAAAGGGGAAGCTTAAGGACTTGTTTGGACCTTTAAGAATGAAAAAAAAAAAAAAAAAAAAAAATACTTACCTTGGCCACCACGCTGGGTGCTTTCTCAGCACATACTGGCTACATGATATTGATTCCTACTCCAACTTTCGTTTTGTTGTCTGGGTCTCCTCTCCATCCACGGCAACCACCATCGCCGCACTCACTAAAATATTCACTCTGGAGAAGGACTTCTCTCTACCCTACTATCTGATAACGGTCCTCAATTCCTGTCATCTGAATTTTCCACCTTCTGTTCCCACAGAGGCATCAAACATATCATGTCTCCTCCATTTCACCCCCAGTCCAAAGGGGAAGCTTAAGGACTTGTTTGGACCTTTAAGAATGAAAAAAAAAAAAAAAAAGAAATTACTTACCTTGGCCACCACGGATAAGGAACTCACAGATTTCCTGGCAACAAATCATTTCACTCCTCAGGGCACACACACAGTCCTGAGGAATTAATACATGGCACACTCCTTCACTTAATCTGACCTCCTACCGGCCACCAGCCTCCTGCCACTGCCAGATAATTTTCATTGGGTGCTCCGGTACGGGTGCGGGGATATGGCAAACAGCAGAAGTGGATACAGGGCTGCATACTGGAACCCAGTGGACGGTGCCTCTCCACTGTACACATGGCGGCAGGAGACGTTGCATGGAATATCAATCAACTACGGAAACTCGCCGCTGACAGTCACACCTCCCGCCTTTGTGCTGGGTCCCTTAGACATGGACACGGACACTGCGCCACTTCCAGCACAGAAGGTCCCGCCAGCCAGGCAGGACGCCCCCACAGATACAGCACTGGCAAGCCCGCCAGTCTGACCCCTTCACGAAGGGGACGAAATACCCATGTCATGAGTATTCCCTCCCCTACAGTGCACTCAACTGGCGAATCTCCACGAGACCATGTCTCCTATCCTCGGATCAAGACCACATCAAAACCGAGCCGCAAAAGTTTTTTTGTGTGTAACTACTTTTTGTTCAAGTACTTGTGAAAATCAACAAGAGAAAGTAGAAGTGCTTTTTTAGTTTATTTATGATCTTACCAGCATTTACTTTGCTTCAACCTAGTGTTCACTGTGTTGTTTCTTTTCTCTATATTTGCAATTCTTTTGGATATCTTGTTCTTCAAAGGGGGAGATGTACTATGGCCACATCCTGTTAGAAACTGCTGCCGCACGTCGGTCTGCCACACAGTGTCGCTGCAAATGCAGGATCCACCGCAAGCGCCATCTGGGTGACCGGTGGACATGTGGCAGGATGGACGAGACTGCCAGCAGTCTATTATGAGCACTCCTCCCTTCAAGTTTCTCATTCCCTTGTGTATACAAGTTGTCTTTGTTCAATAAATGTATTGGAGTTATAACACATATTGTACATAAACTCAATTATTTTGTGTGATGAATGACACACTAAAATTCTGATAATGAAGGCTTCTCAGTCATATAATGTTAAATAGGCTCCCTTCCCCATCTCCACCTTCAAGGTCTCATGCCAGACTGCTTTTGAAGACAGTTTTATGGTTGCAGGAGTAATTGTACAAAACACATTTTTCATTACAGTCTACTGACACACTTTGATCTGTTTTAGTTAAGGTGTTCAACAGCTCCAGATTAGTGGTAGTTTCAGAGTAATTGGTTAGTTTCAGGTACTGAACACAGTGTTCATGGTTCAGTAAGAGCCAATTCATCTCAGTTTTTCTGGGACAGTTGTGAATTAACAATATGTTCCGGTGTCTCCAAACCCTCTTTGTGAAAGTGAAATGTTCCAGATTATCATGTATTTCTCAACTATACACATTTTCTGATATAATGATCTGGTTGGCATAGTTTTGGAACTTTAGCATTATGCATCACTCTCACACAAAAACTGAACTGCATTGGTTCTCAAGTTTGAAATATATGGTGTATCTGAAAATTTTGCTGGATGGTCTCAGAAAATAAAGGAAACAAGAGTTGTAAACAAAATACATTAACTGGTCTTCAAAGTATCCATCAATAGCTACAATAAACTTCTGATTTTTGAAACTCAGAAAATTCTTTTAGTAGACTCACTCAAAGCACCATGTTTACATGCAATGTTTACAAAGCATCATTTGAAGTGGGAAAACAGTAGCCTTCTGGTATCAAATCTGCAAAATAAGGAGGGCCTTAAAGAACAGTTACAAGGTGTTGAGTGAGAAAGTTTAGCGTGCACACATTGTGGATATCCAGCAACACATGACAACAATGTTTCG
Organism: Locusta migratoria; assembly: GCA_026315105.1. Classification (NCBI taxonomy): domain Eukaryota; kingdom Metazoa; phylum Arthropoda; class Insecta; order Orthoptera; family Acrididae; genus Locusta; species Locusta migratoria. The sequence goes on from CM048755.1 coordinate 219,752,487, forward strand.
AGCAATTCCACAAGAATTATTGACAGACAGTTTCCAACAACTTTATGAATAATGACATAAGTAAGATGTAGTTAATGGTGATTACTTTGAAAGCCAGTTACGGTACTTTGTAACTTGCGATCACAGAACAACTGCTCAAAAAGTAGGCCCAAATGGGAAATAAAATGCTCCTCATGGTTCCAACACATGATGGTGACTGAAGTGCATCAGAGCAAAACTTTAGATTCACACCACTCAAACAAGACCACTAGCCCTCTGATATGGCATCAACTGACTGAAGATCACACATTTAAAAAAATGATGCTGCCACACCCTGTATATAAATTATTTTAGAAACTTCAGGGTACCACAATATTATGAACAACTGCATGTGTTGTAACTTTAGTGTGTTGTACACTACTTTCATATTTTGAGTCCTTGAAACAGTGACTTTAATAAACTCTATATTAATATTACCAAAGTTAAAAAGGGGGGGAAAAGGCAAATCCAAACTAAATAATAAGTGATGCAAGAATTCCTGTTTATTAATGGACATAGTGACATTTGTGGGTGCACAATTAGGTGGTGTGAAATTTAGCACTGGACATGGAGGATGCACTAACACAGTACCTCACATGAAGTCCATGAATGCAAAGACACATTTCTGGTGAAATAATTGAGATAAAAATGTATCTACTTATCTATAAAGGTAGTTGCAAACATGAATAAACAACTTTTGGCAAAAAAAGGGGCAATATATGCGTACCAAACAGTGATGTACAATGACAATTACAAGACCACAAACTGCACCACTGTCTTAATTCCATCAAGGTTTAACACAAACTTCTTGTGACTGCAGTTGTAAACCAAATCAATAATCAAATATTTGACTGCCCCATTTATTGTGGACAAATAATGAATGAACTGGAAACAGCAAAGTTTATTTCAGGTATGACACATTGTTCCAGTCATGAGGACATAAAACTGGTTCCTTTCTATACTTAGTCTGTGCAGGCTAATCATTTTATGAACTCAGGGTTGTAGAATAGAATGAACGTTCAGGTTTTACTAAAACTAAATGGTTATCTCTTCTCTCAATCCAAGTATTTTCTTCAACAGTATTCCAAAAAAAATAAGTGTAACTAACTTCAGAAAAATAAATATGATGCTTAACATATTAGTAGTCAGAAAATCCTGAGGGTTTTGGACATCTGCAGTTAAACAACAGCTACACAATTTGGAAAGTGAGGTGTTATGGCACTTGTTAATATCAATTATGTCACCACAACTTTCTATGATAAATCCATTGGATATATTCATGAATTGCGTGAAAGATTTCTGGAATAAGATGGATAAATGTTCAATAGTTTTGTGAAATCTAGTGTCTTAAACTTCACTGTGGACGAGTTAGAACTATTTGATAGTTCTGTTCCACTACTTTTACTGAATAATGCAATTTACCTTTCCAAGTAATTGATATAATCAATAAGCTCAAAAAACCCAACATCTTCCTCTTTTTTTAAAACCAAATATATGATAATGCTAAACAGAATGTTGTAGCTGAACTTATGGTGGATAAAAGATGCACAAAAAAAGTTTTGTTTTGTTGTTGTTGTTATTTTGAGGGGACTAAACTGCTAGGTCATCAGTCCCCAAAAATTTATGTTAAAATTTATTAATCAAAGAAACTGGGCACTAGTGAAAATATCACTACTATTACATGCAAAATCTGCCCCTCCCAGGCATTTCTGTCCAGGAAATTGTTTCTTACAGCCAAATATAGGTAAATGAATTTTTCATCCATGATCTCAAATAAAATAGGTCTGTCTTCTATTCCTAAAATGAAAGAATATACTAAAAAGGACTGAATGAAGTTTGTTCTTCTTTTTCTTGGATTACCTTAGTGGGTTAGAAGTATATGTGGTGCTCCTAAACTATACATCAAAAGTGTAAAAGCCAAAAGATGGGATCTAAAGCAGCAGCTTTCATACAGGAATGTGTACATGGTAATGAATCATTATAGCACAAATCACAGGAAACTGACACGTGAAGATAACTGGCATTGTGTAGTTCTTAATAGTTTATAGGAGGTGCTCAAAAGAGTAACCACCAACAGAGATACTTGATTCATAGTGACAACACAATAATCCGTGTACATTAGAAAAGACATCAGGCATTTACAACACATTCCCAGCCTCAACAGACATGAGGGCAACTAGATCTTCTTCATGTGTGTTGGGACTCTCCTACACTAAGCTTTTCATATAACTCCACAAGAAGAAAGCTACACAGGTTAAATTGGAAGAACGTGATGGTCAGGGAACTGGTCCTCCCCATCCTATTCATTATTAAAACTTTTGACATTACCATTGCTTCTGTACGACAAAACTGAGAATTGGTTTGCAGACAACTGAATCACTTAGATCTCGACTAAGACACCCAATAGAGCCCAAAGCTAATAAATTTAATAAATCAGGGGTATATGAAATTAATCGTAATGACTGTGACAGATGGTTATTCTTTTGACATACAGTTCTGAACATTCATATTCGCAAAAGAAAACAGTTTTTCATACACACACGTCTACTGAAAGACACACAGTGCAAAATATTCGTAATGGATTAGAAATACTGCACTATGTGCCAAATGGTAGAAAACTGGATTTACTGGAAGAATTATAGATTTACTCAGGTACAAAAAACCTGATAATATTTTGAATGAACAGAAGGAATTTAATCAGAATTATTTTTTTAGCATTTCTGATGTGGTATTATAGCCCTTATAGTTAGGCTTTGACACCTGACCACACTTCTGCTGCTTGGGCATCACTGCTGCCACCACCCACACCTTGCTGTGCCTGCCAGTAATTCTGGAATCTTCTTCAGCTTCAAGGGAGAGGGCACTACATATCCAGTCATCAGCTGCCAGCCTTCAATTCACTTATTTAATGGTGGATCATAAGATTTCACACTTTGTGTTATGAGCAGCAATAGATCTTTTGCTTTTTGCCTTGCTGAAATTTCTTGTACAGCTGATATTTTTTACTGTTTTATTTATTCAGACTAAACCTTTGGTTATGATCTTTTATATTTTATCAAATGGTTTTATCTATGTTAAACTTGCACTTCTGTTATAATGTATCATTCATATTTTTCAATATTTTAATTATTAATGATTTTTTTTCACATTAAAGTACATGAAGTTTGTAAATGCTGGCATTCACACGCCACCTGTCAGTCTCACGGTTACTTATGATTGACCCACACAAACACTTGCATAGTAATGTTGGTCAGTGTGTGGAGCAGTTGTACGGAATTCACATTACCTTATTCACCGATGTACCTGGAGAATTTGTTAACATGCGTATCGGTTCAAACAGCTATGAACTTAATTCATACAATGTCAATATTGCACAATACGAGTCACCAATTGAAGTCTGCATTTGTCTTCGTCCTGTGCTGATTTATTAAACTTATATTCTTCTGTTATTTTATACTGCATAACATCCTCCACAGATGCCAGATTTTTTCTGCATTTTTCATCGCCATGATAAAATCCACATTCCTGCCACCAAAATTTTTTATGGATTGACTGGCCTAAAGCCACAAAATTATATAACTGGCAATCTAATTATTTATCCATCCATTTTCTGTGGTATGTTGCAATTTTTTGTGCCAAATTGTAATATTTTATCACACTTTCCTTGATTTTATTGTATTTGCCATGCTAGGGTAAAGTGTCACCATTTTATTTAATAGGTAGTGCTGCACTTTAAAGTATATTCAAGTTAATTTAGTACAATGTAATTATTGTAGGAAGCAGTTGTTATTTGGTTCTTTTGCTTGTTATAAGCTTGATAATGACTGCAAAGTCGAAAGTAGTTGCCACTTTGTAAGATTTTAAGTTCTTATGCGGTCTAGGCCCTTTATAAAAACTTTTAACTATTCATTATTTACAGTAGACGGCATCCAGTTAATTTCTGACTGTCCTACTGTAGTGAGTAAGTGACCCATTGTGCTGGAACCAAACTTGTCTGCAGACAGCTAAATGAACATCGCCCAGAAGTACAGGTATATCCTGTAGGAAGATGATGTATATATGGCCAGTTAAATAATTTGGTAGAATGTATGACCTTACTAAGTGATTGTGCACAATGCCTGTGATATTACAAACTGTGAAGTTGATACCACAAAAAGACTGAGTGGGTTGTTATGTTAAAGGTTTTCTTGAGACTCCACAAGAACAAAGTGAAGAATATTTTTATAATAACAATAAAATTAAGTTTGAATTACAAAGTGGAATTCACTTATTATAATTAAAAATAATTATAAATTGGAAAGTTGTTTTGTTTGGTTTTACTATGCAATGTACAATATATAGACTGCAATTTTAATTAATGTAAAATATGAAACTTCCTGGCAGATTAAAATTGTGTGCCGGAACTGGAACTCGAACCTGGGACCTTTGCCTTTCGCAGGCAAGTGCACTACCGACTGTGCTATCTCGACACGACTCACGATGCCGCCTCACAACTTTACTTCCCCCAGTACCTCGTCTCCTACTTTCCAAACTTCACAGAAGCTCTCCTGCGAACCATGCAAGACTAGCACTCCTGGAAGAAAGGATATGGTGGAGACATGGCTTAGCCACAGCCCGGCGGAAGTAAAGTTGTGAGGCGGCATCGTGAGTCGTGTCGGGATAGCACAGTCGGTAGTGCGCTTGCCCGCGAAAGGCAAAGGTCCCAGGTTCGAGTCCCGGTTCCGGCACACAATTTTAATCTGCCACAAAGTTTCATATCAGCGCACACTCCGCTGCAGAGTGAAAGTTTCATTCTGGAATGTAAAATATGACTTTAAAATTGTACATTCTGTAACATCAGTGGTAGAGAATTATGTTGTCAATTTGAACTGAGCAGTGATCACATGTCCAAGTTTTGGAGGGACAAGAAAAAATGGCCAACTTTGTCTTTTGCCTGCAACACTGGAAGAAGAAGCATCTGTGCTGCTAGGAGGAGCTTGTTACGGTTATGTGATGTAAATGAGGTCTCTCTCTCTCTCTCTCTCTCTCTCTCTCTCTCTTTTTTTTTTTTTTTTTTTTTTTTTTTTTTTTTTTTTTTTTTTTTTTTTTTTTTTTTTGAACTTGTGACTGCACTGAACTGAGACTAATTTTAATTTCATTTTGATCGTTCACCAAATTATGTAAATTAGTGGATCAAAATAAATACCAATGTGTATCAATAAATTAGTAAAAATAATACCTGGTACATGCTTTTGGCTTAACGCAATGCCACACAGCCACCCCCCTAGACTGCAAAATGCACAAGAGTTAAACTACAGGTTGTGTGTGTGATCTGCATCTGTTGAGGGTTGTGTTTAAAAGGAACAAGAAGACATAAGGCCAACCACAAACTAGTAGCATCTCATGCCTGCACAAACGTTAATGGAAAACCTTTCTTGATAGGCATGTGCTGCTGTACCATGTGGATTATCATAAGCCTACATGTGAGAATTGTGCATGTTCACCATACCTGACCACATAAAATCAATCAATAAAACATCTGCAGGGTAAGTGGCATTAGCTGCAGTCTGCTGTTGGAACCAATGGATAAAGTTGAAAGGAGGAAGATAACTGTCATGAGTCATTGTTTGCATCATCTTTAAATGATACAGATGTATTCCATTTCCTTGTAAAGTCCTTAAAAACACTTTGATGGCTTACACCCAAAGCATGTCCAAAAGCTCTCGAGCTTGTCAAAGGAATACCCCTACTATGTTTAGTATTATTTCTTCCACTGTAGGATTTCTGTGATATCTTCCAATGCCAGTTCCATAACTAGAAGCAACAAACAATCCACTTGTACATAACGCGTGGTGAAAATGCTCCAATGTTTGGCAATCTGGCTGATTCCTATCTGGGAATCACTACCTGTACGTATTCTGAGCAACTAATCTATTTCCATGTGCAGCCTCATACACAAAATGCATCTGAGCCAGCTCTGCATTGGTGAAAAATCCTTGCAAAAAATGATGCTTTCAGCTAGTCAAGTGTTTTTATGCACCATAGCCATCAGTGCTTTCTACTGGCTCAAGGCGGCAGTACCACACACACATCCCTATATGACATCTTGTCATTGGTCACCTCTACCTGCCATTACATTTCTGACATATACCTTAGAACCACCCAGTATAAATGGCATTGGTCCTCAAAATCATGACATAATCAGAAGAAAACATCCAAACACTTGTGCAAGTAACAATAAAAAACATCATTTTTTAACTACATGGCCTTTCTCTCAGTTTTGGGCTAATAACATTATTATTCTTAGGATCTTGTGAGGCCTTTTACAGTTGATGCAACATTAATTAACATTTACAAATTTAACCAAATACAACATATTTTTTGATCACTCTTCATTGCGCCAAAAACAAAATGTGATGTGCAGATGTCTTCAGGAAGGCTTTTCTCATATACAAGGTAACGTGTGGAAATTAGCTGCATTGTCATGTGTTTCCATCATATTCTAAACAGCATACAAGCTGTGTCTTTGCCAGTGCAAATGCACATATCACTAGCGACATTTAGCCTCACTCCTCCCAGCTGAAAGAGTACCCATAAGCAGAATCAGGAGATTCAGAAGAGACAGTCGCAACACACTGGACTCGCATTCAGGAGGACTGTGTTTCAAACATCCAGTCATCCTAATTAGATTTTTCACGATTTCCAGAAATCATTCCAGGCAAATGTCGGGATGGTACATTTAAAAGGGCACAGCTGATTTCCTTCCCCATTCCTCACAAAGACTTTCTGAGGATGTGCTTCGTCTCAAATAACCATGATGTCAACAGAATAGTAAACCCTAATCTTCCTTCACCCCATCTTTAATTACCTACAAAGTTTGATTCTGCACTATCATCTTCAATGCAAAATGTGTGAAATTTGCATTCATAATTACATAAAATATTATGTAAAGTTCTGCTATGAACCTCTCAACTGTGCAGTGGTATACTATAAGAAAATAAATAATTATTATACTTATATTACTGGTAAATACATTGTGTTCTGAATTTGCTAATTTTTCTTAACCCCTGTGCATTAGTTTGAAAATGTCCTGCATTTAGTTGAAATTAAAAATGGAACCCTAATCATTCATGACATGTGAACATCACACAGTATCTGAAACTGACTGCTTAATGTATAGATATGGTCATATTCTGTAACAGAAGGAAACTAGGTATCACTGCTGAACAAGTATGACAGTTGATTGTAAAAACATTATAAAACACTCTTAATTTAACTAAAATAATGGATTCAACAGAAAACTGAAATGCATTTTAGTAAAACTCAATTCCAGCTCAAAATCCCCCTTTCTTGAAGACAAGAGCTAACAATTACAACTCTTGGAAAAACTCAACTAAATTATATACAAATAAAAAATGCTTACGCTGGGTTCCTTGTCCACTTAATCAAACCAAGAGAACACTGTCCATACATATCATACACTCTGACCCCAATATTACTAGCCCAGGCAACAAACTGACCATTCCACTTTATATTTTGAACTGTTCCTTCAGCTTCATACAAGACTGTTGTCCTAATGCGAGACAGGAAAGTTTTTTCATGAAATACTAGTCGTTCATCACCTGAAAAAGCAAATAATACATGACAGATGTCAAGAGTGTAAAAGACATGAAAACAGCTTGGCTATACCAGCATATATATTTCACATTTCAGCCTTAGAAACAATTCATCAAATGAGATATTCAAGACTTCTGACAAACAACACATTTACTGTCTAAACAAACAATCAACAATTACTTTCATTACAGTACAAATTCACTTTCAGGTAAGGTGGCCATTTTAAAAATTAATGAAATGCTTTCAAATAATACCACCTTCATAGTTCTTATACAGAACTAGCTTTAAGTTAGACGCTCACTTTTAAGGGTTTTACCTACATTGAAAATTTTTCAGGTTGTAAAAAAATGTTTAAATGTTTGTAAATCTATCAGACCAAACTGAGTGGTCATCAGTCCGTAGCTTACAAACTACTTAAACCTAGGTAAACTAACCTAATGACACACACACACACACACACACACACACACACACACACACACACACACACACGCCCCAGGGAGGACTCGAACCTCCACGGCGAGCAACCACGCACTTTGCAGCGAGACGCTTTAGACTGCTCAGCTACTCCACCGCAGCTTCAGGTTTGTAACATCAAATCATATATAACCTACCACATGTTAGCTACCAGTACTGTAATCATTCTAAACTTATAACAATTGTCATCTTTGAAAATAGACTGAGATACTCTGTATAAAACTCATTTAACTTTCAAAGCCATGTGTTATTCTCTACATACCTGATGATGGCATAACAACCAAAAACCAGTTTGTTAAGTAATAAATACTGTAGAATATTACTCAATTGTCTTGTGCATTTTATTCATAATACACAATTACATACACAACAAAAAGTTACTTTTACTATTTGGCAATACCTCCTGTATTTACATTTAAAACATATTGATTAACACATTTTGGTACATGTAATAACTGATGTAGCATAACAAGAAAATAAGGATGTTTGTAAGGCATTTCCCATGCCTAGCAAATATTAACTTTTTACCAAATATTTTGGAACATTACCATGTATTGATTGAGGGTGGATGATTAAAAATAATTCCATACCTTGAAGTGTACGTTATTCTTCGCACATTTTTCTTAATACTACCTTATGCCAGGGGAAAAAGCTACCATTCTCTCCTTAACAGACTAAAATTTTTATGCACTGTCAAATGCATAATAATGTGTATTCTTGTTTTGTGGATACACCTCAAAGAGTGTAGCAATAAAGTCATGCTCTATTGCCTGTAATAATATCAACTGCATAGGAATTTAAAATGCTTTGAGCATTATTTTGCATGAAGAGACACAATGTGCCATAGATGAGATTTCCACAACAAGGAAAGCTTCTTGCTGTGCCAGAGAAATATATCCCAGCAGAATGTAAGATTTTTAAATGTTTTGTTCCAACCGCCATGAGTGAAGCTAATGTTGGACTCAAGCATGTGTTGTAATCATAATGTCAAAGATGCAGAGAGCCAACATTACAGTGTTATTGCAACAATTAATAGCCAAATTAGCAAAATGACCTATGGAGAAACACACATAACATGACTATGACAGCACAGCAAGATGACGCAACAATCAGAAAATATCACAAGAGACCATCTTACAGCTTGCTGATATTGTGGAAAGTGCCAAGCTGAAGTTGAAAGATGCAGCTGTGAAACCAAGTGTGGTGGAAAACTCCCCGCCAAGGCATAAACTTATTGCCTCAGACAGACAGCTACAAATATACAGGCTTCCAAGTTAATCTCTTTTGAGAGTGAGCCAGCCACAATGCAAAACCTGAGAGGTATTGTCTTTGACACAGCCACCCGCCTGGGTTGATGAAGTCAGCTGCAAAATGCTGCCAGCCTTTCACATCAACCTGTTCTTGTTGCTGTTCCTGGGAGATGTGCTCGCTGCTGTTCCTTTTGCACTTGACTTGCATCTGTGACCAGGCACTGACACAACTCTGCCCCTTGTACACCTGCTGGGAGTTTACTCGAACACACCTATTCAGTGTCCTCAAGGGTGCCCTAATAGAAAGCAGTTGACAATCTGGAATTATGACCACTGTACAAGGTAAGCCTACAGTCTGATTTATTGGCTCCCTGTATGGCATTGCACAGCTGCACGAGTAGCAGCCTTGACAAATCAGTGCCTGCTGTGTCTACTGACCTCACCTCTGCTGCTGGACAGATTATTCAGTTATAACAGTTAAACCAAATAAATGCATGTTTTGCTAATGCTGTTACATTAGTGAACAAAGTGCTGATTGGTCTTCACTACTATACTTCATGTTTCGTCATCCAGCAATGATATGGATGCTACCTCTGGCTCCTATATTCCTAAATTATAAATGTCTTAAAATTGCTGTAAGATGTAGCTGCTAATGAGCATAGCACTCACTCTCTCTAGTGAAGCATGGTGTACTTCACATAATGAAAGAATTTAGTAATTACTGCAGATCTATTATGGCAAAATTAGTTTGATTTACTGAATGAACACACTTACGAATTCATGGAAATTGCAATGCAGGTCATTTACTTTAAAGGGAAAGGAATATAGAAAAAAATTTGATTCGTTTCAAATTGTGGATGGGATCAAGTGGGTAACACTGTGCAATTATGAGGCACATCCATAAAGTAAGTTTCCCAATTTTTTTTTTATTATTTTTTTTTAAAATTTATTTTTTCAAACAACTTTATTGAAAACATGTACAGTAATGTTTAACACAGTCACCAAAAGCACAGAGAAAATTATCATATCATGGTATCAACTTCCTTTGTCGTAGAAGGCTGCCACCTGTTAATTGAACTGGCATGTGACAGTCATCTTCAGTTAGTATTGTGACACTGCAACAAGTCATTCAAAACAAGAGGCGTGGAATGCTTACAGCAGTTGCTGTGCTCCACAACAATGGTTGTTTCCATATGGCTTGGCACACACATTGATGTGTTTGGCATGGTCCTGCTTGACCACCTCCGAGTAACAAGTTAGGAGCAGCGATTTGTGCTTTTATGTGTCACCTCATTGCAAAACATGCAAATTTTGAGCAGTTCAATTGTGATTTTTTACTCCCACTTGATTTAAAATAGATATTATTGCAAATGAAAAAATTATCTGAAGGATCAACTTTCTATGCAGTAGCTATTGATTCTGCTGATGATGATTACTGAAATAAGACTATCCTCATTCTCTGACACACATGCACACATGAGCACGCGAAGAAGAAGATGATGACTGCCTCAGCCTGCACTGAAGTAAGTTCACTACTGCTGCATCCTTATTGTGAGCATCTGTTTGAGCATCTGTTTCCTTCCTTCCCTCCCTTCCTCCCTCCCCCCCCCCTCTTACTCTGCTATCAGCCAACTTTCCCTCCAACCCATCCTGCCAGTCCTCATCCTCCTCCTACCTTCTCCATATAACCTGGTTCAATCTATCACACCAGTCAGGTTGCACTGCTGTAACAATATAGCCATACAGGTTTTTACATATTTTTACTAATTTATAAGGGATCAGTTATAGGTCTCTAAAATAACAAACAATGAAATGATTTTATATCACTTGAAATCTGTCATAAAGGGCAAATTCCATGTACTTGTTTTGTAACCAGTGCTGTGTGAGAAGGATTTAAATACAAATAGACTTCTTTTCATGAGCCCCTATGTATTGATACTGAAGTTTTTAATTCTCTTAAATGTGGGTCTGTATGTAATGCCCTACTAGGAACTAGTTAGATAATGGCTTCCAGAGTAAATATACAGATAAATGCAGAAAAGATAATGTTATAATATATTAATATACTAGCTGAAAAACCGGCATTGCTCGGGACTTATTTATTCCAATCTTCACATCCTCAACCATTCTCTCTCTCTCTCTCTCTCTCTCTCTCTCTCTCTCTCTCTCTCTCTCTCTCTCTCTCTCTCTCTCCCTTGTCCATCTCCTCCTCTCTGCTCTCTTTGTTCATCTCCTCCTCTCCCCTCTCTCTGTTCGTCTCCTTCTCCCCTTTTGAATGACTAACTCCACCCTCCCTTCATCTGCCCAAAATGGCCTCATATTTGAGTCTAACTCCTTCTCCACCTCCTCAGCCCATTTAATCCTCCATTTATCAATGAAAAATTAAATAAGTTACTCTCCAAATGAAATCTTAAGTATACAATGAAGTGTTGTTTTGAAGGTGCGGTGTGCCAAATTTTATTAAGATTGGAATAAAACCGTAGATTTTGTCATAGTCTGTAAGTAAAGTACCCTCCACCACACACCATACAAAATATTATGCATGCAGTGACCTTCCTCATAGTTTAAAGCTCAAGTGAGCAAAATATCATCAAGATTGGAATGCAAATGTAGATTTTGCCGAATTACATCTACTCCACAAGCCACCTGATAGGTGTGTGGCATTGGTTAAGTATCCTCTGTGACATACCACATGAAATTTTATGTAGACTGTGATCTTACTCTTGTTTTCACATAAACGTGTAAAATTTCATGAGTATTGGTTGATGAATTAAGTCTCAGTTATTCAAATTTCCCATTATGGGACTTCAATATCACTTCAATATTATGCAAACTAATCCTTCACGAATGTCCAAGCAATATATATCGACGAAGATTCATCGCAATAGAATTAATGGTATTCTGGAGGATGGTGGTTCAAATCCACCTCCGGGCATCCTGATTTAGGTTTTCCGTGATTTCCCTAAATCACTCCAGGCAAATGCCAGGATGGTTCCTTTGAAAGCACATGGCTGATTTCCTTCCCTCTCCTTACCCAAGTGGAACTGATGACCGTTGTAATTTAGTCCCTTAAAATCTCATCCCAACCCAACCACCCCATCCCCCAAAATCAACCTTATACAGTATATTAGAAGAAACTATAGAGTGGATGCATGCAACTGCAGACTAATATCGTCAATGCCATACTATTGCAGGGTCCTGGAGCATACTTCATGTTTGAGGTAGCTGGAACCCAGTGCATTGCTACCGCAAAAGAAATAATTTTGGGGATGCCGTTGAAATAGTTATTGCTTAATAATTAATTATAGAAAAAATGATACATATTTTCTTGTTAACAATGAATAAATTTATTGAAAATAAATGATTTATAAAGAAATATAAGTAATATTTATCCATGTAAGTAGAAATATATAATCCCTGATCCGTCTCATTTATATCACCTTAGACAGGAATGTTCCAACATGTCCATTGCCAAGGTGCTATTCTGCTGCATAGAGAGCCTTGGCTGTGGTGGCAATATTCTATGGAACACAGAAGCTGAATTAAAGTTTGGGACGTGAAGGAAATCTTACTACTCCGAGGCACCTTGATCACTAGTGATGAGGTGGTCTAGCGGTAAGATGTCTGCCTAGTAAGCATGGAGGTCCGGGTTCAATTCCCGGTCACATCACAAATTTTAATTCAATGCTTCAGATTTATCTTTAATATTTATCCAGTTTTGTTAACTTTCTTATTCAAGCGTTTTAGGGTAGACAATATTTTATTTCATTCAAACTTTGCCGAAATCTGAAAATTAACTATTAAGTCATGCTAGTTAATTGAATGGTTGTGGGTAATCTGAATATATTAATACTGCATTGATAAACTGAATTGTTTAATCATGTTTAAAAATTTCATCATGATCAGAACACAACTGCAGAATCTGACGAAGTCCATATGTAAAGTATCCTCTCTCATGCAGCATCCAAAATTTTATGTGACAGTGACCTTCCTCTTGTTTTGAAGGTCAAGTGTCCAAAATGTCATGAAGATTTTAGGATGAATAAAGTGTCTTTATTAGCATATTGCATGATTCCACAGTTTTTCAACCATATAATTGTTTATGACGTCATATCTCCTGAACTATATGTCTTAAGCAGTTCTTACCTCTACGTCAATTGTTACCTCAAGGAAGGAATATGTACCAAATTTGGATGAAATCGGTACAGTGGTTTAGAAGCAGACATCGCATGATGCAGCACTATTCCAAGCATTTCGTTGTTTATTATGTCATATCTCCTGAACTATTTGTCATGCAGTCATTTAATGATGCCTATGACCATCGCAAAAGTGCAAGCAACACGTTAACAAAGTTTCATCACAGTCGGTTGAACGGTACAAGTGCGCATAAAATACAAACACACAAACATTCATTTTTATATATTAGATAATAATATATTATCACACACAAATAAAAGTGTGTAGCTTCATAAGGAATCACAATACAGGTGGTGGACAAAGTAATAGGAGCATCCAGCATAGTCACAATATTTATTTATTAGTAAGGAGTTGGCCCACCATTGGCTTTGAGAAGAACTGCAAATCATCAACAAACGGTTTCGTAAAGTGCCTTTATAATTTCCATAAGAATGTTACCCATTTGTGTGTGTGTGTGTGTGTGTGTGTGTGTGTGTGTGTGTGTGTGTGAATTATCAGTATAGAATATGTCAGTATTTGTTAACAATATGTTAGTAATAGTAAGCAGTTTGTTGTAAAGGATGGTGAGATATTCATCCACAATTATCTGACCAGTGAGGGTAATGATATAAACAGTTTAATATCCAAATCATGATGGAAGTTCCCTCATTCATGAGTGAAGGAGGCAGGAATGCCACATAATATGATTCTTTTGGGGTTCTTGATACATAGACCTGATTGATTGTATCAAGCAAAGTTAAAAATTGATTCACTGGACCAAACCACATAAATCCAATGAAGTGTGGCACCACTTCCTTTGCAGCTTTGCATTGGTTTTAGTTATTAAGGGTTTAGCAATTGCAGCCCTTCTATTAACATTAAGCTTCAGAAATACTGTTTTTATTGAAACAGTTTTACTCAAGTGAGTGTTGAATTTTGCAGTTGTTTTTCCCATTGTAATTTTATGTTGTCTGGACACAATCCTTTTTACTGCTCGTCAGATGTTGTCAGTCAACTTTGGACTGTGCCCACTATTCCTCTTTGCTAACAATGTTTTGCTCTTATTTGTATACATTGTCATTACTGAGGATACTGTCACTAACAGGACATTAAACAGTGCAGTTGTTTTCATAACAGATGCTCCCACTAACTGCCTACTATCAAGTCGGACTCTTTGGAAGTCAAATCAGGATGGCTGGAAGGGGGGTTTGAACTGTTGTCCTCTTGAATACAAGTCCAATGTGTTACCACTGCACCACCTTGCTTGATAAATTTGCAACAAGATGTAATGTACTGCTGGGTGTCTATATTATTTTGTCCGCCCATTGTAGAAAGGTAATTTGATTAATAATTTTAGCACAAACCAAAAGGGAATATGACAAATGTCAACTAAAAAAGGACATGCATACAAGATTAAGAAAAGGCATCAAAAGTTCAACTCACCAGTAATAAACTTTCGACCTGAGCCTGGTTTTGAATAATATGGATCAATTGCTACACATCTTACTAGTCTTCCAATCATCACTTCTTGATTATGTTCACTTGAGCAGAGCCCACTAATGAAAATCTGCTCCAGAAACAAAATTATGTATTATTATAAAGATACATATAAAATATGAGCAAAAAGACATTAATAAAAAGTTTCAAATAGCCATGTATACTAATAAGATGATGCTCACCAAAAATGTAATAAAGTTACATTGCCTTACACAATGTTTCCCACACTATTGGACTGCAAACTTAAAAACTATTTCACTTGTATGTGGATTTAAAATTATCCTTTCTATTTACATTTAAATTTTATTAATTAATGCTTCTCTGCCAAGTTCAGTAATCTAAAAATAAAATTCTTAAAATTTGACCATTACTTTACAACTTAATTTTTGTTAAATTCAACTGTTATGAACTTAACTCCAAGTGTTAAACTTTGTGTGGAATGCATAAGTGTGTAAATACATTCAAATATTTATAAATAGCAAAACAAAACAAAAACTAAAATAAATAAATAAACATAAGAGGATAAACAGAAAATCTTAGGTTGACCACAAATAATACGATGATTTAAGTCAAACACTCACAGTACAGCCAATGCACAGTGCTATCAGTAAGCATAATGAGGAGGACTGTGAACATTGCTGAGAATTCAGACAATATGCATCTTCAGTGGAAAGTTAAAAGTATGAATTCAATAATATAATGGTGACAGGTTGCAATGGACTGGAAAGAAGAACAAAGAACAGCAGACAGGTATGCAGAAAAAGCAATATATCTCTCTCTCTCTCTCTCTCTCTCTCTCTCTCTCTCTCTCTCTCTCTCTCTCACCACACACACACACACACACACACACACACACACACACACACACACACACACAACTTAGCTTTCAACCACAGCCTTGTTCAGCAAAGAATAAACACACATTCATGCAATCACACAGACACAACTCACTAACAGATGACCATGATCTATGATTTCTGCATTGACTGCTGAACTTCAGTGCCAATGCAGTGAGTGAGTGAGTGAGTGAGTGAGTGTGTGTGTGTGTGTGTGTGTGTGTGTGTGTGTGTGTGTGTGTGTGTTATCTTTTCTACATGCTTGTTACTTGTTCAACAATCATCTTTGAGGTGCTTGATAAAGTTTTGCGATGGCAACCATATAACGTCAACCTCTTGGCATGATATTTCAGCTGAAAATCTTTTAGTCATCTTCAAGTGTCAGCCACTGGAGATTACTGGTTCACAGTGCTGCCTTTATAGCAGAAGTTGGCATAGTGATGTGTTCGTAAAAGTGTCTGTTACACGAGTGTCCTCTGTCAAATTTCACCCACTCTACATATGCAGTTCTAAATGTGGCACACAGGCCTACTCACTAAGGTGAAACTATACTCAGTGGGAACATGCACTAAAACTCAGATTTCAAATCATAATATTTTTAAACTGTCACAAGAAGTGTCATTATGAATAAAATATTTTCTCTCTGAAGATATTAAAGAGATGACTGCGTCCCAAGCTTTGTCCATTTGAAAACTGCCATCACAAGATCTTGTGCAAATTGTATTTCCACAGATACTTCAACTAATGAATCCTAAAAGGATCTCATCATGGGCAATATTTCTATGACATAATAATTCATAAACTGTCCTGTACAAATACAACACTCGGCTATGGCTGACTTGCCGGGCTGTGAAAGACTGGTGTGACGTTCATGTTCCATGCAACTTTCATGCACTGTGTGTGTCATCTGACCAGTGTAGGCTTTGCCACACTTGCAGGGTACTCTCAAGATTCTGGTCTTCCACAGTCCCAAATCATCCTTAACTGAACCAAGACAAGCATTAATTTTGCAGGTGGCTGGATGATCACTTTGACTTTATTGTTTCTTAGGATCCTGCATAATTTTGATGAGAGGTTACCAATGTATGGAAGGAATGTGCTCCTTAGCCTCTTGATGCTGTGGTTGGTCATGTTTCTTTCTCTTTAATGCTGTGCTAATCTGCCATGAGAATATCCATTATTTTTGAACATGGACTGTAGTTGTTCCAACTCCTTAGCAAGGCTGTCTCCACACACAACATGTGCCCAATGCACCAACATTCGGATGACGCTGGTAGTTTGTGCAGGGTGATGACAGTTTGATACTTGTAGCTACATGTGTGTATGTGTGGGCTTCCAGTAAATGGAATTCCCCAGTGACCCATCCACTTTTCTGAGAACTAAGATGTCCACAAATGAAAAGTGGCCCTCATTCTCTATTTACATTGTAAATTGGATATTCTCATGGAACAAACTCAGATGTTGCAGAAAATGTGACAATTATTTTTCCCCGTGGGGCCACACCATAGAAGTGTCATCCAGAAGACTATTGGTTTAAGTTCTGGCAAATCAAGTGTGTTTTCCTCAAAGTCTTCCATAAAAAAGTTCTCAACCAGAGGGGAGATAGGACTGCCAGTGGCAAGCCCATCAGTTTGGTCAAAACATTCTTGAATAAAAAGTAGCTTGAGGATAGAACATGATGAAAAAGGGCTGTTATATCAGCTGTGAAATTTCTGCTGATGAGTCCATGAGAGAAACCTTAGTGAGGAGCGAGAAGACATCAAAGCTCACTAATGTATCAGATTCACAGAACTGAAGTGACTTCAGTCTATTGATAAAGTCAGCAGTGTTGCATTTATGATGTGGGCATTTCCCCAAAAATGATCTCAGCAATGAGGCAAGATGTACAGCCAAGTCATACGTAGGGCCACCGATATTGCTGACAATCATCCGTAAAGGTACCTATACTTTGTGAATCTTCAGAAGATCATATAACGTAGGCGGTACACAGCTGTGTGGCCTTAATCTCTTCACAACATCTTGCGGAAGAGAGGATAAGGGAAATGCTACTGAGCTGTTGCCAGTACCAGATCTACAAGGGGGCAAACCAGGGTGTTTGTCCCAGGTGGCACACTCAGAGGGGTGCCAAGACAAGGTGTTAGGCCCCTGAAGGGCAGGGCAGAGGGGGTGGGGCACCCTAAGCAGCCAAGCAGAGGGATGCTGAGCAGGTTGGGCAGCAGGCAGGCGGTGGAAGCCTTATCAAGTTTGTGCCCTGTTGGAAAGAGTTTGTGCCCCAGTTGGAAAATGTCATAGATCCGGCACTAACTGTTGCTGTTGGGCATCTATAACCATAAAATTTATGAATTGCTGAGTGAACCAATTGGTAAAGATCCCACAGAGTAGAAAGGAAAACAGCATCACTTTTGAACTCTACCTCTACTGCTCAAAAATTGATGAAGAGATTAAGGCCATACAGCTCTGTACCACCTAGGTTATCTTGCATCATTGTCGAGACCTTTTGTTGGGAAATTCTCACACCATATTCTCAACTCTGCTGACTATCAATAGATTTAACTCACTTCAACTCTGTGAATCTGATATATTAGGGAACTTTCATGTCGTTTCTCTCTTAATTAAGGTTCCTCTCATGTGCTCATTGGCACTCATCAGTAGAAAGTTCACAGCCGATACAGCAGTACATTTTCATCATGTTCTATCCTCCTATCTCTCCTCTGGTGCAAACTTTTTAATGGAAGACTTTGAGGAAGGGGCACTTGACTTAGCAGAACTTAAACCCAATAGTCTTCTGGTGATATGTTGCCAAGGAGTTGGAACATCTGAAGTCTGTGTTCTAAGACAATGGATATTCTCCATGTCAGATTAGCACAGCATTGAGAAGGAAGAAATGTGTCACCAAGAGCAGCAACAGGATAAGGAGCTTTTCAGGTCCAGGGCATTTGTATCATATGCCAGTAACCTCTTGCTGAAATTAGGTAGGATCTTAAGAAACCATTAAGTCAAAGTAATCTTCCAGCCACCTGCAGATTAATGCTCTCCTTGGTTCAGTCAAAGACAACTTGGGATTGTGCAAGGTTGGACTGGAATCTATAAAGTACCCTGTGAATGTGGCAAAGCTTACATTGGTCAGATGACACACAGTGCATGAAAGGAGCATGGAACATGAATGTCAGACCCGTCTTTCGAAGCCCATAGCTGAGCTTTATATTTCTACAGAAATCTTGGCTACAATGAGTTCTTTTGGGATTCATTAAAGAATCTGTGGAAATAAGATTGGCACAAGATCTTACTAATCATGAGGGCAGTCTTCGAATGGACAAGGCATGGAATTGAGTGATCTTTTTAATATCTTGAGGGGGGAAATTTTTTATTGATAATAAGACATCTAGTGACAGTTGGAAAAGAAGAAAAAGAAGAAGAAGAAGAAAAGATTTGACATCTGAGTTTTAATGTGCCGCATTCCTACAGAGTGCGAAGATGTAGTTTACCTTTGCACATGACCCTGCACATGACATTTAGATCTGCATACATAGAGTGCACGGAATTTGACAGAGTGCACTCATGTAACAGCCACTTTTGCATATGTGTCTCCACACCAACTTTTGCTATAATGGTGCCACCGGGAACTAGCTATATCCAGTGGTTAACACCTGAAGATGGCTGAAAGATTGTCAGTCGAAATTTCATGCCAGGAGGTCAACATTATCGGGCCACAATCCAAAAACTTTATTGAGTACTCATTACACTGGAAGAACTATAAGAAGCTCATCTTTGTGGTGGGTTGCAACCTATCCTCATATAACTCTTAAGACATTTTTGAAAGCATTAAAGGAGGAAAAGCTTCAATATTCTGTTTAAAGTTTTAAAACAGTCAAAATTACAATTTTTATTTAAATTAGAAACCAGTTTTGGTCAAATGAAGATCATCTTCAAACAATGAACAACTGGGTTGGCAGGCAGTTGTGGGAAACTGTGTTGGCTGCAAGAATGTTAACTGTAAAGTAAAATTGGAAATAGTGATGTATAATATTTTAATTTCATCTTCAGACACAATTACATCTACATTGTCCCAGCCACCTATGTTGTCCCAGTTATGCAGTCAGACTGGAGTGACATGTTGTGTTGGTTAATGTGAGAGGAGCAAGGACTTGGGGAGGGTGTGTTGGAGGGAAACAGGTGTTTGTAACCTCAAACAGGCATTGCTGGAGGGAAGGCTATGTTCCATTCAAGGAACATTAATGAGGAAATTTAGATGGCCAGAATTTGAAGATAACTGCAGAGCAGTTCTACTGCTACCACCTTACATTTTGTGGAAAGACCCCTAAGATAAGAGAAATTAGGGATTGTACAGAGGAATACAAGCATTTGCCTTTCCCTCATTCTGCTTCAAAGTGGAACAGAAAAGGAAATGACTATTAGTGGTACGAGATACTCTCTGCCACACATCTTATGGTAGATTGTGATGTATGTATGTAGATGATAGCTGGGAAGGAGAGGCAGAAAAGGAAAGGGGATAGGATAAGAATGAGAGTAACAGTGAACTTTCTCTTGCACAGGTAGGGAAAGCTAGATGTGAGACACAAAAATGGAGGTGCTGGCTGGGTGGGAAGGGGAGGGGATGGAGAAGAAAGGAAACCACAGAGACAAAATTGGGACAGTAGGTTAATGAGGTGAGAGGCATAAATCTAGGGCTGGAGAAAAGTGTGAGACAGAGCCCAGCATTAACTGAGTTCAGGAGTATTGTGGGATTGAAAGATGTGCTATAAGGACAATTCCCATCTGTGGAATTCCAGGAAACTAACAACAGGTTCTGGTACCAACCTTCCTCTTGACCACAATTCGTAGGTGGCCATTCATTCAGATGAACAGCTGGTTGGTGTTCCATGTCTACGTAAACAGCCGTACAGAATTTAAAGTGGGGTACAGAAGTTACATCAGGGTTTCATGTGACATGACTTCTTTAACAGTTGGTCCAGTCTATGAACAGGTAGGATACACCTGTAGGACTGGAATATGACATGTATGGATGGACATGGTAGATTGTGATACTAAGTCTTTCACATGAACATAACCAACATGGAAACTGTTTGAGAAACACTGCTGAGGTTTGGCATAAGGATGAACAAAGATATTTGGAGATTTTGGACCTGGCAAAATACTACTTTAGGATAGGAGGAAAGGACTGTGGGTAGGATATTATTCCTATAAGGGAATGATGGAATGGTAGTTGAAGCCCTGGAAAAGGAGACTGTTAAGTTGATCCAGTGTGGAGTGATATTTGGTAGCAGAGCATGTGCTCCTTTGGAGCTGATTCATGAGATTATGGGATAACTAGGATAAGATGTGGTTATGGCAAAATATATCTCTGAGGTTTGGAGAGCAGCGTCTGCCTATACAGGTATAGCCATCTCTGCAGATACTCCATCCATGGGTAGCAAGACTATATGGAAGAGAAATTTTAGTGATGAAGGGATGGCAGCTATTAAAGTGGTGGTACTGTTGTTGACTGATGGGCTTCCCATAGAAACAAAGAAGAGAAGTGGTTAATCTTTAGGGGGACTAGCTGAAGCAGGTAAGAAAGGCAGTGTTCAAGCAATGAAGGAATGAGAATGGTATGTCTTGATCTTGGTTTGAGGTGATAAACATATAATCAATAATGAACCTGAAAAAAGAAAGTGATTTAGGGAATTAGTTGGCAAGTAAGAAGTAAAGCTTCCCCTAGACAGCCTATTTTACAGCTGGCATAAGATGGTCCCAAGCAGAGGCTCGTGTCATACTGTGGACTAATTTTTATATCTCCCTCACAAAGAAGTAGTAGTGACTAGTAAGGATTAGCTAATTATGTGATTAAGGAATGAGGTGATGGGTGTAAAGACAACAGGAAATTGAGAAAGGAAGGATTGATGGTAATCAGACCATTGGCATGGGAAATGTTGGTATAAATGGAGGTAGTAACAATAGTTACACCCAAGGATTGAGGAAGTATTAAGATATAGATGGTTGAGAGACACTGAAGGAAGTGATTTGTGTGCTTGGAGTGGGTAGTAGCAAGGCTGCATCTACTGGACAACATGTGTTGAACAACAAGTTTTAAGATTATTTCCATGGAAGAACCAATTGTGAGTGGTGGGCTGGGTAGTGTGGTAGAAGATGGTTGTGAGGGGTGTATGTGGGATGATGAGATGGGTGAATGGGTGGGAATTTTTGGGCTTCACCTAGATATTTGAATAAGCACTGGAGGTCATGCTGCACTTTTAAGATATAACATCTATGTCAGGACTTGTAGGTGCAAGAATCTGACAACTGGCAGATACATTCTGCCAAATAAGAATTGTGGTTCATTACAACAATATTGGAGCTTTTATCTGTAGCAGAATGATAAAATGAAGGTTACAACAATTTATTATCTTATTATTTGTTTCAATCCTTCCTGATCATATTCAGAAGATAAACTAAATTTGCACCAACTGTCCACCTCGATGCAGTGCACCTCTGAGCAGCAGGCCCACTAACCAAGAAGTGACAGTGGCAGCATGTCGGCTCACACACTGTTCTAGCAGCTGGATGGTATGCAGATTGCTTCCATATATACAGGAAAAACTGCATGTCACACACCACCACCAAGTAGAAGCAAGAACAATTAATTTCCATACCATATTGTCTACATGTATTTTAACCCAGATAGGGTGAAATTACTTTTGGTTTATTTATTTATTTTTTTTTTTTTTTTCGAAAGCTATTAATTTCCTTCATATGACTGCACAGAGATCATTATAAGTGATTTTCTTCCACAATCACGCCATTAGTTTTGCAATAATGCCCTTCTTTCTGGAAGTATGTCAAATTGAATGTTTTAGAATTTTAATCTGATGAATCATTCTTATTAAAACATCATTGAAGATGAAATATATACATGTAAATGTCGCAACAATTAAAGAATGTTCAAGAAATACAAACCCAATTATGAGGAACTCTTCAATATCATCTGTATGAATCTCAACTTCGCAGCCGTATCCAACCACTTTGCTATCAACAATACAAGCTAAAATTGATCTTGTAATTGACGTTTATACCTTTTACACAACTAGTAAGAGGTAAAAATGTCAATTACAATTACATCACTAAATGACATATTCCACACTGCGGGCCCCAAAGTTAAGAAATTAAAATTGATCTGCAATGGAAGCAGGCAATTAAAAAAAATAAGACACTGTACACAAATTCTTAAATACATCCTTCTGGAAGGACATCCGCCCTATTTGGATTGATTTTTTGACAATTAGAAAAATAAATTTATACAATATTTCCATTTACACTTTTATAATATGACAATTATAATTTTATACTTCATTGCTTTACACCTTCAGTGTTTTTAAAACATAACACAATTTTTAATTATCTTTCTCATTACATTTTTATCACAGTTTTTGTGGTTTCTACAGTATGGCCCTACACTTTGGTTCACACTTTTAACATTCTAACAAAAATGAAAATATTTTTATGTAGCTCATTGTTTGCAAGTTCTGGTTAAGACCATGTTTTCTTATGTCTCATCCCCCCCCCCAAACACCCTGCTTCTTACCTCTCTTCCAATCACACTCACAGCAGTTTCCTCACCTCCTCCACTATGTCTATCTCCCCCTTTTCTTCCTACCCCCACCTGTACCTCCCCCTCCCCCCATCTTCCTACCTCTACCTGCAACCAATATATAAAAAATTTAATGCACTCATAAAGCACAGTACTTGTCACAACACAGATGTGATGGACTGCAGACACAACTACAAGGTAAACCTCTTCAGTTACGTACAACTCTTTTAAACTTAAATTCTACTCATTTTACAGATCAAATTATTGTCAAAATGTCAGTTTTTACATATTTTGCTTTTTATTTTGTTTTAGATCCTGAATATGATCCAGAGAGATTAAAACATGTAAATGTAATAAAGTTGCAACTGTTGGCTGATAATAAATTGTTTTAACTATGAGCAATTCCTGATGCTCATAAATTGATTATGTTGACTATGGGAAAAATGAAGGTTGTTTTAAAGTTGTGGGTAGCTAGTATTTCTATACCTAAAGGTTTGTATACCTTGGAAGGGATCTAAGAAAGGAGAGCGAGCCCAGGTTGAAAATAAAGAATTCCTGTCAGGATTGGGTAAAAACAGTGCATCTACAACCAATTGAGCCTGTTTGGATCTGGTTGTGTGGTTTCAGGTGAGACCTTTGGGAGAGACCTTTTTAGAGATTGAGGTTCTTGTTGTTCAGCTTTAGAATAGTGTTCCAAGTTAACTTAGGTTCTGGGACATTAGGAGCAAATTTTGGGGGATGTAGCAGATCATGAGGTCAAACTAACAGGGAATGTTGCTATAAGCAGTTGGTGGGAAGGGGAAGGGCAGTAGCAATGCAAGTTGATGAGGTTTTGTCAGATGGTGATAATCTGAGGTAGGAATTGGATGACAGTAAATTGTATAATCTTTTGAACTGGCATTCAGGTTGCTTTTCCAGTCATTGTAGATAAGAAATTCATTTTGAAAAATGATATACAGATTAGCAAGGTTGAATAGAATAGTGTCTTGGATGGAGAACTAACTCAACTGTAAGAGTGGAGAAATAATTTTTCATGGGTTAACTAAAAAACAAGTTTGAGAAATTATCCAAAATCACTGACAACAGACAAATATTTGAAAATACTTACTCCCATATTTGAGACACCTGTGTAGTCTAACACACACTAACATGTTGAGTATGATTACACTCACGCTAGTGAAAGACACACCCACAAAATGATGCATATCATTGAGAATTTCCACTGACCACAGAATTGTCTGAGCCTCTGGCTTAAGCCTCTCAATGAAGCAGAAAAGATGTTCAAACGTTTGTTAAGCTTAAGGGACTTAAGTGCGTGGCCATCAGTCCCTAAACTTGCAAACTACTTATGAACTACCTTATATTAAAGACGACACAAACAACCATGCCCAAGGGGGATTCAAATTCCCAACCGTAGCAGCCGTGCAGACTATGACTGGCGTGCCGCAGACCACTCAGCCACTGTGGCCGGCAATGAAGCAGAAGACCATGATCGGTACTAGGAATAATGCTACAAATTATTGACTCTGCTACCATCTGAGTAAGACAAGCTGTCTTCACATAATCAGCCAGCCACATGTAGGAACCAAGTATAGCCTCTTAAAGCAGACAGTATGTGTCATTTGTGCCGACATGAGCCACAATTCCCACTGCTCTCAACTGTAGAGCCTCCTCTTGGGTCTTGGACTAGACCCCCTGGCAAGCAGAGTGGACACTGGTCTTGTTTACCAATCTGCCTGATAATTCCCTCAGGGGCTCCTTCATCCACAAAATATTGAAGCTCCCAGTGACGGGCAGTCTCCAACCGTAATTGTCTCGACCTCTCAGAAAGATCAACCACTGCTGCAACAGAAGAGGTAGCCTGTGCTGGCTCAGAGACACTATCAGCAGTAGGCAATACCTCAAGCCTGTCACTGGGGCATACTACCCTTCTGTCAGGAGGCTTTTCAAATTTTTTGACTTTATATAAGTCTGCTGCCTATCTGGTGAACTATAACCCATAAAAATGTCTTATCCCGCCACCAACACATCTCAACATTGCATCAGGGCTATTCTTTCTTCCAAATGCAATTACAAACATGGACAATACAGCATTTATGCATCTAAATCACTCACTTCAGCCCTGATAAATTACAAATAAAAAAAGAAGCATTGGCCATCATATTTAGCACAAAAAATTCCATGTATTTCTATATAGCACAAAAATTTCAACTCATAATGGACCATAAACCATTAATTTCCTCATTATTTCCTAAAAACTGCATCCAAATAGCACAATACTACAATGCATGAACCTCTTCCTCTTCAATTACAATTATTCAATACATCATCAGCTGACAGCATATGCTAACAATGATGGCCTACCCAAGCTACCTATGGGACCAATCCCACATTTCACAGTCAGAAACACTATAGTGTACTTCCAAACATGAAACCTTACAAAGCCACCTACAAGTGTTTCCTGTCAATGCTTCTGTAACTGAAAGATACAGCTGAGAACCAAATCTTCAAACATGTTACAAAATAACCCAAATTAATTTATCCTAAAAATGAGGGTCCAAATGATACATGGAGTTAAGACAGTGACAGCCAATGCCAAAGATGATTGCATGGAGCTCATCCCACTGCCTCAGTGTGTTATAAACCTCCTGAACACTGACCACTGGGGAATGACAGACACAAAGGCATTCATAAGGTGGCACACCTACTATCCCAGCATTATTCAGGATGTCAAAATGACAGAGCTCTCATGTGAGACCTGTGCAACAATCTGATCAGCAGCCAAGCAACAGTTCCACACTACAGCACCCATGTGATTGTGTCTGTAGACCCATAGACTTCACCAGTCTGTTCCTCAGAGACATATGCTCTCAGTTGCTAAATATCTGTTGTATAACAGTGTGATTGATACCCTGTGGAACAACATGCAGATGAGCTTAACATGCTTAATGTTGATGGCTGCTTCACAACCCAGGCCATATAGATCCTACTCCTCTACTACCAACTTTTCTTAAATGCACAAATGAAAAAATTAACCTTACAGATATTCTGTGGTCCCAAAAGTATCCAGGTCTCAACATTTGGTAACCCACACACCCCATATCCAACAGTTCCCGTCTTCTCTATCCTACCCTTATTAACCACTGTTTACAGTGTAAATGTTTCCCTTTCTCAACTCCTACCCATTAGGTTCCTTCCTACTCTGAATTCTTATGCTGCATCTCTCTCCAACTAGCAATACCTACACATTCCCTTATGGCACATCTATCTCCACACTCCCCTTGCATCCTTCTATTTCCCTTCCCCTTCCCTTATAAACCCCACTTTGAGTAACACTTACTACCAAACATCACTTGGAATGCAGGAGCCAGAGATTGCGGATGTGTGTGTGTGTTAGTTGTGCCTGTGACTGTATGAATGAGAATGTGTTCTATAATGAAGGCTGTGGGCAAAAACTGTAAGTTTGTGTGTGTGACTGCCATTTTTACATGCCTGTCTGTGGCTTGATGATCATATTTGCAGTGAGTTGCAAGCTACTCTCATTTATTGATGAATTCCAAATTTGGGATTTCCATTGTCAAGACATTGGTTATAGGTTGTAGTACAATAAAAATGCAATAATTAAAAATCATATCTGTTGTAATGTAACAAATTAAGAAAGAAAAGTAAATTTACTTACCTTACCATCATCTGAACAGCTTGCTACAAAATCCCCATTTTGATCAATACTTATCTGGTTCACTGATACTGTATGTGAGCGCAAGGCTTTACTTTTGATATTGTTGCCTTGATGATCCAAAAGATGAACAGTTCCCCAGTGGGTGCCAAGGCATACAAACTGAAAACAAAATGAATTAAATTCTTGGTATTTTTGGAATAAGTAATATCATATCAAATCTTACAAAATCTGAAACAGCTTATCAAATAACCTAAACAGAAACAAAGATTTCACTTCCAATGGTATTTAAATGTCTCACTGAAACCATTCCAGTTGAGTTTCCTATAAAATAAGTTAGAAATAGCATGCTTTCATATCAAATGACCTATGTGAATGTACCTTATAACTAAATTCAAAGGCTCAGCTAGTCCACGTCTCTTCCTCAAGAGCAAAAGACACTGATAGATTTAACATTTGAATCAAACCAAATGGAATGGACACCAACCAGTGCCAGCAAACAGTATTATTCTGTCAGGAAGTTTTAAAACAATTTATCATTTTGTGGGAAACATAAATATTTCTTATAACTTTCAGCAACTTAATGCCGCTTGAGTTATGTTGAGTTGATCAAAGTGCTGATACCACTCATTTGATTTGACTCCTTAATGAAAGTATGTCACATGACATCATTGTGGCACAGTGTTTTTGAGTTGTGCATTATTTGCAGGTAGTGTGTTGTAGTATTTGATGGTGTGCTTGTGCTCTTGTGGTAACTTAACTATGTGAAGGAGTCTGCAGTTGGTATATACATAATTGTTTCATGTTATTTGTTCATTTGTGTTGGTTGGTGGTTTTGTGTTCTTCCGTCTCAGTGAGTGAATCTGATTTTGTGTATTGGTGATTTGGGTATTATATGTGAGTGATGTATTAGATAGGAATGTTCTTTTTATGGATCATAATTTAACAGGTTTTGCCTTTTATGCTAGCAATGGGTATGAGTGAGAAGTTCGGGTGTCAGTTTCTTGTGATTATGGCAGGCCATTCAAATAAATGGACTGAATTAAGTGAAATAGTATTGCACTTATGTTCACCCATCTACCAATCTAGCTGTCCCCCCCCCCCCCCACACACACACAAACACAAAAATATAATAAATAAATAAATTAAAAAATATATATAATTAAAAAATAAATAAATAAAAATAGCAATTTGAAACATCGATAATTTGTGTTGTGTCCTATTTTATTTTATTTTTATTTATTTTTTTTATTTTTTATTTTATTTATTTATTTATTGAGGAGGGGGTCTCATAATTCAGGTAAATTTTAGATATGGCAGTGGTGACATAGTTTGCTAATGTTGGCAACAAAATGCTCACTTTATTAGAACAATTAATTTTCTGACCAGGCAAAGGTACATACTAAAACCTGTCTACCATATTGTAAGAACAGCATTTATTATTTTTTTGTGGTCAATAAGGAAGATTATTCCTCTCAATTTAGGTGACTGAGTTTTCAAAGACCACTCAATGGTCATTGTCAACATCACAACACTATGTCACTGTTACTGGTATTGCTGTCTTCATTTGAGGTGTCTTATAGGTAAAATGACATCATTCATCCCAAGTGTTGTTTTTGTAGTTTGTTGTTAGGTTTGTTCTTGTGTATTTAGTGATGATGTTATGGTCACCATATTGCATATGCTTGAAATTGGATATCTGCATATTGATGAAGGCATGGGTCAAATCAGATGGGTGGTCTCAAACGCTTCAAATTTGCTTACCTGTTGAATCAAGACTAAACATCAGCTTTAAATGCCTCTGTTGTGGACAGAAATAAGAAGTCTAAATGAATTCCAGAACTGAATGGCCCACAAAGAGGTCTTAGTAACCTATTCAACAACAAGAGTGAATAATGATACTGAATCATAAGAATTAACATGGAGAAATATGTGGGTTCTCGTGCCCCACGTCTTCCTGTCCTATGCCTATGAAAAGAAGCTCTTCCCACGGCCTGCAACCATAAACACATGCTGTTGTCACAGTGTCATTTGTTCAGTGAGATTTTATTCAATTAGTGTCATAAAGAAATGACAAAGTATCTACCAGGAGTTACATGAATTATGTGCCAATAGTGAATCTGGTTCTCACAGCTGCACACACACATTTTGATTTTGTTTAACAGTGAAGTTTTTGCTGTCACTCATTATGGCATTGCTAGATCTTAGGATTTCAAAGGTTGGTGAGTGTGCGGGCATCTGATTATTGCTGCTTTGTGCCAAATGAGGACTGTACTGGAATGTTTCAAAGTAATTGAAAGGTTAAAATGTGAAAAAGGACATACACACCTCACATATAACACACTATTTCTTCTCACTTCATTTTCCTGCTAGGAAAGCCATACATAACAGCTCTGAATCTTATTTTGAAAAATATATACAATATTTTGGTGCTAAATACAGCAGAAATATCTATAGAGCTCAACAAGTCAATGAAATGGCAGCTTAAAATTCCAATGAAAAGAGTGATGAACAGCAATGACAACTTCCCATTTGGATAGTTCGAGATTCTTTTTTGAAGTGTGTCTTATGAGATGTTTATCTAACACTGAAATAGACCCGAGGACATTTATGAGTATTACAGAAACTGGAGCAGTTTGTTGGTACAGTTTCAGCAAATTAAATTTGTTAAACAAGTACTTAAGGTACTACAAGTGAAGCAGATTGTGAAATTCATCTTGCCAACTAAATATGGCAAAACTGATAAATTTGATTTCAGTGACACAATAAATAAGTTTGCTTTACTCAAAGCAACCATCTGGAAAGTAAAATTATAATAAAAACAATTCTTGGAAAGCCCTTTTCTTTTATTTCTCACTAATAATTTATGGACTATTAATAACTTGAAAGGGGCACATCAAATTTCTTCTTTATTATATAAGGATTGGAACTTAAATAGTGGCAACACTGATGTGGAGACACTATGCAATGGAATCTACTATTGTCGCTGATAGCACACATTGTTGACATACCTACCTTACCTCCGAGCAAATGGACTCGCCCACCCTACATCACCGGTGTGCACACAATCGAGGGAAAAACAGTCATTTGTGAATGAGCGGTCTAATTTAATTGTGTCACTATGTTTTCGAAACAGGAACAACGGAGTTGGATCAAGATTGAATTTGCCAGAGGTCATACAGCACAACAGTGTCATCAAGATCTTCAACATGTGCACGGAGAATCAGAATTGCCGTACAAAACAGTGGCACATTGAGTAAAGCCTTCAATGAAGGTCAGCAAACTGTGGCAGACGCGCATCGGGCAGATTGTCCTAGCATCTCTGAAGAAGTAGTGCATACTGATGCCAAAAATGAAGAAACCACTTCGTGGCATTCACTTCAGAATTATTCCAGATATTCATCAGGCAGTAAACCTCTCCATTCACACTATGAACTCACCAGGCTCTGCTAACGGCATACTACACCTTTCATGTCGATGGCAATGGGTTCTACACAACACTGGTGACTACTCTGAAGGACAGTAACAGGTTCAAACATGTAAAGCTTTTGTGTTGGTCGTGTTGCCACTATTTAAGTTTCAACCCTCATATATGGAAGGTGCAATTGTGACAGAGTGATATACTGAACAACTTCCCAGTGACATGTAGTATTTATGAAGATACTTAACTTACTCACTGCACAAGAGTACAGCAATAGCCTGTCAACCATAGATCAGAAATAGCATTAACACGGTGAACAGGAAAGGTGCACGCTATTCCAAAAAACATTGACGGAGAATGAGGGGAATAATCTTTAAGTGTCCAGTGTCCACCATGAAACAAATAAATAATACTGTTCCTGGCCAGTGGTTGAAAGGATCTTGCTGTCCAGGGAGTACATACATTATCCCCGTAAGTACGGGGACATGTTTACAAACATAAAGAGTAAAGCTATTTCGTATTGGTCAACCGAACGCAACTCCTGATTGGCTGCCTTCACTTCCCGTCATTCATCACACCGTTGCCAACGTCTACACACCAAGTGCAAGTCACGTACACATAAACTGCACTTTAATCCTGTTAAGAAACCTAAATTGGAGTGCTCAAACAGAGATTTGACGTTCAGTCTATTTCAAAAGAGAGCCAGTGCCATAAAAACTGTTGTACCTAACTCAGCTAGGAGCACAACATGGAGAGAGTATGTTATTGTCTTGACACATTGAGAACAACAATGAATAATACTGTTGCTTTGGTCATCCATGAGAAATGTAATAAAATTTGTTAATTTTATGCATAATGATTGAAGTAGAACTCTATGACTGTTCATAGAAATTATTCTATACCTGACCAAATTATTGCTCAAGTAGATATTGTATAACTACTATATTCTGTGGATCACACACATGGAATATGATACTCATTGTCATTAATCACATACAAGCAACTAGAACACTTAATGTTTTTTGGGAAAAGATATGCCACTGTACAAACTTCATGACAGTAAAATATAATGCAATGACAATAAACAATTTTAGTAAGAGAATGATCTCAAAGGCTGATTGGTTTGAACTGAAGCACAGAAGACCACTCATTGGTGTGTTGTGTTGTATGACTCAAAATAAATAATTTTTCCATTACTTCTACAATAAAAACTGATCAATTTACTTTCACCAACCCACCTACCAAGCACTGTGGTTTAATTACATTACTGGCCATTAAATTGCTACAGCAAGGGGAAATGCAGTTGATAAACGGGTATTCATTGGACAAATATATTATACTAGAACTGACATGTGATTGCATTTTCACGCAGTTTGGGTGCATAGATCCTGAGAAATCAGTACCCAGACCAACCACCTCTGGCTGTAATAAAGACCTTGATACGCCTGGGCATTGAGTCAAACAGAGCTTGGATGGCGTGTACAGGTACAGGTGCCCATGCAGCTTCAACATGATGCCACAGTTCGTCAAAAGTAGTGACTGGCGTATTGTGACGAGCCAATTGCTCAGCCACCATTGACAAGACATTTTCAAGAGAGATCTGGAGAGTGTGCTGGCCAGGGCAGCAGTCGAACATTTTCTGTATCCAGAAAGGCCCATACAGGACCTGCACCATGCGGTCGTGCACTATCCTGCTGAAATGTAGAGTTTTGCAGGGATCGAATGTAGGGTAGAGACATGGGCCGTAACACATGTGACATGTAATGGCCACTGTTCAAAGTGCCGTCGATGTGAACAAGAGGTGAGCAAGACGTGTAACCAATGGCACCCCATACCATCATGCCGGGTGATATGCCAGTATGGCGATGATGAATACACGCTTCCAATGTGCATTCACTGCGATGTCACCAAACATGGATGTAACTATCATGATGCTGTAAACGAAACCTCGATTCATCTGAAAAAAAAAAAAAAAAATGACATTTTGCCATTCATGCTCCCAGGTTCGTCATTGCGTACACCATCGCAGGTGCTCCTGTCTGTGATGCAGCATCCAGGGTAACCACAGCAATTGTCTCCAAGCTGATAGTCCATGCTGCTGCAAACGTCGTCTAACTGTTCGTGCAGATGGTTGTTGTCTTGCTGACGTCCCCATCTGTTGACTCAGGGATCGACACGTGGCTGCACGATCCATTAAAGCCGTGTGGATAAGATGCCTGTCATCTCGACTGCTAGTGATACGATGCCGTTGGGATTCAGCATGACGTTCCGTATTGCCCTCCTGAACCCATCAATTCCATATTCTGCTAACAGTCATTGGATCGGGGCCCATGCGAGCAGCAATGTTGCAATACAATAAACCGCAATCGCGATAGGCTACAACCCGACCTTGATCAAAGTCGGAAATGTGATGGTACGCATTTCTCCTCCTTACACAAGGCATCACAACAACGGTTCACCAGGCAACGCTGGTCAACTGCTGTTTGTGTATGAGAAATCGGTTGGAAACTTTCCTCATGTCAGCACATGTAGGTGTCACTACCGGCGCCAACCTTGTGTGAATGCTCTGAAAAGCTAATCATTTGCATATCACAGTATCTTCTGCCTGTTGGTGAAATTTCACGTCTGTAGCACGTCATCTTTGTGGTGTAGCAATTTTAATGGCTAGGAGTGTAAAAACACCAGTCACTTGAAACTTCAATAGTTCATAATGGCAATTGCTTGGCAGAACATTGTTGTGAAGGAAAGTTTTATCTTGTGTTTTGGTATGTTTGCGTTCCCCCCCCCCCCCCTTTTAGTATGCCCCCGCCCATGATTATGTGGGTCAAAGCAGACAAGTGGTATTGTGTTCTTCAGTATTATCAAAAATTTTCTCTCTTGAGTTTTGGATTGTTGCCTCCCCCCCCCCCTTTTAAGTATGTCACCCACCTATGTTATCATGGACAAGCAGATAAATGGTATTGGGACATTTGGTATTGCACTAATTGGCAATGAAATTTTAACTGTAACAGCACAGCTTCTACCTGGATTACTGAATGCGATAGAACAAATGTGCAATGGTACCAACAAAGGAGAGAGAACATTACCACTAAGAAATGGTTTTTGCCATAGAACAACATGGATGCTGAAATTAAATAGTGATGTTTGAAGCAATCAAGGGCCAAGTTTAGTCATTAAGCTATCAGACTGACTGCTTCCTTTTTTAGATATTAATGTTGCAATAATGATAATATCTACTGTCCAGTTGGCTAGATATGTTTATAATTAACTGGAGTGTAGGCTGTGGTTCAATAGTTACTCTTCCAAACATTGTATCTGTAAAACTTGCTGTATCATATGATTGGAACAGTTGCACACACAATTCATTTTCTATATAAACTCAACATTGTAATACATGTCATATGTAATTATAAAATATGATGACTAGGAGTTAATAATGCTACAACTTTTTATCACCTAATTTATCTCTAACCACATTGTCCTTGCTGCTTGCAACCACTATAATCACTACTGATGATGCAATTAAGACCTTTGGCAGAGCCTTCCAATATAATCTGTTGTTTAGTAAAACACAAAAATGTCCTAAAACTGCATAAACTTACTTTTGGATGCACAGCCATGCAACTTGCAGCATCCTTATTTAATATTTTCAGAACATCATTAGTCATCCTCACATATTTCAGTCTTGGTTCAATTTCATCCGATGAAGAACTGTTCATGTCATCGTCACTTGGCATGTCACCATTCTGGAAAAAGAAAGTACACAATAAATGATGGGAACTACATTTCATGTAATGCAATACAAGATTACAATTCTCAAGTAATTAATTATTTGATTCCTAAAGGTATATAAATTCAGTTACAGAAAAAATAAGTGTGGAATATAAATGAGTAGTTATATGACAGATCAATAATCACTAAAAAGGAGAGACTGCGCAAGAGGTAGGCATGAAGAAAAACGCTGGTTAGAAGCAAAGCTTGTTGGGGACATCCTTTATTAGATAGTTATAAAACTCCCCCCATGAAGAACAATCATCTTTGCTTCAGTGGATAGTGGGATCAAATAAATATGATGGTTGGGAATGGGGAGGACATAAGTTAAAAGATTGTAACATGTGTATATGATGAAGAAGAAGCATCTGGCACTTAATGAGTCATTCATTTGTGGAGCATGCTGCTGAGAATAATATTTTAACTTTAATGGCTGGATCATAGTCATTCCAAGTGAAAAGAAAGAAGAATTTAACATCCATGTGACAGCCTAGTCAGTAGAGATGGAATACTCAGTGAATCATTCTTCTATGTTCAGTCTACCTGCACCCTGGTGTTGCCCGACAGGTGCTCCCCACCACCCCAGAAATGTGGGATGCCGGTGACTAATGGCTCCTTTGAGCTGCGCCGGAGAGAGGGAGGGACAGACCACACAGGCAGGATAGCCACGAGAATGCCGGCAGTATGGACAGCGACAGGACAGAATGCTTGTTATGAATCTATGTATATTAATTTCTCGGACATGTGTAAATATAGTTAGTTGCAATCAGTACTCTACTCAATTATTTGCTATCTGACATTCCACTTATCCCAAAGTATTAAAGACTACAAAAGGACACAGCAGCAGAAACATTTTGGTCCTCCGGGCTGGATAGTACTGGCATACTCGAGTGGAGGTGCCCAAGCTAACTGGAAGATTAGCGACTATGTGTGATCAAGGGCGATCAGGTGAAACATTGTGTGACATAGTATAGTGCTTCAGATCATCCAGTGCAGCTACAGAACAGCAGGAATTACCTCCATGCACACTGGATCGACTGTCACCTCAGCTGCCGCCGCTGCTGCTCAACTTCCAAGATAAGTACTGCATTGCACAGCTGCCTTGGCATTGCTTCCTAGAACCACTACTATGAATACAGCAGAGAGGAAACATCTAACTACAACATGGGCTATTGTTAAGTCAACCCTTTAGTGTATTAACAGGTTCGCAAGAGAGTTTGATTCCGATTTAGATCAACAAGCTGTTCTGGTCAGAATTAAAGAGTTACCTAACATAAGAGAAAAAAATTGAAGGCGCTCAGTCACAGCTGGAGATAGTTGAAGAATTTGAATCTCATGCTGAAGACAGGGAGAATTTTGAATGTATGATGTTCGATGTGGAGGCAAAATTGAATGCAATCCTTGATAAAATCTCTGTCAGCTGATTGGAAACATTACCCGCCACATCAGAGTCTAATGTAAACAAAACAGAGATCAGGCTTCCTACCATCAACTTGCCAACTTTCAGTGGCGAAGTTAAGGAATTCAGTCACTTCCATGATACATTTGTCAATCTGGTTGTGAATAATCAGTCCTTTGACAACATACAGAAATTTCATTACCTTTTATGTTCTGTGACTGGAGAGGCTCACAAACTAATAACAAATATCCTAGTAGCAGCACCCAACTTCCCACTGGCATTTGAGACAATATGTAAGCACAATAACAATAAGAGATTCATTGCATCAGCACATCTGTCACAGTTAATGAATTTGCCAAATATGGGCAAGTCATCAGCAACTGAACTGAGGGCACTCATTAATCAAACAATGAGTAATTTTAGTGCTATAAAAGCCTTAGGACTGACCATTCCATTAGAAGAACTGATAGTGTCGCACAGCATGTTGGATAAGCTAGACACTATGCTTCACAAAGAATATGACAGTATGCTTGGTACAAATGAATTCTCGACTCTTAAAGCACTTTGCGAGTTCCTCGAAAGAAGGTGCCTGGAGATTGCTCAGACAAGTGTTGTTTACATTTCGAAGGCTCGTGAAAGAAGCAGCAACACACCGTTGAGAAATTATGGGCCCACTATGAAGCATGCATATGCAACAACTGCTCTTCACTGTACTTTTTATGGGCAAGCGCATACTCTATCAAAATGTCACAAATTTGCCAGAACACCAGTTGGCCGACAAAGGGAAGTAGTCTCTACTAATAATCTTTGTTTCAACTGCCTGCAGCCACATCATAAGAGGCAACAATTGTAAATCAAGCCGACCTTGTGGCAAACATCATCATATGCTGTTACATTCTGAAAGATTAAACCAACCGTCAACAATTCTAAATGAGAAGAATTCCATCACATTGGACACAGATGATGGGAAAAGAGTACTTCTTGCTACAGGTCTCATTATAATAAAGATGCATTTTGCAACAATCACACCTGCTGCGCCTTATTGGATTCTGGATTTCAGGCTTGCTTAATGACTGTTTCATGTGCACAAAGGTTACATCTTCCAAGAGCGTGGAGTCACCTACCTACACAAAGCATTAGTGAGAACATTTCAACACTGAAACACAGCGTTTTCACAGAAGTAGGATCGTGATTCAGCAGCTTTACTATGCCAGTAAATTGTCTGATCTTGTCCAAGATCACTGAACAGCTTCCTTGTCAAGCGTTAGAACTCAAGAACTGGAATCTTCCAAAGAATGTTGTGTTAGCTGATGCTACCTTCCATCAGCATGAAAGAATTGATTTTTTGCTTGGAAGCGAAGTGTTTTCTCACGCAATTGTTCCACAGAAATTAATAAAAGGAACACAACACCCTGTACTACAGAAAATTGAATTTAGCTGGATTCTGTCTGGAGGATATATAATGTATTTAAGGACAGCTCATGGTGGCCGGTTATTTCCTGTTTGGTAAAAACTGACTTCATTCAAGAGCAGTTACATTTTTGGGAAATAGAAGAAATTCCCCAAAAGATATTTATTAAAGAAGAAAGAGAATGTGAGAAACATTTTATGCAGCTGACAACGGTATATCCTTAAATGATGTCCTCATGACAGTACCCACTGTTCAGTCAGAGATTTAGGCTCCATGCAGTGGTATTTAATTCAGATATTGAAAAAATGTACAGGCATATCTGGGTCAATACAAGTGACCGCAACTTACAGAGAATATTGTGGAGGAATAGCGAAACAGGGGCAGTAGTAACATATGAGTTAAAAACCGTGACCTATGGGATGACAAGTGCACCCGTCTTAGCAACCAGGTTCCTTAAGCGGCTAGCTGTTGATGAAGCTAAAACATTTCTTAAGGCTTCAGAAATTCTCTTAAATGATTTATATACGAATGACTGCATGACAGGAGCACAGTGTGTAGAAGAAGCAATGCAATTGCAGACAAAATTAGTCACACTATTGAAGAGAGATGGCTTCCATTTGCGAAAGTGGTGCAGTAAGAATGAAACCCATCTTGAATGCATTCCGAAAGAGTCAATCATTTCATCAATATTCGACCCCTTGAGCTTCCTTTCTCCAGTAGTTATACTGTGTAAGGTGTTCCTTCAAGGACTTTGGCAGCAACAACTGACTTGGGAAGAAGATCTGCCAGGTGAATTGGCATTTTCGTGGGAAGAATTGTACAAACACTTATTCCTATATCGGCCATAGAGTTCTAGTTCATGGATGTATCAAGGACATACAAATCCACAGATTTTGTAGTTCCTCCGAGAGAGCATATGGAACATGCCTCTATATAGACTCAGTCAATGCTCAAGGAGAGACATTGACAAAATTACTGTGCGGCAAATCAAGGTTCACGCCCTTAAAAAAACTCTCACTTCCGCGACTGGAATTGAGTGAAGCGCTGTTGCTGTCCAGATTACTAAAAAATACTACTGAATCCCAGAAAATTACACACAAGTCATAGGTATTTATGGACTGATTCCACGATCGTACTTTCTTGCTTATGTTCTCTGACAACCAGGTGGAAAACTTTTGTTGGGAACTGAGGAGCAGAGATCCAAGAAGACACGCAGTTTTCGACATGGTGACATGTACCATCTCCAGACAATCCAGTAGATATGATTTCAATAGGAGTGCCCACACAAAAGCTAATATGCAACCTCCAGTGGTGGGAACGACCGCACTGGCTGTCACAGCAACTGGAAACATGGCCAGAATTGAAGAGAACAACTATGGAAGGATTGCCAGAAGAAAGGGCCTGTATAGTGTGCCACCTCATAACTAACATGCCCGATGACTACCTGAAGAGATTCTCCAGATTAACTAAACTACAGTGTGTGATGGCATATTGTTATCAATTTCTGTCAAACTGCAAACTAAGGCACCCTGATTGAAGAACTGTGGAGCTCTCACTGAACAAGTTGAGAAAAGCACTAAATAAATGTGTAAGAGTAGCACAATGTCACACATATAGTAGGGAGATAAACCAACTAAGTAATCAACAGCGTCTCAAAAATTGCAGTTCACTGAAGAATCTACACCCATTCTTAGATGGCAAGAAACTACTACGCGTTGGAGGCAGACTGTAGCAAGCTGACCAAGGTTACAATGAAAAGCATTCTGTCATTCTGCCACATCAGCACCATCTCACAAAACTTTTTGTGTAACATGAACACAGACATCTTATGCATGCTGGATGCCAATTAGTGCTTTCATCCCTACAACAACGGTACTGGATTGTACAGGGTAGAGTGACTGTGCAATGTATTCTGCAGCAGTGTCATATCTGCCGATGTCTTAAGGCCAACAGTGCAACTCAGTTGATGGGAGAGCCACCACGAGTACGTCCGAAAGCTGTGCGACCATTTTGGAATCGTGGAATTGATTATGCTGGACCATTTTTCATAAAATCAGAATCTCATGGAAATAAGACGAAGGAGAAATGCTACATTACCTAATAGTATGTCTAGCAACAAGAGCCATACATATGGAAGTTGTGATCAACATGACAACACAAGCATTTTTTGCTGCATTAAGTTGCTTCGTGTCACGCCGTGGATGTTGTAAGGTTATATACAATGACAATAGTTCTACTTTCATTTGTGCAGGAGAGAACTGAGGGACTTACTTAGTATACATAAATCAGATGAATTTTGAATGGCAGTGAAAGGATAGAATGATGAAGAAGGTATGGAACAGAGATTTATTCCACCGAGAGCACATTTTGGTGGAATTTGGGAGGCTGTTATCAAATCATTCAAGTCTCACCTGAGACGTGTGATGGGGACACAATGCCCAACATTTACTTGCTAAATAGAAGCTTGCCTAAATTCACGACCATTTACTTCTCTGTCCTACTATGCATATGAGCCACAGGTTTTAACCCCTGGACACGTCAGGCGTGCTCCAGGGGAGTGTGATAGGACCGCTATTATTTTCTATCTATATAAATGATCTGATGGACAGAGTAAGTTGTAATTTGCGGCTGTTTGCTGATGATGCTGTGGTGTATGGGAGGGTGTCGTCTGTAACTGACTGTAATAGCATATAAGATGACTTAGACAAAATTTCTAGTTGGTGCGAAGAATGGCATCTAGCTTTCAATGTGGAAAAATGTAAGGTGATGCGCATGAGTAGAAAAAACAATCCCATAATGTTCAAATACAGCATTAGTACTGCGCTTCTTGATGCTGTCGCGTCGTTCAAATATCTAGGCGTAACATTGCAGAGCGATATGAAATGGAACGAGCATGTAAGGACAGTTGT
The DNA here is from genome assembly GCA_026315105.1 of Locusta migratoria. Lineage (NCBI taxonomy): Eukaryota > Metazoa > Arthropoda > Insecta > Orthoptera > Acrididae > Locusta > Locusta migratoria. Next base: position 219,792,509 of record CM048755.1, read on the forward strand.
GAGTAAGGCAGACAGCCGACTTCGGTTCATTGGGAGAATTTTGGGAAGATGTACTTCACCTGTAAAGGAGACCGCGTATAAAACGCTTGTACGACCACGTCTTGAGTATTGCTCAAGTATTTGGGACCCGCAGCAGATCGGTTTGAAGGAAGACATAGAGGCGGTTCAGAGGCGAGCAGCTAGATTTGTTACCGGTAGGTTCGACCAATGCGCGAGTGTCACGGAAATGCTCCGGCAAATCAATTGGGGATCGCTGGAAGAAAGACGACGTTCTTTTCGTGAATTTCTGTTAAGTAAATTTAGAGCGCCGGAATTTGAAGCTGAGTGTAGTACAATCTTGCTGCCGCCTACTTACATTTCGCGTAAAGATCACAAAGACAAGATAAGAGAAATTAGGGCTCGTACGGAGGCATATAGGCATTCTTTCTTTCCTCGTTCAATTTGGGAGTGGAATAGGAAAGGAAATGCCTAGTAGTGGTACAGTGTACCCTCTGCCACGCACCTTACGGTGAATTGCGGCGTATGTATGTAGATGTAGATCAGCCATGCCAACACCAGCTTGCCATAAGGTAATCTCATTGATGCAAAAATATACACCCTGTCAAGATGGGAATTTCTACAGCAGCAGCTCCAGATTTTCTGGAACAGATGGTCTAGGGATTACTTACATCAACTCCAGAAACAATAAAAATGAAACAACGCACATCCAAACATGAAACCAGGAGCCCTCATCATTCTAAAGGAGCAGAATTCTCCACCCCTATCTTGTAAATTAGGAGTTATAGAGGAAGTGCATGCATGAAAGGATATACTCGTTGCACGTAGTCACTGTTCATCTCCTTGTGGATGAAATAAGTATTTCTTGGCAGCCAGTATGTTCAGTCTACATGCACCCTGGTGTTGTCCGTCAGGTGCCACCATCCCGGAAACACGAGCTGCTGGTGACTGACGGCTCCTTTGTGCTGTGCCGGGGAGAGGGAGGGACAGACCACTCTGGCGGGACAGCAGATGGCCACGAGAATGCCGGCAGTATGGAGAGCGACAGGACAGTATGCTTGTTATGAACCTATGTGTATTAATTTCTGCCCCATTATGTACTCGGACATTTGTAAATGTAGCTAGTTGCAATCAGTACTCCACTCATTTATTTGCTATCTGACATTCCATTTATCCTAAAGTATTAAAGACTATGATAGGACACACCAGCAGAAACAATGAACAGTTTTAAAACAAAAGTATTTTTCACTGTGGAGAGATATTTTCATGAAATTTCAATCTCAAATTTCCTACTCCAAAAGTGAAAACATTTTATTGAACTCATCTAGAAATGCTGAAACAATCACTGTAATAAAATAAGAGAAACTGAAAGGCACAGAGAAATATTCACTCATTTTCTAGACATGCAGTTTGAGAGCAGAATAATAGACAAATAGTGTGAAAGTGGTTCGATGTACACTCTCTGCCAGACACTTAAAATGTGAATTGTGGAGAAATTGTGTAACTGTTGCACATTTTTCTCTTTTATCCAGACGAGAATTCTCTTTTCGACATACCCTCCATTCTTATAACCTACCCTCTTCCCCTTCAACATCAGCAGAAGGCACAGTATTTTTCTATTCCATCTTAATTCAGCTATATGATCAGTTATTTACCTCCAATACACTCTGGATTCATCTCCTTATCTCTGTAATACTTTCCCCAGTTTCTCTTAGTGGTCCCAACCTTGATGCATTTTGCCATTGCAAAATGTCAGTCATTACAAGCAACACACTCACATTTGAGAGAGGTAGGGGTTAAAACCCCACAGACTGTACTGACTTAAGTTTTATATAGATGGTCTAATTAAAATGCTACCATACTTTGTTTTGAAAAGACCACTGCCAATTTCCTTCCTCATACTGAGCTCATGTCGTACGTGAAAGCTAAATCATAATCTTTACAATTCTTCTACAGCTGAAAACACTACCTTCTCAGCCAAAGGACTTTGAAAGTTTACCTGCTAGTTGGTCTTTTCAACATTCCTGTCTGTTGCACAGTAGATGAACTGAAATGTTCTCAATTTTAATGGAGTATGTTTTCTGATTAATCTCCAAGAAAGTCGCATTGTCTTTCATATCCTACTTGTACCATAAATTTTCTGAAACTGTCCTGACAATTCTGATCAGCCAGTACTGCTACGGTCTCCGTGGTGTCATTTTGCTCAGTCATAACTGACTTCCACAATGAGGCCTAGCTGCTGGCTATACTTTATGAAGCCTCCTGACCCAATTAAGTCATTAAACAGATTTTGTGCAACACAAACCTGCACATAAAAGACATGCAAAAGTACAGAGCTGTGTCATCTATGTGTAGCTATCTACAGAAGTTTAGTAATGTATGAAAGGATTTCTTATCTTTAACACACATAAATAATAGTTAATGTTTCAAACGAACACAAAAAAGTAAAAATTAATTGTGACAACTGTTCATGACTGTCAAATAATCACCTCAACCTAGTCCTTAATGCGACAAACTGTTGTGAATTAAGCTGTAGACTGTTTCTTGACTGACTTGAATACATTAACCATAGTGTTGCCCAGAAGTGGTGTAAGTTCCATTTTTCAGGTAGACGACAGAGAGAACACTTTCTGCACACTGAGACATTATTTGTGGTTGCAATATCTCATACAAGCTATAATTAAAAGGATGGCACTCTGAGGATAAGATCTGAACCACCGAGAAACACTTCCCATCTATTAGGCAATACTTCACTAAGCGATTCCACCCGTCACGCTTTGACCCATAACGTCATCAAAATGGCAGCAATGACATATGTACTCATAGCCAATATGGTGACCAAAACACTTGCGAAACACGCACATATAAACTCGCGAACATTAATGTAAAATGACACAGACATTCTATGTGGGAAAATACGACAAAAAGCCAATCAAAAACACAGAAAAATGTAATGTCAGAAACACAAGAAAATGTGTGAAATTAAAAACGAAAATGACCTAAAATGTATGCATGGAAGTGACTAGTTCACTTGTTTAAAAAACAAATTAACAAAGTGATACCAATCAACAATGTTGCCAAATAGATAAGAATAGTGTCGAATACTTCAATTAAATTATACTACACAGAAAATAAAGTAAACGATACCAATCGAGGCTCTCCCAATTCCCATCAACATTAAAATGGTATTGAATACTAAAATTCAGATATAATACACCTAAAATGAAGAAGGTGATACCAATTCAAAGGCATTATTTTACAATGCGATTGCACCCATATGCTTTGAGCCACGAAATCAACATGTCGGAAAACCCATATACGGGATAATATCATAATACTTATGTATTGTAGATAATATATAATCTATGTTTATCCTCATATATTAAAGATTACAACAACAGAATTTACCATTGATCACAGGTCTCAGCCCAAAAATTAGCGCCTTCGGCGCTCACTTGTGGAAATAAAAAAAAAACTCTGTTAACCTATACCTAACCGTCAGAGTGAAATACAGATCCCTTTTTAAACACAAAATCTTAATGTATAATCTGAACCTTACACAAACCCGCCTGCTTTGACTGGTAAAAGTTACGCCACCCCTCCCACAATTGCATTTTTCAATATGTCGGCGACGTAAACATTATATTTTGAAGCCGGTCAATTTTGTTACAACTGTCATTTGGCTTTTACATTTGCTGGCTTTCCCAGGCTACAAGTAAACTGTTGCCTCCCAACATGACCTAGCTGCGCTACAGATCAGTCTGTCACCACAACCAAGATTTCAGGGTAAAACTGAATTTTGTGTGTCAGCAGCTAGCGCTCGCGTGGTTAGGAATGGCAGAGCAGCCAATCAGGAGTCAGGTTGCTGCAGCCAATAAGAAAGAACATTAAAACTGTACTATGTAAACAAATTGAAGACTTATGTGATTCCTTTTTTGTGCTGACCATGGAGTAAATAATTAATGCTGTTCCTGCTCTATTGTTGGCAGGTTCTCCATGTACCCTTGTCTGGTTATCAAAGTAGCAAACCTCTTATAACTGAAAAATCAATTACAATCACAGAAATGGTGCACCAAAATCCTTGAATAAATTTCGAAACTGATGCCTCATTTATTTGTCGATCCTTAAACACAAGCACTGTACCACTAAAACAATAAATAATGTTATCGCACTCACTTCTCAACAGCTCAATACCATGAATTGCAACCACACATATGACAACAGAAAGAAGAATGGCCGTACGTGAAAGTAACCAATCTAGGTAACTTCCACCACAAGAGAGCTCCACGCGACACCTATAAACAAACATATTTAGAAACTATAGCGCATGTGATGACGCCAAACAACACGACACGCCGACACGAATCAAAGCCGACGGGTGGAATCGCATGCTATAAATGACCCCTCTATTACAAAAAATCTGCTGTGAGGTCCAAAACTGTAGTGGAAAAGGCAAGACAGAAGAAACTCAGATTGTGTGCTACCACATCGTATGCACACAGACATTTTTTAATTACATTGCTACATGTGTGGGGCACTTTTTACTCCAGTTACTATATATATGAAATTTTAAATCACGTGTATACATTGAAACATAATGGTATTATGAACATGTATATGTGTTAATTTGTAAAATGTAATACTTGATTCCTGGCGTAACTGAAGACTGGGATACCATCCGTCAGCTTAGACTCATGACGTCATTTTTTAATATATCAGCGACAGCAACGTAAACATTAGATTTCCAAGCCGGTCAATTTTGTTGCCACAACATTTGGCTTTCACATTCACTGGCTTTGCCAGCTCACAACCAAACTGTTGCCTCCCAACCTAATCTAAACCTTAGGCTGCACTACAGATCAGTCTGTCACCACTACCAAGATTTCTGGGTGGGTCCAATATCGCACTTTAACCCACAAAATCTTAATCTGTATTCTGCTTGTAAACAAACTATTGTCTCTAACTCAGTCACCACATAATTACTCAAGCCATCTACAAACACGCACGCACCTCAAAACTACCCATGCAGCAATGATGTCGCAGGTCAAAGCCAACGAATGGTATCCCTGTCTTCAGATGATCCCGATTCCTTTAATGACATAAATCAGATATGACAGACGGTGGTATGCTGGATAATGCCTTTTATATCTAATCAGAATGATTGCTCATACATTCTTCACAAATTACAGTGGTTTCAGCAGAAATCTAAAACTAAATATGGACTTACATCTACATACATACTCCGCAATTCACCGCAAGGTGCGTGGCGGAGGGTACACTGTACCACTACTAGGCATTTCCTTTCCTATTCCACTCCCAAATTGAACGAGGAAAAAAAGAATGCCTATATGCCTCCGTACGAGCCCTAATTTCTCTTATCTTGTCTTTGTGATCTTTACACGAAATGTAAGTAGGCGGCAGCAAGATTGTACTACACTCAGCTTCAAATTCCGGCCCTCTAAATTTACTTAACAGAAATTCACGAAAAGAATGTCGTCCTTCTTCCAGCGATCCCCAATTGAGTTACCGGAGCATTTCCGTGACACTCGCGCATTGGTCGAACCTACCGGTAACAAATCTAGCTGCTCGCCTCTGAACCGCCTCTATGTCTTCCTTCAAACCAATCTGCTGCCGGTCCCAAATACTTGAGCAATGCTCAAGACGTGGTCGTACAAGCGTTTTATACGCGGTCTCCTTTACAGGTGAAGTACATCTTCCCAAAATTCTCCCAATAAACCGAAGTCGGCTGTCTGCCTTACTCACAACTGTCCTTACATGCTCGTTCCATTTCATATCGCTCTGCAATGTTACGCCTAGATATTTGAACGACGCAACCGCATCAAGAAGCTCACTACTGATGCTGTATTCGAACATTATAGGATTGTTTTTTCTACTCATGTGCATCACCTTACATTTTTCTACATTGAGAGCTAGCTGCCATTCTTCGCACCAACTAGAAATTTTGTCTAAGTCAACCTGTATGCTATTACAGTCAGTTACAGACGACACCCTCCCATACACCACAGCATCATCAGCAAACAGCCGCAAATTACAACTTACTCTGTCCATCAGATCATTTATATAGATAGAAAATAATAGCGGTCCTATCACACTCCCCTGGGGCACGCCGGACGATACACTCGTCTCTGATGAACACTCGCCGTCGAGAACAACGTACTGCGTTCTATTACTTAGGAAGTCTTCCAGCCAGTCACAAATCTGTGAACCTATTCCATAAGCTCGTATCTTCGTTATCAGTCTGCAGTGTGGCACCGTGTCAAACGCCTTTTTGAAGTCAAGAAAAACACAATCCGCCTGTTGCCCTTCGTCCATGGCTCGCAAGATGTCATGTGAGAAAAGGGCAAGCTGAGTTTCGCATGAACGATGTTTCCTAAGCCCGTGCTGATTCATGGAAAGAAGCTTTTCCGTTTCAAGGAAATTTACTATATTCGAACTGAGAATATGCTCCAAAATTCTACATGTCAACGATATTGGCCTGTAATTGTATGGGTCAGTTCTCTTTCCTTTCTTATACACGGGAGTCACCTGCGCTTTTTTCCAATCACTAGGAACTTTGCGCTGAATTAAAGATTCACTATAAATGCAAGCTAAGTAGGGGGCCAATGCCGCAGAATAGTCTTTGTAAAACCGAACTGGTATTCCATCCGGACCAGCAGTTTTTTTCGTATTTAGCTCTCTCAGCTGCTTCTCTACACCGGAAATACCTATTGCTATGTCCCCCATTTCGGAATTAGTATGTTGATCAAATGATGGTATATTTGTGCGATCCTCCTGCGTGAAAGATTTCTTAAAGGTTAAATTTAGAACTTCAGCTTTCCGTTTGCTTTCCTCTATTAGTGCCCCGGAATGATCAACTAGTGACTGGACAGTGGGCTTTGACCCGCTTATCGATTTTACATAGGACCAGAATTTTTTCGGGTTCTCGGAAAGATCTTTTGCTAAGGTATGGCTGTGATAATTATTGTATGCTTCAAGCATCGATTATTTTATAGACGCACGAATCTCTACTAACTTTTGCCTGTCATCATTTGCGTGTTCTTTTTTGAATCGAGAGTGCAACAGCCTTTGCTTTCTCAGCAGCTTTCTAACATTATTATTATACCACGGTGGATCTTTTCCATCCTTAATCGTCTTTACTGGCACATATTTCTCTAACCCTTTAATAACAATGCACATAAATTTAGTACACAATTCCTCTACATCCATAGTCCCAGAATTGAACAATGCCCATTCATTTTCTAAGTGCGATCGTAACATTTGCTTGTCGGCTCTTCCCAACAAAAACACGCTCCTAGCCTTCTTGACTGGTTTATGAACTTTGGTCACCATCGACGCTATGACGATATCATGATCACTAATTCCTGTCTCTACACAGACATCGTTAATAGGGTCAGGCCTGTTTGTGGCTATAAGGTCTAGAATATTTCCATTGCGCGTGGGTTGCCGGTTTAACTGCTCAAGACAGTTTTTGGAGAATGTGTCCAAAAGTAGCTCGCAAGACTGCTTGTCTGACTTAAGGTACCAACTTGTTAAAAAAAAGGGACCTAAAGAAATTTTAAGGGACCAATAGGGATACGAGAAACAAGACATTAATAAATTTCTTTTTAATGAATGACCCTACCCAATTATCCATTTTTCTTTATTTATTTTATTTTTATTGTACATTATTTCCTTACTGCTAATGTGTTTTGCCCTTATGATGCATCTTCAGAATGATATATACACAAAATTTAGTCTTAGGGCTTGAATATTTTGACTTCGTTGTTTGATTTATGCACATCAGCAGACACAGACCCATTGTTCTGAAGATGACCAAAAAGGTTGGGACGAGTTAGCAGTATATAAATAAAGTGCAATCAAAGCTGTTTTTAATTTGCAAATCCTTATCACAGCAAATAGGTGAACATTACAATTTGTTTTTATTGTGCTTACTAAGACCCACGAACACCACTACCGTACTCAAGTTAACATTGTTGCGTGCAAGTGATGTCATTTTAATGTGAATCTTCCAATATATCGTGACGTATCTTTATCGATTCCATTCTCAGTATGGCTATAGGCTGACGAAAATAATAGTTTACAAATGTTGAAAGATCCAAAGTTTTAACGGTTTGCATGCAGTGAAGAACTCTTGGGACAAAAAAAAAAAAAATGTTTTGAAATCTACAGTACCATATTCCACACTGTCTGTGATCTACAAGTTAAAAATTGTTTGTTAACTTCAATTTCAATTATTTGCCTGCTCCACTAAACTGAAAAACAGTATGTTAGGGACCAAATGTAAAAAATAGGTACCTTTTAAGTACTTTTGGAAAAAATGGACTTTAGGGACCAATGGAACCTCCACTAAATACACTGAAATTGAAACTAAAGTCCCTGACATATTAACCTGCAGCCAGTCTTGGATGCAGTTTTGGTCCTTTTGGGCCTATTTCACATAGCCCAGAAGACAATCTAAGTTTAGATTATCCGTTATGGATATTTCAGAACCTCTGACTTAATTTCAATATGATTTAAGAAAAATGCAACCAGTCTGTTTCACTTGAAATGATAGAGATTCGATTATCTGAGAATCTTATTAACAGAGACAAGGGCCGTCTGCTAAGTAAAACACAGAACCCTGTGTTATCAGATGTCAAAAAACAATGGTTTGAATAATACTGTTTCATCATAGATTATCAATTTCGGCGGCTTCTACCCCAGAGCACTGTGTCTTGTGTGCCAGAGGGCAGTCACGGTTACTTCTCGCGCATGCACTGTGGGTCTTTCGTGATGTATAAAGGAGCCACCTATCGCACTGGAACCTCAGTTCCAGTGAGATTGTGTACCAGCACACACACCCTGAGGATCGCAGGCAGTTGTGCCACTGAAATATCATGTGTAGTTGACTTTAGTACCCGGCTGCAAACCCGAGAAGATTATATTACTGTTTATTCCATTAACCGGTTTTCGAACCTTTTCAGATTCATCTTCAGATGATGCATGTGTTGTAGGATCATTTTAAGTGTGATGCCAGGTGCTGGCTCTGTGGTGGGAAGATGGAAACATACTTCAATAAGTCAACTTGCACGTTGTTTAGGTTGTGTTTTGTATCTGGAAATTTGTGTGTAATTTGTTGATACAAAACACAACCTAAACAACATGAAAGTCAACTTATCAAAGTATGTTTCCATCTTCCCACCACAGAGCCAGCACCCAACATCACACTTAAAATGATCCTACAACACATGCACTGTCTGAAGATGAACCTGGAAAAGTTCTAAAACTGGTTAATGGAATAAACAGTACCATTTCAAGTGAAAGTGACTGGTGGCAATCTAGGTTTCTTCTGTCTTGGCTCTTCCATTACAGTTTTGGGCCTCACAGCAGATTTTGTAATAGAGGGCAATTGTTTCTCGGTGGTGAAGATCTTACCCACAGAGTGTCATATTTTCTCTTATAACTAGCATGAGATATTGCAACCACATCTCCTGAATCACCCCTATTTGCCTCTGGCTAAGATTTTGAATTATGATAACTCTGAAAACTTATTCTGACTAATTATTTATCTCATAACATTTTACACAATGTCCTTTATAGAATCTCAACACTGTAAGCCCAGTCCAAATGTCATATTTTCATTGGATTCTTTTTCTGTAAGAAGATCATATAATTCACACACATAGAAGGCTATCAAAACAAGGCAAAATTCATAAATTTGGAAAACAATCAGAACACGTTTTAAACAGTTAAAAAAAAAAAAAATAACCCACAGAGATGTGAAAAAGGAAATATTGTTATTAAAAAGCAAAACCTCATCTGGGTGGGATGAAATTCCCACATCTATAATAAAGTATGCATACAATGTTATTTCATTGCCACTGGTAACTATTATAAACCAGTGTGTCGAGCAGAGATGTTTCCCACGTAAACTGAAATACGCCAATATAAAACTGTTATAGAAAAAGGGGGAGACTGAGGATATGGGGAACTACAACCCTTTCTCTCTTCTGCTGGTTGTTTCTAAATTGTTTCAAAAAATTGGAGAAAAGTAACTTCAAAAATTTCTACCTTTAAATAACAATTTTTAGAAGTAAGTCTGGATTTCAACTAGGAAAAAGCACTGTAAATGCCATCAATGAGTTTACTAAAAATATGTGCTCCTCGTTGGATAAAGGCTGAAAAATTGCAGACATTTTCTGTGATTTAAGAAAAGGGTCAGTTGAAGCAGGTGATTCCACCCGTCGGCTTGTTGTGTTGTGGTGTAATCATTGCATGATATGTTGTCGTCTTTGTTTATAGGTGGTGGATTTAGGCATGTGGTGGCATGCTATTGTGATGGAAGTTAAATGGTTCGGACTTGTATTTGGCTGTATTGACTGTGTGGTGTGTGGCATTCTTCATACTTGTGTGGTGTGGTTGTCTCTCTTAAAGTTGTTATCTATCGCCCACACATGCGTGTGTTAATATGCATTTTATAGTGTGACTTTTCGGGTTAAATTGTATGATGCTTCTCGCTGGACTGCAGTGGTTATATTGGCACCAATGATAGTGACGGCACCTCAGATTGCCAATAAATGTTTTTTCATGACAACTTCAATTAAAACGATTTTTTTTTTTTTTTTTTTTTTTTTTTTTTTTTTTTTTCTGAATGGACAAGGATACATACAAAAACCTGTCAACCATAGAGCAGGTACAGTATTAATTTTGCTGCTCGTCTCACTCGCAGCAATAACATTTACTCTGCAGCTGTGAAAAATATTAACGCAATTCTACACTTCATTGTTCATCTGTTGCCAACATAAGCACTGGAGCTCAGCAAGAGGTATCATATAATTTTACCGGCTTTTTGTATCATTATTTTTGTTACAAAAGATATGACAAATGAGTTTTATTATTTGGCAAACATTTTTGGTAAGTATTTCTTTTTAAATTTGTTGACTTTTTGTAGTGTAGTTTCTATTCATGTTGGTGGTATAGGATGTTTGTCACGGTTCAGATCACTGTAAGGGGGATTTTCAGTGGCATTTCCGTAGTGTTTGTAGGTTGACAATGTATCATATTGCATATAGGTTGTGTGGTGTGATTATTGCTTTTGGCAAAGCCAACAAATATAAAAAGTGAGAAACTAGTTGTGGTGACACTTATCTGTTGCATAACTTGAGGTCTATGTTTGGTTGGAAGGCAACAGTTTGGTTGCGAGTTGGCAAAGCCAACGCCTGTGAAAATACAAAAGTGGTTGTGCTGAAATGACTGAAGTGTTTGACAGTATATCGTTATTGTTTGTAGACCAGGGGTTGGTTTTGAATTGGTAGAGCTATCATCATTAGAGGTGTATTATAGGTCAATAGAAGTCCGCAATACGACCTGTCGGCTTGAACAACAACGTCATATCTGATGACAGTTTATAAGCAGAACATAGATTATGATTTTGTGTTTAAAAAGTGATCTGTTGCTTTTCTCTGATGTTTCGGTATACGTTAAATAAGTTGTTTTTGTTTTGCAAGTGAACACAATATGCGTGAATTTTTGGCCTGAGACTTGTGATTAATGGTACATTCAGTAGTGGTTATATGTAATTTATGAGGATAATCACAGATTGCTCATTATCTATAATCCAGAAGTATTACAATATTATCTCATATGTTTATATTAATCATAGTGTTTGTTTTGCTAGTTGGTATATCTACACAGTGTATCTTGTGAGACTCAAATATGACGTCATTGGTCAAAGCCAACGGGTTGTATCGCAGTCTTCAGTAATGCCCAATTGAAGAATTCCGTGTATAGTTTTTTTTTTGTTTTGTTTTTATTTCGCATATTTTGTGTGTTTTTGGTTGGCTTTTTGTCAGTTTTTCCTGATTAGTATGTCCCCACCAAAAACCCCGCAAGCCTGTGCTTGTCCCGTTAGTGTTATTTTATTACTTTTATGTTAATTTTCGCGTGTTTATATGAACATTTGTCTATGTTTTCCATGATTGTTTTGGTCGCCTTATTGGTTACGAGTATTGTATGTCACTGACACTATGTTTATGACATCAAGGGTCAAAGCCAACATGTGGAATTGCATCCTTCAATTATGCCAATTCAGTGAACCATGCCTTACTGCTACAAAAACTACAGATATGTTTTCATGAAAACAGCTTTACAATGGCTCCACTCCTACTTAACAGATAGGAAACAAAGAGTAATTATAAGTATTAATTCAATTAATACCTACTCGGACTGGAAAACTGTTTCCCATGGTTCAGTATTGGGTCCCTACCTGTTATCTTTCTATATAAATGACCTACCACTAGCTATTGATATAAATTCAGTTTTCTTTGCTATTGATATATCAGTTATAAATGAAAATGAAGTTCACAAAATAATTCCAGAAAATGTCAAAAATACCTTAGACAAATTGGAATCCTTGTTCCATTAAAATGAACTAAAACTAATTGTGACTAAAGCCAAAATGGCACAATTGAAGCTAAATCAGTAAAGGTAAAGCAGTCAACAATCCGAAGATTGGTTTGAACACCACACTGCTTTACTAGGCATGGTCCTGTTTGGAGGTGGTATGACGTTCCTTCCTCCGCCCTTCGAACTGACTTACCCAGCCAGTTATAGGGGGACCTGCAGTTTAACGTGGTGCTACTTGGTATTTTTCACATGAACAATACTGCCAGAGGTGAAAGAAGTGGAAAGTGACAGATAAAAATCCCAGGACCTGGCAGGGATTGAACCCGCGATCTTTGGATTTGTAGTCTCGCACTCTACCACTGTGCAACCGAGGCGCACTCTAACTAAATCAGTAAAAAGGAGAAAAATAAAAATAACGCACAATGATCAGGATTTTATAGAAGAAAACCATGTAAGGTTTTTAGCCCTACATCTTCAATAAAATTTAAATTGGAAAGTACACATTGATTGCCCACAAAATAAACTAAATAGCTTGGGATTTGCCATGAGAATTTTGTCAGGAGCCACAAAAAACAAAGACAGTTTCCACTGCTACTTTGTGTTGGCTATTTGTTGTGGGTATAATCTTTTGGGGAAACTTAGCAAATGTCTCAAGACTCCTAGTACTAGAAAAAATTAGGACTATGTGTTTTGATAAATAACGGGTGTCCTGGCTACCACTGTTAAAAAATTTTCAACTACTATCTATGCCCTCCCTTTAGATATATAGATGTTGATTTTCTTATACAAAAACCAACATAACTTGACACTTCCATGTCTCCCACAACTATAGCACTCATCAGAGATAATGTTAAATTACCAACACACAGCATAAAACTCTGTGCCCGAACACCAGAGTATATGGGATTAAAAATTTACAGTAAAATATTTACCATAGAGCTCCGTTCACTGAAACAATGGCTCTTCACTCTCGTAATCGAAAAATGCTACTACTATGCCTATGAATTTTTGTGAAGACTATTTCACTGTCTGAACAAGGAAATTAGATGTTTTCATTCTTTGCAATAACAACCATAAAGAATATTTTGAAATTTTAACTGATATATGTATATAAAAATGTATTACAAATTGACAAGAAAATCAAATGATTTGAAAATTGTATGTATAACAAGATGAATAAATCACATTACATGCGTTTATGATGTTAGAATCTGCAATATATTGACAAAATTCAAAGGATACTGTGGTTACGTTATCACATGTGGAAGACACATCTTTACTCAACAAGACAATTCGTGAAATAAGTTGGCTGAAAGATATGCGTAAGGTCAGAGCTGTAGAATTTATCCACCTGTGTGCTTACAGAATAAATCTCTCTAAATGGCCTTTTGTTTTCTTAGTATTTATAAATAGCAACTGAGACGGTCGTGCTTGCTGATTATAAGAAAAAATTTTCCACTAATGGATGCAGTGAATCACAGTGTTAAGTGTCCAAGGCATCAGAAAGCACATCATGGAAATTTACAGCCAATGATGAGGTTCTATGACAAGAAAAAGTATGGATAACATCTGAAGATTTAATTTAAAATAATAAATAAGAACCAACATGACAACACACCAGGGGAAAAGCAGCAATACCGAAAATATTTCCAAAATTTCTAGCATAATTAAACCAGTGGGCATAATTAACGAAAGTGTTTAAAGTACACGTAAATGTTCAGGCGAAGTACCGATTGACAGCGTAAATGGATGCAGTACAAGCCACGCAAAAACTGGGTGGTAGAAATTGTATTCGACTACAGCTCCAATAAATATATTAAATTTTGGTTGACGTCACTGTCGGTTCGTAGTGCGATTGGAAAATTATATAGAAAAACAAAAGTCACACTAAGCTGACAGCCACATTCAACACGAGGAATTTTTTCTCCGAGATGACATGTTTCGATGTACTATGAAGTTTATTTTCAAATGCGACTAATACATTATTAATGACTTAAACACAAAATATAAAAACTAACTATAAAGCCACCTTATTACTAAATAATAAGATTTTATTTCCGAGCCATTAATAATGTCACAGTACATTAAAACATGTCAGCGAAAGAAAAAAAATTTCCTCAAAACGAATGTGGCCGTTTCATTGAGATTACTTTTTTTGCTTTTCTATATACATAACAGTCTTAACGCAATATGTACACAGATGAAAAAAACACTAACACAGCAATCTATACAATTGAGGACACTAGAAACAGTTCACATAATGAACCATTATCAGTTTTATTATTTGTAATAGAGAGTGAAATACGTTTCTCCACATGAACACATACATCAGCTTCCATTATTATGGTCCAAATGTCTTGTCCAACAAAAGGTAAACATACAACCCCTCGCCGTGAACTGACAGAAGCGATGTTATACCAAAGATTTTAATACAATGTTGACATTTGTGTTTATTTACCCCAAAGACGTTAGGATGTCACTCTATAGAGGTGTCTCACAACAATAAAGCACCTCGATACATCGACCTTTTTTTTGTTTGCAAAGTATCGTAGCGAACTTTTCCAACACAATAACTGACCTACAGGAAGAACGGTGTGAACTTGATCTTGTAAAAGTAAGTACTATGCATCGTAACAAATTCTAAGAAATGTCGTGTTTGGAAGTATAATAGCAACGTTTTGTGATACAATAAGTGACCTTCAGAAAGAACAGTGTGAACTTGATACTGCTGAAGGGAGCTCATTTTATCTCCCAAATAGCTCAAAAAATCTGAAGAGTACTACAAATATGCTTCAGGGTTACGTAAGTCCTAAAAACAAATTAAAGACCAATCAGCAAAACTGTTCATCTTACAAAATTAATTGTATATACCGTGAAAATGTTTGTAGGCCCTATAGAATGCTATGTTATGAAAACAGTAGCATATAAGGAGCAGCAGTAAATATGGACATACTGGTAAGGATAAAACAAACACTCATATACTCAATAGATCATTCTACAATGAACACAGATTCCTACCTGTCATTTGATTTAACAGTAAAACCAACTACCACTTTACCTGTATTGAAATAAATCCGAAAAATGTGGTTTGACTCAAAATGCGATAACCTAGGCCTAAAATTAAAGGAAAATGGCATCAGGGATGTATTTAGTATAATGCAATCGCAAGAGATGTATGCCTGAAATTATAACAAGCAACCTGACACGTTTTACAATACCAGCAGTGATTCATATAGAAGCGCCGAGCCCAGTGTGAATGTACCGTTAGCGCATGACTAAGACTGGCCCTGTTGATAAGGTGAGGTGATCACACATCATATTAGATGGCAAAGAGAATGACTTTTTCCACTATTATGGGAGCCGTATAGTGCCTCTCTATAAGTAAACACAATATAAACCTCAAGTAAAAAAATTATCATATTGTATAACTCACAAAGTACATTTGTAACCAACATCTGAAAAAAATCGCTACCATATGTATATTGTGTACAATATCTCACCTGATCCTCTAATTTATTTAGCAGTGTAGTAATAACACTATGAATTTACACAATAATTGAAAAATGGTACACTGAATTAATACACATTGACATACCTAGTATTAATAAAATACAAATGAAACTGACCGAGGTGCCACAGTAGTTAGTATACTGTAATCACCAGACCCACATACAGGGAGGAGGGGCGCAGGGGGGCCACCCCCTCCCCCAAAATGTTTGGAGTTACATTATACAATGGTATTTTACTAATACTAGTGACATTTTTTAATTATATTCATTCTTCATTATAACTAAATGTCAAGTGAAAGGTGTAAAGCACTTGACGAACAACAGCAGAGGAACTTTCGCGTAACTATAGGCAGCTTCAAATCTTGTACAGCAGAGTCTCATAACATTACTAAATCAGTATCTCGATAAAGATTAACGTGTAGTTGAAAATTGACCACCCAAGGACAGGACTGACTTAAATAGATTCCTTGGTCTCCAGTCTCTGCACCATATTTACCTACCTGTGTGTGTAAAAACTTTAATGCAACATGACTGTATCTGGACATTTTGCAACAGAAAGCTGGCCGCAGTGGCTGAGCGGTCTGCGGCGTGCCAGTCACGGTCTGCATGGCCGCTGCAGTCGGGGGTTTGAATCCCCCCTCCAGCATGGATGTTTGTGCCGTCTTTAGTGAAAGCTAGTTCATAAGCAGTTGGTAAGTTTAGGGACTGATGACCTCGTAGTTAAGTCCCATAAGCTCTACAAACGTCTGAACATTTTGCAACAGAAAAGAATATTCTCATGGTTATTTTCTTAGTTCAAAAACTTGCGAAACTAAATAGACGTCTTCAAAATAGAAAAAAAATTACATAAATTAATCTTGTGTACTGGCCACTTTTCACATATCTGTATACATTTGTATCTTGCTAATCGGTGACAAAGAAACTTATCAGGTTAGATCGGAACTTGGGATGCTAAAGAAGTGTTAAAATAAGAGGACAAATATTCTGGTGTAGGTGCCAATGTTAAATACTTTTGAAACAAAATAATGATTGAAGTCTTCCATTGTCTGTATGTGTAAAGTCAGCTTCTCTGCTTGGACAACATTTAGGATATTTCTTTTGTAGGTGGTTAGCATCGTCATTCGCAAATGCTGAGTTCTGTGTTTCTTTTTTCTCTCCTGTAGTTATCATGGCAGAATGTGGTAATGTTAAACGGAATCGAA
The DNA here is from genome assembly GCA_026315105.1 of Locusta migratoria. Classification (NCBI taxonomy): domain Eukaryota; kingdom Metazoa; phylum Arthropoda; class Insecta; order Orthoptera; family Acrididae; genus Locusta; species Locusta migratoria. Next base: position 219,809,622 of record CM048755.1, read on the forward strand.
TTATTGACAAAACTAGTAACATTTTGAAATGTTATTAAAAATAGTTGGAATTGTCAGGTGACCTCAAACGAATTTTTGAAACATAAATCGTTGTGTTATCCATCATATATTGAAATACTGCATCACTGATGGAAATATTAAAACAGTCAACATGAAATTTATATGTTCACCAACTACATTAAAAATGACTTCAAATAGAAATTGTTGGAGTGTTATATCATGAACAGCTGTTTCACAAATGTAAATATCAGTTCACTAATAATGATTATCGAATGGATTGTTTACTTATGTCAAATTGATCCTCAGAAAAATAAACAAACTGAATTCTGTCTAATTTCGATCTCTGAGAGCGAGTTTCAACCACATTTTTACGCATTTCTCAATGCTTGAAACATACACAAACAAATTTTGTGAAGTTTTTAAGATGTATTTGTCCAGTGTGGTACAATGTAATATTTATAGACCATTTTCAGAAACATGAGTGTCCAATCAATATATCAGTGTCACTGAATTTTATGGCAGCTGGTCAGTTGACATCACAACAATCACTGACTCAAGTGCAACATTTTAGGGTGATTCAAGTGTAAATAAATGTATGATATGAGCATAAGATGACGTACTTAACTATTTAAGACAACTTACAGAAATCAGTCAAAAACTATGTTGTTGATTCTATTTCTTCTGAAACTTGACTGCTTTGATGAATACCATGGCAGACATTATCCAAGTGAAATGACAACAATATAGATTTACATTTGTCTCCTATAATGCTAGAATAGGTTCAGTGTATTCTCTAATATCGGTAGGTAACAGCTCTCAGTCATTGCAAAGTCTGTAGTATTCATGAGAATTTTTTCTTACATTATAAAATTGGCACATTCTTGATTGATGTTAAATTTGTGACTTAAATAAAAACCTAATATTAGATGTCATTCCCAACATACGTTTCGAGAATAATTTTCAACACAATATTGCAACAGTGAAGTTAAGGCCAAATCACACTGTCCATCATGCCAACATCATGTCAAATTGTATTCACATTGTCTGTCATGCCAATTTGCTTATTCCAATATCCAATGTTGAAAGTGAGTTTATGAGTGGCAATCTGTTATGTAGAAAGTCACAGTTAAATACTGGAATTGATAGAGGAAACAACAATGGTAAATGTTATTGACAGTAAAAGAAAACCTTTACAATATTATTTTATATCAGCTCAGAGTGGTAAAGTGCTGGGAAGTGAAACAACATTTCAAAACACTGACATCTTTTTTCAAGTGAAAATAATATAAACACACGAACACATCAAACAGTATTTATAAGAGCATAAATAGAGACTTTTTACTTCATCCATTACGATTTCCCCACTGACATTCTTTAATACCGTCATAATCAACTGAATTTATGTCATTAATTAACACTGTCATTTTCATTTAAAATGTCTTTTAATGAAATTTGCGTCATCAAATTATTATCTTATTGAAACAAAAAACTTGGCTTCAGTCTTTTCTGTTACGATAATGCACAACATTATTCAATTTTTGGTTCCAGTTATGCAATCTCACTTTTAGGACACCCAATTAAAAAAATATTTAAGTGATCGCGAAACATTTGCAATATACGACTAAAACAAATTATATAATAATAAAATGAAGATTAATAAGACACAGTTGCGTGTAATCTATGTAATCGTATACTGCAACATGAAAATCGCGTAACAATAATAGGTTAATATCCGATGTTAGCACTTGATCGTTCCATCAAAATTTTCTTCTTGAGAAAGTTTGGCGTGATGTGACGGTGCGGTGATGAACAGTGTGAATGCCACTTTTAGAAATACATTGTAGAATGTTCTGACAGAACATGACATGATGTGATGTGACAGACAGTGTGAATTGGCCTTTATACTACATAACATAATGTAAGGGATTTATTAAATGTGGAAACTATTTTGACAGATGTAAGGATGGCCTCTTTGAGATATCTGGAAAAATATTTAGTAATGTACTGCAAGCATTGGATCAAAGAGGGCACCATCTCAATACATTGATACCAGATGTCCTGTCCCCTCTTTGGCCACCTGGCTTCCAAAAGAAAATGGGCACTGGGGTGACAAAGGACCACGCCCCTTCCTCCCCCTTTAACATCATGAAGATGGCATCTACCAGGAACATGAACACATATGGCCATCACCTAAATTTTTTCGTGGGGAAAACCAGTGGAGTATATAAGGGGGGGAGGAGTGGCAGGGGGCCTGATTCCCCTCGCCCCCTCTGCCAAAATAATGAATATAAATAAATCAGGTCAATGATTGAATGATTGTATGGCTCATCTGAAAATGCCATAACAAAACATGGATCGGAACATCCAACATCTTTTTCATTTTAGGCATCAATTTGAGATACTATGCCATAAAAGTTTTAGTCCTCTTCCCTCCCCCTTTCCAAAATATATGCCATATTTGCCACTGGAAAAAACTTATAATTTTCGTCACTATATGTCAGCACCACAACCACCAAGCCCTCCCCTCTTATGCCCACAGTGAATTTGCCAGGAAGCTCTGTCACTCTGTGCCAATACACTGCCATGTGAGTACGTCGTCGTCGTCGTCAGCAGCAGCAGGAGACACATGCTGGACATAACTGTTGTTTATAAACATTCAAGGACAATTGTTTATGTATTTCGTGTTTTAGAAATCTTTTGTCACTTACTCTCCATGTAAGACTATATACTACAACGTTATCAGGTGGGGAAATGTAGGGATCCCCTCGATATATCAGGAGTGCAAAGTAAGCAGTTACTCGTGTAGCAGAGTACTTGTGGAACACATATGTCGTTTTTTTATTTTTTATTTTATATTATTATTATTATTATTTTATTTTTTATTATTTTTTTTAGGGCTCGGTAATAGTTCTGATAAACACTCGTCTATCGATATACACTCCTGGCCATTAAAATTGCTACACTACCAAAGTGTCGTGCTACAGTCGCGAAATTTAACTGAGAGGAAGAAGATGCTATTATATGCACATGATTAGCTTTTCAGAGCATTCACACAAGGTTGGCGCCGGTGGCGACACCTTCAACGTGCTGACATGAGGAAAGTTTCCAACCGATTTCCCATACACCAACAGCAGTTGACCAGCGTTGCCTGGTGAAACGTTGTTGTGATGCCTCGTGTAAGGAGGAAAAATGCGTATCATCACGTTTCCGACTTCGATAAAGGTCGGATTATAGCCTATCGCGATTGTGGTTCATCGTATCGCAACACTGCTGCTTGCGTTGGTTGCGATCCAATGACTGTTGGCAGAATATGGAATTGGTGGTTTCAGGAGGGCAATACAGAACGCCATGCTGGATCCCAACGGGCTCGTATCACTAGCAGTCGAGATGACTGAGTGAAGCATACAATAACTACCACTGTCATACCTTAGCAAAAGAGGTTGCCGTGCCGAGAACCCAAAAAACTTCTGTTCCTATGTGAAATCGGTAAGTGGATCAAAGGTCTCTATCCACTCACTCGTTAATCATTCTGGGGTGGTGATAGAAGATAGGTAAATTAAGGCCGAAGTTTTAAATTTAACATTTAAGAAATCATTCATGCAGAAGGACCATACAAACATACCTTCATTTGATGGTCGCACTAACTCCCAAATGGAGGACATAGTAATAGGCATAGCTGATGTAACGAAGTAGCTGAGAGACTTAAAAATGAACAAATCGTTAGGTTCAGATGCACTACCTATCAGGTTTTACAAAGAGTACTCGGTGGTATTGCCCCCTTACTTAGCTCGCATTTATTGTGAATCTTTGATCCAGCACAAAGGACCAAGCGACTGAAAACAGGCACAGGTAAATCCTGTGTATAAGAAAGGCAAAAGAACGGACCCATCACATTACTGACCTATATCATTAACATCAGTTGCTGTAGAATTCTTGAACATATTCTCCATTCTAATATAGTAAATTTCCTTGAGACGGAAAAGCTTCTGTCCGTACATCAGCACAGCTTTAGAAAGCATCGATCGTGTGAAATCCAGCTTGTCCTTTTCTCTTGTGACATCTTTCGTACTATCGATGAAGGACTACAGGCAGACTGCATATTTATCGATTTTCGAAGGGCGTTAGACATGGTACCACATACAGACTGCTAATGAAGGTACGAGCTTATGGAATGGAGACCCAAATATGTAAGTGGCCTGAAGACTACTTAAGTAATAGAACCCTGACATTGCTCGCCATGGCGAGTGTTCATCAGAGACTTTGGTATCGTCAGGGTTGCCCCAGGGAAGTGTGATAGGACCACTACTATTTTCTATCTATACAAATGATCTGACAGATAGAGTGAGTTGCAATCTGCGGCTATATGCTGATGATGCTGTAGTGTACAGGAGGGTGTCATCATTGAATGACTGTAGTAGGATGCTGGATGATTGGGGACAAAATTTTTGGTGGTGTGAGGAATGGCAACTAGTACTACATGTAGAAAAATGTAAGGTGATGCAGATGAGTAGGAGAAACAATCCCACAATGTTCGAATACAGCATTATCTGTAGCATAATTGAAGTAGATAGTTCCTGTGAATTGGTATGGGTAAGGGTTATACCTGACACAAAGAATAAATTAATAATTGGTTCTTTTTACTGACACTGTGGCTCAGTTGATACATTTGCAGAAATCTTCAAAGAATGCATAGACCAAATTTCAAAACTGTTCCCCAAGCATACAATTGTAATTGTTGGCGACTTTAACTTACCCTCGATATGTTGCGAATAATACATGTTTAAAACTGGAGGCAAGCATAAAACATCGTCCGAAATCGTACTGAACGCATTCTGCGAAAATTATCTCTAGCAATTAGTTCATAAAGCCACTGGAATAGTAAATGATTGTGAAAATATACTTGACCTCTTAGCAACAAATAATCCAGAGCTAATAAAGAGCATCAAAACAGACACATGATTAGTGAACACATAGTTGTCGTAACAAAAATGAAGATCAGATTTCCCAAATCTACCAAAAATCAACGAGAAATATAGCCGAGAGTATTCCGACGGCATGTGTGGCACAATGGTTAGCATCTCAAATTGCTCTACCTGCGGCCTCCAGTTAAAAAACCGCCAGGGGCAGAAACATTTATTTCTTTGTTTTTACTATTTCTAGAATGTGCTACATTTTTCTTATGTTTAATGTACTTGTAAGTTCCAGAAAATTCTTGTTATGTATAAATAGTAGAACACTTCATGCAGGAATCAGTCTGTACTGAGTGTACGCTTGTGTTAAGAATAAATGTGTTCTGAGTGTAAAGTGTTATACTTTAATAATGACCAGCCTTCGAATTCCGGACTACCTGCAGTTTTCAACATGACAATATAGCCATTCAAAATGCAGATAAATATTCGATTAACGCTTTCCCGAGTGAGAATATCCAGTCTTTCGAAACTAACAATGTTAGTGTATATCACATCAGGCTTACGTTCAGTGAAGTAATATAGACAACCATTGACAGATTTATACCAAACAAATGACCAAAAATGGGGTCTGACCCATCGAGGCACAGAAAACAGGTTAGATCACTCCTGCAAAAGCAAAGAAAAACGTATGCCAAATTTAAATGGATACAAAATCCTGAAGACTCTCAATCTGTTACAGAAACTCGAAATTTAACTCGAACTTCAATGTGAAAAGCTTATAATAAATTCCACAACGAAGCCCTGTCACGTAATTTGCTAGAGAATCCTTAGAAATTCTGGTCGTATGTAAAATATTCTAGCAGTAAAACAGAATCATTACCGCACTACGCAATAGTAAATGTGATGCTACTGATGACAGCTCTGCTAAAGCAGAATTGCTTAACACAGTCTTCCGAAATTCCTTCACGAAAGAAGACGAAGCAAATACTCCAGAATTCGTATCAAGAACAGCTGCCAGCATGCGTAATTTAGAAGTTGATACCCCTGGTCTATTAAAGCAACTTAAATCGCTTAACAAAAGAAAGTCTCTTGGTCCTGACTGTATACCAATTAATTTTCTTTCAGAGTATGCTGATGCAATAGCCCCACAGCTAGTTATCATATACAACCGGTCGCTCAGCGAACGTTCCATATCCGAAGACTGGAAAGTTGCAAAGGTTATGCCAATATTAAAAAAAGGCAATAGGAGTGATCCGAAAAATTAGAGGCCTATATCACTGACGTCGGTTTGCAGCAGGATTTTATAACATATGCTTTGCTCAAATATTATGGACTACCTACAAAAGAACGACCTATTGATCCATAGTCAACACGGATTCAGCTCATTACTCTCATGATGTGACAAATGCTATAGGCAAGGGATGTGAAATAGATTCCGTATTTCTAGATTCCCGGAAGGCTTTCGACACTGTACCTCACAAAGTGTCTTCTAATCATATTATGTGCTTATGGAATATCGCCACAGTTGTGCGATTGGATTTGTGACTTCCTGTCAGACAGGGCACAGTACGTTGTAATTTACGGAAAAATCATCGAGAAGAACGGAAGTGACATCTGGCGTTCCCCAGGGATATATTATAGGGCCCCTACTGTTCTTTATGTTTATAAACGTTTAGTTAGGTTATTCGTGGATGATGCTGTCACTTATGGGTTAGTAAAGTCACCAGAAGATCAAACGCAACTGAAAAATGATTTAGATAAGATATCTGAATGGTGCAAAAAATGGCAGTTGACCCTTAATAATGAGAAGTGTGAAGTCATCCATATCACCACTAAAAGAAGGCCATTAAACATCATTTACACGATAAATCAGTCAAAACTAGAGGCCACAAATCAACTAAATACCTAGGAGTAACAAACAAATTAAATTGGAAAGAACACATGGCAAATATTGTATGGAAAGCGAACCAAAGACTACATTTCGTTGGCAGAACACTTAGAAGATGCAACAGCTCTACTAAAGAAACTGCCTACACTGCACTTGTGTGTCCTATTTTGGAGTATTATTGCGCATTGTGGGATCCACATCAAGTGGGACTGACAGACGATTTAGAGAAAGTTCGAAGAAGGGCAGCTCGTTTTGTACTGTCATGATATAGGGGAGAGAGTGTCACAGAAATGTTGCACGAATTGGTGTGGAAATCATTAAAAGAAAGGCGTTAATCGTTGCCACGAGATCTATTTGCGAAATTTCTTTCGCGAACTTTCTCTTTTGAATGCGATCATATTTTGTTAGCACCCACCTACACAGGAAGACATAATCATTGAAATAAAATAAGAGAAATCAGATCGAAAACGTAAAGATTTAGATGTTTCTTTTTCCCGCGAGCTATTAGAGAATGGAACCGTAGAGAAACATCATAAAAGCGGTTCGATGAATCCTCTGCCATGCACTTCAGTGTGGAGTGCAGAGTATTTATGTAGATATAGATTTAGATTTTTACTCAGCAATACAATGTCTGCCACGATAAAAAATCTAAACCAAATGTTATCCAAAATCATGATGATGTTTACTGTATAATGTCTTTCACACAAGCCTAGGAGGAGGCCTCAGTAGCGGCTAAACATTAAGGTAAGAAAAGCTGTCAATGATCCAAAGATTTATTTGAACACCATAGTGCTTTACTAGGCATGCTACTGTTTGGATGTGGTACGCCGTTACCTTCCTCTTGCTGAAGTCTTAAAACCACACTTTCTGCGTGATACTCAACAGAACTTGTGTCTCAGAGCAGGGATATACCGGATGAGTCACCCAACGTGTGCCTTCAGTGAAGTCAGGACCAATGAGGTGGTCGCCAAGTACCCCGCACCATACATTTACAGTCCATGGTAACTGTTGGTCTACCGGTGGAAGCCAGTGAGGATTGTTCACGGACCAGCAATGCATGTTTCTTAAATTCACTGTCCTGTGGTTTGTAAAACCTGCTTCATCGGTAAACAGGTAGAACTGCAACGCATCCGCTCTTTATGTCCATTGACAGAAATTCACTCGATTAATAAAGTCTTCTCCATGTAACGACTGATGCAGTGACACATGATACGGGTAAAATTTGTGACGATGAAGTACGTGCATTACACAACTTTAATTCATTGTACTGCCTCTAGAAATGTCATGTGAACTCGTTTGTGGATTCACTGAAACAGCAGCTAACACACCAACTTCACCTGCTTCTCCTGTTATGGGTCTGTTATACACCCATGCCTCTTCCACACACAGTGGTTTGTAGAAGTTTTCAAATGCACAGCACGTCGGATGGTTTCTGTGTGGGTACCGTTCTGCATACAATCTGCAGGCCTCAGCTGCATTATTTCTACACTCGCCATAGATGGGTATCATTTCTGCCTTTTCAGACTTAGAATAAATCATTTTCAGTGTTCTTACAACACTGTGCACACTGTTGTACTTCCAACCAGCTTAAAATAAGTTATCAATATTTTTTTCGCATTAGCGAATTGCTCTTAGCGTCACTGTATAAGATATGGATGTTCTACAAAATGGTGACAATATGAAAATTTGTGCCGGGCCAGGACTCGAACCCGGGTTTCCCGCTTTTCGCTAGCGGTCGCCATAACCACTAGGCTTCACGAACACGAGTCCAGGACCGACCCAAACTTCCATAAGTCACGCTGACTTCACATATGAGTCCGCTCGTGAAAAGCATCGGCACGCACAAATTTTCATATGTCACCATTGGGTAGAACATCCATACTTTACAGTGACACTTAGAGCAATTAGCTAAAGTGAAAAAATATTGATAATATTATCATCACTGTAATTTGTCACCATACAGTAAAAACAGTAATTTCAAATAATTTAGCTTCCCACTTTACTAGTGTGCGTACTTGTGTTCTTACTTTAACTGTACAGTATAATATCACAGACGTCTGGTAACTCAATGTACAACACTTATTCTGAGCACAATGACTAATTAATAGTAACACTAACAGAGAGTACTGCATGCAGACACTGAGGCAATTAGGACAAACCACAACATTACATTCCAGCCAAACTCGTAAACACTGTAGTCTTCGTAAAGATACCTCTACAGATGCTAATTGTCGTTTCATAAAGTGAGCGCCACACGCCAGACGTAAGAGAATGATCGTGGAGAAGGCAACGATCGACCGAGAGCCACTCGCATGCAGGCGCCCCGCATCTTGGAGGGAGTAACCGAAGAAGCGCGCCCTCTACAAGTGGCTATATCTATGCCGACATATGTCTGGACAGCCCATCAGTTACTATTCAGAACTCAGGCAGTTACTAGTTAGAACTCAGGTAGCTACTAGGTCAGAATGCGGCTACGAACTTAGCAGTAACTGGGTCTCAGCACAGCTTGCATCATACGGTCGCTGCTGCGAGAAGCAAGAAGAGAGAAGAAACAGACTTATGTTCTAAAGTTGAGTATTATAAATTTCAGTCAAGAAAACTTGTATTATTAATCTGAATAGTTGTTACAGTTGACATCCAATCCTGCACCAGTATCTTTATTGACAACCAGACTGGGACGAGAAACAACAAAAGGCAACGAGGTCATAACACTAATTGCTGATCATGGATCTTCTTTGTTACACCACATGACTGAACTGCTGACTCAAGCATAAACTTTAGCTTACAATAACTCTGGATGTTATTAACATTTTACAATGTAACAAACGGTTTTACTTAAGTATGTTTTCCTATTTTCAGTTTTGCTAAAAATAATAATAGATTTCCATTTAAAAAACGTATGTATGTAAAGTAACATGCAGGTGCCACGATCATGCTATTACATACACAGTCATTTACAAATTCGCCCACAAGAAAACAATTTGTGAATATCCTTGTGAGCAAATTGGTGAATAAGACAGATCAACCTCCTTACAATAGAGGTCTCTGGTTCCTGGTTCCACAGGGCCAGGTGAGTCATTAAGAGTGACCGACCTCGCGAGAAGCCAGGCACCAGTGGTTGTGCGTCTTTCATCTACCCGGGAAGCTGCTGTTGTGGTGTTAAGTAAACACACCACACACACACTGGAATGTGCTCTCGGAACAGACACAGATCCATGCACTTTGCAAGCGCTCTTAGACACTGTAAAAATTATCAATCATATATTGAGTCTCAAAAACAGTGAAAGCAACGAATCATGATGGTCGTCAACCAATGTTTTTTCAAGAACCTCTCTCTCTTTCGTATTCCACAAATGACCTATAATAAGTAAATGCACAGTACAGTAACAACACAAAATGTTCTGTCGTGTATTTTATCAGTGTCGTCGCAATTGTCTCTGTTTCATGTCTACCATCAGTGCTTTTAGCCACTGTGACAGTTTTAATTCTGAGTATGTATATTTTTAAAGCCATCTTGTTGTTATATATTTTATCCATTAATTTTACCAGGCGTTGCTATTTTCAAATTCTGCATTTATTTTCACCGTTGTCACTATTATGTCTACTTGCAACAACAAATGTACTATAGGTTGAAGAACAGTGTAATAGGCTTCTGCCAGCCTGCCCAGCAGAGCGCTTAAATAACAATAAAGGAAAAAAAGGAACAACACCAATAAACTTTGTTTTTTCCTCTGCAAACCAGTCATCATGTTAACAATGTTCAAATGTTTGTTAAGCTTAAGGGACTTAACTACGGGGTCATCAGTCCCTAAACTTACAAACTACTTATGAACTACCTACAACTAAGGACGGCACAAATATCCATGCCCGAGGGGGGATTCGAACCCCCGACCGTAGTGGCCGTGCAGACCGTGACTGAAGCGCCTCAGTCCCCTCGGCCACCGCGGCCGGCATCATGTTAACAATTATGTAGTTAAACTACCGAGTAAAATGCAATCAAAACTAAAAGTTCAACTCCAAACACTGAAAATAGGTGGTCTTTAACGACCAAAACATTTGTCAAGGAAATTACTAGCTTCTATCGACCACACATTCGCTGACGAGAGGCAACTAGGAATAACATTCTAACGTACCAGATACTACACACATTCATAACACTTCTTTTTCACAAAATACTACGAAGTCCTCTGTTTAAAGAACACAAGTCACATCCAATAGTCGATATTGCTTAAACACTAAGACCATTTCGGGATCATACACAGCGTAACATAGCTCAAAACAGATCAGTTCTCAAGCAGATAGAAGGATCTCGAACACCGCATTTCTAAATACAATCCAAGTGCAACGTACCTACCGACAATTCAATATGTACAATGCTTCGATCACACTCACTTCAGTCATACCCCAACGAGAATTATCGACTCGCCCCATTAGACCCTATGCTTAAACAAGTGTGCTTGGTTGTAGTTACATATTGTGCATGTTTGTTGTATGGATTTCTTTATCTGTTATTGCGATGAAAGTATGATGTGAATCATCATTAGAAGGTCTGTTTGTTTTTGTAACTTACCTACTAGAGACCAGCATTTTCCAAGTATTGATTTGAATAATTACATTTAATACTACAGGTCGTTTGTTAGTAGTGTTTATGGTAAAATGTTGTCGTTTCTGTAGTGTTTTGGTATTGTATTAGGTCGATTTAGGTTACAATATTGTGCACTGGAGCTCTGTATGGCTTGATAAAAGAAGTATATTAGTGTTGACGTATATATAGGTCTTTCTTGGTAAATTGTTCTTTGTGATGTTGATTTTTTTTATAGATGGTGGTATTATGAGCATTTATCAATAATAGTGAATGGCGTGCGAAGAACACGTGATGTTGTCAATGTTTAGAAGGTCTTGTCGTTTCGTATATTTCTTAATTGTCTATGTGGACGTAAGCAAAAATACTTTTTAAATGTTTTATCCATGGCAGCAACTGTGGTTTATAGTTTAGAAAGGAAACAGCCACCAGTTGCAAGGTTGAAGATTTATTCACTACCATTTTTGGGCAATTATTGCCCTTCTTCAAGTATATGAATTGTGCCCTATATGTTTACTCATAGCATTGTGTAATGCAATTAGCCAAAAAATCGGCTTAACCTGTACATGCAAAGTAAAAGTTTCCCTCCAACTCTAAACTGTTCTATACAGTCCACATATTGTTTGGTAAAAATTACAGCATTTTGAGCATCAGGTTTGGGGGGAAGGGTGGTGGAAAGTTAGAAATTATCAGTTTTTATACGTTTTCCTTAAATATTTAGGAAACTATACATTTTAGCGAGAAAAGTGTCAAATAGAAAAATTGCCTGATGTTCTTGCTCTTTCATTACCTTGAGTTAATTAGCCAGCTGAAGTATGAACTTGTTCCTTTCCATTTTCTTGTTTGTTACTATGTTCTAGATGAGCCATGCATTTATTGTCCCCATGTCCAAGATGTAAAAGACATCCATTGGCCATTGACATGATGTAATAAGACCAGATCAATACGCTTTCCAACTTCACCTATCAGCCAAACTGTTACAAATTCAAAATGTTCAAATGTTTGTAAAGCTTATGGAATTTAACTGCGAGGTCATCAGTCCCTAAACTTACAAAATCCTTATGAACTAAGTTATACTAATGACAGCACAAACATCCATGCCTGAGGGGCGTTTCGAACCTCTGACGGGGAACGGCCTTGTGCATCGAAGCCTAGCACCTCAATGCGCTTGAGCTGCGGCACTGTTACAAGTTACGGAGTTTATGGCTTACAATATGAACCGGGCATATTACACAGCTGCAGTGTTTTTAGAAATCGAGACTGTGTATGACAACATATGGATGGCTAACTTAATAGTTAAAATTCATAATCTTGAATTAATCCCACTACACCTGATCAAACCAGTAAACAATTATGAATATGGTGTCAGGTCTTTTTGGATATGTCCTATTGAGTGTGCAGGCCTCTCCTGTCCGTAGTATTGTGCTGACCTGACTTCTGTCCACAGAAGTAGACTTGCTGGGGCTAATCTCCAGTGATTCTGTTGTGTTTCCGGACCATCTCTGCCCTCCTGTCCACAGTACTGTGTCGCACTGTATTCCGTGGGGTGCCAATCGCTGCAGCTGCTGGAGTCAGGTGCCGCCCAGCTGCCCTGGGATGCCAGCAGCAGCCCAGGAACGAGCTGCCCTGGGACAGGCCAGCTGCCCTCCAAGCACCTGTTTGAACTTGCCACCTTGCAGCTTGGGAGCTGTAGCTTCCCTTACCACCAACATCCCTTCAGCATGACCCTCCATCTCCACTACTACCACCACCATCATGTACACCACCCCATCTCAAGCATCGACTACCATCACATGTAGTCCATCACATCTTCTGCTTCACAAGACCTTCCCCTCTCAGTAAGTTTATCCACCACTACCACTGCAATCCTCACCAAAAAATCCATCTCCCCATCCTCATCTCCTTCAGCCCCTCCTCCCCAGCTTACTCTCGCTCTTCATCTCACTTCACCCCAAGACTTCCCCGCACTACTCCATCGCCATGCCAAGGAGGTGTAGACACTACAGTCACCGAACCCAGACCATCAGCGTCAAGGGCCCACTCCCCGATAAAATTCCATCCCTCTACCTTTCTCTATTCCTGTTGCCCAAAAAAATCAACATTCAAGCGAACCAGTGTTGGACCTGCCCCTGTCATCACCGATACACCTCCTCCCACCACTGCCTCTGCTGCCCTCCTTCCTCCGCTACCCCTATGGACACTACTCCTCTTCCCTCACACTCTGCCACCACCACCATCTATACCTATCTCATTGGAGCTCAGGAAGTACTTTCCTGCCTCCCCCATCTGCAAGCTTATTCTCTGAATGGAATCTGTCCTTATAAAGTCCACTTCCTCAACCTTTCACACAGAATTTCTCCAACGTCTACCCTGAGTCCATCGACTCCTCCTCTGCCAACCCCAACCTCCTTGCCGCCCACCCATTCTGACTGCCGTGATCACGAAACATAGCCCTTTGATCATGGAGGAAGAGGTTTTGGCCAACTTGACGCTGATCCCAATCTCTCCATCTAATCTGCCAAGTAGATCTACAACACCTACAGCCCCACTTATGTGATGCGTGATTTTACCGAATCTGCACCCTCCATATACTGCCTCCTCTTTGATTAAGTGTTGATATACGATCAATGCTGCAAGGTGGATTCCTCCCACTACCCTCCCCAGTTTTATCGTTGTGCATGATGTCTGCTGTACAACGATCACCTCACCCAAAACTGCCATAACCCCAAGCTGTCCTCATTGCAAATCCTCCCATTACTTTAAGCAATGCCCCAAATACGCCTCCCCACCCACCAGCAACACCTGTGGTGGCCTCCACCCCACATACTAATACAAGTGTTGGTCCATCCCAGCCCCATCCTCCCCAGAACTCACCATCCCCATCGGTCCCATCGATCCACCCTAACAATTCAAAAAATGTTCAAATGTTTGTAATTCTTATGGGACCAAACTATGTTGGTCATCAGTCCCTAGATTTACAAACTACTAACCTAAGGACAACACAGATATCCATGCCTGAGGGAGGATTCGAACCTCCGACGCGGGAGTCCGCGCAATCTGGAACGTGGCACTCCAGACCACTTGGTTACTCCCATGCGGCACCTTAAAAATACCCTGTGCCCACCTCCTACAGTTGAGGACGTCATCTGATTTGTCACCATCATCCATCCTCAAAAAACCATCCTTTTCACTGTCTTCATGGCCTTCAACAAATAGCCCTCTCTACCTGCACCATCTTTCAATTGAAAACCTTCACCACCTTCTCCTGCAACCACTCCCATTTCACCATTTCCCAGTAAGTTACCATCATATAAAGTACAACTGCAATGAGGACGGCCGTAGTGGATTGAATGGGTGTGGGGAAGTGGCAGATTAAGACTCGTGGTGCCTGGGAAAAATACAATTTATTTCTTTATTAGTTTCTTGTGGTTGAATAGCTCCTCTGCCAGTGGCTCGGGCAGGCGTAGCGAGTGGCAGGTAGAAGCGCCAGCTAAGGCGCCAGGTCGGCCGGCAGACGCAGCTCGGATTCCGCTGAGTTGAGCTGACGGTGGAGCTCGCCCGCCACCGCGCGACACGGCATGCCATACGAGACCCGAGCCGCTGGCAGTACAGCCCGGGGGCGCCGACCCTGCCCAGATGTGGGCTAATTACGTTTCGCTGCCTCCGGCGTCATGGTGTCTGGCGGCACTCGCTGTGGAACCCCGCCTCCAGCCCGACCCGTGTGCTGACGTCGGAGTAGTGGCGGCCTGTCAGAGTCGCGCCACTGCAGGTCCTCACTTCGACGCCCGCTGTCGGTAGCGTGCTGCCCTGTTAGGTCGTGGCGGCGACATCCGGCGTAGAGACGTCCCGGTCAATGCATTCTGCGTCCCCCAAATGCCCACTGCCCAGTACAGCGCCTATAAGTACTGCTTTTCTGCTTAGGTGCTCTCCAGAATGTCCCACTTGCGTACACCGAGCTCCGAGGCTCTGCATACCGTCGGTGAATGTTCTCAGGGCGACGACCGCGTCGACCCAGTTTCCGGTTTGCTGTCATCAGCAGACTTGTTTCGACACCTTCTGCTTCTGTCGCCTTCTGCTGCTAGAACATGTACTCGCAAAAATCACAATATAACTTCACTTGTTAACTGATAAAATTAACAAATGTCTCAATGTCTCTACATAACGTTAACCTTTTTGTCGTCTCGCCCCGCACCCGCCCACCCCTTGGAGCTCCCCATGGCACGCCAATCCTAGACTCTTCTCTACCACAACGTTTGCTTCCTCTCCACCAACAAACATCTCTTTATGCACACCCATTCGCAGCACCGTGTAGACACCTTCCTCCTGAAGGAGACCTTCCTACAACCCCATTGTCCCACCATCAGAACTGCTCCTTACCTCCTCCACTGTACAGATGCCCCCCCCCTCCCTTCACTCGAGGCGGAGTGGGGATTGGTCACTTCTGTCATAACCCCATTCGACTACAACCTCTCTTCAATGATCATGCCAAGCACCTCATCGTTAGCCTCTTGCTCCCTTACCTCATGGTCACCCTTACCATTATATATATCTATGGCATGGCCCCCTCCCCTATGATTTCCTTTCCCACATCGATCGCTCCTTCGAGACCTATGTGGTTGCTAGATACCTTAACCTTTCTTCCCGTTCCCCTGCTGAACTCTGGCGGTGGCGTCAGTTTGTCACCACTTCGCTCTTGGGCGATGTCTTCTGCCCTGAATGCAACAATACATCCGACGTCGTACTGATGTCTCCCAACCTCCTTGGGTGCCTAGAGGTGGACGTTCTGGGCCTCAGTGGCAGTGACCATGCCCCTTTTCTCCTTACCATCAACCACTGCTCTCTCACTGCACCTACTCCCTGTCCTGTCTCCCCCCCTCCCCAACTGAACACTCACCCAGACCTATCCAGCAAATCCACCAATCACATCAACAATGCCTCTGTTCCCACCTACCTGATGCGGATTTTCATGGAATTCGGATCCTCCATTGACTGCCTGCTCACTGAAGGTGCACTGACATATGACTGCAGCTACAAGGTCGATCCCTTCTACTCTCCTCCCCAATTCTACAATTGTACAAAATGCTTCATGTAGAACAATCACCTCATCCAAAATTGCCACAACCCTCCCACCTGTCCCCATTGTACATCCCCCTTCCCCTTAAACAGTTTCTCAATTGGCGACTCCCCTTCTACCTGAAACACCTGCGATGATCCCCATCTGACCTACTCCTACAAATGCCAGGCCCATCCCGCTCCCATCCTACTCCCATTTTCTCTGAGCTCACTGCCCCTGTCTGTCCCATTGATTCACCCATTCACCCAAACAACACTCTATGCTCCTGTCCCACCTATGAGGACGTCATCCTATTCGTCACCATGGTTCTCCAGAATATCCACCCCTTCCAGCATCCCCACACCCTCCAGCAGACAGCCCTTGCTGGCAGCAGTTTTCCAGCTGGAGACCATCGCTACTTTCTTCTGTAACCGCTTCCACGTCACGTTCTCCCAGCAGGTAACCTTTATATAAAATAACCTGTAACCTTTATTCCCATCCCCCCCCATCTCCCCATGGCATGACAATTCAACATCTTCTTCTACCTCGACATTTGCTCCCTCCAAGCCAATAAACATATCTGTTTATGCATATTGTCTCCCTCACTATCCACCTCAGTGAAAAATCTCTACAACGCCATTGTCCCATCAAAACTTCTCCTTACCTCCTCCACTGCACTAACGGGCCCCCTCCTATCACACAAGGTGGAGCGACTATTGGCAACCTCCATTATTACCCTGTCTAGCTACAACCCCGCTGTAATGATCCTACCGATCACCATCCCCTCAGCCCATTTCTCCCCTCCTTCACGATCACCCTTCCCACCATCTATGTCTGCAGCACCTCTCTCTATCCCTATAATTTCCTTTCTCATATCAACAGATCCTTCACAACCAGTGTGGTTACTGCCTTATTCACCTCTCTTTCTGAAACCCTACCAAACTGCATCAGTGGCGTCAGTTGATCACAACCTCCTTTTGGTGTGACCTCGCCCCCCTCTCACAACTTATCCAAAAGTAACACCATCCCTGATCTTAACCTGGCCTCTTCCAACCTCCTTCTCACGGCACACATCCTCGCCCACATTGGCAGTGACCTGTCATAATTACCTCTGACCCATACCATTGCCCAGCCCACTCTACTCATCCTGAGTCCCTCCAGAACTATTCCATGACTAATCCCATGTAAACTGGGTAGCCTACCGGTGATCCATAGAAATCTCTGTTGCAAGCCACCCTCTTCCCTCCACATCCCTGGGAACACAGACTACGCCTCTTCCTCCCTACACCAGACTGTTGCTGATGCTGTCCACACCAACATCCCTACCAAAGCTTTTCTGCCTCACTGCCCCACCCTCCCTCTACAGGCCATCCCCTCCCTCAGAGAGTCCCATCACCTGTACCAAACCTTTTTGCAGTCTCATGACTTGGGCACACTTCAACACCCCAGCAACTTCAAACACACATTAGAAATCTTTCAACTGTGATATGACGCCAGGATTGGTGTCAGACATGCAACCGCCTTAACGCCATGCTCCCCATATATTCCTTCAAGTACTGAAAAGCCTTCCACTGGCTTACTGGGAATCACTCCGTCCCCTACTACCCTCTCCTCCACAATGACCGTCTTTTTCCTGACAATGGTAGTAAGGCAGAACATTTCGTATTCTACCTGTCTGATATTTTCTCCATCTCAGACAATTATCTGTTTGACTACCCCCTCTTGCCCACAGTCCATGAGTGCACCGACACCACGAATCCTTGTTCCCCCACTGCTTCCGGTACTTGGACCACAGCCCCCTCTCAGAATTAAACACGACACTCATTGTCCTTGACATTCAGTTTAGCACTCCCCACTCAATGAAACACTGCTCCTGTTAATTGTTAATGCAAACATAGGTCCCTCACACACTAGTAATAGTTTAAACATTTATTGTTGAATGTCCTGTATGGAGGTGATGACAACGTCCTTGCACGCCTGGGTGTTTGACCAAAGTGCTTAGGGTGGGGAGATGTGGTGCTACCATCTAGCGGTGAAAATTATAAGTTTTTCCCACCAAAATAATTCGGGCTACTGCTAATACCATTCGCGGAAGATTCAAACTTCAAATTTGCCAGTAAACGCCATCTTGAATGATTTAATAGGGAAGGGAAATCAGGGGGCATTGTCCTACTGCATGGTGACTTCTGGTTTCCTGCCAAACAATGTTGGGCTATTACCAATTGCATTCAAGCAAAAATCAGAATTCAATTTTCACGGTATATGGGATCTTGAATTACGTCATAGGGGGTGGGAAAGGGGGGTGTGGCCCTTGGTTTTCCCTTGTGGTCATTTTGTTCCAGAACTGAAAACGACGCCATCATAGATGATGACCTTGCGACATTTCCACTTCGATGCCCAGGTGGCCAAAGAGGGGGAGAACATCTGGCAATACTGTACTGTCCCAGAATCGCCGTTGGTGTTTGGGGGGCGTGGTCGAATTGTCCGTCAGAATATGGGGACAGAGTTAGGTGGCAGGGGACAGTGTTTCGCCAAGTGAAGTTAGGGGGCGGTGGTATGCTGCTAGGGGGCTGAAGCATGATGGGGGTCAGGTAGGGACATCGAATCAGGAGACTTGGGTTCGAAACTAAGTCAGTACACTGTACTGTCTAAGATCTCTCTTTGGTCCATTACTGAGGATGTTTACCACCTTGCTTTGAAATGAAGATATGTGTAATAAATCAATGGTTTCCTCTGTGAAAGCGTTCAAGAGAATGTGAACACACGATGTTTTACACCTTACGTATTTATTTATTAGTTTTGTTTGGCTGTTGTTAAATGTAACATAGATTTGGTGATCCAAAATATATGGCATTTAACTCTACCAGCAAAAGCTACATTGCTACTTGTCTAAACTCTGTGAAACTTGGGATGAGGGTCTGGAGCACAAATCGGCGTATATGCGCAGCTGGCATGAGCTCATTTCCTAATTTGCAGTCTATAAACACATTTCAATGTGTGCCCAGCCTCTTGGTACCAACACACCGTCAACCCAGTGGCGAATATAGCACATACTTTCGGGGGTGGGGGGCCAAGAGTAAAATTTTTGTGGCATTGTACCTCAAACGAATGCCTAAAAAGAAACAGTTGCTAGATGTTCCGATCCATGCTTGGTTATGGCCTTTTTTGAAGAGGCATGCAATCATTGATCTGTATTTATTTTTCTTCTTTCTTTCATCTTCTTAAGGGGGGGGGATGGGGCAAGCCCCCTGGATGAAGTAGAACCATAGGAGATACTACAGCCTCTTACCTCTTCCTTGCATCATTATTCTTGATGCACACAGGGTTTATGGGAAACATGTTACTATGGAAGGATTTCTAATAATTAAATGTCCCACCCCCATGAACAACAGACATTGCTGAGGTGGGGTGGCTTGCGTGCCCCAATCACACAAATAGCAATAGCCGTACCATAGGTGCAACCACAGTGGAGGGGTATGTGTGGAGAGGCCAGACAAATGTGTGGTTCCTGAAGAGGGGCAGCAGTCTTTTCAGTAGTTACAGGGTCAATAGTCTGGATGATTGACTGAGCTGGCTTTGTAACATCAGCTAATGTGGCTTTGCCACACAGTTACTGCCAACGGCTGAAAGCAAGGGGAAATTACAGCTGTTACTTTTCCTAAAGAACATGCAGCTCTACTGTATGTATATATGATAATGGCATCCTCTTGGGTAAAATATTCCAGAGGTAAAATAGTCCCCCATTTGGATACACCAGGCGGGGACTACTCAGGAGGATGTCGTCGTCAGGAAAGACAACACTGGCATTCTACGGATCAGAGTGAGGAATATTAGGTCCCTTAATTGGGTTGGGAGGTTAGAAAATGTAAAAAGAGAAATGGATAGGTTAAAGTTAGACATAGTGGGGATTAGTGAGGTTCAGTGGAAAGAGGAACAGGATTTCTAGTCAGGTGAATACAGGATTATAAATACAAAATCAATTGGGGGTATTACAGGAGTAGGACTGATAATGAATAAGAAAATAGGAATGCAGATAAACTACTATGAGCAGTGCAGTGATCACATTATCGTAGTCAAGATAGAGATGAAGCCAACACAGACAACGGTAGTACAGGTTTATATGCTAACTATCTCTGCAGATGATGAGCAGATGGAAGAAATATATGAGGAGGTAAAGGATATTATTCAGACAATTAAGGGAGAGGAAAACTTAGTTGTTATGGGAGATTGGAATTCGGTAGTAGGACAAGGAAGGGAAGGAAAAATAGTAGGCGAATATGGACTGGGCAAAAGAAATGACAGAATAAGCAGCCTGGAAGAATTTTGCATGGAACGTAATTTAGTTATAACAAACACCTGGTTTTTTGTTATTGTGGTCTTCAGTCCGGAGACTGGTTTGATGCAGCTCTCCACAATACCCTATCCTGAGCAAGCCTCTTTAACTCCACATAAGAACGGCAACCTATATCTGTCTGAATGTTCTTACTGTATCCATCTCTTGGTCTTCCTCTGCGGTTTTTACCCCACACACTTCCCTACAATGCTAAATTCACGATTCCTTGATGTCTAAGAATGTGTCCTGAAATCGATCCCTTCTTTTTGTCAAGATATGCCAGAAATTCCTTTACTCCCCAATTCTGTTCAGTACCTCATCATTAGTTATGCGATCCACCCACCTAATCTTCAGCATTCTTCGGTAGCACCACATTTCAAAAGCCTCTATCCTCTTCCTGTCCGCACTGTTTATCGTCCATGTTTCACTCCCATACAAGGCAACACTCCACACAAATGCCTTCAGAAAGGACTTCCTTTGGCTTAAATCAATATTCGAGGTTAACAAATTTCTCTTTTTCAAGAACGCTTTTCTACCCATTGCCATTCTGCATTTCATATCCTATGTACTGCCACCATCATTTGTTATTTTACTGCCCAAGTAATAAAACTCATCTACCTCGTTTATTGTTTCGTTACCTATTCTAATTCCTTCAGCATCACCTGATTTTCTTAGACTGCACTCCATTACCCTAGTTTTGCTCTTGTTAATGTTCATCTTATATGCACCTTTCAGCATACTGTCCATTCCGATCAATTGCTCTTCCAGGTCCTTTGCTGTCTCTGACAGAATTACTATGTCGTCGGCAAAACGCAATGTTTTCAATTCTTCACCCTGAACTTTAATTCCTTCTCCACATTTCTCCTTGCTTTCCTTTATAGCTTGCTTAATGTACAAATTGAATAACATTGGAGAAAGGCTACAACCCTTTCTTACTCCCTTCCCAACCACTGCATCCCTTTCATGCCCTTCAACTCTGACAACTGCTGTCTGGTTTTTGTGCAAGTTGTAAATAACCTTACGCTCCCTATATTTTACTCTTGCTTACTTCAGAACTTGAAAGAGTTTATTCCAATCAACATTGGCAAAAGCCTTCTTCAAATCCACAAAGTTAGAAATGTAGGTTTGCCTTTTCTTGATCTATCTTCTAGGATAAGCCGTAATGTGAGTATTTACTCCCCTGTTCCTACATTTCTCCTGAACCCAAACAGATCCTCCCCGAGGTCGTCTTCTACCAGCTTTTCCATCCTTCTGTAAATAATTCGTGTTAATATTTTGCAACCATGACTTATTAAACTGATGGTTCTGTAATTTTCACATCTATCTGCGTCTGCTTTCTTTCGATTGGGGATTATTACATTTTTCTTAAAGTCTGAGGGTATTTCGCCTGTCTCATACATCTTACACACCAGGTGAAACAGTTTTGTCATGGCTGGTTCTCCCAGAGACTTCAATAGCTCTGAGGGAATGGCATCTACTCCAGGGGCCTTGTTTCGACTTAGGTCTTTCAGTGCTCTGTTAAATTCATCTCTCAGTATAGTATCTCCTATTTCATCCTCATCTACTTCTCCCTCCCTTCCTACAAGAATTTCTCTAAGTTCATTTCCTTCATAGACCTTCTCTATATACTCTTTTCACCGTTCAGCATCCCTTCTTTGCTGACAACTGGTTTTCCATCTGTGTTCTTGATATTCATAGAGCTGTTTTTCTTATCTCCAAATATCTCTTTTATTTTCCTGTAAGCTGTATCTATATTTCCCCTATTTATACATTCTTCTACATTCTTGGATTTGCCTTCTTGCCACTCCTGCTTAGCCATTTTGCACCTCCTATCAATCTCATTTCTTAGTCAGCTGTACTCCATTTTGCCCATTTCATTTACTGCATTTTTATATTTTCTCCTTTCATCGATCAAATCCAGTATGTCCTGTGATATCCAAGGATTTTTTGTAGGTCTTGCCATAATTGAGGCACGCAAACCACCCCACCTCGGCAATGTCTGTGGTTCATGGGAGTGTATACCTTGTTTAAGAAGCACGAAAGAAGGTTGTGTACGTGGAAGAAACCAGGAGACACAGGAAGGTACCAAATAGATTTTATAATGGTAAGACATAGATTTCGGAACCAGTACTGTACGGCATACTCAGGGGCAGATATAAATTCTGACTATATCTTACTGGTCATGAATTGTAGGCTGAAACTGAAAAAAAACTGCAGAAGGGTAGGAAAATAAGAAGGTGGGACCTGGATAAATGGAAGGAACCTGAAGTTCTAGAGAATTTCAGAGGGATCTTTAGGCAACAATTGACAGAAACTGTGGGAAATAAAACAGTAAAGAGGAATGGTTGGCATTGATGGATGAAATAGTGAAGGCACCAGAGGACAAAATAGGTAGAAAGGCAAGAACTACAAAATATCCTTGGATATCACAGGAATACTAAACTTAAGAGATGTAAGGCGAAAATGTAAAAATGCAGAGTGAAACAGGTAACATGGAGTATAGACGACTAAGAAATGAGATTGACAGGAAGTGAAAAATGGCTAAGTTGGGAATGGCTAGAAGTCAAATTCAAATGGGTAGAATAATGTATAAATAAGGGAAAAAATATAACGCCTACAGGAAAATAAAAGAGACATTTGGAGACAAGAAAAACAGCTCTATGATTATCGAGAACTCAGATGGAAAATCAGTTCTCAGCAAAGAAGGGAAAGCTGAAAGTGGAAAGGATATATAGAGAGGTTATATAAAGGAAATGAACTTAGAGACAATATATTTAGGAAGAGAAGAAGAAGTAGATAAAGATGAAATAGGAGATACTATATTAAGAGATGAATTTGACAGACCACTGAAAGATTTAAGTCGGAACAAGGCCCCTGGAGTTGACATTCCCTCAGAGCTACAGAAATCTCTGGGCGAACCAGTCATGACAAAACTATTTCACCTGACGTGTAAGATGTATGAGACAGGCGAAATACCCCCAGACTTTAAGAAAAATGTAATAATCCCCATTCCAAAGAAAGCAGGTGCTGACAGGTGTGAAAATTACAGAACGGACAGTCTGATAAGTCATGGTTGCAAAATTTTAACATGAATTATTTACAGAAGGGTGGAAAACCTGGTAAAAGCTCATCTCAGGGAAGATCAGTTTGGATTGAGGAGAAATGTAGGAACAGGGGAGGCCATACTTACTTTACGGCTTATCTTAGAAGATAGATTAAGGAAAGGCAAACCTACATTTCTAGCTTTTGTAGATTTGGAGAAAGCTTTTGACAATGTTGATTGGAATATACTATTTCAAATTCTAAAGCAAGGAGGAGTAAAATAGAGGGAATTGAATGTTATTTAGAACTTGTACAAAAACCAGATGGCGGTTGTTAGAGCTGAAGGGTATGAAAGGGATGCAGTAGTTGGGAAGGGAGTTTCCAATGTTATTCAGATTGTAACTTGAGCAAGCTATAAAGGAAATAAAGGAGAAATTTGGTGAAGGAATTAAAGTTCAGTGCGAAGAAATAAAAACATTACGTTTCGCTGATGACATTGTGATTCTGTCAGAGACAGTAAAGGACCTGGAAGAGCAGTTGAACGGACTGGACAGTTTGTTGAAAGGTGCGTATAAGATGAACAGTAACAAGAGCAAAACGAGGGTAATCGAGTGCAGTCTAAGAAAATCAGGCGATGCCGAAGGAATTAGATTAGATAACGAAACAATAAAGTTGGTAGATGAGTTTTGTTATTTGGGCAGTAAAACAACACATGATGTTCATAGTACACTGTAGAGCCGGTCAAAACGGCCGCCACTCCCGCTCGGTTCCCGCAGCGCTCGCGCGTCGCTCTCGACGGCTGAAGGCGGGTAAAGGGTTGGTAGAGGGGGAGCGATGACGTCACACTTGCGAGAGCGAGACGTATCGGGCAGAACGAGTCACGATACTCCCGGGTTCACGCGCGCCCGCCGGGACGAGTTGAGCTTGGCTGAGACGCCTCAGCCCAGTAGGCGCACGCCGCCGGCTGCGTGTGCCGGACGTACCCGAGACGAAAATAGGGGGAAAATACACTTTTCGATTTTCACGTTGTAAAAATTGTTGATGATATAGACGATCACGCTACATCGTTTTATGAAATTAGTTTTTCCTTACTAGCTTTGCCTTGCCTGTGAAAAAATAAAAAGACTAATTTTCATTCCGCACGAGTTTTTAGTACCGTAACGCTCCTCACTCGATTTCGATGAAACTATGCGTTTAAAAAATCTGATTTTTGGACACATTATAGTAAAACATCTTAGCTTTCGTATAAGACATTCACCTTTTCGTAATTCCTAACAGTCGTTTTCAAATGACGCTATTTCTCAAGTATATGCACTTGATTTACAAATCGTGTATTGAAAAAGTTAGATAGCGGGCAGGGTACTGTTCTATTATTTTTAGACCATATATTACAGCGAGTGAAATGGAGCTAAAAGAACAAAAAAGTTTTTGAAATGGTAATCGCACTGATATCTACCTCCTTTCACAAGTAATTGCGAGTTATCTGAGCGCCCTCGGGCCGCGATCACAAGTCTACGAACTCAGCCTGTGTTGAGCGTAGCGTGAAGCACTGCAGTGCCGAAAAATCTGAATTGCTGGCTACGTTTGTCGGTACCTCGTCATGTGTTAAAGATCCATAATCAGAGAATAATAATGAACTAATTTTTCTTGGGTGGCAACCGATTACAATGGACAACTATCTGCTACGGTTTTACAGCAGTTCATACTTGACTTTGAGAGGCATACATCTGGTTTTTTCCACATAATACAATTCATGGATTTTATACTTCGTGTTTGGAACTACAAGAGAAGAACAAAGTAATCTAAATTGCGACTTTGCTCTTAATGGACTGAAATAAAATTTTGTGACATTACAGTTAAAGGCTTTCTAGTTGCAGATGCATCTACTCCTAAGACACAATATATACCTTTTCGCTTTTGTAGCTTTCAGAAAATGTGTTCCCACAGGGTGAAAATTATTGTATGCAGCGTGTTCGAGATAAATGCGATACTTTCACGTCTGAGATGAAAGTAAGAATGAACTGAGTTGCTTTTAGTAATATGTCTGAGACGAACAACGTTTCTAAGAACATTTTGCTGTATCATTTGAAGACAATTTTCTTTGTCTGCAAGATGGTACTTTCGAATTTTCAACATACGCTGGTTTACTTTAGCCTCAGACACTGCAGGACAGGTCAGTAAACGATGAGAAGCGTCTGTCACTTTTTTCTAATTTTTTTTCCGTAGGAAGGGGAGAGCTTGTCCGAGGGAAGGGGAGAGCTATAAGGAATCCCAACACACTGTCAGCAGAAGATCGATTGCTGGCCACTTCAAAAATCCAGCTAACAGTTCATTGATTTTATTATATTGTATATTAAAAGAATCTACGAAAACTAAAGTCAGTCGGACGGACTAAACTACCCGGCTGATTTCCTTCATTTTTGTGTAAAACTAAAGAAAGGTATTCATCCACTTTTTCTACACTCAAACGGGATTTCCTTCTGTATATTTCTTATGGGGATGTCCTGGCTGTAAACTAAAGTCATTCGGTCAGGCCGTTCTATCGGCCCCATTTCCTTCATTTTCACTTTAAACGAAAGGTATTTATGAGCAGATTTGTCATCAAGTATCATAATTAACTTAAGTCTCTCCTTCCTTTACTTTCATGCAAACGCGGGATCCTTCTGTCCTTGCATTGAATATATTAATCGGTTTGTTTAAGGATATCTTCGGTTCTAAATAAAGTACACAGTTCTCTTTGACCTAACAACACTCAACGTATCAATATCTTTCATTTGCGCTTTTAAACACTTCCACGGATTGATTCTGAAGAAAGCTATGCGTGAACATTCAACTTTACTTCCATGTTTTCTCAACGTTTTAGTCATTCCACTAACGGTGCGAAGTATTCGCACGGGTCCTCTATCTTTCTTATATATTAAAAGAATCTATTTTAGAATTATAATTGATTTTAAATAAGTGTTTTGATATGAATTTAAGAAAACACCAGCTTATATAATATTCTGTATATTGTTACTATCTATAATAAATATTTTTAAATGGTAAATATTTAATTTTACTTATTTCCGTTTCACATGACTAGCCATTAATGGTGCAAAGTATTTGCACAGGTCGCCTAGTTTTATTACTATTGTTCTCACACTGTAGTGAACCGTCGAATTTTATGAACATAAGAAATAGGTGGTAATGCACTCGTTCCATCCATATAGACTAACATTTAGGAGAGTATTTCCTTCCTTTAACATTCGATATCTTTAACATTTCGGCGCGAGTCGGCGCCGCCACGAACCGATTGGGGTATGGTGTTGGTTCTGCAGCACAAGTATTACAAGTCTCCAGCCTGTTTTCAGCAGAAGCTTCTCTGCATGATTTTTTTTTCAATTATACTTATGATAATATGTTTATTTGCCTTCTATTGCTATTTAATTCTGTAATATGAATTTAAAAAATTAAGAAATGTTTAGTTTTTCACATAAGGAAAAACTCTCCTAAATGTTGGTCGAAATTAATGGGATGGGTCCATACAACATATTTCTAATGTGTTTATAATTCTATCACTACAGTGTGCAAACAATTGTAATAAAATTACAAAATCAATTAACAGCTGGCTCAAAGTACATGGCAGTGAACAAGTACTGGTCACTAAGAACGAAAAAACAAATCACAACATGAAACAAATGACACCTGCTTCTCATCCTTTACTGATCTGCAGTGTCTGAGGCTAAACTAAATCTGCGCGGTTTCCTTTCATTTAAAGTATAAAAATCGATATGAAAGTACCATGGAGACAAGGAAAACTGTGAGATTCAGGAAATGTTCATAGAAAAGCAGTTCCCATCAGACAGCTTCCTAATAAAATAAATAAAAATTCTGAGAACCGTGTAGAGTTCTTTGAAAGTGGAGATGAGCTGAAACATAGTACAGCGTGTACCACATAAATCTGGCACATCTGACGAACCCCCATGACCATAAGTTGCAGCTTCCCTTATCAGGAGGTAAATAAATGTCTTTAATTTTACTGTTATGTAATCCTACTTCAGTCTCGGTCTGAGGGATAGCTGCTCTTCTATGTGAGACACTGTATATAAATTGTTTCACCTTGTGGTAGAACATTTTAAGAGAAGGTTCAAATGTTTGTTAAGCTTCAGGGACTTAACAGCGGGGTCATCAGTCCCTAAACTTACAAACTACTTATGAACTACCTTATACTAAAGACGACACAAATATCCATGCTCCAGGGTGGGATTCGAACTCCCGACCGTAAAGGCCGTGCAGACTGTGACTGGCGCGCCGCAGTCCCCTCGGCCACCGCGTTCGGCTTCAGAGAAGGCTAAATAGTATAATCTTAGGTGTAGATGCATCAATAAATGTAAGTATATTTTTGTGTTTCTTCCGTTTATTATCCTCAACTTGAAAGTCATTGAGTAGAATTTCAGAAATTTTATTTCAGTCCATCAACAGCAAATTCGCAGTTTACAGTAATTGTTTCTTCTCTTGAAGTTTGAAACACGAAATATGTATTCCATCAATTGTGCAATGTGGACAACAAATTACTTGCATACCTCTTAAGTGAAGTATTACCTTACATAAAACCATAGCAGATCATTGTCCATTGTAATCGGTTGCCACCCAAGAAAAATTAGGGTATAGCTATTTTCTGGTTATGAATTATTAACACATTACGATGGACCAACATACGTGGCCAGCAAATAATATTTTCGGCGCTGCAGTGCTTCACGCTACGCTCAACACACGCCGAGTTCGTAGACTTGTGGTTGCGGCATGATGCCGCTCAGATAACTCACAATTACTTGAGAAAGAAGGTAGATATCAGTGCGAGTACCATTTCAAAAACTTTTCTGTTCTTTTAGCTCAATTTCACTCGCTGTAATGTATGGCCTAAAATGCATAGTACAGTAAGCTGCCCGCTATCGAACTTTTTCAATACACGATTTGTAAATCAAGTGCGCATACCTGTCAAAAAAGCATCATTTGAAAACGATTGTTACGAATGTCGAAAAGGTGAATGTTTTATTGGAAAGCTTAGATGTTGTACTACCCTGTGTACAAAAATCAGATTTCTTAACCGAAAACTTTCATCAAAATCGAGTGAGGAGCTTTACGAAACTGAAAACTCGTGCGGAATGAAAAGTAGACTTTTTATTTTTTTCACAGGCAAGGCAAAGCTTGTAAGGAAAAAATAAGTTGATAAAACGATGCGATGTGGCCTTATATACCGTCATAATTTCTTACAACTTGAAAATAGAAAAAATTGTTTTTCCCCCCTCTTTTTCGTCTTGGCACATCCCCGCTCGGCTCGGCCCGGCCGGCAGTGTGAATGCACCGCCGTAGACGTGTGCCGGACGGGCGCAATATTTAACGGTTTCGTGAGGAGGGCTGGCCGTGCGCATGCGCACTGCTGTCGGCCGGGAGTACCGAGTCTTCTCGCTCCCGAGACTGCATTACCGGCACTGCCGGCTCCCGGGTACGGCGGTCACGCTAGCCGCTCCCTCTGGCGGGAACGAGCGGGAGCCAGGCAGCGTTTGACGGCCTCTACAGTACAGAGGATATAAAATGCAGAATGGCAATGGGAAGAAAAGCGTGTTTGAAAAGAGAAATTTGTTAATATCAAATATTAATTTACGTGTAAGGAAGTCCTTTCTAAAGCCATTTGTGTGGAGTGTTGCCTTGTATGGGAGTGAAACTTGGACGATAAACATTACGGACAGGAAGAGGATTGAGGCTTTTGAAATGTGATCCTACCGAAGAATGTTGAAGATTAGGGGGGTTGATCATGTAACTAATGAGGAGGAATTGAACAGAATTGGGGAGAAACGGAATTTCTGGCATACCTTGACTAAAAGAAGGGATCGATTGGTAGGACAAATTCTTAGACATGAAGGAATCGCGAATTTAGTTGGAGGGAAGTGTTTTCAGTAAAAACCGCACAGGAAGACCAAAGATAGATACAGTAAGCAGATTCAAACAGATGTAGATTGCTGTTCTTATGAGGAGATGAAGAGGCTTGTTCAGGATAGAGTAGGATGGAGAGCTGCATCAAACCAGTCTCTGGGCTGAAGACTGCAACAATGCCAACAAATGTCAATCAGTTATGCACTGATGGGAACAGCTGCCAACAAATCGTAAAATGAGTTCCCGTACTCTGAACAGCGTGTTTGGGTGTTAAAGGTGCCAATATCCTCAGTGGAAGGTAACAACTTGTGGTTTGTGGCCTGTTGTCGACAAATGTTTTTCTCCTCTTTCGTATTCGCATTTGTAGCAGATCCTGGGACCAACAATAACATTTATATTCTTGTAATTCTTCAGGTTTTCCCGGCGAGGCGTTGTCATCTTGCACAATCGGTTATTATACAGATTATTTGCGTCTTTCTTGCTCGATATTTCAACTGGATACATCGCAGTATTCTTCAAGTGCTTCCTGATACTGATTCCACAGTGTTTTTATTATTATTATTATTATTTATTTATTTATTAAGTACTTTTCATCCTCTCCCCTGAGGGAGAAGAGCGGGCCTTCTCAGAGCTTGTAGTTTGCTCTTTATCAGCCTGTGATTACACAGTATTTTATTTTTGAGATAATTATAATTATTACATTTGTTTGCAAAAGTGCTTACCAATCATTTTGGTTAAGGTAAAGGTAAAAATAAAATGTAAGGAGAATAATTTTTCAGGTCTAATAGTTGCTTTCATTAATGAGTCAAGAATGCATCAGACATCCGGTTATAAACACACATTTACATTTTAAATTTTTTTGGAAATAATCATCCACCATTAATCAGGTAGCATAAATATGTAGTTATTGAGATATATAAATATATTGTGATTTAATAGTGTACAGTACAGTGTAAAATAAGAAAAGCGGAAAGAAATAATTTATGATAATGTGAAATATATTTTCTAGATATAACTTGTCATGACTTGTTTTGACCTGAGTGTTTTGTTGACACGCTAGCTGATTTGTGTGAGCTGTTTTGGCCTTACTTATCTGGATGCAGATGCTGGCAGTAGTGGAACATGTCAGGTATTTATGCCTGCTAGGTGCTAGGCGCTCCGTATGCCGTCCGCGTCGCGTCATGTGCGCTGGCAGTGTAATGCACTGACCAATTGCAGCGGCAGTTGCGTCTTCTTCTGGCCGCGGCTGTTCCAATGGTTGTGCGCGTAGTTTGCAGTTACTATACATTACCACTTCTATGGTATGACGTTCTGAATGTCCTCATAGTTGTTTAGAACATTTCATCTTTTCTAGGGCGTTAATTAATTTCTCTTGCGCTGTGGGGCAGTCTGTCACCGTAGTGCGCCGTGTTGGTGGTTCCCTCGCTTACCAGAAGCAGCTACAATTTTATTTTCAGGTAAAGCATCACCATGTACAATTCAATCGTTATGCTTATCTTTTCCTGGGCGTCAATTACTTTCTCTTCTTGTCTCAAATATTTGCCCATTTTTTCCGAACATGCCTATTTTACACTTTCAGAGGGCTTGGTTAGACAACAACCTAGGGGAAACGCCTAAATAATATTTGAAGAGCATCATTTCAAATCGTATTATGTCCAAAAAACTAAATTTTACAGAAGTAAAAAACTTGAGGAAGATTTAACAAATTTTAAAATTTTGCAGTTGTTTTATTTGAGGTGTACTTCTAGATATGCAAAAAAGTAAAATAAATTTCCTGTTGAGTTCATCAAATTTAAAGAAAATATGTTGAACTTAATATGCTTTGATCCAATCATTTGTAAAATATACAAATAAAAAGCGACTACTGTGCTAAATATATAAATTAGTATATATTTTTGTTTCTTTATAGAGTAACATTAACTGCCTCAGATTTAAGTGTTTGGTTTTCTTTTCCCTCTTTCAGCTTCCCGTTGAATTATCACCAATAGCAATTTCTCCCTCAATAATCGAAAAACTACTCTCTTACACAAAGTTTACAATATAACTGTGATTATTGAATGAATAGCATTGTTGTAAATAGCACGCCAGCTGTCAGCATAGCCAACAGAGCAAAGTGACAATACTGCTTGACACTGGACACAATATGATTTGAAACACACGCTACAGTGGACTGAATATGATTTGAAAGAACAGCTACTTTTCAGACGCAATTTACACTGTTAGAGAATCCGATTTCTTACATTCGCATTTCACAGCATGAAAGATCGCTATGTAAACTATACAAAAATCTATCAAACTAAATGTATTCCATGGGTGAACTTAATACAATTTGAAACGATTCTTTGCCTTTATAATTCACTATGTGTCGAATGTCTTCTGTTTATTTCAGAATATAATGGAATTTTCGAATATGTGGTTAGACAGTAACCTATAGTGCAACTTACAGGCACAAACCGTTAGCAATTTCGGAAGTGAAGTAGAAATCATGCTTTGCAGATTCCCTTCCATGCTCCTTCCGCCATCCTCGCTCCACCCTGATGAAGGAAATACTTTTCCGATTGCTCATCTCTCAGTTATTTTCATTTTTTTTTTTTTTTTGTGTATCAGTGATTCTGAGCTGTTGTGTGTAAGATGGTTGTTCACAATATGGGCATTCTAAGGTTTGGTAATTTTTCTAGCCTCCATATCTTTTAAATAAAATCAAAACATTTTAAAATCATTTTCAGGCTAACAGTCTTTACAGAAAAATGGTACAATTCCCTGTGTAAAGTAGTTTCACTAGTCCAAAAAAATTCTAAATCTAAAGTCTGCCTAGTGGTTATACCAAATTATATGACCACTCTTGTTTCATGTGACATACATCGTGTTGTATTAAATTCTGATCATTTTCATAAAGCAATTATTCTAGAATCAAACAATTATCGTGGAAAATGAATAAACATGTTATTAAGTAATATTTCTTTAGTTAACATTGGACTGAAAGCAGGGGCTTTAATGAAAAATGAAGTAGTTTATAAAACAGTCATTACAATTTAAACGAATTAGCAAAAGACCAAAAGTCACAAATTGTGGTGGTTTGAACAAATAACAGTGAGTAGCAGGGAGGCCAACACATTCTTCATTGTAGTAATTCTCACAGACTATATAGTCGAATGTTCTTGACTTCCTTCTCCTGACAAACAGTGCAGTAAAAAAAATTCATTTTCTGTCGGTTTCAGAGTGCCTCTCTTGCTGAATTAGTGTTGTTTTGTTCTTTGTCTTGTTGCTCAACGACTCTTTCCTGATTGGGCCACATCTGAACTGTGTGGTCATTCAGGAGCAGGTACGCTTTTATGAAAATTTTTTGATTATGGACAAGTCGTAAAAATACACCATAAAGAGCAAAACCAACCGAGAGAGCATTAAATACTGTATAGGGTATGATGGCTTCATTGAAATGAGCATAAAAATGCATGCATAAAGTAGGAGACTGATGCCGCTATATTCCTCAACCAGGTTGTCTTCTCACACTGCATTCTGATGGTTTGTAGTGGAGTTATGGTGAGCTATCTCATAATGTGTCACTGGCCACATTTGGAGCAGGGTCACAGCACGGACACCCACGTTATTAAATAACTGGCACAAGTTTTATGCCAGTGGTGACTCATAAGACTAATGTTAATTTTGGGTGTTCACGAATTTTTATAATCAGATGAACAAGGAAATGTGAAATGGCATCTAGTTCATAGCAGTTATGATTATGAACAAACTTGAAGAAACTGCAGTCACTGCTAGTGACAATTGCAATGATTTACAAAATTTGAGTGACAAAAGAAGAAATGTTCTGTAGAATTTTATTGTTTTGTACATAGCTAGATATACTTCATATAGGGTTACCAGACATCCACATTTATGTGGACATATCTGTATTTTCGACGTTTAATCTGGCATCTGCATATATTTTATATATATATTTGCTAATGTCCGCATTTTTAGCTTTTGGAGTAAAGAACATTTCATCTTCGTTATCATTTAATTTGGTTATTAAATTGCGTTATTTGTTTTGTATTATAATCGATCAGTTATGCTCATAAAACCACAGTCTAAAGAGTGAAACGTAAAATATAGGATTATATTTCTTATAAACGATGTTTCAATTTTATTTAGCTTAGGTGTCTAAGTACCTTGCCCGTGGTAGTTCCACTGAACAGCTCGGTTTTTTGCAGTACACGTATTTTTAACGAAGTAGTGTATTGATTATAAGAGGTAATGTGTCTTATGCTGACTGCAATTAAGAGAATTTATTTTTCAACAGACGTGTTTCGCGTTTTTATTTTAAAAGCATCTTCTGTGGTCTGTAAAAGAAATGCAACACATGTGATGGAAGATACATTGGTCAGACTAAAAGAACATTTGACACCAGATACAAAGAGCATGTACGAGCCTGGAAGTATAAAACAAGTCACTCAACATTTGCAGAACACTTACACCAAAACCAACACAAAAGCACCACCAGAGACACAGACATGGAAATATTAAGAATAAACAACAACAAAAAACACCTGCTCACACTTCAAGAAAACTATCATATCCAAAAAACCATTAACAGAAAAGAAACATCTCATAAACGATCAAACCAATCTAGCAAACAACACACTTTTCAAACTTATTGACAACCTAACATAAATATAAACATTATAATAGACAACCCCCTTTCATAAAAACACAAATCACGATACTCTCACCTCCTCCCTCCCACCCATTACAACCCAATTAAACCTGCATTTACTCATCTGAAAAAACATCTTAACACCCTGTTCACGAAATCAAATATTTCTCTCTCTTTCCCTCTCTCTTTCTCTCTCTCTCTCACACACACACACTCATGTAGAATGAAGTCGTATTTACATTATAAATACATAACGTTGGCAACACTCACAGACCAAACGAAAAACAAATGAACACACAAAAACATAGCCACTCTCTCTCTCTCTCTCTCACACACATACACTCATGTAGAATGAAGTCGTATTTACATTATAAATACATAACGTTGGCAACACTCACAGACCAAACGAAAAACAAATGAACACACAAAAACATAGCCACACTGTAGTGAAATGACAAATAAACAGACAGGCATTCCATGTATGACAGGCGATATGTAATCAGCATACATTTCAAAAAGTGAAGTGATGTGATGTGCTGAGATGAAAGGAAAAAACGAAACAAAACAAAAAAAAATGTACAAAGCCCTGAAACACACACAAGGAAAAACGAACTCCAGCCAACAAGACGGAGAAGCAGTAGTAACATGTAAAGAAGAGACATCAATACCATGAGTAGACCGAATATTAAATTAAAAACACTTAGGCCTAATGTGTAAAATGTTTTTTAAAAACTATTTTAATCTATTTATCGAAAACAAATTGTACAAACCTTTGTATCATTTACAGACCACAGAAGATGCTTTTAAAATAAAAAAGCGAAATGCGTCTGGTGAGAAATAAATTGTCTTAATTGCAGTCAGCATAAGACAGATTACCTCTTATAATTAATTTTAACAGCTGCTGTGGAATATGGCCACACAACCAAACATTGTAAGTAGTGTATTGTATATTCGTCCAGCTGCATTTTCTTCACATTGCGTTTTCAGTGGTGCAATTGCATTGGATCATGTATGATGCATGTATAGAGTATTTGAATATATGGATGCAATCCTTTTCTATATTTTCTTTTTTTTCAAGCGGCTTCATTTTGGAGATGTATCACAAACTTCTCTTGAAGTTTCTATAAAATATTTATTGGACATAAAATTGAAACTGATGGTGAAAAATGTTTCGATTATTTTTCAAATAAAAAAAAATCATAGCCACATATAATGGCCGATCAGAACTGAGCAAGATGAAATGGTGCAAATACATTGAGTCATATAGCGGTGAGGAGCAGTGCAATGACTTGCGTGAATTGCAGTTCTCTTTTGTAGTGTCAGCTCGCAATACTTGTGTAGAGAGTTTGTTCTCTATCATTCAGTCACAACGGACAAAGGAGAGAAATAGACTGAAAGTTGAGTCTGTAAAGGAATTTCAATTGTAAAATTTAATTTTACACTTTTCAATTGCAGAAACTTTTTAAAAATATTTCGTGAAGAAAAGCAACTACAGAAAAATATTCGGTTTAATGAGAAATACACATAGGACATGGCCCTGAAAAAATGTATATGTGTGTGCTGTGTGTAATATTTGTATATTTTGTTTCTTTATGCAATACATTTAAAATACCGAAAGTGTCCTCAATTTTCAACCTAAAATATAGAATGGGTTCTCATTTCTCATCCTAAAATATAGAAAATGTCTTCATTTTTGCATTTATAATCTTGTAATAGCAAGGAGGAAATGATGTCTGAGCTGTCATGCTCTCCATTTCGCCAGCCATATAGGGGCCTATTAATATTACCAAAGAAGTACCACCCACTAGGAAAAAGCATAATTCTTTCTTATGAAATGTGCAATCTTTCCATATATGCCATCTCATGTGTGACTTAAGCAGATATTAGTTTTTCAAACGAGAGAGTGGCTGGCCAAGAAGCTGGATGTCAGTGTAGTGGCCACATACATTTTGTAAGTTAGCTAACCAGAAACTCCACACCTGGCATCAGCCTCCAATGTGGGAAGCGGCCTAGTGTGTTAGGTGATTGTTCCCACCAAACCAAGTTCAGGAATATCACATCAGTTCCCTGTTTGGTGTTCTGAGTGTAAATGCTTCTTCTCACTGGCACTTCTCGAGCATTATGTGTGCATTTTGAATGCTCTAATCGATGAAATTATCGTACTCTTTAGTATTGAATTATCGCTTGATTGGTGTTGCCCTTGATAGCGTATTATTACAAATTCGCCATAATCAAAAGTTTTCACGAAAGCTGATCTGCTCCTGAATGGCAACCCAGTTCGCCCAACCAGGAAACAGGTAAATTTGATTTATAGGTATGGTCAGGGGTTCAAATCCTCCTTTGGACATGGATATTTGTTTTGTCTTTAGTATAAGGTAGTTTATAACTAGTTTGTAAGTTTAGGGACTGATGAACTCATAGTTAAGTCCCATAAGCTTAAAAATATTACACCTAGTAGTTCAGAAAAATGACCATGTCTTTGTCACTAGCAGTGACATCACCACATTCTTCGTCGTAATAAATCTCGCAAAGCACACAAACATATGTTCTTGACATTACTACTGACATACTGCAGTACAGACTTTGTTTCTGTGTGTTTCTTGCCGAATTAGTGCTGTTTTCTTCTTCGTCTTGTTCGCCAACACCTGTTTCCTGTATTCATCTTGAGGTTTGAAAGGCTCTTCAATCTCCGTGTTTGCTTACAAATAAATTTGCTTTATAGGTATGGTCCGCCTTGAGCAAACACAATTGTTTTTAGTTTCTCCCATACATGTTTCGTTGGCGTTTCAGCATCATCAGTGGGATATTTACTTCATACTGTCTGCCAAATTAACAATGAAATGATTGTTACTTTTTGTACATTAGGTGTAAAAACTACAGATAATTGTGAAACTAATGTAAATCGTTTCTTATTTTTATAGGTATACTAGGCCTACCTTAATACCACATGTAGTTGTGTTTGTGGTTCTTTAACTCACAAAACGTCACTGTGAGTTTTTGACAGTTTGTCATCTGCAAACCAAAACGTGTGCAGTTAATGGGGTGAATGGTTAGCTTGTAAATATCGGGATTTTTACGAAAATATAGGACGTAATTTTTGTGTTTTGGTTTATTTTACTGTTGCGACTGTTTCTATAACAAAATGTCTATGTGTTTATAACAAGTTTTTGTCACTTACTTTGGTGAATTTGCGCTGTTTTCGCGTTGTGAACAACCACTGTGTTACTTTCACTTCACTCAATGTTGTGTAGTGTTAGTAGTATTGAGTTATCTGTTATGTATGCTGCTTTCAAGCTGTTCTTAACACTGAACTACTAGGTGTAATATTTTTAAGCTTATGGGACTTAACTATGAGTTCATCAGTCCCTAAACTTACAAACTAGTTATAAACTACCTTATACTAAAGACAAAACAAACATCCATGTCCAAAGGAGGATTTGAACCCCTGACGGTAAACAGCCTCGCGCATTGGAGCATAGCAGCTCAATGTGCTGGCAAATCCGCTGTGGCGTAAATTGTTTAAACCACATCACTTGTAACTTTTGTTTTATTTGTAATTCTTTTAAACTAGAATGTGATTTTTGTAAATTAATTCATTTTTCATTAAAACCCGCAATTTCAGTCTACTGTTGAATAAACAAATTTATATAGTACATGTATAATCAATTAGGATCAAAACTGTACAGTTACCGGCGAGTCAGTGCATTCAGATTAGGTACCTGGTCTGTTGAAATATTGTGTCAAGTTGACGTTATCCGGCTGCAGACCCAAGAAGATCATCAGTTATTTCAGTGGGAAAGTCTACACAATCACAAACTTATCCTGATCTTTTCAATTTTCGCTACAATGCAATTGAAAATCTCAGAGATTGAGAGCTGTTTCTGATAGATTCTCTTGGCTTCTTTGTACTTATATTTCAAACTCTGCTACTTTGTTGGCTTGTGTATCACATCCAGGTCATATATCTTTTGTCCAAGTATGTTAATTTTTATTGGGAGTGTCAGTTTGGTGTTTTTTTCACCTTGGTTATGGATTAGTACATATTGTATTTTCCTAATGCGGCAGCAAAAGTCAAAATGCCTTAGTACATCATCACAGAATTTCGTCCATTTGCATTCTGACCCTGTAGTCTCATAAACTAGTTCCCAATCTTCAGCAGCCAATTTATTTGAGGACATAGGTATTACACTCTTTTAGACTTCGTCTACTTTCTACAACTTTTCCCATTTGGAATGCTTGTGTTTCCATATTCAACAGGCTGAAATTTGTGGTCATGGTAAAAATCCACATTACTGCACCTTACATTGTGTTTAATATGTTTACAATGACATAATCTATATCACTAGATGGGGAATTTGTTGTTCTGGTATTAGAATTGACTACCCTCATTAGATTATACAAGCTAAGATATTCTTACTTTTCTATGTGCAGCCCCTATAATTTCCATGTTTGCAGTAAAAATTTCTGTGTATAAGGGTGTAATGTATATACCATATAAAATTCCGTTTGTTTGGAATAATGAATCGTTCAATACCTTCTAAAACGAAGTCTTTATGTATGTATACTGATGTGATTGTTTATGAACTGTAATATGTAGTAAAACTATTTTATTACAACAATCACAATAGTCTTTGAGTTATTTTGTTAAAACTATATATGGTCAAAACTGATAGCGGTATTACACAACATTGTAATTCTAACACAAATTTCGTCACTAACATTATCTGACGTTTTCCGTAATGTATTGACCTTAATATAATACTTTGCTGATAGTAAAACTACATAATTAATATTTTAAAAAAATATAAACAAACCTGTCTACTGCTCTAAGAGTACACTACTTATGATCTTTTGTTTCATTTTCTTTTGATATGAAAATCTTATTATTACAACTGTCATAATTTTGTGTACTTGATGCAAGATTCATTTATGTTCAACAAACAAATTATTAAATATGTATAATATTAACTTCCTAGTTCTAGAATGTTCTAGAACTCACAGAGTGTATTAATATGCGCGAATTGGCACGAACACAGTCAGTATTACTTTAGGCAGTCCTAATTCAGTCAGTATTAAGTCAGTAGTTAAGAAGTCTAAAAGATGTAAAGAATACATTCAGTCTTAGTCTTACTTCAGTTAATTATACTTCAAGCATCATGTCAGATTCCAAGAATGAAAATAAATGTGAAAAAAAGTGTAGACTTTGTCACAGAAGTTAATAGGGAAAAGGTTAAAAATTTATCATCAGGTGATTTTGTGAATAATTATCTTGTAACAAATGTCATTCATAATTTTGGTTTATGGTCTAAAATTCCTGTAAAATGATTCCCAGAAAGTGATTTGCACCCTGTAGATTTTATTTTAAGCTGTGAAAACAATATTGTTGAAGATATGACTGATTCTGATAGGGTAAAATATGTAAAATACCTTTTGAATGAAAAAACATTACGTTGGGTTAATCAAAACATAAATCTTTGGACGAATTTCGAGGAATTTAAAAATAGATTTTTAAATAAATTTTGGTCAGAAAGTGATCAACACAGTGTTAAAAGTAGATTTTTGTATGGACCAGTTTTCAAGGGAAAATTAGGGTTAATGACACAATTTTGTAAAAAAGAGTTACAGAACTAATACATTTGCAGCATCCATTAGATGTTAGGACACAAGTTCATGTGCTAAAACGTAGTCTACCAAAATATTTGCAATGGGAATTAATGCATGCACCTGATAATGATATATAAGAAATTTTAAATTTTGTGAACAAAATTGACAAACTTGTTGAAAGGCAAAGGTCTAATTACAGTAATAAATGGAGTGGAGAGTGGCAAAGAAACAGACACAATATGTGTGGTAATACACATTTTACTGAGAACAGAAAATACAAAAATAATAATACACATATAAAACACCAATGTAACAAACTAATTATTAACTTAAAACGTAAAGAATATTATGTACCAGTGCATAAGAATTTGGATATTGTTGTGTGAAAAAACGTGTGGTGAACTTCAGAAAAATGATTGTAGACTTGTACCTAAATATGATCATATATTTGTATCTGAATCTGACAATTGTAACTTAGACTTTGTGCATGCTATTGAAAGCAATAACATTTTACCTGAGTGTGACACTTGTATTGTTGAGGTAAAGGATAATGTTCATGTTGACATAAGTGCGGTATCTAGAGATTTGTGTAAAAATTTATCTACTGAAAACGAAAATGCTACATATGAGAAAACTGTTGATGACATTAACAATGAATATTATGTAACCTGTAAAAATAATGAGACTGAATATGAAAATGTTAAAAATAGGAAAAAGGCTGTTGCAATTGATTATGTTAGTCATGACAATGTTGAAAGTAGGGATTTTGTGAAAGATTCCAATGAAATGGATAGCTTGTGTACTAAAAAGGGCATTGAAAAAGTAAATGATGTTAATTAAAATATATGTTTTGACAATGTGGTACATAATGTTATTGGAAATGAAGAGTTCAAAAACGATTGTGATGAAAATGTTGAAGGCAGGGAAGATTTTGATCAAACTATATTGTGTCCTAAAATAATCCTGAAAATGTAAACTTGAATGGTATTGTCTTAACTACAATTGACTGTAACGTACGTGATTTGACTTTTGAAAAGGGATCATTAAGTCAGAAATTTAAAAAAGACAGATACTTTATATGGAAAAGCTGGAATTAAAATGGGAAAAATCGTACCCAGAGTGGTGGAAACATCGTGAAGTAAAAATAAATAGGCACATGATTGTTGGTATGGGATCTCTCATAATTGAAAAACAATCCCAAGTAGGTTCAGGCATTGTAATTAATTTTATTTGCTTTAAACAGGAATGTACAGTATTTTTTTGCTTTAATTCATAACATTCTAGTAAACTATTTGACATCTGTTGATTATTTTGAAGTTGTGGTAAATGTTAATGTCTAAGTTTAAAATATTCACTGACAGTAGGCCTGTGTGTGTTGTAAAACAATGTTCCGTGTCATTGTTATATATGCTATTCAGAATTACCAAGTATTAGAAACATAATGATACATTTTCATTTAATTGGATGTAATTTCACTTTGTAACCCAATTTCTACTTACTCTTTTCTTTTTGAATTGTGTTTGTTGCTAAATGCACTGTGTCATTGCTTTGAATATCTTAAGATAATGAAATTTTGGTAATATTTTCTACTTGAACTGATAAACAAAGTTTCTGTGATGATAGCATTGTTTTAAAGTATTTTCTGCAAAACATTTTAAGAATATTGATGATATAATCATATTGAACTGTCTGGAATGAAAATATTTGGAGAAGATGGTATTTCTCAAAGCACA
Source organism: Locusta migratoria (assembly GCA_026315105.1). Taxonomy (NCBI): domain Eukaryota; kingdom Metazoa; phylum Arthropoda; class Insecta; order Orthoptera; family Acrididae; genus Locusta; species Locusta migratoria. The sequence goes on from CM048755.1 coordinate 219,851,328, forward strand.
AACAGTCTTTTGTTTAACTACTATTTAATTCTTGGATATTATATGTCATTCCTAAAAGTCTTGTAATAATCATTAGTAGATACTCTCATTTCATTTTAAGAAAATCATTGAATTGATTTAACAGCTGACTGTATCCCTCGCAATAAACCAAATTTGTTGCATAGTCCACATGACCTACTGATGCCATAGGTTGTAGTTGTGAAATGTTTATTATTTAAACTGATAGTCAAAATTTCTGTTGTGATGATTTCTTTGCTTTCCAATGTACTTTATGTAGAATATTCAGGGAATTTTTAGTTACATTTAAAATTAACTGTCTGTAATGTTATTCTTTTGGTAAAATGGTACTTTGATGTCACACACAGTCTCATGTTTGACTAATATGAAATATTTAAATGACACTTATGTTGGTTTGTTTACTAAATATTGAAATCTTGAATATCTAATGGTTATGATTAGCTGCTTTCATTTCATGAAATATTGTAATTTGGTTTCTGTAAGCAAGCTGTATCTTTCATGCTTTACTAAATCTGTTACATAGACCATATGGTATATTGATACCTTAGTCTATAGTCATGAAATATTCTTTAACTTCAGTAAACTTCAAAATCTTAAGATTTATATGAATTGGTTCTAATTTTCATTTTAGTAACAGTCTTATACAAATTTATTTATAAAGTGGCGGTTAAAAGATCTTTGTGTAAGAAACATGAAAGGGTACCTGTCATTTAACATTTGATTATGATTATTTAAAAGAACCGACACATTGTATATTGCCCTTAACTATGACTTTTGTGTACGAAATTTGACTATGCATTTTGTGTTCTGATGTGTTTAATTTTTTTTTACTTTGATGGTCAGGGTCTTTTGTTGTCATTCATGGAGGTAATTGGAATGAGATTTATATTAGATACTACATTCATAAAAAATATATGAAATAATCTATACATGAAATAATATGAATTTAAATTTTTTATAAGTAAATTTCTATGGTGAGCTGATCAGCCATAATATTAAAGGTGGCATCGTGCCCCTCTGCTGACCTATAACTGTGTAGGCTGTGGATGTAAAATTTACAATAGCATAATATTTTTTTCAAATTTTTAGGTACTTGTCTGCGTTTCGCACATGTGCTGAACTGATAGGATTTATGTTCATAAAACTTCTGGTCACACTCGTTGATGTATGATGTCAAAATTTAGCTTTACCCTTTTTATCGCATTTAAGACATATTACTGTTTATCAACATATTATTTTATTTTGTTTTTCTCACAGTAATAATCTTGACATAAACATCAGGATCAATGTATTTATAACTGTTTACTAAATAGTGCATGATACAATTCTCATATCTGAATACAATGTGAAACTTTGTAATTATTTAGCATTGCCAAATTCCTTCCAGTATTTAAAAATTGTAATAGCTTATTAAGAATTTACTTAATGTACACTTGCAACCAAAACATTGTTACAGTAATCATTTTTATACTTCATTTCTGAAGCTTGAATTTGTGTACACTTAACAGTATGCAAATTCATTAATTTTATCTATTATGACTTCAGACTGTATCCACACTATGTAAGTATGGTTCAACAAAACTTTGTCTGCTTAAACACACTTGTTCTATAAAATAATTTATGATCCTTCTGTATCTAATATCATGGTAGTCAATTTAAATATCTTAAATCATATCTTCAGTAGTAAAAATATTCTTTTGGTAACAGTTTTCTATAAAATCAGTCATTTTATGTTTGAAACACTATAATTAGCTACTGTAATATGAGTTAAAATTGAATTTGACAGACATGTAGTATAAACTTTGTATTGCTAACAAAACTGTAAATTTTATATATAAAACATCTGTAATATTTGTAAACATAACAAGAAGACTACCGACGGAGAAAACATCAGAGAAGAAGACACCACAAATTGCCCTGTTAATTGGTTCTTGTTATGTGAAATAACTTTTATTGGACACATGGCAAAATCATCCACATTCCATTTCTTTAAATTTGAACTAAACATTTTTGTGAATAGTAATTTGGTAAAATTTGTTAAATGTTTCGCCATCGAAGTATTCACTGCATATGTACTATAGACCTTGCATGATTCGACCAAAATTTTGTGCTCTTTTTAATTCTAAAAACTGATTATCATTTTGACTTGTGTGGTTTTAAAAAAATTGCTGATTGTTAATACTCTCCAATTTTGTAATCACACAATGGCATACACATGTGATGTCTGACATTGTGTGAGGGAGGGGTATTGTAATGTATATACCCTATAAAATTCCGCTTGTTTGGATTAATGAATCGTTGAATACCTTCTATAACCATGTCTTTATCTATGTATATTGATGTGATTCTTTATGAAATGTGATAATATGTTGTAAAACTATTTTATTACAACAATGACAAAATTCTTTGCGTTATTTTAATAAAATTATGTATGTTCAAAACCTGATAGCGGTATTACACAACAATGTAATTCTAACACAAATTTCGTCACTAACATTATCTGATGTCTACCATAATGTAATACTTTACTGACTGTAAAACAGCATAATTACCATTTTAAAAAATATAAACAAACCTGGTTACTGCTCTAATTGTAAACTACTTATGATCTTTTGTGTTGTCTTGTTTTGATACGAAAATCCTGTTATTACGTTTGTCATAATTTTGTTTACTTGAGGCAAGATTCATTTATGTTCAACAAACAAATTATTAAATAAGTATAATATTAACTTCCTGGTTGTGGAATGTTCTAGAACTTATAGAATGTATCAATATGCACGAATTGGCGTGAACACAATCAGTATTACTTTAGGTAGTCCTAAGTCAGTCAGTATTAAGTCAGTAGTTATGAAGTCTAAAAGATGTACAGAATACAGTCAGTCTTAGTCTTACTTCAGTCAATTATAGTTCAAGCATCATGTCAGATTCCAAAAACGAAAATAAATGTGTATAAAATGATGCGTGTCATGTTTTAGTTTCTAATGATGTTAAGAACCTGTCGCCTTAATGCATTCATTAAAAAAGAAAATTGCAGGCGAGCTATTAAAACTATGAGATCTACCACTGAACGACTGAGACAATAAGGTGATGTAGTAATTGTATTTTAGATCACACACAAAATGTGATTCTAGTGTAGTGTAGAAACACCAAAACGTCCACCTAATGCAAAACACTGTATTCACTGTTAACCTAATTATGTTTCAGCACCTCGGAGACATCGACAGTGGGTTTTTATCTACTTATTTATAGCTTGGTTTTACATTTCGTGGTCGAGTAGGATTCTTTTTATATAGTTAGGCAATGACGGCGCTGTCACGGGTCATTTTGAAGCAATACACATATTTTACAGGTTTTTTCTTTCACCATCTCTTTACACTTTGCCAGAATCGACTGTGTTCACTTTGCATGATATCCGTTACCCTGATGTTAGTCATATTGCATGCTTTTGTTTCAATATTCAGATAACCAAATACAGTGAATTCAATGGGACCTAAACATCCCACTATTTTTCTCAATATGTCAAGGAAACTCGCTACCTCTGCGTTTGGTGGGTGATATACACCTCTAATTTTATGCTTTCTCTACACTTTTCTGCATCCTGAAGTAGTTTTATGCCAGTCACTTCAATAAACCGTTTTTCATTGTACTGCTGTAAGTAATTCGTTTTCTTACCCTCCAGATTATCAGTAATATAAATGCTACAATTATCCTTATGTTGTTCAAGATATAGCCCTCTAGGTTACAGTAAATAATTTTATCTGATTTTATCCATGCTCAGTTAGCACTAATAAACGTGGTGAATGGTCGTTTACAGAAACACATTTCTAATAATGTTATTTTGAAGGTATTTTATATTTAGGTGCACATGTTTAGTCACTTTGATTATATTCCTCTATGATGCACTGAATGGGATCAGTTTATAGGTACTGTGTCCAGGCACCAAGGGATAGTTTTTACCCATCTGACCATATAGCATTTCTTGAGCTACTTTCTCACTTGGCTTGTCTATCTGTCTAGTAGTCATAGAAGATGTTGAAGTGCCTTCCTTCTTTTCATGGGTTGGTGTTACACAAGCTGGAACTGTACACTCACCAACAGTTGATTGAGTGCTGTTGTTGATGTTCCAAAATCTGTTGTTCTTACTGACTGACTTGGAAAGCTGCTCGTACATGATCTCCAGAATTTGTATTTTGCTTTGTGGTGTTGGATTTAGTGGTCTTTTGGATCATCTAAGAGTACTGGTGGCTGCATTTTCGTATATATTGTTGCTGCATACTAATGTTACTATGCTATTGCTTATGACTGCCCTCTTGGCATCACTGTGATTAGTTTACAATGCTGTTGTCAGTTGTTTCTGTAACACTGTGTGGTCAGTTACAACGCAATCCTGCCATTTAAGGCTGTCTTCCTGCAGTTATCCTTCTTGAAAGTTCAGTATTTTGTAGCTAGTTTTGATCAATGTAACATATATGTCCATTTTGAGACTGTTGTTAGTCTAATGGTACAAAGAGATAACTGAACTATCCTATTGTTATAGATACTGCACTAAAACATGACCATGACCATGGAGTCTTACTGCTAAATTAGGTCCTGCAGAACAGAAAACATTATTATTATTATATTATATAAATGATGTATGTACCAATACTAATGGCCTGGTAAATGTGGTATGTCATCTCCCAGCTGAAAGCAATTCAACAGACTCAGTTTTCATGCTGTTTTGGAAGTTATAGATTTGTTCCCACTCAACATGTCTACACTGGATGTAGCCCCTGTGAGCAACTGCAAACCCCCTTGCGGCCTCATAAAGCTATAGAAATGAGTTTTTTTAATTTTTATATACATCTGTAAAGAATCAGCATGAGTCTTGATCCTAAAAACATTGATGTATCTGAATATGACAGAGTAGATACCCTCAATGTGATGTAGGAGAAACTACTCAGTAAACTTGAAATAGTGTCAGCCTGTAAAATTTTGAAGTTCTTTATTTGTATGACATACTAGTGAGTGAATTAGATTTGCTACATGATCAACAAATCACAGTTTTTAAAAATTGCTTTCATTAATAATTTTGACGGTGCACGTGGCTGTCCATTGTCGGGGGTTCGAATCCCCCCATCGGGCATGGATGTTTGTGTTGTCTTTAGTATAAGGTAGTTCATAAGTAGTTTGTAAGTTTAGGTACTGATAACCCTGCAGTTAAGTCCCTTAAGCTTTACAAACATTTGAACATTTGAATTATTTTGATGAAGAGCACAAGCAGAGTAATCTTCATTTGGTTAAAATATAGGTATCTTGTTTTAAAGATTTCTTGTTTCATTGTTTTCAGTGTCGAAAAATATTGTAATATCTTTTATTTAAATGTCTCCATGCATTTTTCTCAGGTTAGTTTATATATTTCTTATGCAGCTACAGTACTTATGTGTTGCACATAACCATTTTTTTTATTTTTGTGACAAACGTTCTCTAACAGAAATCTATTCCACTATTTCCAAACAACCATTTGTTCTGCATATTGCAAGTACTTCAGTATGTATCTCATGATAAAATTTGATCTCATGGATCTGGTTCTGTGGTATTTATTACGCTTTTTCTAAATAAATGAAAACCAGTGTTGTGGGACTTACCTAATTCAGAACTTCCCTCTATATATAAGAACAGACAAATTAGTGTAGAATGTACATATCCATTTTCTTACCTGTGACTGAACTGTGCGACCTGAAATGACCATAAACAATAACTCAGTCTACTTAAGTGTGATTAACATGAGTGACCACCTGTGGTATGGATAACATTTTTGCTATACACTATTCTCAATGGCAATTTTGATGGAGATACAGCAGCCAATGAGGATAGAATGGATATGTTATACCTGAAGAGTGGACATTTAGGGAAGGACTAAATCAAAGCCTGCAGCTTGAGCTGTTTGATGTAATAATTACAGCAGCATGACACTGTGATATGGTACAGATGCAGCCAGTACAATTTCTGTTTTCTTAGTTTGTATATTTATTATCAGGAAATGTCACTCAGGCTTAAGTTCGTAATACTTTCAGACCCTTTAGCTTTATTCATTATACAATGAGTCTATTACAGTCTATGATTGTATGCACCAATGCCTGTTTTTCAGTGAGAAACAAAAATTTGTGTATAAATCCATTTTGTGGTTGAAACTCATTTAATTGGTGGAAATATAATTTTCTCGAAGTGAAGTCTATTTACTCAGTTGTACATTTATGTAGAAATGTCTGTACTGATAAGTATACAGGATTGGAATAGAAATATGTTGAATGTCAGTTACATACAGTAAGACTAAAAAACTTCACAATATATTGGTATAAACGATTTAAAGAGTGTTCACAAACCTGTATATATTATGATAATATCCTGGTTAAAACTGTATTGAAAAGCTAATATTTATGCAGAATTTAAGAACTTTATTTTTGTCTACTGAAAAATCAAGAATATGAACTTTTTAAATTTTTGTACAGTCCACCTATTCCTAAGGCTAGAAAACTTCAGTACTTAACTGTAAACAGACAATTACACAAAACATGTGATTCAATGAAATCTTTTATATGAATGTGAAATGTTTTGATGTGAAGAAGAGAGAATGTTGATATACTGTACACATAAAAACTACAAATACTGCACATTTCTCATTGGCTCTTCTTTTTCACCAATCTCATCAGAGCTGATCTATTGTGATGTTACAGAGAATGAAAATCTCTGTTTACTGATGAAGGTGCTTGGTAGGAGGATGTTGTATGCAATATTCAAACTGTATCAAATTATGCCATTCAAGTCATAAGTTCAAAACACACAGAAAATAAATTTATGATAAATTACTGTAAGACTAACTTTTGCAGTTTCTTATCTACAATTCAACAAACACTGACATTCTTATTACACAAAATAGGCGTGTAAAATTGAACAGTTCAAAACCCTGCGCATTCAGAAAGACATTAAGCTATCATGGAAAGCTCACATTCACGATCTTGTTCAAAAACTAAATGGTGCTTTATTAACCATTAGAACAGCATCTGAAATCTGTGGTAGTTCAATGATAAAAGTAACATACGTTAATGACCATAGAAGTTGTGCGCCCTAAAACCACAAAAAAAAAGTAACATACTTAGGTGATTTTCATTTGCTAATGATGTATGGTTACCAAGGGTTAGTAACTTTCAGTACAAAGCAGAAATCGAATCTGCATTTGGATCGACTTCTTGACTATTGTGCCAATAGGTATGCAGTCTTCTGCTGCATCCATTTACAGTAAGCTGCCGCAAGTCTAAACTGAAGTGTTTCCTCATACTTCACTACTTTGTTGAGGAATTCCTGGAAAAATAAAGAATTTTTTGGTTACATTGTAGGTTCTTTTTATTTATTCTTAAGCCTGTCATGTGCATAGGATTCATATATGTTTCATTCAGTTTCATGTAGTAAGTTGTACCATGATCGAGACTTGCTCCTCAGCTGTGTTCTGCAGAAATAATATTTAATCCTAAGCAACTAAGATATTTATGGTAGTTAACTAAGATAATTTGTTCTGGTTATTTCACACTGAATACATAGAAATGATATGTTGAACATATTAGATAATATTAGATATACCTTTTACTTAAAAAATGTGGAGTGAGGAGATGATCAAGGATTTAAACTTTACTACAAAACATGCGTACGTAAGACATGTAAAATATATGCAATTTTATCTGTCACAGATACAGTGACATCTATGTTTAGCAAGTTAAAAATTTGAAATGAACTATCATTTAAAATGTAATATGTAACATATTACACATATAAACACATATGCAAAGAAGTGTGTAAGCATACTGTCTACTGTATCCATATAACATCATACAGAAACCAGTTTATTACTCATTTACATTCACTGATCACATTATTATTCTCATAATGTGCATAAATCGTATTCTACATAGCAAAGATTACTTATCATTAGCAACATATACATCAGCTAATTCTCTTAGGAAAATTTATGGGTGGAGTACAATGCGCTGGTTTCCAATAAATCCTTTTGGCACGTCAAACTGAATCAAGCGAATTCCATTAAGATATACCTATAGTTTGAAAGAATAGTTACTATCTAGAGTTTTTCGAATGGAATATTCATGAGTTCATACCATACCGCAAATATTTCATATTACGTTCAGTAAACTTTAGCTTTAATTAACAAGTTACGCCCAAAAGTGACTTATTTGGCATTATGAAAGTATGCAAGATATCACAAATGTTCAATTTTAAGCTTGGTGACTGTGTGTAAAGTGCCAGACTACACATCAAAGGTTATGGGTTTGATCCCTAGTCAGTCCTAGGATATTTATGTTGCTTAAAGTTTGTCACCTCTGTCAAATTTGTTGATATGAAAAGCATCGAGTTGCAATGTGGTTCAGAATCCACAAAAAACTGAATGGCTCCCTGTAACTACCTGGTAAGTCAGTTCATGGGATTCAAGAAGGCAGTGACATACCACCTCAGATAGACTATGCCAAGTAAAGCATTGAGGTGTTCAAATAAATCTTCTGATTGTGGCTGCTTTCCCTATTCACATCTGCCAGCTTCCACAACTCAATGTTCTTTTAGGTGCTTCAGTAGTTTATTAGGTTCTCTCAATTGAATTATCAAATTCTACAGATGTGAAATTATCACTCAACCTCTTATCTGCGTATCCTCAGATATTATACATGGCTTATGCTTCCAAGAACTGCTTAGAAGTTCTGAATTGCCTATAGAGTGATGCTTTATAGAAATATTTACTTTCAAAGTATTCAAAAATGTACATGAAAATTTGATAAATTACTATTTTCAAAAATTAACTTAATTTGCCATTTATTGCAATGTTGTATCATATATAAAAACCATCTGAGCATATATTAATGTTATTGATGAAAGATCTTTAGTGTACAGAAGAAAAAGTAAGGGTCCTAAGATGGTATCTTATGGGATACCACAATTTTATACTCCATCTGGGTGATAACAGATAGCTTAATATAGGTCTAATTCCAATTTACATCCTTTCTTTTCTGCTATAGAAGTCTGAAACGATTTGTAACATTTCCCATTACATAACCATATTTACTTGAAGACAAAATGTGATTTGTACACTGAAGTACCTTTGACACATTACAAAATATATTATCTGCCTATAATTTACTGTTTAGTAAATGAAATACATTCTTAACATCTTTGTACATCGAATTCCCAGCATCAGAGCTCCTCAGAAATTGTCTCTTTCACAATTTAGTATTCTAGATACAGACTGCTATTACATTATGTAACAATATTTCTAATATTAATTACTTTTACAGTAACATTACTGCTTCTGGTGTAGTGAGTGTTGTATTCACAATACTTAAGGAATTTTTAGTGCCTGGTACAAGTTATTTCATGTTAGCATTTACTGAGACCATTCCAGCTTTTCAGTAATAGTAATTGAAATGTATTTTGTAAATAATGAAATGCCAAGATCGCAATATTTCGTCTTTATTTATGAGAGACGACCGGTTTTGATGTACAGACATCATCTTCTGGTCTCTCTACTAAATAGTAACATTATTACATAAATGCATATTGTAGCCAGTTGGATTGTACTGGTGGGTTCTCACACATTAAAATATGCCATTTGGTAGTCAGATATAAAACTCATAGTCATATATAAATAAAGAACCAACATATTGTACAGTTGTGAGTGACAACAAGCTACAACAACTTACAATATGGTGGTTCTTTATTTATATATTACGATACAAGTTTTATATCTGACAAACAAACGGCATATTTTAATGTGTGAGAACCCACCAGTACAATCCAACTGGCTACAATATGCATTTATGTAATAATGTTACTATTTAGTGCAGAGACCAGAAGATGTCGGTGTACATCGAAACCGGTCATCTCTCATAAATAAAGACGAAATACTGCGATCTTGGCATTTCATTATTGACAAAACACATTTATAAGATCACTCCCTGCCATGAGCAAATTGTAAATACCGGTAATTGAAATGATTGTTACCACCTTTTGTGATAACTCACACCCACTATGTTTTATCATTTATCATTACTAAAATCTTGTTACCAACAGATAAGTTGCATTCTCAGACATATATGTAAAAGCTCCCTGAAGCATTTCCCCAACAGACTGAAATCTGGTAAAACCATTTCACAAAAAAGGGGATAAGTCTGATAACTATCACCCAATCTCATTTCTGATCACTATCCAAAATGATTGAAAAAGTAATGTACCATGTTCAAGAGTAGCTTCACATTTGTAAAATTAAAGTACTAATAAAATGACAGTTTGGTTTTCAGACAGTCTTTCCAACAAAAAATGCTTTACACAACGATCGAACACTAAATGCTATTAACAACTGTACATCTGTTGGGTTTTTTGTGATCTCTCAAAGGCTTTTTATTATAAAAATAGATAAGCTGAACTATTGTACAAGTTGGACAGTTCTTAATTAACTAGAAGAGTGCAGAAATTTTAAGCGGTTGACATAATGCACAAAAATTGGCTGTTTCCTCAAACTAGAAAGCTATCAAGAATGAGGTAATATAACTTCCTGTTGTATATTCAAGATGATTCAAACCTAGTGCTTTTTGCTGATGATAAAAGTATTGTAATTACAGCTGACAAGCAAGGCAACCAGTAAAACCATAAATAACGTCTTTGAGAAAATTATTAAGTGGTTGTGCATATTTACTTTCATTATACTTGGATAAGACACAGTAGGCTATATGCAGCAGTTGTCTTCAGTGTGGAGACGTGTGAAGCATCTTTCCACCCTACTCTATCCTGGGCAAGCATTTTCATCTCATAATGAACAGCATACCATGTCTATTTGAACCTGCGTAGGGTATGTCTCTGGCTCCCACTGATTTTTACTGAGTGCATTTCCCTCCAATGCTAAATTCAAGATTCTGTGATATCTTAGAATGTCCTGCCAATGGAGTACTCCTTTTAGTAAAGGTATTCCACATATTTATGTTCTACCCAATTCTGTTCAGAACACCTCATTCGTTACATGATCTACCCACCCAATCGTCAGCATTCTTCTGTAGCACAATATTTCAGAAGCCTCTGTTCTCTTTCTATCTAAACTATTAATCATACAAGTTTCACTCTCATACAAGGCAACACCCAACAAATGCGTTCTGAAAAGACTTCCTTACACTTAATATCCAATCTTAGCGCAACTTTAATGCTTCAAAATGGCTTTTGTTCCCATTGCCATTGTGGATTTATATCTTCTATATTGCAATCATATTTTACTGCCCACTAACAAAAGTAATTTACCACCTTTACTGTTTCCTCACCTAATTCCTTCCTAATTCCTTCAACACACCTGATTTTCTTATAGGCTACTACATTCCATCAACATTGTTTTGCTCTTTTTAATGTTCATCTTTCAAGATACTGCCCATATCTTTCAATTGCTATTCCTCTGCTATCTGACAATTACAATGGTATCAGCAAAACATTTTTAGTATTTCTTCTCCTTGAACTTTAAAGCCATTTTTTTAAATGTCTTCTTGCTTTCCTTCACAGCTTGCTCACTGTACATATTGAATAATATTGGGTAAATGTTACAACCCTGTCTTACTCCCTTGAAAACCACTGTGTCCCTTTCATGCCGTTTGACTAATACCACTGTCAAGTACAAGTTGCAGATAACCTGTTCGCTATGTTTTACCCCTGCTGACTTAATTTGCAAGAGAGTATTCCAATCAACTTTGCCAAAACTTTCACCTAATCTAGAAAGCTAGAAACATAGGGTTGCCTTTTCTGAATATATTAAGATAGATGTTCATACTTTTTCCCTAAATCCAAACTGATCATCCCTGATGTCAGGTTTCACCAGATCTTCCATTCTTCTGTAAATAATTCGTGTTGAAAATTAGCAAACATGACTTAAACTGATAATTGTGTAATTTTCACACCTATCACTGCCTGCTTTCTTTGGAATGCAGTTTATTACAGTTCTCTTTTTTTAAAGTCTGAGGGTATTTCACCTGACATACATCTTACACACCAGGTGAAATTTTTGTCATAGCTGAGTCTCCCTGAGACTTCAATAGATCTGATGGAATTTCGTCTACCCCAGGGACCTTGAAACAAAAATTACACTCTTGATTTTGTGAAAATACTTCACAGAAAAAATGTTTGTTTACTAGAAAGAAAACATTTTTCAATATTGTGAAATAAAAACCAAATATTTTGCAGTTAATTAGCAAGTAAAATTACAATTTTTAAAACCTCTGCAAATGTTTCACTGTGCACCAGCGAAACAGTTGTCAATTTTCACATGTTAATTTGTAAGTGACTTATAACAAATATGTTTATTATAATTACAAACAATAAATTTTGTCCAGTGAATATTAAGTCTACCAAAATTGATTGCAAAATGAATATTACTAGACAGTCCTTTAGTAGCCAGTGGGCAACTCTAGTGGCAGAATCATTGCAGTGCCTTTATAAGACACCCATGCTATGTCTTCTGTAAGTGAGGAAAGTATGAAACTTCATACTCATCACCACAAACAACTGGCTTCAAGATTTAACTACAAAATATACATAGTTTGGAAATTTCCAAAAATGTAGTTTCCAATCATAATATTCCATTTCAAGGTCAAAAGATTTAATAATAATCTGTTTTATGGTTTGCATTTCATCCTCACTTTGTTCTATTTGTCTGCTCTGCTTTTTTTTCATTGTCCTTTTATCATTTTCTTCCATCTCTGCCCTTCTTTTAAAGTCATCTCTTCAATAGATGCTTTCTCTTGTGTTGATACTAATGTGATGTGTACCTTTTAAATGTCTAGCTTTATTTCTGGTCGTCTTTACCCCTTTTTTCCCACTTCATTTACTGCATATCTATATCTTCTCCATTCATCAATTAAATTAAATTCATTGTTGCCTATGATATCCAAGGCTTTTTTGTAGGTCTTGCCTTTCTACATATTTAGTCTACTGCTGCGTTCACAGTTTCATCTCACAGTCACCCCTCCCTCAGTTTGTCTCAGTTGTTTCCCAAAAGCTCCCTCTAAAACTCAAGAACTTCAGCTTTAAGCAATACAATATGGTTAGAGTTTGTATCTGCCCCTGGATATATCTTACAGTTTAAAACCTGGTTCCAATGTTCATGTCTTTCCATTATAAAATCTGTCTGGTACCTTCTGGTGTCTCCTGGTCTCTTCAATGATGCAATATTTTTCATTATTAGAGCTACACCTGTAATACCAACTGATTTTGTATTCATGACCCTGTACTTACCTGACCAGAAATCCTGTTCATCTTTCAGCAAACTTCACTAATCCCTACTATGAACTCACCATATCCGTTTCCCTTTTTAAATGTTTTAACCTCATACTCTATTAAGGGATCTAATATTCATGCCTTCGATTTGTAGAATGCCAGTGTCATCTTTTCTGATATCCTCCTGAGTAGCTACTGCCAGGAAATCAGATTGGGAGGACTATTTTTACCTATTACCTGAGAGGATGCATCATATTCTTACAGTAGAGCTGCATGCAGTGATGTGCAGCAACTGACATGGCACCATTAGTAAACATACTTTGGACAGAAGTCTGTGGCTAAGGTACAATATTCAATTTCTTTAGGTGTGTGATTGAATTTCAAGGATCACATTGATGAACTGCTGAAACATTCGAGTTCAGATACTTATGCTACTAAGATTATTGCCAGTTTTGATAGGCATCTCAGTAAATAAGTTTACTATGACTATTGTCATTCACTTTTGACATATGACATCATTTTGGGGTATTCATCACTGATTTAAGTATTCACTGGACAAAAGTGTGTAATCATAGTTGCTGGAGCTCACCCAAGACAGTTCTGCAGACATTTATTTAAGGAACTAGGGATGTTTACAGTAGTGTAACAATTTATATATTCTCTTATTAAACCTGTTATTGATGATACAACAATTCAAAATTAATAGCAGTGTTCATATCTATAAATCAAGGAGAAAGAATGATATTCACTATTCAAAGTTAAATCTAACTTTCTCCCAGAAATGGGTGAATTATGCTCCCACAAGTCTGCTTACCTTCCCAAGAATTTAAAAGAATATTTGAATGGCAACTACTAATCAGTAGATGAATTTTGGATATAAATTAGTAATTTTACAAATGGAAGAAAAAACAAAATAAAAAATTCATCCTGCACATAACATGTAAATCTGCCTTTTATTAAACACATACATTGCACACCATTACAAACTGTTATTCATGATCTAGGCAACAACAACTAATCTAATCTGCAAGATAATTTCTTATAAATATTACAATCCCACTTATCTCTATTTTTGATCTGCAAAATAGATAGCCGGCCGCGGTGGCCAAGGAGACTGAGGTGCTCCAGTCACGGTCTGCACGTCCACTACGGTCGGAGGTTCGAATCCCCCCCTCGGGCATGGATATTTGTGCCATCCTAGTTCGTAAGTAGTTCATAAGTAGTTTGTAAGTTTAGAGACTGATGACCCCGTTAGTTAAGTCCCATAGACTTTACAAACATTTGAACATAGAACAAAATTTATATGCTAAACTAATGCTATGAGAATCAACATGTCTGTTCCACTAATCACATAAAATAGAGATTACGTTGACAGTTTGAAGACCACAGGAAATAAGTAGTTTAAGCAAATTAGTAGTGTCTTAATTTCTAAGTCCTTGAATGGGCCTATTTTGATTCAATATAAGGAATGGGTGTTTTACACTGAAAACTAACTATGTGGCAGTAAAATTCCTAGTGAGTACCATAAATTGTTGCATATGATAGAAAAGCAAAAATCAGTTTGATAAAGAAATTAATCTGCAAAATTCTAACTAGTAATAAAAATTGGATTCTTTCTGTCTTCCCTACACAAAAGATGCTGCACTGACATAACTGGTATTTTACTAGCTGTAAGTTTTTTTGCTATTACCCTTTCCAAGACAGTTTTCAGAAATATAGTTTCTCAGTTTCTGATTTACTTCTCTTTCCTAACTTATGGGTTCATATAGTGCCAACCAACACCATAAAACTTACACTGTCAAGTAACAGGAGTTGAAGATCTGCTTTCATAATTTTTTACTACTTAAATCTCTCTTGTATGAATATCATGACATGGGAACACTATTGCAATATACAGTTCTATCTGATCTTACTATTAATATGAAGACTTCTAAATATCCATGCCTATTCTCACATAATTGCTTCATCTTTAAGATGTGTGGTACCCTGTACACCTAAGATATACATTGCTCTGGTCTTTAATAAAATTAATCCTATAATTAAATGCATAAGTTAGACTTAAACATTATTCAGTTTGTACAGGATGGGGCAAATAAAAGTGGTTCAGACATTTTGAAACCATTTGTGGCAGCAGTCACTTTGTGAGGGGAACCTATGGTTTATAACTATGTTCTATCTTCATGAACTTTAGTAGAATATTTCTAATGAGATGGCTGTAATTTTAACTGCCCAGCTTTCAATCTGCCTGCAGCAACATGTTCCCTAGAGCCCAAAGCTGCCAAGATATGAATTATCGTCTAATTTTCAACACTTGCTTTAGTAAGGTTAGTATTTTATTTCCTGTCCTTTATGACATTTTTGTACTTAGAACTCTGCTTTCTGGGTCACTTTTATGTGCTTCACCCTGGATATTTATAAGCTGATAGTTCTATATTACAACAAAATTTTACAAGAACATTACATATGTACTACAGATCAGAAATGTGTATGTACTATTAACTACCATCTAAGAGAAGACTGATCCCACAACTTCCATTTGTAATTAGAACTCCGCTGTTTTTTACTGTCTGGGCCCTGTTGATCCAATGCAATGAGGTTAAGGAACTCCGCAACCGTTGGCAAAAGTTTATAGTAGCACGCCAACGGTGGTGGAGTTACCATTCCTCACTACACATATCAATGCGTAGAAAAATATCACCAGATCTCATCTGTAATAAGAGATATAGAATTATGAACCACAATAATTATCTTTAATTAAATGATAAAATTATAGTAAACAAAGATATGAATGGTAAACATAGCAAATAGAATGGTGTTAATAAACACAAGAAAACCATATTTTTCAGACTGAAGAGAAGTGGGTGAAAGATTTGTCACCTTCATGCAGCCACCCTCCAATTGTTAATAGCATTTTGAACAGTACACATGGTATCAAATTAATAGAGCTTAAGTTATGAAACACTGTCAGTATACTGTAGTTGAGAGTTCCTGTAATTGCATGTTAGTATCTTTGGTAATTGTCATCTCCAAAATGTTTTAACATACAAAATAAAAATAAAAACTGTTCTGAACAGTTTACTTAAACAAATCTTTGAACTATGCTATTTAAGGAATTTTAAATGGATGGCAAATGGGAAAGAAATATGCATTTGAATATTCCTGTGGCGAGTGTATTATTTACAGCTAACATTTCATAAATGATACTTTCAAAATTATAAGATGCAAAACTAATAATTTCTAATAGGAAAAATATGATAATGGCATGGAATTATTGTGGTAACTTTGAATTAGAGAAAAAGAAAACTAAGAATAATACAAGGAAACAATCACCACTAGACTACAGTCTTATTCACTGCCAAATTGCTCTTACTGCGTTTGATATATCTGTCATGCTATTGTTGCTATTGGGCAGGAAAGGAAAAAAAAAACAGCAAAAATAAGAAATCACAAGTAAATGTTTGGGGACAAGTTACAAGTTGTCTTTTTATGACCTTTGGTACATCAGTTGACCACAGAAGGCAATAGTCCCAGGTTAGAGTCTTGATCTGGCAGACAGTTCTAATCTACTGGAAGTTTTGTATCAGAACACATTTCACTGCAAAGTGAAAAACTCAACCCCTAAAGTGATTTTTTACATGTCTTCATTTACTCAGATTAAAAAAATATAGGTTGAAAGGTGCTTAGGATGGAAGTTCTCGTCATGTAAGGTTTAGTGTTTTGCAATTTTCTAGATAACTACAGTGCAGAAATAAATTTCGTGTTGATATTTCTGCTTTATGAGGTTATGTGAAATTTTGCAGTAAAACCACCCTTTATACAGTGTTTTTTCCACTATTTACAAACTCTAGGATGGATCATTGTAAGATTACTGAACTACAAAGGACTACTGTATGTTTTCCATGCTAGATGCCACTTACTCACACTTTGTTACAAAGACTGTGGCCCCAATATGTACTGTGCCATACAGCCACAGTATCCACAGTTTCCCCCTACATGGTAGCAAACAGATTTTTTTTGTAGAATGAAACTTACTTGTTGTCATAGTACTATCAACTGTAGAAAAATGTAATTGTATACAAAAATGGTGTGGGTTGATATGTCACAACTAATGTGACATGTGTGTTTAGTCTGTCACACAACCTAAGAATTTTATATCACTGCATATGATATATTAAATGCAAATAGTTACTGGGACTGACATGTATCACCTATTAGGACAGTGGTTTCATTTTGTAATACCATTATTTGGACACTAATCAAAGAAAGGCAGAACTGACAATGTCAAAATTAAAGTTATGACTAAAATAAATTTTAAGAGCACGTTCTAGATGGCATTTTTTCTACACAAAATCTGTATACAGTGCTACTGCTGCTACTTAGTTTTTAGGCCCCTTTTCCCATATTTGTAGTTATACAGTTTGTATAAGACCATTATATGTCTTTTGCAACTGTACATAAATTAAAGACCAGATGTGTTTCACTTCTTTTGAAAGCATCTTCAGTAGTCAGCTTTTTATTAGCCTTTCAGTTAAAAATGGTAATTTGTGTAAACAATTTACATTAAGAGTGACAAATTTTTCCCTTCTTATTGACAACCATAACGTTTCCTAGTATGGAACTTAGAACATCCGTCAACTGATATACGGCTATTGGCAGCACAGGAAAATTGTGTGATGCCAGATGACACCAGTTGGCCAAAAGAGCCACTGACACCTGAAATGTGTGCTCACTGGTGTGCTGAAGAAATATGCATCATTAGTATGCACTTAATATGTAGGCTGACAGCTACACTGTAAAGTAGTGGCAATTCCTAAGAATTTCTACAAAACTGGTTCATAAAAGTTGCCCCAATCCTCCTAAAATGTAGGGTTTGTAACATATGTGAATATTAGATGACATAATTGAAAAAAGGGTCATATAAATATTCTCCATTTGGATTTTATAGATTTTTTTCAATTTTATGTCACAGTCATGAAAGAGGTATGCACATGAAAATAAGCACACAAATATACCATGAAAAACTGAAATAATTATTTGTATCTTCTAAACAGCACCAGAAACCAGAAACTTTGTATATTTGAAACCACTGTATCTTCAAGTTTCGTTAAAAATAGGCCTGAAACATGTATTCAACAACAAATTGCCAAATTTAATACAGCAAAGTATTTGATGTTTTGATTAATTTGAATCACACTATCTTTCAATGAAGGTCACTAAAATGACAACATTTGTAAGTGGAAAAAAGAATTTAAAAAATAATTAAAAACTTTACATAGTGTGATGGGAACAACTGCATTCATGTCACAGATTGCACAAAGAATTGTGATAGTATTTTCTTACAAGTTTTGTAGTTGACCTTTTCCCTTATGCTCTGAGACTTAATCCTCTATCTTCTGCTATAAATGGGTGCCTTCGTGTAACAGAAGAATACTATATGAGTAGACATGACTATATGATGTGTCTGAGCAATACTCTATTGTCCTTAGATAACATCAGTTATTTGTTTTAACTCTTGTCACAGTGATTCAAGATATTCCTTCCTTCACTAACAGTGTTAAGGTCATCTAAATAAACACTTTCATTTGTTTGTATTTCATTTCTCTTTGTTACTTTATAAGACAATATTTTCATTAAACTGCCATTGACATTTTTATGCAAAAAATTTATCAGTCTACAGTACATGCCCTGATGAGCTGAAACATTATAATCATTGCCATCTGTGAGACAATGTTGATGGTGGTGTTGGCATACGGTGTGATAAGGAGAAGATGGAAGTACAGCAAAGACAAACGGGGAATTATTCCAGTAAAGATACAGGCCATAAAAAGGAAATCCACTCACAAATTATTTTACAAAAGGGAGTGTTATGGCTTTGCACTAAGCGTATAGGAAATGTTGAAGCTGGTCAGCTGTTTATGTGCTGTCATGAAGATCTGTGAAATGTGGTTTAAAACAGTGAATCCATTAGTGTGCAATGTCCACTGTTCATCACAGAATGCAGATATCTTAGATTTGATCACTTTGTAAATCAGGTAAGTGGTGAACTGTGGGAGATGATTAAAATTCGGAATACAATTATGGTAAAGGCACAGATGCTTCAGAGTATTTTTCTTTTTTCTCCTTTCGAGGGCACAAAGCTATTGTGGTCGTCAGAGCCCTTCACAAAACGTATTGACTGAAAAGGCTAAGCACAGGCAGAGTTAAATATCTTTTGCCATGTCGGTGTGATGGATAAAAAGTAAAACAATCCACAGAGCATGGGTCATCAACTAAAAACCCAGACAGAAAACACAGATTTTGACAGGCTTAAAAATTGGCACAGCACCACATGGTGGCGTACAGTCAAGGGTTGGGAACAGAGGTACAGTGTGGAACAGAGTCGCAGGATCCCTTTATAATGGATCCTGTTGAGACGGCGTAAAAAGTACGATCCTGTGAAGAAGCAGACGATATGTCCACAGCCCAGTTTTGAGTGAACAAGGGACTGGTACAAACAAGAGTGGTCAGATCCACACTGCATGACATATCGCACAATGTAGAACAATGTGTGAGCAGGTACATCTAACTGCCAAGTAAGAGATGAAAGAGGTCCAACAAAGTTTCCTGTTTAACGTGAGGTTCAAGATTTTCGTTGTGTTAATGATTGGAAGAACTGCTGGACCAAGGTGAACCACAATACACTGCCAGGCGTTCATATAGTCTGTCTTGCTTACAGAAAAGCAGAAGTCATTGTTGGTGCTCCAAGAGTAGAGACTGCCTAGGCACCGCTGAAGATGCTGTTCAAGTACACATGCTCATTGGGAGAATTAATAAATGGAAAAGTCATTATGAAAAGAAGCCGAAACGCTTTGCAGGAGATAAAATGTTCAAATGTTTGTAAATCTATGGGATTTAACTGCTTGTCTTATTAGTCTCTAGCTTACAAACTACTCAAACTAAGTTAAATTTAACTAAGGACAACACATACACCCATGCCTGAGGGAGGACTAAACCCCGCCGGCGAACGGCTACGCGCACCGCAGCACGGCGCCTCAGTGCGCACGGCTACTCTGCCACGGCCATCAGGAGACAATATCATAGGGTCAATTGTGATGGCAAAGAGAATAATGCTTACCTCTGAACTCTGTGGTACAACGTTCTCCTGCATAAATGTTCGGCAGGGTTGAACCGATATGCACCTTAAAAAACGTGGTGTTTTAAAAATTCCTGAATAAATATAGACATACAATCCCGGACTCCCAAGTATGCATAGTATGGAGGATGTCCGTCCTCCAATAGGTGCCATATACATTCTCCGGGTGAAAAACTATGGCCAGTTTGACACTTCCGTAAAATATAAAGTCGTATTATGAGTTGATAGGGAGAGGAGATGGTCGACAGTAGAGCAATGCTTACGAAAACATGCGTTTGTGACGAGATGAGATTCGAGCCACCATGCAAACCGACATTCACATGTGCCATCACCTTTCAGACGCTACTGGTGAAGGAGATTGGACGGTAGCTAGAAGGAAGATGTTTATCCTTGCCAGCCTTAGGTATGTGAATAACTATAGCTTCAAATCAGTTTCTAGGGAACGTACTATCCAGATGCGATTATTCATTTGGAGAAGAAAATACAAGCCTGCGGGTGACAGGTGTTTCAACATCTGCCATCCACTTCTGGGGAGCAGGATAGTAGTGCGTGGAGCTGGAAATCTTGGTAAAGTAGCGGCCCAAGGTGTCAGAGATGGCAATGGGATATCGTTCGCAAGAGTGAGTCCGGGGATTGGGGAATGAGCCGAGGTCCCAGAGAGGCGATGGAGGTTGACCTACATAACAGAAGAGGGGGATCAAACTGTTGCAAGACCTAATAAATGAGAGCCGATTTCTATCTCAAAATTCGGCGACATAGCTCATACAACCGTTGGTATCAAATACAATTCTTTAATATAGGACGTCATTTAAAGATGCGGAGAGGTCTCCATGCTCTGATTACATTGCAGCGTGCGTCATTCTATGATGGGATAGGGGTTATTGTGGCAAGTAAGAGGTGCGAGGGATGGAACATTCGGTGACAAAGGTAGTAAGATAGTCAAACTGGTCATCAATACTGGAAAAATGTCACTTGAACGTTGCCAAGGAGAAGTAGATCTGCAAGACGGCTTTGGAAAGCTGCCAGTTACGTGGACGCGCTAATGTGATGGGCGTCAGCAGACGAATGACGCACGGGAAATGGTCACTGGATTGTGTATCTGCAAGAACAGACAACTCTTACTGACTGGAAATCTGAGCAGTACAGATCGAGAGATCTAAATGGGAAATGGTACATCTAGAGTTTGATAGAAATGCAGGTTTACCAGTGCTGAAACATATGAGATGAAGATGGTTGAAGATATACGCCAAGAGAGTCCCTCTGGCAGGATGTGGAGAGCCTCAGAGGCGGTGATGGGCGTTGAAGTCACCAACCAGCAGAAGCGGAGGAGAAAGCTGGTCTATAAAGTGCAAAACATCTGTCCTGGTGACAGCAGAATATGGTGTGTAGATGTTACACAATGGTAGGAAGAGCCAAGAAGGGAAAGTGTCAGCTACAGCTTGAAGCTGAGTATTCAAAGGAATGACATGGCTATGATATCCCATATGAACAGTATGATGCTCCTATGAGCTGTAATCCCTGATATGGGAGGAAGGTCAAAATGGACTAAGGTGAAGTATGAAAAATAAATAGGATTATGAGGGTTTAATTTTGTTTCATGAAGACAGGAAATCATTGTGGAGTAAGTCTGCAGAAGAAGCTGTAGTTCTGCGCTATTGGATCGGATGCCGTGTAAGTTCCACAGAAGAATAGCCATAGAGGTGATAGGGAAAGAGCCTAACTAAATTATTTCTCTGAATCTGTGGTCGTCGCCCTGGAGATGGAGGGACAAGTTCCAGGATTGGCGAAACCTCTAGGACATCGTGGAGGCTTCAACTTAAGACTTACACTGTTTCTTCTTTTTCTTCTCCGTCGAAGGAAGAGGAGTCAAATGGGAGACAACTGAATCAGTATATAAGTGGTGGGATGTATGGCTTCACTTCGCACTTTTTCAGGCAGAGTATCACCTTCAAAAGCCGGGATGAAAGCACCTGTGTCTACACGATTACCCTTGGGGCCTCAAACGGAACGAATGCCGCGGCTTTCCAGGTTTGCACCGAGTTCCTTATCTGAATGCAGCAGAAGATCTCTATGGAAGACAGCTCCTTGAGACATGTTTAGGGCCTGATGAGATGTAAGGCTCACTGGGATTTAGCATTTCCTGTGATATCCAATGAGTTTTGTAGATCTTGCCTTTCTACCTATTTGGCCCTATGCTGCCTTTATTTCTTCTCTTAAAGCTACCCACTCCTCTTCTACTGTTCTATTTTCCCCAATTTCGGTCAATTGTTGCCTAAAGCTTCCTCTGAAATTCTCATGAACTTCATGTATCTTCAATTAATCTAGGTCCCATCTCTTTGTATTCCTACCTTTCAGCATTTTCTTTCAATTTCAGTCTACAGTTCATAACCAATACGATATGGTCAGAGTCAATATCGGCTCCTGGATATGCCTTACCATTATAAAGTATATGGTATCTTCCGGTGTCTCCTGGTCTCTTCCACATACACAACCTTCTTTCATGATTCTTTAACCAAGTGTTTGCTAAATTATGTTCCGTACAAAATTCTACCAGGCGGCTTCATCTTTCATTCATTTTTCCAAGTCCACGTTCACCTACTACCGTTCCTTTTCCTACTACCGAATTCCAGTCCCCCGTCACAATTAAGTTTTCCTCTCCCTAAATTGTCTGAATAATTTCCTTTAACTCCTCATACATTTCTTCAATCTCATCAGCAGATCTAGTTGACATAAACCTGTACTACTGTTGGTGTTAGCTTCGTATCTATCTTGACTACGATAATGCACTCATTGCGCTGCTCATAGTTTACCCGCGTTGCTATTTTCTTATTCAATATTAAACCTACTCCAGTAATATCCCCAACTGACAATACAGGTACTTTTGTTGTATAGCCACATGTGACTGCCACGCTGCCTTCATTTTTGGAACATCTTGCCACTAAGTAGCTGTTTTGCCACAGAAGTGGAGGAAAGTGGAGAGCTGTTTCTGGACAGAATGGTTCATGGAAAAGACGATGGATACTTTGGACATGGTGTGTTTCGTAAAGCTACATACAGCAACCTGTATCTACGTGTTACAAGCTGTCATCACCAAGCTCAACATGGTGTTTTACAGACAATCGCACATATGATAACAAATCTCAGATGCAGTTATTTTATCAGCAGAACTTAACTATTTTCACTTTGTTTGCCCAGAACAGCTACTCCGAGAGACAGATAGACACTTCTTTTCGACCAGCTCGCTCCAAAAATCTAGAGGAACCAAAACCACACAAATATAATTTTTCTACCATACAGTTCATCAGTGGCATGTCATTGACTGACAGGTTCTTTAAGAAACATGGTGTAAAGTGTGTTTCTTCCCTCCAGCGAGAGTGCAAGCAATGCTAAGTTCCGTTAGAAACAACCCCGGCCTGAGGCGGCCAGGAATATATAAATCCCGTGCGAGTGTTAAATATTTTATTGGTCAAGTGTGTCACACTGTGAAAGATATCCGATTAACATAAATGTCACATAAGAATGGGTCAGCCAGAAAAATAGGCTGTCTGAATATAGTCTCGACTTAGGACACTGTATAAAATCTTAGGAGGCAAAGTGTCTTCTGCTGACACTCACTGTGACTCAATCATTAACTTAGTAAAGCATGCACTGGCCTTTGAGGTACTGTCGCCTTTGCCACAGACAAATGATAGTCAAGCATTGATACATACGGGTAATTTAAGACAAGAATGTTAAACCATGCACTTATTTCTCCCGTTGTGGACACGCAGGGTCTGCTGTCAGTAAGTGCTCTTGCCAACTCGCTGTCTACATTCTGGTCTACGATGTCACAGCACCGCTGGTGCCTGCGACTTTGAATAAGATAAGCAGTTGCCTCTTAATGCCATCCAACAGCTCCTGTGAATCATTCATGCGAGAACGTAGCTCACAACAATTGTTCAAAGGACCTTATTTGCTGCTTTCCCGTTTGACTGATCACATTACTTGAAGTTCCTGTGATGTGCTGCCACAGTTCTTGGAAACTTTTACACATTGTTGTTCTGATCACCAGATCTTACACCTCTGGGAATTTTCATTTTGGGGGGGTGGGGGGTGTTACATCCAGCCTCGGTGGAGTATTCTAAGGCGCCTGAGTGTGTGTTGTCCTTACCCAAGTTGCTTTAAGTTAAAGTAGTTTGTAAGCCTAGGGACTGATGACCAACGTAGTTAAGTCCCTTAGATTTACGAACATTTGAACATTTGGTTACATCTAGTTGCTTGGAATTAATTCCCATAGAAAAGTATAAGAGCTGCTTGCTAGGATCAAAACTGCCTGTCTTCTGGTACAACAGACACCAGAAATTTAAAGAGTGTGGCAGAACTTCATGCACGATTGTCATGCACACATTGGGAGTGTTGGTTGTCACTCTGAGGAATTACTATGAGTAAAGTTATGTGGTGTACAGGGTATATGTTCATGAAACCAACATTTGCATTTCCGATCATTGGTTTCTTATCTCAGGATAAAAAGTTGTGGATTCTCTATCTGTTTCAATTCGCCCCATACGGTTTGAGGCACACTGTATAGTTAATGAATGCTTAAATGTTTTTGTGCTTGGCATGCCTTATTCGTTGGTGTATTCATAAACAGTACATATATGCATATCAAATACTATTTTATTACAATATTGTTTGCCACAATAACAGGCCAGCTGTCAAAAATAACACTGCTGTGCCAAGGTCGACTCACTTCCAAGTCAGTCCATACCGAATCAGCCAATTTTGCTTAATTTATGGTCCTTGAACACACGGTTTTGCACGTCTTTGAGAAAATTAGAAGACAATGAAAGAATGGGTTGATAAGTAAATAAATTTTTATCTATTGTACTGCATCATGTTAATTTTTTTTAGCAGTTCATAATTCAAATAATGGTCAAGAATTAACAAGTATGTGACATTTTGTTGCAGGTTTGGTTGTACTGTAAGGTGATAGATATGCTCATTATAGTACTTACAGATATACAGCATGTTCCAGATATCTAGACACACACACACACACACACACACACACGGGAGGACTAACCTCCGTTGGGAACGGTCGCCCAGTCCGTAGCACGACGCCTTAAACCACGCGGCCATCCCGCGCGGCTAAACAGGATGCCCTTGGAACAAGTCTAGAGACTGACCTTGGAGTTATGATCACTTATTTTTAAGCCGAACTGAAAGGTATCATTTAAGTGCGACATCAAGTATCTCTATTTTAGCGACTTCAGAAGCAGCACTTTTTAAATTTTTATCCACTGTCTTGGAAAAGAGGTAATTTTAAAACATACCTCACAAAAATGTAAATGATCTTTTTTGAAATAATTCTTAAGCCACTGCTGAATTTAAAAGTAACTTACTATAACAACCAGTGTAAAAAATACTGTAATATTTACCGCAGTTCTTATTGTTAGATTGTCTAATTTCTTTGACTTTGGATGAGAGGTTGGCTTATTGTTTACCACTAAAATATCTGCCTTTTTAATTGGACAGAAAAATCTAACCAACTGACCAGCAGGAGAAAAACTTAAAACTTACGAAAATGTGCTATCTTTCATAGCCAGTGACTGCTCCTGGCAGATGAGCTGAAGAAAAAGGAAGAGGGAATCATTTTCTCTCCTTCAATCCTGCTAGAAGGGATAACTGGTTCCTTAAGATTACATATTTTCATATTTTTTAGACATTTCTCTCCGCTGTCACTTTGTGACTACTGTAGATTGT
The DNA here is from genome assembly GCA_026315105.1 of Locusta migratoria. NCBI lineage: Eukaryota > Metazoa > Arthropoda > Insecta > Orthoptera > Acrididae > Locusta > Locusta migratoria. Next base: position 219,877,501 of record CM048755.1, read on the forward strand.
TATCAGATTTGGTACCGTTCGAAGGCCGTACAATTCAGAATCGTTACTGTATGCCAATCACGCAAAATCGCACTGAGCACGGAGGCAATTATTCAGCCGACGCACCAGGTAGAGATGGTCGTTTGGTGAAACAGTGTCCTGATGCGTGAACATACCCTACCCGCTTATTGCACATCCTCGTCTAATAGGAATCGTCGACCGTTTCCGGCCTTTTTAAGGAACCAAAACCGTAATAATCGCCTTGGGAGAGATCAGGATTTATAAGGTGGATGCTCTAGTGGTTCACTTGAGTTCGTGAAAATTCATCGCTGGGAAATTTGCTATATGGTAATGTGAGGAAATTTTCTGTTGCAGAAAATGGAACCTCTTTAAAACTTAGGGTTACCTTAGGCCTGAAAGTTAATGCACTTTAACTGAAACCTTATTTAAGTGTTTGTTATTAAACAAAATATAATTATCAAATTACTTAACGTTTGCGACCGCAAGAAAAATTCTGTTGAAACCAATTTCTTACTAGTTTCGGTGCAGTCATTCGAGCGAAAACTATGATATTCTTCAATCACGTGATGAGCCATGATTCCTTCAATTGACTTGATGATTATCCTGGCTAAATTTAAAATTATCTAAAAATTAGCTGGAAACCAGACGTTGAGTGGGTGTTTATTCCACACACTCTCAGGCGGACTCCATCCATCCGTCCTCTATTTCCCTCCATCCGTTCTCTATTTCCCTCTATTTGTCCATCTCGTCCCCTCCCTTTTTTTCTGTCCATCTTCTTCCGCATTTTCAGCTTCTCATCTATGAAAACTCACTTCTAAGTCAACTTTCGTGGTGATCAGTGACACTAAGTACCCCCTGTCATTCACTGTACCAAATTGTATGTGGTCAGTGACCCCTCAAGGCCAAGTGAGCAATAATTTATCTAGATTGGAATAAAACTATATGAACTGGAGAAAAAAAAAAAAAAAAAACAAAGAGCGACTGTGGCCATTCAGATGGTATGTTTTCCGTACCGTAACTAATTTTGTCCATTGATAACTTTCATACGTTTAGGGACTTATGACTCCACAGTTAAGACCCATAAGCTTAAACATTTGAACATTTGAGAAAGAGGCGTCCCGAAAACGTCTGTCGTAACAGCGGGACCACAGGTTGAGAAAAGGTACGGTCCGTTTAAAACGGGACATCTGGTCAGTTTAGATATGGGGATATGCGTTATTGACAAGCAGCGGTACCCTTTGAAGTTCTCACAGGCTTTTGCCTTAATCGAACACCGTAATTCCTACATTCTCCGTTAGATCTCTGCCGGTATTTTTCCTTCGGCTGAAAAGAATCAAGGCGCGCTGGTCCTGTTTGGAAGCTTTTTGTTGTAAGGTCGTGATAGGTCAAGTTTGCACATTCACCGCATGCACACCTGAAAGACATGTCTGCCACACTAATCACTTGCCCACAGAGCTCATACATCCACTTCGAAGGCGCGCTACGTTGCAACAACGTCCTCAAACGGAACTTCATATCGCTACTTGTTTCAAAAATTAAAATGTCTATAATTTTATAACTTAAGAACCAGTTTTTACTTTTTTTAATTTTAAACCACTATTTGTAAACATAAGTGATCAACAGTTTAACAGAAAAATCGAGCAAATATTACGGCACATATGCCATACATATCAGTTTGAAACTATAGTTTTACAACGACAGACGATCCACCATCGTAGCATCAAATAATTTCAAAGTTTTCGCTATTTTTTGCATCGTGGCACCCCAGAAAAGTAACCGCTTTCATTTGTTGCAATATGATAAACTATAAAATGAAGCAGTATTTTTAGTTTTTATAGTTATGTTATAATCAGGAGTTCCTACAGGTTTGGATATATGTACGGGCAAACCATATTACCCATGCGTGTGATTTACAACTTTTGGTACCATAACATCAAGGCTTGGTAATTTTGCATTTACATCTTTGATAATTTTCCGGGTATTTCAGGTCATTACAGATTAAGGCCCTTTTGTAAACGTATTCTCACTAGCGTCACCCGCCACCACTGCCGTCCGTCCCTCTACACAAACAATATCTAACAGTATGAGATCCTAACCTTTGGTTGCTTTTATACAGACTGACGTAACTGAAATATGGAGCCAGAGGCCCAAGAAACAATGCAACAATTATAGTTCCTGTGTTTTCAACTTATTATTATTATTATTATTATTATTAATAATAATTTACATTATTATTATTACTAGCGTCTGCCTTGATGAAAGCAATCTATTTTTCCCCTAACATGTTTTACAGCAGTTGCAACATCAGTGGGCCTTCTATTACTTTAAATTACAAACTACTTTTGTCTGTTAAAGGAATAAAAGACCCAATGACGCTGCTGCAACTACTGTAAAACATGTTTGGGTAAAAAATAAATCGCCGTTTTGCCCAAGGTAGACTCTTAGAAGATAGAAACCCTCAATATTTCTTAAAGGCGGATCACAGGAGCTTTAATATAAAGTTGATTAATGTATTTCATATACTCAGTTTCCTTTCTTTCATTCCAGTACAAAATGTCCTATTAGTATATATTGCTAACGGACATGAGGAAAGACGCGTTTCCAGAAGGCCCGAAAATTTATACGGTGATTTCATTTAGGTCATTTATGTAATACAACTGCATTTACGATAGACAAAAGATGACTTATTGGTATTTACCCGTGAATTTTATTATCTTCAATCAGTGATATACACTTACTCCTTTGTGAGTTAGCACATGTAAGAAAATTCAGTTTTGTGCATTTTTCAGCACTTGTTAGGGATGGCCTACCGAGTTAAATATTAAGTGACAATTACGTTTCAAATGGAAAAGCAGTACATACTGCAAAACCACAGTTTTGAAAGCAAAGTTCATTGATTGTCCTTTCAGATTTTTGCTGTGAACACAGATGGCGAGAAAAATCGAGCTCCAGTAAATAACGATTTATTGCGCTCATGATAACCATACACTTAACAGTAGTCTTGAGTTACATTTTGGTACTATTTAACTAAAATGATAATTTTCGTTTAGTATCGAAATAAATACTTGTGAAGTGGCGAGTTAGTTCAGTAGAGTACGCTTTTTTTTCTTTTTCTTTTGTTACAACACTATTTCACACAACGGTACCGATACAATATTTGGTAAAGCTGGCAAGAACCATTTGTCACGAGAATGCTACTGTCAGGGCGATAATCATTTTCCTACAAATCACAAAACTTCAGTGTTTTTTTGTTTTGTTTTCAAAAGCAGGTTTAATCCAGTATATATAACCTTGTGTAAGCGTTTGGCATCCGTCTCCTGCTGAAACCCACTTGTTTCGGGGCTGGGTATTTTCTCCCACTCCATATGATTAATATAACGCGTTTCACGATAATTACGTTACTGGCATTAAACAGATTTTAAAACGTGTAGGACGTAAGTAGCAACTGGACTGCGTGAAGTGGCAGTTACAGGTGCTTAGGCTGTGCACCGTTCCACGTGTGGATGATCGAAGGAGACCTTGATCTCGCAGCGTGAAGGGAATAATGCCTAGTTCACGAGCGAGGAGCCGACTTTCCATGTGCAAGGTTACCGCCAACTCTTCTCTCTCACTCGTTCTCTTGCACAGCACAGCCTCTCTAAGCGCGCAGCAAAATTTGTCGTTCTCTCACGACCGGAAAGCTGAGCCGTTACAAATAAACAACCGACAGTTTGTACGGCGAAATGTAGGTAAACACAAGGTACAGGTCAGATTATTAACGCTTAAAAAATACAGAACTCTGTACAGTAACGTGTTCATTTCATTCGCCAGTATCGGGTTTTCAGGGCTACACTTCTCTTTGCCGTTAGTTTGTTATTTTGGCAATGTCTATACAGCAACATCCTTCTCACAGGAAGCAGGTAGTTGGCCGTTAATGAAGTCACGTTTCAAAATACTTCGCGACGCGACCTCCCGCATTTGATGTGCCTTCCATGGTCAAGGTGATGAAACGACGTATTGTAAAACAGCGTTCACTTCACGATGTTAAGCAACGAGCGGCGAGACGATCGTTCGGCAGCAGGTGGGAGCGCAGAAGTTACGTTGGCAGAACTGGTGGGCATCTTTCCCACAGAGAGGCCGCCAAAGGGTCCCAGCCGCCTACCTGTGAGCGTGGAATGTTGCGTTCTGCGAGAACGAGAGACCACTGCTACCGGAAACTGAAGTCCTTGTATGTTTTCCGTCGTCTGCCATCAAAGTGGGTTTTATTACTCTGCGCCTGTAAGAAATGTGCCGAGTTATTCTCTCCTACAGTAGATCTTGTCCGAAAATTCTACAAATTAGTAGGGATGCACTGAATTTATTGCTCTCAAAATTTTCTGATCGCTATTCAGTGGTACCCCCGTTTTATACAGACTCAAACCTAAGCTCGCAGTTTTTATATGACACCAGGGACTTACCATATTCATATCCGTCGTTTCTTGGAAACAATTAGATGACATGATTGGAAAGTTTCCAAGACCCACCTGATCAGAATATATACAAATGCCTATGTTTAAAGTTTCTCTCAGTAGTTACACCGGTATGAAAAGTTTTCATCAAAAACTACATTCTGTGCTCTATATGAAAGGAAGTTTTCCGTCAGAAATAAACTTATTACATTAGGGTGAAGCTACAATTTGGTCTAATTCGAAGGAAACAAAATTTTGCTGTTTCATTAATATTACAGTGCAGTTGTACCAATAATTTTTCTTACAACACACTGTGCAATGATTAAAACCGACAAATATTTGCATCGAAGTGTTCTGGAAAGCAAACCGTAAAATGCATTTAAGAACAGACCATGAAATGTCTTGCAGCTTCAAATGTATTTGCCTTATATCTATTTCTCACTTGGTTAACACTTATATTTTTAGTTTACTACAGCCTTTCGGCAGGCAAATTAATGAAACTGGTTTTATTTCTAAGTGCCAAGTAATTGCTAACATTTCTTCTGCAAGTAAAAATTTTAGTCATTACGCTAAAGCATCTTCGATGATGTATTCCAGTGCCAAAACTACAGCTTGGACGCCCACAACATTTTAAAATGCCTATCACCAGAGCAGTAATTAAATTTATGACTTCAAGGTTGCTTATTATGTGTAAGTTTTGTTAGTCAATTTATTATTTCTGACACGTTAATTTTCAGCAGTTGCAGTAATGAAGAAAGTTTCACCGTCATAGCGCCAAAGATGTACAGAGAGTTCCTCACAATGTTAACACTAGTATTTTCTTCCCAAATGAGCAAAGGCTGTCAGTTTAACAAAATATATCTGGAACAGACAGTTTCAATGAATTTATTGTTCAGAATTTTGAAGACACTCACCAACACAAAGAGTCCTGCCTTTTCGTTTTAATGCATGCTTTTGTCATTCGAGAACTCCATACCTGCAACAAAGGAAAAGAATGGTCAAGCATTTACTACCAAAACAATTCACTGCGACACAAACGAGAAAAATTGAAACGTGTGTTAAATACAACTTTAATTCAATATTCAGTTTTTCTAGTTAGCATTCTGCGAAAACTTAGGGTGTCATGAAAGCTGCCATTAAAAATGAATTGGTCATTAAAGCAGAGCAGTGAAAGGAAACCAATCTAATACTGGGAAAGCAACTCTACATGTTGGTATAATACAAGAAATAACTTCTTGATGAAAATGGGTAAGGGTGTGAGATAATTGTCGGTCTGGCAGCAAAGTATTGTTTAAGTGAATTACAGTCAAGGTATGCAGGCCTGAAGTTTTTCCAGTTATCAGATTTCATGAATGTTTGCAAAATAGTTACCAGCTACTGTAACCTCTTCATTGGACCGACAGCTCTACTAGCCACTAGCCAAAGGTTTAAGTAAATGCCTATACGTCAGATGTTGCCAATCCGGTGAACGGTGTAAATGACCCGTAAGCCGTACCCACGTACCCCACAAGATATTCAAAGGCTCCCTTTTAGATCGCAGAAAACAGTCTTAATCTTCCTGACACTTGAAAATATCGTCACCATTTTTGGTGAAAGGTGATCGGTTTGTATTCATTGTTTTGAATGCAATTTTCTTTATAGCGTGAAATTGTGCATTCACATTTCTTCTATAGTAACAAAAAGAATTCCAAAATAATTGGGCTGCTACTTCGGATATCTTTAATCGCCCACAGTCTGGTAACGTACACTTTCTCAATGTTTCGTCTGCACACCCAATTTTGGACGTCGTTCACGATTATCGTCTGCTAAATGAATACGGCTGTGTATGAATTTAAGCCGCCCATAACATAGCTGTCAAAAATGACTACAAGGCTCCTTATAAACCTACATCTACTTTGCAAAATCTGTAGATGTAGATGTAAGTGTATGGCAGAGGGTTCATCGAACTGCTTTTATGGTATTTCTCAACCGTTCTATTCTCTAATAGCACGTAGGAAAAGGCACACAAATCTTCCCGTTTTCGATCTGATTACCCTTATTTTATTATGATGAGCATGTCTTCCTCTGTAGATAAGTGCTAACAAAATATGTACGCATTCGGAATTGTGAAAAATTTCGTAAATCGCACTGCAACGAATAACCCCTTTCTTTCAATGATTTCCGCCCCAAATCGTGAATCATTTCCTTGACACCCTCTCCCCTATATAGTGATAGTACAAAACGAACCTTCTCTATATCATCCGTCAGTCCCATTTGGTGGAGATCCCACAATGCAATACTCCGAAATAGGACACACGAGTCTAGTGTAGGCAGTTTCTTTAGTAGAACTATTGCGTCTTCTGATTTTGTGTCAATAAAACATAGCCATTGGTTCGTCTGCCCTACAATATTTTATGTGGTTTCTTTCCAGTTTTAAGTTGTTCATGATTTAAATTTCTAGGTATTTAGTAGAATTTACGGCCTGTAGAAATGACTAATTTATCGTGTAAATGAACGGATTTAATTGGTTTCGCCGGCCGCGGTGGCCGAGGGGACTAAGGCGCTCCAGTCACGGTCTGCACGGCCACTACGGTCGGGGGTTCGAATCCCCCCTCGGTCATGGATATTTGTGCCGTCCTAGTACGTAAGTAGTTCATAAGTAGTTTGTAAGTTTAGGGACTGATGAGCCCGTAGTTTAGTCCCATAGACTATACAAACATTTGAACATTTTAACACTCAACACACACACACACACACACACACACACACACACACTTGTATAACTTTTTATGTATAGTGAGTCACCTATTCTGTCTATGCTGTAAAATCCTAACTTATGCTCTACTCTTTTCCATAATTTTGATGATGCTTATCGTCCCACAAACAGTTATAAGAAGTGGATATTTGTTAAAAAATGTTCGCAGGAGGAAACAACTGTATGATTTGGTGGTGAGATAGTAAATTAAGGAAGATAGCGGAGGGGTGTCAATGATAAAAGCGGCCTTGTGAATACGGAAGGGAAATATTTTACTGTAATTAAACTGTTAGCTTGTTTGCATTTATAACACGGACCATGTACAAACAGTACACTGTATAAAAGAACAGAATTTTCTAAATTACGTGTATTGGGAAAATATTTTTCCCTAACTGACAACCTGCCAGGGCTTCTGTGTCAAGACGAAAGATCCATAACAGCAATGGCTTAGTGGAGGAAATTTGGATAATATTGTTTAAGACTCATGTACGTACAATATAACAGCCGTTTGCTGGGAGCAGAGGAATCAGCGGTAGTCTGTCGGCTCTGTGCTGATTGTTTCCCACCTGATCGAGGAAACAACACAGTGCGCTACAGCACTGTGTTGAGTATTTTTTATTTGCTGTTTCCCCCGTTGTTAGTAGCGAGCATTGCGTTTATTCGAGAGATGTCTACCCTGCGCGGACGTGGCCTAGCCTCCTCCACAAAAGTGCCATTTTATATTGTGAGAACAGTACAACAGTTTCCAAGGAACAACCGTCTACTATGGAGTAGCCGACTTACTAAAAAGCACTCGACAAATGGCAAAAGGTAATGTAGAGGGCGGGGCGTGTTAACCGCAGCGAAGCCTCTGCTTGAACACACTGTATGCATTCAATAGTACGGTGTTTGGCGAAGTGGTTCTGGAACTGATCAGTAAGACATTAGACATGCGTAAATAAAAAGCAAAAGAGTCAATCTCAGACCCCCAATTGGCAATATCCTCGTTGCGACCTATGCACCTTTGTTGGGCACTTGCTCAGTGATTTTTACAACAATTTGAGTAGCAGCCAAGTGTAAAAATTACAGAACTATCAGTTTTAGAAGTCACGGTTGTAAAATACTGACACGAATTATTTACAGGCGAATGGGAAAACTGGTGGAATACGACCGCGTTAAAGGTCAGTTTCAATTTAGGAGAAATGTTGGGACACACGAGGCAATACATTACGACTTATCTTTTAAGATAAGGAAAGGCAAACCTACGTTTCTAGCTTTCGTTGATTTGGAGAAAGCTTCTGATATTGATTGGAATACACTTTCAAATTCTGAAGGTAAGAGGGGAGCAGGGGTAAAATATAGGGAACGTAAAGTTATATTCAGCATGTAAAAACTGGGAAAAAGATGAAAAACCAGTTATTACGGTCTAAGGGCATGAAAGGGACGCAGTGGTTGAGAAGGGAGTAAGACAGGATTGTAGCCTTTCCCCAGTGTTCAGTCTGTACATTGAGCAAGCTGTTAAGAAATGCAAGGAGAAATTTGGAAAGGGAATTAAAGCCGAGGGAGAAGAAATAAAAACTTTGCTGTTAGCTGATGGGGGTAATTGTGTCAGCGACAGCAAAAGACCTAGAAAAACAATTGAACGGAATGGAGTGTCTTGAAAGGAGGGTCTAAGATGCATATTAACAAGGGTAGTGGAATTTGGTGAAGAAAATCAGGCAGTGCTGAAGGAATTATATTAGGTAACGAAATAAAGGTGGTAGATGAGTTGTTACTTGGGTAGCAAAATAACGTCTGATGTCAGAAGTAAAAATGATATAAAATGCAGAATGGCTATGGGAAGGAAAGCATTTCTGAAGAAGTGAAATTTGTTGACATTCAATATAAATTTAAATGTTAGGAAATCTTCTGAAAGCATATGTGCCACGCGGGAGTAGCCGAGTGGTCTGGAGCGTCACGTTGCGGATCGCGTGGCCTCACGCGTCGGAGGTTCGAATCCTCCCTCGGGCATGGATGCTTGTGTTTTTAGTATAAGGTAGTTCATAAGTAGTTTAAGTTTAGGGACTGATGACCGCGGAGTTAAGTCCCATAAGCTTAAAAATTTGAACATTTTTGAAAGCATATGTCTTGAGTGTAGCGATTGTACGGCAGTGAAACGTGGACGATAAGGAGTTAAGACAAAGACGATAGAAGCTTTCGTCATGTGGTGCTATAGATGAATGCTGAAAATTAGATGGGTAGAGCACGTAACTAATGAGGTACTCGGCAGAATTGGGGAGAAAAGTTTCTGGCAGATATTGACTAAGAGAAGGGATAGGTTGGTGGAACAGACATCAAGGAATTATCAATTTAGTATTCGAGGGAAGTGTGTGGTAAAAATCTTAGAGGGAGACCGAGAGACGAATGCAGTAAGCAAGTTCAGAAGGATGTACGTTGCCGTTCTTACTCTGAGAAGAGAGTTGCGAAGGACTGGGTTCCGTGGAGAGCTGCATCAAACCAGTTTGGGAACTGAAAACAGCATTCGATTCTGGGTATAGCGCCTGTTTGAAGGCAAGGGAACTCTTAAAAGAGCGAAGGGTGTCCCTGCCATCAGGCATCGAGCCTGTACACGGCTGAATGGTTGTCGAAATCAACGAAATGGAAGTGCAAAAAAAAGGTACAAGTATCAGACCCCTCTCCCCTAACCCTGTGATAAAGACGAAAATGTTCAAAGGCTTGTAACTATTGGACTAAACTATGGGCTATGGTCATCAGTCCCTGGTTTTGCAAACTACTTGAACTAACTTACACTAAGGACAAGACACGCATCCATGTCGAGGGAGGACTGAAACCTCCGGCGGGAACGACAGTCCAATCCGTAGCACGACGCCTTAGACCACGCGGCCATTCCGTGCGGCTGATTAATTTTAGAGTTAGTTGTTTGAGTCTTCATGTTCATATTCAACCTTCCGGCTTTAATCTTTTGATAAGAAACTATGGTTTAAGATGAATATAACACTGGCGTAAGTTTTATTGCAAGCATTAAAAAAACAAACTTTCGATTTTCGTGGCTGTGGGGAGAGGAGGGGGCGGGGGAGGAATTATACGGATGGAGCTATGCCTTCCGGCACCTAAAATACAAATTAAGCACCGCGCAAATGTCTGCCGTAGCTAATAACAAGCCTTTCGGCTCTTACCTTTGATGGCTTAGCAGAAAAACCTCTCACTCCACATCCAAACGTCGTTACTTCGATCCCCAGTCAATGCTAGGATTTTTGCAGTAATATTTTCACCTCCGGCGATGTTGAATAAAATAAACATCTAATTGCATTTGGTTTTGGAATGCACATTGAATTTTATGTCCCCTGTAACTGTTGGGGTACGTCAATTCAAATATCTGAGGAAAGTACAGGCAGACTACCTCCTACAAGCTCTTGCTTAATAAAGAACTGAGCTATCTTCAGACTGATAGTTATGGCGAAGACAGCCAATGACGCTTCAGTGCGTATGCACACAACAGACCCGAACTCTTACTGGAATCGGCGAAACGCCGCGATTAATAAGTCAACATGGGTACAGCCACCACGTTAGTAGTGTGTGAATGAATAAAAATTTGTGCCTTGCGGAAGGCGCGCTAGGGTCTTACGTACAGTCGTGATAACTGTGCCCCAGTTGCGTAGTTGTCACCGCAACTGCCTAGTAAGCAGGAGACGTGTTCCAATTGCGCCTAGGCACAGATTTTCAGCTCTCCCCGGTGATTTAATTCGGAGCTTACTGGCAGGTAACGTGAATTCCTTTAAGTACATTATGATGCGCACAAATGAATCTCCTGCGCGTGTTTTGAGAATGCGCATTCCTTTGTGTTTGCTTCCGTACGGAGGTGGAATAACGAATGTATTTAACAAATATTCCAAAGAACTGTCTTAGCTACAAAAATGAGGGCCGAATATTCCCAGCAATTGTAAACAGGATCTATCTTACAAAAGTTACACCAGACCCAGCATCTTCAGATACCAGCAGCGGAAATCATTGGTTTTCCCTGAATCTTTCAAATCTTTGAACGGTGTTTCATGTGTATCTGCTGAGAGAACTTTCCTATGGTGCATAGTCCGCTGACAGCCCTTTACGGGGCGATTACGGCAGTCTTAGCAGTTTTAGGTGTTTTTGCAGATTTCTCCGCCACAGATGATTCATCTGATCCGAAGACGATTGGAGATTCCTTATACAAGCCGCCACATGAAATTTAGAGACGCTGTGGAACGAACTACCAACGTTTTCCACCAGACAGAACTGAAACCCTTCTCAAAATGGTAACCGATATATGAATGAAAGCGTGACAATTCGTAACGATACGAAATGTGTTGCGAAAATTTTACAGTCAAAGCAGTTATTTTAACGTTCCAAAGTAATTTTCGTTACTCCCATACATGTTGAGCGTTTTGGCAAATTAATGAATTAACTGCATGTCTTCAAGAGCTCTACGTTCGTAGAAATTTTCTATCCCTTTAGAAGCCTCTTCACGTACAAGGAGTATCAGTTGTGCCAAAGATGAGGACTATAGCAGAAGTGCTCATCTTTGAAATATGCTGTTGGCGAAATCAGTATTTAAAAAAAATTAAACTAATATACTGAAGCGTTCCCATGATACTCTTAGCACCAACCATCCGATGCTGAAACGCTTGGTTTTATTGCTTGAGTTTGATGCAGGTACTTTATTCATGTATCGCTTTAAGCCACTGTTCCTTGGACCGAAGAACAATAAAACAGAAAAAATAGGATTTCCGGATTTCTATAAATGGGCATTCCTCTTCATGTAATCTGTTTACGACATTGTAATATTTTATCGATTTTAACAAACATTTAGAGCTACGTGAAATCATGCAATTCTTCAATAAATGTTTAGTCATAGTAAGATAGGGAAGAAAACAGACTTACCCTAATCCAATTACTCAGTCTAGAATTGTGGGAAGCCTATGAAACGTACACGCGATCTGTCAAAGCCTCCCATCAACGAAACAGTAGCCACTAAGTTAACTACTTCGCTATCTCTGAGGCTAGCTTCACTGTTCAAGGTCCAGCCCCAAGAATTCCTCTGTTTGCCTATGTGGCAAACACACATATACACCCGTGCACACAAACCCGCGATCGTAAACACACACGTTCATCAATATTCTTCTACAAGTTTCCATGCTCCGGCAAAAGTGAACGATGAATGAAGTTTGATCTGTTAAGGGACCATTCTCATAGCCGAAGCTACTCCTATAAAACACTGAAGAACAAAAGGAGAATCTAAGCATCCGTGATATTTAATCGCAGGCTATAAGGGAAATTCTTCGGGAAACTGTACCACTCATTCGCTACGACTTCGTTCAATAATTTACCAAAGTTATAGTAATACTGACAGATTAAACTCAAAATACAGGTTACTGTAAATATGTAGGTAGGTCATAAAACCTCTTAGTACAAAATTCCGATATTCGATTACCGCTAGGCTTCTGATATTTCAGCCATAGCCCGTGCATGTTAAAACTGACATGCAATGTGTCACTACTATCACCAAAAATAGCAAAAGACAACTGCAACACTGAGAAAGATGCGGATAGTAGTGAACATCAAGACCACAGATAGATGTTAAACCCTGTAGGCAAGATTGAATTCGAGATCTGTCAGAATAGTATCGTTTGATTTTTCATTTTCCGTTTGGCTTCTCTTTTGTATTGTGTTGTTTTCAGGAACAGTTTTATCCAGTTACTCTGCAATTAAATTTACGACCTCATTATGACATGTTACTAGGTGTCCGGAATGGTAATGACTTACCTTTTATCACAGGGAGTTGAGATCAGGTTTTATATCTTTCCCACCTCCTTACTTGCAGATATGGGCAGGAATCTAAACAAGTTTTACTTCCTTATCCAGCACAGACAATATATGTCCCTCGAGAATTATAACACTGGCTGGATTTAATACCATTTAAAATCGGTACCTCGTTAATTTGTAGTCAGCTACATAATACGATCAGATGTTTGTCATTGAGGCCGCAAATGTTTTTATCGCCTCAAAATAAGGGTAAAGCATGTCATAACATTGGCGATGTAGCACACAAGTTTTTTTTTCAATAAATTTTATGTTCTATGTTAGTGACGTTAGTAAATTTGACGAGCGTGTTTTCTGATTACATAATACATTTTCACTGTCCTCTTGTAGGAAACAGGTACATCAACGGCAAAAACAGTTATAAACGCTATACTCCTTCCTGAAGTTCCCTTACTCTAAAAAAATGCTCAAATATTTCTAAATATAAGGATTTAACTGTTGCTACAGTTCCTAGGCTTACAAACTGCTTAAACTAATTTATGCTAAGGACAACACACATCTATGCCCGAGAGAGGACTAACCTTCGACAGCGAGCAACCGCGCAATCCGCAGCAAGTCGTCTTAGAAATCTCAGCCACTCCACCTCGTCATCTTTCATACTACCAATTCATAACACAGTACTTTTCCTTAGTGACTAACCTCTTCGACAGTTAAGATGGCAGACACGACGGACCAGCGCGGAAGACAATACTACTGTTTTTTTTCTTTTTTCCTATAACGTACTTCTGCTTCATCTACGTACGTACATGGAAAAGTTCTAGATTGTAACATAGGCTAACGAGTGATAATTGGAGTCTCGAACCTCCCAAGTGTTAGTGGTTTCATTTAATTTTAAGAAAGAGGAAACGGTCGTAGTTGTAGGTCATAAAGTGTAAGTCAAGCTGAGCTTAGTGGTAGTTTTATACGTATGCATACATAAATATGAATACAACTCTTAATCGTGTGAGCATTCATCATTGCAACAACTGATACAGAGAAGTCCGGAGGAAAATACTTTCTGTATTCAGTATGCTGTTCGGTCTTCGCCATGGATTATCGCATACGTTGATGAGCAATTGACATAAGAGATGTACCGATGCCCGGCAGCACAGCCGGTTTCTAACAGCAAATATACGAGTCAGCGTCGCCAGTCTCTGAAAAACTTAGCGCTTGATAATAAAGCCGGTAAAGAATTACGATGTCCAGAACCAGCTCTTCGGTATGTTGTGTGGACAGCACCATCCCACATGTGTATGTCTGCTTTACAAAAGAACAGTAATAGTAGCTACTTATGACTTACTACTGTGCGATTTACTGTGGCGTTCAGTTTTCTCACGCTGTACAAAGTCAAATAGACAACGATAAAATCGGTGTCAAAGAAGGAGCGTTTTCTACCAACAGTATTGCGGTCGTTCGGAAAGCAAAATCGGCGGAGTTCTGGCGCAACGTCAACAGAAAGGGCAGGCAGAAATGTTTTGCCCGTGGAAGAAGCGAATGTAGACGCTACTCTTAATTCAGGACAACTGTCACGAACTGGAAGTATGTTATCGTCGTCGTCAGCCCTAAGACTGGTATGAGGTTGCTCTCCACTAACTTCTTCGCATAGCAACTGCAACATATCCACTTGAGCCTGCCACTGTGCCCTGGTGGCTCAGTGGAGCGGCGTGGTAGCTCAAAGTATTCTATCGTAAGGTCGGCCATCTATAATTTTAAGACCTCGGTTTCGACCCCAGTCAATCTTGGGATTGCCGCTCATCACTTCTTTAATATCTGTCAATACTTGTTAGAAAACTGTCACGTGTGCTTCTCTCCAAGTCCCCCTATAATTGGCTGCTAAAGTCAGTTCACAGTTCGGAGAAAGGCGGTGACATATCACCAACAGGACCACGCCAAGTAAAGCAAAGTTGTGCTCAAAATCTTCAGATTGATGACCGCTCTGGTTTTACTTACTGTCGCCAAGACTATCTTCCTCTACAGTTTTCACCACCACACTTCATAAAACTGGCGATTCCTTGATGTCTCATATGTCCTCTCAAGCGATCCCTTCTCTTACAAATTTGTATCAGTATTCTTTTGTGTTAGTGTTCGTCCATGACTTTCAGTAGAACTCTGAACACTTCAGTAGCAAAATGCTCGCCCACTTTTGTTGAAAGATTAAGATGAAATTAAGGACACAATTCAAGGTCACAAATCAGTTGTGCACTAATACTCTACGTCGTCTGCTTTCTTAGTCTTACCTTTTGTCTAGTTCCTCTGCTCATTGCACAGAAACTAACACTGACGCAGTAACACGGCTACCGGACAGCCCAAGCATGAATTTACGAGTCACGATACAAGGCAGTATACGGCGACAGTAGAGGTCGAGTACATCAAAATCATCGTAAAGCGGTGGATCACGCTTGTAAACAGGGCACTGACGAGGAAATTGGTAAAGAGATTTCTATATGATATTACTGACAGGTGATACAATGACGCCCTAATACGGTTGTCATCTCATCTGGCTAACGAAACAGCAACGATACTCCTCGCAGGCTGCGTGGCCTCAGTTGTTTTAAACGTTTCTGACACCAATGAGCGAGTATGTGCACCTTTAATACATAGTGTTAATGGGTAAAGGAAAATTACATTGCATCCTACTAGCCGTCAAATACCGGTGAAGGTAAATTCTTCCACCACCACCACATCTGACCAACTGCTAGGAGTTTAAAACCATCGCACTTAAATGCATCGACAAATGCGGTGTTGGAGACGAAGCAGATATTTTAATTTCTATTTGCTTCCATTCAGCAACAATAGGAACACCCAAGAAGAGACGCGTAAACAGCCGTGATAGGCCAGATAGTTATAGTTCGTGTGCGGTGTCTGACAGTTTCTAGATCACGATGGTTACCAAACCCTTTTGGTGTTGTGGAGACGCATTGTTGCTGCTATCTGGCCTATCGCGGCTGTTTGCACGTCATTACTTAGGTGTTCCCATAGTTGCTGAATGGTTGCAAATAGAAATTAAAACCTCTGCGTTTCCAACGCCGCATTTGTCGATGCATGTAAATGCGATGATTTTCAACTAGCAGTTTGTTCGCGTTCTGCTGGTAGTGGAAAAAATTTTCACCAACGGGATTTGACCGCTAGTATGAGGAATGTAATTTTCCTTTACCAATAAACAGTATGTATAGACGTGCTGGGATCATTCCTAAACTTCAGTGTCTTCTGTAGTGAGGCCTGTGACAGTAACGTTCTCAGTCCGCCGAAAGAGTTCTCGTGCTTCAGTTTATACTGGAGTCTTATACGATACATCTCTGCACCTCCCCTTTCTTTCATTACCATAGTCATACAGTGTGAAAGCCATCTCCCCATCTCCCTGCCCGCAAACCGCCACTGAAACCCAATGCACTTGCCCGCCCCTTTAGTCATTTTATTTGTATCCACCTGGACAAATTGGCGACGACCTTGAGTCAGACCCAAGACAAGGGATTTACCATATCAAGAAGATACGAAATTCATCAATGTCACCTATGAAGATGCTCTTGACGGACAAATGGAGGCAGATGTGGCAACATGCGGACCCTGCAACAGCGCTGGATAAAGGCGAAGAAGGGGAGAAGAATAAAGGGAGTCAACAAATTATGAACTGCAGTTTCTTCAATAAGCCCTGATGTCAAACGTCTTGTAGCGTCTGTGCAGAAACACGTTTTGCAAGTTGTTTCAGTGAACGGCCACTCGATTGATTCGATTTTCTCATAAAATATCCCAGTTTAGCAAATGTAGGGGGGTAAATGTAGTCGGTGGATACAGTTAGATTCCGTGATGATTTTAACTGCCAGAGTTGGAGGAGTGTAAATTTATCAATTTTATCTATGGGCCCCGGAACTCTACTTTTTAGTCGGTCGCTTCTGGCCAAGGGTCTCTTACCTATGATATATGAATTCACTCCTTTTCCGTCAACTCTGGAAGTTTAACATTATAATGTAATCATGTATAGGGAGTTTCTGTTCAACAAACACGTCATATATTTCATTGAAACAGCACGTTCATGTTCTGTGGAATAGGAAACTTAAGCACCTTAGTGCAGCTTAGGAGCTGAGGTTTAATACTCAAACTTCCGATCCTCCACTGTTTAAAACAGTTCGTGGCAGTGTGTATCCTGTATTTTAGAAACTGCACGGTAGGAAGGATGCTTACAGTTTATTAATGTTTCGTGCCGCGTCGGAGTGGCCGAGCGCACTGAGGCTCTATGCTCCGATCTGCGAGGCAGTTCCCCGTCGGGAGTTCGAATCCTCCCTCGGGAATGGATGTGTTGTCTTTAGTGTAAGTTAGTTTATAAGTAGTTTAATGTCCCGTCGATGAGTTCAGAGGGAGAACAGCTCGGATCGGGTAAGGTAGATGTACAAAACCTGGCGTGTTCTTTTCGAACGGATCATGTTGGCACTCGCTTGGAGAAATTTAATAAAATTAAACCAAAATTAGGATGCCTCTTACGGAATGCACTATCTCAATCTTTTTTTTCTTTTTTCCCCTTCTTTTAAAGTAAATTTATGATTCTAGATTTTTAGGCGCCATATCTGCGTATTTATTTCTCAATATAATCACACTGGCGACGAACACATTCCTGCCAACGAGAGATCAGTTTGTTGAAACCGTCACTGTAGAAAGTTTAACTTACCCAGCTATTGCAGGCTCTCTCTCCTGGACTGCATTTCCTTCCCTGTGTCTCCTCCCTCCTCTCCTAGCTTCTGTCCCTCCCTGGCCCCCTCCTTCGCCCTTTGCGATTTTGGGGGCTAAAACTGGGGTACGGGTTTTCCTTAGCTGACGAAAGAGGCGATCAAAACGCTCACAGTAATACTTTGATTTTGTAATTCAGTAATTTATAAAATTCTAAGTGATGCAAAGGCTTCATTTATTTTTGCCGTTTTACTGGTTGTGATGGCAACCGTCTGATTGCATACGACGAATTGTTGATGAGGGTATGGCAAGAGTGATTCAGCCTCTGAAAATTGATGATAGCATTGTTCATAATTACTTTGGTTTATAAGGAAGGAGAGTGACCTCCGGTCTGAGATTTCCTTAGTGAGGATGACTTGCCCCTATCGTAGCACTGTGTGTCTGTGTGCGTGTGTATAAGAAGCATATTGTTTCGGTTCTTTGTTGAAGTGTAATTGGCTGGGAAAACCGGTTCTCAGATATAAAGTAAAGGATTTACAGTTTCCCATAGGGAGATATGTGGTAAAGTATTGCGAGATGGTGCCTAGTTTAAGTATCAGAATACTAATAGTGTAGAGAACAAATCTGCAGCTTTTGTGCATTGTGCTAAGTGACGAGTTCGATATTCGTTTGGCATAATTTAGAGCCTCCGCGTAATCTTGCCCCCTACTCTACTACCCTTGCGATAGCATTTTTGAAGCCACAAACTTCACTAACTACTAAAACAACGCTGTTACCTGTTGCCGGAGTCTAGAATCGCTGGCTGCGTCAGTAGGTGTGCAGGGTGGTGTCGAGACTGGTGGACATGACTTGTGGCGACCGCGGGTTGTTGACTGAGGCGGGGGGTTCAAGGTTCTCATCCCGCGGTGTAACGCGGTACGCCGCTGCTGCCAACGCCTCGACACTCCCACAGCGTCGCTCTCAACAGTCACCAAACACTCCCTCTGTGCATCGTCTGAGCCCTACTCGAAACGATTTGAAAACGTCGCGAAGTAAATGGAATAAAATTTACGCTCGGAGGCTATTTTAAATGTTGCAGTTTTTGAAACTTGTCCAGGTAAATGGAATTCATTATTACTGTACCGTAGACTTAATATTCGGTCTTTCTTACATAACGTTACATGCATTACTAGTCCAACGGGGTTTATCTGAGCGTACTGGAGAGTATTCAGCTAGAATTTTGTGCTTCATGATCAGGATCCGTAAGTTGGGCCCTAAGATAAAATGCCGTTGAGCCTAAAGCGGAACTTTAGGTTCTTATACCTTTTTACTGTCGTTTCTGGACTAGGTACCGTCATCTGACGTTTACACTCCATTATTCGTGAAAGTCGGTAACATGGAATCACCCTGTACATTTAGCTACATGAATGGTTGCTATCGCTTGACATGATATGTTCAAATGTTTGTATAGTCTATAGGACTTAATTACATGGTCATCAGTCCCTAAACTTACAAACTACTTATGAACTAACTAAGACTAAGGATGGCACAAATATCCATGCGCGAGGGGGGATTCGAACCCCCAACCGTAGTGGCCGTGCAGACCGTGACTGAAGCGCCTCAGTCTCCTCGGCCACCGCGGCCGGCGCTTGAGATGATACTACTAGACGGAATTATATAGTCAATCTGGGGAGACGTTTCCTTTAACTACTTCCCGTCAAATTTTATCGTGTTTCATTAGCTTCACAATACTGGAAGACTCAATATGCTTAGGAGTATAAGTAGTATTCAGTGTTTGATGGATTAATAATAGTGCCATGTAAGTCTTAACTGACTAGCAGTTCACCTCAGTTTGTGATCCTGTCAATATGTATTCCGCAACAATTAGTATGTTCCGCGCCTTAGCGATTGCTCGTTGGAAGGGCAAGCTTGACTTTTCTACCAGAAATTTTTATTTCCAGTTTTTTCAAGTAATCGTCATAAAGTGACTACTTCCAAAATTACAGAATAGCATTATTTTCCCATGGCCTCCATCCCCCTTCCGTATGTACTATCGGCATCCAATTTGATTCCTTTAGGATTTTACACTGCCCTTATACTCACGTTGAAGTCTAGTCGTTTAGGCTTGCTACATTTGCTTCTGCGCAGAGGTAAGGACTGAGTACATTTCTTGTTAACATTTAACTAAACAACGGTTTGACTAGTTTCTTGTCCTGCGCCTTCGTAATAACCAAGAAAAAGCACTTAGGTGAGCCCCAGGATTAAACAAATACTTAATTAGCTTTATTTTCGCTACTACTAGATGCTTGATAAAAGATTTCGTTTGTTTTCGTGTGTGTGGATAATTTATGTAGAGAACGAAAAAACAGACTGGTATTTTAAAAGGAAAATTCTTCCTTTAAAGCGCCAAAGAGTGCAAAATGAAGGTGTAACTCGTAACAAGTTGCAGCCTTGCAAAAATTCACTACATTAGTGACTAGCGGTAAATCTCAATTACAGGAAGTAACCGAAACTAGTTAAATATTTAAATGTTTTAAACTTTAACGTGACATGAGTAAGGGCAACAACGTACAGCTTTAATTCTCGGATAATTACAAACAAATGTATTGGTCCATCAGAACCACTTAACAGTGAAGATTAGCCACATGAAATATCGGTGACTGCAAAGTTTTAAGAACAGGTTCAAGGAAACAATGCTAGATTTTACGTTGCAAGAATTATACAATTTCAGTCTTTTTCACTGTGACCAGTGAGGGGAAAGGGGCTGTCGGATCTTGGCGGAAGACTGCCGGTTTGCATAAAGTACTTAAGGTGCACCGCGGATTAACGGTGGGGCCGACTGGACACAAACAGCAACATCGGCAACGCTCCGCCAAGGTTCGCAACCCCGCGCCACTGCTCGTAATCCAGTCCCCGTGCAAAACAGGCCGAAACAAGCCCAGAGGCAATATCGTAAAAGTTTGATCACACATGCAATAGTGCGCTATCAATAAGTAACCAAAGTCTCAAAATGTTAAAGTCCTCTTAAAATACCAAATTAATCACACTCGCCCTCCCCCCCCCCCCCCCGGTGGCTCCAGTTCATGAACAATGAAACAAGAAAAAGACAGGTGCAATCCCGTACGCAATAGTTCTTTGAACATAAGTAATGAACTGACATAAATATCCTTAAAACGTTAAACGGCCGTTTAAATAATTTTATAACATCCACCCACGGTGGTTCCAATCAATGATCAAGTAAATGAGAAACATTTCCCGCCAATTTTCTTAGGACTGCAAATATTTTAAGTAACTTTTCAGCGATGGTAGCAGGTACCATTTAACAACTTACGAAAGCTCAAAATGCGGTACTATAGTGCCTTCAACATTACACGGCTCATTTCCTCTCCAACCTAAGGGAACTACTTTTAACAAACAAGAAATCATAAATTAACATGAGACAATAGCGCTGCCTGAATACATTGACTGTAGGTAGTCATTGAAATGTTATATAAACACCAACTGGCGGAGATAAGCAAGAAACACAGACAGTAAAACTTCACAATTCACTACCTGTAGATTCGTTCTTAAAAGAATTAAAATACAAATTCAAATGTTCGTAGAGCTTATGGGCCTTAACTACGAGGTCATCAGTCCCTAAACTTACTACTTATGAACTAGCTAATACTAAGGACGGCACAAATAGCCATGACCGAGGGGGGGATTCGAACCCCCGATCGTAGTGGCCGTGCGGTCTGTGACTGGCGCGCCGCAGAGCGCTCGGCCACTGCGGCCGGCGAATTAAAATACAGTCAAGCAGCTTCTTAAAATGTCAAAATCGTAATTTCAGCAATACCCACAATGGTCACTCGGTAATGCAAACTGGAAATACCCACTGGAAACCATCCACGCCATGGCGCCTTAGAGATCTCCAGTAGAAGCGCTATTTCTCCTTACAAACATGGTCCGCAAGCACTCTCAGACAGCGCGCGTCGCGCCTGCCCGGGCACCAACTGTCGTAGCGAGTCCTCCCGTGTCTCTGCACTTCCTCCTAGCTGCCGTGCACGACTGTTTTCCTCCTTCAGAGGGATTTCCTACCCTGGAAGGTGAGCGGCCCACCGAAGCGCCGTCAGCGGTGGAGTCTCGATTGTGTGCCACGGCTCTTATAGAAACCTTTACCCGCACATTTTTCCCTGTTAAATCAGTTTTAACAGTCAGTAAGTCAATTTGGTGCAGAAAACCCATTCTGACTTTTCACGAATACCTACTAATTTCCTACACCTGATGTTATTGTACTTTGCAGTGACAAGATCGGAAAAATCCTTTCGAACATTTCACCTTCCAAAACACTTAGAACTGCTTCATTGTAGCGTCACACGACCCCCCTCGACCCAAACATTGGCATCGTATCCTTGAAACAAGAACTAAATTTACTTATATTGCCACACAACCCAATTAACATTACACTTTACAACATGGCGGAAACAGAAACTTACTCAAGTGAGCGCAATATCATTCTTACTTTAAAATGTACATAAAAAGTCGGCCGCCGTAGAATGGCCGAGGGCACTAAGGCTCTATCCTGCGGAACGCGCAGTTGCTCCCCGTCGGATGTTCGAGTTCTCCTTCGGCCATGAGTGTGTGCGTGAGTGTGTGTGGTCCTTAGATTAGTTTAAGTAGTTTGTAAGCGTAGGGACTGATAGCCGCAGTTGTTAAGTCTCATAAATTTACAAACATTTGAACATTTTTGAACAGTGAAAGTCCGCCCGAACAGGCCTTGAGAGCCCAATGGCATCGACCCATCGACCGCAGTATCTTCCTCTACCCAAAGCGTCATCGGGTGAGGAAATGGAGGAGCATGGGGCTAACACACCACTCCCCGGCTGTTGCGAGTTTTCGTGGCTGGAACAATGTCAACTCCAATACTAATACCAGTATGAGAATATTACCTTTAATCCCTCGACCGCGCCCTACGAACTGAATTCCGACCCGCAGTCGCCAACATTCAGGAGACTGTAAAAATGTATTTGGAGCTTTATATCAGCGGAAAATTTGACATGTTCAGTGAAAGCACTTCTAAGTATATCGAATTATGTCGTGCTGCAAGAAATGATGAGAAACACGGCAATGATTACACGGTGAAGAGGTTAAAAGTCTAAAGTGATGCTGAAAATTACGCGGTTCACATATTCCAAACTCAAAACAAGATTTCCTTGTAATACAAATCCAACAATTAAATCACTCAACTTATAGAAAATAAGATGTTTTGCGGTATAACGGAGAAACACAAATTGGTCCATACTACAACGGTGTGTAAGGAGGGCGGGAGACGGGTGTGTGCTAACCCTCCAGCCATATCCATTGAGCTATTTCTTTCTATTAGTCACTCACAATGCAACCTGCGTTCCAGTTTTAAAAGTCGAAACGGATCGGTTGCCGATATTTTGGATACTGATCCAAACTAACTCCTTGAGAAATTAGCGTCTGTCGCAGAACAATTGTCTACGACCCTGCCATACTACCACCCATTACGCAATGCGCTTAGAGTTTGAGACACTATCTGCAACAAAGTAATTGGAGAACATGCAGGAAATTATTGGAGAAAGGGTGAGGCAAAGGTATTGTCGCAAGCACTTCCAGTTAAAGAGGGTAAGTTAAGAATAAATAATTTTAGACAATCATTAAAACTTTATTTTTATTTTTTTTATAGTACGAGCTTATGGAATAGGTTCCCAAATTTGTGAGTGGCTCGAAGACTACTTAAGTAATTGAACCTAGTACGTTATCCTTGATGGCGAATGTTCATCAAGACTAGGGCATCGTCAGGGGTGCCCCAGGTAAGTGGATAGGACCACACTTATTTTCTATCTTTACGAATGATGTGACGGATAGAGTCAGCTGCAATCTGTGGCTGTTTGCTGATGATCCTGTAGTGTACAGGAGGGTATCGTCATTGAATGACTGTTCACACAAATGTTTGTAAATCTAAGCGACTCAACGGCTTGGTTATTAGTCCCTAGCTTACAAACTACTTAACCTAAGGTAAACTAAGCTAAGGACAACACAAACACCCATGCCCGAAGGGGGAATCGAACCCCCGACGGCGGACGGTCGCGCGCACCACAACACGGTGCTGAATGAGTGTAGTAGGATGCAGGATGACTTGGACCAAATTTGTAGGTGGTGTGAGGAATTGCAACTAGCGCTAAATGTAGTAAAATGTAAGGTGATGCAGATGAGTAGGAGAAACAATCCCGTAATTTTCGAATGTAGCATTAGTACTGTGCCGCTTGACAGAGTCGCGTCAGTTAAATACCTAGGAGTAACGCTACACAGCGATATGAAATGGAACGAGTATATAAGGACAGTCTAGAGGAAGGCGAATGGTCGACTTCGGTTCATTGGGAAAATTTTGGGAAGGTGTGATTCGTCTATAAAGGGGACCGCATATGTAAAACACTTGTACGACCTCGTCTTGAGTATTGCTCAAGTGTTTGGGATCCCCACGAGATCGGTTTAAAGGAGGACATAGAGGCAGTTCAGAGACGGGCGGATAGGTTTGTAACTGGTAGATTCGATCAATGCGCAAGGGCTACTGAAATGCTTCGGGAACTCAAATGGGAGTCGCTGGATGGAAGGCGACGTTCTTTTCGAGAAACACTGTTGAAGAAATTTAGAGGGCCTGAATATGGGGCGGACTGCAGAACGATTCTACTGACGCCAACCTACACGTCGCGTAAAGCCCTTTTTAAACGATGAACGAACTAACAATAGACTGATAATAAGTTGCGTTAATGGAACCGTCTGTTGTTTGAATGGGGTCACTAGTATGATCGCGCTAGAATCGACGCACGATAATCGTAGCGATAAAGAAATGAGGCCAGTTCTAAATTCGGTACTAGTGGGTTCACTGCGCATGCGCGAGCTAGTAGTCGCTGCTCCGATCAGTTTGCCATTTTGCTTCCTAGTTAGGTGTATTTTGACTTGAGTCGAAGTTTGTGGTCGTTTAATCGTCGTATGGAACTTTCTGAGCAAGTGACTGTATTGAATTTTTCGTAAGTACTTTCAATAAAGTTATTAAAAATTAGTAAATTTTATAATTATTTAATAATGCGCTAATGTGCAATCTACTATTGGTGTACAAATCTGCAAAACAACAACAAACGAGATTCGCTACATATTCGCTAGTGGCGTCTACTCTCTTTTTACGTTTATCGTCTAAACACGCTGTCACAAGATCTTGCATGAGTTTATAATTCGGGACTAGTACGCTAGGAACGTTTCAGTAGACTTATCTATCTTTTCCACTTTCGTTCATCGTTTAGAAATGATTTAAATACGACAAAGATAAGATCAGAGAGATTAGGGTTCGTACGAATGCATACGTTTTTCCCTTGTTCTATATCGGAGTGGAACAAGAAAGCAACTAGTGTTGGTACTGAGTACCCTCCGCCACGCACCTTTCGGTTGATTGTGGAGAATGTATATAGATGAATTATATCTTGAGCCAGGAATAATCACTTCTGATTTGTGGTTTCATTTATTAATCACCTTTGAGCTTGCGTGAGCTGTTAATCAACTCCAAAGTCAAAAAATTGATTTGTTTGTTGCCATTGGATAACGATTGCATCAAGGCTGTCTTACGATGATGTGTGAAGAGCGTGTCGTCTCCCTTCAGGCGTTGCATCTAGTAAATCAATCACGTCGTGGCTGATTTTTTATTCAAACAGCTGCTCAGCTGTCCTTCGAATTTAAAGCGTCCCCGTTGAAGATGCTTCTATCTTTGGTGAACTGCAAACAGATGGCATGAGTAATCTAGGTCATGTGCCCCGTCATCGGTATTAAGTAAGACGAACCGTCTGTCTGGTCTAGTGCCTAGAGTTGCTGGCTAGTGGTGCCGTTTTCTAGGGCTCATTTAATAGAAGGTAGCTCAGAATTTTCTGTCGTAAGATGCCTCGAATGGGAACAATTCAATAATGCGAATCCATCCGATGTTCCTATTAATTAAAGATGGCGTTAATTTTAGAAGAAGTTCTGTAATGAATGGGGCGTCACATTGTGAAAACTGTACGACGGTTTCTATTTTTAATTGTATCGGTAAACCAGCAGGACTAGTGCTGGAGGGTTCGTCGAAAATGGATTTTATTCGGTCTACTTGAGAATTATGTGACACTACTGCCTGATTTTCATTATCAAGGTGGTAACTCATACCTCGGTTGCACAGTGATAGAGTGCCAGACTATGAATCTGAAGGTCGCGGGTTCGATCCCCGCCAGGTCCCAGGATTTTTATCTGTCACTTTCCACTTCTTTCACCTCTGGCAGTATGGCTCATGTGAAAAATACCGAGTAGCACTCGGGCCGGGCGCCGTGGCTCAGCGCGCCCGGTCAGAGGGCTTGAACGCTCTCTGTAATAAAAAAGCTGACCCAAAGAACACGTAGAACCAAAACGAACAAACCCAATCAGCGTCCGCAAGGACAAGAACTACGCAAGGAGCAAAAATAATAATAACAAGTAGCACCGTGGTTCGGAACCCACGTTAAACTGTAGGTCCCCCTATAACTGGCTGGGTAAGTCAGTTCGAAGGTCGGAGGAAGGCAACGGCGTACCAACTCCATACAGGACCATGCCTAGTAAAGCACTGTGGTGTTCAAACCAATCTTCGGCTTGTTGACTGCTTTATCTTTAACTCATAATAAAGGAAAATAACTGAGCCCTTTTGTCGCGAACCGAGAAAATGGATAAAAACAGGAAAACACTAAAGCAACATCACCAAACAGTTTGTCAGTAGAGTTTGGTTCCGAATCCTACAGCAACTTGAACCACAAATTTTCAGTCCTTGTGTTGAAACCCGATCACGACTTAAAATTTCCAGATATTTCAACTCCATTTTGGAGGGATTTTAGCCGTCGCCCATAAGAAATCTGGATCATTGTAAAATAAAGAAGTGTTTGTAAGAATATTTGGCCTGGTGCGGAGTGTTCGTTTTGACAGGCCAGAGCTGGCTCGGTACACGTGGGCACCAGAAGTGGTACGATTACCAACACGTGTCGAGGCCTTTCCCCGGCGCGTGGGCCCGCCTATTGGAGCTGTTCCCGGGCCTGTCCTTGGGCGCAGGTACAGTCTCCGCTTCGGTGAACGGCTCGAATTTCGGGATGAAGGATGCAACACCACGAACGCCGCGCTGCGCTACAGGCTGCAGTTCCCAGTCAACTTAAACATCTGAGCCAAATTTGTAACGGTTCAAGATCGAACTCGCGTCATCTCTGCATTTTATATACAGTTTTTGCTGAAATTGGCTCGTTCGGAACCCCAATAGCAGATTTACAAAACGCACTGCTTGCGGGTTACTTTAATGCTCTTTATACCTCGATCGTAAAAGGACATCTGAGGCTACACGCGGCCGAAACTGGTTCGTTTGCTACACCGGTTTCGGATCACCAGATTCGCTTCACACGTGCTGGCGACTTAGCAGGCAAGTGTTACAGGACTCTACTGAGCCGGTACTCAGGTTGGAAGAATTCTACGGCATACCATGTCCAATAGTGCTTATGCTCAATTCAGCATTATTGTAGTCTCGCGTAATCGTCAGGGTGATGGCTGCTTCCCAAGTGTGCTCATATACTGTGAAATACGTATGTATAGGATATGATTTTGTCCGTCGGCAAGGTGATTAGGACACTGTCATATCTCTTAAAGGTCGTAAATTGTTCAAAAGTATCAAATGTTTGTAAATCTATCGGACCAAACTGCGAGGTCATCAGTCCGTAGCTTACAAACTACTTGAACTAAGGTAAACTAACCTAAGGACAAACACACACACATCCATGCCTCAGGGAGGACTCGAACCTCCGACGGCGAGAAACCGCGCGCTCCGCAGCGAGGTGCCTTAGACCCTCAGCTACTCCACCGCGACTCGTAAATTGTAGGAAGATTCATAACGACATACGATTCACCGTAATTACAAATGCATTTGGTGGCAAAGCTTTCATAGAAGAGGGTTTAGTTGAGGGGGCAACTGAGAAGTGGAATGTGTGCAAGGGAAGTTCATGTTGACATGCTTTCATGAGAGGTCGCTGAAAAAGTCTAGGAATCAGCAGAGAGCTTATTCTAAGGGTAATTCTCGATTTCGTGTAATGGAATTCAAACAATAATAAACGGGATAGAAGTAGCACTTAAACGTTCACCTAAAACATCTTACAGTGGTTTGTAGTTTCTGTAAATGGTAAAATGTCGCCGCGCGGTCAGAGGCGCAGCCGCTCCCATCGGAAGGTCGAGTCCTCCCTCGGGCATGTGTGTCTGTGTCTGTGTGTGTGTGTGTGTGTTGTCCTTAGCGTAAGTTAGTTGAAGAAGTTTGTATGTCTAAGGCCCGACTACCTGCGCAGTTTGGTCCCTTAGTTACACAAAGTTTGAAGTTCTAGAAACATTTTAGCAATCGTATCGCGACAAGCATAATGTTTTGTCAAACAGAATCATCACACACTCTTCTAGACTATTAGCATCGTTCTCTTCTAGCTCTTCGCCATTCTCTGAACTGAAGTAGTCAGTCTTCTTTGTTGATTTTTACCTCTTCTCGCATTAATTCTTTACTTTATGGTTTCTGCAGTGATTCTAACTGTGTGCAAACGACCTTTGGAGTCTGTCTTCCTTTCGTTGTTCGAAGTTTCTGCTACGCTGTTGTCTTATGTGACAGAGCTAAGTACGGGTCATGATAAGAATGTGAGACACGGACATGAATACAAACGTTGACAATAGCGTCGTCAAATGCACAGCTGTCTGAATAACGCGTGACTGGCGAGAACGTAGTTGCAAGTAACTGTACAGATCAAGGCCGAGATCCTCGCCAGTGAATGTGATAACGACCTGCAAAGTCTTTACAGCGGGCAACGGAAAAAATTGTATATTTGGGTTTCTCTTCCTCCAAAGTTTCATATAGAAACAAATTAGAAGTGTCAATATCCTGCTCCAAACAGTATTTAAAAAATGGAAGCGAACAATTCTTGAAGGACGACCAAATTTCTATAGCGTAAGCAAGAAAATGTAGGTGCTTAGCAGTCGTAGACTATTATTAGTCGATAATGCAGTTGTTACTCTTGCGGCCACATGCAAAATTCTAAAGCTTTGGGGCAGTACCCGACCACGAAACCAGACAAGAGGTTTTCAGGCTACGGCTGAATTAAATCGTTAAAATATTAATATATCCCTAACGTAGACATAACTTTTTTTACGATTTTCAAGAAACTGCTACAAATTACGTACTTTATAAAATTAAAAGAATTTCATACCGGAGGGAAATCATTCTAATAACTACCAAGAGTACAAAATTTCCCGTATGCATTCGATAGTTTTAATGTGTCTTCTTCAGAACACTAAAAGCTTTATATCCATCAAGAAGAACATGAAGATTGGAAAATAAAAACTGTATGTGAAAAATTGAAATGTGAACTGTAAATGAATTCATATGAAAGAAGTAGTCATATTTAGAGGTCCATCCAAATTATAGCAACCGGAAGGAAGTTGCGCCGTGATCTTCAATATTGCAGACTCAAGAAGACTACCGTTTCTCTGGGAATCATAAAAAATAAGAGAAATTACAACTTCAGGGGAAAATGGAGCAGCACTCTACTACATTTTCATATTGTCATTTGAATCCCTCAAAATTAGGAAAAGCTAAATCTGACAGTCGCTGTGGGGAATTATGTAAGTAGGGATCTCAGTCTGGCTCCGTTTCAGCGAACAGTGAATCGACTGCTTACAACAAGAAAACAGTGTCCGTGAAGAGAAAAATTACCGCTATGTCTTCTCCTGTTAAGCAGCGGCCCGCGACTGACAGCGTTCACCCAAATAAAACAGCTCCATAATCAGAAACTTGCGGCACCGGTTTGTGATGATGTTCCTTTCATCTTTGAAGTTTTCTCCTTTTGTAAAAGGTACAGGTTCTATATTTGTGCAGACTACTCCGTGCTCAGTAGCGAACATATGTAGCGAAGCTATGTTTAATACACCCGTATAGATAAATACTCCGTGATTAGTTAGCAACGCTGCAGAACAACTCCGTTGCATTTTGCCAGTGGGAACATTTTGCCTTGCAGCTATGGATAGTGACACTCTGTAAATAGAAAGGAGTAGAAGATCAGCGACTACATCTACCAGACACTTTGTGATACAAAAGCGGTGTCCGCGTCCCTAATGCTTGTACTCGCATTCGGAAGGATGGTGGTTCAAATCCACCTCCGGCCATCCAGATTTAGGTTTTCCGTGATTTTCCTAAATCACTCCAGGCAAATGCCGGGATGGTTCCTTTGAAGGGGCGCGGCCGATTTCTTCCACATCCTTACCCAAATATTCCGGGCGTAAGCTCTGTCTCTAATGACCATGCTGTCGACGGGACGTTAAACTCCAAGCTTCCTTCCTAATGCTTGTAGCTACTAAACTATCATTTAATAATGATGTTGACTTCCTTGTGCTTTATTGCAAGTACTGTTAGAATTTTTGTAGAACGCAAGATGCTATCACACTCTAACGACTCGC
The DNA here is from genome assembly GCA_026315105.1 of Locusta migratoria. NCBI lineage: Eukaryota > Metazoa > Arthropoda > Insecta > Orthoptera > Acrididae > Locusta > Locusta migratoria. The sequence goes on from CM048755.1 coordinate 219,907,621, forward strand.
TCTGCTAAATGTAGTCAAAGACGAAATATTCTCATTTTGTTGTTTAAATGTTAGGGTAGATGTTCTCAGATAAAGGACAGGAAACAGACCTTTGTGACATACAGAATAGTCATGTGGAGGTCTCCCTTCTGACTCCAAGAATATATTTTCTTAAGTATGGATTCAAGAGTATTAATTCACAGTAGATATTTTGACAAAATTATGTCGGAGCGGATAAATTAAGCCGGCCGCGGTGGCCAAGGGGACTAAGGCGCTCCAGTCACGGTATGCACGGCCACTACGGTCGGGGTTCGAATCCCCCCTCGGGCATGGATATTTGTGCCGTCCTTGGTATTAGCTAGTTCATAAATGGCTTGTAAGTTTAGGGACTGATGACCCCGTAGTTAAGTCCCATAAGCGGTACAAACATGTGAACATGTGGATAAATTAAAAATGTTACCATTTTTATCGTAAGCGAAGTATGATGATATATGAACTCCTTGACTTATTAGAAATCTTTGTGGTGCTCCTACAAGACATAGGAAATTCATCTCAACAAAGCAATCAACTGGATTATTACTATCAACATGGGCAAATGTAACTGTTTGTGCTTGCAGGAAATGTTTAACAATTAACGTGTTTCGAAATTTAGTTTAGCACGTCTTTTCTTTTATGTAGAATTAATACATAAATATGCTACCAGATGCATCGACTTAAAAAGAGGGTGGCGTACAAGGTAAGGTACTTTCGTCCCCCCTCCCATTATTTTGAATTAGGCGCTTCGAGACTGGATGCAGTTAAGGCACTAAACTAAATATGAAGGCAGTGGGATTAAATATCGTTTAGCCCTCTTTATTAAGATTTCAGTGATTTCCGAGAATAATTTTTGGCAATATTGATGGTGACTGTGTACTTTTCCTAAATGCAATAAATAAATAAAATAAATAAAAAACAATAAAAAAATCACAGCTGAAGGCTAGTCCCATAATGATTCATTAAAATGACCATACTCTTTTTCTCGCATTCTTGTCAGTTGAGTAGGTGCTCCAGTTAAAATGACCTCAAAGTCAATGTGACGTTGAACACTAAGCTTCCACCAGCGATCAGGATGGAGTGCGGATCAAAGAAGTCTTACACCTTTTAGAAATCGGGAATTCTTGGATATAAAACACAAGCTGAAATGTATAAGAATGGGAGAATGAGTTGGTAGTGGTATACAGTTGCCTTTCCAGCCCCCCCCCCCTCCCGAAGGGAAAAGTAGACCCACTAATTTTCACAAACAGAAATAACTTCATGCCCGCCACAATACTAATGTGTCAATGCAGTATCAGTTTGGAGAAAGCCGGGATAAATACTAACTGGCGGTAGTTGCAATAGTTTCAGACTGCTGTGTCGTGAAATGATCTAACCGAAGGAACAGACCATCTCGATGGAACAGACATCATTGATCGACTGACTTAACAGACATATATTAATGAAACAGAATTTAACATCTTGGCTGTTTCGAGACGTTGAAAATACATTCAACGGCGGTGGTTGAAAATCTGTGCCGGACCGTAATTTGAACGTGGGTTTCCCGCCAGCCGCGGCGGACTGGCCGAGCGCATTGAGGCGCTATGCCGTTCTCCGTCGGGGGGTTCGAATCCCCCCTCTGGCATGGATGCTTGTGCCGTCTTTAGTATAAGGTAATTCATAAGTAGTTTGTAAGTTTAGGGACTGATAACCCCGCAGTTAAGTTCCATAAGCTTTACAAACATTTAAACATTTTTTTGTTTCCCGCCTCGAGTAAGCTCTGCCTTAACGACTGACCTATCGGAACGCGCTTCTCGTCCTGCCCAAATTCTCAAATGTTTGTAAATCTGTGGGACTTAACTGCTGTGAATATCAGTCCCTAGGCTTACAAACTACATAAACTAGAACTAATCTAAGGACAACACTCACACACATGTCCGAGGGATTCGGAGAGCTGCCACGCGCTCCGCGGCAAAGTATAGGATATGATGTTTTGGGCGCACAACAGCAAGGTTTTTAGCGCCCTGACAAAAGAATTAGACAACAGTACTTGCGCGGCAAAGGCGTCTTAGAGCGCTCGGGCAATCCAACGAGGCCCCAAATTCTCATCCTGGCAGACAATAGTACTATAGTGTCGCCAGTCAATTCTTTCTCGCAGCTTTACTTGTATTACCGTTAGGGATTAGACATTTGTGCATCTACACAGAAATTGTCGCCTCCCTTTCGAGGCAATTGTGTATATTGTATCTTATTTCTTGTCGACCTAAACAGCCATATATTATTGGAACAGAAATATTTCTTCTTGGCTGTTTCAGGGCGCCCAAATACTGAGGTAAAGCGGGAATTACGGCCCGGAAGAAATTTTCAACCACCACTGTTGAACATATTTCGACGCCGTGAAACAGCTGTCAAAAATTTCTACTTCAAATTAATATGAACCCCCTCCCTCTCCTGAACCTAGATCCTGGGGATCTGACCACGGTCATGAGAGGGGGGTAACAGAAATCTTAATATATATATATAAATTGATGTGTTTGTGCTTATATTTCATTCTGCAGCCAAAACTACATATCGCAAACGAATATTGTTTGTATGTGGTAGCAGGTATCAGTCTCCCGTTGTGCACTATGGTGGTAGAGGGTTGATAACGATAACGGGGTTTAAGATATGGGAGTTGAAAGGTACCGACTTATATAAATATCTACGTGTGGATGTCAATATTTTGCTCTTCAGCAAAAACTACACAATGGAGACGATCGATGTCTCTGTATTGTTGTAATACAAAGTCTCCCGTTGTACATCATAACAGTTCCGTGTCGATAGCTATAAGAGGGTGGAAGATATAGTGGTTGAAAGTCGTCAGCTTATACAAAATTCCCGAAATTTCGCGTTCTCGATCCGTTTCTAAAAGACAGAAAACGGCGCTGAAAAGTGAATCTACAGGCGATAGAAACTTGAAATTTGTAGACGTTGCTTATCTTACACTGTAGGCATCAGCGATTTTTCGATATTCCCATCCCTAAGGGGGTGAAATAGGGGATAAACGATATTTTGAAAATACGTTGCTATTAAGGCAATTTTGAAGCAAGAATTACAAAACTTCGGATTTAGATTTTTGATTGGAATTTTAAAAACACGTGTTTCGATATATTTGGAAATTCAACCATTAAAAAAGGTAAAGCAGTCAACAATCCGAAGATTGGTTTGAACACCACAGTGCTTTACTAGGCATGGTCCTGTTTGGAGGTGGTATGCCGTTGCCTTCCTCCGACCTTCGAACTGACTTACCCAGCCAGTTATAGGGGGACCTACAGTTTAACGTGGGTTCCGAACCACGGTGCTACTCGGTATTTTTCACATGAGCAATACTGCCAGAGGTGAAAGAAGTGGAAAGTGACAGATAAAAATCCTAGCACCTGGCGGGGATCGAACCCGCGACCTTTGGATTTGTAGTCTGGCACTCTACCACTGTGCAACCGAGGGGAAAAACTTTTAAGGGTGCTACTAAGAATATTTTGATGCTAGAAATGCGAAAATTTGGATTTGGAACCATGGACAGAATTTTTAAAAAATCGCACTGACGTGTTTTACGGTCCACTATAGATTTGTAGTTTTATAGGTTTTTGCAAACAGTTTGGAGCAAAATAATTATCTAAATAATAAAAAATTAATTAATAAGAGTGTCTGAAACCATTTTAGGAAAAAAAATTCATGTAGTGGCGGGCTCCGAACCACCGATCTTTAGCGTCATAATCCAACGCCGTGCCCACTACGCTGCGGCAATCAATCAAAAGATTATTTCTTTAATCTCATACTATTGATGGCCGTTGTTAACTGATGCTAATATGGCATTTGTAGACACTAGATTATTATTTATCGTACGAAGAACGATGTGTTTTTGTTAATTCTTTAGTGCGCAATTGCTTTGAAATGACAACGTGTAAGTTACAATAAGAAAATCATCAAACACGCAACGCAAGATGACGTATGCCAGAGTTCTGGGCGAGGAATGTCACGTGACATCTCCGAACCTGCTGGTTTTCGTTAATTCAATAATGGATGTAAAATCTCCGTAATTTTTGCAAATATGTCTCAAATGGTACGAGATATGAAAAAAAAAAAAAAAAAAAAAAAACATAAGGGAGCTAAGTTGTAGAGAATTTTCTCCTCTACGAATTAGGTTATTCAATTTTCGAGACAGATGAACGGTTCGTTTGCAATTACAATTATATTACAAATGGCTTTTTTTGGTATTGCTACCGTATTTTTTGTCCGAAAAATTTGAAAATGGAGGTTCTGGTCTCTGGCGGCCTACAATCATGTCTGTAAAATTTGGTGCTGATCGGTTGAACGGTTCGTCTTAAAAACAGGGAACACGTTACGGACAGACATACATCACAAAATCGTCGTTATTTTTGCAAATATCTTTGAAACGCTACGAGATATGGAAAAAAACATAAGAGAGCAAAGTTGTAGAGAATTTTCTCCTCTACAAATTCGGTTATTCAATTTTCGTGTCAGATGAATAGTTAGGCCGCTATTTTCATTTAAATTTCGAGCTGTCAAAAGACGATCGCAAAGGCCCACTTTTAGTGTTACTACCGTAACCTAAAGAGGGCCAAAATGTGTTTCGGGATGTTTTGAATTCTGCAATCAATGGTGCAATAGAGGGTGGTAAGTTGTATCGTAATACTTGATTAGGAACGCATTTTTAAAGCTAAATCTATGAAAGTTTTTATTTAGAAGTAGAAACAACCAATGCAGACCATCCAGTCTACGCGGGAATTAAGGTAGTAAAAGAATATAAGGCGAGAGTCCGCAGGAAGTTTATATAGTCCCGTGTCTATAGCGAGTCTTCGGTACGAAGAAGTCGGTGGAGAGAACGACGGTAAGATACGTGAGGCGAAGGCGCAGCGGCGCGGTGCGGCCGAGCGTCGAGGTTGTCTCGTTACGGAGGCAGCGGCAATCCGTTGGCCGAGCCGCGGAAACTTCGCAACGCAGCGCGGCCCTGAGGCGCAGGTATAAGGGCCGCACGTATTTTGCTCTTCCCGCCCTGTCCGCGCCATCTGCCGCAGCCGCTCGTTACCCACCTCCACATCGGCAGCACGTCTCGCCCGGCGGACTGGCTCGCTTTTCGACGGGTAGAAGACAGTAACAATCTCTGCGAGTTTCAGAATTCCGTTACCAGAAGCACTTGCGGAGAGGCATTACTCTACAACGTCGAGACCAATCTCTTTGATATCTGATTGTTAATTTCATTTATTACTGAAATTAAATATTCTTTTTGTAGGGAGTAAATCGGAATCGCTGCTGTGCAAATCACTGCTTCTTGTGAGACAGACGAAAGCTTGCATAGAATCTTCCCCATCTGTTACATCTTTTACAAATGTTCAAATGTTTGTAAATCTATCGGACCAAACTGCGTGGTCATCAGTCCGTAGCTTACAAACTACTTACACGAAGGTAAACTAACCTAAGGACAACACACACACCCATGCCCCAGGGAGGACTCGAACCTCCAACGGCGAGCAACCGCGCGCTCCGCAGCGAGGCGCCTTAGACCGCTCGGCTACTCCACCGCGGCCGTCTTTTACATTCGCGTATCGTGTACAGAAAAAGGGCTCTTCCGTTTAAAATGAAATGCTTATAATTTTACTAGTGCAATGTGGGACGGGTCCTCAATCTTCGTATGAATATTATACACAGTTTCCATTTACAAAACAAAAAAGAGTAAGATGTAATCTTGGTTTTTATCCGATCTTGGGTTGTGATTCTTGAGTTTCTGCCGGCGAATTTGATAATCAAAATATCCACGGGTGTACTGCCGGTCTACAGTGCTCGTTGGACACTGCAGACCGGCAGTACACCCGTGGATATTTTGATTATCGATCTTGGGTTGATTCGTGTACTCGCACTTTGACAGAAACGCACTGTGCGTTTTAACTAGCGACAGTATTCGTTCATGCACCTTTAATTTGTGTTTCTTCGCCGGCCGCGGTGGCCGAGAGGACTGCGGCGCGTCAGTCACGGTCTGCACGGCCACTACGGTCGGTGGTTCGAATCCCCCCTCGGGCATGGATATTTGTTTATGTTAGCTTGTTCCTAAGTAGTTTGTAAGTTTAGGGACTGATGACCCCGTAGTTAAGTCCCATGAGCTCTACAAACATGTGAACATTTTTGTGTTTCTTCGAATGCGTGGTGTCTCTTCGATTTTCTTCTTTCCATTCACCAGCGAACGGCCTACCCGTAGCCGCCGCCCAGTGTTATTTTAATTGTCTGTATTTATCTCATGTGCCTCCGCATCTCCAGCAGTTTGTTTTAATCATCATCATCATCGTCATTTCAATGTTTTTAAAACTTCAATGTTTTACTCCTTTTTATGCAATTTGTGTTTCTCCAATTATAATTCCCATGTTTTGTTTGTAATTTATCTCCCGCTTGTAATCGCCTTTTACATTTTATCTGTTCTTCCATGTCATGTTTTAAATTCTGCAGGCTGAAGAGCGCTGACATCCCGCCCTGTATTAAGGAATATTAGTTCACGTATGGAGAATTCCTTTTTAGTGTATTCTTGAAACCGAACAAACTCTAAATTTCAATTCTAAAAAAGAAATGATAAATTAGCGCATATGACCGCGTTTTATAATTTTACTGTCACCGTCATTACAGTATACAAGAAGCTCATAATTTTTCGAAAGCGTTGTTTTATACTTGTATAATTTGAAGACTGAATTCGTTGCTTGACGACCAACCCCTCCCAATGAAACTTTCTGATAATATGACTCCCCCCTCCCTACAACTACTTAATGTATTTAACAGCACTTATCTAAGCTTGTATTGAGCGAGAAGAATCAGAGAATAAGAAAAGTGAGGAGGGACGCGCCTCAAATTTCCGTCATGTTATCCAGATCTTTCCCTACGGCTACATAAGTCACTTTAAGGCGAATACCGGTATGGCTTCTCCTATAAGAAAGCTACCTATTGTTCCTCACGTCCTTATCCACGTGAGCTTGTAGGACACTAATGAGCTCGACGTCGACGAGATCATCAGTTCTAGTTTCTTGTTCTTGATTTAATCTGTTCTATCATGGTAAGGTTCCACGACTAACGAAATAATTTGTAAGTATTTTGAAACCTAGTTCCTCAGTGGCTGAACTGCTCTGCCTTGACGTTTGTTCTATTTAAGGTAACAAAGAGTAAGGATTTTCTTTCCATTCTGGGACGTAGCTGCCATTCTATACAGCCACCAACGATCAGCTTCAACTCTTAATAACTGTAACTACGTTAAAGAATGTAAAAGTTATAGTTTAATGCTCCATCGATTGGCACTGATTGTACACTACCTTTAATCAGTAGGTTACAGCTTTAACGAGGAAAAAAAAATCCGGTATTTGACTGAAAAGATTATGCGAAACAATGGAATAGCTAGGTCAGGTTTGCCCGATGGAAATTCGAAACCTGCTGTTACCCAATGAAAAATATGCTAGATACCTCGCCGAAGACACTGTCCCGATGATCGTGAGTACTGATTTGAGAAAATCATAAACAATCCCTGCATGTAATTACCAGCCAAAGTGTCATCTACTACATCTCGCTCGGTTTTATACATACTTATACGGTGTGTTGTTTTGGACATGCCCGAAAGGACACCACGTATATATAATTAAAGTGAAGACAGTGATCATTTCTTCATTACGGATGCGCGCCAAGTTCGGACTCTCGCGGAAAACATGGAAATGTCGCGAGTAATAAGTGAAGGGCAGGAGCAAGTAGTGTGTGGATGGATTGGAAATCTGCGTCTGACGGGAGGTGCCAGGGATCGCTTTGTGGCAGCGCAACTGCCTACTGAGCACAAGGACCAGGGTTCCAATAACACAGATGTTCAACTTTCTACCTCGATTTAATTCAACGATCACTCGCAGACAGTGTCGTAAATTCCTTTGTATGTCGCTTGGTTTTGTTTCACAAATGGCAATGAATGCTGAATTTATGTCTAATTGTCTCAAGAACTGAGAAGTGGAAATTAAAAACTTGTGACTTTTTCACAAAACACATTTTCAGCGCTCTTGTGTTCTCGGTAGTTTATTGCACGTTTCAAGTCTTGATACAGGTATCAAAACATGGGGAACGCCTTTCAAATACGCGTTAGTACAAGGCGTATAGCCTTTGTGCCAAGCTATCCTTTCCTTCAGAGTTCCAAAATTAAAAAAAAAAAAAATAATAATAAATAAATAAATAAATAAATTGAGATGTAGCTTTTGTTGAATTACGTATTTCTGTACTTGTATTACAAATAAAACGTAGTGCCTCAGAAGTAATGGCACTTGGAGCAACTAGTTTATTATTTTGCAAGTATTTTGATTTTTTTATCGTGACTGTACAAAAAACAAGTTGATTTGCGAAAAGAAAACAGCAGCCAGCCACCGTTAAGAAAGCCTTGTGTTTAAACGAATGAAGCCGTTACCCGTTTGGAATCTACTGTTTCATTTTCAGATGGCTGTTTACGTTTATACGGCGTCGTTTTCTTATATTAGATGTTGAAGAAACTGCTAATAAACATCAGCTGCCGTAATATGACGATTAACCCGTCGATTCGAAATCGGTAACGGCGCTCTTTCTGTAAATAAATAGCTTTATTAATAATTAACGTCTGCTGTTTTCTTCTTTACACGAATAAATTTGTATAAACTGTTTTAGTGTCATACAGAAACAGTTTTATGCCATGACAGAAAGTTTTTAATGAAGTATTCACTTTCTAGTTTGTCTCTGTATTTTACTCGACGATGTGGCAAGCAGCATAATTCTATGCTATCTGAATAGCGTCCCCGTTTTTAGATACGGAGCAGTTAAGTACAACCACAGGTACGTTTTTTCACTCTCCTGATAAGTGAACAGTTATGGTACTTAAAATATTTTCCATGCCCACTCTTTATTAAGACAATGAAGGCACAAAAATACCCATACATCATTTTTCAGTTAGTCAGCTTGTCCCAGTCATCTCACAGTTAACGATATAAATCTTTCAATAATGTTTTCACGTAAGTTTTGCGACATCAGTTACACATTACAACCTTTGATTAGATGCAGATTGAACGTGGTAGCAGGAGGCGGTATACGTGATTTTCAGTGGATTACTGCCCAGAAAAAAAAATTTTGTTCAAGAACTCTTATGGGCTTGGCCCTCCTGGTGTAAGTGTTTCGTGATTTCGCTGAGAATCAGTAATAGTTTAATACAATAATAGTTGTAGCGAATATTCCAAAGGTCTAGCTCGGTCGCAGACGACACCGTTCTTTCCCAACTACACCAATAGTTTGACTAATAACCCCCGAAATTGATGAGGCAAAGTTCCGTCCTTTGAATTCCTGTGGGAACGTACGTACGACGCTTGTGGACAGCAAATAACATCTTGAATGTAACGCAACCTGCTATACCTATTACAACTGTGTGGAAATTGTTATCGTGACCAACTATTGCTTGGTACACTAATGCCTACAATATTTTTACTTCGCAGCAAGTGATTTAATTGTGTTATTAAAATCCTAGAAGTTTGAACAAAAAAGTAATAAAAATAAACTTTGAAATACGAGCATCGTATTACATTTCTCATTGTTTTAAAACTGAAGGACTGTTTCAATTGGGGGGGGGGGGGAATTTCCCGAGAACGGACGGATGGATAATTGATCACTGTCTGCTGGAAATCAACATTCATGCAATGAAATTTTGTAGCTGCATTGCGAATTGTTCTGCATAATTCGAAAACCGTAAGAAATGTAAGCTCGCTTAGTGACTACCATGTACAAATAACTGCTTCCATATTTACCCTTTTAACTTTAAGAATTATGTTACTCCAAGAATAGTAAATCTCTGTTCAAATACAGTTAACGATAGAAACTTTTCAATAATGTTTTCACGTAAGTTTTGGTACATCAGTTACACACTACAACCTTTGATTGGATGCGGATTGAACGTGGTAGCTGGAGGCGGTATACGTAATTTTCAGTGGATTACTGCCCAGAAAAAAATTTTGTTCAAGAACTCCAATGTTGACACTTGAGAACCACAGTTTGAAATTGATATTATAAAATCCTAAAACATGCATTTTTATTCGTGTGGGTATTTACGTCTGACCGACAGCGGTACATTACACTTCTCAAAGAGACGCGTCGTTGTTGTTTGGTTTCACGTTGCCAATTCACGCTGATGGAGACGGCTTTTCTTGCCGCAGGTACTTGACGTGGAAAAAGCAAATGCACACAGCAAAGCCCCGTTTACATATTAGCGAGTCCATAACGGTGCGGAGAGGCGCGCCGCTGACACATCCTTGCTGCAGAGGCCGTTTACAAAACAGCTTGTCGACGTCCAAGACAAATCTTCTTCGTCGGAGTCAAGCTTGATGTTATCGGCACCGCCAGGCCTCTTCTCAAACGCAATATTAAGGACGTGATTTTCTTTGGAACACACTTTGTCCCGTTACAACAGCTTAGTGGGCAAATTAGACAAAAAGTACTGTTGATACACCTCTTATTATGTGCGTGCCCAATTTTTGGAAACATTATAGTCTCAATATGCCAACGTATAGGTAGGCTTATATAAAACAGCCGACAAACTTTTTTCCCAATTTCTACAAATTATATCAGTTATGAAGCAATACATAAAAAGTCTAGGAAGACAACTAAACGCAACATTGAATAATCATATGTTACTCTGTAATATGTTTGTAAACCTATTGGACCGAACTGCTAACTATATAATATACATGTATTTATTGTGAAAACTGCATCTGCGTTCAGGCAGTGCGCTTTGGCTGTCAGATTCCTTTGCGTTTTAGGTATGTGTGCTTTTGATTTTAATTGTACTGCTAAAATTGAAATTAGTATAACTGAAGACGTAACTGATGCGTAACAGAAAATCTCTAATTCTTGTTTTGCTGCGTTTTTTGCTAGTAAATTAATTTTTTGTGCATGTATCTATATATAGTTACCAGTAATACAGCTACTTATTTTTACCTTTAAGGGAATGTTAGTAGTGAGAACTAATTTTTATTGGCTATACAGAAGAAAGTGTATACTCTACAGTGTATATTTCCAGAAAACATGTGGAACAGTTGAATGAAAACTGAAGATGGAAAGTTAATGCGATATCTTTAAGGCTCCTAAGGAACCTTATTTTAAATAAAAATAGGTAATTATGTCTTACAAGTATAAACCTAAATTTATCTTCACCACTGATAATAGTACGAAATGACAAAAGTAACACTGTGGCGATATGTAATCAGAGTATTGTGCTCGTCCGACCAACTGTTTCTTAACGATAATGCCTACAACAATTTTACTTCGCAACGGGTGATTCGATTTAATCTAGTGTTGGATGGCCTACAAACATGATGCAAAATAGCATGCAGGCATTTCTTGCTGTTGAATACACGTATTACTCATGATACCTTACGATGAGGACGGCAACGTTACACTTGTGTAATCTGCTGGATTTCATGGGCAATGATGATGTTTGCGACGCACGAAAATTAACATCGAGTGTGTGCTATTTCGGCAAGCTCCTCTCTCCATATCGCACACACACACCTGAATTTGATTGATTGTACTGCTCATTAACGCTAGTGGCCGTCTTCGTTCTTCATGCAGAATTTCAATGTATACTTTCCCTTTCTAATGCACCCTGGAACAGGTGCTCGTTGGCTGCTTAAGTTCCTCGGTACTTCTAAATGGCATCAGAGTTCTCAGGCGCACAAATTACACAATGGGCGACCGATATGTGTTTACAGATAGCACCAAGGGAATGTGTAGACCTATCAGGTGCGGTAGTTGGAATATTTTTTTTTTCTTGTGAATTTAATAACTTCAGGCGGTTTGATTCACCATTCAGCGGTCTGTATCAGATTCGTCAAATGATGTGACAGATCGTTTCTTGTCAACCTATCTTTTAGTATGGGACTTAGTTCGTTACGAAATGACACTGTAGTTGAGACGCTGAACTCATATTCAAGAGATCTGCCGTTTTCTTTTACGTTTTCCATGGCTTCCCTAAATCTCTCAAGGCAAATTCTAAGACGGTTCTTTACGAAAGGGGGGCAGCCGACTTAATTTCGCGATCACAGCTATGTTCCGTCTATAATGAAATCTTCATTGATAGATCGTTAAACCAATCTTACTTTCTTTTCACAAAAAAGAGGGTCTGAAAGGCTTATATATGCGCTACAGAAATTTTTGTTTGCAAATGTATTGTACGTAATTTATCTGCTGGTAATAACGGCTGGAGGGATAGGGGACATATTGATCTTATGTCCCACCATCATAGTGTTGCCTTGTAGGCAGTAACAGGTCAAATGGAACAAATTTAAGGTTTAATCCAAGAGTGGTGTTTACGTCTGCGTATTGTACATGGATTTCTTCGAACTACCACGATATGTAGAGAAAATTAGTCGTAACATTAACGCCATGTTAATCGTATTATTATTGTTGTTGTTATTACTGTAAACTACTTAGAATTATGACAGCTAGTTAAAGCGTGCTCGTGGATATTTTACAGCAACTGATGAAATATGCATTATGTGTATTTATATTTTACTGCTAGATTTAGCATTGAACATCAAGCGTTGGTTACTGATACAAGAAACATGTTAAATTCAAAACAAGTTACACAATGAGTTAGCAATTCTGACAGATGTTTTGAGGAATTTTAAGATACTTGGAGGTAGTGAAAAATAATTTTTAAATATTCAGTACAAATTCCATAAATTTAACAAAGCTTTATATTTTAAGAGTCAGAAATTATCTATTAATCTATACAAATTTTGGAGGAAAAGTAAGACATTTACTGCTCCACTGTATGTATGACAATATAATGAAGTTTACTAAGTACGATAATGCAATAGTTCTCAAAATAACAACCTGTAACTCTTAAAAATCTTATTCAAGTAAGCGGCGATTAAGCGATCTGCTGTCATATACAGTTGCTATACAGTAAAAAATACGTTCGTTTATATAAAACCCGTATATTACATTTTTATGTCCGTACTAAATTCCCGTGTGTGAGATCACTGATACCATTCTGTAAAATGGCGAATTATGTCTGAATCTTTTTCTCCAAAGTTATGTTTATGCGTTTTGTTTTTAACGTACATCTAAAGAATGTGACTTACAATTTCGTACGATGCAGTGCCCCTAATGTTTGCGAAAAGTTACAATTTCATATTCGTACCTTGACTGCATTAGGAAAATCATTCAGGATACACAATTACCGGATGTTTCCCGCGGGTTGTTTGGGAATTTATGTCAACAGCAAACAGTTCATACATACGTGACATTGAAATCTGACATGCGTAATAATTAATTCCATTAGGTAAAAAACTTACAATATATGAACAACGGTAAAGATTGTTCGGTTTAATACTGATTTGCTGAAGAAGTAACTGCTGGAAGTCAGACATGCAACACACTTCTGGAAGAATCTAGAAACTGCGAAAATATTTTTTCCATTGTACTATAATACACTAATAAAAACTAAATTTTGCTTACGAAATTCGTTTGGAAAAGTTACATTAATCGTACTGCAGAACATTGTCGATGTAGAACGGTGCAAAATCAGAATCCTTTATTAAGAACGGATAAGTTTTTTTTCTTAGCAGATGCTGTAACCGGTAGCACATAAACGCGACACATATGGCCGATAAACTAAAAGCGAGTATTTGCAGAAACAACTATACCTGTACGCACTTTGGACGCTGACAGAATGTTTGACAGGACCTGTTGCATCGAATCTCCCGCCATCGCAGCTTCACCGCCGAACACTTATACGGGCGCGCATTTGGAAGTATCGCGACAGAACCGAAGAGCTGACAAAGATGTCGGCGAAGACGAGACCAAATTGAAGGCAGATAAAGAATGCGAGCTGGACTTACGAGGAGACGTCTCGGCGAGGCAGCAGCACCGGAAGGCGCAGGGGAGGAAGAGGCATCCCAGAGGAACGGCTGTGCGACCGCTGCTGGCTACACGGCAGAAAGGAAGGGAGAGAATGGCGATGCAAGGAGACAGGGCTGGTGACCTTGTAGGCTCGAATGGTCGCCGGCCGGCTCTGTTGCCAGGCAGCCGACCAGGATACCAGCTGGACGGCGCTCCGCCGTCGCCCGCCCAAATCGCGGGCCGCACAACCCTCCAAACTGAGCACTTACGGCCGCTTGTGTTTAGGTCCACCCGCCATGCGGCTACTGTCGCCGCAGCGTGGGAGGCGACGTCGCTCTTGCTAGTACCGAGCCGGGAGGAGTGGGCATCGCCGCAGATCGCGGCCGATTTCGATCATTTTCGGCGTTTATAGTAGACTGCCCTCGGGAGAGAGTTCGAGAAGAATACCGAGCGCGAGTTTATTGTTAGTAAAGGTAAAGCGGCTGTCTATCCGGAGATTGTTTTGAACTTCACATTGCTTAGGTACGGTCCTGTTGCAGTAGTTAGACCTACGTAGTGTGGCTTACGAATCGCCGAATTCGGAATTTTTCGCATCGGCAATACTACCAGAGGTGAGACGAGTAACAGAATTGTAGGCTCTAGTGGGGATCGAACCCCGTCGGATAGTCTGACGGCAGAAACAGTAACGCATCGGCAGAGCACTCGGACGAAGCAGCAGCATTGCGGCTCGCATCACAGCAAACACTGGCGTTAGAGGCGGCGGCGTTACTTACGGTGGCGCGCGGAGCTCCGGAGCGTGCGGTGCACGGGCGGCGAGTGGCTGCGTGTGGCTGGGTGCGCGGGCCCGGCGCGAGAGGAAGCCGCCACCTGCCCGCAGAGATGGCCGCGCGGCTACCACAACCGGTTTCCCCGGCTGGCCTCGGGCTGCGCTCGCCGCCGCCGCCGCCGCCGCAGCGCTGCTCGGCAACAGACGCACGCCCGCCGCGCCGCGCCGCAACAAAAACACACACAGCTGCGGCCCGGTCACTCCGCTCCGAACAAAGGAGACGTCTCCTAGCGCACCACTTTCTTCTGCTTCAAAAACCGGATACGCCGGCGCACCGCCATCCTCTACGCGTGTCGACGCGCCACTCGAAAACGCGCCCGCCGTTCCGTCCCGCAACGGTTACCGTCGTCGGAAATTGAACATCTAACATTCTAAATGTGCTAAGGTAAAGCAGTCAAAAATCCGAAGATTGGTTTGAACACCACAGTTTCTTACTAGGCATGGTCCTGTTTGGAGGTGGTATGCCGTTGCCTTCCTCCGACCTTCGAACTGACTTTCCCAGCCGGTTATAGGGGGACCTACAGTTTAACGTGGGTTCCGAACCACGGTCTAAAGGTGCTAAGGACCGAAAATAAAGTTCTGAGATATAGCACAAAAAAAACTGTATTGTTTATCGTACGAAATTAATACACACATTGCAGTGGCGTAACTAGGACTTGGCTTTAGGGGGGGGGGGGGATAGATCTGCTTGACGAGCAAAATTTTAGTCAGTTTCCAGACAGACTACCTTCTACTACTCCCGCTGAAGAAACTAATTCACTCCCATCCAATGAAAGATTATGGTAAAACAACCCAAGTTTTCAATCTTTACCTTTACTAGATTGCTGTTATACGATTTAAAAAATGTTCAAATGTTTTTTAAGCTTAAGGGACTTAACTACGGGGTCATCAGTCCCTAAACTTAAAAACTACTTATGAACTACTTACGAACTAGGACGGCACAAATATCCATGCCCGAGGGGGGATTCGAACACCCGACCGTAGTGACCGTGCAGACCGTGACCAAAAATGTTCAAATGTTTGTAAAGCTTATGGGACTTAACTACGAGGACATCAGTCCCTAAACTTACAAACTACTTATGAACTACTTACGAACTAGGACGGCACAAATATCCATGCCCGAGGGGGGATTCGAATCCCCGACCGTAGTGGCCGTGCGGACCGTGACTGAAGCGCCTCAGTCCCCTCGGCCGGCCGATTTCTTTTCTTTTCTATTTTTTCGGGTTCTGGGGGGGGGGGTTCTATCCTCCTCATCCCCCCATAGTTACGCCACTGACACATTGTATAGTAAAATGTTCAAATGTTTGTTAAGCTTATGGGACTTAACTACGGGGTCATCAGTCCCTAAACTTACAAACTACTTATGAACTACTTACGAACTAGGACGGCACAAATATCCATGCCCGAGGGAGGATTCGAACCCCCGACCGTAGTGGCCGTGCGGACCGTGACTGAAGCGCCTCAGTCCCCTCGGCCGGCCGATTTCTTTTTTTTTTTCTCTTTTTTTTCGGGTTCTGGGTGGGTTCTATCCTCCTCATCCCCCCCATAGTTACGCCACTGACACATTGTATAGTAAAATGTTCAAATGTTTGTTAAGCTTATGGGACTTAACTACGGGGTCATCAGTCCCTAAACTTACAAAATACTTATGAACTACTTACGAACTAGGACGGCACAAATATCCATGCCCGAGGGGGGATTCGAACCCCCGACCATAGTGGCCGTGCTGACCGTGACTGGAGTGCCTCAGTCACCTCGGCCACCGCGGCCGGCATTGTATAGTATTATACCGTTTATTAACATCCAGTTATTCAGTGGCGGCGGCGCTAGACGAAAACTGGTGGTCGGCGAACTCGTCTTTGCGAGGCCCCTTTCGTTTTTTCGTTAATGAAGTAAATGTTAAATGAGCTGAATTATACATCAATAATCATTATACTAAAATTCTATTAGTATAATATACGAGTATTATTGTAATGAGAAAAATTACAACACACAAACACAAATTAGAGAAACTTTTCAGCTTTTCGTCTCACTGAATTTTTTAAAGATCACATTTTAATAATAACCGTTATTTCGGCTTCAGTTGATAGTACCGACAACGCAGATAGTCTTTTTTTGGCTCATTGTGTTTTTCAAGTTAGTCTCATCAATTTTAACTTTGTGAAGCTTCTCTCGGCCGAAGGTGTACTTACTGGAACTGAGCAGGATTCTGATTGTTATATAAACATTTGGATATACTTCTTCTTTCTAAAATGTACCGAAGAAATTGTTTTGCAAGTATTTAACTAAAAATTGCATCACTACTGCACTCATACGGAAATAAATACGGATAACTACATAGCTGCCGGCCGGGAATTGCCGAGCGCACTAAAGGCGTCATACCACGGTGAGAGAGATCGCTCTCGCCGGGGGTCGAATCCCACCCTTGGGTACGATTATAGTGTTCTTCCATTAGTTAAGCTAGTGTAAATTAGATGTAGGTCGTCGCTACATAACCTAGCAGTTGGAAAGCGCCGATAAACATCAAATATATTTAAAAAAAGAAACAAAAAAACTAAAATTTTAATAATGTTTTGCGATGCCCCCACAGACGCGAGGCCGTCGGCGGTGGCCGACCCAAAATCAGAAGGGGTCTTACAAACTGCGTTATTCAGACTTAATGGGCTAAGTCCAACAAGGGTATCGAGCTGTAGCGCTTGATGAAGTATACCTAAAAATAGGAAATGAAACATTGTTAAACAAACATCTTCAGTTTGCAGCATCATTACACAAATCAGTAAAAAAACTGAAGATGGCGATGTGGTATAAAAGGTAACGTAGCAAGCAAGGGTAATTTTTTTCCAGCCGACAATCGCGGAACAAGTGGCAACACAAAGTTGTGTACGATAGAATCGTCCACAGTTTTGCCTTTCCTCAGGATGTTTACTATTCCAGGTGACGTGATTTTAATTTGTGCACCAGAACTGATGTGTAACTTCGTTGTGTTGATCACCTTATCAGCAGCAACCTGGAACTCAATAAAGTACTTTTCTTCCATTATGAGTGTTTTGAATGGGAGAGAAGGGCGTGTTGAAGTAATTACTTCTTGTAAATCATCAGGTACGTAAACTGTAACTACCTTCTTGCACTTTTCTATTAAGGCAAAATTTCTGTCAAATGTTCAAATGCTTGTAAAGCTTATGGGACTTAACTACGAGGTCAACAGTCCCTAAACTTACAAAATACTTATGAACTACTTACGAACTAGGACGGCACAAATATCCATGCCCGAGGGGGGATTCGAACCCCCGACCGTAGTGGCCGTGCAGACCGTGACTGAAGCGCCTCAGTCCCCTCGGCCACCGCGGCCGGCAAAATTTCTGTCACAAGATAGGAAACTGGGGCCTGAAACCAGATACTTTTAGACCAAGTAGACCACAAGCCACTGCGAACATGTACACATATATAAGTACACGGTATTTATTTTGTCCACAGCAGTTGTCACTCCAAATCACAAGTTTCTTTTTATTACCAGTTACACTGACAGAACTTTTAGTGCAATTCAAGACATGGAACAGACATGATGCTATGCTGTTAGCTCCTCGAGACCCTACACCATCATGCCATAAACATTATTGCTTCACTGTTGTCATGAGCATGAACACTGAAGCTGATTGTCGAGCACATTTAGAACGAAGAAGGCTGTGCAGCTAACAACAATGCTATCTGTCGGTGACTGTAAGAACCTGTTACATTTGTCATATGATTAAGCGCTTTTAGTATAATATACTTGCACTGATGTAGCACCTTTAGAGCGAAAAAAATACAATTTTGAAAAAATGGTACTTAGCACATTTAGAATGTTAGGTCTTCAATTGATCTCGAAAACGACGATAAAAAAATAAAATAAATAAAGATCCACTGCTCCGGAGAACCGTTAAATATCTAGTGGGGGCGCGGGTAGACGTTTCTCCGATACAGTTCGAGAAAACTAAAGTGATGCTCGGGGCTGTATTTGCTGCAACAATGCCGCCCCCCCGCCCATGTAACATGACGTGTGCGGACTGGCAACGTCTTTACGGCGTAAGACGCTACTGGGCACTGAATTGAATCAATGGGAAAAAGTGAAAATGTTTGTCAGGCCGGGATTCGAACCGTGGTCTCCCGTTTATTACGCGGTTGCGCCGAATACTACACCACCAGCACAAGGTTGCGTGAACTACATCTACATACCTGCCAACTCTCCCGATTTAGGCAGGAGTCTCCTGATTTTTCACGTTTTCTCCCGCCTCCTGATTTTGGCATTATTTCTCCTGATTTTTGGCTTATATCCTGAAACCCAAGATTCGTCTTTTGGCCAATGGTCAAAAGTCCTTTGTTCATTTATCTCTCTAATCTAAATACGTATAGAAATCAGGAGTTGCGCGTGACTTGTATAACGATTATTTCTGCTCTTTCCGCCTATTTGCAAATACGCTTGTAGTGTTTCGATGTGCTCTTTTTGAATGTTTTGTTCTGTCATTGTACACAAGTGAAATCACTTCAGTTGTTTTTAATCGATGGAAACCCTTTGAGTGGATAGTTAGGATCGTCAGTTTCATACGCGAATTGCAGAAAGTCAACTTTTGTGTAAACAGCTAGTCTACGTGACTATGAGATTTCAATTTTGTGGTATGTGTTCTAGGATGGCAAAAACTATGATCCCTTTTTTAAGCAGTTTTCGGAACATTATTTGTATTTTGTACTTTGATGTGATATTTCCACATCAGATGGTGGAAAAAGCGATGTACGTGCAAAGAAAAAGTGTGAGAGTAACAGTAAAAGACTGAAATTGCTGAGAAAAGTGAAAGTGATCATGTGATACATGCAGAGTGCTTATTTGCATTGTTTATTTTAGAGTACTGTTTACCACTTCAATGCGATGAACATGTGGGCCACTTGTTTTATAAAATGTTCCCTGGTAGCAGTATAGCACAAAAATACAGCTGTAAACGTTTCTGATTTAAAAAAAAAAAAAAAAAAAAAAAAAAAAAAAAAAAAAAAAAAAAAAAAAAAACTATCAATCACTTTATCTGGACTGGCTACAAATAAAGATGTATTCAACATTTGGATTAATGCAAGTGTCTTTTAGTAGTCATTATGTAGTGTTGTGAGATGACAGGAAAAGGCTAAAATCAGTTATCTTAAGGTTTATATTAAAAGTGCGCTGCAGTTTTTGATAGAACGTGTCTCCTGATTTTTTGAAGTCTCTCCCGATTTTTTTAAACTGGATCTCCTTATTTTTAAGTTTTGAAAGTTGGCAGGTATGCATCTACATCTACATCTACATAGATACTCTGCAAATCACATTTAAGTGCCTGGCAGAGGGTTCATTAACCACTTTCATAACTTTTCTCTACCGTTCCATTCTCTAATAGCGCGCGGGAAGAAAGAACACCTAAATCGTTCCGTTTTCGATCTGATTTCTCTTATTTTATTGGGATGGTCATGTCTCCCTAAGTAGGTGGGTGCTAGCAAAATATTTTCACATTCATAAGTAAAAGTCGGTGAGTGAAACTTCGCAAACAGATCACGCCGCAATGAATAACGTCTTTCTTTTAATGATTTCCACCCCAATACGTGCAACATTTCCGTGACGCTTCCCCCCCCCCCCCCCCCGTAACGCGATAAAACAAAACGAGCTGCCCTTCTCTGAACCTTATCAATATCTTCCGTCAGTCCCACCTGGTGAGGGTACCACAAGGGGCAACAGTACTCCAGGAGAGGACGCACAAGTGTGATGTAGGCAGTCTCTTTGGTGGAGCTGGTGCATCTTCGAAGCGTTCTGCCAATGAAACGTAACCTTTGATTCGCCTTCCCCACAATATTTTCTGTGTGTTCTCTCCAGTTAAAGTTGTTCGTAATTGTAACTCCTAGGTATTTGGTAGAATTTACGATCTTAAGGTTTGACTGATTTATCGCGTAATTGAAGTTCAGTGGATTTCTTTTAGTGGTCATGTGTATTACTTCACACTTTTCTTTATTTACTGCCAATTGCCCATTTTCGCACCAAGTAGAAATTTTGTTTAAATCGCTTTGCAGTTGCTTTTGATCCTCTGTTGACTTCACTAACCGATAAACGACAGCATCATCCGCGAACAGTCTAAGGGAGCTATTCAGATTGTCTCCTAAATCGTTTATAAACACGAGGAAGAGTAGGGGACCTATAACGCTTCCCTGTGGAACGCCAGATATCACTTCTGTTTTACTCGATGACTTACCGTCAATTACAACGAACTGTGTCCTTTCTGATAGGAAATCGTGAATCCAATCACACAATTGGGAAGATATTCCATAAGCACGCAATTTCATTAGAAGCCGCTTGTGGGGTACAGTATCAAAAGCCTTCCGGAAATCCAGAAATATGGAATCGATTTGAGATCCCTTGTCGATGGCACTTAACACTTCATGTGAATAAAGGGCAAGCTGTGTTTCGCAAGAGCGATACTTTCTGAATCCGTTAATAGGTCGTTCTCTTCGAGGTAGTTCATAATATTCGAACAAAGTATATGTTCCAAAATCCTACTGCAAATCGACGTCAATGAGATAGGCCTGTAATTTTGGGGATCACTCCTATTGCCTTTCTTGAATATTGGAGTAACTTGGGCAACTTTCCAGTCTTTGGGTACAGATCTTTCGCTGAGTGATCGGTTGTAAATGATAGCTAAGTACGGAGCAATTGCATCAGCATACTCTGAGAGGAATCTAGTTGGTATACAATCTGGCCCGGAAGATTTGTTTTTGTTTAGTGACTTAAATTGTTTTACTACTCCAGGAACATCTACTTCGCATGCTGGCATCTGTACTTGGATTGAATACTGGAGTGTTCACTTCGTCTTCTTTGGTGAACGAATTTCGGAAAGCTGTGTTTAGTAATTCTGCCTTAGCAGTACTGACGTCGGTACTATTACCATTGCTATCGCGTAGTAAAGGTATTTTTTGTGTTTTGCCGCTTAGTGTACTTCACATATGACCGGAATTTCTTTGGATTTTCTGCAAGATTACGAGACAGGATTACGTTGTGGTAACTACTATAGGCTTCTCGCATTGATGTCCGCGCTAGGTTGAGTGTTTCAGTAAAAGATTGCCAGTCTTGTGGATTCTGTGTCTTTTTAAATTTTGCATGCGTTTTTCTTTGTTTCTGCAACAGTGATCTGACCTGTTTTGTGTACCACGGGGGTTCGGCCCCCTCTTTTATTAATTTATTTGGTATAAATCTCTCGATTGCTACTTATATTATGTCTTTGAAAGTAAGCCACAACTGATCTACACTCGCATTTTTAGTTTTGAAAGACTAGAGATTATCACTCAGGAAAGCGTGAAGCGAATTTTTATCTGTTTTATTGAATAGATATATTTTTCGTTTATTTTTTGTGCATTAGGGAATTTCGACATTCAGTCTCGCTACTACAACTCGATGTTCGCTAATCCCTGTATTTGTTTTGATGCTCTTTACTATCTCCGGATTATTTGTTGCTAGGAGATCAAGGGTATTTTCGCAACCACTTACTATTCTAGTGGGTTCATGAACTAACTGTTCGAAGTAGTTTTCAGAAAAAGCATTCAGAACTAGTTCGGACGATGTTTTATATTTGCCGCCGGTTTTGAATACGTAATTATGCCAACATATCGAGGGTAAATTAAAGTCGCCACCGATTATAACAGTATGCTTCGGATACCTATTTGAAATGTGATTCAAGCTTTCTTTGAACATTTCGGCAACCGCATCGTCTGAGTCAGGGGGGCGATAAAAAGATCCAATTATTAATTTATTCCGGTTGTCAGGTATAACCTCTACCCAGACCAACTCACAGAAAGTATCTGTCTCAATTTCGCTGCAGGATAAACCGTTTGTAACGCAATAAACACACCACCCCCTTTTTTATTTATTCTATCCTTTCTGAAGACCGTTTGGCCCTTTGAAAAAATTTCGGCCGAACTTATCTCAGTCGTCAGCCAGCTTTCAGAACCTATAACGATATGTGCCTCAGTACTTTCTATCAGCGCTTGGAGCTCTGGAACTTTCCCAATACAGCTACGACAATTTACAATTGTTATACCAATGGTTTCTAGATCGGCTTTCTTCCTGTGTCTGACCTGCCCCCTTTGAGACTGAAACCCATTTTGTGTATTCCCGAGGCCCTCTAACCTAAAAAACCGCCCAGTCCACGCTACACAGCCCCGCTACCCGTGTAGCCGCTTCCTGAGTATAGTGGACTCAACATATATACTCAACATATATACTCCGCAATCCACCATAAAGTGCGTGGCGGACGGTACACTGTACCATTACTAGGCATCTTATTTCCTGTTCCACTCCCAAACACAACGAGGGAAAAAAGAATATTTATATGCCTCCGTACGAGCCCTAATTTCTCTTATCTTGTCTTTGTGACCATTACACGAAATGTAAGTAGGCGGCAGGAAGACCGTTCTACACTCAGCTTCAAATTCCGGCCCTCTAAATTTCTTTAACAGAATTTCTGGAAAAGAACGTCGTCCGTGACACTCGCGTACTGGTTGAACCTACCAGTAGCGAACCTAGCTGAACTGCTTCTATGTCTTCCTTTAAACTCATCTGATGCGGGTCCCAACCACTTGAGCAATACTCAAGAAGTTGTCGTATAAGCGTTTTATACGCGATCTCCTTTACAGATGAAATACATCTTCCCCAAATTCTCCAAATAAACCGAAGTCGGCTGTCCGCCTTACTCACAAACTCTCCTTACATGTTCGTTCCATTCGAACATTATGGGCTTGTTTTTCCTACTCATGTGCATCCCCTCACATTTTTCTACATTTCGAGTTAGCTGCCGTTCTTCACACCAACTAAAAATTTTGTCCAAATCATTCTGTATGCTATTACAGTCAATTAAAGACGACACCCTCCTATACACCACAGCATCATCAGCACACAGCCGCAAATTACAAGTTACTCTGTCCATCAGATCATTTATATAGACAGAAATTAATAGCGGTCCTACCGCACTCCCCTGGGGCACGAATGACGATACACTCGGCTCTGATGAACACTCGCCGTCGAGAACAACGTACTGCTTTCTATTACTAAAGAAGTCTTCCAGCCAGTCACAAATCTCTGAACCTATTCCATATGCTCGTATCTTCGTTAGAATTCTGCAGTGTGGCACTGCCTCAAATGCCTTTTGAAATGGAGAAAAACACAATCTCAAATGTTCAAATGTTTGTAAATCTATCGGACCAAACTGCGTGGTCATCAGCCCGTAGCTTAGAAACTACTTAAACCTAGGTAAACTAACCTAAGTACAACACACACACACATGCCCCAGGGAGGTCTCGAACCTCCACGGCGAGCAACCGCGCGCTCCGCAGCGAGACGCTTTAGACCGCTCGGCTACTCCACCGCGGCAAAACACAATCTGCCTGCTGCCCTTCATCCATGGCTCACAAGATGTCATGTGATAAAAGGGCAAGCTAAGTTTCACATAAACGATGTTTCCTAAATCCGTGTTGATTCATAGAAAGAAACTTTTCCGTTTCAAGGAAGATTCCCGTTGAAGTTCTAGCCTGGTATGTATCCACGCTGAAGGATAGCTGGCCCGCGTATGTATTTATGTCATGCTTATGTTAGCCCATCACCTCTTTCCCCCTCTGCGCTTTACAGTTTTGTTTTCATGCAGCTAAATCCTTACGACAGAGAGAGGGAGCGCGCAGTGGCTAACACACTGGACTCTCATTCGGAAGGACGGCGGTTCAAATCCGCCTCCGGCCATCCAGATTTAGGTTTTCCTTGATTTTCCCAAATCAGTGTTTTTCAACCTGTGGGTCGCGACCCCTCTGGGGGTTGCTCGGGGGGTCTCCGACACAGGAGGAAGTACTTGAACCATAAAATAATTAGCGGTTCAGTAATACAAAGACGAATACCTAAGTGACATTTATTTAATGTTAAAATTACGGAGTTTATTGTGGAACATTCATTATGAACTGAATAGATCGTAGACTGCTTTATAACGCAGTGTGTTAATGACGAATAAGAGGGAAATCTGAAAACTATTTTCAGGAGCCAAGTAAAAAGACCATGATACATTAAGTTATTATCAAAAATAAAAAAAAAGTTCTACTTCTTTACTAATTTTCTAAACAGTGGGACCCTTCTTAATGAGCATAATTTGGTTCTGAGTCTTGTCTCAAATGCAGAACACTCGTTAAGCAAAATATGTCTGAGGTAAAACGTGTGTAAATGGGATAATGTGCTCCACTCCGAAAAATATTCACACAAAACTTAGTCCAACAATTTAAAAGAATGCTGAAACAAAAGAAAGAAAATTCGTTCCTTTCAGATAACAGTTTTATTAAGGGTCGTAAGGAGGGGTAGGGAGGCGCCAGAATATTTTTATTTGGAAGGGGGTTGCATATTCGAAATACACTCCTGGACATTAAAATTGCTACACCACAAAGATGACGTGCTACAGACGCGAAATTTAACCGACAGGAAGAAGATGCTGTGATATGCAAATGATTTGCTTTTCAGAGCATTCACACAAGGTTCGCACTGGTGGCGTCACTTACAACGTGCTGATATGAGGAAAGTTTCCAACCGATTTCTCATACACAAACAGCAGTTGACCGGCGTTGCCTGGTGAAACGTTGTTGTGATGCCTCGTGTAAGGAGCAGAAATGCGTGCCATCACATTTCCGACTTTGATAAAGGTCGGATTGTAGCCTATCGCGATTGCGGTTTATCGTATCGCGACATTGCTGCTCGCACTGGTCACGATCCAATGACTGTTCGCAGAATATGGAATCGGTGGGTTCAGGAGGGCAATACAGAACGCCGTGCTGGATCCCAACGCCCTCGTATCACTAGCAATCGAGATGACTGGCGTCTTATCCGCATGGCTGTACCGGTTCGTGCAGCCACGTCTCGATCCCCGAGTCAACAGATGGGGACGTTTGCAAGACAACAACCATCTGCACGAACAGTTCGACGACGTTTGCAGCAGCATGGACTATCAGCTCGGAGACTATGGCTTCGGTTACCTTTGACGCTGCATCACAGACAGAAGTGCCTGCGATGGTGTACGCATCGACGAACCTGGCTGCACGAATGGCAAAACGTCATGTTTTCGAATGAATCCAGGTTCTGTTTACAGCATCATGATGGTCGCATCCGTGTTTGGCGACTTCGCGGTGAACGCGCATTGGAAGCGTGTATTCGTCATCGCCATACTGGCGTATCACCCGGCGTATTGGTTTGGGGTGCCATTTGTTACACCTCTCGGTCACCTCTTGTTCGCATCGACGGCACTTTGAACAGTGGCCGTTACATTTCAGATGTGTTACGACCCGTGGCTCTACCCTTCATTCGATGCCTACGAAACCGTTCATTTCAGCAGGATAATGCACGACCGCATGTTGCAGGTCCTGTACGGGCCTTTCTGGATACGGAAAATGTTCGACTACTGCCCTGGCCAGCACATTCTCCAGATCTCTCACCCATTGAAAACGTCTGGTCAATTGTGCCGAGCAACTAGCTCGTTACAATACGCCAGTCACTACTCTTGGTGGACTGTGGTATCGTGTTGAAGCTGCATGGGCATCTGCACATGTATACGCCATCCAAGCTCTGTCTGACTCAATGCCCAGGCGTATCAAGGGCGTTATTACGGCCAGAAGTGATGTTCTGGGTACTGATTTCTCAGGATCTGTGCATCCAAATTGCGTGAAAATGTAATCACATGTCAGTTCTAGTATAATATATTTGTCCAATGAATACCAGTTTATCATGTGTATTTCTTCTTGGTGTAGCAATTGTAATGGCCAGTAGTGTAGTTGAAAATCACACTGCCCTAAATTCAATGATTTCTGTATTAATACTTTGCACTAAACCGCAAAATATGTATTTTAAAATTTTTGATCGAACAATTGTTTTTTTGTTTGTTTTTTTGTTTTTTAAATGTCGCATATTTCATGCACAACGTACACGTTTGTATCGAGGTATATTGTTACTTGGCACGTTATTTTGTTGATAGTAACAATGTCAGATTAATAATGCCAGCATAATCTTCGATACAGCATCAAAGATAAGGCAGTTCACTGCTGAAATAAATTATCACCAACCAAACTCACGCTCGCACTCACAGCCACCTACAGACGGCAACGTAAAAAATGTTCAAATGTTTGTAATCCTATGGAACCAAAGTACGTTGGTCATCAGTCCCTAGTCTTACAAACTACTTAAACTAAGTTAAACTAACCTAAGGACAACACACACATCCATTCCCGAGGAAGGATTCGAACCTCCGACGCGGGAGACCGCGCGATCCGCAACGTGGCGCTCGAGACCGCTCGGCTACTCCTGCGCGGCGACGGCAGCGTAACACTACCTCCAACTCGCATTGATTAATGCCTCTGAAGTGATTACACACCTTACAACATGGGATAATGTCGTACTAGAAGCATGTTGTTCATCAACAACAATGAGACTTTAGGGACTGATACACCACAGTATAAATCAGCTTTTCATACGATATGCAGGAACAACACTGGGAACGAAAGGGTTAACAAAAAATGCGAGCGTGAGCTCTGTCTCTAAAGATCACGCTGTTGACGGGAAGTTAAGCCATAGTTTTCCTTCCCTTTTAAATCCTTATCACGTCATATCTCCTGAATAATATGCCCAGCAATAATATAGTTTTCCGGATAGAAGGGAACTGTGAAATGTGTTGCGAATAGTAAAGATGTAATAAATTACAGCAGCGCGGGAATAGCCGCGCGCGCTAAGTTGCCTTGCTGCAGTATGCGCTGCCCTTCCCCGTCGGAGGTTCGAGTCTTCTCCAGGGCATGGGTGTGTGTGTTTTTCTTAGCATAAGTTAGTTTAAGTAGATGTCTAGGGACCGATGGCCACTGCAGTTTGCTCCCACTGCTTTACAAACATTTGATATAAATAAATTACAACCGCACTCGTGATGTTTATGACTTCATAGCTCCTGAACAATGTGGCGTACTATAATTTCCAGGATACATTCTATGGTATATGTGCATACTGTCTGTAGAATGTCTCACGATTACATTTAGTGGTGTTGAAGTAATAAATTGTAATGTCATTACGAATACTGTGCTGTGGCAGCTCTATGATCTGCTTTGACGGATGTTTTTGCTGCATGGATATCCAGACCCTCGTCTGCAGGTGCGAGAATGATCACGTGACCATTACAACCAACATCACTGTGCATCTGAAGCAGCACGGCCAACGTACGTGGCAGTTATCCGAAAGGACCATCCTGCCGCTTGGAAGGTCACAGTTTGACCCATTTCAGAATCCCTCAGTTGACTGTGGGTCGTACGAGTTCGTGTTCGTAGCATGCGCCTGTTTGTCTCAGAAGTTGATATCACGCTCAGGATTGTGGCTGTTATTAAATGGTACACACAATGGGAGCTGTGTCTCTACGCTATCTGTTGGCAGACGAGTATCACCCAGGCTGGCTGGCATCGCCGTCATCCGATCAAAATCGACATTGTCGTCTCAAATGTACTGTTTGCTTTTCTAGCATTGTATGTTCAAAATTAGTTGCCTGTCCCAGCCAAGTCCTACATTGCGCATCGTTTTAAACAACTTCCAGTCTACCATATTAACTGATTTTTCTAGGTCATTAATGCAGTATATGTTTTTTTATGTTTACTTCGAAACCCCTTTCCAATAGTGACTTATTTATTATCCCGTTCCTTTCCCTGCTCTGAATCTAAATTGATCATTGGTTAACAAGGAGACGTTCCGGTCAAGGTAATTACGTTTTGGATTGAGACTTCGCATGTTAGTAGTACACGTCAAGGTTGTCGACTCATAGAAGTTTTAAAGCGCATTACCCAGAGCGTTCCGAGAAAAGGGGGCTCTAAAGTTTAAGCGCAACTCATATGCACCTTATCAGTGGCGAATATAACATATATTTTCGGGAGGGGCCAAGATTAAGTTAATGTAAAGATAAGTAACTTTAAGTAGACACCCCATGATATTTTGATTCAGTTTCGCTGCTCATATTTAGAGACTAATTTGCGCTGAAGCCCCTTTTACTTCAATGAGATCAACCTTTTCGTTGTTGACATTAAATCATAAAAAATATATCTATTAAATAAACTGGCACAAAATTCACACCACTAACACCCTACTCTCGTCACCGATGACTGTCTACAACGGCGATGGCTTCACGCATCATTTATAAAAATAATTCAGATACCGTACTGATTTTCTTCTCTATATTTATCATTTTGGAGGGGGTTAGGTCCCTTGGCCCCTCCATTATATACGCCACTGCATCTTATGTGGGGAGGCAGCGCACAACCGTACCATCCTTTTGTCGAAGCCGTTCACGACACTTTCAACAATCCCGCCACCTTTATCTCCGTTGTGGATAAAGCTAGAAGACTGAAGTTTCGGTGACCAAGAGTATCTACTGTAACTAGCTTTTTTGCCAAATTATACTATTCTATACCTTGTTATTGATGTTGTGGTCTTCAGTCCGCAGACTGGTTTGATGCAGCTCTCCACGCTACCCTGTCCTGTGAAAGTCTCTTCATCTGAGAATACGTTCGGCAACATACATCCTTTTGAATCTGCTTACAATATTCGTCCCTCGGTCTCCCTCTACGAATTTTATCCCACACGCTTCCTTCTAATGCTAAGTTGACAATTCCTTGATGTCTCAGAATGTGTCCAACCAATCTATCCCTTCTCTTAGTCAGAATATGCCAGAATCTCCCCGATTCGGTTAAGCACCTCCTCATTTGTTACGTGATCTACCCATCTAATTTTCATCATTCGTCTGTAGCACCACATTTCAAAAGCTTCTATCATCTTCTTATCTGAACTCCTTATCGTCCACGTTTCACTCCCATACAGTACTACACTCCAGACAAATGCTTTCAGAAAGGACTTCCTAACATTTAAATTAATGTTGGATGTTAATAAATTTCGCTTCTTCAGAAACTCTTTTCTTCCCATAGCCATTCTGCATTTTATATCTTCTTTACTTCGGCCTTCAGAAGTTATCTTGCTACCCAAATAACAGAAATCATCTACTACTTATATTGTTTCATTACCTAATCTAATTCCTTCATCATCGCCTGATTTTCTGACATTCCATTCCATTACCTTTGTTTTGATCTTGTTAATGTTCATCTTATATCTTCCTTTCAAGACACTGCCCACTCCATTCAATTGCTCTTCCAGATCCTTTGCGGTCTCTGACAGAATTACTATGTCATCGGCAAACCGCAATGTTTTTATTTCTTCTCCCTGCACTTTAATGCCCTCTCCAAATTTCTCCTTCCATTCCTTCACTGCCTGCTCAATGTGCAGATTGAACAACATTGGGGAAAGGCTATATGCCTGTCTTACTCCCTTCCCAACCTCTGCGTCCCTTTCTTGCCCTTCCGACTCTAATAACCGCTGTCTGGCTTTGGATAGGTTGAATATAACTCTTCGCTCACTATATTTTACCCCTGCTATCTTCAGAATTTGAAAGAGTATATTCCAGTCCACAGTATCAAAAGCTTTCTCCAAATCGACAAACGCTAAAAACGTAGGTTTTCCTTTCCTTAGCCTATCTTCTAAGGTAAGTTGTAATGTGAGTATTGCCTCCCGTGTTCCTACATTTCTCCAAATCCAAACGTTTAGGGCGATGTGAACAATTTTATATGAATTATTTTAAAATATAGTTTCCTGCTTGTAAGTAAGAATGCCCAAAAAAGCGCGTGGGTGATACTCTATAAACACTACCGCGTTGTTCCTATAACTGTATGTTGTACAGTTTCATGTGAAATATCTGAAAACAATTTCTTTTTGCTACAAAATCCAGAACAATCCCACAATTTCCACATTTCACAGTAAAGTACTCATCTATACAAAACCTGTATATTTATTTTGGTCCATGGTCTGGCAAGTGGCAATAATTGTGAGACCTGTGACATTATACATCATTCACTGGTACAGAAGGTGCGGTTTCCTTCTTCTTCTGGACTGGTTTCGAATTTAGTAGTGGACTACCAGGCCTCCTCATCCCAACAAACACCAGTCCATTTGCAGTGTCCATTTGCATAAGAAAACATCTTCATTTGCATAAGAAATCATCTTCAAGGCTTCCTCTTTCCCTTGATAAGCAGTTTCCCACGTATCAGAAAAAAATATCGTCATAAAATGGAAAGAAACTGGTAACCCGGTAACTAATGGTCGTAGTGTCGGCTAAAAATTATGATTATTGCGTAACTTTTCGCGGAAGACAATGAAACATCTTTGAATGTGAGAGCTTAAATGTTGGTTTGAAGCACTATTGTCCATCCAGTGACGAAAATTGAAACATGTAGCAGAAAACCACGCTCAATTTGGATGTTGCTTGAGAGCAACATTGCCAAATAAAGGGTTAATGACATCTAGCACCAGGCTAGAGAACGAAGAATAAATTAAATATTTGACTACCGGTATTTATTTTTGGACACATGGCGATTTCCGAGTTTGTCGATACTTCACAGGATATGCAACAGTTAATAATAAAATACTGATTTACAAACAATCCACTGTAGTTCGTTTCTCAAATGGGTAAAGCCCCTGAACCAAGTACATAGACAGAGATGAACATTTATGTATCTGAGATGTGGCTATAGACTTTTTCATTGCTAAGATATAGCTTAAATTACTTCAAATGGAACCCGCACCAATGACATCTACATTCTCGCCTGTCAAAAATTATTAGTTGTTTTTTTAATGAAATTATAATTATTTCAAACGAGGTGGTTAGCAGTAATACATATTTGTATACGTATACGTGCAGTCAAAACTAAATTTGAAATTATGAAATGAAATCTCCATTAGGAGTGGTGTACACCACGACCATCAAATGATAAATATAAAAAGAAATTTCAACATTGGTCGTAAATTACTATTTATTTTTTATTGTAAATCGATTTCGAATATGGAATCGTCATCCTCAGTGCAACATACAAGATCGAATTGATACATTTCTGGTGTTACATGTCAAGCCCCAAGGCATAGCTACAAGATATTCCAGAGTGCCAAATCATGACTCACTCTGGAATATCTTGTAGCTATCCCTTGGGGCTTGACATGTAACACCAGAAATGTATCAATTCGATAGTGCGTGTTGCACTGAGGATGACTATTCCATAGTCGAAATCGATTTGCATTAAAAAAAATAATGTTAATTTACGACCAATGCTGAAATTTCCTTTGAAATTTGAAATTATTAATAGAGCTTTTGTTCACGGCGAACAGTTTCCAATATGTGTAGGCTATGCTGTTACCATCTACAAGCCATGGACTAAGTGTAAACAATGCACTGACGGACAAGAGTTCTTCATTGTTCACATGGGGACAAGCGTACGTAGCGCTTTGCAGAGTGACAAGTGCGGGCGGGTTACATGTTATTAACGTCAAATTCATTAATATCAAAGCTCAAGATTCGGTAATCGCAGAATGCAATCAACTTAGAAGCACTTACAATTATTTTTATAGGATAATTCTCTTAACCCATTAATGCCCACAATAGACACATGTTTTTATTTCGCATTGTTACCACTAGATGGAATGGTGTAGCTTGTCTACAGCTGTTTCCCTGTACAGTCCGTGGGTGCCGCTCCACAACAATGGCTGTTTTCAGTGTCACAAAAATACCATTATTGTGCAGTTAGCAAGTTTCTCTTAGTGCTACTCTGAACCGGCAAGAACGTGTGCGACACGTAAGAATTTTATTTTGTACTGAAGCTGCTTGTATTGATATAAATGTTTTCTAGTTTTAGTATTAGCACAAATTAATAATTGAGCATGATGTTGCTTCTAGCTGTAAAATCTTTATCTTGGTGTGTATAGAATAACAGTTTGTCGTATGATATATAATACAATGTAAGGCTAACACTATTTTTAAACCTAAGTCGGGAAACATTTATTTTTCTACTTCTCCAGTAAAATAACAGATGAAATTTTCTCCTGAGGTCATTGTGCTAGAGTCTTACGTAGTATGTATTATCGATAGGCCACATAATTACTATTATAGTCCTAGCAATTCCCATAGTACAGAAGTGATTCTACAACTACTTGAGAATCTCAGTAATACCGATAGTATGTTCAGTGAAAGAGATAGAGC
Organism: Locusta migratoria; assembly: GCA_026315105.1. NCBI lineage: Eukaryota > Metazoa > Arthropoda > Insecta > Orthoptera > Acrididae > Locusta > Locusta migratoria. The sequence continues at coordinate 219,940,504 of CM048755.1, forward strand.
TGATTAGCTGGATTTAGTTCTCCTTCCACCAGGTCAGGGAAATGATTCCGCTTGCGAGGATACTCCTAGTGACGATAAAAGACTCATTAGTGTAGGTGACACTGGAAAAGAGTTCTTTTGCAGCCAATTGGAGTACGAGCCACTTTAGAAGGAAACAGAAACGATGTTATTGTACAGCCTATGAGAGATAACAACATACCAGAACTATCAAGGAAATATGAAACAATACAACGGAAATGGATGGCAAAGCAACTGAAAACGCGGAATGTTGGCAGTTTAGAAGATTTCACAGTTAATGTATCAGAGCTTTTTCTTGTAGCTAAACTGAAGCAGTCTTATAAGATGCCTTTAGATACAAAGCATAAGTTTCTTTCAGTTCCAGGGAAATATTGTACTGTCTCGACTGACATCGACAGTGATGGATAAACCGCGATGGTCCGTGCCAAATTCCAGGAAAGGTGTACCCAATGAAATCTGCAGAGACGACGGTGGACCCTTGGTGGACAAATTTCTTACGCAAAGGAGATGTAAACATGATAGAAAGTGCACCAAATTTCGTTGCATAAAATATAATGTTGATCTTCACCCAGATTCTTGTTTCTCGTAGCATCACAGGTAAAAACTGTCAAAAATGCAGAACATATCGCTGATGTAATGTGACGTTGGACTTTATCTAGTTAGTTTTATTTTACCAGTACCATTAATGACTGAACAGTGAATTGTAAGAACAGTAATGTAACAGTTTTTATGAATACAATTAGATTTATCATTGTTTTGTTGGTACATAAATGTAAATGCCTATCGTATGTTTTGTCAAACGTGAATTAAAATAATGTGAAAATTAAAACAATAATGTTTTAGTCATTGATACATGCTACTACCCTTAAAAGACGAACTATGACTTAATTTCATTAAGGTCAAAAACAAAAAAATAGTTTTCGACATTAATGGGCTGTTATAATTGTCCTGATACTAGGCGCAAGACTGTAAGACAAAGCTTCTTTTTAAGGACTAAGATAATTAATTTTGCATTACCAACCTTTTTTATGAAATGAACTGATTATTCAATAAATACCATATGGAATAACAACTACAACTTTCCGTTGTGCAGGAAAATATACATTTCCGCAACTTTCATGTATTCTGAAGTTCCCAAACTGATGTGAAATACAACACTAATTTGTTGAGATATTTATATATGATCCAGCACACGGTGCAGTACGTGTGATGATGAACGTTTTGAACATTAACAATATAATCGACTATCCAGACTTCCCAAATATTGTTACATCACCTCTGAGATAAACCAAAAGAGACAGGGAAAGGGTTTTAGGAACATCCGTGACTGATGTACAGAAAATGGTATCCAAGCTGAAACAAAGGACTACCTTCAAAACGAAATTAAATTCCACCAAAAACATAAAATGTACAACTATGCAAGTATCGCAACGAATTACTTCCACCATAAAAAGTTGTGAGGCCCAATGGGAAACCAAGTTGGTTATTTTAACCCCCTTGTCCTAATTTCTTATCAATTATCTGATGAATATTATACATCTTTAATTCTATAATAAATATGACTTGGCAGTTGCATGGCAACAGAAACTGTTATTTAAAATACTTTACGCATATGTGAGTGTACTTCATTCTTATGCGATTACATTTGGTTACATAATGGAATGAAAGTTGTCGTTATGACAATATGTCGATGTGCAGTTGTCATTATATTATAGTGCGATTGCCAAGTAATTATATTTTTATTGAAATAAAGATGTATAATATTGATATAGTCGCTATAAATGTTGGTAGATAACTAATTAGGTAACAAATTATTACAAGGTGTTGAATACATGGTTCCAAGAACACTAACTAAAATAATCGACTTGGTTTCCCGTGAGATCTCACAAAATTTTACGCTGGAAGGAATTCGTCACGAGACTTGCATTTTTGTTAAGTTTTGATGTACTAGTCAGTGAGGCCTGCACGTTAAAAGGCGAAATAGGTTAGGCAGTAACGAGTTAGACTGTCATCTGGATGACGAAGTTTCAAATCTACCTGCCGCAAACATTTTATTTTTGTTCTAACACTTTTTAAATAAAATTAATGGTATACAATATTATCATCTGCATTATCAAGAACTTTATTAATGAAATGACGGTTGCAGATAATTAAAATTTTAATTGCAATATTTCCTTTTTAAAAGTCGAATAATTCCAAATGCATTTTGCAATTAATGTAGGTAGATTAAAGCGATAAATGGTATTGTCAAAACAATTTTATTACAAAATTAGGCGATTTTGTAAGCTATGGAAAGATTATAAATATTCGTCGTAATTTCGAGGAACCAGTTTCTTCAAGGAAAAGCAAATTATAGCTATTGCTTGTCCTATAGTATGTATACAAACAGGCAGACGGTCAGGAAGATCCAATAATTAATAAAATAAAAAATTTCCCTTGGAGGTAGGCTCCAACAGGGATCGTCAGATGACAGGCGAACTCGCTACCAGTTTTTTGTGGATGTTTTATATTGACTATAAAGAGACACGTGTTTCGGCTTTTTGCTAGATAACTGTGTTTTTGAAAAAAAATCAAGATCAAAGTTGATGGCGGAAAATCTTGTTTTCAATGCTATAATCGAAAGATCGTCTAAAGATGAACATTTTTTTACTAGTATGTATGGGGTCAGTAGGTAATGAAGTTGGAGTAATTAACGTTTTTGTATTTTGATGCTGCAGCTTGGGTACTCGTAAACATGAGCGACTTCCCGAGCGCTGTCGCAGGTCGAGCGGTCCAAGGCTTGGACTGACAGACCATTGACGCTGCGCACGGTGTATCAGCGCGCTCGATCAGAGTGCGTAGCGCCCTCTTTAATTAAAAAAAGTAAATAAATAAAAAATTAAAAAAAAACTGAGCAAATACTTAACAAACAACCCAGAACGAACATGAACAAACGATCACAAAGCATCGATCTACCTGAAATGTTGGGGAGGGGGAGGGGCGAAGTGGTCAGAGGATCGGACTGTCAAACCGTGGAACAAGGTTCGAACCTCCATCATGCCATTTTTTTTTAGATTTTTTGATTATTTGATAATATTCTCATATTTGTACTACCTTTTCTTGCCTTTTTTTAAAGTAGTGGATCGGGAAGTGTGCTTAATATTCAGTTAATTGCGTTATCTGTTTACAGATGTTTTGTTTGTGATACACAGTCTAAAAACAATAAAAAATAAGAAATAAATAGAATAAAATGAAAAACTTCTAAAGTATATTATTACGTAATTGCAATTAGTGGCTGTCTATTCGTCAGCTTTCTCACAGCCAGTATGGTGAAATTTATCATAAAAACAAGCAAAACATAAATATTTCTCACACCTTATATGCAGAAAAAAAAACCGGATTCATGTGGTGGCCAAACCGACATGACGCGCTACGCAGTATTTTTGTGGATGATGATGCTCAACCGACCTGCACTGTTAAACTGATACCACGGACATGAACACTTTGCCAACCTTATGATCTACTTGTTTCGACAGGTCAAGAATTTTATCGCAAGACTTCAAAATCATGCCACATTAGACGAGAGGAGAGAAATTCAAGATGCAGCAGATGCTGTTAAAATTCGTACCTTGGTCCATAATCAGTTGTCCACGCCTGTCTTTCAAGATATGCTTTTAAGTCTCGGTACACATCAAAATTAAATCTGATAGACCTGTAGTCAGCTATATAAATCCACGGACGATATCGCGGACAACATGTGAATGTGGTAATATGTCGTTCGTGTGCTGTACATGGCGTGAGAAATATTTATGTTTTGGTTGATTTTGTGATAAGATTCACCCTACTGGCTATGAGAAATCTGATGAATAGATGGTCAGTAATTGAAATTACGTAATAATATACTGTATAAGTTTTTTTATTTTATTTATTTCTTATTTTTATCGTTTTTGCACTGCTGCACAATTGGTACTTGTTAAAAAGAGCATTACACAAAGACACTGATATGTTATTTGTTTTTTCCTTCTTTTTTGTTGCAATAATTGTCAATATGTGTGTTACTAACAAATTAAAAATCAAAAACTCTAAAAATGTCTGTAGAGAATTTCAGCTGTTTATACCTATGTACTTGAACGTCACACTATTTTTTGGAATCGGATCATTATGCTTTGTGAATGGCATTGAATGCTCCCGTAGAAAGAGTACAGTTACAAGTTTAACGAAGTTCTTTAATGTTTTCAGAACGGTATCCAGAAATGAGCTGCAACTGAAACGCGAGGCGACTGGAATCGGCTACTGCGGTGTAAAGCCTGCCTAGAGTGGCTGTCACGCTTCCATCATTGTGTCGAGCCTTTCGACTGCTCACTTCTTTCCACAACAGCTGTTTACTTCACCATGAATACGTATACACGTTCAAATAGCCTTCTGAAGCCCCTTGTGATTTTAGAAGTTAGGATATAGTTGCAGTTACAGCAATCAGAGCTGACCTTGTATCTTTATGGTATTACGAAGGGCCGAGAGAAATAACTTTCAGTCATAGAACTGTTGGCTGTCTTCTTGCTGCATACAGAATGTACCAGAACTCTAACGAATAACGTATAGAGGATGTTCAAGGATATTATCTGAGTATTTTGTTGGACCCTTTGGTTCGTTGGAGACTCATTACGTTTCAAGTGATTTCTATCCCCCATTTATCTTCACATCTTTATTTCACTGAAAATGTCCATACAGTAGTGCAGATGTCTAAGGAGTGCGCTGGTATCTCGCTTGGAAACAAAGTTTTCCATTCACTCGCGTTACTTGCTGTTGACAGTAACAATGCCTCAGATTATATTGAAAAACTGGCAGCCAAAAAGAAAAAAAAGTCATCAATTATTTCGTCAATTAAAACTTCCGGGCTAAATTGCCGTGGTCGATCGGCAAAACTTCTTCCCCCTGGCGTTTCGTTGTCAACTGCGGACATCTTTTGAGGTGAGTCGACGACTGGCTTCTAGCACCACCACCTAGAGAGAAGGCCGCGGCGCTCTCGTGTGACGTCAGGCAGAGTAGGTTGCGCGCGCGTAGCTCACTGGCTCGCTGCTTCGGCATAGTGGGCCGTGCCCCAGCGGCTACCCAGTCAGCTATGCGCGCGCAACCTACTCTGCCTGACGTCACACGAGAGCGCCGCGGCCTTCTCTCTAGGTGGTGGTGCTTCTAGGCGGTGGAGCTGCCGCTTATATAGAGCAGACAGAGGGCGCCACCACACGTCACGTGCTGCCGACTATGCAACTATCTGTGGTTATCGTCACTTCTCTCGATTACAGGTAATCGATTTCACGTGATTGGTGCAAAGTCAACCGCCATAGCTTGTCCCATTTTAAACCTTCTTCTTTTCTATTAAAATTGTTTTGGTGTTTGTGGATTTCAATAGCCTCTCTGTGCATACGTGCATAATAGTGCGAAGTCCTTGCTAGCACGCTCGTATCACCAAATTTTATTTCATGATCTCCGTTTTGAAATACATGTTCTGTTACTGCTGATTTCTCGATATGTCCCAAACTATAGTTCCTTTTGTGTTCCGTTAAGAGTGTATTGACGTTTCTTTTTGTTGCCTTACGAGCTTCTTGGATGCTGATGGGGCGATCCTAACACATGGTTATCTACAGAGAGGTTGCTGAAACCAGTGGCACCTGATAAGAGGCAGCAGCATTTTTAATAGTTGTAAGTGCAACAGTCTGGTTGATTGACTGGTCTGGCTTTATAACATCAGTCAACGTGACGTACCCTTACAGTTACTGTGATTGGATGGCTGAGAGTAAGGTGAGACTACAGTCGTTACTTTTCCAAGTCATGCAAAAACTGTTCAAATGTTTGTAAAGGTATGGGACCAAACTGCAGTGGTCATCAGTCCCTAGACTTACAAACTACTTTAACCATGCCAAGGACAACACACACATATCTATGCCCCAAGGATATTCAGCTCTAATGTTTGGATACATGATGATGGCTTTCTGTTGGGTAAAATATTCCAGAAGTAAAATACTTCAGTCTGGGAGCCAAGGATGAAAGACAGCTAACATGAAATTGCACTTGTGGACATTTGACATCTAACATGAAATTTCAATTGTCACACCCCACTGAAGGACAATTAACAGCTTCCCACCCTGTACATCCATTCTCTTTCGGAAACCACAGCCGCCACTGCCCCTGACACCTCTCAATTGGGAGAGCACCGCCCACGCCCTACAAAAAAAAAAAAAAAAAAAAAAAAAGTTCAAATGTTTGTAATCCTTTGGGACACAACGACTTGGGTTATCAGTCCCTAGACTAACAAACTACTTTAACTAACTAAGGACGACAAATACACCCATACCAGAGGGAGGACTCAAACCTCCGACGAGGAACGGTCGCGCGCACCGCAGCAAGGCGCTTTGGTGCGCTCGGCTATTCCGCCGGGGCCCCGCCCTGCCGCCGCCGCCGCCACTGCACCAAGGCTTGTCACGTGTGTTTGTAAATCTGCATATAAGATCTACTCAATACCGCCAAAATTAGTATGCAGAACATCTGACAGATGATTTACACTTATTATTCTGATTTATCTCTGTTATTCTACGAATATTACTAAGCACACATCTTCTCCCCCCCCCCTCCTCCTCAATACATCGATTAGCTAAGCATTATCCTATACTTAAATGAACGTACTACATGGTTTTCGAAACAAGTTATTTAACCATTCATTTTAGTGCATGGTATCTGAAACTTTATTTACAGTAGCTGAACGTGTGAATATGGTAGCTGAACCGATCTCTTTCTTTCTCTCTCTCGTTAACAAGGCTGGGTGGTTAAGACATCACAATTTTCTCGTAGGTGACTAATCTTGCAAGAGGTTCGATCATCAGACTCAGCTTATAGACGTAGATGGAGTGCGCTTTGAATATATTTGTGTATTTTCAAAAACGCTTTCACAACCCAAATTATTACAGGAAATAATATGAAGTGTAAAAGTTGTTACATAAATAAAGTACAGTGTATCTGTGAATGCATAGCTCATATTTGATGATGTTTCAGTGGGGAACCAAGAACAAATACGCCAATATTTCTGCTTAGACAGGCATATTGGTGTTGATGTTTTTTCCGTATATCTGAGACAAACATATGCCAGCATTACAAAACAGTTGCTTCGGGATAACGCAAATCTCATTGTAACATTCAACCAGGACATTCTCAATTTAAAACAAATTTATAATGTAGGCAAGTCAGTCAACCATTATGATGGAAAACGACGGAATATTCGCAGGTATGTGGGAGCTAAAATTCAATGTGGAGTTGAAGATGTGCACAGGGAATTCGTAGAGCTTTATGAATTCAAAGAAGAGAATTTCCGCAACGAGTTAGCGGTGTATTATGAACGCGAAGTTGGGGATACATGCAAGGATCTCCTGACATTTTATTAGAGTAAAATTGAAGACGTGTACATAGAGCCAGCTTCATATTACGAAAGTGCTCAGAACATGATTAAAACCTTAAGTGAACGGGTTAATGGAGTTGATAAGAAAGTCAATGATTTAGCTGGGAAAGTTAATGCTATTGAGAAGGGGAAAAATCAAAGTGGAAGCACTTGTCATTGAGAAAAATAAGAATAAGAACACTTATCTAAATCCTCACACAATACCGAAGACTGCTTAGTATGTGTTGAGATGTCGAGCAAGCAGAAAGTCATCCAGGCATAGAAGTCCACCGGAGAGAAACTATGACTCTTAAAGGTAGGGCATCTGAATCAGGAGCAAACACTAAGAGAAATCTTTAAGCCAATTACTGACTCTCTCAAACATATAAAATCGAATTCATGCAAAGAAGAAGAAGCTGATCACATTACCAATTTCATTAACAGACACAATGATTCTAGAATAAACAAGATATGTGGTGTTAGCAAAGTAAAACCACACATTTTAGGCAACCAAACTATAAGAATAACTGAGAATGCAATACAGATTGGTGATAGCATTAAAGAAAACGTATGGAGACTGTGGTTCGAGAAGTTCACAGACCTGTACGCATAATATACCCCTTGTAGACATGCAAAAGCAGAAATGAGATGCTATATAATGAGACGCAAGTAGCACAGACACTTCAGTAGCAAAACATGTATGTAGGAGATGTATCAAAGCAGCAGTGGATTTTCTCGATAAACTACTGGTCGAGCTTGAGATTCCTGGATATAACTATTGCGCACCTGGAACAAAACTTCAGAAACAATTAGTGCAAGGTGATTAATATGCTCAACGATGCGTGCAAGGTGCATGACATCACCTACGCATCTAATTATGATCGTCACACTGCACATAGAGATTTAACCGAAAAAGAAAAAGTGATATGCACTGGAAGGGATATAGGCCTCAGTCAACGTCTTGCAACATTTGCAGTTGATAAAACCATGCGTGCTAAAATTAAACTTGGGTTGGTTTTCCACAAAGCAATGAATGCTGCACGTCATGCCCTAAAGAATAATAAGAAGAATGTTTGTATGAAGAACTGTATCTTGAAGGCAACCTATGTGGCTAGAGACGCTCTGACGAAAGGAGCGGGACAGAGGCATTGGGTTAAAACAAATGGAATTCTACAAATAGCAAATATCTGGAGGAATTATTTCTTTCCTAATTACGGCCCGTGCAGAGCTTACGGTGGTAGGTTCTATGGCCAGACGGTAGCGGTCATTGGCAGAACAGTGAATAATGTGAAACAGTCTCACCAGCAATCAGATAAAGAGATAAGACATAACCGAATGGTGGAAGCAACAACCATAGGAAAAGGCATCTACCGGAAACCATACAAGATATGACTAGGGCTCTTTATAAATGAAAACAAAAACTCTAGCTGTTCTGTCTCATAGACCTCATAGACTGCTTACAGCATTCCAAGAGCCGGCCGAGGGGACTGAGGCGCTCCAGTCACGGTCTGCACGGCCACTACGGTCGAGGGTTCGAATCCCCCCTCGGGCATGGATATTTGTGCCGTCCTTAGTATTAGCTAGTTTGTAAGTAGTTTGTAAGTTTAGGGACTGATGACCCCGTAGTTAAGTCCCATAAGCTATACAAACATTTGAAGCATTCCAAGATTCAGAGGTGTGTTTATGTGTAATACATTAACGCAGACTAGGTGGGAAAATAGGTAAATTTAGAATAGTGAATTCAGATGTTGCTGGAGGAACTGAACATCATTCGGTTGCGCATGTTAGCGAAAAGAAAACAAATGCTGTATTCTTCTTCGATTAATTGGGTAACTTGTAGCCTCCAGAAGAACTACAATTATACTTTCCCACCGGAAGATGCGTTTTCTATATTTTTCGGTGAAGAACATTTCCTACCATTTTCGGTGTAGAAGAAAGAAGAAGAAGAAGAAGAAGAAGGACATAGAAGGAGAAGCATTAACCATCTTTTACCAGTTGAGGTTTAGATACCATATCATAAACTAACTTTAAATGAACGATCATCAGTATTAAGTGCTACTTACTTCTCACCAATTGATTTAAGCACGGAGAGTGGAGTGTAGAAGATAACAATAAATGCATATGGAAATTAATGGTGTAAAAGATATTGTGGAAATAGAACCTAGTCATGATATTGATGAACTAAATCAAGCTTTAATACAGTTTGGAAAAAGAGTTTGAAGTACACATAAACATCAATACTTTCAAATCTGAAATAAGGATACTGAATACAACGATCAATTTCCTCCAGAAAGCTTCGATAGGTCAAAAACTTCACAAAAGGACATGTTTTACAGAGTGATCGTCATAAATTTTACAACTCTGATCAGATTGTAAATATACCCCCAATCAGCACTATTCGTGTTGAGTGTAATATTGGAACCAACTCGTACCTAAACGATAGATTTGTTCATGCCATTTTAGAGATTCTTCCCCTCACTTGGAATGGGGTACAATATTATTGAGACCCCAAATAATACTATATAGCTGCCAGTGACAGTTCAGACATTGAGATATTTGGAGCTGCATGTTGTAGACCAGAATAACAAAAGTAGTTAAAAATGGGCTGCCTGCGACAATATTCGCGATGACGGCGGTTTGGGGTCCTGCTGCAGTGGGGAAAACCTCCAACAGGTCCAGACCAGTCCGCCCTCGAGAGATACACACTTATCCGGCTGCCACCCTTAACAGATACGGAATTCTCCATCCCCGCCCCTGACTGTCATGAACTTGAGATCCACCCACCTCCATGATTTTTGCCACTGCTCCCTATTAATTTCATTATTTGCATATCAAATTCATTGTTGTATCTGCCCATGCCCAGGTCCAGAGTCGTCCCCCCCGGTCCATCTGCCAATGTTACCGCCCCTGATTATTATTTATTAATCCTAATTTGCATATCAAATTAACTGTTGTACGAAATCAATGTACGCATTTTTTTCCCGAAACTCGTCTACGTATTTTTTTACGAAATCTACAGCTCGTTGTACTGTCCCCTCCCCACCAACCGCATCCAACTCCCCCAGCCACCTCCAGACCTATAAAAAAAAAAAATAAATAAATAAAAAAAAAAAAATTGGGAATGGGTTTCAGGGAAATTTTATTTTACTTTATTAAATTTTAAATATATGTGTACACTATCTATGTACAATAAAAAAAAGGTAAAGCAGTCAACAATCCGAAGATTGGTTTGAACACCACAGTGCTTTACTAGGCATGGTCCTGTTAGGAGGTGGTATGCCGTTGCCTTCCTCTGACCTTTGAACTGACTTACCCAGCCAGTTATAGGGGGACCTACAGTTTAACGTGGGTTCCGAACCACGGTGCTACTCGGTATTTTTCACATGAGCAATACTGCCAGTGATAAAAGAAGTGGAAAGTGACAGATAAAAATCCCAGGACCTGGCGTGGATCGAAACCGCGACATTTGTATTTGTAGTCTTGCACTCTACCACTGTGCAACCGAAGCGCACCTACGTATAATGTATACACAATAATATTATTGTAGAACAAGTATAGTTATTTAATTTGTCTATGTTCCATCAAGAACCGATGGAAGAGTCCACAAATATTATTAAATTATGTTTGCAGTGCAGCCATCCATTCGTCCTCCTGGACCTGAAGACTTGTGCAGTTAGTGATGTTAGTACCTGCTCGCACACGTTGCCCCCACCACATACACACCAGATCACGTGTTCCCCCTCCCCTCCCCCAATACTAAATTGGCGGGAATCTCAGTTTGATTCTAGAACCAGACGTGACACTTTGTATGTGGCAGCAGAGATCCACCCACACACATGCGCGTCGTGCACGGGCACACACACACACACACACACACACACACACACACACAATGCCACGGAACATGTGCTGAGTAACATCAACGCCGTGCCGAGTAAAGACGCAACACCACCCGACGCGTGCAGGCAGAGGACACTGCAATCGCCCCCACCATGCCGTCCCTTGGCGAGGTGTGTGCCGAGAGCGCAGGCCAACCCCACAGGTATGGCCACGTTGGCATTTGAATGAGCACTGCTGCCTACCAGAAGTGCCTGATGCCGTGCAGATTTACCCTCACCACAGCGCAAGAATGCTGGGGAAGCCACAGACTGGTTCAAACACGTAGCACCAATTATTGGGAGATTACTATACGGGAACTCAGACAGTGATCGAGGGCTACAGAGCAGCACTATTGTTCATCCGCAAGACGCTGACAGCTGCACCACACACTGATGCAAGCAGAGAAAAGACAGCTCACACCTGCAGAGACAGTCCTCACATTGCGCCGGTTTGGAGGCCAAGCACAGGGAGGAAAACCCACCAACAGATGTAGACTTGTCCATCTCCACACCTCCGAGAAATACAAACGTCTGCTTTAATTATTTTTAAGCATTCCAATTTAACAACATCATTTAAGTTACATATATGAAAAACATTCTCCGAATAGTGCAATGCAGATACAGGGACAATACTATTTATTAAACGGGAGCTCTACAGTTACGGTGAATGCAGTTGTATATAATCATATATTCATTCCACGCCAGGGAGATGGCCGAGATGGAGCGGACCCAGCCTGTTGGCAGCACCCAGCGAATCCGCACCCAACCACACATCAGATAAGCAAGACAAACACGCCTCTGCATACCAGCGTCATTAAACAGACAGACCTGAGACAACTTTCTCTCTCTCTTAGAGAGAGATAATGCTCTCAAAATAGGTTCAGATCACCTGCACTTTTTGGGCCTCTTAAACACTATATAAATTATAAAGTTCACACAAACCTGTAGCAGCGATGAAGCATCTCTGTTCAAGCATTATTATTTTTCGTACATCACACTCGTATTTCACAACTGAGCTAAACTGCATAACCAGCTTTTCCACATACATTTAACCCAATAATTGAAATACTGGTCATAACACTCTCACATTTCTCATAGAACATAATAATTATTATTCAATTTCAAACACTCTGGAATTTGATACTCTCTCTGTAGCGACCAGGCACTCTCACAATATTACACAGTGCGAACACTTCTGTTCCCAATTAACACACGTGTTTACACTCTATAAGTGTCACGTCCATTTAAACTTGACCACTAACTGTTTCCTACTCGAAACGTTCTACACCCGGTAACTGATGCATGTCAAACTATTGTACAACTCAAACCTCTATCACCTAAGCGACACCGCGTAGCGGCAATAGACTACCTTGCAAAGTAAATGAAATGTAACACGAATTCCTGGGCCTATCCCATTCCACACATGTTCTAAATTTAAAAAAAAACGCCTGGTTCATACGACACCAACCCAATAGTTAAACTTACGACCAAAACGAGCTCACAATATTATTTATTGAACTCCACTCACAATGTAATTTAGTCTACAGTCCGAAACATTTGTCAACGTGGCTGTCTATGCTATCATCCTAACACCTCTCAGAATAGTATTCGCCGACAAAAACGTTGAAACCAACACCTTAACGAGAATATACATTCAAATCCAAACACAATTTGGAAATTACTACTGTCTATCGATCACACAATAGCTATAGCATCCATCTGCTCTATCAACCTATTCATCACTCCTAATCAACCAAGTCCAGACACATTTAAATTATTAGCCAATAGTCTACAATTTAACATTCAAGCCGACAATAGTTCGGTTTAAGTAGTGAACTTTCAGCCCCACAAACAACAGTAAACAGTGCAAGAAGAGTGTCAGACCATCGGCAGATAAACAGGCATCGAACATGTTGTGCCCACACTTTCTGCTTACAGCACAACTGCAAATCTGCAACGTAATGATTGCAAATGATCGGCCGCGGTGGCCGAGCTGTCTGCGGCGCGCCAGTCACGGTCTGCACGACCACTACGGCCGGGGTTTCGAATCCCCTCTCGGGCGTGGATATTTGTGCCGTCCTTAGTATTAGCTAGTTCATAAGTAGTTTGTAAGTTTAGGGACTGATAACCCCATAGTTAAGTCCCATAAGCTATACAAACATTGGATTTTTGAATGATTGCAAATGCATCTAACGCATCCCAACGAGAGACTCTTTCGACTAGTCATCACAATGCAGAAAAACGCATCAGGTCTATAACAGATACGCATACATTGAACATCATATTTCTACACGTTTTTCTGATTACCATGCAAGCAAAATGTACCAATCAAAAAACCTTAGGACACCATATAGATCGCAAATGTTCTATTGGACCCCCCCAGAGAATTATCGAGCTAACCAACAGTTCCTCTACACAATTACATAAAACAATGATAGCTGCAATCACACAACATAAGATAATCGTAAACTCAAAATAGATCAAACAACACACATAAAATCTCTTCGTATTCTAACCCACAACAAGCTACTACAACATTGAAACACTCCTTACTGCAAACACCATTAACATACGAGCTATGTAACAGTTCCACAGCAAACAGGCAATGCTTTGACAAAAGATCAGATAATGGACACAGTGCAACTTTTTACAACCACATGAATATAATCCTAAGTTGACTTCTTTAGAGCCCTATCGTAACAGAACTTTGGTGTATATAGACCACCATTACGTGGTTTCCGCTTTACATCATACTACGAGGGTTGTAACTTAAATAGTGGCAACTATTTATTCACAGCCGATACAAAAGCGCTACATGTTTGCACCTGTTACTGCCCTTCAAAGTAGTCACCAGCGTTGTGCAGAAAACATTGCCTGTGACGCCGAAGGCTTAGTATACCGTTAGCAGAGCCTGTTCTGATGGAGCGAATGGAGCAGTCTACGGTCTGTCGAATCTCTAGAAAAGTTCTGAAGCGTATGCCACAAAGTGGTTCGTTAATCGTTGGAATAAAATCAAAGTAACAAGGACTTAGAGTATGATGGATGGTACAGTACTTCCCAGTCCCATTGACCGAAGAGAACAGACACAGGTTGCGTTGTTTGCGCCCACGCAATGTCATGCAAAATGATAGGTGGGTTGCGCAGAAAGTGTTGCCACTTCTTTCGTTAATCTGGTAGCAGGTGATGCTCCAAAAACGAACAGTAATACTGTGCATTGACTGTTTGCCATGGAGGAACGTAATGCGTTAGGTAACACCATCACAGCCGTACAAAAGAATCACCGTAACTGTCCTGTACGGAAATTCCGACTCTCTGTATGCCTCTTGAAGACCTTGATTACACTGTCTTGATGTATGACCACTGGAACATTCAATTTTGATCCAAATCCATTGTCCAGTTTTGAAAACATAGTGACATCGTTACCTTAGACCACTCACTCACAAGTGAGTGTGTTTCCCTCGATTGTTTGCACGCCGGTGACGGGAGAGGCGAGTCCATTTGCTCGGAGGTAAGGTAGGTATGTCAACAACACGTGCTATCAGCGACAATAGTAGATTCCATTACATAGTGTCTCCACAGCAGTGTTGCCACTATTTACGTCCCAACCCTCGTATATCTGGTGTGCTTCCAAAGGGAGATTGATGTGTGATGAGGAGCACTCAAACGTCGATGTGTTTACCTAAAAAAGTAATAGTTTGCATCTTCAACAGCTATTTATTGTAAAGACTTACAACATTCCGAGTAGAACGTTTCGGTTTTTCAGGTCTATGGAGCTATGAGAAAATGCAGGAAGACATGTCAGAAGAGTAGTATCTCAAGCGGTGGAACAGTTGTTTATTTAGTTTAGCTCAGTTGGCAAATAGGAGTCCAATGTTTGAAAAATGATAATACTTGAAGAGAGAGATGCTTCCTCACTGCTGCAGGTTTTTGTAAACTTGATAATTTTGATGCTGTTTAAGAGCGCCCACAAAGTGCAGGTTATCTGAGCCTGTTTCGAGTGTATTCTCTCTGTCTAAGAGAGAGATAGAGAGTTGTCACAAGTCTTTCTCTCTCTAAGAGAGAGTTGTCACAAGTCTGTCTGTAAAATGATGAAGGTTTGCGGAGGCGTGCTTGTGTCGCTTATCTCATGTGTGGTCGGGTGTGGGTTCACCAGGTGGCGATGAGCGGCCTGGCCCACTGCGTCTCGCCCATCTCCCTGGTGTGGAATGTAGTCATCGTTATCTCCAACTGCATTCACCGTAACTGCAGAGCGCCAGGTAAAAATATATTCGTGTACCCATATCAGCATCGCACTACTTGGAGAATGTTTACAAGCTGAAAGTTGTGGTATGGCTGTAAAGTCATAATGTGTGTGAAGTGTTTGTTAATTTTACCACTTAAAAGTCGTGGGAGTTGCTGTGGTGTGTTGATGGAAAGGAAGTGTAGTGAAATACTATCCATAAGCGGACCAAATATGGACAAATTAAATGTGAAGCGCATAACTATACAAATGTAATTTGCAATAAATGTATACCATCTGAAGATGAGCTGCTAGGCAGCTTGAAACCGGTAATGGTTTAAATAAATCTTCATTAAGAAGAAACAAAAGGCGACTGGTTGCAGTAATTTCTGAAACCTAAGTCTGGATCTGTTAGTGGGGTTTCCTCCCTGTGCTTGGCCTCCAAACTGGCGCCATTTGAGGACTGTCTCTGTAGGCATCCTTTCTCTGTGGCGCATCAGTGCGTAGTGCAGCTGTCAGCGTCTTGTGGATGAACAATACTGCTGCTCTGAAGCCCTCTACCACTGTCCGTGTTCCTGTATAGTACTCTCCGATAATTGGTGCTACCTGTCTGGACCGGTCTGTGGCTTTCCCAGCATTCCTGCACTGTGGTGGGAGTAAATCTGCACAGCCTCAGGCAGTTCTCGTAGACATCAGTGCTCATTCTGCTGACAACGTGGCCGCATATGTGGGGCTGGCCTGCACTCTCGGGGCTCGCCTTGGCTATGGACTGCCGAGCGCAGCACGCGCACTGTGCCTGCAAGTGTCTGGAGGTTTACTAGATGCGGCACTGATGCTACATAGTACATGTCGTGTGATGTTGTGTGTGTGTGTGTGTGTGTGTGTGTGTGTGTGTATATCTCTGCTGCCGCATACGGCTTCTCACGTCTGGCTCTAGGATCAGACGGACTGAGATTCCCGCCAATTTCGTAGTGGGGGAGGGGAGGGGGAACACGTGATCTGGTGTGTATGTGGTGGGGGGCAACATGTGATCTGGTGTGTGAGCAGGTACTAACAGCCGGCCGCGGTGGCCGCGGGGACTGAGGCGCTTCAGTCACGGTCTGCACGGCCACTACGGTCGGGGGTTCGAATCCCCCCTCGGGCATGGATATTTGTGCCGTCCTAGTTCGTAAGTAGTTCATATGTAGTTTGTAAGTTTAGGGACTGATGACCTCGTAGTTAAGTCCCATAGACTATACAAACATTTGAACATTTGGAGGTACTAACATCAGTTCAAGATTGGAGGTCCAGTAGGACGGTTGGATGGCTTCACTGAAAACAAAAATTAAGAAAGTAAAATAAAATTACCCTGAAACCCACTGGGGCAGCCCCTGAATCGGCACTATCTTCAATTTTGCCAAGGTCCTGGAGGGGTGGGGGGTGAGTTTTTCTTAGGAACCGCCGCCATCTAGAATTTTGCCGCAGACCCCTCATTTATGAACTACCAACAAACTTGTTGACTTCTGAGGTGAGGAAATCATTGTGAGACTACATCTAAGATATAATGGGAGTAACGTATAAAGCCTGTGCACAACAATTGCAGTGTGTCATATCACAACAAAACCGCAAGGTGATAACACATGCCAACTATCATTTTCTCGAGTCCGTAGACCTGAAACTCTGCAAAGATTTCATTGGTCAACATAACAGAGTTAGCAGAGTATAATAAGCAGAGTATTCGTTAGGATCACTTCTCACATATACCATATGCTTCATGCATATTTAACAAAAATGATGAAGTTCTGCTACAGGCGGGTCAAAGCTTACATGTAATGCTGTACCATTCCTGTTTCAAGAAATACGTTACGAACTGAACGGTGTTGAGATTGACAATACACGTAACGTTGGCATAACACCGACCCTTAAGATATACTTTTCTGCAAAGCTCTCAGTAAAGAATGAACTAGAAAGTGCAGGAATCTTCATCGGCGAGCTCACAGGTCGAACAGCGGACGAGTACAAACAGTTTACAGCATGCATACCTCTAATTATGCTTATGGATTGTTTTGAAGACAGGAACTGAATTATTATGAACGCTAAGCACTAACTTATTATGATACGAAGTGCGTCGAACAACAATCCCTACATTCAAGGAACCCCTCCAGAGGAGAACGAGATCATTATCAACGCGTAATATGGAAACTGCCCTACATCTACGTATTGAACGAAGAGCGTATGAATATTTTAAAAGTTCTGAATGCATGTGCATATCTACCATCAGCATTCAGTTCATGGGAGGTCTTCGAGTATCCCCTGTTACTGACAGCCAGCAGACAAACCTGGTTTATTAAAACATCACTTCAAGTGGAAACGCCTGGATTCATCATACTTGCTTTTCGGTCCAACATAAGAAGGAATCTAGCAATTGATTCAACTGCATTTGTTAATTGCAACTTTAGTAATGAAATAGTCAACATGAATGCAGAATTCTATTCATACGGAAATTTATATCTGATATGGGAAAAAGTCTCTATAGTCTCTAAATTTGACATGTACGCGAGTTTCTGCACTTCTTACAATGATGATAACGCGAAAGAAAGTGAAAGATGTGTACTTAATCCAAGGAAATACAAGTATCTAGCACCAGAAATCGCAGTAGACTCCTGCAAACAGAACGACATTATTAAATCTGGATGTGAGGATTGAATTTGTATCTTCAATCAAATTCCCTGACCTCAACTCTGCATATGCTTTAGTTCTACACGACCGAGTGAGTGACTTCAGTTCATTCACTGGTACTGTGCACAGAGCTGTATAAATGGTGACGTACTATGGCCCACCTAAACCACTTCATCATGACCTAAGGAAGTGTGAATATCATCATGCTCACATCCAAGGTTTCTATGGACCATGAGTGCAGGCGCTTCACATTTAAAGACGCTGCCTTCATAACATGCACAGAAAATGATGTGATACGTACATTCTGTGCATGAATTACTTCAACTACGCCCTACAAGGATGTAAAGTTCGCTGAAACCAGGAAGAATGCAAAGTGGCTGACTCGTAACTACCATGGGATTCACTGGGACGATCCTGGCATACCTTATGAACAAATGGAGTCGTCATTTAGATTACAATTCGACTGTTCAGAACAATCATTTGTGTCAAAGGTTAAAAGAAGGTTACCGGGGTGCTGCAGATCTTCAAGTATGCTGCTGTCCTAGATCTGGGATCCCTAGGCTGCCTTGCCCTCTGTCGACACAAGAACTCCCTCTGCAGAATAAAAAATAGTGGTGTGAGTGCTTATACCAATGTAAAATTACTTTTAAGTTGGTTGAAAAAGGAAAATAAATTTTACCTAAGAATTCCTGTGAGAATTTATTTGATTATATACTCCATTATCTTTAATATCAAGTCCGGAGCACAATGCAATATCTTAGTTGGAAGGCTCAGATCCATCTGAATATAAATGCATTTCTCCATATAGAAGAGAGCGTGCAATGCAGATGTTACAGCACACTGTACAAAACAAAAATATTTTAAACACAACAGAAATATTTATGCGTCTAAATGCAGCTCTCCTTATAGAAGAGTTCTTGCAATGCAGATGTTTCTGCAAAGTGTACATATATATTAAAAATATTGTTATGTGAAGACTTTAAATAACAACACTATTTAAGTATGGTTAACAATTCTTTGTCGTTTATTCAGTGATAACAACAACGTTTATTTTTCCTTTTTAACACAATCTATACAGATATTAGAGCTTTACAAGGTCTTAACAATGTAGAAACCGTCTTCTTGTAAGAAGAAGAAAAAGGTTGTTTTTCATTTCAGTACAACTTCTTCTTCTACTTAAAAATACAGATTTCTAGGCACAAATGTTTGAGGGAAACAGATTCTTAATAACACACACAGATGATCGAGTGTTACGAGCTCTTAACAATCCACAATTCTTCGATGAATAATTTTATTTCGTTTAGAGTTCGAAATTTTTTCTCTCTCTTTGCATGTACAAGTTTTTAACCTTACAGAATAGTTATAAAGCAGAGGTATATTCAACATATGGTTAACTAAAGTTCTTAACTATGCAGAGGTACTTCCATTAGCAAAAACAAAGTAATTACTACTACTATTACTACTGTAAACATTAAAAGCACACAACGATTACCCAAAGAGCTGGAGCGCTTGCATCGCACGACAATTATAATTTAATACAGAGAGCCTTAATCCTTGTTCCAGAAGAGTTTAAAAACAAACGAATTAATAAGAAAGTGTTGAAATACTTGTTTCAGAGTTGGGTTGGTTGAATGTTAGAAAGTATTTTTATTGAACTGAGATGTTTGTCATCATCAACAAACGTAATAATAATAATAATAATAATAACACAATGAACTGGTGCTGCCATTATATACAATCACTAGAACAAATGTTCAAATGTTTGTTAAGCTTATGGGTCATCAGTCCCTAAACTTACAAACTACTTATAAAATAATTTATACTAAAGACAGCGCAAACATCCATGCCCGAGGGAGGAATCTGACCCCTGATAGGAAACGGTCTCGCGCATCGGAGCATAGAACAAAAATGGGTGGAACTCACATAATAACTCAATGGTTTGTGGTAGGTGAAACTTATTAAAACCAAACTTCTGTAGTCATTCACCTAAACAGTTTGGAACACACAGCGCTTTCGTAATTTTTATCTGAAACGTCATAGATTAAAAAAACAAACTATATACAGAAGACAGTGCTTACACAAACAATTTATTTTGAGATTAGCATCGTGGTAGAGTATCAGACTATGACTCCAAAGGTTGCGGTTTCGGTGCCCTCCGGGTCCTAGGATTTTTATTGGTTACTTTCCACTACTTTCACCTTTTGCGCTGTTGCTGATGGGAAAAATATCAAGTAGGACCTTGGTTCGGAACCCATGTAAAACTGTAGGTTCTCCTATAACTGGCTGGGTAATTCATTTTCGAAGGTCGGAGGGAGGCAACGGCATACCACCTCCAAACAGGACCATGCCTAGTAAAGCACTGTGGTGTTGAAACTAATCTTCGAATTGTTGACTGCTTTACCTTACTTTATATACATAAACTTTTCTGAAATATTATATTTTTATAGTTTCTTTTCTGAGTGTTTCATTTTTTTATTATAGTAGGTAAACTTATTTTGCATCCCTAGTAGCCAATGTAAGAAGAAATAATACAAACAAGCATACATATTTACCCAGACACATGCAGTCAGTTCACCCACAGATTCACAGATGGTTTCACACTGGGTTGGAACACTTGCGGGGAGTGACACTTGCAGGGAACGCGGGGCCCTTGGGGCGGCTAATGGCTTTTCCTGGGTACAGGTACACCAAGAAGTCTAGCACTGCTGTTGTCAAGTTTCTACACTGTCAACATAACACGAAACTCAGTGAAATTGCACAACCCTTTCAAAGCTGAAGAGCAATATAGTAACTTGTTCTAACTACATATTAATTCGTTGAGTGTTCCTCCTGAAAACAAAAAGGTATTTTAATAGTGATAATGTTTGGAGAATTATTAAGACATTCTCTGCTACTACAAGACGATGACTTTCCACAGTCATACCTCCTAAAAGCATATTATTCAGAATACTAAGCATATCAAGACACCTGCGCAAGCAATAAATATATTAGGCATCCTGCACAGATACGTTGATGTAATTGACCGCTATGTAGTTAACCCCACTATCATGCAACTTCCATCTCTTTAAAAATAGCTACTATGCTTTTTAATAGGAGACGCAACCTTAAACCTTCAATTAAAAAACGTTAATAATAAGTCAATGAGTATTTTACATACTTGAAGCGTTTATTCGTAGACCCAAAAACGATTTGGCTGTATTCGAATTACAAATACATCTAAGAAATGCATGAAATACGGAATGCGTAAGGGAATGTCACAAACCGAAAAATCCTAAAGATAAATTCTATTTTCCATCACCGTAATCTAGAACCATTTTTACTCCGAACTTGGCATAAACCAACAGGGAGAAACAAGTTGCAAGACTTCCAGGAAAAATGAAGCGAAATTGACAGCCAATAGTTGGTTATAAATAACATTGCCTGTTAACTGTATAAATATAAATTGCGGAACTCCTGTTCAGTACAGTCAAAAAGGTCTAAGGTAATAGGCAGTATAATACTCGGACTCGGACAGCCAGCACAGTTGTACACATTCGTGGGATGGACAGTATGAGGTGCTGTTCTAGCTGCCAGGTGTCTGCCAAATGCATCCCACACATGCTCAATCGGGAATAAGTCCGGTGAAGAATCTTGCCACTCTATTCATTCAATTCCCTAAGCCTCAAGCGAACTGTTTACCAGCGCAGCTCTGCGGGGACGAGCGTTATCGTCCACCGGAAGGAACCCATATTCTATGGCACCAGCGTAGGACACAACATAAGGTCGAAGGATCTCGTCTCTATACCTCTGAACAGTCAAAGAGCCATTATGAAAGACATAGAGGTCCGTACGTCCCCCAATACTGACTCCTGTCCACACCATTCGTCCACCATTATGATGTATCCTGCATATGAGCAGGATTGTTACTGCGGGCTAAACGGTTTCGTGGTTTTAATGGGACACTCACCATATGCCTCAGTGCGTAGAAGCCCCATCCCCGAAGGCGATATCGGACTGTTTGCGTTAATATTGTGTGTCCTGTTGCTGCCTGGAGGGTGTTGCATTCAGCCTCCTGTCTCGGCGGGCTGTTAACCGGAGATAACTGTCATCTCTTGCTGATGTTACCCGTGTACAACCTAGGCCTTGCCTTCTTTTAACGGTTCCTGTTGTCTGAAATCGCGTCCATGTCCTGGAAATTACACCTTGGGACACTCCAATAGCTGCAGCCACCTCCCTCTAAGTCTGTCCCGCTACTGCCCTGGCCAGCACATTCTCCAGATCTCTCACCAATTGAAAACTTCTGGTCAATGGTGACCGAACAACTGGCTCTTCACTACTCTTGTTGAACTGTTGTATCGTGTTGAAGCTGCATGGGCATCTGTACCTGTATATGCCATCCAAGCTCTGTTTGATTCAATGCCCAGGCGTATCAAGGCTGTTATTACGGCCAACACGAGCAGAAATGTCGCGATACGATAAACCGCAATCGCCGTAGGTTACAACTCGACCTTTATCAAAGTCGGAAACGTAATGGTACGCATTTCTTCTCCTTACACGAGGCATCACAACAGCGTTTCACCGGACAACGCCGGTCAATTGCTGTTTGTGTATGAGAAATCGGTTGGAAACTTTCCTCATGTCAGCACGTTGTAGGTGTCGCCACCGGCGCCAACCTTGTGTGAATGCTGTGAAAAGCATTCACGGCATCTTTTCCTGTCGGTTAAATTTCGCGTCTGTAGCACGTCATCTTCGTGGTGTAACACGTTTAATGGCCAGGAGTGTATATTTTTTGTTCAGCCTCAACTCAATCGATATATTCTTGTGAGTCACCTTTGACATCCCTTGGACAAATTTTAATCAACATTTTTTATACTTACAACGAAGTAATGTAATTATTACAGCAGCAGCCGAGGGGACTGAGGCCCTTCAGTCACGGTCTGCACGGTCACTACGGTCGAGGGTTCGAATTCCCCCTCGGGCATGGATATTTGTGCCGTCCTTAGTGTAAGCTGGTTCATAAGTAGTTTGTAAGTTTAGGGACTGATGACCCCGTAGTTAAGTCCCATAAGCTATACAAACATTTGAACATTTTATTACAGCAGCAGCGTCTTTGTGTTCTATAATTTCGAACACTACAGGTCTCAGAGGTATTGAACAATATTACTGAGCAGTCTCAAGAGAACTGCAATTACATAACAGATTATTATTCTACAATATTATTAACCGAATATAGAGCGATTTAGATATTATTAGATTGATGTCTTCTGTTGGTGCCCAGTTTTTTGTCTGGAATGCTTAGATATCGATGGAATAATAGGTCACCGGTTGATGTTATACAACACAGAACTGAAGGGCGATTTACTTCGCTATGGCCTAACCACTGGTACAATGTCATAAAGTCGGTGGGATCCCAAGTCTTTAACACGTTGTCGCCCGTGCCAGTTGGTTCTGATACTGGCATATTGAACGAATTGAGGTACTCTCACAACAACATTGGACTTCAATATTGCTCGCCAGTGTGGGATCCTTACCGGGTAGGAATGATAGAAGAGTATTGTACACGGAGTACACTTCGCCATACGCAGTGAGGTGGCTTGTAGAGTGTAGGTGTAGATGTAAAGACCTCGGAGAGTCGAGTGCCCTCGATCTACCCACGATAAAATGCGCCGAGTTCATGCGTCATGCCCATCCTGCGCTAGAGTGCCCGCTGATGGCAGTACAAGATTTAGTCATTTGACCCACCGAGGTAATCCATTTCCTCTTACTACACGAGTAATCTCTCTCTCAACACAGCAGATATATTTAAATAAATTGTTCATGAGCTTAATTCATTGCACATGAAGATGCTTATAGACGTACATCCATCCTCCAACGGAGAATAGGAAACGAATGTCTCTTAACACAGGTTAACGCACAGTTATTCGCAATTATGGATACAGCGGTATGTTTTAAACTAGACTATTAACGCTGCAGTCTATAAGAATAGAGATACCGAAAGTCTACATGGACATTAGGCACAATGGAAACTGTATTTATGTAAGGAGGCATGAACATATGGTAGTCGAGATTATTGCGCTGTATATGCTTGTCCGACGTCTCAAGCACCACGTAAGTCATCATTTCATAACAACCGCATGATTTCTTCACGTTCCAACAGCAGCATGTACGGTCAGAGACATTCCTTATCTGAAAGGTTTATGAATAATGACACTGTAAATAAAATCGAGAGACGTATCGCATTACGCATCTGAACTACTCCAGACAGAAGCACCACTCATACTAAGTGTTTTAAATGTTCCACTATTAGAAGCAGCTTCATCTGAGCTGTGCATTCTACTTGCAATTCCACATCAGTGCTATATCTGGAATTAACCAGTGCGAACTTTCATTCACGTGTAGAATGACTTTCAAGATGATACTGAGCTAACGGTAGCTAAGATTATGGAGGTGAATTACCGTTGGGAAAAATACTTTTAGGCAGCTATTACAATGTGAACTGCAAATGCCCAGTTAAACTCCATTCCCCTTATAGACATTCAGAACTGTCTTCCCTGACATGTGTACTATTTGCACCATAGTAATATCTAAGAACAAGTTCGCTACTCCTGCAAATCAAAATTGTACCTAATTTTGTGATTTACTCCATGTAGCCTGCAGCAAGCAACACAGCGTACAAGAAATATCTCGACGAAACAATAATTACACGATATATTCTGTCTGTTGCGTACTGCTGATCAATAATGCGTGAAGAGAAATCGTACGGCGCTTACAATTAGAAATTATAAACAAATAGAAGCTTTAACATGAACAAAAACCTCTCCCCTGTCCACAAAGAAACAAACAGCAGTTTTAATAGTCAACACTAATAATGTCTGTTTTAGCAATTCCAAACTACACTGGTAAAAACAGTTAGGGGATCATTTGAGATATCTAGGTTCTGAATATTGTCATCGGCAGCGCTTGAGTGGGCATGGGTGTGTGTGTTGTCCTTAGTGTTAGTTTAAGTAGCTTGTAAGTCTAAATGTTCAAATGTTTGTATAGTCTATGGGACTTAACTACGGGGTCATCAATCCCTAAACTTACAAACTACTTATGAACTACTTACGAACTAGGACGGCACAAATATCCATGCCCGAGGGCGGATTCGAACCCCCGACCGTAGTGGCCGTGCAGACCGTGACTGGAGCGCCTCAGTCCCCTCGGCCACCGCGGCCGGCGCTTGTAAGTCTAGGGACTGATGACCATAGCAGTTTGATCCAATAGGTTTACAAACATTTGAAAACTTTATCGTCATCGGACTAATGAACTAACATTGTTCGACGTCTTTAAATGTTCAAATGTTCGTTAAGCTTAATGGACTTAACTGCGGGGTCATCAGTCCCTAAACTTACAAATTACTTATGAACAACCTTATACTAAACACAGCACAAACATCCATGCCCGAGGAGGGATTCGAACCCCTGTCGGGGAACGGCCTCGCGCATCGTAGCATAGCGCCTCAATGCGGTCGGCCGCTCAGCCGCGGCTCGACGTCTTTCTGTCAGGTCTACGGAGTAGAACTGAGCAGGTAGTGCAATGCTACAACAACGTGATTTACCAGAAGCTATAACATGGGGAGCCATAGGAAGGTTGGAAGCGGGACGAACACAGAGGGAGGTGGTTGCAGCTATTGGAGTGGCCCAAAGTGTACCTTCCAGGACATGGGCGCGATTTCAGACTATAGGAACCGTTAAAAGAAGGTAAGGCCAAAATTGCCCATAGGTAACATCAGCAAGAGATGACCGTTATCTCCGATTAATAGCCCGTCGAGACAGGAGGCTGAATGCTACTCAGCTGCAGCGCACCCTGCACGCAGCAACAGGACGCCCAATATCAACACAAACAGTCCGAAATCACATTCGGCAATGGGGCTTCTACGCACTGAGGCCTATGGTGTGTGTCCCATGGAAACCACGACACCGTTTAGCCCGCAGAAACTGGGTGGACTCAGGATTGGAGTCGTAAAGAATGGCACCTGGTTATGTTCACAGATGAGTCAATATTTTGTGTTCATCCGGACAATCTTCGTTTCCCCTTCTGGAGAGAACGTGGAACTCGGAACAATCCTGCTTATGTGCAGGAATCATCACCACAACATGATGGTGGACGAATGGGGTGGACAGGCGTCAGTATTGGCTAACGTACGGACCTCTGTGTCGTTCAGAATGAGGCTTTGACTGTGCAGAAGTATAGAGACGAGATCATTCGACCTTATGTTGTGTCCTACGCTGGTGGCATAGAATATGGGTTCATTCCGGTGGACGATAACGCTCGTCCCCACAGAACTGCACTGGTGAACAATGTGCTTGAGGCTGAAGGAATTGAACGAATAGAGTGGCCAGCTTGTTCACCGGACATAAACCCAGTTGAGCACGTCTGGGATGCACTTGGTAGACGCCTTGCAGCCAGACCAGCACCTCAGTGTGTCCCTGCCACGTAGGTGTGTTACTGTACTGGCCCTCCGAGGTGATCACACAAGGCCGGCCGCGGTGGCCGAGCGCTCTGGGACGCGTCAGTCACGTTCTGCACGGCCACTACGGTCGGGGGTTCGAATCCCCCCTCGGGCATGGATATTTGTGCCGTCCTTAGTATTAGCTAGTTCATAAGTAGTTTGTAAGTTTAGGGACTGATGACCCCGTAGTTAAGTCCCATAAGCTCTACAAACATTTGAACATTTGAATTTGATCACACAATATTAGAGGACAACGAGAACTATTATGGTAGCCCCATGGTGCCTCGGTCTAAGTTTTCAAATTTTCAAATGTTTGTATAGCTTATGGGACTTAACTACGGGGTCATCAGTCCCTAAACTTACAAACTACTTAAGAACTAACTACTACTAAGGACGGCACAAATATCCATGCCTAAAGGGGGATTCGAACCCCCGACCGTAGTGGCCGTGTAGACCGTGACTGGAGCGCCTCAGTCCCCTCGGCCACCACGGCCGGCGGTCTAAGTAAACGCCATGCAAATCTCAAGTAAAGAGCAGAGACACAAAATATCGTACTGTATCACACACAAATTGCCACTGTAACCAATATTTGAATAAAAGAAGTTATCATTTGTGTGTTGTGTATGATACCTCATCTGATCTCCTAATTGTTTGAGCAGCTTTTTTATCTTTTTTTTAAGTTTGTAAATATGACGATGATTAGTATTTTAGGGAACTGACCATCTACGTCAGCAGCGCCCGTTTGTAAATGTAAACAGTAGTCTGAAATAACTGAAATAACTGTAATAAACCAAAAATCTGCGTGTGAACCGAAAAGTGTAAAATTATTTGCGTACAAAAAATTAGAGCTTCGAATGTTTCTTCACAATTAGATAGGATCAAATTAAAATAATCATGCCGTTGCTTCACAATTTTGTGTTTAAGGCACTAAAAGCATATGCTGCAGAGACCACATAATGATTAGATGAGTATTCAACTGAAAGTAAAATAAAATACTGCAACTTTCATTTCAATTGCTTCTTCATAAGAAGACTATTTTTGCTATCCAGTTTTACTGCTGAAGTAGCACATCAGTGATTCTTACGCAGTCTGTTACGTCTATCTCATAGTCAATGGAGTAGATTAAATGCTTATGTTTTCTGATCGTAAGCAACTGCAGAAGAGCTTTGAATGTCCACTTCTCATTCCGTCTACTTTTCGCAACGAAGATGTTTTTAGACTCGTTGAGTCTTTTAGATACTTAAGAACTTGTATATTGTTCGTGAATAATGTTTTACGGTCAACGGTAGCAACATATTTGCTGGACTGTATTTCTCAGTATTCTCGTACGAGAGCGTTTGCTTTCTGATAAGTGTGTTGATTATCAGTGGAGTGAAATGGTCTTGATTTGTTCCGAGCATAATCATGTCGTTTAGTTACTCGTCAGCCTTCACTAAATAGCGTCCGTTAAATGTTGTAATACAGACTTTAGAAGAGTGCTGCTCTCCAATATGTGCGACCCACTACGTAGCTATGGAAAATTATTTCGTTCTCCAGTTATGGTTTCACTGAGAAGAAATTTGCGGTACATTAGCTATCAGTCCAGTGTGATCTCAAAATATTTAGGACCACTCTTATGGCGGAACTTTGGGTCATTATTCTGGATTGATAGTGTTCGTCATGCTAGTACAATGTCGTTTCCTTAAATAGTCTCCAAGAACAGCTAGATGGTTTGTTTTTGACGACGGAGGACTCATACTGCGTAGGGTTCAACTGATATACGAAAATAAATACACTTTACGAGAGGAAAGAAAGACGCACCACTAAGGAATTAGATGTCCGTCTCTGGCAATTATGAGAGCATTTATTCGAGTTGGCTTTGATTGATAGTGTTGTTGGATGTCCTCCTGAGAGATAACAAGTCAAACATTGTGCAGTTGGCTAGGTGGATCGTGAGAAATCCGAGGTGGCTGGAGGACGCTGCCCAGTGCTTTAAACGTTTTCAATTGATTAGCGATTCGGTGACCTTGCTAGACAATGTATGGCTTGGAAATTATGAAGACAAGTGCAGTTGGGCATTAATTTGCAAAACTGTAAGCCAAGGATTTCTTCCACGAAGGACAAAAGACGTGACGTAAAATATCTACATCTACATACATACTCCGCAATTCACCGCAAGGTGCGTGGCGGAGGGTACACTGTACCACAACTAGGCATTTCCTTTCCTATTCCACTCCCAAATGGAACGAGGAAAAAAAGAATGCCTATATGCCTCCGTATGAGCCCTAATTTCTCTTATCTTGTCTTTGTGATCTTTACGCGAAATGTAAGTAGGCGGCAGCAAGATCGTACTACACTCAGCTTCAAATTCCGGCCCTCTAAATTTACTTAACAGAAATTCACGAAAATAACGTCGTCTTTCTTCCAGCGATCCCCAATTGAGTTGCCGGAGCATTTCCGTGACACTCGCGCATTGGTCGAACCTACCAGTAACAAATCTAGCTGCTCGTCTCTGAACCGCCTCTATGTCTTCCTTTAAACTGATCTTCTGCGGGTCCCAAACACTTGAGCAATACTCAAGACGTGGTCGTACAAGCGTTTTATACGCGGTCTCCTTTACAGGTGAAGTACATCTTCCCAAAATTCTCCCAATAAACCGAAGTCGGCTGTCAGCCTTACTCACAACTGTCCTTACATGCTCGTTCCATTTCATATCGCTCTGCAATGTTACGCGTAGATATTTGAACGACGCGACAGCATCAAGAAGCTCACTACTAATGCTGTATTCGAACATTATAGGATAGTTTTTTCTACTCATGCGCATCACCTTACATTTCTCTACATTGAGAGCTAGCTGCCATTCTTCGCACCAACTAGAAATATTGTAGACGTATCTCTGTCCTACTAAGGCGTTGCGGATAAGATTTAAGAAGGCTCTGTAATGAAATGACATGGCACCTCAGACCCTAACTTCTGGTGGTATGGGGAGCGACAGTCAGGTTGGTATCCCACAGCAGTCTGTAGCGTCTCAAGACAGGTTTTTACTGGTCATGGAGGGCTCAGTTCAAAACGGGATTCATCACTGAAGACACTTCTGCTCCAGTCAATACGGTACCAGGTAGAATGAGATCGACAGCACGACAAACAGTGTACAGAGATCAATGGTAGTCGGAGCAAGGGGTGCCGGGAGGTCAACCTCCTTTCTGTGACCCTCCTAATAATGGTACTTTTGGTCACTGAACCACTAGTAGCATGTTGAATCGATGATGATGCATCTGGGGCTTTGATTGTCTCCCTGACTGTAGCTCGATCCTTACATTCTGTCCAATCTAGGTCGACCACTTCCTCTTGATGCCGTGCTCGTCCATGTTCCACGCGGTCCTGCCAACGCAGTAGTAGTAGCATCGCTCCTAATTGTCTAGCGATTCGCAGGCTACTTAAACCGGCTTCTTGGAACACACCTACTCGACCTCTCTGTGTCTGCTGTGCACACGCCTGCCTGGGAGACATTATTCAACTGAGTGCACGCAATAACATTCGGAATCTACAAGTCCGCGGTTAACTAGACTTGGCAACTGCACCAGCTTTCTATTTCAGGATTCAAACGTGGTACGTAACGGTGTCTTTTCTAGCTATGAACAGACGTTAAGTATCGGTTTGTTTCACTAGTAGCGATGTGAGTGCATTTATGAACTGGAAATAACGTGATGAAAATTTCCCTGCTGTGTAGGGTTGGAACCCCACACACTTATCATTTAACTACACACGAAGAGGCATTAAATGTTGTGTTCAATTTTAGTAGTTGCAAGTGTGATCTGTTTCAAACTCAAATGATATGATGATGAGTTTTGTATCTGAGTTGGAAACGAAACCAGTGCTTAATACATTTGTCAAATCATGAAACGACGTAAAAAAAATCGCACTGACGTGTTTTACGGCCCACTTTAGATTTGTAGTTTTATATGTTTTTACAAACATTTTGGACCAAAATAATAATCTAAACAATAAAAAATTAATTAATAAGAGTGTCTGAAACCCTGTTAGGTACCACCGAACCACCGACCTATAAACTTCATAGTCCGACGCCTTGCCCACTACACTACGGCTATGAATCAAAAGTTAAGTCCTTTAATTATATTCATGGCTGTTCTTAACTGATGCTAATATGGCATTTGTAGACACTAGATTATCATTTATCGTGCGAAGAACGATGTGTTTTTGTTAATTCCTCAGTGCGCCATTGCTTTGAAATGACAACGTGTAAGTTACAATGAGAAAATCATCAAATACGCAACGCAAGATGGATGGCGTATGCGAGAGAGAGTTTCTGGGCGAGGAATGTCACGTGACATCTCCGAACGGCTGGTTCTCGTTAATTCAATGGAGGGTGTCAAATCTCCGTTATTTTTGTAAATACGTCTCAAACGATACGAGATATGAAAAAAACATAAGGGAGCTAAGTTGTAGAGAATTTTGTCCTCTACCAATTAGGCTATTCAATTTTCGTGTCAGATGAACGGTTCGTTTGTAATTACAATTATATTACAAACGGCTTTTTTCGGTATTACCACCGTATTTTTTGTCCAAAAATTTTGAAAAAAAAGGAGGTTCTGGTCTCTGGCGGCCTACAATCATGTCTGTAAAATTTGGTGCTGATCGGTTGAACGGTTCGTCTTAAAAACAGGGAACACGTTACGGACAGACAGACAGACATACATCCAAAAATCGCCGTTATTTTTGCAAATATCTTTGAAACGCTACGAGATATGAAAAAAAAAAAAAAAAAAAAAAACATAAGAGAACAAAGTTGTAGAGAATTTTCTCCTATACAAGTTCGGTTATTCAATTTTCGTTTCAGATTAATAGTTAAGCCGTTATTTTCATTTAAATTTCGAGCTGTCAAAACACGATCGCAAAGGCCCACTTTTAGTGTTACTACCGTAACCTAAAGCGGGCCAATATTTTCATATGAAGTGTCATGACTAGGAGTCAGTGGTGCCCACAAGGGGGGGGGGGGAGGGGGTCATGACCCAAACAGCGTCATTGAAATTTCTGGGGGGGGGGGGGGGTGAAAAATTAATACTTTTGGCCAGCCTGGGGGGAGGGGGGAGATTGGGGACTTTAAAATACAATTTACAAAACGTGAAATAAGAGATATTTAATTTCAATATATGTCAAAACCGGACCTAAATATCTCAGGTGTGTGTGTGTGTGTGGGGGGGGGGGGGGTAGGTCGCAATTTGGGGGATGGAGGTGACTCATTGATCAAGCGGGGGAGGGGGGTGGGCACCTCTGCCAGGAGTCGACCATGAACGTGCCCTTCCTAGAGACATTGAAGAGTGTGGAATCGTGGAGAAAAAGTTAAACAATGCAACTGAATTGTCGCAAAGAGGTAGAATCCTATGAAAAGGAAGTCTTAGTTCGATTATTATACGAGCACAACGGAAAATTAATAAACTAAATTTTCTTATGTAAGAAAGCTTCCTGACAAGACAGTTTCTACTTTTCGTGACTTCTGCTTGCGTCATGGACAAATGTACGTAGACTCTCCTGCAGTCGGTAGCGAAGGGACATCAATGTGTATTTCGCACCACACGGCTACCTGCACTGTTCAATAACCATGTCGTCAGGAGCCCAGCCTCGGCTTGTATACAATTATATATATATTTTTGACGAATTACAGCGTTCAAATGAATGAAATAAATCGCAATTTGCGATGTTATGACTTTACTGTATTCGGTTTAGATGGAATACCAAAATGTGGCGGATGAAAATTTGTGCACGGCCGGGATTCGAACGCGGGATCTCCTCCTTAGTAGGCAGACGCGTCCACCACTCCGCCACCGAGGACACACTGCCCAGCCCCACTTCAGAGGACTCTTCCCTGCACGGCTCCCGCCCCACACACACATCTCCAAGTGGAACATTGCTTGCCCGCTAGCAGGCAGGAAGCAGGCTGCAGCGTTCATTTGTGTGTGGCGGTGTGTGTGTGTGTGTGTGGGGGAGGGGGGGGGGTTCTGGTTTACACAAGATACCTTGACCTGGGTACTTCTATCTGTTAAGCGACCTTGATAGACAATGGACAGGAATGTTCTCTGCGTATGCAAAGATGACGGTCAATATCTAGAATGAAACTGAGTTGAAAGATGGCCATAATTGCAAATAGAGAATTCAATAATAATTCACCCCCTTGACCTATAGCAAATCCAAATGTACTAATGAACGTGGAAAAATTAGGTGCATCTCATGAACCAATAATATTTTAAATATATTGAAAACGGCAAAAGTATCTGAAAATAGCAAAATTAAAATTACCAAGTTTTGAATGCCTCATGCGATTTCAATAAACTATGTCTTAGAATAGATGATAGCTTATTACCTCAAGCTATCATCTTGAAGGCCACACAATTGTATCTATAATAATTTTAGATAACATTGTTAAGGGAGTTAGCGATCTCTTACTGGAAGATTAGTTAATTCAACAGTCTCATAGCGCAATATTTTTACATGAAATTACCGGTTTCAGCAAAAAGATTTTGCCATTTTCAGACACAGTCCACCATTCGGCTGTTGCTGGTGGTCTAAAGCAGCTTCATGTAGTCACATTCGATAAACTGCTCAGTTTATCGACTATGACTGCACATCGCTACTACAGACCACAAGCAACAGCCGAATGGTGGACTGTATCTTAAAATGGCAAAAGCATTTTGCCGAAACCGGTCATTTTAAGCAATAATATTGCGATCTTAGAGATGAATTAATTAATCTTTTTATCTACATTTGAGGATTTATTACACTTGCTATAATAATTTATTATGAAATACAGCCAGATTATCGCATGGTCCACAGTAAGTCAGTAACTGCAAGCAGCATGTTATGCACCTCTTACCATCATCATCATATATCTATTTAATGTATAATTTTCTATTTTGCCAGTGAATTTACGTAAATATTGTGCAGTGTGAGCGGCCAAGCTCATGAAGGCTGGTTTGTTAATTTATTTATTTCATATATTATTTCTACTGCTGATAAATATCACTTTTCTATTTAATACTGTAAAATGCTGCTTTTGGAGGGGATGGTAATCTGCCAATGAGAGAGTGGCTAGAGCAGAAGACTGCTGTGGTCAAGTAAACAACTTTGGCGGTGCGGCTAGAGAGCCCCTATGGGGCTGGAAGCACACTTTTTGTGTTGTGTTGGACGAAGAAAGACTTGCCTGGTTAGCTGATGTGTTTCATTTGAGAAAGCGATAGAATCTTTGCGGCAGACGATCACTTTGTCGGAATTTTAACATTGTCGGGTCTCTGAACTTTTCCGAGGGCTAATGTGAGCCTGTATAAGAACGTTAACTTTTTCCGATTGTAACTGAACAGTGTATGTGATTCTACAAGAGAAGTGTTGCTATGTTATTTGTAGGACTAAGACTTGGACTATTTTGAGTTTAAATTATTTCGTGTTGTTTGATCGCAAAATTGACTTAGTATCTGAAAATCGTCAATGATTACTTAGTTGGGGGTTTTGCAACCATTCTCATAACGCAGTTATGGCATCTGTTCTGCTAATTTTGAAAGGTTTATTTCCAATTTATTGCTTCCGGTATATAAATCTTTTATTCCAATATACATTATTCATCTGAGTTAGCTGGCGTTTACTACATCATTTTTAAATGTTAGTACAAACTTCTTTTATTAATTAATCATTATCTGTATTTTATATATCATTATTATTTCGAAAATGTCAAGCTATGCATAGAATGTTTGACTGCAGGATCACAGGTACAAGGTACTATTTACAGCTATTATAGTTGGTGAGCATGAAAGCAGACATGCACGGTTTGGCCCTTAGACTACATCGAGCCATAGTTCATTTACTGAGTCATACATAGACCAATTGTGTTTGTCCAATAAAACTTAGTGTGTTAGACACTAGAAAGCTCGTAAAGTAGCATCCTGACAATGGATGGATCACATTTTATGAATTTTTATAACCTCTTGAGATGGATTACAGTCTGTTCTAAACATTCATTTCTTCTTCCTGTCGGTTGACCCCCCACCAGCTGCCTCAGGTATTGAAAACTTGAATTTATAATCACTGGAATGACATCAGACAAAGACCACCTTCACAGACTGGCAACAAGGTAGGATGCAGAAATTTCTACAGAAACTGTTGCTTTCCACTTGGGTCGTTGTGGTGCTGTATATATTAGTGATCCAGTGACAAACGTCGGACAGTGTAAACGGAAAAGCATGGAGCACATTCATCTCTTTACTTTGTGAACCGCATTGTGTCTGATACAAATGCGCAGGCAACAGCGTTGCGTTCTGACCATTACTCACGTAGCATATCACTTTAATATTAAACTTTACAATCTACTACTGTAGGCTGCTTCGTAGAAAAAATAAATTGGTGCTTACGTTCATGGAGATTTTGCTTGCATGTCAAACAGTTTGCTATGGTGAGTGTATTTATCGATAGTTTTTTTTTCTTATTTGCGGTTCTAGAATTGTTCTTGTGGAGACTTACCTCGAATTGAGTGTAGGATAGCTGAAGCTTACAAGTAACGTTTTTCAAGTGTTAGGAAACACAACGTGAAAGGATACATTAGAGACATTTTATTCTCTATGGAATTCATACAGGGATGCTGGCAGCGGAGGCAGCTGGAAACATTTTTGGTATGTATGAGGCAAATGCGTAAAATAAATCACTTCGGAAACAGATTTTCTCATTTTAAGAAATATTTTTTCTAGGTGAATAATTTGCCACATTCAAGAAGATTTACAGGCTTCTTATGAAGAACGTTTTTACAGTGTAGTGCTGAGGTTTACCTGATTACTGGCATGAAGTGAGACCATTTAATCTTTGTGAGACACTTACATCCACTGTGCAATGTTGGCGAAAACATTGGATGGATGATCAGGTTTAAACAAAATATCGACGACTAGGTCATTAGAGACGAAGCAGGAACTAGGATTGAGAAGACTGAGGAATGAAATAGACTGTGCTCTTTCAAAGGTTCCATCCCAGTATTTACCTTAATTTAAGAAAATAATGGAAACCTGAATGAGAATAGCCAGACAGAGATTTTTACCTACAAAGTGGTGAATTAGAAAGAGAAATTGGCAACATAAAGGACCTTGCAGCAGAGGACAGTGTAAGTCTACAAAAGATGAAATTATGCATCTGGTGGGTCTAGGAAGGTATTTTATGTTCCAAACTACAACCCCTGGGTGGGTCCATTGCAGCTGATATCTGGTAGAAACAAAGGAGACGTTACGCGGTCGTCACGTAAGAAAATCTACGAAAGACGCTTCATTAAGTATTGGTACAGTACAACGACGCTAATGTGCTCTCTACTGAGTTTATGTTTGCCTGCAAAAAATTTCTACCGCATATATTGTTGAAATCCTGGTCCTTCTGACATCAAAATTTGTTTGTGAACAAAAATGCCTTTTAATCGCTTTTACGACATCTATTTCAGTACCATAAGTTTCCTTTAGGTATGGACTTCAAAAACTGCCTGCCGATTGTATTGGTTTATATGAGACAAAAAAATACGCACCCCTAAAGTGTTATACAAATGGTAATAAATTAATATCCAAAAAGATATTGGTGGAAAATGTGAAACTCCCAACGCTGAAGACCAATGGGTAAATGGTTCCGATATCAACCGTCTGCTTTTACCTATGACTTCATCATTATGGCGGCAATCATGAATTTCAAAAGTATCCAATATGGGTAACATAACATCGCGAAAAACCGACACACAATTATAGAAACACGATATACAAGGTGTTTCACTAAGTGTGTGCCTCTGTAACTTATAAAGTAATAGGTGACGGGAAATTTCAATGCGGTAGGTCAACAAAAGAAATGTTACACTTTCTGCTGAGCTATGAACATAGTTTATTGTATCATTTTCCAAAGAGTTACAGCACAAAGATGTAATTTTTAAATGGAACAATAGTTTTTTCTATCGTGTATTCGATTCGTTTAAACCAGCTGCGTCCAAATCAATTTAAACTACATTCCTATCACTGTTAGTTTGGGAGCTACAACCCTTCAAAGTTCCGGGGGCGGAGGCTGCGATAGCGTAGCTGACTGGCCGAGTGGCTATCCCCTGGGGCACGGCCCACTGTGTCATGACCACCAGCCAGTCAGCTACGTTGTCTTAGCTTCCGCCCCCTAAACTTTGAAGGGTTGTAGCTCCCAAACTAACATTGACAGGAATGTAGTTTAAATTGATTTGGACGCAGCTGGTTTCAACGAATCCAATTCACGATAGAAAAAACTATTGTTCCATTTAAAAAATTATATCTTTGTGCTGTAACTCTTTGGAAAATGATACAATAAACTACGTTCATAGCTCCGCAGAAAGTGTAACATTTCTTGTGTTGACCTACCGCATTAAAATTTCCTGTCACCTATTATTTTATAAGTTACAGAGGCAAACACACTTAGTGAAACACCCTGTATATATATATATATATATATATATATATATATATATATATATATATATAAGGTGAATCACCTAACACTCTAACACTTGCACCGTAAATATTGCGGAAACGGAAAGTGCGATTGATGTGCGGTTTTCACAGAATGGATTAGTAGTTAAGGACTCGTATTGTTAGTCGATAAACAGGTAGTAAAAATACCTAGAAAGTGTATTTTTTATGCAAACACACAATTTTTCAAATTGAACAATGGTTGTTTCTATCATGCACTGGAATTTATGATACCAGCTCTGTACAAAGAATTTTGAATGACTTTTTATAACGTTTAGTTTGGCAGCTACAACCATTCAAAGTTTTGAGGGTGATGGCTACGACAGCGTATCTGACTGGCTAGCGGTCATGAGACAGTGGGCCGTGCCTCAGAGGCTAGCCACGCGGCCAGTCAGCTACGCTATCGCAGCCTCCGCCGCCGAAATTTTGAACGGTTGTAGCTGCCAAACTAAACGTTATAAAAATGTCATTCAAAATACTTTTTACACAGCTGGTGTCAAAATTTCCAGTGCATGATAGAAATAACCATTGTTCCATTAAAAAACTGTATATTTGCATTAAAAATACACTTTCTAAGTAATATTACAATCTGTTTGTTGGCTAAATATACGAGCCCCTGACTACCAATCCATTCTGTGAAAACTGCACATCAGTCACACTTTCCGTTTCCGCAATATTTGCGGTGCAAGTGTCAGGTGATTCATCCTGTATATATATATAGTGTTTCTATAATTTTGTGTCGGTTTTTGGGCGGGGCATGCTAAACGATAAAAATCGTGAAAAGCTACTTTTTAAAAACACGAAAAAAATCTAAGACAGAAATATATGCAATACGAAAATAAAAAATAAAAACCACAAAACATCAAACTCGGTATCTAATACTTCAATTGACTTTTAGTACACCTGAAAAGAAAGCCATACTAGCAATTCCAACCCCAAAACCAACAAAAAAAGGAATGACTAGATCAATTGACATCAAATGAAGAAAGCGGTACCAACAACGCCTCCTTATCCATACATCACATAAAATAGAAACAAGTTCAATTGATCTCACCTCAAATGAAGAAAACGATACCGTCAACCCTCACCCCCTCGCCAATACATCACAAGTAACAGAAACGGTATCTACAACTGAAGCTTGGAATACCATCCCTCAGCTTTGAACAGTGACGTCGGCACGTGTTGTGCTGTCATGGCTGCGCGGTGAATTGAAGTTGGTTGGTTGGTTGCTTGGTTTGGCTTTCAAGGGACGAAACTACACTGGTCATTCGTCCCGATTTGAAGTTGCTAGTTGTTAGTGGCGGCGTGTAGTGGTATGTTGTGGCGCGCTGTGGTGGTGAATGTTCATTCGGTTGGGTATATTGTCAGATAGGTTGCCACTCACTTGTTTCTAGTTCTTGGTAGCGGATTGAGAGAACAGTTTGTGGTCGATTTCAGGAAGTGAGTGCTTTTATGGTTTCTATTGCGTTTATTGGCGTGTGATAGTTTTTGAATATGTTAGTTTCTGGAAACATCCCCTCTGCTGTGGTTAAGCCATGTCTCCACCCTATCCTTTCTTCAAGAAGTGCTAATCTTACAAGGTTTGCAAGAGAACTTCTGTTAAGTTTGGAAAGTAGGAGGCGAGGTACTGGAGAAAGTAAAGCTATGAGATCGTACCGTGAAGCGTTCCGCGATAGCTCAGTCGGTAAAGCGCTTGCCTGCGAAAGGCCAAGTTCCCAGCTTTGAATCCCGGTTTTGGCACACAGTTTTAATCCGCCAGGAAGTCATATGACATTTTTAGCTGGTCAGTGATTTTCCGGAGTTCCGCAGAAAACAGTGCGCATTGCACAGCATTAAGCTATAGAACTTTCAAGGGTGTTTCACTTATACGTATCATCTTGAACCTGTTCATGACTAGTCAAAATGAACTCTTCTGTGAGCCCTAATGTGACTTTTATAGATTTTAGCTAGGTCAAGGTGTTCGGAACGATGCAAATTTGGTAAATCATGTAGTTGTTCTGCAGCAGTTGTCCTTACAATGATACTGCCTGTCTGTTTCGTTCT
Organism: Locusta migratoria; assembly: GCA_026315105.1. Lineage (NCBI taxonomy): Eukaryota > Metazoa > Arthropoda > Insecta > Orthoptera > Acrididae > Locusta > Locusta migratoria. The sequence continues at coordinate 219,979,679 of CM048755.1, forward strand.
CGGAAAGCACTTAGAGGCACCCTTCGATTGCCTCAAACTTTTCAATGAACACTTTTACTAATCGAATCAAACTGCGTGCCTATGGAATACCGTCACAATTGAGCGATTTGATTCGTGATTTCCTGTCAGACAGAGCACAGTACGTTGTAACTGACGAAACGTCATCGAGTAGAACTGAAGTGACATGGCGATCCCCAGGGAAATGTTATAGGGACCCTACTGTTCTTTATTTTTATAAACGATTTAAGAGACAATCTGAGTAGCTCTCTTAGGTTGTTCGCGGGTGATACTGTCACTTATCGCTTAGTAAAGTCACCAGAAGATCAGAAGCAACTGAAAAATGATTTAGATGAGATATCTGCATGGTGCAAAAAAAGGCGATTGACCCTTAATAATGAGAAGTGTGAAGTCATCCATATGGCCACTAAACGAAGCCCGTTAATCTTCATTTGCACGATAAATTAGTCAAAACTACAGGCCGTAAATTCAACTAAATACATAGGAATAACAATTACAAACAACTTAAATTAGAAAGAAGACATAGAAAATATTTTAGGGAAAGCGAACCAAAGACTACGCTTCGTTGGCAAAACACTGAGAAGATGCAACAGTCCTACTAAAGAAACTGCCTACACTACACTTGTGCGTACTATTTTGGACTACTGCCGCGCATTGTGGGATCCCCACCAAGTGGGACTGACAGACGATTTAGAGAAAGTTGAGAGAAGGGCATCTCGTTTTGCACTATCGCGGTATAGTGGAGTGAGTGTCACAGAAATGATGCACGAGGTGGGGTGGAAATCATTAAAAGAAAGACGTTATTTGTTGTGACAAGATCTACCAGGTGATCAAAAAGTCATTATAAATTTGAAAACTTAATAACTCACGGAATAATGTAGATAGAGAGGTAAAAATAGACACACATGCTTGGAATGACATGGGGTTTTATTACAACAACAACAACAACAAAAGTATTGCTAGACGCGTAAAAGATCTCTTGCGCGCGTCGTTTGGTGATGATCGTGTGCTCAGCCGCCACTTTAGTCATGCCTGGCCTTCCAGGTCCACCTCAGTCCGTGAGATTATTGGCTTTAGGGTTATCTGAAGTCGCAAGTGTATCGTGATGGACCGACATCTCTAGGGATGCTGAAAGACAACATCCGACACCAATGCCTCATCATAACTCAGGACATGCTATACAGCGCTGTTCACAACATTGTTCCTCGACTACAGCTATTGTTGAGGAATGATGGTGAACATATTGAGTATTTCCTGTAAAGAACATCACCTTTGCTTTGTCTTAATTTGTTATGCTAATTATTGCTTTTCTAATCAGATGAAGCGCCATCTCTCGGGCATTTTTTGAAATTTTTTTGTTGTTCTAATAAAACCCCATGTCATTCCAAACATGTGTGTCAATTTTTACCTCTCTATCTACATTATTCCGTGATTTATTAAGTTTTCAAATTTATACTGACTTTTAATCACCCAGTATTTGCGAAATTTCTTTCATCAACTTTTTGTTCCGAATACGAACACACTTTGTTACCATCCACCTACATAGAAAGACATGACCATCAAAATAAAATAAGAGAAATCAGATGGAAAACGGAAAGATTTAGGTGAACCCTCTGCCATGCACTCCAATGTCGCTTGCAGAGAATTTATGTAGATGCAGATGTACTATTGTCGTAACGCGCACTAGTAATTGGGGTAGTTGTTAAGTCGGGTGTGCTTGTTGGAACATCGCATGAGACCTGGAACATAGAATGGGCTCTACACATGCCACACGCGTTTTTGTTTCATTGTATGATGACCCGTGAGTATCCTTATTACCTGGAGGTTCTAAACTAATAAGAGGTCGATTGTATTTAATGTTTAGTTTAGTTTTTGTTTCATTCAGTTGCATTTTATGCTGAAACTTCTCCTTAAATTGCACACACTGGCTATTTTCTACACCTCTTCCTTGTCCATTGTTCGCAATGCCTGGTGTACTCATTCTTATTATATTTTGAGTATTCGTGCATCCCTCTCCTAGGTTTGGTAATTATCCCAGAAATAAAGCGTACTGGTCTCATATATTTTCTAGATCTACTTGTGTCATATTCTTTCTCTTTGGTTGTACTAGGTTTCTTTGATTCTTATGGTTCCTGTTCGATTTGTATCTAAAAAAAAAAAAAAAAAAAAAAAAAAAAAAAAAAAAAAAAAAAAAAAAAAAAAAAAGTTCAAATGTTTGTAAAGCTTATGGGACTTAACTGCGGGGTAATCAGTCCCTAAACTAACAAAATACTTATGAACTAACTTATGCTAAAGAGAACACAAACATCCATGCCTGAGTTGTGATGACTCGAACCTCCGACGCGGGAGGCAGCGCGATCCGCAACATGGCGCTCCAGACCGCTTTTTATTTATTTATTTTTTAGTTTTTTCTTTTTTTTGTGCGCGTGAGGGGGGTTAAGAAACTTAAAAAAAGAATTACTTGCCATCGCCACTTTTTACCTAGAAAATAAGATCAAATAAATGACAGACTACACAACTTCAGTCCTTGGCCCTATCTTATCTTAAACCCAGTGCAACTAACCTATTTCTAATAGGGAAAAAGGGTTAAAATGGAATGGCATTCAGTGTAGCTACAAAAATGAAGGGTATTCAATTTATTTATTTTTATTTTATTTCCTCTCTTTACCTTCAAAAGAAAATGTAAGGATCAACTACTTCATGGCAGGAAAAAAATGTTCAAATGTGTCTAAAGCTTATGGAACCTAACTACGGGGTCATCAGTCCTTAAACTTACAAACTACTTATGAACTACTTACGAACTAGGACGGCACAAATATCTATGCCCGAGGGGACATTCGAGCCCCCGACCATAGAGGCCGTGCAGACCGTGACTGGAGCGCCTCAGTCCCCGCGGCCACCGCGGCCGGCCATGGCAGGAACACCCAAACTTCTGGGTGGATTACGAAAAACACTATAAAGAAAATTTGAGAAATATTGCCCGTATTTTGGATTGCGGACAACTGTACAATGTCGTTCGTTCAGAAAGTTCCAAAAATCAAGTTCGTTTTTCTCTCCATTTACAAACAAGTAGTGAACCGCATGTCCACAAATCCATTTCACAGCATTTGTCCTTGTTTGTGGGTAATGTTCCGAGTCTGGAAAGAGGAGCAGATGCTGAAGTATGTGATGAGGGGTTGTACGGGTAATCAAAGCCAGCATCTGTTGCACCAACACCCAGACGCCTTCCGCCAATCCGCATACCAGTCGATGCTCGTCCGTGTCCATTACATCACAGGTGACAACACATTGGTGTGTCTTGCAAGGTGAATTCTGTGAAGTCGTGACTGGCACACTTCCTTCCCATTGACAGTAAGGTACCATGTCGACTGGACGTCAGTGGCAAGGTAAGGAGCACTCACCGAGCGCCAAACGACACTCCAATTTACGCTGGGATGCTTCCCTTCAACCACATTTGGTGGTCTGTTCTTCTGAAGAAAGCCGTAGATCGGCTTCGAAGACATTAAGCGTGTCGGCAGTATCGCAGTGTGGACATAGCTCAGTTCGAGGAAAAAGCGACGGAAGTAACAGAATGGCGCCGGAACATCTGAAAGCATGTTAGGAGCCGTGCAAAGGCCTCCAGCAGCAGGCTGGTAAGGCATGTGGGATTACGGCGCCACAGCATCATGTGAGAGCTGAGGAAAAGGGCTGTCGCTCTGTCAGGCACACAGTACAGGCCAAACCGCTCGGCTACTCCCGCGCGGCTCGATTTCTATTATGGGATTGTGAGAAGACAGATTAGAGCTGAACATCCCGTCGACAGCGATGTCATTAGAGACGGGCCTTACCCTCAGCTCGATTACCTAAGGATGGGGAAGAAAATCGGCCGTGCCCTTTTAAAGAAACCGTCTCGGCCTCCTGGAGTGAGTTAGTGAAATCACGGAAAACCTAAATCTGGATGGCCGGAGGTGGATTTGAATTACCGTCCTCCTGAATGCGAGTCCAGTGTGTTACGACTGCGCCACATCGCTCGGTAATGGGATTGTGTATGTTGTGTGTCCTGTCTGACGTGTCATCTTCTACCTCTATCTTGCGGTAAGCTATGTTCTGGGACCTGAGAAGCAAGTCGTCTTCAAGCTTTTGTATTCTGAGCTGTAATGCCGTTTGATTGTTCGCCCAGTAATGGAGCTGCTTTTTAAGCTGTCTGGCTGCGGCAGATTCTATTGTTCCATAAATGACGTTGTCATCTATAAATTCTGTAGCCTTTAGGTAGGTAACTACTATCCGATTCCTTAGTGTGTGTGTGTGTGAGAGAGAGAGAGGGAGATGTCAGGGTTGTACAGGAGTGTCTTCAAAGTTTTTTCGGGAAAAAGCCCATCTGTCGCCTCCAAGAGATGGCCCTCTGACGACTGCGCATCATTGTGGAGGGAGACTACGCTTTTTTTTCTTTCGAAATATGTTTTTTACCATTTTATGTCATTTGTCAGTAGTCACAGATCCTGTAGTTGACTTCATTGTCATACTCTGATGCCTTGTAAACCATAGTCTGTACTTTCAATTATTCTGCTGTACAGATGTTTACATTTAGGGTACTCACCACCTTTGAATTTGTTTAACTGGTTTCCCTGTTCCTTTGTGTACAGTAGTATTTGTAAGTGAAGTAGTATTTGTAAGTACAGTAAAATGAATTCCATTTGCTTTCGCCAAATTACAGTCTGCTACATTTAGAACATCTATATACAATGGTGCCCCCTAGAGTCAATGCAAGTTTGGAATTATCGCACAAAATTTTGTTGTGTCCATTCTGATATCAGCGTTGTAATTTGAACAGTGTCACAAGCAGTGTGAGTTTTCGGAAGGAGATAAAAAAAAGTTCAAATGTCTGTAAATCTACGTTGGTCATCAGTCCCTAGGCTTACAACACTAACTTTAACTCATGCTAAGGACAACAGAAACACCCGTGCACGAGGAAGGACTAGAATCCCCGACGGCGATAGGCTGTGTGCACCGCAGCAGGACGCCTCAGTGCGCACGGCTATTCTGCCACGACGAAGGAGGTCCTCTTCAATATTGACAAGCGACTGGTACATAAGCCTTTTCACACGGCCCCGCAGAAATAATTTATTAAGTACAACAGCCAAGATAGCTTGTAATTTTTGTTTAGATAACCGGTTTCGGCAGATTAATTGCCATCTTCGGATCTTTCATTTCATCCCTCAGATCATCACAACTACAAAGTTTTTAAAAACATAGTTATTCGCCAACATTATTGTTGGCTTGTCTTTATATAAAGCCGTGGTGAAGTGGCCGAGCGTTCCAAAGCGCGTAGCTGCGAAATGCGCCGAGCTCGCCTTCGAAGGTCCGAGTCCTCACTCGAGCATGAGTGTATTTGTTGTCCTTAGCATAAGATAGTTTAAGTACTTTGCAAGCCTAGGGATTTATGACCAGAGTTGTTAGGTCTCACAGATTTACAAACATTTGAACATTACGTAAACAAAACATCAAACGCATCATCTTATATAGATTAGCAGGTAAAGGAAAGAGAAGATCTGGCCAGAGTAGCAGAATGATGTTTACGCCAGAGAAAGAGACGGAGAGAGTAAAGGCGTAGCCTGCAAAATCTTAACCCTTCTGCGAACTAAGACGCAAAGCTACGACTCACTATCTCAAGGCTGCTTCTTCACGGCAACTCATTTGCGTTCGTGTCATTGCATCTCGAATCCGATGCTTGCAGGACAGTATTTTTCCAGGCATATTGAATTCTACCCGAAATGGAATACTAAGACCTATCATTGCGGAAGATTGCCGGTACGGACGTGAGTCTCAAAAAGGCTACAAGTTAATAGCCAACACTGTTTTACAGCCTGGCAATTACAGCATACCACATATTGTATAAATGGCGTTATGTTCGCAGAGTCAGTGACTCGGTGAGAGTTTATACCAGTGGCTAGCTATCATAGGGCTAGGCGGGGCAGTGCCCCGGGGCCCCCGAGATCAAGGGGCCCCTCGGCAGTTCGGAAAAAGTTACAGTAGAGCGTAGTTTTTTTATATTTTTTTTACTTTTATTTTTTTACCTTCCCACCCTACCGTCCATCAATTCCCCCTCCCGTCAAACTAAGCTTCCCACAGTAGCCGCACTGGGACACAGGGTGACGGAACATTGCTTCTAGTGGAGCCTGCTGACAGGCCAAGCCAACAGTCGCTGAGTAAAATAATAGGCACACTCCAGTCGGCAGTAGTAGCTGCAGCATAACAGCTGTTCACAGCAGCAGCTGCACCTTCCAAGTGTTGCGGCGTGCCGTTCGGCGCAATGTGAAGGATCGGGCAACTCCCAAATGCTGTAAAAATACATTTACTGTACAGTGCTTCTTATTGGCAAGTAGAAATGTACAGTTCGATTACATGAATAATCGGTTTCCGAACATCCATGTCCCCCAATTACACTCGACGTTCTACTGTATATAATATTTTAGCTGAATGAAGGATTTTCGACTTTTAACGTTTTGAACACTGCCAACAAAAGTGAAATCCAAAAATTATTTCCATCTCAGAATATAAACATAAAAAGGTATTGCTTGTCCGCTAAGACGTCCCTGCCACTTGCTGAATTACTATCACGGTTTGATTCGCGGCAGGGGGCCATATTTTCGTAATTAAGTTAAACCTCTTTGTTCATTTTTACTAGCTTCTGCCTGCGACTTAATTTATCTGGTATGGAGCAACTTCGAAAACTATTCCATGTAGTTTTATCTGTATGTCCTACCCAGGTCCAACTCTATCCCTCTCCAAAATTTCATCCTAATCCATCCAGTAGTTTCTGCTTGAAAGCATAATTAACTTTCACAGTTATAATTATATTAGAGAGTACGATTAAATATTATCTGCTGCGTGACACGCAGTAATTTACTTAAGAGTATTTAGGTTTGCTTTATTATTTCTTCCAGTAAGCCGTAAGGACCTGACGAAGTAGTATTGCATCTGTATAGTTCATAGGCGCCGATTACGGGTATGCTCGGTCGCTCAAGCATACCCCAAAAGTTGAGTGGGTATGCTCGGCATACCCCACAGAACATTATGGTATTATTATTTTTCCTTTACATTATATTTCTTGATTGTAATTAAATTCGACGCTGTCATTTCATTGATGGGCGGCTGGCTTTTGTAATACACCACTGTAAACAGATTATCTAAAACAAACAGGTAATTGAATTCGTAGGCATCAAAATTCATGTTGACATGTGAGTGAATTGATCATTTTCTAAATAGTCCGAATGTTAATAGAATGCTGTTTGTAAGTTCAATATCGTAAACTGAATGCGGTAACCTTTAATTGTCGTATTAAATAACTAGAAATGAAGTTGGTTTGGAACGATACGATGAAAATGTGTGTACTACTAATTTAACATTTATGTATTCTTAGAAGTCACTCGTCTTCAAGGAATCGTTTTAGTGTTAAGGCAGGTCCACACAGCGCGCCGCGCCGTGGGTCTGTCTCGCGGAAGTACGCACTGGGCTGTTCGGACGTTTAGCTGTCAGTAGTTTGTCACGTGACCAGTCAAAAATGTTCAAATGTTTGTAAAGTCTATTGGACTTAACTGCGGGGTCATCAGTCCCTAAACTTACAAACTACTTATGAACTAACTAAGACTAAGGACGGCACAAACATCCATGCCCGAGGGGGGATTCGAACCCCCGACCGTACTGGCCGTGCAGACCGTGACTGACGCGCCTCAGTCTCCTCGGCCACCGCGGCCGGCACGTGACCAGTCAATTAGTTTCAAGATGTCTTCCTATTTCATTCTGCTCTTTTCTGCCACACTGTTTTAACTTTGTTACTGCTTATTTATTTCCTTGTTGGTGTTTTCTATTATTTCGTTGCTGCTATCTTTTGGTGAACATAAGTGATTCGCACAAACCATTCCTAAACTGCGAGGAATGCAGATCCGAGTTCAATATGCATTAGAACCTCTACACTCACTATAAAGTTAATTTATCTGAGAACATTCGTGTGTCAAAAATGGAAAAGGCAGTGTCCATAATGTGGAATTGCATTATCAGGATGCAATTCGTTAAAACACCATCAAATAAAATTTTAACACACTAAGCTCTATTCAAGTAACGTCCTACCATGTAATTCTGTGACATCTATTTACTTGACATGAAACTGTACTGGACAACGAAATAAAAGATGATAAAGTAATGGAATTTGTCATGTTCTTACTGCAGTGCATTGAGAACCAAATACGAAAAATTGGATGATTATGTCATGCAACGGAATTTCTGTGTAAAAACGAAGTAGTCTGATATTTTCAGTGTTTAACTGTCACGTTTGTTATATGAAAATACTTAATGTGCACAGCAAAATTATTTACGAACTTCTGTAATTTACAAGGATAACTACAGAATATTTATTATTTAGGCTACAATACATAAGTATTAAGATATCCTGTATACCGGTTTTTCGACATGTTGACGACGTTATTGCTCTAAGTTGACGGATGGTATCCCAGTCTTCAGTTATGCCCGATTGTTTATTCAGAAGTTGCTGTACTTCATGAAGTTCAATTACTACATGTACGAGATTACCCATTTTAGGCATATCTGAAAAAAGTTAATCGAGTATTTCTTAATCATTTAAGGATATTGCCTGTTTTGGTCAAATGTGACAGTGCACAGCTTACATCTGAAATCGTGAATGTATTGCCAGTCAGCCATAGTGTAGGTTATGTTGAACAATGACAGCTATTTTGAGTTGGCAAAACCATCAAATGTGCATACGAAATAAGTCGTGGTGGTAAGCTGATCTGCAGTGTAGGACAGTGTCCACGTTTCCGCCACATTTATTTTGAAATGTTAATTACATTTCATTACAAGCATTAAAAGTTCCAGATAATCACAGGGAAAAAGAAAACAAACGCGTTTTCGATGAGTATTTTTGGCATTCTCAGCACATGTAATATAAATTAAGAAAACCTCACAGCTCACGTTAAACTAAATTCTTCAATAGTTTCAACAACAAATTCCGTTCGGAGCAGAACTGCAGCCAAATATTCTAACAACCTTTTGACTTTTGAGTTTCGACTGCAGTCCTGTGTATACACAAGATCAACTACAATATATTGTAGTTGGTCTCGGTTTACATATGGGACAGTCACGTGACATAAATTTCCAGCGGCTAAACGTCCGAACAGCCAAGTGCGCACTGCCGCGAGACAGAGTCGCCGTGCTGCGCCGCACCGCTGCCGAGATTGTGAGTGCCGTAGCACAGTGGAATGCGCACGTCTCAAGATGGAGCGAGTGCCGCATTTATTGTGCTGGCTGTACCATCAGTTTAAGGAAGAATCGTTGTCATTGGGTAACCCCAGTGTTAAAAGAGTAGGCCATTGTACGGTGGAAAGGATCTTTTCAGTGAACTACTTGCAGGCGACAGTGGACACTTCGAAAACTTTTATCGAATGTCTTTCGAAGACTTCGAATATCTGTTGAAAGTGATCGAACCAGACATAATGAAGAAAGACACAAATTGTAGACGTGCTATATCGACCAAAGAGAGACTGGCAATAATTTTGCGCTTTCTGGCAACTGGAGATTCCTTTACAAGTGTGATGTATCTGCTCTATGAGGTTCTCACTTTGCTTCCGGTCCCACTCCATAACGAGGACACCTACGCGAGAACACACGACCTGTCATCGCGAGTTGACGCACGCAGTAAACCAGCGCGCCCGCCAACCGAAGCCCCGTCTAAACTGAGCGCGCGCAAACGCGCCACTGCCTTTGATGTACCGACAACAGCCGGAACAAAATGTTTGTTAAGCTTATGGGACTTAACTACGGGGTCATCAGTCCCTACACTTACAAACTACTTATGAACTACCTTATACTAACGACGGCACAAATATCCATGCCCGAGGGGGGATTCGAACCCCCGACCGTAGTGGCCGTGCAGACGGTGACTGAAGCGCCTCAGTCCCCTCGGCCAGCCGGAACACCCGCGCACACCAGTTTTGCGCAGCGCGGTGCGGCGTGCTCAGTGTGGACCCGCCTTTAAGTCGTGACATTTTTCATCCTGTTTACTGAGTTGGTGTGTGATGTAACAATGGGTTGTAAACCTATTGGTATTGACAGACATGGTATGACAGCAGAAGTGGTTATAGACTATTTTCGTAATACTGTATAGAAAATAAATCTGCAGAAGAAAGAAGGCAGGAAGGCCATCCGATGTTAGTTTTTGCGATAATGAACACGGTATTGATACAGCCACATCATTATCTGATATGCATGTCTAAGAAGACGAAAACTCTGAAAATGATTTCTGTACTCACTACAACGAGAACACAGGTTCAAATGGCCGCAAATGCCGCCCAGTAGTTCTGAAACTTTAAACAGAAATTAATGGCTGTTAATTTCTTTACTGTATGTCAAAAAATTACTTTTCTCCTTTCAGAGATTAAAATGGTCCTAAATTAACACCAGATGAAGCAAAAAAAGAAATACTACTAAAATAAAACAAAATTATTACTTTACCTTTGTACCTGTAATTGGAAAAATATAATAAAGATTTTTTTTTCCAGAAATACCTGTCGGGGGGGGGGGGGGGGGGGCTTCAGGCAGGCAACCACCTACCCCCTATTGGAAACGGCACCGAGCATACCCCAACATTTTCAAAAGCCGGAGCCTGTGGTATAGTTTTAGTTTAGAGAGGGCCCCAACGTCATTTTTGCCACGGGGCCCTTGGTGTAGTAGCTACGCCACTGGTTTATACTCACATTGTGGTAAGGAAACTTTGTAGAAAAAGCAGGATTTGTGGTATTCTAAAGCCAGTAAACATGTCATAAAAACAAAACTAAATGGTGAATGGTAGTGGGTCGCTTATGACGTCGCATGTGAAACCGATGAAGCGACGAACAGTATTCATACTTCTATGAAATAAGCTGATAGGTTTCGATATTTTGAATAGTTTGATGGAACTCATAATGGAATCTGCCGTTGCCAAAATGTTTGCTTTATTTTACAGCTGTACAATCTGTGTCGATTATTCGTGCTTCATATGCAACATATGTTAAGTCTGAACGACATTCGATAAAACAAAATTAAAACAGTTCAGCCTTGCCAACAAGTAGTACACTGCGCTACTTTTTAACCGACTTCAAAAAAGGAGGAGGTTCTCAATTCGACTGTAATTTCTTTAACGTTTGTTACCTCAGGACCTTCGACTGTGTTAACCGAATTGGATGATACTTTTTTATATGAAAGTTGGTGCTTCCCGTGTGGTCCCATTTCAATTTGGTCTAGTTGTGACAATGGAATCCATAAGAAATCCAAACAAGTCTTAAATTTGCATTAAGTATGCGCGCGACAAATGGACGAATAACTGAATATCACGCCAACCGATTTCGATGATTCTCATTTTAATATTCATAGAATATATGACATCAACTGCGATTGAGCAAAGCTGAAAATGTGTACCCAGCCGGGATTCTAACCCGGGTCTCCTGCTTTCTAGGCAGTTGCGCTGACCCCTACACCACTGGGGACACAGTGATCACCGCACCTGTAAGGACTACCTAAGCACGCCTCCCGTCAGATACAAATTCCCAGCTTCGCCCTGCCCACAGTACTCAAACTCGTAGTTATGAACTAATTCCCGTTAGAGTAAGGGCTTCAAACTTTGCCCACCCCTCCCCACTAACGATAGGATCATTGCCCGTCACCGGCATATTATATATATACATGTGGCGTCTGTTCCGAGAGAACAGACGTCACTTCTGATCCTGCAGTTGTTATTATTTAATATTCATAGAATATATGACATCAACTGCGATTGGGCAAAGCTGAAAATGTGTACCCAGCCGGGATTCGAACCGGGTCTCCTGCTTTCTAAGCAGTTGCGCTGACCCCTACACCACTTTTTTTTATTTTTTTATTTTTTTAATTATTTTTTCGGGCCTCCCATCTCCCCTTCTAGCCCGTCCTTGCGCTCTCCAGCAATGCCTTCTTTGGCGAGCTTCACAACTGTAATGCAAAAAAAAGCGTGTCTCTTCTTTTTGTTTTTAAAATTATCGTTCACTTTATACTTTCTTCATCAGTGTATACGTTAAAACATTTGCATCCCTTTGTCAATTCTAGTTTTCTTGTTGCTGGGTAGTTCTTTCGTGAATTACTCTTTTGTCTGGTTAGCTTGTTGGCGTACAGTATAAGGAGTTCCTTCAACCTGTGCTCTGCATTATAATAGTGAATTTTCTAACAGAGTTTAAAATACTTCTGTGATATCAATCTAATTCCTTCACGTATAAATTCGAATGGAGTTGAAAACAGCCTTTGTTGAGATTCCCAGCAGGGTTCTTTACTCCGATGGGAGCAATTTAGGGATTTTTCCTTGTGTTATTTAACCAACACCTGTCCTTTCAAATACAACTTTCAACATATTCGCGTATTGCTTTTTGTGATTACTGTATTTTTTTATTGTGTTGTATTCACATAACATGTATGCCTTAAATTCTATTGTGTTGTCAGTGCCTAAGTTGTTAATCACGTAGCTGACATATTTGCCAAGTAGCCAGTGAATTGCATTGTTTTTTGTTACTGGGTAGTACAGAGTTTGGGGCCTGTAAATTATGTCAGGAGATATATATTCAGCAGACGATCTTGAAAGAAGTGCTATCCTGCTTTTGATCCACTTCCAGTTTTCGATGTGGCCACCACAAGCAAATCTATGTTGTAGCGTATCTGCTAGTTTGCATTTAGAACAGAGATGAGTTGCACTTATACCAATGGCATACAATCTTTCATTGGTACTGATAATGTTATTCACGACCTTGTACCAGGCGGATTTTACATCACTTGATAGGCACTGAAGACTGATGTTTTTCCACACAACCTCCCATTTGACACTGGGATGTTTCATTGTTAATTTATTCGTTCCCTCATTTTCCATTCTTTCGCGTATAATGTCTCTTGCAGTCACATTTTGAGAGTTAATAATAACATCACTAAGGTAACTGGCGTCTACATAGAATATTCTAATATGTCGCAATCGTGGATTTATTTCTTTTATGTCAACAGGTGGCTGCAGACTTTGGGGTTTCACACATGCGAATATCATACTTGTGATGCTAGTTGGGTGATTTCTAATAATATCAAAAGTTCTTTTTAGAAACAAAGCTGAAGCCTTATTTCTTATGTCAATGAGACCGAGACCTCCATTTTTAGGTTGTAACACAACAGTTTTGGTGTCAACCCTGAATATTTCTCCTTTCCATAAAAAATTTGTGGCAAGTGACATGATCTTCCTGGTTATCATTATTGGAGCCGGAAAAACCTGTGCTATGAAATAGGCTTTTGAGAAGATGCAGGTGTTTATGAAGATTGTCCTTTGAATTTGATTCATGCTGCGAAGTGAATTCCCAATGATAGATCCTCGGATTTTCATTAAAGCATCCCTCCAGTTTTCTGCACACATTTTCATCGGGCAGGTTGTTAAGGTCGTGCCTAGAGCTTTGTGTGTTGTTACTTGTTTCGCCCATTGTATCTTTAAGTGAGCAAGGCCTCGTAGATCTAAAAACTTACTTTTGTTGGCATTTATAATTGTGCCAGATGCCAGACCGTAATTCCTAACAATCCTTTCCAACTTAGTCAAATCTTCTTTGTTTCTTATTATTACGCCCACATCGTCAGCATATGCTCTTATCACCATTTTATGTCCGGATAATGTCATACCTGTAAGACTGGTGTGAACATGCTGTAGAAATGGTTCTATAGATACGATGAATAGGTTCATTGAAAGCGGACTTCCTTGAGGGACTCCTCGCATAATTTTCAGTTGCTTGGTGAGTTGTCCATTGACTGCTATCTTTGCATTTATACCCAATGCAATGTTCCTAATCATGTTTATGTAGCGGGGAAGGAAACCCAATTTCTTCATAGTTTCAAGGAGGTATCCATGGTTGACACAGTCAAAGGCTTTATAAAAATCAAGGAATAGAAGTGCACACTTAATATTTGTAACAGCCGTCAAGGCTATTATGTCCCTGTATTCGGAAATCGTTTGAAAAATTGTTCGGTTTGCAACACAGGACTGATGTGGACTTATGACTTTCGTGGCAACGGGAAGCAGTCTGCTATTTATGATTCTACAGATGATTTTATAATCGGAGTTTAGTAAGGAAATAGGACGGAAGTTGTTCAAGTTTTTCTTTCCCGTGGTTTTTGGTATTAGAACAATTTTGCATTCCTTGAATTCTGCTGGAACAGTCTTGCCGTCAAGAATTTCGTTAGCGATGAGTGTCATCTTGTCGCCGATAATATTCCAAAATCGTTTGTAAAATTCTAGTGGCAGGCCATCTGGACCAGGAGACTTTTTTAAAGGCGAGTTGCATATTATTTTAAACACATCGTCTTTACTAACTGGTGAGAGAAGCTCGTCGTTTTCCTCATTTGACACACGCGGCCCAATAATTTTGGTAAATTCATCGAGGGTCTCTTCATGGATCTCTTTCTCAGAATATAAATCTGCATAGTATCTGAAAACCTCATTGACGATCTCTTGTTGCGTTGTGAGTTTTAAACCGTTCTCTGTTTGTATTTCCTCGATAAAATTTGTCCTCCTGTTTCGAGCGTGTCGTGTTAGGTGGTACAATGATGTGCTTTCATTTTCAGAAACAGATTTATCTTTTGATTTTATTTTTAAACCCTCCATTTGCTTCTTTTTTAGGGATAGTAATTTTGCTTTTATTTTTCTTATATCTTCAATGCGAGGAGATGACTCACTTGCCCGTTCATAAAGTTCTCTTAATATTGTATAATAATATTCCATGGTGTGCTTTAACTCCCTATGTCTACGTGCACTGAATTGCATGCAGACCTTCCTCAGTTTGGGTTTTGCTCGTGTAGTCCACGAATCTAACACTGTTGAATGTCGTTCTATTGATCTTAAACAAAGTTCCCACGCTGCTAGGATTTCTTCTTCCATGTCTAGTTCACTTAACCGGGAGATGTTTAACGTCCATTGGTTTTTAAAACGACGTGTTGGTTGCGTGGGAAGATTTACACAGGCAAGAACAGAACTGTGGTCACTAAAGTATACAGGTATACTTTCGACCTTCAATATGGAGTGTTCGAAATTCACGGATACATAGACCCGATCGATCCTACTTTTTGAAGTGCCTGTTACGTATGTAAAGTCGACAGCAGTTGGATGTAGGACTTCCCACGCATCTTTGAGTTTTAGGTCCTTTATTAAATGCTGTAGTTCAGCTGAGTAGTTAAAATTAGGGATTTGGTCTTTGCGGTTTAAGACACAATTGAAATCCCCACCAAAAACGAGGCTGCTGGGATTCTTCCGTAACAAATAAATAATTTCTTCTTTAAAAAACGTGGCTCTCTCTGATCTGTGTGTGTTTCCTGACGGAGCATAAGCATTAATAAAGGTGACATCGAAAATTTCTAGAGATATTGCCCTTCCTGATTCCAGTCTTTCGATGTTTTTAACTGGTATTCCCTCACGTATTAAAAATGCTGTTCCTATGTTTGTTATGGAACATACGTTTAAAATTTCTACAAATCCTGGAACTTTTAGATCGGTAGTCCAGACTTCTTGCAGTAACGCGATGTCAGTTCCGGATTCATATAAAAATTCTTTAAGTGAGGCTAATTTTAATTCGGATGTAATTTTATTAATATTTATAGAGGCAATGGTGTATGCTTGCATCCCGTTGTCTACTATTACCAGTAGTTAACTAGTATGATTCTGTTGACATTAGAAAGTCTTTGGTATACATTTGCAGTAAAATACAAGTGATCTATCTGTCTTTTAACTGTGGTACTAAACACCGACATTTTCACGTATCATTACTAATGTGGGGCCGGGCGACTGATTTCTCTGTTTTGATCAGCTTCATGAACTACTTCATAGCTGATATTTGGCTTTACGTCTTTTTTCCCCGGTTTTGTTTTCCCTGTGTTGCGTGGAACGGGAGAGTTCGGCAGCAGCTTTTTCTTACGACGTGTTACGTCTTGAGCTCCCGAGGTAGTTATTGTACCGCCGCTAGTCGGTGTTGTTGTTAACACTTGGCTTGGGCACGTTGCTGGTTGTTCGGTGGCCGCTTTTTCCTGCCCGCCTCCTGCCGCAGCCGGCTGTGGCTCTTGGCTTGGAGGCTCTTGTTTACCGCTGACTTGGCCGGCTAGCTCGTGCTGCTCGCTCTGAGGCGGAAGTTGCGCTTCCAGCGCGGCGGCATCGAGCGGTATTATTATATCTGGCTCCACCACTATTTCTTCTGTATCGTCCCGGGGCTCCTCATTATCGACTAACACTTCAGGATCGACCTGCATGCTACTTTCTTCTGCTGCTTCGTCATCACCCGAAGGTCTCGGTTTGCGGAATACATGGGCCTTACGAGATGATTCTTCATCAGAAAGGTCATCGCTTTGTTCCAGAGGTCTCTTCTTATTTTGTACTTCACAGTCAGGAGGAACAGATTCAGGACCGGATCGGACTTTCAGAGGTGGAAAATCGTTTTTCTCTGTGGAATTGATATCAGGAATATCGGTGTTAGCCTGATCTACTACTGGTTCCACAGTGTTATCTGCTGGTAATAGATCATTGAGGGTCAGTTTTCGTCGTTGTGATAAGTTACTTTTTAGCACAAACACACGACGGGGACAGTCTTGCCGAAAGTGACCCGATTCATTACATACATGGCAAGTAGGCGTTTGTCCAGTATAAATAACATGTGCCTTGTAGCCCTCTACAGTAATATGAGACGGAATGTTGGTTTTCACTTCCATCTCGACAGACCTTATTCCATTAAAACACTGCAGCTTATATTGCGGGCCCCATCTTTCATTAATGATTTCCTTAACCTCCCCAAATTTTGACAGAGCATCCTTGATTTTATCATTGTCAATTTCAATAGGTAAGTTTAACACACGAACAGTCCGATATGCAGCATCGGCTCGTCTTATTGAAACCAGACTTTTAGTACCGTCTCTATGCACAAATTCTACTTTTTTGCCAAACTTGCTACATATGTTATCTACATATACCGAGTCCAAAAACTTTACAAACACACAGTAATTATCTGAATCAAGCTGGGTGGTATGAACAGAATCATTTTCGATGCCGATTACCTCAAAGAGCCAGTCGTGAACCTCGAGGGCTGTCGGTTGAACTCGCCGGGTCTCCTTTTCAAACGAAAATACCAGATTATTCTTCCTGAGAGATGCAGACATGTTGTGCAGTTGCGGGAGGACTTCGGTCAAGACCGAAAATCCGTACGACGACGATGAAATCGGCGACGACAGAGACGATCAGTCACAAAAACGAATAAACGGCAGAAGAGTATCACACAAAACCGTAAACGAAAGACACAAACAAGTAGCGCTGGCGTAAACACTGGCGTAGCGGAGCGGCAGCGGACACTTCCGATCGCGGCGACAGCTAGAGCCAGACGCCACTGGGGACACAGTGATCACCGCACCTGCAAGGACTACCTCATTTTATTTGAAAGGATGTATTTCAAGGGTAGTGTCATGAGAGTTTGGCTAGGTTCTGATTATGGGATCCATGACAAAGTAACGGAACTCTTCAATTCTTAGGAGCAAATTAACGATACTCAGGCGAATCTTTTATATGCTATCCGGATATTTGAGTCACCTACTGTAACGTCGTCACTGTTCAAAACTTTTTTCATGTAAAGCAACATTTTTACAGTATATTTTTGCACTCTTCGCAAGTCTCTTTTGAAATTGTCCTCGAGGTACATTTACTCTGTTGAGATAGAGGTTTCTCCCTGGCTTCGTTTGTTTCATTTAAACGGTGCTGTCTCATATGAGCAGCACATTTAGTAGGTCTACCCATATTCAGAAAAATTAGTATACCTCAGATTAACTAAAAATAAAAAATAATCAAAAATTTAACAATAAAAGAAGCCGACTTAAAAAACCTATTCCAAAACAAATTAATATGCACTAAAAGTAAAATATAATTGCGTATTCTTCTACAATTTAATAATCAACTTACTTTTCTACTCATCAATATGTAGGTATGATCTATGTGTTTACCATGCAAGAAGATAGGTAGGTAGCTACCCGCTTTACATCTAACTCGGCCAAGGAAACACTACAATGTACATATCAAAAATAATACGAGAATATTGAGACCGAAGTCGGTTCGGATGTTTCCTTGGCTGACACCGTCTCAAAAAGTAACAATAATTGTAACTATATTATATTATCGTAATAACTTGATTGACTTTTAAGTAGTCTAATATTTTTTATTTAGTTTTATTTAGTAGAGCTCTAAAATATTTTGATCATTGTTTGTTATTCATAGGTATGTGTTGAGTTAGATTTAAAGTGGGTAGGTACCTACCTATCTTCTTCCGAGGTAATCACATAGATCGTACCTACGTATTAATGAGTAGAAAAAGTAAGTTGATTATTAAGTTGTAGAAGAATACGCAATTATTTTTTTTACTTTTTATTGCATATTAATTGGTTTTGGAATAGTTTCTTTAAGTCGTTTTTTTTTGTTAAAATTTTTGTTTATTAACACTGGCGTCAACCACTGATAACAGCTCTTTTCAGATGATGGTACAGCATAATTAATGCGGCATTTACTATCTTCACTTGCTCCAGCTGCGAGACTACGGCATCCAAATAGCAACCATAATGTACCGTGTACCTCTGCTCCGCTTAAACTGAATGAACATGAACCTTTAGATTCGTTAGACGTCCTGGCGCTCAGTGCGGACGCGCCTTAAAATATTTTGATTATTTTATAGGGTACTACGAAATTATACATAGAACTGCACTGACGAGAAATAGACATTGGTCTATTATGAAGCTACATTCGGTTGCAGAAAAATATAACCTTAAGCGCACCAACCAAAAATTAGAAGCGTTATTATAAACAAACGTTGGTGGAAGCATGAGGTTCTTCAAGTAAAAACCACTCAGGAGTATAACCTATGTCCCTAAAAAAATGAGGATGGAGTGAGTTTCAGAAATGACTTGCTGATTCCGATTTCCAATTTATGTCTCCCTCGGATCAGAAATCTCGCTTTTCACGCATAATACACTGCATATTCTTCGAGTAACTGGAAATGAGTTACTTAACTTCTAAGAACCGTAATAAATATGACCAATAATGAAAACATAGCCACTTTATGAGACTTAATGCAAGAGAATAAGATGTGTTTATTGAAGAGATTCCACGCAATGCCTGACAATGACTGCATATTGAAAAAAAAAAGCGAATCCAAAATCTGTCGTTTTATTTTTTATTGAAAAAGTAAATCATTTTGTTAAAGAAAACTACTTCCCCGAGTTGTGTTGCTTTTGTTCCTTTGACAAATATTTGCTTTGTAGTGACGCATCAGATGATTAAACTTTCAGTTTTTTACTTTCATTGAATCAAATCTAGATGCATACACGATTCTTTGCGTGGCAGCTCTGTATGTCATTGCCACAAAGAATTGTGACAATGAGTTACACAGTGAATTGTTGCGTGCTGCGATTTACAGGAGCAGTGCTGTCACTTTCTTATACATGCCTAGCCCAGGGGTGCTCAGGTGACAGCTGGGTGAGAATTGTGTTAAAGCGGGGGAGGAGGGGGAGGGGGTTCAGACATCGGTATGTAGCGCACAGTGTGCTCTTTCGTTCGAAGCACGACTAGATGTTAAATCTGTTGTAGCCTTGATCACAAGCGAAGCCATTCACTACACTATAGTGGTAGTTAATACTTTCCATTCTTATGTTAACGGGAATATTGTAACAAATTACGTATCAGACTTCTATAAGGATTTTTATTCGCCCTATATTTCCTCTAGTCACAAGCTTGTAATCACGATTATAGTCTCGTCTGAAATCATACACCTGTGTCTCCAACGTTTATTTTGCAGTGAAAAAGTCGGCTTAGGGCACATGCTGAATCCATTTCTGTCCGTACTGTAAAGTAATTTTTAAATTGTGGCTGTGTATGTCATTGAAATTAATGAAATTAATCTTTTTAAAATTACTGTTCAGTGGCAACCGCACTACAGATAAAGAAGAAACTTACACTCCTAATGATACACTGAAGAGCCAAAGAAACTGGTATAGGCATGCGTATGCAAACAAGGAGTTATGTAAATGCTCAGAGGACGGTACTTCGATCAGCAACGCCTAAATAAGATAACAGGAGTCTGGCACAGGCGTTAGGTCGGTTACTGCTGCTACAATGGCAGTAAGTTTGAACGTGGTGTTATAACCCGTGTACAAGAGATGGGGCACAGCATCTTAGAGGTAGCGATTAGGTGGGGATTTTTCCGTACGGCTGTTTCAAGAGTGCACCATGAATATCGGGAACTCGGTAAAACATCAAATCTCCGACATCGCTGCAGCCGGGAAAAGATCCCACAAAAACGGGACCAACGATGACTGAAGAGAATCGTTCAACGTGACAGAAGTGTAAATGTGTGAACCATTCAACGAAACTTCATCGATATGGGCTTTCGAAACCGAAGTCCCACTCGTGTACCCTTGCTGACTGCACGACACAAAGCTTTACGCTTCCTCTAGGCTCGTCAACAGCGACATGTACTGTTGATAATTGGAAACGTGTTACCTGGTCTGACGAGTCTCGTTTCCAATTTATCAAGCGGATGGACGTGTACAGGTATGGAGACAACCTCATGAGTCACAGGACCCTGCATGTCAGCAGAGGACTGCTCAAACCTGGCGGAGGCTCTGTAATGTTGTGGGGCGTGTGCAGTTGGAGTGATATCGTACCCCTGGTACGACTAGATGAGACTGACACGTACGCAACCATCCTCGCTGATCACCTGCAGCCACTCATGTCCATTGTGCATTCCAGCAGGACAATGCGAGACTCCACACGCACAGCAACACTTTTCTGAGTTTAAACACCTCCGCTAGCCACCAGACCCCGCGACGTTGACATTATTGAGCATATCTGGGATGCCTTGCAACGTGCTGTTCAGAAGAGATCTCCATCCTCGCGTACTCTTACGGATTTGTAGACAGCCCTGAAGGATGCATGGTGTCAATTTCCTCCAGTACAACTTCAGACATTGGTCGAGTCTCTGCCACGTCCTTTTACGATACTTTTGCCTGCTCGCTGGTAGTCTACACGATATTAAGAAGGTGTACCATTTTCTTTGGCTCTTCGGGGTATCTTATCGGCTCAGCTATTTATGTCTAGTAGTATACGAACGGCAGTTCTGTTAATAAGGAATGTCTTACCCAACAGTTAGCGCTGGGATAGAAAAAATTTCACTCATCTATTTATCTTTCTCGTCTCAATCCCAAAGATGTTGAAGAAGTAATGAAATCGGAGACATTCACTCCGGGTTTACGGACTTGTTGGTGAGCTAACTGACTAGCGTAAGAAGGAGAGTAATCTAGCCGGCATTTAACTGGAGTATACAATGCCGCAACAATACAGGCCAGTAGCCAACTGCAGCTATCTGTCATCGCCTACTGCGTGCGAAGTTCCTGTATATCCGTCGTTAATATAATTATTCCAGAATGAAACTTTCACTCTGCAGCGGAGTGTGCGCTGATATGAAACTTCCTGTCAGATTAAAATTGTGTGCCGGAACCGGGACTCGAACCTGGGATCTTTGCCTTTCGCGGGCAAGCGCATTACCGACTGTGCTATGCCGACACGACACATGATGCCGCCTCACAACTTTACTTCCGCCAGTACCTCGCCTCCTACTTTCCAAACTTCACAGAAGCTCTCCTGCAAACCATGCAAGACTAGCACTCCTGGAAGAAAGGATATGGTGAAGACATGGCTTAGCCACAGCCTAAGGGATGTTTCCAGAATGAAACTTTCACTCTGCAGCGGAGTGTGCGCTGATATGAAACTTCCTGTCAGATTAAAATTGTGTGCCGGAACCGGGACTCGAACCTGGGATCTTTGCCTTTCGCGGGCAAGCGCATTACCGACTGTGCTATGCCGACACGACACATGATGCCGCCTCACAACTTTACTTCCGCCAGTACCTCGCCTCCTACTTTCCAAACTTCACAGAAGCTCTCCTGCAAACCATGCAAGACTAGCACTCCTGGAAGAAAGGATATGGTGAAGACATGGCTTAGCCACAGCCTAAGGGATGTTTCCAGAATGAAACTTTCACTCTGCAGCGGAGTGTGCGCTGATATGAAACTTCCTGTCAGATTAAAATTGTGTGCCGGAACCGGGACTCGAACCTGGGATCTTTGCCTTTCGCGGGCAAGCGCATTACCGACTGTGCTATGCCGACACGACACATGATGCCGCCTCACAACTTTACTTCCGCCAGTACCTCGCCTCCTACTTTCCAAACTTCACAGAAGCTCTCCTGCAAACCATGCAAGACTAGCACTCCTGGAAGAAAGGATATGGTGAAGACATGGCTTAGCCACAGCCTAAGGGATGTTTCCAGAATGAAACTTTCACTCTGCAGCGGAGTGTGCGCTGATATGAAACTTCCTGTCAGATTAAAATTGTGTGCCGGAACCGGGACTCGAACCTGGGACCTTTGCCTTTCGCGGGCAAGCGCACTACCGACTGTGCTATCCCGACACGACGCACGATGCCGCCTCACAACTTCACTTCCGCCAGTACCTCGCCTCCTACTTTCCAAACTTCACAGAAGTTCTCCTGCGAAACTTGCCAGACTAGCACTCCTGGAAGAAAGGATAGTGCGCTTGCCCGCGAAAGGCAAAGGTCTCAGGTTCGAGTTCCGGTTCCGGCACACAATTTTAATCTGCCAGGAAGTTTAATATAATTATTCTCTGTGGCCTCCTTCAGTACCGTCATGCATTAATGGCCACTTTTGACACTTTTAGTATTAACAAACTATCTTTAACTTGTTATTCTAATGAGATAGTGAAATTGATTTTTTGAAGCAATTTAGTTACGTGACGGAACCGTAACCTTCGTGTTTTTACCCCGCCCCCCTATCTGCAGGTTGGGAACCACTGGCTTATAGACTCAGAAGTGTAATGGTAAGTAACTGTTTTGGCTAGTTTTGGGGAAAATTGAAATGACATGGTAAAGTTGCAACTAATAAGAAGTAAAACTTCTGTCTTTGGATGCGACTCAAGAGTGGCGTAAGGACTGGGAGGCCGCTCCCGCCGGAGGTTAGAGTCCTCCCTCAGGCATGGATGTGTGTGTGTTGTCGTTAGTGTAAATTAGTTTAAGTAGTTTGTAAGTGTAGGGGCTGATGACCAGAGCCGTTTGGTCCAACAGGTTAAAAACTATTTAAACATTATTTGTCTTAGCATGAGCGGAACAGCGTCATAAATCAGTGCTGATCTCAGATGGTAAATAATCAGTGAATCCAGGTCACTACGTTCAAACAATACGAAAACCAGGGCTAGGCGGTCATCTCCCTGCAATGTGCCGACCTGCCGTCGGCGAACCAGACAACACGTTGTAGAGAAAAGTCTTCACAACAGTCCGTGTCACGTCACATCGACTAGGCCGCGGTCGCCATCTAAGTGGCTGGCCGCCATAAGGCAGTGGACTGTGCCCCAGCAGACGTGACACAGGCTGTTGTGAGGACTTGTCTCCGAAGTTGAACTGATTGTGGTGTGGCAACGACGAACACAGCTGGGATGGAGCGTACGTAAAGGCACCATACCAACTGGGACGGGTATGAGACGTGCAATGCCGTAACTAGCACGTCATGGCCGATGCCGCATCTCCACTGCGGTTGGACCCAGCTGCAAGACACCGCCCGCTGGAGTCCTTAATTATCGCGGCACAGCCGTGCTACCCTGCACCGCCGATTGTCATCAAGCTCAGAACCACGGGGACCACTGGCGGGTCCCAGACGGTGCGGCATTACGGGCCAGTCCTTCCACGAGTGGGTGAACGCACTGCAGTGGTGGCATGCGGCCAAGCATCATCTTCTGTTTTCCGTGTCTAGCCATCACCACCTAGAGACAAGGCCTCGCAACAGCCCGTACGACGTCATACTGACCATGCCGCGGACGCCAGCTGAATGGCTGGCCGCTGGAGCATGCCCACTGCTTCGTAGCGGCCAGCCAGTAAGCTGGCGGCCGCGGCCTGGTCAGTATGACGTAGCATGGGCTGTTGTGAGGCCTTGTCTCTAGCACGAAGTTTGCCCCAGACAGCCGTTACGACTCCAGTCGGTCGCCGTCGTCTCAGCGAGAAATCCGAGTGGGGCTTGCGTGGGTAGCAGATTCCACTGCCGGCCACGCGTCTCGTGCGTTCCGTCTGCTGTTTGCTGAGATCACAACACAGAAGTGGAGGAATGATTCTATACATCTTATAAAATTTGCTATATGTGTGTATGTATGTCCCACACCTCCTCCTAAACTACTGGACTGATTTCAACAAAACTTTGTATACATGTTTCTTACTATCAAGCAACAATCGCTGTTGGGGTAAGAACCTCATATGGCACATACGTCAGGAGATATGACGTCATAAACAATGACATTTGTGGAAAACGACCACATCGTGCGATAATATTCTACATCTGCTCGTAAACTAATGGGCCGATTTCAACCAAATTTAGCACAAATATTCTTTGTCAGGAATCATTTGCTATGGTGGCAAAAACACTACGATATATGGTTCATACGATATCACGTCATACACATTAAAAACTGCTCCATCTTGCAGTGCATGATAGCGTGATTTTATTCGTTAATTACTTCAAAATGAGAGCTCTTAGCGACTTGCAATAAATTTTTAACATAATTTCAAATCTTTACGAAACTTTTTCTCGCTGAAAACCCTAACAGAATTATGAAAGGAGAAAAGTTTATCGCTTACTACTTTCCCGACGTTCATGATGTATATCTAAGGCATGACGTTACAAGTTAATATTTTTACACTGTAAATTGTATTTACGAGGCATTTCGCAGACAGTATACATACATACCACTGAATCTTCCTTCGATATTATATCACAGTTCGACATATGGTTCATGATATATGAAGTCATAAACAATTTGGTTAATGAAAACCGCATCATCACGCATGAGGTTTCGATTTATTACGTCTTTACTACTATCATGATTCGCAACATATTTTGCAGACATTAGGCACATATACCACTGAATGTACCTTCAAATTTACATCATAGTTTAGGAGCTATGACGTCGTAAATAATCAGTCACAAAAACTTTCCCATCACACGACACGTCCATCACGCGACACGTGATTTGCGGGACTTCAAAATTACACAAATTTAACAATACACATTTTCATAGTAATAATTTTACAAAAATAAATAAATAAATAAATAAAATAATAATAATAATAATAATAACAATAATAATTCCATACATAAAATTAACACATTAAACACATAGCATCAAAGAGTTTAGTACAGATACTGCCTTACATACAATCCTTACTGCTAGAATCGATACATATGTTGCCGAAAATATAAATGCAGTAAAATTAATAAGGGTCTGACCTATAGGGTTACAATAGATTTGGCAGTAGGAGATGCGCATAGATAGAGGGGGATGGGGAGTTGGAGAGATAGAGTGGAAAGGAAGAGATAGTCAGAGATGGAAGAGAGAGATAGGACAGAGAAGGATATGGGCGAACTTAGAATTGGTAGGAAGAGATATGCGAGGAAGAAATGGACATAGAGAGGAGGGGCTGTTGGCCTGAGACACTGGGGAGGAGCAGACTGGCAGATAAAGAGGGGAGGAGGAGGTGCAGAGAGAATTAGAGGGTGAAGGGAGAATTAGAGAAAGAGACCGGGGAAATTGGCACGAGGTATGAGTATGAGATGGTCATACATTGAGGATGAGGTGGATGAAGAGATGGGAAGAGGAAATACGTAAAAAAGTGTAAAGAATAGATCTTGAGTTATATGTGCAGATGGGCATGGCTGTGCATAGAGAGGAGGGGGTGGATTAGGTGGAGGGTGAGAGAGGGGGAAGGATTATGCTGACGGAGGTAGTGGGGAAAGGAAAATGGTAACGCAAGGAATGGATATAGAGAAAGGGAGAGAAGGAGATGGACAGTAATGGAGGAGGGAACAGGGGATGTGTGCAGGAGGAAAAATATATACCCATGAATGCCGGGTTTCCGCAGCTAGTAAATAAATAAATAGTTTCCCTAGGCAACACTGTTTCCGTCAACCACGCCCTTCACCATCCAACGCCGCCTAATTACAGAAGTATGCGGTCAGTAAAGGGTTCTGATCTATTTATTTTGTAATTATATTTGAAAGTTCTCATTAAGAAATTGTGGTGTGTTGTTATTGGTAAATGAAAATCACTTTTAGTGTGTCGTTGCATCTGACTGCGTGTGTGAATGAACATTGAATGACTGGCATACTGATACAATAAAAGTAAATTCCAGGTATATCTACACAATAAAATTTTCCTGCAAAATAGTCTGGCTAAGTTCGTTTCAGGTGTTGTGTGTCTTTCATGTATCTGTAACTACTCCTGATTGAAAGCATAAAAAAATAATTTCTAACAACTTAAAAGTTAAACAAATTGAAATTAACTTGTTGGAATTGAGTTGGCCCTGACAGTTACAAAATTGAGATTTTTCTTCTTTTGTAAATGAACTGATCATCTGTTTATGTAATTACATTTAATTACTGCAATAGAAACTGATGAACGTGCTGTAGCTGAAATACTGCAGACATAATCTTAAGCCTACATATAATACTTTTTATGAAACATATTGCAAGCTGCCAACTTGGATTTCTCAGACATAAATTTACGTGAGCAGGTAGAAATAACGATGCCTACACAATAAGCTTGATTTTACTAATTTTAATGAACATTGATTAACTGGTATGAACGTTACAACATGTATATCTTACCATACTATTTTAAAAAAAAAATATTGATTGTAATTATTGTATAGAAAATGAATGAAACATCCCCACTAAATTTTCTTGTTATCACACAATCACGGAGAAAAGAAATTTCTCGGATGTATTGTCTAAAAGAAAGGATCGATTGGTGGGACACATTCTGAAACGTCAGTGAATTGTCAATTTAGCATTGCAGGGGAGTGTGTACGGTAAAAATCGCAGAGGGAGACCGAGAGACGAATCCATTAAGCAGGTTCAAAAGGATGTAGGTTGCCGTACTTACTCCAAGATGAAATGGCTTGCACAGGGTAGGGTAGCATGGTGAACCGTGTGAAATCAGTATTTTGACTGAAGATCTTACATATAAGGTGAATGACCTAAAACTTGCATAGCTAATATTTCGGAAACTGAAATTGCAATTGATGTGAGTTTTCATAGGGTGGTAGTTGCGAATCGCCCTTGTAGTATGCTGGCTGATACAGTCATTGGAGTTACGCTCTGTTTTCCTAATTTTGTAAATAAACTTTTCACTTATATTGATTAAATATGAGGGTCGTCCACAAAGTAAGATCCGTTTCTATTTCTACCCGCGGCAGCGCTACGATCGCAGTTCCGAGCATTCGCGCCAGACTCAAGGAGAAGACATGTACGCCATTATCAGATCGCTGCTGCCGACGTGTGCTTTATAGTGCTTTTTTTATAATGTCAGCCGTAATTGAAAATGCCGCCGAGTGTGAAATCAAATCTGTGATTCGTTTTCTAAATGCAAAGAAAGTAAAACCAAAGGAAATACATCGGCAAATCTGTGAGGTTTACGGAAAAAATGCTATGAGTGATTCAATGGTTAGAAGATGGGTCAGACTGTTCAATTGACGTGATCAAGTGCAAGATGAAGAACGAAGTGGACGCCCGTCTGTGGTTACTGATGAACCTATTCACACTATTGAAGAGAAGATTAAGCACAACCGTAAGTTTACTCTTAGTGCGCTTGTTACGGTAATTCCGCAAATCTCACGATGAGGATCTGAAAGAACATGTTACCACATGGTTGAATACACAGGCAGCAATCTTCTATGAATAAGTCATACAAAAACTTGTGCCACGCTATGACAAGTGCCTACAAAATTTTGGAAGCTATGTAGAAAAGTACTTTAACAGTTGTAGAGTTTGGTACAACAAATATTTTTCTGTATCTGTACACTTTTGTTTTATATAAGTAAACGGAACTTACTTTGTGGACATACATCGTATCTATGACGTGTCATGGTGGTATGAGTACAAGGGCAGCAACTCCTCCTACGTCTGAGCGTGAGGGATTGCCCGCTTACCAGGCAACCACCACTGACCACAAAGCACATTTCTGGAGACTCCAATAGGCGGTCTCCGCAAGTTTGCCAGAGATTACATGTTGCGTGAATCTACTGGCTCCTGCAGTTCACGTGATCAAAAGTAGGCCCGAGAATAGCCTCCCATCGGGATGTATTTAGGTCAGTCCCAACTATAGTCGCCACCAACAGTGAGTCCTGCAAAGAAAACGGTACCAGCGTGGTCATCCACTGCATCTAGAATTGGAATCAGCAACGACGGGAGATGAGATAAGGCTTGCCCTACGCATCTACGTCACGCATTTTCCGACAACCAGTGAGGGTTCAGTATTGATCTGAACACACTGCTGGGACTGTCTTAGGCATTGACAAAAGTAAACTTGATTCTAGCGGATTATTCGATGGATTTTATTCCATTTGTTGTACGTTGCCATCGGTGGTGGTGCTCACATGCAACAAATTCTAATTAAGCATGCGATAACTATTATTTGCGGGCTACAAGGTGTCTTCCAGCGCAAAGCTCGTTCATACGCGTACTTCAACAGTCACTTGAAACCGACGAAAATGGTTTTCCCACTTCGTCTAGACATGCACAACCCGCCATCGTTCGTGGTTCGAACTACAGTCGACGCTGCCTTCTACCCGCGTTCCGTCAGTGTAGTCTTCCACAAACACCGCACCCCGGACTATCTAATAGTGTCCATAAATTATCTTATCTCCAAAGTTTCACTGTGACTAGCTATTAGTGGACTTCAACTCTGTTCTGTTATGAAGAACTTCTACTTTCTGATGGACTCTATTTCTGATCTACCTTCACCGCCAAGAAATGGCCGCGTGGTCTGAGGAGCCTTGCTACAGATTGTGCGGCCGCTTTCCATCGGAGATTTGGGTCCTCCCTCCGGCCAGGGAGTGTGTAACGTTCTAAGCATAAGTTAGTTTAAGTAGATTGGAAGTCTAGCAACCGATGACCTCACTAGTTTGATCCCTTAGCTTTACAAATATTTGAACGTTTGAACAACCTCCTCGAGACAATACGTTTTATTGTGCCACCACTTGGACTTACTCATGCGGCTTTCAAAGTTCGGCCATAGACTTAATCAGTGATGTAACCAGCGCACCGCGGTGGATTGGCGAGCGTTTCAAGGTGCCTTGCTGCGGAGCTCGCTGTTGCTCGCGTTCGGAGGCTCGAGTCCTCCCTGGGGCATGTGCATGTGTGTGTGTGTTGTCCTTAGATTAGTTTAAGTAGTTTGTAAGTCTAGGGACTGATGACCATTGCAGTTTGGTCCAATAGGTTTACAAAAATTTTGTAACTAGCATGGCACATCAATGAAAACACCACCGCTTCTGCTGGCTGACGTTGCTTCTGGTCACAGCTGTGTATCGCAGCCATTATAGGTCCCTTTTATTCCTTTTCAGGCTTTACTCTTGCTGTATTATGGTATATGTAATCTAAATATGAACATTCAATTATTTGTGCCAGCTATTATTACCAACATTAAAAATGTGTGATGGCGTGCCTTTAATATCTACAAGAAAAGTACTTGTTTGTCACCGCTGTATGTACGGCTAGAACAAATTGTGACTTAGTTAATACAAGCAATCGAATAAGTGACTGATCAGAGCTTTTAAGAACTTTTCGAATACAAGGTTTTGCTATCAACGTCTGTTCAAGTACCATCTGAATACAGTACGTTTAAATCCTTGCAGTGTAAACTGAATGTGCTGAACTATATTCGTATCACATGTACTTAAAATGTTTGAAACTTGAATATTTGATACACAGTATAACACTAAGAGGCATTCATGCGTTGTGGAACAGCTCTCGCATAAGAAAATAAATGTAGTTGGGTGATAAGCACAGGGTGTAAATTTATGTTTTTATTTGGTCATGATAAGTAATAAAGAGATTGGAATGGCTCATCAAAGGAAGCAGGGTATAACGGATCCTGAAGCTTTTAGCTTTTTACTGGAGAATTTGGAGTTAAGTAATAAAATAAGTCTCAAGGACGAACGGCTAGTGAAGGTGGAGCTCCCTGGCCATGAGGTTGATCCAGCGGCAGCTTCTTAATCCGTTTTCGGGTAAATTTTCTGAGAACGAGGTTTCGTTTAAGGAAGATTTGTCCACGGTCCCAGCTATGGAAGCGTGGTCGAACGCTCAGTTATTGCGGCCAGCTAAGTTTATGTTATCTCGTGAAGCCTAAATATTTGTGCGTTGCAAAAATGTTTCAAATGTCTGTATAGCTTATGGGACTTAACTACGGGGTCATCAGTCCCTAAACTTAAAAACTACTTATGAACTAGCTTATACTAAAGATGGCACAAACATCCATGCCCGAAGGGGGATTCGAGCCCCCGACCGCGGCGGCCGTGCACACCGTGACTGGCACGCCGTAGACCGCTCGGCCACCGTGGCCGGCTTTCAAAGCAAATGTTTGTATACCTTATGGAACTTAACTACGGGGCCATCAGTCCCTAAACTTACAAACTACTTATGAACTAGTTAATCCTAAGGTCGGCACAAATATGCATGCCCGAGGGGGGGAGGTCGAACCCCCGACGGTAGTGGCCGTGCAGACCGTGACTGGAGCGCCTCATCCCCTCGGCCACCGCGGCGGCCGGCTTTGTCCGTTGCACAAAAGCATTAAGGAAGGCGAAAACTTTCGAAATACTGATACAGGGTGTGTTTCGATGGTACGAGGCTGTTTCCGGAGGGTTAAGAAGGATGGTGAATGAATGTAAGTAGTTATGAATTGGGAAACGGCAATGATGCGAATAACGTCTTGTTGTACGCAGCAGAACAGAGGGCTCTTTTTAGTTTTTTTTTTTTTTTTTTTTTTTTTTTTTTTTTTTTTTTTTTTTTTAGGAATATATCTGCTGCGATGTTCAGAGAGGCTGGATAGAATGCAGCGGCGGATTTACAGGTAGCATTGAGAAACGCAGGGGAATGTGAGGAGATCCACCTGATTACTGGAATGCAAGATCAGTAAATTATTTTTTAGACGGATGGAAGTCTTTAGTTGTGGCCATATAGGTCATGTGTAGAAGTTTCGAAGGTGAAGGTGAAGGTGAAGGTCAACAACGACAAAGTAATTTCCGGAATGTTAAGGGTAAGCAAGGAGTACCTCATCAGCAGCTACAAAATGTTCAAAGGGTTCTTACTCTGTGGGACTTCTTTGGTCATTAGTTCCTAGGCTAACAAACTATTTAAACTAACCTAATAACAACACACACACGAACGCCCGAGTGAGGTCTCGAACCTCCGACGGCGAGCAATCGCGCGGTCCACAGCAAGGCGCCTCAGAACACTCAGCAACTCCACTGCAGCAGCTGCAATTCAATCCAAGAGGGAGCTCCCAGTCGGCAGTGGGGCTTTCTCATTGAATTAAGAGGCTTCAACTACGCCGCCTCTAATGACCACACTGTCGACGGGACGTAAAACCGTAATCTTCCTTCCCTACTTTCTTGATTCAACTACGAATGTAGGGATGTGCACTAGCACGAACATTCGACCGTAGTAGCCACAAGTTTTTACTGGATACAGGGGCAAATGTGTCAGTAGGTAGTATAAATCTAGTGAGTCGGAGACGATTGCAGCCATTACGGAAACAAGAAGAAAGGAAGATCAGCGCTTACCGTCGACAGCGTGGCCCTAACGCGGAACTCACGCTCGGATTTTGGGGTAAGAATGGCTATAAGCAGCCGTGCCCTTAGAAGGGAACCATCCCGGAATTTGCCTAGACTGATTTAGTGAAATCACGGAAAACCTAAATCTCGATGGCCGGAGCTGGGTTTGAACTACAGACTTACCGAATGCAAATCCAGCATCTTACTATTGTGCCACCTAGCTCGGTGCATAAATTACGAGGGATAGGAATAATTATGTTAAGACTTTGGGATCAGTGGAATAATGTTTTCTGTGGGAGGAATACAGTTTAAGCAGTGGGTAGAATTAGTCGCACGTATAGCTAGTGCATATTTCTTGGATTAAACTTTCTGCATAGACTATGCCAAAATTGACCTTCGGCGACATCAGATGTAATTTGGCGGGGAATGATTTCAGCTAGGGCAAACTGTCATCAACGCTGAGCTGTCGTGAGGAGCGTCCGCCGTACGTAGCGAAACACTTAAACCGCGGAAAAAGGGATCGATTCACGTAGTGTTATACAGCTGGTATTGGGAAGGCACTTTGGGTGCATGTGGAGCTGGATTTTTCTCTACGTGTGTTCTATACTGTTTGTAATGGAGCCTTAGAAACAAAATGAATTTTGGTTAGCGCGCAATGTTTTGTAAAGCGGAGTATTGTAAATGGTGAGAGGGTATTACCGGTTCTTGTAGATAACTTTGGAGTCGAAGATATGGAACTAGTGAAGGGATTGTTGGTCAAGAATGTGCAGATTTTGGAAGATAAAAAACGGAGTATGGAGCAAAATTAGCCGGCCGCGGTGGCCGAGCGGTCTGCGGCGTGCCAGTCACGGTCTGCACGACCGCTGCGGTCGGGGGTTCGAATCCCCCCTCGGGTATGGATGTTTCTGACGTCTTTAGTAAAAGCTAGTTCATAAGTAGTTTGTAGGTTTAGGGACTGATGACTCCGTAGTTAAGTCCCATAAGCTCTACAAACATTTGAACATTTGAATTTTTGAGCAAAATTATGAGGAAATAGGAGTCGCTGGAGAAACTGCATTGAATAGGAATTTAGGGCATCTGAAGGGAAAGTTAGAAAGTGAATGAAGTCTTCAATGTTGGAATCTGAAGATTGTTTTTTCCTACATATTTTACTCAGTTACGAATTCTAACCGGAGATGCAGCACCTATATACCACAAGCGATAAAGAATATCTCAACACTTGCAGTACACGGTGGAGAAGTTCTGTTTTACTTGTGATCACGAATCCTCAGTGGACGTTGGAGGTATTGGAAATATGGGTACTGAGAAACGAGACGAGAGGAGAGGAAGAATTCGTGGATTTACACCTCGTGGCAAAAAGCAGAGCCGTGCTGGAGAAAGCCCTGGAGTACGCTAAAACAACGGTAAATACTCTGAACTACGACATGTGATTATAGCAGTCGCGAGTAGATTAACAAGGGCTTACAACTAGTTACAGACGATGGGAGTCAGCACGTCATAATGACGCAGGCGGAGTTGCGTCACTGTACGAGGTGGAGGATAGTGTTGTGCTCTGCGAGAGGATGCAGATGGCGAATAGTACATGCGAAGTACAGCTACTTAAGGAAATGAACGTCTCATCGATAACATGGTCATTAGAGACGGCAGGTACTTAGAGATGAGCGAGGAAGTAGGGCATGCACTAGTGAATAGTTGCAACTGATCCCAGAAGACAGAAAATAACGGTATTTATTCCGTACCATACTCGGTGGTAGTAAAAGTAGCGAGCTTTTACCAGCAGGGGAGGCTCGTGGAACCGAAGCGGATCGAGTTCGTCAGGAGTGCTTATTGATTAAAGGTTCCTTTTGTGATTTAGTGGGACCAAACTTCCACTCACCAGAAGCTGAAACAGGAACGACTAAGCTCAACATAACGCTATAGCAAATATATTGGCTACACGTAATAGAAAAACTACTAGTACAGAATCTAACGTTGGTTGAATTTATTTATTCCCTCGATAACTTCATAGCTACATCTACATACATACTCCGCAATCCACAAAAATATACGTTGCGGAGGGTACCTAGTACCACTACTAGTTATTAGCTTTTCTGTTCCACTCCCATACAGAACGAGGGAAAGCGAATAGTTGTATGCATCTGCACGAGTCCTAATCTCCCTGATCTTTGTGGTAGTAGAGTCTTTCTGCGTCTTCAAATTCCGGCCCTCTAAATTTCTTCAATGGTGTTCCTCGGAAAGAACGTCGCCTTCCCTCTAGCGATTCTCATTTGCCGTGGTGGAGTGGCCGAGCGGTCTAAAGCGCCATGCAGCGGAGCGCGCGGCCCTTCGCCTACGGGGGATTCGAGTCCTCCTTCGGGCATGGGTGTCTATGTTGTCTTTAGGTTTAAGATAGTTTAAGTAGTTTGTAAGCTTAGGGCCAGATAATCACAGACGTTAACTCCCATAAGACTTACAAACATTTGAACATTTTGTTCGACTCCCATTTGAGTTTCCGAAGCATCTCAGTAACAGTAAATCTTAACATCTTTGAAAACATGTGTACTACAGTCAGTTGTCACCTGGTGATGGCCTAAGAAGCCGAAAGCCTTTTTGTGACCAATAAATAAGTTTTGCAGAACATCAGGAATATGTTCCTTTTTTATATTAAATTCAAATGGATGAAGATTGCTGTTCTTATAAGGAGATGAAGAGGCTTGCTCAGGATAGAGTAGGGTGGAGAGCTACATCAAACCAGTCTCCGGACTGAAGACTGCAACAACAAACAACAGCAACTTATTTTATTCAGATATTGGGTACAACTGCAAATTGTATGTGATACAGAACGATATTTTGCTGTTTCAACTCTTTACTTGAGGTTTACATGGCGTTTACTTAAAGCGAGGTACCATGGGGCTGCCATAATAGTGGAAAAACCATTCTCGTTGCCCTCTAATATGCTGTGATCAGCTAGGACGGCCAGTACAGTTGTATACCTGCGTGCCATGGAAGTTTGAGATTATCAATCAGCTCTCGAGGGATATTTGGCCTTTCTTCTGTGAGTGCAATATCCAGCTCTGTAACCATTATGGGAGATGCTGGTTTGGCTGTAATGAGTCTGCCAACTGCATCCCAGACATGCTCAAGTCCGGTGCCCAAACTGGCCACTCCGTTCGTTGAATTTCCGCAGCTTCAAACATGTTATCCACCAGTGCAACTCTGTGGGGACGAGCGTTATCGTCTAGCAGAACGAACCAGTTTATATGGCACCAGCTTAGGGCACAACGAAAGGTCAAAGGATCTCATCTCTATACCTCTGAGCAACCAAAGCGACATTCTGAATGACATAGACGTGCGTACGTCCGCCAATATTGACTCCCGCCCACACTATTCTTCCACCACCGTGATATGGTGATGTTTCCTGCGGATAAGCAGGATTGTTTTCCGTTCTCTCCAGATCATGGAACGACGATTGTCTGGCTGAACCCAAAATCTTGACTCATCTGTGAACAAAACCCGGCGCCATTCGTTACAACTCCAATCCTGATGTTCCTCCGTCCAGTTTCTGCGGGCTAAACGGCATTGTAGTTTTAATGGGACACACGCCAATTTCCTCTGTACGTAGAGGCCAGATTTACGAAGGCGATTTCGGACTGTATGCGTTGATATTGGGCGTCCTGTTACTGCCTAGAGGGTGCGTTGCAGCTGAGTTGCATTCAGCCTCCTGTCTCGACGGGTAGTTTACTGGAGATAACGATCATCTCTGCCAATGACAATATTTCAGAATGTAGATACCTCAACCGATCATCTAATTGTTTTGACCAGTGTGCAATCCATATAGAACTATTATTCTCTTGTTTCAACAAATATTGAGTTTAGGGCGAAGCATTGAATTACAATTCATGCCAACGTCGGCATTCGAACCCGGGTCTCCTTTTTTATGTTCCGCATGCCCTCATGTTTGTTCTTTTTTTTATTAATGCTCTCCTTACTGAAATTTTTTAAATATTTCTTTATTTTTTTCAGAGGGTTGCTAGCCGTTTGACCGAACGTGGTGAGCAAATGCGCCGGCCCAAATGTGTTTCCCATTTTAATTCTCACGGATAACCAACAAGGTGGAACAGCTATGTTGTAGCAGCATACAATCTATGTATGCACACTTCTTTTTTATTGACTTTCTCTGCTATAGTAATACAGATGTTTTAAAACAATCATCCTCTGCTCCAGACAATAACTGAAAATCACATGAAATAAGGCCTTCTGAAAGAGAGTCTAAGGAAATATACCTTCGTTTATTTTGAGGTGTCTAATCGTGCTCTTATTAGGAGATACCAAAATCCGCAATTCGTGTGGTGAATGCCGTGTCGGCTAGCCGTAGGACCACGTCGTCATTTGTAAGTTAAGTTAATTTTTACATTAGAATAACAAACAGGAACCTTACAGAATGATTATTATCAACAGCTAACATCAACAAAACATGAACCTGAAGCGTTCCACCATGGCTGCACTCAGTATTGGCGCCATACTAATACTCAAAACGAAGATACAGTGCCATCTGAAGAGACACAGACGAACCACTACTGCAAGTTGCGCTACCACTCTGTCAACATTTAACTAATATTTTTGGCTTAAGGTGTTATTCTTATGCAGGTCATACTCATAATTACAGAATGTCCTTTAAATTTAATTATGTTACATCACTGTAATTTATACCGAAGGCCACTTTTGTGGAAGAGTCAATGCTTCAAAATAAAAATCGGAGACTTTCAGAGATTGGCAGTTATGTTTACATGCAATTCATTTTTGTAATATGTTGAAATAACCACTGTGAGTAGTCCACAGATAGGCTAAAACACACAAAAAATTACTGCAAAATCGACAAAGTTGAACAAGATGTTATTCGTATCTACCTCAGATTAACTGCACTGTTGAAATATATCAGACTTTGGTAAGCCGAAGTATTTTGTATTTGACAAATGTAAGAATATATAAGCATATACAGGATGACTATTATTAATCCATATGAAACAAAAAGTTAATTATTTACAAACTACGGCGTGTACACACTTTATTCAACATTTAACCTCACCACGGATATTCGGATTTAGGTTATGACATGTTCCACATACTTGCGTTTCGTGGCGACAATGTTGCACAGACGAATAGCGAAATCCTGCATGGCCCGCTGAAGTGTCGGAACATCGATGTTAGTCCTATTACAGTTGCACCTACATTTAGAGTCGAGTATTACATTTTGTGTACTGATACAGAGTGTGTTGGCAGACAAAAGCGCAAGTCGACTGTTTTTGTGGTCGGGTGTCCTGCGCTACTGCAGTGTGCACTGTACCCACAACGCATACCTCTGGTGGGCAACCTCCATTCTCAGAATAGTCGGTGCGATATTTTAAGATGGTGGATAACTCCCTAACGATACGTGAGATACAAATTGCCCCTAATTTTGACAAGATATGGTTTATGCAAGACGGAGCTGGACCCCATCGAGGCAAGAGAGAGCTTGATGTCCTGGACGAGCACCTTGGAGACCGCATTCTGGGTCTGGGGTACCAAGAAATAGCATGGGACACATTTGCCCCTCCCCCCATATTCTCCGGATCTGAACACAGGCTAGGTGTGCAGCAATAGTACCAAAATCATTGCTGAGCAATAGTACCAAAATCATTGCTGAGCTCAAAACAGCAATTACCCTTGTTTTACTCTTGTTAATGTTCATCTTATACCATCCTTTCAGGACACTGTCCATTTAGTTCAATTGCTCTTCCTTTGCTGTCTGTGATAGAATTACTATGTCTTCGGCAAACCGCAACGTTTTTATTTCTTCTCCCTGACCTTTAATTCCTTCTCCAAATTTTTCCTTGCATTCCTTCACAGCTTGCTCGATGTACAGATTGAATAACATTGGGGAAAGGCTACAACCTTGTCTCACTCCCTTTCCAACTATTGCGTCCCTTTCATGTCCTTCACTCTTCGCTCCCTATATTTTACTCTTGCTATCTTCAGAATTTACAAGAGCGCATTCCCGTCAACATTGTCAAAAGCTTTCTACAAATATACAAAAGCTAGAAACGTAGGTTTGTCTTTCCTTAACCTATAATCTAAAATAGGCTGCAATGTGAATATTGCCTCGCGAGTTCCAACATTTCTTCTAAGTCCAAATTGATCTTCTCCAAGGTCATATTCCACCAATTTTTTCCATTCGTGTGTAAATAAGTTGTGTTATTATTTTGTGGCCATGACTTATTAAACTGATAATTCTGTAATTTTCACACTTGTCTACACTTGCTTTCTTTGGAATTGGAATTACTATATTCTTCTCGAAGTCGGTGGGTAGTTAGTCTGCCTCATACATCTTGAACACAATGTGGAATAATTTCTTCATGACTGGCTCTCCCAACGATATCAGCGATTCAGATATATTCCCGGGGTCTTTTATCGACTCAAATATTTCAGTTCTCTGTAAAATTCTTCTCGCAGTTTTGCGTCTCCTATCTCATCTTCTTCTACTTCTTTTCCGTTTCTAGAATACTGCCTTCAAGTTCATTTGCCTTTTATAGGGCTCCTATATAGTCCCTCCGCCTTTCAGCTTTCCCTTCTTTGCTTAGTACTGCTTTTCCATTTGATCTCGATATTCATGTAACTTCTTTTTTTATCCCCAAACGTCTCCTATATAGAGTAGCTGTTTTACCCATAGTTATACTTTCTTCTGCTGTCTCGCATTTGTTCTCTAGCCACTCCTGCTTAGCCACTCTGCACTTCCTGTCACCTCATTTTTTAGCCGTCTGTACTCTCATTTGCATGTTTCACTTCTGCATATTTATGTTTTTGCCTTTCATCAATCAAGTTCAGTATCTCATGTGTTATCCAAGGATTTCTATTGGGCCATGTCCTTCTACCCATAAGATCCTCTGCGGCCTTCAGTACTCTATCTTTCAAAACTCCCCATTCTTCTTCTACTGTATTACTTGCCCCCGTTTCGCCCAATCCGTGCCAAATGGTCTTTTTGAAACTCTTGTCAACCACAGGTTCCATAAATTTATCCAGGTTCCATTTCCTAACTCTTCTATCTTTTTGCAGTTTTTCAGCTTTGGTCTACAGTCCATAACCAATAAGATGTGGTCAGAGCCTATATATCTTATAGTTTAAAAGCTGGCTTCTAAACCTTTGTATTCCCATTATGAATTCAATTTGGTACCTCCCAGTGGTCTTTCCCACGTATACAACCTCGTTTCGTATCGGTAAAACCAAGTGTTTATGACGATTAAATTATGCTCTGCACAAATTCTGCCAGGAGACCTCCTCTTTCATTCCTTTTCCCCAGTCCATATTCACCTGTTACTTTTCCTACTCTTCCTATTCCTACTACCGAGTTCCAGTTCCCATCAAGTTCTCCTCTCCCTTAACTGCCTGAATAATTTGTTTTATCTGCTCGTACGTACCTTCAATCTCCTCATCATCAGCAAAGCTAGTCGGCGTATAAACTTGTACTACTGTGGTCGGTGTTCTCTTCGTGTACCTTTGCTAGGATAATGCGCTCACTATACTCTCCTTATTCATTATTAGACCTACTCCTGCATTTTGTATTTATAACCATGCAGGAAGTGTGTGGGGTAAAAATAGTAGAGGGAGACCAATACAGTAAGCAGGATGTAGATTGCGGCATGTATTCTCAGATGAAGAGGTAGCGTGGAAAGGGTAGAGTGGAAAGCTGCGGACTGAAGATCACAACAACAACAACAACAACAACCATGTACTCACCTGACCATAAATCCTGTTCATCCTGTTACCGAACTTCACTAATCCGAACCATATCTAACTTCAATCAATCCATTTCTCTTATTAAATGTTCTAAATTACCTAGCCGATTAAAGGATAGAACGTTCTACGCTGTGCTCCGTAGAATGCCTATTTCGTTTTTCTCTATGACGACATCCTCTTGAGTAGTTCCCGCCTGGAGATCCGAATGGGAGACTGTTTTACCTCACTAATACTTTACCCAAGAAGATTCCATCATCACATAGTCATACAGTATAGCTGTATGTCCGCGGGAAAATAACGACTGTAGTTTCCCCTTTTTTTCGGCCGTTCGCAGGAACTGTACGGAAAAGCCACTTTACTTGATGTTACAAGGTTAGCTCAGTCAGTCATACAGACTGTTGCCCCTAAGCTATTGAAAAGACTGCTGCCTTTTTTCAGCTCTGGGCTCTCCACAGATAGCCCTCCGCTGTAGTCGCACATACGGTATGGCTGTCGTTGAGGTACGCAAGTCACCCCACCTTAGTAACGTCTGTGGTTCATGGGAGATTCATAATATGTGTAACTAACTGTTTTGTGAACAAGAATGTATAAACCTCTATAGGAGCGTTACATAATTTATTCGTGAAACTTTTCAGTACAGTATCTAAAAATGATGATTTTTAAGATCTATGCCACTTTAGTTGGACATTTTCTTTTCCTTGATGCTGTCGTCACAAACATTGTCAACACTACAGCATTTGCCAAAACTAAAGTATTGTACCGTTGCATCATTGTCAATGTCGTCAGGACAGCTATCTTTTTCTGTAGCTCTAAAATCATCATCCCTAAGAATTTCTTACAAAATGTGGAAAATTAAGTCAATTTCAGTACTACTAATCTTCCAAGACGTTATTTTAGCTGAAAAGATATGTTAAGTGAGTTTCACCACTACTACTCTTCCAAGACGTTATTTTAGCTGAACAGATATGAAATATTGACACAAACAACAAATTTTACACTTCTTACATTAGCATTTGCACCAGATTCATATAATACGAAATATTCGAAGCGAACCAGTGAATTCAAGATGAACCTCACAAAAAACTGGTTATGTACGCGGCGTCGGTAGTAAAACCAGTTTGTGTGAACAGTGTCACAGGCAGGGGGAATTCTTGCCAGGAGATTCTCTGCAGAAGTAGTGGCAATCTTTTCTGTAATGGGACTCACAATCTGTCTCTGGACTAAATCTGGCGAACCAATATATGCACATATACTGCACTGATTGCTCGGTAGTTTGCAATATCAGAATTATGTCTAATATGAAACAGAAGTTAGTGTTATACACATACATCACTGAGTAAGATTTGGAAACTACTGAAAGGAGAATTTATTTTAAAAAATCTTATACAAAAAAATTCTTATACAAATTGAGATCTGTGGTATTCAAGTTAATGCTCTGGATTGAAAACTGTTAGTTTTAGGCGTAAATCATTTACAACGTTGGTTTATTTTATTTTAGTTTTTTATGCGAACTAGAAGATGCACGCTCGCATAACTATTTGTGGATCTCATTACTTCCTTCAATGCTATATTTGTAAACACCCAATACTCTCCCTTGCCTTTCGATGTGGTCTATCCAGTCATAACCCTCGTGCCCACAGTGAAAGAAAATAAAACAAAGGATCCAACCTGTAAATAACAAGAGAATAAGGTACGCTCTCGCGATAAGAGAAAGAATAAATCAGTTTAATCATATGCCTTTTTCGCACGTGGAAGTTCAGTATCTCCTGTGTTATCCAGGGATTTCTATTAGGCCTTCTGCCTAATATAATCCTCTGTGACCTTCACTATTCTGCCTCTCAGAGTTATCCATTTTTGTTCTACAGTATTGCCTTCCCCCGTTTCGTTCAATCCTCGCGTAATGCTACCTCTGATACTCTCAACCATCTCTGGTTCCTTCAGTTTGTCTAGGTTCCATCTCCTTAATTTTATACCTTTTTGCCGTCTCTTAAGTTTAAATCTACAGTACATGACCAATAAGATAATATCAGAGTCTGTATAAATGTATTGAAGGACAATATTATGCGTGACATGAAGAGTCACAAGGGCACTGATTTAACGTGCTTGTTTGAATGCAACGCTTATAAGATCGAAAATACGAAAGAAATCTTCTCATGAAAAATGCCTGTACAATCATTTGTGAGCATGTGTGAAGTTGCTGGGTTTTATCAAGTAGTTTACCTTCGCCGTAACGTAATTCACCGGAGCTGCTGAGCGATCTTACCACGGTTATAATGCTAAGATGAAAAGACTGAAAAGATGTGCAAGAAAGTTGGCAGAGTGTCACTGCTAAAGAAGCTGCCATCAGAATCAGAGTTGGCTCCAGAGTGATGTTGCTGCTACATTTCTCATGTCAGAACCCGAATTCTGGATGTCTACAATATTAGCATCTCCTCATCGCAATACTTTCGCGCTAACAAGGTCATCAACCAAAGACAAAATTTGTCTAGCTTCGGCCAATGATGTGTTCTAGTATGTAGGGCATTTCTGGTTAGATTTACGTATTTTGAGCGTTATACATATGTCACGATGACACTTATTTTGTTAGCCAATGAGAAGTTAATGGGTGTAGAAAGAAGGAACTGCTAAAAAACCTGTCGCTTTGTGACTGGTCACTGAATTACTTGTAAGAGTGAAGAAGCGGAGTATTCTCTCTCTCTCTCTCTCTTTGCGGTGCTAGTGCGATGGCATCTATGTCAGAAGAAAGGACATCGTTGTGAATGTTTTAAACACTTCCAGGTAGGAAAAAAATGACCCTTCGTAAACAGAGCTCTGTCCTGTTACCGTTTCTGCGAATTTCTGGAAGCTGCCTCTATATGGAATCGTTCAGCTTCACGGGGAAGGTTTGTGTTTCTGCATTATCTGAGAGCGGTCCCGCACCCCACTGCGTGTGGCAGGAGGCTGGAGCGGGCACCCTCGGCCTGCTATTGACAACTCGTGGCCGTTGCTGGCGCGGTCTTGCCTGTATGTGACGGTTTGCGCCTCTTGCGCTGGCTGTCTTTACAAGCAACAAGAATTCAACCACACGCAGTCCCAATTACTAATTTTATTTATTTCGTGTCAAAAGCGTTTGAATACAATATTATGTCTTTACTGCTTAAGGTTATATAAAAATGGCACAAGATACATTGCAGTACATATGGTTGTAATATAACATGAATTATTTTGCGTCTCGTTGCCGCCGGTTGTCCTAGGTGTCG
Organism: Locusta migratoria; assembly: GCA_026315105.1. NCBI lineage: Eukaryota > Metazoa > Arthropoda > Insecta > Orthoptera > Acrididae > Locusta > Locusta migratoria. The sequence goes on from CM048755.1 coordinate 220,022,429, forward strand.
GTAGCCGAGTAGAGAGAGACCGACACAGGGAAATAGGATGCACGCGTGTGCGGGTACTGAGTCTGAGGTGACCAGCCAGTGGAACAGCAGAAACTAGAAACACTAAGCTAGATTAGTATAAGAGATATATTTCGTTGAAATAATACATTACTTAACTTGGAGGGCAGCAGACTAGTGGAATGCTGGGTACATAGTTTAACTATATAGAGGCCTGCCTACTGATGAGACTTTCCTAGTACCTGTCTGATTCCCAAGTGACCGATGCCGTTCAGTGTTGGCCACGAGCGAGGTTGCAGCAGAGGGCGCTCATGGCCGACGTCGTAAGAACGCCGCGCCGTGCTTGCATGGCGCGGCGAAAGTACGTGGCGCGCATTTCAGACTTGTGCGACAACACAAATTACATGTCTGTTCAGCTTAGATTTACATAAAAACGGTACACATACCTATACAATATATAGTTTTCAAATAAATGATTTACAGAGAATGTTCCTGTTTATCGGTCTGCCTCTGAACATCAGAAATCAGTCATACTCTGCCAGACCAGTAACTGGCAATCTCAGCTGCATTCTCCTTGGCCTGTAGTGAATAGGTCATCTAGGGTGCAAGAAGCAGGGTACTCGTAAAGGCAGTCGTAAAGGTGGACTGTGGTTTGCTCTGCTTCACACTCACAGTCAGTCGATCGGCGTCTAAGATAGTTTCACATAGAAAGATTATCCTTAGATCTGCCAACACCACTTCTTAATCTATTGGCAGTCTTCCAGATGTTCCATTTGAGATCCACCTGGGTGCAGCGATTCTGTAGCAGGGATCCATGGGGTGTCATCGACTGCTCTGTTTCTCCATTCGTTTTGGCGGTATGCCGATGGCGATGCATCCGTTCTGGTTGTGATGTTCAGGAAGCTCTTTATAGACTTCAGCCTACTTCGTGGGGGTGTGTGACCCTGCAGTGGGTGGGCTGAATTGGCCTCTCATTGTTGGCTACTGCTTCACGTCTGATATCTGGCGGAGCTATTCCTGACAGATTATAGAGCTTAGCAGTGGGAGTTGGATTAAAGCAGCTAGTTATTATTCTGCAGGTCTCATTGAGGGCAGTATCGACCTGTTTTGTATGTGCAGATCTAAAGCAGACGGGAAAGGCATACTCTGCGGCAGAGTAGCAGAGTGCCATTGCTGATGTTCTAAGTACCGACGGTTGGGCAACGCATCTACTGCTTGTGAGCCTTCTAATGATGCTATTGCGAGCCTAAACCTTCTGCTTTATATATATATATATATATATATATATATATATATATATATATATATATATATATATATATATATATATATATATATAAAATGCTTTTTGTGTGTCAATGTCCGGCCCAACGTGACACCAAGATATTTTGAGCTCCAGCAGTGTTCTAGTTCTGTTTGCAATGAAGGTCACCAATTACTAATGAACAGGTAATTAAATCACATTAAGAATCTGTAGATCTATCGTGTATTTTACTGGGTGATTACTTAATTTTGCATATCAAAGAATGAAAAGTGGCGCGTCAGGGAAGGATTGGCGTTTCTCAATGTTCCTGAAATGTTTTCCTCAGCCACCCGCAAGGAAATAGTGTGGTTTTAACGGTGCGGGCCGTGTTTCTTACCTCCATAGCTGAGGTGTCAAAATAAGGGGTGAAATGTCTGTGGGTAAGAGGGGATATGACGACATTTCCATCACGTGACGGTAGTGTTGTACGAGGTGTTGCAGTGGTGAGGACACAGGACTCACATTCGGGAGAAGAGCGGACCCAATCCGCTCCAGGCAAATAGCAGGATGTTGCCTTAGAAATGGCAGGGCCAATTTCCTTCCCCATCCTTAACAAGACGGAGAAACAGTACTGAGATGTAAAGAAGAGACAACACCATAAGTGGACCAAATATCAATTTAAAAACACATAGACCAAACGTGCACAAAGTTTAAAAAAAACTGTTTTTAATCTATGTATACAAAACAAATTGTACAAACCTTTGTATCATACACAGACCACAGAAGATGCTTTTAAAATAAAAAGCGAAACGCGTCTGGTTTAGAACGAATGTCTTTAATTGCAGTCAGCATAAGACGGATTACCAATTACAGTCAATTAACAAAAGATTTTGAGCATGAGCTTCGTCTATAAAGACCACGCTGACGACGGAACTTTAAACCCTCATATTCCTTCCTTTCAAGGTGGTGTTCCACTTGTGACATTTGGTGCCACCGTGCTCTCTTTAACTCACCTCATACATGTTATGAAATTTTGAGATGAGGGTTTTCTTTCACAAGCGTAGACACTTACTGTTTGAAACTTCACCGAGCACATGAGTGACATGGCGGGACGCCATGCTTTTGTGTCAGTACAGAGGAAAGTTGTAGGCACATTTGTGGCAATTTTAAAACTACTGTGGCACAATAGGAGACAATTTTACACCTTCATCTACATAAATACGCCCCTAATCACATTTAAGTGCATGGCGGAGTGTTCATCAAAGCGATTTTATATTTCTCTACCGTTCCATTTGCTAATAACGCGCGGGAAAAAGGAACACCTGAATATTTCCGTATTCGATCTGATTACTCAAATTATATTAAAATGATAATGTCTCCATATGTAGGTTAGTGCTGACAAAATATGTTCGCGTCCGGAGAAGAAAGTTGGTGACAGAAATTTCCCAAATAAATCTCGCCACAACGAATAATGCCTTTCTTTTAATTATTTCCACCCCAACTCGTGCATCATTTCTGTGACACTCTCTCCACTATATCGCGATAGTGCAAAACGAGATGCCCTTCTCTGAATTTCCTTTAAATCGTATGTCAGTCCCACTTGGTGGGGATACTACAATGCGCAGCGATACTCCAATATAGGACGCACAAATGTAGTGTAGGCAGTTTCTGTAGTAGAACTATTGCATCTTCTGAGTGTTCTGCCAATCAAACGTAGTCTTTGTGTCGCCTTCCCTACATTATGTTCTGTGTGTTCTTTCTAATTGAAGTTGTTCCTCATTTTTATTCCTAGGTATTTAGTTGAATTTACCGCCTGTAGATTTGACTGAATTATCGTGAAAATGAAGCTTAACGGATTTCTTTTAGTGGTCATATGGATGATTTCACACTTTTCACTGTTTGTTGTGCAGTGTAGATACGACTAACGTGCGGTCTTGCATTGTCTTGTTTGAAGATAATATATCAAAGATCTCCAACAAACGACATTACCTCTGGCCTTAACAAGTTACATATCAACGGCTACTCTCTAAATTATAGGCTGTGGAAACAAGAGGAGATTGTGTTGTGTATATGGTGCTACTTGATGTGACTGTACATAGATGAAAAATACAAACTTACAACTTTGGTTTTCCTTTGAAAACTCACCTAGGAACACATCACTTGAAAGACGTTATGGTACCACACTTGAGTTCAGTGTTGTCGTTGGGTACAACAGCGTCGACTGTGCCTCTTTCTGCTGGAACGTAAATGGGGACACAGTCAGTGTTGTCTCAGAGATCATCGAAATGTTCATATGTTCAAATGTTTGTTAAGCTTAAGGGACTTGACTGCGGCCGGCCGCGGTGGCCGAGGAGACTGAGGCGCTCCAGTCACCGTCTGCACGGCCACTACGGTCGGGGGTTCGAATCCCCCCTCGGGCATGGATATTTGTGCCGTCCTAGTTCGTAAGTAGTTCATAAGTAGTTTGTAAGTTTAGGGACTAATGACCCCGCAGTTAAGTCCCTTAAGCTTAACAAACATTTGAACATTTTGAACTTGACTGCGGGGTCATCAGTCCCTAAACTTACAAACTACTTATGAACTACTTTATACTAAAGACGACGCAAACATCCATACCAGAGGGGTGATTCGAACCCCCGACCGTAGCGGCCGTGCAGACTGTGACTGACGCGTCGCAGACTGCTCGGCCACTGCGGCCGGCAGACATCATCGCTAAGTCCGAATGGATACTTGTCTTCCCTTATGGAAACCCATTTCCCTGACTCACGGCACATAACGTGGGTGATCGATCTTGTTCAAATGTTTGTATAGCTTATGGAACTTAACTACGGGGTCATCAGTCCCTAAACTTACAAACTACTTATGAACTAGCAAACACTAAGGACGGCACAAATATCCATGCCCGAGGGGGGATTCGAACCCCCGGCCGTAGTGGCCGTGCAGACCGTGACTGGCGCGCCGCAGTCCCCTCGGCCACCGCGGCCGGCGATCGATCTTGCATAGCAAAACTAACGACATATATTATATCTTCTCGTGCGCTAGTCGCGTAGGACCGTGGATCTCCTGCACGACTTCCAATATAACTCTCTGGAACACATCTATTCCATTTGTGAGTGGTAGTTGTGGGATCTCGTACAAAATGCGCCACAAGAACGAGGAACCATAAACTGTTCCTATCACTATCGATTCACGACTTTGGCAGTAGACATTTCTCATTGTTATAGGGGGCATAACTCGTTCTTCTTCCAAATAACGAGTGTTCATACCCGATTTATGAATAAGATAACGATTGCGTAACCTTGTCATATCAGGAGGTATATATCGTTATCCCTACCAACATCTTATGTTTGTTATTTAATGCATACCCAAGTATGTACCCTGACTTATCAGAAGTCATGGGAAGGGGCAGAGATTGCGAAATGGTGTTCTTTGCGCATCACACTCCCCCTGTGCCAACTGCAATTTGGTAGGAGACCTTCTTTAACGTGCTAGTGCAGGTGATTTGTGTAGCATGCAACGTCATTGTGTGACCTGAAGCCGGCGTATGTCGTGATCGACGGATTGGAGTTTCGATTTCAGCGTCGGTGCAGGAATTCGGCTTAAAATGCTCAACCGTGACCAGGGTGTATCGTCAGCGTGTCATAGTGCACAATAGACCAACCATCGGCCGTCCAGCAACCTTCCATGATTGTGATCGGCGGCATCTGAAACGGATCGTCAGTAGTGATAGGATGGCAGCAGTGCAACAAATCACGACCCTCGATATGTTGGCAAAAATACATGTTTAAAACCGGAGGCAAGCGTAAAACATCGTCCGAGATCGTACTGAACGCATTCTCCGAAAATTATCTCGAGCATTTTGTACATGTAAGGTAAAGCAGTCATCATTCCGAAGATTGGTTTGAACACCACATTGTTTTACTAGGCGTGATCCTGTTTGGAGGTGGTATGCCGTTACCTTCCTCCCACCCTCGAACTGACTTACACAGCTTAGTACATGAACAGAATAATAAATGGTTTTGAAAATACACTTGACCTAGCAACTAATATTCCGGAGCTAATAAAGAGCATCAAAATAGACACAGGGATTAGTGAACTCAGAGTTGTTGTAACGAAAATGAATATCGGATTTCCCAAATCTACCAAAAACAAACGAAAAATGTATCTATTCAAAAAACCAGATAAAAATTCGATTAACTTTTTCCTGAGTGAGAATCTCCAGTCTTTCGAAACTAACAATGTTAATGTTGATCTGATGTGGCTTACACCCAAAGAAATAATATCGACAACTATTGACAAATTTATAAAAACAAATTAACAATAGAGGGGTTCCGATCTGGCGTGGTACACAAAACAGGTTAGATCACTCTTGCAAAAGCAAAGAAAATAGCATGTCAAATTTAAACGCACACAAAATCCCCATTACAAGCAGTCTGTCACAGAAACTCGAACTTCAATGCGAGAAGCTTATAACAAATTCCAAACGAAACCCTGTCACGTAATTTGGTAGAGAATCCTAAGATTTTCTGATCGTATGTAAAGTATACTAGCAGTAAAACACAATCATTACCTTCACTACGCGATAGTAACGGTGACGCTACTCTTGACAGTTCTGATAAAGCAGAAGTTTAACACAGCTTTCCGAAGTTCCTTCACGAAATAAGACGAAGCAAATACTCCAGAATTCGTATCAAGAACAGCTACCAGCATACGTAATTTAGAACTTGATACGCCTGGTGTTTTAAAACAGTTTCAATCACTTAACAAATGTAAGTGTCCCGGTCCTGAATGTATACCAATTAGTCTCCTTTCAGAGATGTTGATGCAATACATATACAACCGCTCGCTCAGCGAACGTTCCGTACCCAAACACTGGAAAGTTGCACAGGTTACGGCATTACGCCAATATTCAAAACAGGCAGTAGGAGTGATCCGCAAAATTATAGGCATACATCATTGATGTCGGTTTGCAGCAGGATTTTAGGACATTTACTTTCCTCACACTACCTCGAAGAGAACGACCTATTGTCCCAGAGTCAACACAGATTCAGAAAGTATCGTTCTTGTGAAACACAGCTAGCTCTTTACTCACATGCAGTGATTAATGCTATAGACAAGGGATGTCAAATAGATTCCGTACTTCTAGATTTGCGGAAGGCTTTCGACACTGTACCTCACAAACGTCTTCTAATCGAACTGCGTGCTTATGGAATACCGTCACAATTGTGCGACTGGATTCGTGATTTTCTGTCAGACAGGATACAGTACGTTGTAACTGACGTAAAGTCATTGAGTAGAACTGAAGTGACATCTGGCGTTCCCCCGGGAAGTATAATAGGGTCCCTACTGTTCCTTATTTTTATAAACGATTCAGCAGACAATCTGAGTAGGTCTCTTAGGTTGTTCGCGGATGATGCTGTCACTTATCGTTTAGTAAACTGTCACTTATCGTTTAGTAAAGTCACCAGAAGATCAAAACCCACTGCAAAATGATTTAGATAAGACATCTGCATAGTGCAAAAAATGGCAATTGCCCCTTAATAATGAGAAGTGTGAATTCATTCATATGACCACTAAAAGAAGCCCGTTAAACTTCACTTGTGCGTCCTATTTTCGGGTATTGCTGCACATTGTCGGATCCCCACCAAGTGGGACTGACAAAAAAATGTTTGTTAAGCTTAAGGGACTTAACTACGGGGTCATCAGTCCCTAAACTTACAAACTACTTATGAACTAGGACGGCACAAATATCCATGCCCGAGGGGGGATTCGAACCCCCGACCGTAGTGGCCGTGCAGACCGTGACTGAAGCGCCTCAGTCCCCTCGGCCACCGCGGCCGGTGGGACTGACAGACGACTTACTGAAAGTTCAGAGAAGGGCACCTCGTTTTGTACTATCGTGATATAGGGGAGAGAGTGTTAAAGAAAGGATGCACGTGTTGGGGTGGAAATCATTAAAAGAAAGGCGTTATTTATCGCGACGAGATCTATTTGTGAAATTTCTTTCACCAACATTCTCTTCCGAATGCGAACATATTTTCTTAGCATCCACCTACATAGGAAGACATAATCACGAAATATCCGCGAGATATTAGAGAATGGAACCGTAGAAAAATATCATAAAAGCGGCACGATAAACCCTCAGCCATGTACTTCAGTGTGGCTTGCAGAGTATTTATGTAGCTGTAGATAGATGTGGACAGGACATGATTGACACCCCTGTCAGTGAACAGTCCATTACAATATGGGTTCCACAGGGTGTGGGAGCTGACGCTGCGCACGGATGTTATAGTTTATGCGTCATCGGGCACAATGAATTGAATTTGTCGCCAATCACCAACAGTGGACACTGGGAAATTTGCGGAACGTGATATAGTGGATGAATTACGATTTCAACTGCACCATGCCGATGGTGCATGAATCGATGCATCCTGTCTACTGTGAAATGTGGTGCAAGGTAGTGGTGTCTCTGTTGTTGTGTGGGGTGCAACTTCCCGGCATGGAATGATCTATCTTGTTGTTCTGGAACGGACTTTGTAAGGTCCGCGGTCTGATGAGCTGCTCGCGGACAATCTCCAGCCAGTTTTTCCTTATATCAGCCTGACAGTTCTGCGGTGTTTCAGGACGATAACGCAGCGCAACATCGCTCCCACGATGGCTGCAAATGGTTCGAGAAACATGTAGGGCACGTCCAAAGCTTGAGATGTTCAGTCCGGGGCCCAGATTTGAGTACTATCAAGCGTATCTTGGTTTTCATGGAACGCATGATCCATACCATGAATCCTGTACCCAAAAACACACTAGAATTGGCTGTCGCTCTACCAAAGATTTAGTATCAGCTGCGACCAGAGTACTACGACGGAATTATAGACTCACACGACGTCTTTCTGCAGTTTACAGGGCCAGATAAGTTTCCAGACGATATTATTTTCCAACGAAATGTCGAAATATGTGTCAATCTAAGGGACAAAACGTCTGTGCTCGACGGTCCCTAGGCTTATAAACTACTCAAACTAACTTTCTTTAAGGACAGCATACACACCCATGACCGAGGGAGGACCCGAACGTTCAGTAGGAGCGCCCAGGCAGTACCGAACATGGCTATTCCCGCGCGTCTAGGTTTCTACCCTATGAAATTTGCTAAGTTAGTGTAGTGTACGTCATGCCATTTAGAAATTTATTCTATACCGTCTTCAGCAGTGTACGTAACTGATTATTTATTATTTGTCGTATGGACGTACATATACAATTCACAGCAATTTCTGCACAGTAAAAAGTAATATTTATAGTTAAAAAAGGAATATACGAGACGTTTGGTAACAAATGTTCTTAAACCGTGATATCAAAAGCCTCTAACCTTCCAGTGATGTCGGAGAGGCATCGATGATGTCATTTGTCTCCGCTTAAACACCTTCTTGGGGCATTCTTCTACGAAGTGTTCGATGGTCTGCTCTTAAGCTTCGCAGTCCTACAACAGGGAGTCTGAAAGTCTCTATTTGTACATGAAGGACTTCTTTCTTCCGTTTTCACATCGAATTGTATAAAGTATACACCAGGTTCGTCTAGGCAGTTTCAAGCCTTATATGCTTGTGGGGTCTTCGGCTCCCCGGCAACGTATGCTGGTGTCATTTTCCCACGCCTCCTTCCTAACATCTTCGATCTACATGGCTTCAGCTCACAAGCTGTCGAGAATGGTTTCTTTGATTTGAGACATATGTATGGTGGACTGAGTACAATTAAAAAAAATCTTTATTAATAATATCGTACTATACAACCCATAACCTATGATAAAATGGGTCTTATTATTATACAATGTTTGTTTGTTGTTAGTGACTTATAAGTATTTTTATTTTAGCAAGCCACTGGGCACCCCTACACCGTAGTTAATTAATCTGTTATGTTTTCTTACTCCCTAATATCCTACTGCTGTGATGTTACAGGTTGTGCCAGTAAAGACAAACCTACTTTTTAGTGGCCGGCTCACCGAGCGAAAACCAGTAAGCGTGCCCCTGGCACTGTATAGGCCAATTTCCTTTAAGTCACCATAGCCACCCCCATACCCCCAAAAAGTTGTCACCAAATTTGTTTTAATCTACGAAGAAAATAAAATCTACATCTAACTTACGTCTATGTCATAATCGGGTGTTGCCACATCTAACCCCCGAATCCAGGGGATGGCGGATACTGTCATTTCTAACGACCAGTCCACCCCCCGGCGGCATGGCAGATGTGGCTGTCTTATTCGGGTAGTTTTGTCAGAGTCAGGTTAGGTGTTGCTAATGAAGTCCTGGAGCACCTTATTAAAGATCTCGTTTGCAAGTGTGTCAAGTATTCTGAATGTGTCACGGTTCTTGATAAGCTCGTATGTCTTGTTATTGCGCAGAGCCCTTCTCAGGTTCGCAGTCACGTCGTCGAATGCAGGACATTCGTAGACAGTACGTTCAGGTGTTCCTGCCTCGGCACCACAGACACAAACTGGTGTAGCCTGTTTCCTAAACCGGCATAGATATGCCGGATAGGGTCCATGTTCCGTAAGAAAGTGCAGCATTCCTCTCGAAGGTTTGAAATGCTTCATTTTTAATCTTTCATGGAGTATGCGTATCATCCCAGACTCTTCCCCATCCCAAGATTGTTGCCAGAGTTTTTATCTCTTACGCCTAATTTCGGCCTTGGTTGTTACTGGTCCCCCAGGAATTTCAGAAACTTTTCCTCCGTTCCCTCTCTTTGCCCAGTACCAAGCTCCCTGCTCAAAATGTTCAAATGTTTGTAAAGCTTATGGGACTTAACTACGGGGTCATTAGTCCCTAAACTTACAAACTACTTATGAACTACTTACGAACTAGGACGGCACAAATATCCATGCCCGAGGGGGGATTAGAACCCCCGACCGTAATGGCCGTGCAGACCGTGACTGAAGCGCCTCAGTCCCCTCGGCCACCGCGGCCGGCAAGCTCCCTGCTCCTTCATCTTGATGTCAAGGAGGCATAATCCCATCAACACCAAGAGAGCCTGTGCACCCTCACCAGAGACCTGTAGCCCACGATAGACGTCAGTATACTGTTATAATACAGTTGGATAAGATCGGGTGGGAGGTGAAACCTCCAACGCCCGATCCCAGCCAGGCTGTGTAGAGCTACGATTGATCTTTCACCAACTGCGTCTATGTCTACCACAAAGCTCCAGCGGTCATCGATGATGACACCGAGGTATCTGGCCTCTTTCCGTCTGATTACAGGTACCCCATTGATTCTCACTGTTTGTTTTCTGACCAATTGACCCTTTAGCAGTACACCGATTTTTGTGGAGCTATTTGTAGGTTTGGTCTTTCACACTAAGCTGAAATGATCTGGAGTGATCTTTCAATCTTGGGTTCGATGTCTTCGCGACTTCGACCTCCGATCATGAGGAGGAGGTCATCCGCGTAAGATATCACCTCTAGCACGTCAGGATGTTGTTGCAGCTCTCCAAGGAGAGCTTCCATATTCAAATCCCAGAAGAGTGGCTCCAAGACAGAGCTCTGGGAACACCCCTTGGTGATGGTTTTGCTGAGTCTTCCTCTAGGGGATGATAGCCAGACTAAGTACAATTTCCGGGGCAGGTAGCTTTTTGGAAAACTCTACGTTATTAATCTTTCCCCATTCACTATTCGCTGCTTTTTGTCATCTCAAATGTGGCGGGGCGATATTACTGAGAGCCAGAGAGCCAAGAGCGAAGGTAGCTAGGGTTGATCTTAGTGAGCCTGTTACGATGTTCATGGTGTTGTTCAGCTGGACATCCATCTTACTGACCTGCACACTCGAGTACCACACTGGTGTGCAACATTCAGCCACGGAATATACGAGAGAGAAGACCGCTGTATGGGGAACGTCAGCTTCTGTCTCCCAAGAAGTTCCAGCTAGTTTGCGGATGGTTTTGTTCTTGGTTTTTAACTTTCCTGCAACTGATGTGAGGTGAGTCCTGAATATCAGTGAAAGGTCCAGTGCGATTCCAAAACACTTAGTACTAGGGTTGTTTTTATCTGATTTGTTACAGTCGTTGACTTTTAGTGACTGATTTTCTAAGCGGTTGATCAGGCGGAAATCTGTCACTTCAGTTTTTTAAGGGTTAGTGCACAATCTCCAATTTCTGAAGAAGTTACCAAGTATTCTCATATCTTGTTTGAGCACATGTTCTCCATCCTCTAAGTCTTTGCCCTGAAACGCAATGGCAGTATCATCTGCGTAACAGAACTTTCTAGATACAGTTTGTGGCATGTCGCTTACATATAGGTTGAACAACAGTGGGACCCAGAGAGAGCCTTGTGGTAGGCCATTCTTGATTGTGTATGATTTTCTCGTTTTGTCATGGAGGCCTTTTGCTTTGAGGGAAACCTGATATAATCCTTGTGGGGGTACTGGTGTATGTTGTTTATCAGTTGTTAAAATTCAGAGATCTGGGTTTGTATCAGTCTGCCATCGAGCAGAGTGAAAAGTTTTTAAGTCCTTTGCGTCGTATGCTAGGTGATGGTGATATTCTATCCGAGTTGTAAGAGCTTCTCCGTTCGGATAATTTGTTCTGTATCCCCACACAGTATGGTGGTTGTTAAAATCCCTTTGTAAATTACAGTGAGAGGTTTGAATACTGCTTTGAATGCAGTTTCTGCCGGGCTGGTTGTTATAATTTCAGTACTATTTTTCCTGTCAGCTTCAGTCATATTATATTCCTGTATGCCCTGTCGATTGATACAAAGCTGTCGGAACTTAGGCCTATAATGCTCAATATTTTATATCCATTTATGAGCGCTCTGGTGTTTATCTGGGATTACTTAGCTAGATGAGATTCCTGTAGACAGATAATATCAACATTATTTTCTATAAATTTGCTTTATAGGTAAGGTCCGTCTTGAGCAAACACAAATGTTTTTAGTTTCTCCCATACATGTTTCGCTGGCGTTGCAGCATCATCAGTGGGAAGTTTAATTCATACTGTCTGTGAAATTAACAATGAAATGTTGGTTACTTTTTGTACATTAAGTGTAAAAACTACAGATAATTGTGAAACTAATGTAAATTGTTTCTTATTTTTATAGGTATACTAGGCCTACCTTAATACCAAATGAAGTTGTGCTTGTGGTTCTTCAACTCACAAAATGTCACTGAGAATTTTTGACAGTTTATCATCTGCAAACCAAAACGTGTATAGTTAATGGGGTGACTGGATAGCTTGTAAATATCGGGATTTTTACGAAAATATAGGACGTCATTTTTGTGTTTTGGTTTAATTTTACTGTTGCGACTGTTTCTATAATAAAATGTATACGTGTTTATAGCAAGTTTTTGTCACTTACTTTGGTGAATTTGCGCTGTTTTCGCGTTCTGAACAAGCACTGAGTCACTTTCACTTCACTCAATGTTTATGTTATGAAAACAAGATGGTGGGCAGTTGAATTCTGGGAGTAGTGTTAAGAACAGCTGACTGTGGTGGAGGCGGGAGTATTTGAATCATGTTACTTTCGTTTTAGTGTGTGTGTATGTGTTTATGGGTTTTCTGTCAGTTTTTTAAGGGCAGAGAATAGGGTTCCGCTGCAGAGGGCTGTGTATTCATTTATTATTCCTTTTCTTTCTATTATGGCTTTCTGTATGTGGTATATGTGGTGGGGGCTTTTGCTATGTTTCAGCATCTTTAGATCAGTATTTATGTCAGTTGGTTTGTGTTTCATGCAGTTGGTTTGTGTTTCATGTTTATGAGGTGTTCTGCAAATGTGGAATGACTATTGCTTTTTAGTGCTCTTCTGTGTATCTGGTATTGAAATTTCTGCATATCTATCCAATGTAAACTGAGTTACAATCCTGGCTTGTCGGTTTATTTTCTATAGCTATTTTGCTCAAGAAATCACATTTATCCTTTGATATTCCCCCTATGTTTAGCTGTAAGGTTCCCATGCAAGGTCCTATAGCTTTTGTTGATGTCTGGCTCTTATAAGTGCCGTTGGAAATTCGCTGCAAGTCGTTATGGCCGTGAGAGATACTAAATCCAGTTCGGTATCCATTTGTGTAGACTTATAGCCGTTGTGCTTTTGCAGTCTGTTGCGCGGGGTGCTGCACAATCTTGGAGGCTGTCTACACGTCGCTCCCCAATTAACTGCTTCTTGTTTTATGCTGGCTAATTCAATTGTCCTTGCCTCTGTAGTTTTAAGTAACTCAGCTCTGCGTCACGCCCCACTGCAGGGATCATGCTTGTTTTCTGAAAAAACAATCGAGTACATACTCCGTTATACGCCGGCCGCGGTGGCCGAGGGGACTGAGGCGCTCCAGTCACGGTCTGCACGGCCACTACGGTCGGGGGTTCGAATCCCCCCTCGGGCATGGATATTTGTGCCGTCCTTAGTCTTAGTTAGTTCATAAGTAGTTTGTAAGTTTAGGGACTGATGACCCCGTAGTTCAGTCCCATAGACTATACAAACTTAAACTCCGTTATACTCTTTCGATTCAGGTGCTACGTTTACCCTTCCCCATGATTACCGAAAGCTTTTAAATCATCACGGAATCACCCAGTACGCATGTGATACTGAGGTGGTTTGGGATTCGTGTGTAACGAAGATACAAAAATACTGGGAAAGAGAGAAGTCTCTCTCTCTCTCTCTCTCTCTCTCTCTCTGTGTGTGTGTGTGTGTGTGTGTGTGTGTGTGCGTAAGAGAGAGAGAGAGAGAGAGAGAGAGAGAGAGAGAGAGAGAGAGAGAGAGAGAGAGAGGGAGGGATAAAGAGTGAATGGCGTTATGTGTGTGTGTGTGGGCGGGGGGGGGGGGTTGGCTTGGGAGACATAACAGGGACGAGGAGACGGCTTACGTGCGTGGGCAAGTAAAGGGAAACGGAGCGTTTCGCAAGCACAGCAGCAATTTCGAGATTATACCGCTCGCCACTTTACGCAAGTGTCCACGAAGGCAGGAAGCGTATAGTACGAATAGCTCCAAGCCGACTGACAACACAATGCTGCAGCTGAGTTAGCAGCTCGATTAATGGACCTCCAGCCATCGTATCACATTATATAAAAGAAAAAATTACTCACAGGGTGAAGAAATAACTGCTACTCAGTAATAGTACTGGCAGCCCCTTCTCACTAGGTAGACCGTGGCCGTTGCTGTATGCGTGGTCAGCATCAGTAAGGATGTGGCTGAGCGATACCTACGCTTCGTAAATACTCATTACAGTCATTACTTTTATGATAACATTCCAAAGCGCCCTCTCTGTGCCCAGCATTGCCACAAATCACCAGAAAGAATGAACCACGATAATGTATTTATATATTTTTTCATAGCATGCTTCTTATACTCCTTTTCTGACTTATCCAGGTAAATTTTGTTTCTATTGAATCTTTTGTATCTTCTTGTATACTATGGAATATCTACAGAAACATTAATTACATTTATTTCTGCGATAACAGACTAGGTGTGATCTGAACGAGTTGAATTAAGAGATCAGAAAAACAACGTGAGAAGCTATAGTCTGCGGTTTATGTAACTGCTGTTATTATAGGAACGCAAGCCTAGCTGAATTGTGTAAACTAAAATACGTGCACAGGTCAGACAACAAGATGCGACGTGCAGGAAATTGGGAAGGTAATTTTCCACCCATTTATTCCCAATATATTTTACAAATTATTTAAAAATTCATAAAATATTTTTATAACATGGAGTTACTCAAATTAATTAAACATTCTACAAACTGCAGTCGCTTAGTCTGTGTTAGTACAGAACTTGCTCTGAGGACATCTACGATCCACTGAGTTAAATGACTAGTTAATTAGTGGCAATTATTTACCTTCCCGTTTACAGTAACTCAGAACAGAGGGTCTTCTTATTCGTAGCGTCGATGATATATGGAGGAAAGAGCGCAAGAATAAAATTGGAAATATGAACAGAATCGTCAGCTGCACATTTCACCAGCCTGCGGCATTCATTTCTAAAGCTCTCCTCAATTCTTAACCGTAAATTTCATTTGATCGGTTCTTTATTGGAATCCTGCGATATTTTTATAATAATATTGCAGTGCATAAAAAGTTGTTTACCATCTGAAATATCCACAGCCCTGACAGGGGTATTTTATTTGAAACCTGGATGATTTTCTCTTACAGCTTGCTGTATTTGGACACTGCTTTGTTGAGTGTACAAAACATATTGGCTGTCAATGTAGAAATTAGTTTGTGTATCGTAAAGTCAAATATAAATGTGAAAGTAGAACGCGTATGGTTCTTAACATCAGATTAAAGCAACAGCACATGTCACCCACTAAATCAGAGTCAAGAATGGAAGCGTGAAGTGGAAAAAGAGAAAGTAAACTAGCTACTTAATTTATCTGTTAAACTGCTATTTTGTAAAGTTAATCATGAAATTAGATATAACACACAGTTGTCAAGAAGTGCTGTTTACAGCTACAAATTAATCGTTTAAATGAACCTAACCTACACTTAGAAAGGAATGTTGTATATAGGCCTAGCTGTAAAAGTCTTTGATTATCTACTCACAGAAATGGAAAGTGTTGCAGAGAGCAGAGATAAGTTTGAATGCAAATGAAAGTAGTTTGCCCTTGACAACTAGATGTGTACCGCAGATGAGTTCTGGCGTGACAAAAAACAGCGGATTTCACAACTGCAAATACCCAACAGATATACTGTACAGAGATTTCTACACATAAACACTATAATTTCAGAAATTTACATTATGTACGGATGTAGGTTAATATTCGTTGCTTGTTGTCTATCGAAATACTAAAAAATAAGGACTATTTAAAATCTGAATTTGTAAAACTGTAACAGCATTCGTTATTTTGGCAGTTCTGGTAGACAATGTTTTTCGCAGAAATAGCTGTGAAACATCAGTTCTAGATAGTGAGCAACAGTGTAGGTGACCTTTCATTGCTCTGCCAACGTACCATACTAGTGGTGAATAGTTTTATTTTAAATAGTTTTTGTTTCCATTTTACTGGCTTTTGTCTTTTTGCTTGTTTATGTTGTTTTCTCATGTACAGTGGTCTGCAATTCTAAGAATATAAGGGCGTTCGCAGAAATTCATCCGATGTGGGGGGACTCCAAATTGCTATTGAGCTGTCTGTTGCACCTCTCAGCCACCCCGTTTGTTACGCATATATAGGAATGTCAAGGCACAGTCGATAGCGCCGACAGTACAACTAGATAGTGGATGCAGAATGTTGTTCATATAAGATGTCTGCATTCTGATTCACTACATCAAATGCGAATTTCATGAGGACAGTTGCAGCAGAGGAAGAATAGCCGTGCGTACTAAGGAGCCTAGCTGCGGTGCGCGCGGCCGTTCGCCGCCGTAGGTTCGAGTCCTGCCTCGGGCATGGGTGTGTGTGTTGTTATTAGGATAAGTTAGTTTAAGTAGTTTATAAGTTTAGGAACCGATCATCATCGCAGTTAGGTCCCATAACTTTACGAAAATTTGAACAGTCGCAGTATAAAGTGTAGATCATACACTGAGTAACGTTTATGGAAATACATATATATTTGCTATGCTGATATCGTAATATACTGTTGTTCATTAATAAAGGGTTAGAGAAATATGAGCCAGTAAAGACGATTAAGGATGGAAAAGATCCACAGTGGTATAATAATAATGTTAGAAAGCTGCTGAGAAAGCAAAGGCTGTTGCACTCTCGATTCAAAAAAGAACACGCAAATGATGACAGGCAAAAGTTAGTAGAGATTCGTGCGTCTATAAAAAGATCGATGCGTGAAGCATACAATAATTATCACAGCCATACCTTAGCAAAAGATCTTTCCGAGAACCCGAAAAAATTCTGGTCCTATGTAAAATCGATAAGCGGCTCAAAGCCCACTGTCCAGTCACTAGTTGATCATTCCGGGGCAGTAATAGAAGAAAGCAAACGGAAAGCTGAAGTTCTAAATTTAACCTTTAAGAAATCTCTCACGTAGGAGGACCGCAAAAATATACCATCATTTGATCAACGTACTAATTCCGAAATGGGGGACATAGCAATAGGTATTTCCGGTGTAGAGAAGCAGCTGAGAGAGCTAAATACGACAAAGTCTGTTGGTCCGGATGGAATACCAGTTCGGTTTTACAAAGACTGTTCTGCGGCGTTGGCCCCCTACTTAGCTTGCATTTATAGCGAATCTTTAATTCAGCGCAAAGTTCCTAGTGATTGGAAAAAAGCGCAGGTGACTCCCGTGTATAAGAAAGGAAAGAGAACTGACCCATACAATTACAGGCCAATATTGTTAACATCAGTTTCATGTAGAATTTTGGAGCATATTCTCAGTTCGAATATAATAAATTTCCTTGAAACAGAAAAGCTTCTTTCCATGAATCAGCACGGGTTTAGGAAACATCGTTCATGTGAAACTCAGCTTGCCCTTTTCTCACATGACATCTTGCTAGCCATGGACGAAGGGCAACAGGCGGATTGTGTTTTTCTCGACTTCAAAAAGGCGTTCGACGCGGTGCCACACTGCAGACTGCTAATGAAAATACGAGCTTATGGAATAGGTTCACAGATTTGTGACTGGCTGGAAGACTTCCTAAGTATTAGAACGCAGTACGTTGTTCTCGACGGCGAGTGTTCATCAGAGACGAGTGTATCGTCAGGCGTGCCCCTGGGGAGTGTGATAGGACCGCTATTATTTTCTATCTATATAAATGATCTGATGGACAGAGTAAGTTGTAATTTGCGGCTGTTTGCTGATGATGCTGTGGTGTATGGGAGGGTGTCGTCTGTAACTGACTGTAATAGGATACAGGTTGACTTAGACCAAATTTCTAGTTGGTGCGAAGAATGGCAGCTAGCTCTCAATGTAGAAAAATGTAAGGTGATGCGCATGAGTAGAAAAAACAATCCTATAATGTTCGAATACAGCATTAGTAGTGAGCTTCTTGATGCTGTCGCGTCGTTCAAATATCTAGGCGTAACTTTGCAGAGCGATATGAAATGGAACGAGCATGTAAGGACAGTTCTGAGTTAGGCAGACAACCGACTTCGGTTTATTAGGAGTTTTTTGGGAAGACGTACTTCACCTGTAAAGGAGACCGCGTATAAAACGCTTGTACGACCACGTCTTTAGTATTGCTCAAGTATTTGGGACCCGCAGCAGATCGGTTTGAAGGAAGACATAGAGGCGGTTCAGAGGCGAGCAGCTAGATTTGTTACCGGTAGGTTCGACCAATGCGCGAGTGTCACGGAAATGCGCCGGCAACTCAATTGGGGATCGCTGGAAGAAAGACGACGTTCTTTTCGTGAACTTCTGTTAAGTAAATTTAGAGCGCCGGAATTTGAAGCTGAGTGTAGTACGATCTTGCTGCCGCCTACTTACATTTCGCGTAAAGATCACAAAGACAAGATAAGATAAATTAGGGCTCATACGGAGGCATATAGGCATTCTTTTTTTCCTCGTTCAATTTGGGAGTGGAATAGGAAAGGAAATGCCTAGTTGTGGTACAGTGTACCCTCCGCCACGCACCTTACGGTGAATTGCGGAGTATGTATGTAGATGTAGATGTAGAAAATCACAACGCAATGAATGCGGCGTGCAACAAAAGTAATTTTGGCGTGAAGAGTGGCTACTAAGTGCTCGAGTGTGCAAGTGATAAGTTTTTCAGCGTAAACAGATGAAGTACATAGGAGTTTTATACTTATTGGCTTTCTCCGCCAGACTCGGCTATTCCTTTTTGCCAAATTTATGTATCTTTTGCCAATTTAGGTGTTCCTGTGTCATGTTACGTATAATTTTTTGTCCAATTTGTTGTTTTTATTGCCACTTTAGATTTGTTTATTACCAATGTCGGCATTCTCTGCTATTGACGCAACACCATACATTCATTACTCGGAAAATGAACTGTAATTTTATGTTTGTACAAGTACCACGAAGCTAAAAATGTCAAAATGTAGTTTTGACTTTCAATAAATATCAGTTACGAATATTGGTAAACTGCCGTTCTCAGTTTTGTTATATCAAATTTCACTATAATTAGTAAAAAACCCGATTTCGCGAAATTTTGTTAAAAAACCCCAATTTTTCGTAATCTTTTGCGCTATAGTTTTTGCAATAATTGTACCTCTACTTAGATGACCATTAAAGTATTTCATAGTCATCCGAACGTAAAGATAAAAATTAATTTCTTTTAAATAAAACTAAGTAAGAATTAATTTAACATACCTCTTTCACGAAGATAAAGTTTTACACCTTGAATTGTACATAATGTAAATGGCCTGACAGTGAGAAATATCGTAACTTACACGTTTATTATTAATTTTCTAATGTTCTATTCTGTTAATTATATTGATATTTATCATTGGTGCTTTATTAATTCACGTATTCACTCTCAGCAAATGGCTAATTCAAGATGTAGAGTCATTCCTTTCACCTGAGATATTCAATTACTGTGGCAGAAGATGATCGTTAGCTCTGTGAATTCCCATCAGAGTATGCTACACTGCTAAGTAATTATAATTTCTTGCCTTTCTCAACTGTGACAGTATCTTCTGTAATTTGGATGCCTTCCTGAATCTTTTATATTGCTCGTAGTGTCGATCAAGTTAAACGTTCCATAGGATCTTCGAGATGATGTACAACAATTATCAGGTTTTGATGTTGTTTTAGGTGCAGCGAGTGTAGATGACTTCTATGTTAGACGCTCTAGGAATATAATAAATCAAAGTATATAAGTTCCGTTATGTTTTAATACTAATATCTGGAGAGAAAATACAGAAGATATAACGGCAACGAGCATGAAGAGCTACCCTCCACAGTAATGACTTAGTCTATGTCTTACAATTTAAGTTTATAGTACGAAACCTCGGAATAACACAAAGTTTTTCTTTGCTTCTTTATTACTCTACGCCGTTTCTATTTAGAAAGCACGATCTTCGCATTACGCCCATGGCAACAGCATACAATCAGAATCGCATTAGTAGTAGCAAGCAGTCTTCTTTGTATGTCATCAGTGTCTCGATTTAGCTTGGTACAGTCCTTCACATTCTTTCTTACTTTATGCTTACGACTGTACTTCGCAAGCCACCGCATCGTGTAGGGAGTAGGTACATAGCGTAATAATTTCACGCTTTCCTACTTCTTCCTCGGGGTGTATGCCAGCCGCAACAGAGCGCTACACACTTTATCTGTTTATCATTTATGTTTAGACTGAACAATACCGATCATATCATATTAACTTGAGATAAATTGGAAGCTGTTGTTGTTTTTAACAATGTCCACGCCGGCCGCGGTGGCCGAGGGGACTGAGGCGCTCCAGTCACGGTCTACACGGTCACTACGGTCGGGGGTTCGAATCCCCCCTCGGGCATGGATATTTGTGCCGTCCATAGTATTAGTTAGTTCATAAGTAGTTTGTAAGTTTAGGGACTGATGACCCCATAGTCAATTCCCATAAGCTATACAAACATTTGAATTTTTGAACAATGTCCAACATTACCAAGTACGTTATTGCATTCGTATCTACATATTTATGACCACGAGCCAGAAAGGAAATATATAGCGACGAACCCCAAGTTGTGGCTGTTTGGAAGAACTACAAACATTGTTACTAATTTCAATAAAAATGTAAAATACGAGACCAGGGATGGGAGATTTATGACAAAAGTTGCGTTGGCACCAAGATTATTAGAAGAAGTGTAATAGCTTATTTTTATAAGGAACACCCAGAAAGTAAGTTTCCCCTTTCTTTTTATTAAACAAAGACAATATAGTTACATGAAAAATTTTATTGGCAACAGGTACAGCAATGTTTGAGCTATTTTTCGACACATAAACCAAAATAACTCAGACTCTTCAGTAGTATGCCGGCCGCAGTGGCCGTGCGTTCTGCGGCCAGTCACAGTCTGCACGGCCGCTACGGTCGGCGGTTCTAATCCCCCCTCGGGCATGGATGTTTGTGTCGTCTTTAGTATAAGGTAGTTCATATGTAGTTAGTAAATTTAGGGACTGATGACCCCACAATTAAGTCCCTTAAGCTTAACAAACATTTGAACATTCTTCAGTAGTATGATAAGGCCATTCCGACACCATTTCCTCGGACAATGACCTTGCCACCCCTTCCCAAAGATGGCGGTTTGGTGAAAACCCATCCACACCCTCTCCTTCCACGGGCGGTGGCGCTCCTTCCCCAACAGAGGATGCTGCATTGGATGACTGATAGCTAACACGACATGGCTGTTAATCTCACCATCCATCTCGGATACAAGACATTGCACTAAAATCCCCTACACCCACTTAATGATGTATGGAAGCTGACATGACATTCGCCACCCTCTCCACATCCACGCACTGCTGCTGTCGCTGCCCGCCTCCACTTTGGTGGGACATTCAAAGGTATATGAACATTTCGTCAACTCTCGTAAGTCCGCAAAGCCCCCTGTCCAGTCCCCAGGTTCGTCATGCACATTTTTGAATCTGCACATATTTCATGAATAAAATCACCTTCCACTCGAAATTGCCAAAATTAGTTTGCAGAACTATCTGCTAACTGCTTTACACTTATTATTGTGTGACCATTTGTCACCAAAATTATTCTGATTCATTCCTGTTATTCTGTGAATATTACGAATCTTATACATCTTCCCTCCCCAATACATCGATTAACTAAACAATTTCTCACCCCCTATCTTCAAATGAACTTGCTACAGAGTCAAGACATCAAAACACTTTATTTAATCAATACATTCAACTCTCAGCAAGTTATAAAAACCATCTTACTACCCAACATTGCTATATGTTTAAAACTTTTATCCTGTCGTTTTTATTAAACATGCAGTCTCACTTGCATCAATGCCTTAACCAAATTTCTAGAGGCAGAATGTCCTCCCCAAATATGACCGTGACCCCATCGTGGTGCGGTAGCGAAGTCCCCAGCACACTGACACAACCATGTTAATATTTTTACGGTCCATGGTCCCAGACAAGAGTGCACCCTGCATGCGATAGAAAACACCCTAATGACCGTGACTTCCACAAGTCTGCTAACTTGCTTCCATCTTAATAATCACTCTTTCAATGTGCTGATGTGTAAGTCCAGTTCACACAGTAGTAATCACATCATTCTAATTAATTTCTCAGAAAAAAAAGAAAAACCCTCTCTATATACGACACTGCTATCAACACAACAACCAGAATTTGAAAATTTATTTCTGTAATCAAAACTCTGAATAATGGCGCTTCAATTAACAGTTTTTCTTTTCGCCCTTTGCAGCTGCACATGTTGCACCTACCTAAATACGGCCCTGCACACACACATCTCGCAACGTGTGCATATACACAATCGTGAATTTCTCCAAAAAGGAAAGAAAATTTCTTGGAAGGTCTCGAACGACCTCTTTCATCGACATGACTATTCCCTTCTCACAGCCAAGGAGCCGCACTGTCATGACTCAGCGCTCAGACATCTCCCTAAGCGAGACCATATAATGGAAAGACGCTAACTGGCTCAGTCAATAGAATGCATTGCGGACCACGTTTACACTAACATTGCATTTCTTTCTGTATAATGCAAGCACGGCTGGCCCTTTACGCATGTTCTAGGCAGACAGAGATGGAGCATCATTCTTACACCACACACATTTCAATATCATTTTGTGTTAACTACGAATTTTCAACGCACTCTGCTGAACTCACGCCAACGAACGTGTTTATGAACTAGGATTCTAAACAAATCGGAAGTATACAAGCTCGTTAAATATTTTCTCTGTAGCCACAACACGCCAACAAGTCCCACTTACTTCGAAGTCCTCTGTCAGAACTAGTGATGGGACAACCGACTGTTTTTAACAACCGATTGGTCAATCGGTTGTTTTTTCGTTCAGTCTTTTTTTCAGTCGAATGAAACAACCAAATGAAACTAGTCTCTGTGGCCGTATGAATGTTTTCACTCACTGGCGGGGTTTGTGTGGTTTCAGTCGATGCGAAACAATCGAATGAAACCAGTCTCTGTCGGTTGCAGCCGCTATATGAATGTTTTCACTCATTCAGTGGGTTTGAGTGGTTTCAGTCGATGCGCGAGCACCGAATGGAACAAGTCTCTGTCCTTTAAATGAATGTTCTCGGCATTGAGTGGTTTCACTTGATGCGATACAACCGACTGGAAAAAGTCTTTGACGGTATCTGCAGTTTTATGGATGTTTTTATTAATTCATCGATTTTGTGTGACTTTATTTGCATATTCCTTCAGTCTTTTCGGGTATAAATGAACCGTGATTCAGCATGAAACATTCTTAGAGACAAATCTTTAAAATATAGCAGTGTGTCCGTGTGTGTGTTTCTATTACATGCAAATCTGCAGTTTTGTTCCAATCTTGATGAAATTTTGCACACTTGACCTTCAAAGTAAGAGGAACGTCACTGTCTACATCAAATTTCATTCGTTGCATGGCGGAGGGTACTTTACATACTAACTTCGACAAAAACCACAATTTGGCTGCGATCTCGATGAAATTTTGCACACTTGACCTTTAAAACAAGGCGAAGGTAACTGTGTACAATAAATTTCGTAGGTGCATCGCGGAGGGTACTTTATCTACTAACTTCGACAAATTACGTTTGTATTCGAATTTTAATTATGAGGGATGGAATAAACCTCCACACCGTTTCACCGATAACCACACAAATATCTGTGACAAGAGTGAATAATTATGAAACTTGAGATGAATGTTTTCATACACTGTTAACGAATACAGACGCGCTGAAGAAAATTTACAGCACTGATAAATGTATGTCTTCTCGTACTCCTTCAAATTAGATGGAATTAACAAAAATATTTTTATAAGAAACATTTTTATACAAAATACTTTAATAATTCTTTTTACAATGTCTAATGTTTTAGTGATCTTCGAATTTGGATCTAGCAAATATGCTCAAAGTTAAAATACATAACTCTGTCCTACTAGTAACTTAGATATGTATCGACAATAAGCCGCAAACCGCATGTTTCTACCTGTTTCCATTTCGGAGATACAGTATGCGAGATTAAACTTGTAGCGATCATTTTGGAACACCCTGTAGTTTCGACGCTTCTTTATTGAGACAGTAAGAAAGCGACAACAATCGGCGATGGCACGCCCCGCCCCCCTGGCCAGACACTGTTGTGTGGAGTTTGGCGCGCGCCTGCTGGCGCTGTCAGCAGTGAAAACGCAAGCGAGGCAGCACCCCCTCTCGTGTCCCCGCTCCCCGCGGTACTTCGTGGTCAAAGGCCACTTATCTTCTACAGATTGTGGGTGTCTGCGAAAGTAATCTGATCGGGCCCAGATGATCGCCGTTTTTGAGGTCTGTGGTGGGCAATGAAAGTGATCTCAGGCCTGTGATATGACATTTAATTAGTTACTCCTTGATGGCACCTCGAACAATTTAAATTACAACAAAATATGAATCACTGTTACTGTGTATTATAAAACGAAAAGTTACTTCATTCAGTACATTATTAAATGAACATTGCAATTCGTATTTTAACTTTGGCATACACCTTTTCATGGCGGTATAATGTAGCACTGCTGTAGTTATCCGATGTGCACGTCAGTGTCATTCATAGAAATAAATGGATAGCTCTGTAAGCTAAAACACCGACTGACTCTTTCATTCGGTTGCTCCCACTAACTGGTTTCACTCAAAAGAACTAATGAAGAGGCCAACGTACTGTGTCAATTTTTTCATTCGGTTGGTCCAATCGACTGATTTAACTCAAAAGAAAAGGAATGAGTGGTCCAACCGACTTTGTCAATTTTTTTATTCGGTTGCTCCGACCGCCTGGTTTCACTCAAAAGAACGAATGAATAGTCCAAACGACTGAATCGGTTGTTTCATTCGGTTGGTCCGACCGACTGGTTTCACTCAGAAGAATGAATGAATAATTCAACCAATGCGAGAAACTACAACCGAATGATCGATTTTTTTCCAACAACCGAATGAATCAATTGTTTTCATTCGGTTGTTCCCATCAATAGTCAGAACTACACACGATGATGCGCGTTTTCTCGACCGTGTGGCGCTGCGTCCACTACGTTATTCGTCGGCGACGCTCAAACACAAAGTCCGTTTCGAGATAACACAACGAAAAGTAATCGTCCACTCAAAATAGATCAAATCTTAGTCAACACACATAATATCTATTGTAGTCATTACACTATGGAGAAAAAAGTTAAAAGTTCTTCCACCCATTCCCTCGCCCTACGCTGCAGTGACTGTACCAAACCAAGTAACTGTAGACATCAACTGCATTAATGACGAATCCATTCCTGTATACTACAAATCCCAATGCAACGAAAATTATCGCTAAGTAGTATAACCATGGCACATTGCATTTACGTCAACCCTTTCATTGCTCTCGATAACTGTCAGCCCCGTTGTGACAATGTTCAGAGTGATTATCTCTATCTGCAGTTTAATAGTGTTGATTAGTCGGTAACAGTCCCCATGAACAGACATTTCCACACTAGCAACATTCAGCTGAAAGATCCAGTAACTTTAGGTATGAACATTTAACAGCTGCTTGCACCTTATTACGATTCTTAACACACAACACGTTGCTATTAACAAATAAACATAACACTAAATAGTTTCATCTGTCGCTTGGTGGTTTTGTGGAAAATGAATTGTGTGTTACGACCATCATCATCGAAAAACAAGGGTGACATTCAGACACAATATTAATACCCCTCCGAAAAATCTAGTAACTTACGAATTCGAAATATTGAAACATTTCGACCGTTTCGGGGCTTTGAATAAACTCAATGGCGAAGTTGAAAATCTGTGCTGGACCAAGGTTTGCCGCCCACAGTGGCCGAGGGGACTGCGGCGCGCCAGTCACGGTCTGCACGGCCACTACGGTCGGGGATTCGAATCCCCCCTCGGGCATGGATATTTGTGCCGTCCTTAGTATTAGCTAGTTCATAAGTAGTTTGTAAGTTGAGGGACTGATGACCCCGTAGTTAAGTCCCATAAGCTCTACAAACATTTGAACATTTTTGAACCAAGATTCGAACCCGATTTTCGCGCTTCGGGCCAGCGATCGTCTTAACCTGTTAGGCTATCCGGGCACGCTTCCTTTCGAACCCACATTCTCAACTTCTAGCCCCCTGTCCATTGATACCTCTTAGCCTATGCTGGGTTTCCGCAAGTGATCGAGTGTTTGAATGTGTTCGCATTGAAATAGTCAATTGCCTCTTGGTGACATATTTTTTAATAATTGATATGGTGTTTGTTCTTTAGTTCACGTCCGAAGGATGCTAGAATACCTCACCATAAATTTATAAGTTAGGCCAAATAAAACTGGCCCGGAAGATTGGAGCAGTACTGTTACAGCGAAAAATAGTAACAGGCGAACGTGTTGGAATCTTAGATTGCGCAAGCAGTCGCTAGCCAATTCTAGGCGGAAGCAGGTCGTCAGTTGTGTCGTAAATGCAATGCCAGTGACTCTAGTGAAGAGAGCAGTCGTTACGTCGGCGAGTTGAATGCCAACAGTCAACAGTTCTGTTAACTGCGACAGAAGACAAGAGAAGCGACAGGATA
Organism: Locusta migratoria; assembly: GCA_026315105.1. Taxonomy (NCBI): domain Eukaryota; kingdom Metazoa; phylum Arthropoda; class Insecta; order Orthoptera; family Acrididae; genus Locusta; species Locusta migratoria. The sequence continues at coordinate 220,049,187 of CM048755.1, forward strand.
TATCCGTTAGCTTGTAACGTTCCATAACTACACATAATTCTTTCACAAGAGTGAATAGGCAGGTGATAAGTCAGCGGTTAACAGGCATATTGAGTAAACACTGTACAAACAAGTGGGACGCATTTGGTCCTTACGAACCGAACCTCCCATCATAGCTTCAGCTGATTTCTGTATATAAGCTGTGGGTTTTGGTAGTTGTGGTCACCTGGTCATTGGGCTCCATTATGCTCAGGAGAGTAGTCGTCGATCCTATGCTCTAATCACTGTATTCAGTTTATGTCTTAGATAAACCAGCACAGGCTGGTAGCCAATAATCGCAGCTAGGATCTATGAAATGGAGTCCAGGAACGACTACACTTCGAAGTGCTCATCATCCAGGGGAGATGGTGAACTGATGTAATACCGTCTTCACAACGATGAGTATGGGTTTTGCATGAGGCCAACTCAGACTTCATTGGTTGGTCCCCTGTAGACACTAATACTGTTTTACTTGCGTCCTCTGGTGTTCCACTACGTCTCCGCCACATCCTGTCATAAAGCTGGGTATCTACGACTTACCCGCCAGCAATTATTGTCAGAATTGGTTCGATCTTGGCCATTTGGAGGTCAATCAACCCCAGTGCTTCCAAGTATGGACCCACAAGCAAGTCCATAGACAGAAGGTGGGATCAAGCACAACTTCGCCTTACAGTCTCTTCTTCGACTCCCAGACACAATGGCGCGGGTACCGCCCATCCGATATAGGCTCATGGCAGGCGGCACATAGAAGACGCAGTGAGACGGCGCGGCGGGCTGACGCGACGTCACCTGCTCATCTAGTTCTTGCCGGCCTAGCGCCTACTCCACGAAATCTTGTAACAAATGAATAAACCTGTAAACACTAATACTGTTTTAATAGCGTCTTCTGGCGCTCCACTAGGTATCTTTTCTTCATCCTGACCTAAAGCTGGGTATCTACCGGTCCCCCCCCCCCCACCCCCCAACAATGTTATCAGAGAGGGTATTTTCAAATGTTTGAAAATCTAAGGGAGTTAACTACGTTGGTCATCAGGCGCTTGGCTTACAAACTACTTACGCTAACTTAAAATAACTTATGCTAAGGACAACACAAACTCCTATGCTCGAGGAAGGACTCGAACCTCCGACAGGAAGCACCTGCACGCTCTGCAGCAAGGCGCCTTAGAACGCTCGGCCAATCCACCGCGGCAACGGATAGGGAAAGACAGTTACGTTCAACTGCATGGAACAACTACCTTGTAGCAAATTTACACCATATTTATGTCTAACAGAGTTATTAACAGATATCAGTCTAATCGCGGTCCTTGCTGGACAATCAGATCACCTGTTCTGTCACTGTGCGATTACCTTGTGTGGAGAGCCCTGAAGTCTCTAGTGCACCGCAAAAATGCTCATAGTCTTCAGGAGCTGCAGTAGAACTTTCGGGTTAGATGGCAGAAATCCTATCAGATTAGCTTCGATCTGCCATCTGCAGCTTTCTGACCAGGGCCCAAAACAGCAAAGAGATGGATGGTGGTTACTATGAACGTCTGCTATAGTCAGGTTAGTACCGTATTTCCTTTACTCTGCTGTGTTTATTTGTACCCCGGAACTCTGTTCTCCAGGCTAATTTTATTTGCTCCACTGTGTAGTTCATACGATGTCAGGGTATCATCCTTTGATAACTGGCCATTAGCAACATTCAAACTGAGTAAATCAGATATCTTTTAAACACGCGTGGAGACCAAGAACTTTATTTCAATTGTGGTGTCGAATGAAATGCATGACCTTTGGGTTGAACATGCTGTGTGGGTTTCAAAGTGTGTCTCATTCTCGCGAAGGCCAAAGAGTTTGTAGATACTATCTGTATAAGCAGAGATGCGAGAATCATTATGAAGGTTGCATCTATCATTAAACCTCCAACAGAACGTCGCGTTGCCTGTGTAAAATCTGTATCCGGGAAGACGTGTGGGTACAGTAATTGCCATGTAGACATATCGCTGCGTGTGTTAAATGTAGCCCTCCCTTACCTCGTGTGTTCTGTGCCAGAGAGTTGTTTCAGGTTCTCTAACAAAATTTTCGTAAGAATTACCATTACTATGAAAATTTAGCTCTGTCATTAAATTCTATTAACTTCGCCATTTTCCCTACAGTATTACGTCACATGTCAAAGAAATTGATACACATATTTTAAGAAATATTAGTTCAACGTCAATATCCTAGAAGATAGATTAACAAAAGGCAAACCTACATATCTAGCTTTTGTAGATTTGTAGAAGGCTTTTGACAATGTTGATTGGAATAAACTCTTTCAAGTTCTGAAGCAAGTAGGAGTAAAATATAGGGAGCGTAAGGTTATTTACAACTTGTACAAAGTCAGAGACAGCAAAGGACCTGGAAGAGCAGTTGAACGAAATGGACAGTGTGCTGAAAGGTACATATAATATGAACATTAACAAGAGCAAAACTAGGTTAATAGAGTGCAGTCCAAAAAAATCAGGTGATGCTGAAGGAATTAGATTAGGTAACGAAACAATAAAGGAGGTAGATGAGTTTTGTAACTTTGGCAGTAAAATAACAAATGATGGTCGCAGTACAGAGGATATAAAATGCATAATGGAAATGGGTAGAAAAGCGTTCTTGAAAAAAAGAAATTTGTTGACATCGAATATTAATTTAAGTGTAATGAAGTCGTTTCTGAAGGCATTTGTGTGGAGTGTTGCCTTGTACGGGAGTGAGCTCTATATGTTTAGAGGATAACATCATATTACTAATAAATAGACTTTTAAAATCATTTAAAGCGGTAAGGAGTGGTGTGTTTACAACTGCACTGTACTACCACCAGATCGCACCTAGAATTCCACGGTTCTACCTGCAGGACATGTGAGCTTTTCCTTCTGATAGAGAAGTCTCTATACATCCCTAAAAAGACGTGTCCTGATTCCTGACAAGTAATATTTATCACAACAGAATGGAGAAAGAAAATGGCAAGCTTCCAGAACAGATCTCGCTTATAAAGTTATAATGCTCATGTAGAGATAGGGACAGGAAGCTGGCTGAAACGAAATGTCAACAGCAATGTAAATACTGGGCAAACTTCAACTGACATTTACTGCTGGTGAAAGGCAGACTCGAACTTTTCAACTCTGCTCAGCAAAGATGACTATTTAACGTAGGAGATAAGACTCAGGGTGGAGTGATAGAAAACGACTTAGAAATATGATCTGTTGATAAACTTTGCATGGCGTAAGTTATCGGATCTTTCGAGAGGGTATTAATATTCACTTTAAAGGTCACATTTATTTTGATGATGATGATGATGAGCGTGACATACATCTACAGCTATATGGGATACTCAGCAAATCACATTTAAGTGCCTGGCAGAGGGTTCATCGAAGCACCTTTATACTGTTCATCTACCATTCCATTCTCGAATAGCGCGCGGGAAGAAAAAACACTTGAATCTCTCCGTTCGAGCTCTGATTTCTCGTATTTTATTCTGATGATCATTTCTACCTATGTAGGTGGGAGTCAACAATATATGTTCGCATTCGGAGGAGAATGGAGTTTCGTGATTGGAGTTTCGTAAGTAGACCACGCCGCAGCGATAACTGCCGTTGTTGTAATGATTCCCATCCCAGATCCTGTATCATTTCCGTGACGCAGTCTCCCCTGTATCTTGACAATACAAAACCAGCTGCCCTTCTTTGGATTCCTTCGATGGCTTCCGTCAAACCCACTTCATAAGGATCCTTCACTGGACAGCAATACTCCAAATGAGAACGGACAAGCGTAGTGTATGCAGCCTCTTTAGTAGTTCTTTTGCATGTTTTAAGGGTTCTGTCAATAAAACGCAGTCTTTGGTTCGCCTTTTAATAATCAAGATCAATAATTAATCTGTAGTTTAGCCAGTCTATAAATCTGCATATGATGACGTGAAAAAATATTTTAACAAAGATAAATTAAACCTCTGAATAACCAACAAAATGGATTCTAAGATAAAGAAGCGATTCACTCACGAAGTAATTCTTTATAAATGAAGTTTATTACTCATTCTGGACATGAAATGTGGAGGTGATCCTACTATATACATCGGTAAATAACTGAATATTTCTCCAACTATTGTTCATGAGAGGCACAATAAGTATCACACGCAATCTAGAGTAAAAGTTCCAAATTATCACTTGTAAATTAGTGAAGTCCTTCGAACATTGCAGTTCCAAATTAATCCGAGATTAATTACAGTATTTCTTATAAAACACAGTTTGTCATCACACGAGTAGATTGCTGAATTATCACAGTTCCACAGCCCTACTACCGTGCATAGTTTACCACTTTTCACCAGAGATTAAGTTCTGCACTCACAGTCCCGAAAATTTTCGAAGTCCACATATGCCTAACTCTTCAAATAACAAGTTCGTAAAGCGGCTTCAGACCGCCCAGCGTCACAACCTTTCACCATCACGTCCAAGTTACGAGTCCCTTCGCAAGCGTTCGAAAGCATGCTCTCCCTGCTCCCAAAATTGTATCCTTCCGCGCTTCCTAACGCCTCATTTTTAAAATACAATTTCCCTTCTAAAATATTACACATTTGAATATCACAGAATTAAATGCTTTGACCACCTCCCTACAAATGTTGTTTACATTTAACAAACAAATATATATTTAACAATATTAAAAACGGTTGAGACTGATGCTCTTTGCTCAGGTTCTATTAAGTGTGGCGTCTCACTGTTCAAATATTCTCACAATTCTCCTGAATACTGCAATCTGGGAGAGCCTCCCTCGCTCATCCAAGAGCGTCGTTTCCGGTTTCCGAGCAGATTAGGAAAATCTTAACTACCTGTATTCCATTCACTAGGTCAAAACTGTTAGCCGATCGGCTGGGGAACCCAACAGCCTGACAAAACCCGCCTTTTAGATGGAATGTCACAAAGTCTTCTGGAAATCTAGAAATACGGAATCAATTTGAGAACCGTTGTCGATAGCACTCATAACTTCGTGTGAGTAAGAGCTAGTTTTGTTTCACATGAACGATATTTTCTAAATTCGTATTGATCTGGGGTCAATAGAGCATTCTGTTCGAGATAACATTAATGTTAATGATAAACAAAATATTAAAATCATGGATGAAAGTATTGAGTGTTACATACCTTCATCGAGAATAACGCGTTATGTGTCGAGTATCATAAGAAGGTACGAGTGGTTGTTAAATGTCCATACCGACAGTTACGGTATCTTTTGAACTGGATATTTCTAGTATGGACTTGTCTTTTCAAATGGACTGATAGCGATTGATCAACACTATTAAATGAAGATAAAGAGAATCACTCTAAGCATTTTCAGAATGGGGCGGGCACTTACCGAAAGCTATCAACCGGTTGACGTAAATACAATCTCTGGGATCTGCAGTAAACTTCGATGATCTTAGTTGTTGATGATGAGCTTGGTGGCAGCAGTAACTTGTTTATTTACTTTGAAGAATTGTCTGCAGTAAGTTTGTTGTGTGGAGTGTGATGAAAGATCGTGGAAGTGGATAAGATCTTTTGTAGTAGGTTAAGAACGTTGACATGTATGGGTCTATCACTGGGATTGTAGTTGTGTGGCTGTCTGTTAAATTCGTTGAGTGCGAAAATTGAGCTGTGAGCCTCTTTTTTACTCTTGTAATAGTTCGTTTAGTGGGTGAAATGAAAACACATATTTGTTACGAGGGCACTGATTGTAGGAAGTGAGAATTAGTTTTCAGATAGTTGGATGGCAAGAGGGGCTGTCGGGAAACAGCTTCCTAAACGCCATCATCGTGTGTACTTTTGACCAATTGAAATGAAAACACATATTTGTTACGAGGGCACTGATTGTAGGAAGTGAGAATTAGTTTTCAGATAGTTGGATGGCAAGAGGGGCTGTCGGGAAACAGCTTCCTAAACGCCATCATCGTGTGTACTTTTGACCAATTGAGAGCTCTTTTTGCGGGCATGGGTGTGTGTGTTTGTCCGTAGGTTAGTTTACCTAGGTTTAAGTAGTTTGTAAGCTACTGACTGATGACCACGCAGTTTGGTCCGATAGATTTACAGACATTTGATTTGAGCTCTTTTTGCATATCTGCTTAAGGCAGAGGACTGTAAAAGGGCAGATAGATGCCTCAATAATTCTCGCTGGGGCACGTTAGATGTGTGTGTGATCGCTGCAGTGTTCGTAAGGACAGATTGGTAGGTACAACACACTTGTACTGTAAGCAAAAATGTGTACAAATGCGATGTTTAATTGGTGAATAACGCAACCAGCCACATATGCTATTAAAAACTTCAATACTTTGTACTTATGTTACACAAATTTGTGGAATACAAAGCGTTGAAGTTTTTAATACGTCTGTGTTCCTCCAAGTATGGACGAAATATTCTATAAATATGAGCCACATATGCTTTTAAAATTATTTTATTTTAAAACAATTACCGGTATGGAACTACCTTGCCGATTTTCAGATAGCTAAATTTTCTTTATATATTAATTTTTGTCGGTAGCATGTCGTCTGCTTCTCTACTGCAGAAGAGTATTCAGAACTTTAGTGCCACATATAATTTGTTTCACAGATAGAAATATTTAGGTGCTTGTATTTACTTAAGTACAAAATGAAATAGTTGTGCTCACTTACTTGTGTTCTGCTGGATGGCGAACTTTCTATTTGGTGTTAATGTGGCAATTCTTTATGCTATAAGCACTACTGCATTGCACATATACTTTACGTATATTATCACGGCACACTTCAGAATACTCATTATACAAGCTGTAGCAGCATACATGCACTACACGTGAAATGTTTTTGATAACTTAGCAAAGATTATTATTTACAGATATATACAGACATTCCTGTCCGCCTCCGTAGCTCAGTGGAAGCGTCGCTGACTACCACGCAGGAGGCCCGTGTTCGATTCCCGGCAGGGGACTGGGTGTTGTGTGTTCTCCTAATCATCATCATCATTGGCACGTAAGTCGCCCACGCGGCGTCAAATAGGAAGACTTACACTCAGGCGGCCGAACAATCCCGTAAGGGATCTCCCGGCCAAGAAAGCCATACGCTCATTTCCACAGATATTCCTTATTTTATGAAAGATATACAGTATTGTGAACCACGCCTGACTGTGTGACTGTCAGGCGGTCCCAAGCCAGGATAAAGAGGGAGGGATTATCGGAGGGCCAACCACCCGTCATAGTAAAAAGGAAAATGGTTCAGAAACATGGTACAACAGCCTCGAAACGGGTTGGAATTAATGGAAAACGCCCCCAGATATGAAAAAAGTACTTGAATTTGGGAAAAAAAGAATGCACGCACAGTGTATGAGAGTGGTACAGCGAAAATACTTGACCAAGAACTGAAGAAATCAAAGATGGATATTGTGGCTTTGCAGGAGGTTAGATGGCCGAATGAAGGGATACAGAAGGATGAAAATTACACAGCATTATACAGTGGGAATAAACAAGGAGATCATATGTTGGGAACAGATTTTGCAGTTAACAACGACCTGGTAGAGAAGATCAGTAAGTTCGTAGCAATAAGTGAAAGATTATTTTTTTATTAGGTTAAGGGGAAGGTTTAACAATATAAACTTCTTGGGAGATTAAAATTGTGTGCCGGAACCAGGACCGGAACCAGGACCGGAACTGGGACCTTTAGCCTGTGCTAAGCCATGTCTCCGCCATATCCTTTCTTCCAGGAGTGCTAGTTCTGCAAGGTTCGCAGGAGAACTTCTGTGAAATCTTGGAAGTAGGAGGTGAGGTACTGGCAGAAGTGAAGTCGTGAGGACGGACCGTGAAGCGTATCGGGATAGCTCAGTCGGTACGCCGGGCGCCGTGGCTCAGCGCGCCCGGTCAGAGGGCGGAATGTCCTCTGTAATAAAAAAAAGCTGAGCCAAGAACACATAAAAACAACGTTATCTGTATTAAAAAATCTGAGCCAAATACTCAACGAACAACCCAGAACGACCATGAACAAACGACCGCAAAGCATCAATCTATCTGAAGAATAAAAAACGGTTTTAAACAGTCGGCAGAGCGCTTGCCCGCGAAAGGCAAAGGACCTAGGTTCGAATCCCGGTTCCGGCACACAATTTTAATCTGCCAGGAAGCTTCGTATCAGCGCACACTTCGTTGCAGAGTGAAAGTTTCATTCTGGAAACATAACAATAATAAATATTCATGCACCGACTGAGGAAAGGTGTGAAGATGAGAAAGATATGTTTTATGTCTTACTGGAGACCTTAATTGATAGAGTGCCGCAGCAGGATACTAAGATAGTGCTAGGAGATTCTAATGCAAAGATTGGCAAGGAGGCATATTGGAGACCGCAGATCGGCGACCACACACTACATGCTGAAACCAACGACAATGGAATTAAACAAATCAGTTTTGCGGCCAGCCGGAACTTTCCAATAGTGAGTACAATCTATCGTCACAAGAAGTTCGTAAAGTAACTTGGTAATCCCCAGATCAAAAGTCTAAAAACCAAATAGATCTCGTGATAATAGATGCTACACTGAGGAGCACTGCGACAGATGTATGGACAAGAAGATGAGCTGAAATGGGAACAGATCACTGCCTGGTGTAATCAGGATAAGGTGAACAACATAGATACATCGAAACAAGACAGTAAAAGGCAAAACATCGAGAATGAACTTATACATACTGTAGAATCGCTTTGAATGATTGCATGTAGAAGAAGGAGAATACACAACGGTGAAAGAGAAATGGAAGGGATTGAAGGAGGCATTAGTACAAACAGGAGAGACAGTGCTAAGACAAACAGAGCAAGTTAGATTAAAACCTTGGTTTAGTGATATATGCAAAGCAGCAGTCGACAAGAGGAAAAAGAGGAAAAATGAAACTATTGGGGCATGATTCGGATGAGAATAGAGAAGAATTTAAAGTAAACTCAAGGAAAATGGGGAAAGATCATAAGGAAATAAAAAAAAAAAAAACTATCTTGAAGGGCTGCTTAGGAAGGCAGAAAATGACTAACAAGAACCACACTAAACAATTTTACAAAACTGTTAAAACAGCCAATGAGGGATATACACCAGTGGCTGGTTTGATGAAAGACAAAGATGGGAACTATATTACTAGTGAGAAGGAGAACTTAGGAAACAGGAAGGTATATTTTGAAAACATTCTGAATGTGCCTGGTGATAACAAGAAAAATAATCAAGACCGAGGAAGATTTCAGCATGTGCATCCGGAAAACGTAGTACCAACGTTAGAAGTAATGCTAACTATCAAGATGCTAAGGAACAACAAAGCAGCAGGGATAGATCTGGTAGCACCAGAATTAATAAAACACGCTGGTGAGGAGACACACACACAGATTCACGAACTTATAACACAGATATGGAATGAGGAAAAGATACCTAAGGAATGGACAGTAGCCATCAAATGTCCAAAATGGAAAAAAAGGCGATACGACAATAACCATGAACTACAGAAATGTATCACTGATAAGTATATCATACAAAATTCTATCAAGAATCATACTTAACAGACTCAAGTCTTACGTTGAAGACGTAGTGGAGGATATACAATGCGAGGGTGAAGGTCGGGGTGAGAGTTTAAAATAGGGAAAGATTGATTTTTAAAACTCACAACCACCAGCTGCGAACCAAATTCCTAAACATGCAAAAACACTGGAACTGTGATTGCGACTGTTTGACTCGTTTTCTAGGGGATGGTATCACACGTTCGCAGCTTTCCTTCCCTGCATATGATTAACAAAACAAGTTCATAATAAAATCAAGTTCATGAGAGAAAAGGGTGTACTAACTACTATTTTTGAAAACACGTGAAAGTTCACTTTATGTTGTTTATTTCACAATATTTGAACCCTGTGGCTGATACGTCTGTACATCGACACATCTACCAAATAAAGTTATAGCTTGTGAGCCCCCAGACAAAATGAATATTTGTCGCGAATTGTTTTCACACCACGTGGCTGTCTCAAACACCGTTTATGTTCATGCCTATGCGACGACACGTTTTACATTAACAAATCACAGTCACTTTAATTCAATGCGATGCACACCTTGTTCCACCGGCTAAATATTCACAAACACACAGTAGCACTCGATTTAACTTGGTACAGTCTACGACGAGCAACCACACGTGGCGATTGCCACAGACAAATCTCAAGTCACCACCTCGAGATCCACATGCCGACTGATGCAGAGCGACGCCACCCGGCCAGCTCACCACGTGCTCCGGAGTCCTCACTTCCTGTCCTCGCGTGCGCCAAAAGCTCAACTGCCGGGGTTTTTTCCCCTACGTCATCAACTTCCCCATGTGAGCTGTTATAACCGATTTGCCAACGTACAGCGCTCAGCCAATACATTTCTAAAACTTTACTTAAAATCAAAATAATTACACTACACATTAACAAATATTTTCTTACGTTTTTATATTAGTATAAACATCCTTTGCACTATTTATTATAATCGTGCAATTTCGTATATCACAGATAAGTGATTTAACTGAATATTTCAAGGTAAAATACACAAAATTAATTGAAAATAAAATGAGAAATAGTTAATATATTATTTTTATAAACAAACATTGCCATGCTAGTTGTGTAACTGTCTTGTATTCATTGATAATTTATTACTTTTCATTGTCAATTAAACATATTACGTCAGATGTGACTATATCAGCTAATGTATTGTTTATTTATCAACAGGCTATTTTGTAATGAGGGCCTTAAAGGTTCCTAACTGCATCGTATTACTTCAAATGCCAGTAGTATTACAATATTTGTGCACTGCACTGTGCCTGGCACTCGCCATTGTCCCTCTCTCCCCTCACCGGAAACGAACTGGAAAATCCTAAGTTGGAACAAGCCACCAACGTCGGCCTGCTCGCTGGCCTCCCGTCAGCTACAAGCACACAGCAAATCTCAACGTGGAGAATTTCTACCTTTGGCCTAACTATAAATGTTGTCACCCAATTATGTACATACATTGCTACTATAATTAATAAGATTAAAATTGTGTAACATTTCGTGCATTGGCATGGTCAATGTTTGCAGTGAACTTCATAGTGTTTAATTATCAAATGCTATTAATTACCAGTATTTCTATTTGGCGGTAATCTCACAATACCCCACTTGCGGCATCCAAACCAAGTGCAGGATGGCGCAAGTAGCACCAAAATTAATACTTTGAAATGAGCAAAATTTAAAATTACAAAATTATTGAATCGGTTTGACTCAAACACTATACCAATTATGACCACAACTAATGCAAAATAAATAAATAAATAAATAAAAATAAACAGGGCAGTGAGATAATTTCCCAATATTTGTACCATTAAGACCACTTATAGTGTGTGCATATTTTTAAGAAAAGAATCCTTATAACTAATTACATCCATGAAATTTAAGTGTGCCTGTTGTTTATATACATAATTGGCACCAGATTTATAATATTATTAAACTTTTGTCTTTAGAGAACTTTTTCCTACATGGAAAAACTAGAATTCTCACTATAAAAACTTTTGACGGTGTACACTCCACTTGTTTAAAGGAAATCTCTCACCACTTTGACACTGAGAACCCCAGAGTCATCGTTTCAGCAACTCTGGTCCATGGTGTATGGTCCTATGTCTCCGTCATTTCAACCAACATGCTGTTCCAGCTTAGATTCATGGCACTGGATCAAGCGTTCTTGTTCACACACGTCATATGCACACTACATGGAACAGGAAGAGCAGAAGGCACTCATGAGTCAACATAGACAAAAGTTTGTCTGGACACCAGGATTCGGTTGGATTAGTATCCCACCCCTCTGCCATCCAGACTTGGTGCAATTGAAACTAAGCATTGAGACATGTACAGTAACATGCAAATCAACAGAATTAAGAACTCAAAGTGGCTTGTGTTAGCCATTATCAGATCAACCCAAACCACCATGCCTGCACTCTCATCAGCCATAGCTTCAGATGAAACAGACAAGAGAATATGTGGCCTACTTGGAGTAGTACTCCATCAAATATAAATCAACAACCTGCCTGTGTCAAAAATATATCTTAAAGCTAAAATAATACTACCAAAAGAATGTTATCATAGAGAATTTTCTCTTCTATCATAATGACACCTACAAACATAAATACAAATCCTACCCCCTCGCACCAAAAGAAATTATTTCTACTGGTGTGAGGTTAAATTTGCATCTCCGTCATCAGCCTCATGTGCTTTCCACAAGTACTCCCCACAATAAAATATCTAAGTTTAAAGTCTAATTTCAAAATTAGTTTCTCACAAAACATCTACATTTTTTAAATAAAGTATCACCAAACCCTATTGATACTCAGGCTAGACAGAAAAATAGTTCTCGTCAACTGCTGTTGCAGAAATTGTTCAGTCAACAGTTGAGCACCATTAAAGAAACCAAAATCTGTTATCAGAATCAATTTAATATAACAATACAGAGCATTCCCTATTAGACATGTTACCTACCAAACAGTCAAAGAGACAGACATTAAAGAGCAACCACTTTCTCTCATTGAAACATTTCTCAATCCAACCCACCTATAGCCAAAACAGCCACAACAAACATACATTCCTCACTTCTGACCCATATGGTCAGTCACACCCACATATGCAACACTGTCAGCTGACATTTTCATCACAATTTATCTAAGCCACAGACACCACTGCCTGCATCAATGTCCACCACTTTCTCATTCTCCGAGTCACCCCACAACTCACACCACATATCCAGCCCTGCTCACATATACACACACATAAACAGTACACTCCCACTTCCTCTATCCTTTACTGTTGGCATACATACATACATATTTACCTCTTGTACCACTGTTGAACTGCAAATCTGATACAAGCACATGTTTTAACACGAACAACAAAAGAAAAACATTTACAAATAACACTTGTAAACTTGATCCCAATGCTTAAATCTAAACACACAAGTAGATACTAACACAGACCACAGAATAAATATACACAAATTCTTAACCTACTATCTACAATGCATTGAATCTCATACTTCATGATTTACACTGTTTTATGGCAGTTACTTGTGTAAACATGCCATTAAATCTTTATCAATTACAACATTTTTGAATTTCACCCTCTTCATGCATCCCTCCAGACTCAATTCTAACACTTTATCTTTATACTTCAACTGAGCTTCATATTTGCACGGGGAATCACTTCCTAACATTAGATTTAAACAAAGTCCCTTTATGACTAATAAATCTTGAATAAACAGCTCCTCCTCAATGATTACTTCAAATTCTGGGTTCCCTTTCATATAGTTTGGTTCGTTGAAGAATTCACTTTGTATCTTAGCTTGCTTGGCCTCCACCCAATACTTATTTAAAAACAACTTTTCAAACACCTCAAAAGTTAAAAATTTATCAGCACACTGATTTGACCAAGTTTGAGCAGAACAGTCAAGCATTCTCTTTGCTAACTTCATTTTACACTGGTCTGACATACGAGGCACAAATTGGTCCTTGCATGCAGCTAAAAAATCTACTGGATGATAATTACCCATTTCTGAAAACTTTCTTCCATTACGTGTCTGCACCAGGCACCAATTAGTGTTTCCTGATGCAGTACACAATTCTAGACTATTTATTCTAGTGTTCACCTTCTCAATCTCAGTATAGTTTACTGTCACTACTTGTTCTATCTTTTTCCTAAAGTTACATTCTGTATTCTCTAATTTTCCTGAGAACAAAGTTTTTGTTTCCTCAATACCTGCCACCATCCTCTTGTCAACCTCAGCCAAGGCCTGCATAGTGCCCTCATTCCTGTGATCACATATTTGTTTCACAGCATCTAACTTGCCTCCTACCTCAATCTCAATAGCACCAATTCCGGCATGTATCTCCTTTTCCCTATTTTCAAACTGTTCTGTTTAACTTCCTATCTTTTTGTCAATGTCTGTGATTATTTCTGCCTTTAATCCAAGCATTGAATTTTGTAGTGCCCCAATGTCTGGCTTAAAGTCTGCTTTCAATTCTGATTTTAATGTTTCTATTTCTGATTTTAAACTTGATTCTGAATTTTCTATTTTTGATCCTATTTTTGATTCTAAATTTGAGCTAATACTCGCTAACATGGCTGCAAACGTCTCCGGTGTCAACAACATTCACCCAGTATTTACCCTCTCTGGACTTTCTGGTATGCTACTCTCCGAAATTACGTCGCTTGGCGACATTTTAACAACCCTATCCATTATCGGTATCACAAGAAAGCTTGATTAACACACAAGAATTTATAGCGCCAGCTGCCTTACTTATCTTTTAAGCCAGAAGTTGCTGCAACGAGCTGCGACGTCCCCAACGCTCGCTGCCGTCTGTTGTAGAAGCTGTGGCTGGAATATGTCCTCACTGCATCCCTTATCCTTTGCAGAATCGAAGCTGCTGGGAACCGACGCTCCGTTGGCGACTTGCGAAGTCCCCACGATCACTGCCGTTCGTTGCAGAAGATGAAATTTGAGTGCGTTGAACCCGCGCGCCGCCGCTCACTGCTGCCGGTCCGATGCGCCGTCGATCGCCGGTTATGGATGCCCGCGCCCGAACTCTGCGTCACCAACCGTCTTTAACCGCGCGACGCGATTGCGTATCTTCCGATTATGCTGTTTTGTCCACTATCACTGTCCTAAGCACACCCTACCTCTCTGTCCGAGCAAGACCAGTGTGAATTTATCCCGCTCTCTGCTGCCAGCCGCCACACACACTTGAAATTGTCCGTCGCGTCCGCGCATTTGTTTGCAACTGTTCGTAACTGTTCACTGTCCTATACACACCCTAATCTCTCCGTCCGAGCAAGTCAAACGTGAACTTATCCCGGACGAGTCCCCAAATGCGAGGGTGAAGGTCGGGGTGAGAGTTTAAAATAGGGAAAGATTGATTTTTAAAACTCACAACCACCAGCTGCGAACCAAATTCCTAAACATGCAAAAACACTGGAACTGTGATTGCGACTGTTTGACTCGTTTTCTAGGGGATGGTATCACACGTTCGCAGCTTTCCTTCCCTGCATATGATTAACAAAACAAGTTCATAATAAAATCAAGTTCATGAGAGAAAAGGGTGTACTAACTACTATTTTTGAAAACACGTGAAAGTTCACTTTATGTTGTTTATTTCACAATATTTGAACCCTGTGGCTGATACGTCTGTACGTCGACACATCTACCAAATAAAGTTATAGCTCGTGAGCCCCCAGACAAAATGAATATTTGTCGCGAATTGTTTTCACACCACGTGGCTGTCTCAAACACCGTTTATGTTCATGCCTATGCGACGACACGTTTTACATTAACAAATCACAGTCACTTTAATTCAATGCGATGCACACCTTGTTCCACCGGCTAAATATTCACAAACACACAGTAGCACTCGATTTAACTTGGTACAGTCTACGACGAGCAACCACACGTGGCGATTGCCACGGACAAATCGCAAGTCACCACCTCGAGATCCACATGCCGACTGATGCAGAGCGACGCCGCCCGGCCAGCTCACCACGTGCTCCGGAGCCCTCACTTCCTGCCCTCGCGTGCGCCAAAAGCTCAACTGCCGGGGTTTTTTCCCCTACGTCATCAACTTCCCCATGTGAGCTGTTATAACCGATTTGCCAACGTACAGCGCTCAGCCAATACATTTCTAAAACTTTACTTAAAATCAAAATAATTACACTACACATTAACAAATATTTTCTTACGTTTTTATATTAGTATAAACATCCTTTGCACTATTTATTATAATCGTGCAATTTCGTATATCACAGATAAGTGATTTAACTGAATATTTCAAGGTAAAATACACAAAATTAATTGAAAATAAAATGAGAAATAGTTAATATATTATTTTTATAAACAAACATTGCCATGCTAGTTGTGTAACTGTCTTGTATTCATTGATAATTTATTACTTTTCATTGTCAATTAAACATATTACGTCAGATGTGACTATATCAGCTAATGTATTGTTTATTTATCAACAGGCTATTTTGTAATGAGGGCCTTAAAGGTTCCTAACTGCATCGTATTACTTCAAATGCCAGTAGTATTACAATATTTGTGCACTGCACTGTGCCTGGCACTCGCCATTGTCCCTCTCTCCCCTCACCGGAAACGAACTGGAAAATCCTAAGTTGGAACAAGCCACCAACGTCGGCCTGCTCGCTGGCCTCCCGTCAGCTACAAGCACACAGCAAATCTCAACGTGGAGAATTTCTACCTTTGGCCTAACTATAAATGTTGTCACCCAATTATGTACATACATTGCTACTATAATTAATAAGATTAAAATTGTGTAACATTTCGTGCATTGGCATGGTCAATGTTTGCAGTGAACTTCATAGTGTTTAATTATCAAATGCTATTAATTACCAGTATTTCTATTTGGCGGTAATCTCACAACAAGTAGGTTACAGGGCAGGCAAATCTACTACCGATCATATTTTCACACTAAGACATATTATAGAGAAGAACTGGGAATATAACAAAAATACATACTGCCTGATGGTAGACTTCAATAAGGCATACGATACGATCACCAAAGGAAAGATGTAGAGGGTGATGGAAGAGTATGGCTTTAAAAATAAAAAAAACTGATAAGGATGAGCCAGCTGTTCGTAATCAGTCAAAAATCAAAATGCGTAGTAAGAATAGGAAAAACACATTCAGAACAGAATGAAACTTCACTCTGTAGCGTAGTGTGCGCTGATATGAAACTTCCTGGCAGATTAAAATTGTGTGCCGGAACCGGGACTCGAACCTGGGACCTTTGCCTTTCGCGGGCAAGCGCACTACCGACTGTGCTATCCCGACACGACTCACGATGCCGCCTCACAACTTTACTTTCGCCAGAAACATCCCTTAGGCTGTGGCTAAGCCAAGTCTCCACCATATCCTTTCTTCCGGGAGTGCTAGTCTTGCGTGTTTGCAGGAGAGCTTCTGTGAAGTTTGGAAAGTAGGAGGCGAGGTACTGGCGGAAGTAAAGTTGTGAGGCGGCATCGTGAGTCGTGTCGGGATAGCACAGTCGGTAGTGCGCTTGCCCGCGAAAGGCAAAGGTCCCAGGTTCGAGTCCCGGTTCCGGCACACAATTTTAATCTGCCAGGAAGTTTCACATTCAGAACAGTTTGAGGTTAAATCAGGAGTTAGACATGGAGACATTAAATCGCCAACACTGTTTAATATAGCACTGAAGAAGACCCTAACATTGTTGTTGTGGTCTTCAGTCCGGAGACTGGTTTGATGCAGCTCTCCACAATACCCTATCCTGAGCAAGACTCTTCAACTCCATGTCTAAGAATGTGTCCTATCAATCGATCCCTTCTTTTAGTCAAGGTATGCCAGAAATTCCTTTTCTCCCCAATTCTGTTCAGTAAGACCCTAATACGAATTAAAAATAAAAACACCGGATTAGGCATAGGCAGAAAGCTCAATATACTGGTGTTTGCAGATGATATCGCTGTGATTGGTAAAAACTTGATGCGATTGGAGGAAATGGGAAGGTAGCTGATGGACGAAGCTGGAAGAATGGAGCTAACGATAAATGAAGAAGACCAAGGTAGTTGTAATAGCAAGAGACGGAAATAATATACCGCCCAGTATAAATATAAAAAATCTAGAATTTGGAACACTAGGAGTTAACATTAACAACACCAACAACCTTTTAACAAGGATACAAGGAGGAAATAGAACTATGCATGTAAGACAATCAACAGACCAATAGTGACTACCCCAGTGAAATATGGAAAATAACACAAGACGCTGAGACGGTAGATCACATTTGAGAGCAAGGTACTGTGGAAAATATAGGGAGCAGTAACGGAAAATAATGGTTGGAGGATAAGACGAAACAGGGATATCCGGGACATGTACAAAGAGGCAGACGTAGCAGCCATAATCGCAGAGATTGAGACGGTATGGTAATGTGGTAAAAAAAAAAAAAAAAAAAAAAAAAAAAGTGTGATGGTAAACAGGGAAAGAAACCTCGTTAGGAAGGATCTGCTGAAGATGGGAAGGAATTAAGAAGAAGCTGAAGATAGAGAAGAATGGAGAACTGTTGTACGCGAAGCTAAGGACCGGCTACTGTTCAAATCGCCCTGGCAGTAAGTAAAGTAAACCATACACTATTGTGTTGACTAATCCCTGCCTCTGTTCTGATGCTCTTTATCAGCTATGGATTATTTGTTGTTAGGTTGTTAGGAGTTCAAGTATGTTTTCACAACTATTTACTTTTCAAGTGGGTTCATGAACTGATAGTTCTATATGATTTTCGGAGAATGCGTTCAGTACAATTTCGAACGATGTTTTATGCTTGCCTCCGGTTTTGAACATGTATTTTTGCCAACATATAGAGGTAAGTTAAAGTCACAACCAATTAAAATTGTATGCTTTGGGTACGTTTATGAAATTTGATCCAAGCTTTCTTTGAACATTTCTATAATCGCATCGTCTTAGTCGGGAGTCGGTAAAAAGAACCAATTATTAATTTATTCCAGTTGTCAGGTATAGACTATACCCATACCAACACACAGAAACGATGTATTTCAATTTCTCTACAGGTTATACCGCTTGTGATGGCAATAAATACGCTACCACCTATTTTATTCAATCCGTCCTTTCTGAAAACTATTCGTCCCTTCGTAAAAATTTCAGCTGAACTTTTCTCCAGCTTTAGCCAGATTTCGCTATTTATAATGATTCCATATTTATTCAATTAGTTTTTTCACTCCTGGTGTTCCTGAGAGGATGTAGGTGCATATTTGCAGTCAGAACAGGAACAGAACACTTGAGAGTGATTGCTTCATTCATTCACTTATTCTTTTTGTATTTTTGAAGTTCTAATAATTTAATTATAACCAGCGCGAACTTAGATTAGTGTATGAGTTCACTTTATAATTTCAGATATGGGTTGGTTTTAAATAATTATAACAGGCACTGGAAATCAGTGCCCAGTGTTCAGTGTAGGATATGCAGAACTAGCAACTGTAAGCGGCTGCTTCGTCCCCTAAGAAATCTACAACCCTCGGAGAGCTAGCGGTGGGTTGGCGCCGCTCGGTTACAGTTCCGTACTGTATATAGCAAACTGGAGTTTACTGTGTGGTGCAGAGGTGGCTGCCTGTATGGACGCCACCTTTCCCACTAAAGATGTCTGAAACGGATTTGTGGATGTAAGCAATGCAAACATCGTAACTCTTCAGGCTTTCCCGGATATATTACAAAGAGACCACATGGGTATAGGATTTTAGAATTTCTTTATGTTTATGGTACGCGGAGTTCAGAACTTATATAACAATCAGCCAATGCTATTCCACGCAACTCTCAAAAATTCTTCAGAAAGTCGACTTTGAAATTTTATATATATATATATATATATATATATATATATATATATATATATATATATATATATCGTTTTCGCATTCAGTTATATAAAACATTTTGGGATATCTAATTCCATGTGTTGCTGCAGTTTTTGTTTATGTGCCTGTAGACGAGTTGAAAACCTTGTCACGTAAAACTGTGGTTGAGCGGGGTAGCTTCTTGGAAAGCCGTTAGTAACTAGGGAGACGACTTTACAAGTACAGTGCCGTAGCTCTTCAAAAACTGAACAATCAAAGACTACCGTCGTCAACTAATAATGAAGCCAATGCTGTAAAAATGTAACTTACGTATTTTGATTGACTATCATTATTGACAACCTTCCATATAATATAGAAAATTACGAATATACAAAAACACATTCATTTTTGATAAAAATTACCATTAGGTATAAATGTTGTGTAAGAATTCTCAAACAACGGAAAAAACTGACATGATAGGATTCGAACCACGACCCCACGACCTGAGCTACACGAAAACATGCGTTACTCGTTTTAATTATTGGTACTTAGTAATTACGTGTACTTTGCGAAACTTTAAAGTCGATTTTCTCAAAAATTTTCGAGAGTTCCGTCGAATGGCTTTAGCTTATTGTTAAAAAGTTCTGAACTTCACGTACCATAAATATAAAGAAATTCTATAATTCGATAGCCATGTGGCCTCCTTGCTAGACATGCTGAAGTATGAGGACTTCTGTCGGATATTCGCGAGGTTCTGGCACGATATCACGACGCCGTAACTCGCTGTCTTCTTCAGGTGCTACTTGGCTAGCATACGTCCCGATGCATCACCATGCCAGTGCAAACATTGTCAAAATTCTAGTATTCCTAAGAGTGATAATGAAGAAATGAAGAGAATACGCAAAATCTCTCCACACGAACATAACATTACGCGCGAATTTTCGAAATTACCGCTAGCACATCCGAATTGTTGTAACCCATTTCGGTTTTTATAAACAATTTCTGTGCCCTCTCCAATGCAAAGTAATTGAAGGTTTGGGGGGGGGGGGGTATAGAGTGCGATACATTCCCGTCGTCTTTTTAAAATTGCAGTGTAATTGATAACAGAAATTACATACATCATCTGCTGCCACAATCTTCCTGTCCAGCAGCCCAAAATAACCAAATTTTGCGCTAGATTTTATGATGGGGGTTGGTCTGCACCGTGGGAGGAGGTGTGGGAATTCGCACCTTGAGGTTTCCAATAGGAGGGACGAATATATGAGAGGAATTTGCACAGGGAGCTTCCCCTGGTGGGTCGAGGATGAATGGCACAGGGCCATTTTAAGTAGAAGTCCATTAAAAGTCAATCAGTTTGATATCGAAAATGTCTCAGATCACCAAGGTGGGTCGTGATGAACGAAAGCGTGGTAATTTTGATTAAAAGTCAGTGAACTTAATTAAAAGTCAATCAGTCTGTTACCAAAAGTGCTATACACTGCACTACTGCAGAGATATATTCTTTTGAGAACATATTATTGGAAATCTCGCTTATAAAAGGCACTGACCCCTTTTCCTCCATGTTTTTGTATTGGCAAATGGTAGCTGTTCTTACATTTCTTTGGAACAGAGTTTTGCTTCGTGCTGTTCCCTCGCTTGTTTGTATGTCACGATTTTCAAAAGGGCCTAGAACATGATTTCCATCCATCACTCGGGCCACTTTTTATAATTTCTGTTGCTTTTTGTGTGGGGCGATTGCACGAAGGTGTTTTGTCCGTGCTTGCTGTCTATCACACCCAGTGCTTTATGTTGGACAAGCTTCGCTCAAACTCGTGAGTACCGTGTTTCTTTCGACTCTCTCACATTCCTAACTTGCATGAAGCATTGTGGGAAACTTTGCAGTGCATGCCTGTGCTATCCTGGTCTGCAGGACACATTTAGCGAAACACGAGTCGTGCGGTTTACAGAACTTGCGGTTCTCCGTCTGCTGCCTCGGTGTCGGCTGGGAAGGCGACTTTGCATGCCTGACCTCCTGCAGTTTTGTGAGTGTTGGGGACCGCTGTCTTCCTACCTTGCTGGCAGCATTTGAACTGCTAACTGCTGCTAATGTCGCCGCCGTGCTATCAGTTAGGCAACATTACAGTTATTAGATGTTTCCTGTCGTAAGCTATAATCCTTATTGTCTATTTACTTGATTAATTTACTTTATTTCAATTTGTATGATCGTTAATGCATATATTATCTGTGTGAAAAACGTGAATCAAATTTCCACGTAGCAAAGCAGCCAGTAAACTCTACCGCACACCGTATCGTAGATTTGCTGTAGTTTTTTAACGGTATCGTGAGATGTCGAAAATGTTCAAATGTTTGTAAATCTATGGGGCTTAACTACTGCAGTTATCAGTCCCTAGGCTTACAAACTATACGTCGGTCATCTTTGGTTGTGTGTGTGTGTTTGGGTGGAATAACTAAGCAAAACCCAGGTATTGACCTTCACAGCGCCGTCTTGCTGCATTTGTGCCTGGAAAATGACCGGCTGTACTCCTGTAGAAATAGCGAAGGTTGCCCATCTGCAGTCACGTAAAGTTTGAATTTTTTTTTATATACTAGTAGAAATTAAGGTTCCAAATATCTTACAATATTTCCCTACTTCAAATTATTTTAGCATCCTTACAACCACTTTGTTACATTGAAGCAGACTCACATTTATTATTACCATCCACAGTGGGAATATATGAATTTCATACATGTTCTAATTCATCTTTACCAATATTTAGAAAATTATACACGTGAACGGCAGTATTTACAGTGCGACTCGCTAGCAAAGCGGTAGAGTGCCGGGCTGTAAAACGCAATGATCTGGGTTCAATCCGTGGAAGTTTCTAAGATTTTTATCTGTCACTTTCCAATTCTTTTCCCTCTGGCGGTGTTACTGATGTGAAAAATATCGAGTAGTACCGTGGTTCGGCACCCACGTTAAACTGGTAGGTCCCCTATAACTGGCTGGGTAAATCAGTTCAAATGTCGGAGGAAGGCAACGACATACTATCTCCATACAGGACAATGCCTACTAAAGCACTGTGGTGTTCAAACCACTCTTCGGATTGTTGACTGCTTTACCTTTTAAAGTATTTAATAACAATAGAACAAAGGAATATTCTAAAGAGAACTCGCAAATGTATGTTTATTTCTGGGAAATATTGATACTTTCAATTCGTCACATTGTAAAGTTAAGAAATCCTACTTACGAGGTAGTCTTAAATGTTGGCCGTGGTGGAGTAGCCGAAAGGTCTTATTTTAGGTCATGTTTATATTTAATTTGGCATTCGCAGAAGAACATTAAAAACAAAAACTTCGAAGAAGTTTCAATTTAGTTTCAGAAAAACTTTTTCTTTCACAGACTCTAGAAGAAGGAGTCCTCACGACAATTTAACTCTTTTACAAGAAGAAATTTTATTTGTCTGTAAAGAAGAAATTAGCTTTTTCTTTTTAGAAATACAAGTATCATATCATAGCTACTGAAGCTAGCCGATGAAGGCTTTTTTTGGCGAGCGGAAGGACGGGTTGTAGGGGAGGATGGAGACCCGAAAAAAAAAAAAAAAAAAAAAAGGAGGTCTAAGGCGCCTCGCTGCGGATCTCACGGTTGCTTGACGTCGGAGGTTCGAGTCCTCCCTGGGGTATGGGTGTGTCTGTGTTGTTCTTATGTTAGTTTACCTTAGTTTAAGTAGTTTGTAAGCCTAGGGACTAATACCCAAAGCAGTTACGTCCCATAGATTTACAACCGTTTGAACATTTCTGAAATGTCGATGTATGAATTTAATATACAGTCTAATTAATCTTTGTCACTTTTTAGAATGTCTATTGTAAATAGTAGTTTGTTACAAATTGAGATACCTCTACTAGCCACTGAGTTTTAGCCCTTTCTTATTAATTTTTCCATGTTATAATCAGTCTGCATTTCATATTCTTTCTTCTTTGGTCTTCTTCAATTATTTTACTGCTCAAGTAGCAAAACTGATTTGCTTACTTTCTCATTTGCGTAGCATCGCTTATTTTAATTGCACTACATCCAATTACCCTTGTTTTGTTCTCGTTGATATTAATCTTGTATCCTACATTTAAGTATTATTCATTCCGTTCAACTGCTCTTTAATGCGCAAGCCACCTCACAGTATGTGGTAAGGATACTTCGTATACAATTTTTCCTATTCTAGTCACGTAGGGTTTGTTGGTAAAACGACTGCCCATAAACCTCCTTGTGGGTTCTGGTTTCTCTGATTTTGTTGCCATGAGTAGCTCATAACGTGATTCAGAACGCCTTTATTGCAGCGTCTGCCACTAGCGTTCGCGGATCACTCCCGTCACGCTTTAACACTTATTAAATAGACGTGTAACGAAGCGTGCTGCTTTTCCTTGAATCTTCTCTATTTCCTATACTGATCTTACATGGTAACAGATTCCACACTGACGAGCAATATTCAAGTATTGGTCGAACGAGTGTTTTGTAAACTACTTCATTAGTTTATCGACTATACTTCCTGACGATTATTCAAACGAATCTTAATCTGGTATCTGTCTGACTCACGGTTTACTTTATTCGGTCGTTTCACTAAACATATTTCCCAGATATTTTATGCGCCACACGATTAAGAATTCTTCGTCGCCCTTCGGATAGCATTGCTGTGTTGGGTTCCCTGTTCCTTCGAACTCTCGTCTGTCGGAAACCTCTGGTCGATGACTTCGGAACGATTGGCCTGCAGCAACACCAGATCCCAACAACCTATCCAGCAGAACATCTTTGCTTCAATGCCGAGTCGTATTTCAGGAACTGCAGCCAGCAATGGTGGTAACAAAATGTTCAAATGTTTGTAAACCTGTTGGACCAAACTGCTATGGTCATCAGTCCTTAGACTTAGAAACTACTTAAACTAACATACGCTAAGGACAACACACACACACACACACACACACACACACACACACACACACACACACACACACACACACGCTCATGCCTGAGTGAGGGCTCGAACCTCCGACGCAGAGCGGCCGTTCACACCTCAGCAAGGCGCCTTAGCGCGCTCGGCCACTCTCGCGCGGCATTGGTGGCAACACACAATACTGATTTCACCATCTTCCTCCCTAGACAAGGGGGCGTATTTTAAATGATCTGATAAGTGTACGACGTGTTAGCTCTCAAATAAATTAGGTTGTGATATCTCCTGTCGTTCTCGGTGATGCATTTTGGTTGGCCAGTAGTGTATAAAATGTTCAAATGTTTGTAAATCTATCGGACCAAACTGCGTGGTCATCATTCCGTAGCTTACAAACTACTTAAACTAAGGCAAACTAGCCTAAGGACCAACACACACACCCATGCCCCAGGGAGGACTCGAACCCCCGACGGCAAGCAACCACGCGCTCCGCAGCGAGGCGCCTTAGACCGCTCGGCTACTCCACCGCGGCGGCCAGTAGTGTATATGTACAGTTACAGATGAAGACGGCCAGTGATCCTTTCTTGAGTGCGGTGCGCACCAGTGGTCGAACTCTTACGGGAATCGACGAAATGTCATGAGCAATGATTAAAATGGACAGGTGCACTATGCAAGTAGTATGTGGCTAAGTTGAAAATTTGAGTCTGTCGTGCGGCGTACTAGGTTAGTTCGCGCAGTTGTGTCCACTGTGTCCGGGTGGAGTATTGGCACAACGGTCTGGTAAGAAGAATACCCGGGTTCGAATTCCGGCTCGGCACAAATTTCCAATTTTCCCCATTGATTTAATTCGATGCCTTTTCGTACCCAATGTCGTAATTCTTTTGTGTCTATGTAATGTAGCGGTGGTTCGCTTGA
The DNA here is from genome assembly GCA_026315105.1 of Locusta migratoria. Lineage (NCBI taxonomy): Eukaryota > Metazoa > Arthropoda > Insecta > Orthoptera > Acrididae > Locusta > Locusta migratoria. The sequence goes on from CM048755.1 coordinate 220,074,378, forward strand.
CGAGTGAACAACCCGTAATGCAGAGAACCAGCGCATGGATGCATTACAGTGAGCGCCCCACAGCGGCGGTTCCGGTGTCACCAGAGGACCAACGAGCACCGCCAGAGAGCGCACTAAACCGGGACTATTTTCCTCCGCAATGTCACGTGAGACCAGCTCGAGTCTGCCACCTATCACTGCGCACCGACTATTTAGGGGGCCGCAGTGCAACACGACGAGTCCCGCTTGAGCAGCGGTCGAGTGCGCATCGCTGCTACTCGCTCGCTACCGTTCTCGTCACCATGTGTGGACGCGGAAAGGGACGCATGGGGAAGGGAAACTCGAGGTCCGGCTTCCTTTCTACCTTTATGCAGCAACTCGCTGCCGAGGTGATGCGCACGGCGACGCCGAGGAAGAAGCAGAAGAAGAGGCCTCTCCAATGCTTCCGATGTCAGAAGCTTGGCCATGAGGCCAAGTCATGTTAGAGGACATATGCGTGTCTGAAATGCGCAGAGGCGCACGATACACGCATATGCAAGATGCCGCCGGGAACCACGAAGAAGTGCGCCAACTGCGGCGGACCTCACGCCGCCAACTTCCGCCGTTGTAGCTACCTCAAAAGCTTCAACGGCGGTGAGAAGGCGAACGTGCCCGAGGCTTCAGTGGAGAAGAAGGCGCCACAAGAGCAGAAGACCGCCGATCGCAAACCACAAGAAGAGTTTCGCGAGACGATCAACGACGCGGTGGCCTATCTCAAGGGCGCAATGGCGGAAGAGAGGGCGGCCCTCCGCGCCGAAATCGACGCGCTCCATTGCCAGGTGGTGGAGCTGAAGAAGGAGCTGCGTTCGGCAAGAGAAGAGGCGTCCGCTCCTCACGTTTCTGCCCCATGCGGACAGGAACTGAGGGCGGACGCGGGCACACAGTGGGACGACGACGACTCCGCAGCAACGGCCGTGGATGTCCGAGACCCGCAGGTGGACGAGTCTCCGGCCCCTGCAGCAATGCAGGACGCCGAAGAGACGACTAAGGAAACGGAGACTTCTCTGCCAGAAGTCACCAAAGAAGAGACAACGGTCGCACAAGCCGCGACCGGAGAAGCAGACACCGAGAAAACCCTTCCTCATAGGTACCACTTCAAGGACTGGCAGATGAAAGCCTTGGAAGTGGAACTGAAAGGGAAGGAAGAAGAAAACGTCTCGGTCTACCTGGAGACGATGTACGACCTCCACACTCGTGATGAATGGGACGCCATCATCAAGAACGTCGCCAACAAGCACAAAGAAGAGGCCAAGAAGCGCAAATTCCTGGAGAAGCAAACGCAGAAGAGGTCCAGTCAGCGGCCGCGGAAGTAGCGGCATCCCTAGAAGTCCGGACATCACAAGGCCACTCAGAGAGTGACACAGAGACGAGGTAGTATACCTAAAGATCCTGACCCGCTCCATCATCATCCTCATCATCATCATACTCATCCTCCGCCAGCCAGAGAGCTGGCAGCACCAAGTTTTAATGAAACTGCTCATGTACCAGTCATACACAGCAATGTCCTAGACACTCCCATTCCACCTATCCTTTTGGAGTAAATTTCAACAGACAAAGACTCCACCTTCACCTATCCTTAGAAGAGGATAGTCTCAAGAGCAGAACGGCGGCGCGGCGTGCAACACGACGCCAGTTCTGCACCGACCACCTACGAGAACCATAGCTGAGGGATCGCGAGCGACACTTCGCCTCCAGGACTTCCCGCAACGGAGTACGTCGTCCGGCTCCGTCTCCCTGGCCGTTCTCTCAAGGCTGTCGTCATCTCTCTGGCTTATACCTAATTGGTGAAGAAGAAAACTTTTACTTGATGTTTGTTGTTCCTGCCTTAGCGTCAAAAGTATGTTAGTTTGTTTTGTTTCCAGAAGTTTATTAGTTTGTCTTGTTAATACACACAATTTCCGTATCAGACAGTGTCTTTCAGTTATTATCTCCGAGCTATAGCAGTCTATACATACATATCTGCGAGGAAGATGTACAAAGGATGGGAGAGACAATAAAAGTGGTGTTCACCAAGTTGGGGATTTAGGTAGGATGGGAAGCGTGTCCGGATGGCCGAGGCAGTTAAGGGACAGCTCTGAAGAAGCCGTACATATGGCTTGGACTCCTAATTCGGCACAAATTTTCATCTGTCGGAGTTGAATGTATTTTGACGCCTTACAATAACAAAGAAGCCTGTAATTTCTATTTCAAAAAGTAATGTGTTTAATCGATTAATGGTTGTGTGTACTTTTGGACATGTGCCATAAGACAGACACCATACATATAATGGTATACACGCCTTGACGCACAGACAACAGATTCTGTGTGAATGCAAAGAAATTGTCCATTCCCTTCTGGAGATCCCACTCGTGAGAAGCAGTAAATTCCGGTATTTCCACGCCCTGGAGTGCCAAGAAGCCTGGAATTTCTATTTCAAAATTAATGAGTTAAATCGATCAACGGTGTCTGTTCTTTCAGACGTGTGAAAGAACTGGCTTCTTACACGCAATTATATACTTTCCTTCTGTGGCAGTCAACTGTTTCAGTCCAGATGCATAAAAATATGGGGAAATTGGATAGGGGATTCTGCAGTAGTAGTGCGTACAAGTGGACAGTGAGCTAGGACGGGAAGTGTGTCCCGATGGCCAAGGGGGTTAGGCAATCGTTCGTGAGAACTCGGAAATTCGGGTTCGAGCCTAGATCTAGAACAAACTTCTAGCTGTCATTTTTGAATGTATTTCAATGTCTTGGAAGTGTTGGAACTGTCAAGGAGTCAAAAAATCTTGTTCCAAAATTATATACCTGTGTCTGTTACTTGGATCATGTCTGAAAGGTATTGAAAAGATGCTATTGCCATTTTCCTCGTTCTAGACATATACGCTGGACGGTTGAGATTTTTCGTCCGTTTTTACTCTCAGAAACTTTTCTGAGGGAGAGGATTTCACATTTGAGGAGGTGAGAAGCCAAGGGGTACAAGTGACATTTTCGAAAAAAAAAAAGAGTTAAATGCAGAAATGGGTTCCTAATATATGTAAAATTATGGTGGCCAAGTGATACAAGTGTATTTCCGTCTGGCGCTGCAATCTGGCAGCAGAAAATTTAACAACCTGCAGAAATGTTTGTATTGTTCGGAGGCCAAGGGGTATATGTGTAGTGGCAATAATGGCGGCTTGTGCGTAAATGCAGTGCTATAGTCATGAAGTGAAATCCGTTGTTTCAGTGCTTGTAAATAATAAAACAAACTTCATTTACCATCCTTCTTCAATAAATACGAATATTAATATGATTTTATTATAAATTGGACGTAGATTGTACAGTAGCCACTATTCACGCGAGAAAGCAGCTAATAAGTATTTGGCAGAAAACGTAAACCTCAAGAGAATGTATCAGCTTTATGAGGAGTTTTGTGAAGGAAGGAAACAGGTAAAGTAAGCGAAAACTTTTACCGAAAATTTTTAACGCGTGCTTTAATCTTAGCTTCCTCATGCCTATTAGTCCAGTCAAATGGTAGTTTGAAGTCGAAAAATTTGGTGTAATTGTTTTTAGTGGTTAATTTTATGTTTTTTAGGGTGCTGAACACGAATCTGAAGTTTTCCAACAAAAATTCCCTTGGCAAATATGAGAAATCACCAAAAAATCACTAAAAATCACATTTTTTTGCGGTTATCAAGTTAAAACTCATAAAGAAAGCTATTTACACGAAAAGTGGCCAGGTAGTAAAATAAAGAGGAGAAAATTACCTACAATTTATGTCTGTAACATTTTTCTGTAAGTCGTATGGTTTCCACAAAAAACAGTGGTAAAATATCAGGAAAATCGGTCATTTTTTGAAAACAACAAAAAAGATCAAAATATTCAAATGTTTGTAAATCTATCGGACCAAACTGCGTGGTCATCAGTCCGTAGCTTACAAACTACGTAAACCTAGGTAAACTAACCTAAGGACAAACACACACACCCATGCCCCAGGGAGGACTCGAACCTCCACGGCAAGCATCCGCGTGCTCCGCAGCGAGACGCTGTAAACCGCTCGGCTACTCCACCGCGGCAGCAAAAAGAACATTAATATATGGCTTTTATTTCTTGAAATTAAAGATTATTGTAAATCCTAATAAAAGAGAGCACCTATTCTGACGATGACATCAAATTCGGGATCTCCTTGTTTGGCAAGCTACAATAAATCTTGCCTTTAGGTATAGAGGCTGGTCGAAAATGTTCACACCTGCTTGTTGATTAATTGATTTGCTCTGTTCTATGGATGCGACTAAAGCTGTATATACTGTATTGTGATCAGATGGTGGAGCGTTTATAAATGGTAGACAAGCAACATAGGGTGTATGAAAGGGAAGACTACTTGTGATTTGCTCCATGAAGCCACTTCATCCTGGAATTCCAGGCACATCTTTCCACTTGCCATAAAGCCAAAGTAGATCTGATAAAGAGGGTAATATTGAATCAGGTGATACAAATAACTGTTTGAGATCCTCAATGTTGATATTCTTTAACCCAAGAGAACGTGTCTTCTCAAAATGTTTTAAGGAAACAGCTCCCATCTCACCAATTAGTGGAGCTGGAATTGGTTTCTTTACTTGGACAATTCTTTATCCGGAGTAATGGCATTTCTAGGAGGACGTAAAATCAGTGTCGTCATGAACAAATTGATGGAAAGCTGTCGGATCTATTTGTAGTGGTGGCCTCATGATTGCGGACACTTCGGATGAACAGCTTCGGAATAAGAGGCGCAAAATCCCCAGGATGAACAACATCAATCAGTTTTCGTGATCCATACTTCTTATAAAAGAAAGCTGATAGCCCAATTTGTAATGTGGAAAGGAAAGAAGATGGCCTGACAGCACTAATAACACTGTGTGAAATGGCAACTTTTTTTTCCACTTGTCAGTGCTTGTTCGCTTCTTCTTGAGTATCAGTCTTTCCAAGAAAACTTTGAGAACCTCCGAGACAAGGCTTTCAGTTTCGTCCATGAAAGAGTCTGGAAGAGGATAGTCGTCCATAGCATACGGTATTGATCGTATCTCTTCGAGAATTACATCAGCTGTTGTCCCAACTAATCCAAGACGTTCTTCCCGCTCTCACGAACGTCTTTCCATGTACCGCGCTTCAGTCAAAATCTTATGGCCTGTATTTTTGAAACATACGACTATATTGTGTTTGATCTTTGATACGATAATATCTTCCCCGTATCTATCCAATAAACGTTGTATTACAGTTCTTCTTTCAGGAATCAAGTTGCCCTCTATCTCAGTTATTAGCTGATTTAATGAAAGCAGACATTCCTCGTCATTCCTTTCCATAAAATTGAAAATGTAATTCATAGCCCTCTGAATCTCTTCAGCATAAGGGCCAACGGTTTTCTTTTTATCAGTGTTGGACCTACTAATGTAAAGATTTTTTAAACATTTATTATGGTACTTACAGTCAGCAGCCACCATGTATGTTATCGGCATGATCCTGTTAATAACTGCTGCACCGAAATAATCTCCACGTAGTTGAGCCTATTTCACAACTGTGTCTTTCACCTCAATTTTCGTCACCAGATGCACCAAATTACGTTTATGAGGTGGCAGTCTTTGTTGTGACTTGGTGTAATCTTCAGGAATACCTGTTCCACACATAAAACAATGTGTTTTCCAATGGAAATAGTCAGAGGTTGATCTTAATTTTCCTGAAGACGGCTTGGTTCCGCAGCTTTCTTCAAGAAGGCACCTATCATTCTTTCATCTATGTAACTTTTTTGGCATGAAACATGTGCGCTGACAGATGTTTTACCCGCTAAAAGAGCCACCTTCCTATCATTTCTTTTTTTTACTAGAATCACGTGAAGTTTCTATTCCTTTTTCCTTGACCACTATCACTGCACCCTCACCTAAATCTTTTTCACAAATAAAACACTTATCACTCGACATTGCGCCCGAGTTGTTGCGCTATATCTCAACGAAAACATTCAAACATAGAAATGGAAATAACACGATCACGGCAGCGAACGTAGACAAACTGGAGAATTGAGGACAGTCCGGTGTTTCGGCAGGAAGACCCCCTTCGCCTGTAATAAATTTAAGGGCAGCGGCCGCAAAGGCGGGACGGAGGGGCGGGCCGCAGCCACGGGTAGACGGGCAGCGTGGGCGCGCAGATGAGTGCACGCTCACAAAGGACAAAAGGAGAGCTGCTTCCATGGTTCGCAAGGTAAACACGTTGAAAGGCAAGGAACCGCTGATGAAATAATCCACCCGGAAAAACATACTATTTTTTTGTCTATTTTCCAAAATTTACTGATTTCACAGCTTTTTCAACGGTGTTTAACGTGGAAACCATACGACGTACAAAAAAATGTTACAGACATAAATTGTGGGTAATTTTCTCCTCTTCATTTTATTACTAGGCCACTTTTTGTGTAAGTAGCTTGCTTTTCACGTTACAAGCTGAAAACCACTGACAATTGCGATTTTTAGTTGTTTTTTGATGATTTCCCATATTTGCCGATGGAATTTTTGTTGGAAAACTTCAGATTCATATTCAGCAGCCCAAGAAACATTAAATAAGCCACTAAAACCAATTACACCAAATTTTTCGACTTTGAGCCCTTTTTGTGCACGATTTGACTATATATACAAACACATGTGCTACGTGTGACAAGCTGAAAAATACCATTTATCATGGATCGCTTGGTGGAAAAAAGGCTCTTCTTGAAATAAAGCTCCATCTACGGAAAGCAGAAAGTGCTCGGAAACAAGTGGTGGATGAAAAAAATCTGGTTACTAAAGATGCTCGGCACATGGCTGTATGTTCTGACATGCAAAAAATGCTGAAACGTCCCTCCACAAAAGGAAAGAAATCGACTAAGCTTGCAGAGGAAAACGAGAAGAGACACAAATAAGTGTAGGCACTTGTCAACAGCATCAGCCCACCATCAAGAACAGTTTATCCTAGAGAGCGATAACCCAGAAGATGAAAATGACAATATTTTTTTACAGCGAATCAGATTAAGAATACAATAACAGAAGAAGTTATTTAGAGTTAGAGTTGATTCTATCACTTTCCTATTATTTATTTTTCACATTAGAAGAGAAGTATTAGGAATTTACAATTTTTCTATAATTTGAAAAGAAACTATTGTTTCTAGATTTGTTTTGGACATTCATTATTATTGTATTTAATGTGCATTACGGATTATGAGTCAGAATAAAGTAAAACATTTGAAAATTATTTTAATATTTATTTGAGACTAGCTGCTGCCCGCGGTGTTACCCGCGGTTCAATAGTCGGACATTAAAGTTCCAAGGAAGGGCATAAGTAACAACATGACTATTTGCGACATTGTTAGCACGGAATATATAATTGTCTTGGAACGGATGGAGAGCCAAAAATCTATTGCAATACATCCCAGTTCGCGCTTTGTACACAAAATAGGGGCTTGGTATCTAGATACCATTCTATACAAAACGTCAATGTTTATTCTTGCCATGGTACTTACAGCATATTTTATTTAAAGTCTTCAATTTATATACATGCTTCCTTAATTTGTTACAACAAATGACAATGAATGTGGCATAAACATCAACATCAACATGTCAGTTAAGCCGTTTTGGCAGTATCCCAGAATCGTTTTGTATATTCGAAAGTAAAAAAGAAAGCAATAACAAACAAAAAAAATTTCACTGTAGCAGGACCCGAACCATTGCCCAAAATAATGGAAATTGAAGTCATGTCGGGTTAACACTCGCGGCTAAACATGACATATCTTACATAGCACCTCTGCTGTTGTATTGGAAGCTTCTTACAACCGTTACGTATTTCTATGGATATATTTCAAATAAATAACTTGTAATAAACATTTTGAAAAGTAGCCTATGTCCTAATCCAAGACATAAGAAATCTCTCTATGAAATTTCATCTAAATTAGTGCTGCAGTTTTAGAGTGATGCGGTAACAAACATACAAACTTTCGCATTTATAATATGTATAGGATTGTACCTTCCTCTCACTCACTTGGAAGCCAAGGGGTACAAAGACACCTGTTAACAAATTATCAATGACCATTGTCAACTGACTAAATTTTTGCTGGAATAATATGAGCCAGATAAATATAAAACAATATCTTCAAATAATATTTTTTTATATTTACGTCCTGGAATTAACTATTCAACTTTCACTTGAAACTTGATTATCTCAAAACTAACTTTTTGTCACTTATACCCCGTGGCCTCTGACCTCCTCGTTTGAACCATCTACAGCAAAAGAAAAGTGGAATTCGTGATATTTTGAGATAATGAGCCTCTAGAATAGCCAACTAGGAAGCTTAAGGGACTTAACTGCGGGATCATCAGTCCCTAAACTTACAAACTACTTATCAACTACCTTACACTAAAGACGACGCAAACATCCATGCCCGAGGGGGGATTCGAACCACCGACGGGGAACGGCCTCGCACATCGGAGCATAGCGCCTCAATGCGCTCGTCCACTCCGCCGCGGAGTAGATCATCAGCATCAGTGTTGTATTTGTAACTTTTCCATGAAAAGTTAATAACACAGGGCGCGCTGGTAGCTAAAATAACTAGAGGCTCATGGCATCTACTGCATTATGCATGTTATCTTTGTAAATAATTTAATTTTCTAAATATATTAAAATACTAGCTTAAACCCGCGGCTCCGCTCGCGTATTGGTTGATTATGATATATAATGCGTGAAACGTCAAATCGATTTTTTTTAAAGAGATGTATTAAAAGAAATTTCTTTTTTACTGCCTTATTTATTTATTCTTATATTTCCTTATTCGTATGCTTATCCTTACAGAGAAAGAGCTGAAGACATTGCAGCACGCATAGACCAAAGATATGGTTGTGGTATCACGTTTCGCTGTATGTAACCTCCTTGCTATTAAGTCGCAAACGTCATCGCTGGCCTTCAGTCCGAATTTTTTAAATAATATGACGACTTTCAACCACCATATCTTCCACCCCCTTATAGCTATTGGCATGGAACTGCTATGGTGTACAACGGGAGACTTCGGACTTTGTAAAGTCTATGGGACTTAACTACGGGGTCATCAGTCCCTAAACTTACAAACTACTTACAAACTAGCTAAGACTAAGGACGGCACAAATATCCATGCCCGAGGGGGGATTCGAACCCCCGACCGTAGTGGCCGTGCAGACCGTGACTGGAGCGATTCAGTCTCCTCGGCCACCGCGGCCGGCTGAGACTTCGGACAATAATTACACACAGACCATTCGTTTGCGTTTTGAAGTTTTCGCTGCAGAGCGAAATATTAACACACACACGTACAATTTTATATACACCGATAACTTTCCATCCCAATATACTCCACCCTTTTATCATTATCAACCCTCAAGCAACAATGCAACCAATAAAATAATTTTCAAAGAGTAATTGTTGTTCCGCATTTCACGTTATATTCTAAATATCTATCAGATCGCTATAAAACCGTGCCTAAAACCTTTCTCAGGTATAAATTAGTAACTGTACAATTATTTAAGTCTCTGCGTCTTGTCGTTCGGACGTGATAAGCGTACACCGAACAGACATTCACATTAATATATATAGATAAATAGTTATCCGATCGCCATAAAACCGTGCCTAAAGCCTTCCCTGGGTAGACATTAGAAACTGTACAAACTTTTAGCTCTTTATGTCTTGTGGTACGTAATAAACGTACACCGAACAGACATTAACATTTATAGATATAGATTTCTGTAGCTGTATAGGTACATTTATAGGGAATATCCATTTTACCATTGAAAAAAGTATATTTTCATTAAGAATCTTTTAGACAACAAAAAGTTGAAGAAGAAGAAGAAGAAAGAAAGAAGAGGAAAGAAGTAGAGAAGATGGAGGACGTGAACCTGTAGATTCAGTGTACACAGCGCTATGAACTGTGCTAATTCTCTGACGTAGCAATCTTCCCTCCATATGATGTGTGTACTTTTTAAAAGACTGTAATTATGAATGCCATTATTTGAAGTTTAACGACGACAAATAGTAGGGGAACGAAGCGCTGTAGCATTGAAATTATATACTTTCGTAGCATACAAGTTATAACACAGCAATAATATATTTTTGGAAACATTTTCGTTTCACTGTGTTTGGGTCAACAGCACTCTTATTTAAATTTATGAATAAAGAACAGTCTAGACTGCAATAATTTATTTCATTCAACTAGTTTCAGTCTTATTTAGACCATCTTCAGGAAATTTGACTCCATCGATGTTGTGGAGATGGCAGGTAACTGGGAGCCTTCCAGTGCATCACTGCCAGCTCCACAACATCGATGGAGTCAAATTTCCTGAAGATGGTCTAAATAAGACTGAAACTAGTTGAATGAAATAAATTATTGCACTCTAGACTGTTCTTTATTCATAAACAGCAATAATAGACAAGACTAATCGCCGTTATATAGTTTTTGCCATTTTGTCGTGACAAGCCACACGGAAAACGACGTGGTTTCAAGAAATCTGTAATTTTCTGATGCTTTGAATGTGGTTATATTTATTCTATGCACTCAATAGCGGATTGTAATATTCACTCTGTTACATCTGTTGATGACTGCAGCATTTCAGTACGGATCGACAGTTTCCGTCTCACTTTGGAGGTGGCCTTCCGACTAGCGCAAATACGCACAAAAGGAGCGACGTTTCCCCATGTCGATTCCTATAAGCTTACTCACAGCCGCTCAGAAAAATTGTTGAAGCTGACAGTACCTGGGCGACACTTTGGAACATATCTGTGGTGTCTGCACGACTTAAGAGTTATTCGTATGATGAGAATACATTGGAAATTGAGACTAAATGATATGATACGGTGAAGAGACAAATAATTTAAAAAATACATGCATAATAAGAATGAATGTATGTGCGTGTTTTGTATGTTCAGCATCTCCTTCGAGACCAATACATCAGTTTCAATCAAATTTGCTACACATACAGCTAACATCACATGAATCTGCACTGTTGGGTTTGTAACCTCCTAGCTCACATAGGACGGGAGATACGAGAGTAAAAAACGTTTCTTCCTGCCCCTGGAATGTAGGCAGCCATGCATGAAAGGCGTGGTAGATGTGAACGTATCCATGGAGACAACTTTACTGTTGCCGTTAACATGCCTATGCACCCTGCCCACATGATATTATTAACACGTCATTACAGCTAATAGCCTACAACAGCTGGGCGGACCAAGCTGACGCTCGGACTGTCTTGGGTTTGCTCGGCGCTTCACGGAAGTACAAGCTGCACTGCATAGAACTTATTATATTGGCTTGGCGTTTGTTCTTTCCGTCATGTCCTAAAGAACAAACACCACACCAATATAATAAGTATTTACACGCGAAGACGGCGTTAGCTTCAATTACTTCACCGCAGATGCGGTCATACCTTCGACCTCGCACGGAAATCCATAATGGCGAATGCAAGAGGGCATGAACGGTAGGGGCGCGACAGCCATAGCTTGCGACTTGTGGGAATTTGAGGGGGGAGGTGGGCACAGGTAGCCAAGTGGTTAAGACGCCCGCTGGTGCGAAGCGATGGACCCGGGTTCGACTCCCGGCCCGGCTCACATTTTCCCTTGTCGCCATTGATTCATTTCAGTGCCCTAAAGCAGGCACTGTCAATCCTTTCCTTCCTAATCCTTCCTCCATCCTCTCCTTTATCAATAACTAGCTGAAAACCCGGCGTTGCCCGGGTATTTATTTGTTTATTCCTGCCATTTTCATGTATATATTCATTTGTATAAGAGCTGTATACCTGTAAATTCTCTTGGGAATACAATTAGTAGTAAAGAAGTAATAGATTAAAACTTGGTGCGTGATGGGGCGGTTTTCCATGAACGTTACTGTTTATGTGCTCATATCTCATGTACTACGTCTCGTACTGTGATACAATTTAGAGGGTACACTCAACTATATGCGTGTATACTGGCTGTCAAATTTCCTGCGGCTAGAATTTGTAATGTGGAAATTATAAATTGTAACGCCCAACCGAAAGCCGTAGTTTTACTCCATAAACAGTGGAAAAGTAGTAAGCGAGAAACTTTTTTCCTTTCATCATTTTACTATGGTTGCCAGCGAGAAAAAGTTTACTAAAGGTTTGAAATTATGTTTAAAGTTTGTTGCAAGTCGCTAAGTACTGTCATTCTCATACAGTGTATTTCGAAAGTCTCGCCGCATTATATGGCATTTTTTTTGCGATTTCTATTGGTTATGACGTAACATCTTTTGAACCATGTGCCGTATGTGATTCTTAACCATTCAGAAATTGTTACCTCACGGTAAGGAATGTTTGTACCAAATGTGGTTGAAATCGGTCCAGTGGTTCAGGAGAAAATGAGCAGCATTGCCGCAAAATGCAGTAGTTTTTCGCGCATCTCATTGTTTATGACGTCATATATCGTGAACTATATATCGCACATGATTCTTACATTAACGGCGACCGTTCTCATGGAGATTACGTGTACAAAATTTCATAAAGATTGGAACAAAACTGTAGATTTGTATGCAACACGTAGAAATATACGGACACACTGCTTTATATATTAGACTAGCTGAAAACCCGGCGATGCCCGGGTATTTACGTATTTATTCTGGCCGTTTTTCAGGTATATATTCATTTGTATAAGGGCCGTATGTCTGTAAAATCTCTTGGGAATACAATTGGTAGTAAAGAAGTAATAGATTAAAACTTGGTGCGTGATGGGGCGGGTTTCCATGAACGCCATTGTTTATGTGCTCATATCTCATGAACTGTGTGTCGTACTGTGATACACTTTAGAAGGTACACTCAAATATTCAAACAAACAACCAAGAACGAACAAAGCATTTACCTACCTAAAGAATAAATTAAAAAAGTGGTCGAGGCGACGGCTCGCGAAAAGCGGGAGATCTGGGTTCGAATCCCGGTCCGGATCGTTGTCCACCTTCAGAAGAGCAGCAGATATCGAAAAGTTTCGCATTTTGCAATGTATATGTGTACATATTCACCACTACTGCGGACCACCGTCAACGTCTGTTCCTTAGCAAAAGACAAGCAATAATAAATATTTCCACTGTGTTTAATTGACAGTAATTGGCCTTAACGGTGTGTCAGAGTCTAGACAGGGTTTTGCTCCGTTTACAGTTTTCACTTCTCCCACGGTCGGGGTTTTGCAAGTTCTTTGTTATGTTGTTATCATCAGAATCTTAGTCTTTGTGTGCAAGCGTACTGATGACAGAATACATTGTATGAGGTTCATATCGATGTATTACTCAGCAATCAGCTACAAACTTTAACATAAGGAATGTTTACACTTGCGAGTATCTCACGGTACAGCTCTCTGTGTGGCTGGAGCTCCTGTCTGACAGCCTTGTCTCGCAGTGTTCTGCTGCCCTCGATCTTCATTCCCCATGTTTACTCTCATTGATTCCACCTTGTACGGTATCCGGAGAATGGGGTGTGGTGTTACAAACCTCTGCATGTACTAAGTCTACATGCTCTCTCTTCTGTTCATCCACCAAATTCCTCCAGAAACATGTTTGATTGCCCTGTGCTTCTGGACACAGGAAATTTCCTACTATGAGGGCCAACTTACACTGCCTCAATATTTTCTAACGGCCTAGTTCGTGTAGAGATTTGGCCTGCTGACCATATGAACTGGGATAGTGATAAACATTAGACTTCTATTCAAGAAGACAATATATCATATGCTCATCTGGCCATCCATATTTGGGTTTTCACTAATCACACAGACCATATTTTCAGTGGTACAGCTGATTTCCTTATCCAGCCCTCTCAATCAAGCTTCTGCTACAACTCTAATTCCTCGACTCTGACTGTAAACTTTCTTTTTCATTTTGCTCTACTGCAGTTGTTCTTCAAGGACGGACGTTCCCTATGCACAAGTGTGCGACCTAGAGGTAATAGAAGTGTGCCAAGCAGTCTGTCTACAGCAGGTAACGGGAAGTTTCCAGGAAAACCTCTTCGTGTCATAGCGGTATGCCTTCCCCTCTCACAAACTACGGTTGTGATCAAATCATACATAGCGTTTACGACAGTATTTCGATTCAAACCACACGCACCTGGAATCATTGGTATATTAAATCACTCCACTAATACGTTGACCACCATGTAATTATACTTCTGTTGGAGGAGAACGGAAAAGCTGCAATCCATTTAGTAATGCTTGTTTCTTCTCTCCAGTAAATTCTGTGTCGCAGACACCTCTGCAAAAGTATATTCAGGCCTTTCTCCAACCTTCAAACTGATTCATCCGGCAGCCTGTAGGTGGAATAACAGTTTAACGTGGACTTTGAACCATGGTGCAGTTTAGAATATTTTCACATTAACAAAAAAATGTTCAAATGTTTGTAAATCTATCGGACCAAACTGCGTGGTCATCAGTCCGTAGCTTACAAACTACTTGAACTAAGATAAACTAACCTAAGGACAAACACACATACACACACACACACACACACACACACACACACACACACACACACACACACACACACACACACATGCCACAGGGAGGACTCGAACCTCCGACGGCGAGCAACCGCGCGCTCCGCAGTGAGGCGCCTTAGACCACTCGGCTACTCCACCGCGGCTTCACATTAACGAACTATTGAATAAGGTGTTGGCAATAACGAATTATTTACATTTCTGATAAGCGCGGTGCATTTGTTGAATATCATAAAATGTGTCTAGTTCAGTCACGAAAGTTACAGAGAAACGTTAGATTTGCTTTTCGAACAGTCACTAAGCATTAAATTATTCCCCCATCTTATTTAGCTTGATGTAAGTTCTCTATACAGATTCATTCCCGGTTTTTTTTTTTTTTTTTTTTTTTTTTTTTTTTTTTTTTTTTTTTTTTTAATTTTCTTTAATCTCTTACCTTCCACGTATGTTCTAGCTATTGTGACCTAACTTTTCGACCTGTACCTTTGAGATATGAAGCTACTTTTATATATTTCTTCAAGCTGATTTAAAGTTTAACACAACGTAAATGTTTTATTGAAAGGAAAGGTTCATTACAAATGCTTATGTTGATGCCAAAAACGTCGTGCTGTCATAATAAGTTTTATCATTGTGGAACACTATGTGACTTGACGGTGTACTTAACTATTGCTTGTAATGGAAACAAGAGACTTCTGACAGACGAAATATAACACAGCCTTGCAATATTAGTACTAATATCCCGAAAGTTTTAATTAGTGTGGGTAATCAATTTAATTCATCTGTAATGATGCCATCATCGAAGAAAAGTAATACATCTACTCATAAATTTTTGAAAATGTGACCTCTTTCCGTGGAAGGCTATATAGATTAATATAATGCACGGTTTAAACTCGGTGCTCCTTTTTCAAGCCGTATGAATGTTATTGTATGTTAGCTATTCAGGTAATTGACTGTCTGTTTCTTCAAAAGTGGAAACATTTTACAACCTTTCCTAAGATAACTTTCATTACTCACAATCACTGTCGCTGTAACAGTCTTGTGATGTTTTTATTATGAATAAAAGTCATTCTTAATGAAATAAATCGCAATTTGCGATCACTTATGGCTTCACTGTACTAGGTTTAGATGTAATACCAATGTGCGGCGAATAAAAATCTGTGCCGGGCCGTCAAAAATATATATAAAATCATTCTGGTTCTCACAAATTTTAAAATTTATTTCGTAATTTGACCGGTTTCGGTCCTTGATTAGATTATCAGTAGTTACAGGGGCAACAGTCTGGATGATTGACTGAGCTGGCCTTGTAACATCAGCTAATGTGGCTTTGCCACACAGTTACTGCGAACGGCTGAAAGCAAGGGGAAACTACAGCCGTTACTTTTCCCGAGGACATGCAGCTCTACTGTATGAACATATGATGATGGCATCCTCTCGGGTAAAATATTCCGGAGTTAAAGTAGTCCCCCATTCGGATCTCCGGGCGGGGACTACTCAGGAGGATGTTGTCATCAGGAAAGACAATACTGGCATTCTACGGATCGGAGCGTGGAATGTCAGATCCCTTAATCGGGTAGGAAAATTAGAAAATTTAAAAAGGGAAATGGATAGGTTGAAGTTAGATATAGTAGGGATTAGTGAAGTCCGGTGGAAAGAGGAACAGGATTTCTGGTCAGGCGAGTACAGGATTATAAATACAAAATCAGTTGGGGGTATTACAGGAGTAGGACTGATAATGAATAAGAAAATAGGAATGCGGGTAAACTACTATGAGCAGCACAGTGATCGCATTATCATTGTCAAGATAGATACGAAGCCAACACCGACAACAGTAGTACAGGTTTATATGCCAACTAGCTCTGCCGATGATGAGGAGATCGAAGAAATATATGAGGAGCTAAAGGAAATTATTCAGACAGTTAAGGGAGAGGAAAACTTAATTGTGATGGGAGACTGGAATTCGGTTGTAGGAAAAGGAAGAGAAGGAAAAATAGTAGGTGAATATGGACTGGGCAGGAGGAATGAAAGAGGAAGTCGCCTGGTAGAATTTTGCATGGAACATGATTTAATCGTAACAAACACGTGGTTCTAGAATCACAAAAGAAGGTTGTAAACGTGGAAGAGACCAGGAGACACCGGAAGGTATCAGATAGATTTTATAATGGTAAAACATAGATTCTGGAACCAAGTTATAAACTGTAAGACATACCCAGGGGCAGATATAGACTCTGACCATAACTTGTTAGTCATGAACTGTAGGCTGAAACTGAAAAAATTGCAGAAAGGTAGAAAAATAAGGAGATGGGACCTAGATAAATTGAAGGAAAGTGAAGTCCTGGAGAATTTCAGAGGGTGATTTAGGCAACAATTGACAGAAACTGGGGGAAATAAAACAGTAGAAGAGGAATGGGTAGCATTGAGAGATAGTGAAGGCAGTAGAGGACAAAATAGGTAGAAAGGCAAGACCTACAAAAAATCCTTGGATATCATAGGAAATACTAAATTTAATTGATGAAAGGAGAAAATATAAAAATGCAGTAAATGAAACAGGCAAAATGGAGTACAGACGACTAAAAAATGACATTGACAGGAAGTGCAAAATGGCTAAGCAGGAGTGGCTAGAAGCCAAATGCAAATCTGTAGAAGAATGTATTAGAAGGGGAAAAGTAGATACCGCCTACAGGAAAATAAAAGAGACATTTGGGGACAAGAAAAGCAACTCTACGAATATCAAGAACTCAGATGGGAAACTGGTTCTCGGTGGCCGAGGTGACTGAGGCGCTCCAGTCACGGTCAGCACGGCCACTACGGTCGGGGGTTCGAATCCCCCCTCGGGCATGGATATTTGTGCCGTCCTAGTTCGTAAGTAGTTCATAAGTAGTTTGTAAGTTTAGGGACTGATAACCCCGTAGTTAAGTCCCATAAGCTTAACAAACATTTGAACATTTGAAACTGGTTCTCAGCAAAGAAGGGAAAGCTGAAAGGTGGAAAGAGTACATAGAGCAGCTCTACAAAGGAAATGAACTTAGAGACGATTTTGTAGGAAGGGAAGAGGAAGTAGATCAATATGAAATAGGAAATACTATACTGAAAGATGAATTTGACAGAGCCTTGAAAGACCTAGGTCGGTACAAGGCCCCAGGAATAAATGACATACCCTCAGAGCTTCTAAAGTCTCTGGGAGAGCCAGCCATGACAAGACTGTTTGAACTGGTGTGTAGGATGTATGAGACAGGCGAAATACCCTCAGACTTTAAGAAAAATGTAATAATCCCCGACTACGGTCGGGGGTTCGAATCCCCCCTCGGGCATGGATATTTGTGCCGTCCTAGTTCGTAAGTAGTTTGTAAGTTTAGGGACTGATGACCCCGTAGTTAAGTCCCATAAGCTTTACAAACATTTGAACATTTTCTAAAGTCAGCGGGGGTAAAATATAGGGAAAGAAGAGCTATTTAAAACTTGTACAAAAGCCAGACCGCAGTTATTAGACTCGAAGGGCATGAAAGGGACGCATCACTTGGGAAGGGAGTAAGACAGGGTTGTAGCCTTTCTCCGATGTTACTCAATTTGTACATTGAGCAGGCGGTGAAGGAAAGCAAGGAAAAATTTGGAATAGGGATTAAAGTTCAGGGGGAAGAAATAAAAACATTGCGTTTTGCTGATGACATTGTAATTCAAGGGCCTGGAAGAGCAGTTGAATGGAATGCACAGTGTGTTGAAGAGAGCGTATAAAATGAACATTAACAAAAGCAAAACAAAAATAATGGAATGGGGTCTTAGAAAATGCTGAAGGAATTAGATTAGGTAACGAAACAATGAAGGTGGTAGATGAGTTTTGTTACTTGGGTAGTAAAATAACATGCGATGGTCGCAGTACAGAGGATATAAAATGCAGAATGGCAATGGGAAGAAAAGCATTTTTGAATAAGAGAAATTTGCTAACATCGAATATTAATTTAAGTGTAAGGAAGTCTTTTCTGAAGGCATTTGTGTGGAGTGTTGCCTTGTACGGGAGTGAAACATGGACGATAAGCAGTGCGGACAGGAAGAGAATAGAGGCCTTTGAAATGTGGTGCTACAGAAGAATGCTGAAGATTAGGTGGGTAGATCGCATAACCAATGAAAAAGTACTGTACAGAATTGATGAGAAAAGGAACTTTTGGCATACCCTGACTAAAAGAAGGGATCGCTTGGTAGGACACATTCTTAGACACCGAGGAATCGTAAATTTATCATTGGAGGGAAGTGTGTGGGGTAGAAATCGCAGAGGGAGACAAAAAGACGCGTACAGTAAGCAGATTCAAGTGGATGTGGGTTGCCGTTCTTATGAGGAGATGAAAAGGCTTGCTCAGGATAGAGTAAGGTGGAGAGCTGCATCAAACCAGTCTCCGGACTGAAGACCATAACAACAACATTCCAATATCCTGAAAAAAAAAGAAGAAGTATACGTCATGTTGGTGCAGAGACGATGAGGGCGCTGCAGGTGTACGGAGACGCGCGTGGAGACTGCTATACACTGAGAGAACGCTGCGAGTTATCACGTGCAAGCCTCACCCATTGTCTTCAGCACATCGGAAACCAATGAGGATTGTCCTACTGTAGTAACGTACCTAGAAATATAAATAACACTTGTGAATATATAATATAGAAAGATGATGTGAAGATGCATTTTATAATCTATAAGACATAGTTGCTATTATAATTAAGTTCGTTTGAAAAAAGAAATTACATGCATTTATGATTAACCACAGGAACTGGTTGTATAAGTAGTACCTTCCATCTATAGGCAGTAAATAACGGTAAAATTTGTATCGTAGAGAGAGTTCGAATAAAAGAGTACAGCACTTGGCCCGCGAAAGGCAAAGGTCCCAGTTTCGAATCCCGGTTCCGGCACACAATTTTAATCTGCCCGGAAATTTCATATCAGCGCACACTCCGATTGAGAATGAAAATTTCATTCTGGAAACATCCGTTAGGCTGTGGCTAAGCCATGTCTCCACCATATCCTTTCTTCCAGGAGTGCTAGTTTTGCAAGGTTCACAGGACAACTTCTGTGATGTTTGGAAAGTAGGAGGCGAGGTACTTCAGGAATTAAGTTGTGAGGACGGACCGTGGAGCGTGTCGGGATAGCTCAGTCGGTAGAGCGCTTTCCCGCGAAAGGCAAAGTTCCCAGGTTTGAGTCCCGGTTCCGGCACACAATTTTAATCAGCCAGGAAGTTTCTTATCAGCGCACAATCCGCTACAGAGTGAAAGTTTCATTCTGAAAAGATAAAATGTAGTGAAGTCAATGGTTGACGTGGATACGGCGGCGTGGATACTCTCGATAAGTCGCGTCAGTGGCGAAGCAGACGACGCGACAGAGATGTAATAGCCAGGGATCGGGAACGATTGCAGCGATGACTAGTGTTTGCAGGTACAAGGGTAACATGAATAAAACTCACCAATGCAGTATGTAACCGGGCAAGAATAATATTTAAAATACTGTATCGGTTGTTAATAAAATCAGTAATTTGGAAAGTGTTAAAACATATATGTGTTGTGTTAGGCAGAAGGAACTCATCTCCGATGGCACCAGCATAGGGCACAAAAAAAAAAAAAAAAAAAAAAAAAGAAGAAGAAAAAAAAAAAGTCGAAGAATCTCGTCTCTACACGTCTGCGTAGTCAAAGCGCCATTCTGAACAACGTAGAGGCCCGTACGTCCGCCAATACTGACTCCTGCCCACACTACTACTGTGATATGGTGATGTTTCCTGCACGTAAGCAGGATTGCTCCGAGTTCCAGGTTCTCTCCAGATGAGGGAACGATGTCTGTCTGGCTGAACACAAAATCTTGACTCATCTGTGAACAGAACCCGGCACCATTCGTGACGACTCCAATCCTTATGTTCCTCCACCCAGTTTCTGCGTGCTAAGAAGCGTCGTGGTTTTAATGGGACACACACCATAGACCTCTGTGCGTAGAGATCACATTCTCGCAGGCGATTTCGGAATGTTTGTGTTGATATTGCGCGTTCTGTTGCTACCTTGAGGGTGCGTTGCAGCTGAGGCGCATTCAGCGTACTCTCTCGAAGGGCAGTTAATCGGAGATAACGGTCATCTCTTGCTCATATAACCCGTTAACCCGTGGACGACCTTGGCCTTGTCTTCTTTTAACAGCTCTGTTGTCCGAAATAGCGTCCAGGTCTTGGAAATTACTCTTTGGGAGTAATAGCTGCAGCCAAACCCAATGTGTCAGCGCCGCTACCAACCTTCCTATGGTTTCCATGCCATAGCTTCGGCTACGTCACGTTGTTGTTGCATTGCACGATCTGCTCACTACACTATCTGAACCCAATTGCTTGTGTAGCTCGTTTGGTAGACACAAGTCGGCCGCGGTGGCCGCCGGGACTCAGGCGCTCCAGTCACGGTCTGCATGGCCACTACGGTCGGGGGTTCGAATCCCCCCTCGGGCATGGATATTTGTGCCGTCCTTAGGATTAGCTAGTTCACAAATAGTTTGTAAGTTTAGGGGCTGATGACCCCGTAGTTAAGTCCCATAAGCTATACAAACATTTGAACATTTTTTTTTTTTTTTTTTTTTGGTAAACACAAGTTAACACCAACCCCCCCTGGAGCAACTTTCTGTTATTACCACTATCTCGGCTGCCTTAATGTTATTGTTTCCACTCCGTAGAACCGACTGAAAGACGTCGAACCATTTTAGTTCATTCTGCCAGTGACAGTACTTCAGGACCTAAATATCTGAATTGATTTCTTAATTGTTTTGACCAGTGTGCAATCTCCCAAATGCCCTCAAGATGACCCATGACTTGAAAAGAAATAAACAGTGCACTTGGCCCGACATTGAGATGTAAAACTTTAAAATAAATTTTCCGGGTACAGTAAAGTAAATGAAGTTACAGTTCTTTGCTTTTCACTTCTGGATTGAATCATTTCGTAACTGTGCATACGTAACTACCGTTAGTTAATAAAAGTCACTCTGAGAGGATACTCTAATCGCTCTCCATTAACTAGTATTATGTTACCAGTTTATATTTTTGACGTGAAAGGTTGAATGTTTCTTTGTTTTATAGTGTGGATAGCTTAATCATCTCTCCGAGTATTGCTCGCTACTGGCTATTATTATTATAAAGGGGGTATAATAGTATGTGAGTTCTAATTATTTTGTTACAATAAATTTGCACAGAAAGTGAAATGAACTTCTTTAAAAATATAAAGATAAAGCAGTTGCCGGCCGCGGTGGCCGAGGGTACTGAGGCGCTTCAGTCACGGTCTGCACGGCCACTACGGTCGAGGGTTCGAATCCCCCCTCGGGCATGGATATTTGTGCCGTCTTTAGTCTTAGTTAGTTCATAAGTAGTTTGTAAGCTTAGGGAGTGATGACCCCGTAGCTAAGTCCCATGAAAAATAAATAAATAAATAAATAAATAAAAATAAAGCAGTTAAAACAAGCCATCTGACATCAGTAGAAGTATAATGGAAATAGACTGTATGTTTATAACTTCCAAGAGGAATTGTATTATTAGCGATAATGAATTGTAGTTAGTTGGAAACAGGTTTTGGAACTACTATAAAATTCTTACGAATAGATATAATCCGTGATGTAGGTCATCTTCGGGGCCTCCGTCTACGGTATTCAAAATCAAATATTTGTAAATCTATGGGACTTAACTTATTTGGATATTAGTACCTAGGCTTACAAGCTACTTAGAGTACGTTAAACTAAACCACGGACAACATACACACTCATGCCCGAGGGAGGACTCGAACCTACGACGACGAGAAAACGCTCGCTCCGCAGGAAGGCGCCTTAGACCGATCGGCCACTCCACCGCGGCCACGGTATTTCATCTGAGTTTTTCATCTGGCCCAGTTGGTGATTAAATACCTTTTTCATGCCTATTTTCGTGATTATTATTTCATATTATTCAAACATGTCAGGCACACGTTACTAAGCTTCTTACAAATGTGAAAGGAAGACTTAATTATAGTTTGTTGATATTCAGTTGTGATGTAATGTAAGGTTTTACTTGAGAATAAGGTAAAAATACGATCACCTACATCGGTAAAAGCCGGAAAACATTAACGTGGACGTAGTTTGTGGTTTCAGATTTAGTAATGTTATCAGTACGGCCGTGGTCATTATCCAACGGCTGCCGTAGCGTATCCCGTTCAGATTCCTCAGGTAAGTGGCGCCGTTACAAATGTGTCCTTCCAGACCGCTAAGCCGTCTCTAATGATCACGTTGTCGACGGGACGTTAAACTCTAATCTTCCTTTTTGTTTCAGACCGCTAACCGCTCCTGGGCTCGAAACCTAATAACTGTCTTCCCTCCTCTTGTCTCCGCAGCCCGTTAAAGGAAACAGCTTTGTGGTGTCCGGAATCCCTGTAGGCGAATATTATTTCTTTCTTCATCGGCCTTAGTTTTCTCGCACCCACGTCTTGTGATCTCGTATTGGAGTACAGATGCTGTATTAGAAATTGTTTCATCTGCTTCCAGCAGTAGCTACGTTGAGACATGTAACAATTACTGCATGGGTATTTAACATTTAATCTTACCTTCGCCGCAATGAAAAAGATATATTAATGTTCAACTGTGGTTCTTATTTGCAGGAGTTGCTACGATAACGGAATTCTGTTGTGGCAGATTTCCAGTACTGTTACATTATAAACATTGGAAATAATTACGACCGACATGAAGATTTCTATCTTCTGCCAACTTTTAATGATCAGAAATACGATAAGATAGATCATTTCTCGCAATTGTACATGAAGAACACATTCCTTTTATTTCCATGATATCATTTTGTTACATTTCTCTAAATCTTTAGTATCGCAGTTGCAACTGAATTAGCCGTGACCATCGTGTCTGACTGTATGTTAGAAAATATTCAATTTGTCGTAACTTGTTTTTTAACCGATAGTGTGGTAGTTATTGATGGCGCGCACTGATAGTTGCTTTGGGCCGTATGCGACCGCGGGCTGCGGGTTGGGACACCCCTGAATTACTACCTTAATACTTGAGGTCGAGATACAACGTTTTCGTGCTTAACTAAATTATGCATCAACGGAAGCTTTTGCATTAAGACCTAGTAAGATGTGCGGCATGACATTCGGTACGCATTTCAACTTCCCTGCCGGCCGCGGTGGCCGAGGGGACATTAAAAAAAAAAAAAAAAAAAAAAAAAAAAAGGGGACTGAGGCGTTCCCGTCATGGTCTGCACGGCCACTAGGGTCGGGGGTTCGAATCCCCCCTCGGGCATGGATATTTGTGCCGTCCTTAGGATTAGCTAGTTCATCAGTAGTTTGTAAGTTTAGGGACTGATGACCCCGTAGTTAAGTCCCATAAGCTATACAAACATTTGAACATTTTGAACAAAATCCCTTCGAATCTTACTTTCGGTGGTCTCAATTATCTCTTCTACGTAGGCATTGCCGGCCCCTTTATTTTCGTAATTCATCTACATATGTAGGTACCTTTTTTGCTAACTAACAAGTGGTGCTTTCCTTGGGATGCGTATATGCATCTATTGGATACCATTTTGTTATAGTACGAATGCTGGGATGTTTGTTCGCTTAATTCAATATTATTATCATGCATCTGTTTACGGACATAGTTATCAAACATTTTTTGGAGTGCCTGTCATTATCCAGTGTCTTGAAGCTAGATTTGATGAAATTAAACTACGCAAGACACTTAAAAGTAACCTTTCGGGCATCACGAAATCATCAACAAGTACAATCAGGGGAACATTAAGCCAATTAATCTTCTTCGAATGTACCATCTTCCGCAGGTTTTTGTACGTAATGGGAAGAGCCCTGCGAAAGTGGCCAGATACCGCCGCTGTTCAAAGCAGTTTAATAATACCGATGATTGTCGTTAAAATGAAGCCGGAAGAACTGCAGCTCCAAGAAAATGTCACCAGATTCTGCAGAGGCGTCGAAATAAAACTGCTGTAATGATCAACGAAATGTACCAAGTAGATGAATCGACGTAAGTCGCCACTTGTCATTATTAGTTTGTTTCCTTTCTCGTCTATTGATCATTCCTCAGACACACAGAAACTTACCTTGTCCCATCCCTACTGCTATGTATATACACAATGCAACACAGTAAGTATTCTATCGTCCAGTCCAGAGCGTAAAAAATAAGGAAAAAGAAAGGAAGCTTAGAGTTTAATGTCCCGTTGACAGCGTGGTCATTAGAGACAGAGCTCACTCCTGGACTTTTGGGTGAGGATAGGGAAGGAAATTGGCCGTGCCCTTTTAAAGGAACCATCTTGTCATTTGTCTGGGGTGTTTTAGAGAAATCACGGAAAACCAAAATCTGGATGGCCGGAGGTGGATTTGAACCACCGTCCTCCTGAATGCAAGTCCAGTGCGTTACCACTGCCCAACCTCGCTCAGTTTACGAAAAAAAAAGAGAGAAAAAATCTTGTTTTCTTGCTTTCCTCATTCCCAGAGTTGACATTTTTAATGGTCTCATGCTTTTCGTTAGTACCTATCGATGACATTTACAACTGAACACCACAATCAGTGAATACTTTTGGGTACACCACTACTGTCGCTTCCCCTGTTTCACGTTCATAATCTTTGCGTCCGAATCTCTCCAATCATATTTTTAAGGTCTTATCGCGAGATATACGGAACAGAAAGTAATAGAATGATTGACTTGTATGGACGCAAGCTCTCAGAATTTTAACAATAAACGATACCATGATGCACAACGCCCCTCTAGCAGCATGTGCCACGAAAGTTGTAAGAGCTTTTCCGTGACGCTTTAGTTCTTATTAAATGAAGCTGTAACGAACCGTGCTGCTCTTCTTCGGATTTTCTCTATTCCTCTATTAATCCCATCTGGTACGGATCCCGGACGGATGAGCAAAAATGTTCAAATGTTTGTTAAGCTTAAGGGACTTAACTGCGGGGTCATCAGTCCCTAAACTTACAAACTACTTATGAACTACCTTATACTAAAGACGACACAAACATCCATGCCCGAGGGGAATACGAACCTCCCACGCTAGTGCCGTGCAGACTGTGACTGGCGCGCCGCAGACCTCTCGGCCACTGAGGCCGGCCGGATGAGCAATATTCAAGTGTTTATCGAGCTACGGTTTTGTAAGCTCTTTTGTGGGTGGACTACGACTACCGAGGATTCTTCCAATGAAGCTCAGTCTAGCATTTGCCTTACTTGTGATTAGTTTTATTTCGTTATTTCACTTTAAATATCTCGACATCCATCTTCTTCCATATCAATAACAATAGATGTGTGTATGTTCCGTATGGACTCCATGACGACTAAAGCACTTTTGCTGAAATCTTCAGAAAATCTTCAGATTAGCCCAGCAGGTGATCCTGTGAAGTTTTGTAGCGATCGGATGAAGATATTTATTAATATATGAATACAAGTTTACGTCTGGCACTTGGAACGACGTATCCCCCCTAGGGGAGAAAGAGCCAACAGTTTGTATGCTGCCATTCTTCTGTGACTGCAGAGCTGCCGCTTGGAGCGCTAGTCACTTCCGTGACTGTTCATATACGTTAGACCGTGTTATTATACGGAAATATGCTTTAAAAAGCTCAGGATTGAATAAGCATGTTATGAATTGTGTTCAATCACATTATGTGGAACGTAGCAACCAATAAAATACATACAGACATCGATTTGTATAGATATTTCACCCATGCAAAGCCGGGGCGGGTCGCCAGGCCTACTCCAATATAAATAGAAGCGAGTGCTAACAGCAGTGATTTGTCAATATCGAAAGTTATTGTGTCAGATGTGGAATCAGTGTTGCATAAAATTACATTAAGAGACATTGGAAGATGACGTTGTAAGATGCACACGATATAAAACATCTTCAGTGATCTGTAACTACAAATATTTACAATTTAATGTTTTCTTCATGGACCAGAAGCAGTTCGTTGGACATTGTTGGTGTATTTACTTACGAAATTCACCCTGGATTTTCGCCTCATGTCCTGTAATGGTCATTTCACAGCACTACCCTCACCTAGCACTATTGTTTTTGGTTTTGGTTTGCCTTCTACGCAGCACTATGCAGTTTTGGCTTTTTTTTTCAGCTACTGCACTATTAACAACTGATTTGTTTATTTTGTGTGCTTGTATTTGTGTCTTCTGTCTTTTGAAGTGTTGTCTACATTGTAGCTTGTCGTTCTGTAATTACAATTTGTTTGTTTTTTATTTATTTATAATGTTTAATTATTATTATTATTATTATTATTAAAACAATTTTAACTACGTTAATGTGTTTTTATTTTTATGTAAGAGAGATGAAGGGCTAATAATGAAACTGAGAATCTTTGTGTGTTTGAGTGGCTGTGGAAGGGGTTATGGGGGAAAGAGTAGAAGGGGGGGGGCGTGACGACGGCACGGTGGTGGTGAGGGTGAGTAGTAAGCAGAATGAAGTAAAATGAGGTACAAGTCAGCAGTGATGGCCGAGTGTGCAGTGTGACATTTTGTTTTTGGGTGGAGGGGGGGCAGTTGTTTTAAGTTGTTTTCTATTATTTTATATAAGTGGTGTTATGTAAAGTGGTGTGCAGGTCAACAGTGATGGGCAAGAGGAGCAGAGGAAATTTGGGCAAAGGGATTTAGAGTTTTCAGTTTTTTTTGTTTTTGTTTTTTTTTTGGGAGGGGGGAGAAAGTTGGAAATCAAGGGTTTTATGTGATTTATCTAGTATTTTATATAGTACTGTAAGGTATAGTGGGATAAGGTCAACATTGATGGGTAAGAGGTGCAGTGGGAATTTGAGGATGGGGAAGCAGGAAGTTGGAAAAGGATGGTTTTAACTGATTTTTTCTATTGATTTATATAATGTTTGTTTCCACTGTTAAATTGACCATTGAGTAACTGTTTGTTTTCTGTTATTGCTTTCTGTATGTGGAGGTTTTCTTAAAAAGGGAAGGGTTTCTGTCTTTGCCGATCTTTATGATTTTCAAATCTTGGTCTATAACGTTGGGTTTGTGGTGTTCATCTTTAAGGTGGTCTGCAAATGTTGAGTGGTTCGTTCCAAATTTCGAAGCTCTGATGTCTTCCTTATACCTAGTGTCAAATGTCCTGCCTGCCATTCCAATGTATATTTTGCCACAGTCTCTGCAGTTGAGTTGATAGATACCAGTTTGTTGTTATTTGTCTCTTTTTGATTTTAGTTTGGTGGGAATGTATCTTTGAATTGTATTATTTGTTTTGTATGCAATGTTTATGTCTTGTTTTTTGACTATATTACTTAGTCTATGTGTGAGATTCTTATGGTAGATTATTGTATGCCATTTTATTGGTTTTACTGTTGTGGGTGTTTTAGCGCGGTTCGTTTTTTTGATTGTTTACATGTGTTTTATTTTTCTATTCAGTTTGTCCACTAACGTTCTTTACATCCATTTTTATTGCTTGCTGTTTGGTAATAGCTGAAGATGATAAAAACGAAACGCATCTGGTGAGAAAAGGTCACAACTATTAACTGTAGTTGCATAGATGGACTAAAAAAATTAAAAAATCATAATTTTACAGTTAGTTCGATTGTGTCTAAGGGATAGATACGCATTACCTTCCACAAAAAGCGGTAGACGTTACGACAACTCTTCGATAACTGTAAGCTTCATGGAAGATGAGAAAGTACAATAAGACTTGGGTAGTGGGATCCGCCCATAGCTCGTTGCTTATGCATGAATAAACTATTGGCAGCAAGTCAGACACGGATTACTTGAGTATTACGCCAGAAGACACAAGGAGGATTGTCAAGCATATCGCTTGTCCTCACGTAGGAAGCACAGAAGCGAAGGTTTTCCTTGATAAGCTGTGAGGTTACATGAATTGCAGCTCCATTTGTGAGAACTTTTCTAGGAACCAACCAGGCAGTTATCACGAAATGAACTGCTTTATGGTCAAACGGTGAGTTGAAGGTTAACACATCCGTATAACTAACCCAGTGAAGAAAAATTAATCTACGGACTCCCCATTCCAGAATAAACTATCGACCTGTAGGAAGGTGAACTTTGGAAATAATCCACCCCCAGACATCCTCTATAAGATGGCACGCAATGTAGATCATAATATTGCACTGGATCGGCCTGTTTTAGACACAGATGCACAAAATATTTTTGTAAAGAAGCAAAATTTTCAGAACTATATAATTAGGCAGCGCAGGAAAAGGTTAACGAATAAAAGTAATCTGATATGAAGTTTTCTCATCGCAAAAATTAGACGCGCTACTCTTGCGAGTGACCAACCGTTCCCTACTATAATAACGACTTTCATTTTATAGGATAGAACGACGACGAAAGGTAGGAAAGTATTTCCCAGTAATCTATGGATCGGAGAGTGGAAAATTAGATCCCTTAATCAGTTAGGGAGATCAGAAAATTTGAAAACGGAAACGGATGTGTTGACGTTAGATACAGTGTGAATTAGTGAAGTTCGGAGGAAAGTTGAAAACATCTGATCAGATGAGTACAGGTTTATAGATAAAAAATCATTTGAGGATTATACAGGAGAAAGTCTGAGAATGAATAATAAAATAAGAATGCGTGTAAGCTATTATGAACAACTTAACGACCTTATTAACATAGCCAAGATAGACACGAAGGCAAGGACCACCACAGCAGTACAAGTTCCTACGTCGATGATCAGGAGATTGAAGAAATGTATGAGGTGGTAAAAGAAACTATTCAAACTTGAATGTGAGGGGGGACTAAATTCAGTAATATGGGAAGGAAGAGAAGGGAAATTAGTAGGGGAATGTGGAGCAGGGAAAAGAAATGAAAGAGGAAGCCGCCTAGTAGAATATTACACAGAATATAATTATATCATTATGAACACTTGGTTTCACAATCATGAATGAAGACTGTATACTTGGATGAGATCAGGAGACACCGGAAGGTTTCGGATTTGTTTTATAATGGTAAACCATAGATTTCGGAACCACATTTTAATCTTTCAGACATACTGGGGGCAGATCTATACTCTGACCATATCTTTTTGGTCATGAACTGCAGATTAAAACTGAATAAATGATTCATATTGTTAATGGAGAGGAAAATATGATTGTAATAGGGACTGGGATAAGTTAGCAGGAACAGGAAGAAAAAAATTAATAGGTGAAAATACACTGGGACAAAGGAATGAAAAAGGAATCCGCATGGAGTATAATTTAATCGTCACAAACTCTTGATTTAAAAACCATGTAAGCACGTTGTGTACATGGAAGAGACTATGAGAAACTAGAAGACTTCAAATTAATTATATAATCGTAAGATAAAGATTTGAAAACAAGATTTGAAACTGTAAGGTTTTAAAGGGTCAGATACAGACTCTGACCTAAATTTATATTACAAACTGCAAACAGTAATTTCAGAAGGGTAGGAAAATAAGGAGATTGGAACCCATTACACTGAAGAAACCTGAAGTTGTTGAGAATTCTTAAAATGGAGGAAAGTAACGCAGTAGAACACGAATCAGTATCAAAATGTTCAAATGTTTGTATAGCTTATGGGACTTTTAACTACGGGATCATCAGTCCCTAAACTTACAAACTACTTACGAACTAGCTAATCCTAAGGACGGCACAAATATCCATGCCCGAGGGGGGATTCGAACCCCCGACCGTAGTGGCCGTGCAGACCGAGACTGGAGCGCCTCAGTCCCCTCGGCCACCGCGGCCGTCACGAATCAGTATCTTTGAGAGATGAAACAGTCAAGGCAGCAGAGAATTAAACAGATAAAAGAACAGGACCTAATAGAAATATTTTGATATCACATAAGAGATTGAATGTAATCGATGAAAGGAAAAAATATAAAAATATTGCAACAGAGGCTGGTGAAAGGAAATACAGCCACATAAAAAATGAGAGTTATAGGAGGTGCAAAATAGCTGAGCAGACAAATGGTAGTCTATAGAATCATATACATCTAAAGGAAACATAGATACTACCTACAGGAAAATGAAGGACACATTTAAAAAGAAGGAAAGGCAGCTATATGAATATCAATAACTCAGATTGTAAACACGTATTAAGCAAAGAAGTGAATGTTGTCAGATGGAAGGAATTTATAAAGGGGCAATAGAATGGAAATGAAATTGAAGGCAGTACTGTAGAAAGGGAAGAGAAAATAGATGCAACTGAGATAGAAGGTAAGATTCTGTGAGAAGAATTTGATAGAACACTGAAAGTGTTAGGTCGAAACGAGTTTCCTGGAGTAGATGACATTCCGTCAGAGCTACTGAATTCTTTTGGAGAGCCAGCCATAAAAGAACTATAGTGCACAAAATATGAGACACAAAAAATATGCACAGACTTCGAGAATAATGTACTCTAAAACATTATAATGATTCATCAGCTTATGGTGGAACAGCTGACCGCTCGAAGAAGGGCATACAATAGTCTTTACATCGGTTTAAATTTACTGTAACATCAAATTGTCTTTCTTGTTGCAACTGCAATGGTTGCCGGCCAGCCCTGTGTGGAGGAAATGATGTCGAGTGAGTAGTCTCAGGGAGAGCCGGTGTCGGTAGACTGTGTGCTGGTGCTAGCTGCTCTCACGCAACAAGAAGCTTGCGAAGAATGGACAACGGGTCAGCCTGGCCACAGCTAGAGTGATTCAATGGCAGCACTCACCCAGGGAGTTACTCTATAGCCCCTTTTACACGATCGACTTTCTTGTCTCATCTGCGTACCGCACTCGAGACGTGTGGGTCTACTGTAGTGCCCCTGGCGTGTTATTCCCGTACCGAGTCTGTCTGTCACAAGTGGCTGTTTTCGTTTAGACGTTACCATCGACATTGTAGAGCCGTCTGGAGTGCAGTTTGAAACCTGAACAATGAAGTGAGGTCATGAGGGTACGTTTTTTCGGAGGAGCAAGCAATCATAACAGAGCTTATTAATGACCAAAACAAAATACATAGTTTATATCCTTGTCAAATATCATGTGGTAAAGTCTCTACACTACTCAGAACAGAAAAATAGGAAAGTTCTCGTGAAAACATTTTAAAAAATATACTTTAATTTGCTGTAAATATGTATCCCTGTAAAAATTCAAACAATATCGAAAAAGCAGTAAAAAATCGCCTCTTCTTTAATTTTGACAGGTGTCAGACAACATCGAAAAATATTTTTCTCATCAAATAATTCTGATTATTTCACTGTTGAAATAATTTTTGTTAATACACGTTTATGTATATACATTCGTACTTACGCATAATGTGAAGAGAAACCAAAACGATCAACTAAGAATATAGTATTTCCATAACTGAAATGAGCGCGACCGGAATAGGTTAACTTACGCCGGTAAGAAACGCCACTGCGGTTACTTGTTTCTGCGCATGCGCAATGTGCAGCAGACTCGAAAATTTGTAACTCCACGCTCGGCACAATCTGTACATCATTGTCGTCATAGACGCACTCGCTGTGGAGTGGCTGCTGATTTACACGCAGGCACGAAAGGCGCACGCAGCTCGAGTAGTCTCTAGATTTTGCTGACACTAAACATTTTTCATCACTTTCTACACAAAAATGTCGTAAGAAGAATGAAACTTCCACTCTGCAGCGGAGTGTGCGCTGATATGAAACTTCCTGGCAGATTAAAATTGTGTGCAGGAACCGGGACTCGAACCTGGGGCCTTTGCCTTTCGCGGGCAAGAGCTCTACCACTTTTTTTTTCTTCAGGTAGATATATTCATTGCGGTCGTAGGTTCAGTTCGTTCTTGGTTGTTCGTTGAATATTTGGCTCAGCTTTCTTTTTATTACACAGGGCGCTGAGCCCCCTGACCGGACGTGCTGCGCACGGCGCCCGGCGAATGAATGAGCTATCCCGACACGACTCACGGACCGTCTTCACAACTTTACTTCTGCCAGTACCTCGCCTCCTACTCGGAGGCATACAATTTTTATCAGCCAGGAAGTTTTATATGAGCGTACACTACGCTGCAGATTGAAAGTTTCATTCTGGAAACATCCCTTAGGCTGTGCCTAACTCATGTCTCCACCAAATCCTTTCTTCCAGGAGTGCTATTCTTGCAAGGCCCCAGGCCCTATCGAAGCGTAGCTGCACAGTGTAACAAGGATATCTTCCTTGGCCACATGCGCTGCCCTACTCCACCTGTGATGTATAAACTTCACTCGATTACAAGCACTACACCATCTCATCCTGAGTCATACAATAATAAAACTCTTGCTATCTCCGTTCTCTTCTTGTCTTTTTTCTGCACATGAGTGTACTAACACGAATTAGTTACAGAAGAATGAAAAGACTGATAGGAGCTGACCTCGGGGAAGATCAGTTTGAATTTAGGAGACAGGTAAGAACACCCGAAGCAATACTGACAATGGCTTGTTTTAGAAAATAGCTTAATAAAAAGCAAACCTACGGTTATAGGTTTTGTAGTTTTAGAGGAGGCTTTTGATAAAGTTGACTAGAGCAGACGCTTTCAAATTCTAAGGTAGCAGGGGTAAAACATGTCAACGGCCCTGCCTCAGTGGATTCGCCGGTTCCCTTTAGATCACCAAAGTTAGCACTGTCGGGCTTGGCTAGCCCTTGGATGGGTAACCATCCGGGTCTGCCAAGAGCTCTTGGCATGCGGGGTGCACTCAGCCCTTAGGAGGCCAATTGAGAAGCTATTTGATTGAGGAGTAGCGGCTCCGGTCTGGAAAACCGACACAACGGCCGGAGGTGCGGGGCGCTGACCATCTCTCCCTCGATACCGAATCCGGTGACACCTTAAGGCAAAGGATGACACGGCGGCAGGTTGCTACCTAATGGGCCCTAGAGTCCTGTGTGGGACGGAAAGGGGTAAAATATAGGGAACGAGAAGTTATATATAAACTGTACAGAAACCAGACGGCAGTTATGAACAGGAAGAAGTGATTGGGAGAGGAGCAGGGCAGAACTGTAGCCTTTCTCTTACGTTATTCAATCAAACTCTGAAGGAAAGTAAGGAGTAATTTGGAAACGAAATTAGGGTTCCGAGAGAAAAAATAAAAGCTTCTGCATCTCAACAGAAGGTAAAATGTCTTGAATTGAGGGTATTAGACGTACATTAATAACAGCAAAACAATGATAGTGGAATGTGTTCGAATGTTGAGGCCATTTGATTAGGAAACGAGACAATAAAGTAGCAGATGACCTTTGTTATGTGGGCAGTAAAACCACTTACGTGGGTCGAAGTAGAGAGATATAAAATATAGAATTGCAACTGGAAGAGAAGCATGTCTGAAGAATGGAAATTTGTTGATATAGGGGAGACTGAGGTAATGGTAGTCACTTAATGGACAATGCTTGTAAACTTTACGATTTGTGTTTGTTTTAAACGCTAGAGTGTCAAATAGTATACTCATGATCTTGCGTCAGTATAACTAAACCGAGTTTTCTTAATGAGAAAAACTTAAAAAATCAGCTTTGACCGATATTAAAACCAAGCTTGGGGTAAAGACAGTCAGTTGTGTCTTTGATTATTTACTGACCATAAAAAAGAAATCTGAGAATCATTTAATTAGGTTACCGGGTTTAACTGATAACTAATGTTTATATTTGGCTACTTAGTACAATTTTCTATTAAATTATAAAAGCCGGCCGCGGTGGAAGAGGGGACTGCGGCGCGTCAGTCACGGTCTGCACGGCCCCCCTCGGGCATGGATGTTTGTGCCGTCCTTAGTATTAGCTAGTTCGTAAGTAGTTTGTAAGTTCAGGGACTAATGACCCCGTAGTTAAGTCCCATAAGCTGTACAAACATTTGAACATTTGAAATTATAAAAAGTAGTCCAGAAAACTATAATTTAAAGAGCAAAGTCAAAAGGAAAAGGTTATCAGGGTAAAATTCAAAAAAATATAAAATAAAAGTGGTTTTTTACACCATATTTTTTTTAGTTCCTGGAGCAAATTCATACAAATAGCCATCTGGTGTATCCCAACCATAGTTGTCTGAATGTACCCATAAGCACAAGACGTGCCGCAATATCACAGCTCACCATCTTTCCCTTTCTCCTTACAATATAAACAAGTGTCTTTTCCCACTTCTGTTAGGCTAATGATATCTTCTGATCCACCGTCACAAATGAGATCTTCATACGTAGAGGTATCTGTATTGGATTAAAAAAGCTTCCTTTTCGTTTTAGAACTTTTTCAGCTACAGCAGTCTTTTTTTTTTTTTTTTTTTTTTTTTTTCTGCCATCGCCGGCCGCGGTGGCCGAGGAGACTGAGGCGCTTCAGTCACGGTCTGCACGGCCACTACGGTCGGGAGTTCGAATCCCCCTTCGGGCATGGATATTTGTGCCGTCCTTAGTGTTAGTTAGTTCATAAGTAGTTTGTAAGTTTAGGGACTGATGACCCCGTAGTTAAGTCCCATAGACTTTACAAACATTTGAACATTTGAACATTTTTCTGCCATCTATTCTTTTCCTTCATTTTTATCATTTAATCTCGTTTCATATTCAGTCTCGGTTTTCCTTAAATTTGTTGGTGTGATACCATGGAAAAAAATATATTTTTTCTTCCTAAGCGTGGATCACAATCATTTCCACTCTAATCGGATTTGCAGTATGCTAAAAGATACTTTGTGTTTTTCGGGAACTTTCTTATCGATAAGCCAGCAATAACAGGTTGTTTTGCTGCTTTCAAATCCTCTACAGTCGACTGAGTTTTGTCTGTCTTCCTTATAACCGTTTGAAAAAAAAAATAGTCCGTTAAGAAAGAGATTGCCATTATCCCATCATAGTGACTATGATTACCCCAATAGCGTAGCCTCAGTCAACAAATTACCAAAACAATACTCCAGGCAAACTCCTTAAGAAACATCTACGTGATACCAAAGTAGCGTTTTCCTTGAAAATGTGTAGTCACTAACATGCCAATAGATGTAGTGAATCAGGCGATAAACTGCGACTTGCACCACGACTATTCTTACAGAGAACAGTAGAAAAATCAGTGTTTGTAACTCAGATCCCTAGCAATAACGAACAAAATGGCGAACTTTGGTGTAGTACCTCCGCGATTAGGTATACGAGTCAGCATCTGTTAGTTGAATTTACAAAAAATTACCCCTCTAACTTTCATTACCGTAGTCTCCACTGTCTCCAGAAAGTCTTTGCTGAAGGCATTTCTTGTTGTGTATCCTTGAACGGTTAGTGAAACGTGTATGGGATGCATTTCAGACAATACGAAGACAGTTGTCTTTGAAATGTAGTTCTACACAAGAAAGATGAGGAGGTACTGAACAGAAAAGGAGAGATAAATGTATGGCATATTTTGATTAAATAAAAGTATACGTTTGCTTGAAGGAAATCAAGCAATCGTCAGCTTAGCATCGGAGGGAAGTGGGAAGGGGTTAAAATAGCAGAGAAAGTCCATGAGAGGAGTATAGTGAGTACGGTGAAATGGATGGATGTTGAAGTTTAATCAGAGACGAAGAGGCTTGTACGGGATGCAGTAGGGTGGGGAGGAGCACCAGAAAAGCTTCGGGCTAAAGACCACAAGAAATGAATTGTGCCTTTGCGAAACTAGACAGTAAATACCTGCATGAATGAGATCTCAGTGATGTCTCAAATCGCTACGACAAGTCACCAAGAACGCATTTTAAAGTACAAATGGAAAATATCTCGATAACTGCTGAGGCTGGTAGCAAATTGTATACCTCTCGTGCATGATGCATAGTGAAAGGGCTACTCTATAAGGTCCCACAAAAGTAATTACATGAAGTACAAAAATACGATAGTCAACCAACTACTTATGTAATTCTAGGCGAGAACGTCGTATGGTTCATTGCTTTACCGCAGATGCAGTAATATCGTTAGACATCGTTTGGGAATTCGAACGCCGGGCATGAGAGGACATTGACGATGGGGGCGCTACTTCCGTTTTGTGCGACTTGTGAGAATTTGAGGCGGCCGGAAGACGTGCTCGGGTAGCCAGTTGATTAAGACGACCTCTGGCTCTGACTCGGCACAGATTTTCACTTGTCACCATTGAATTATTTCAATGCCCTAGTGCAGCTCTTTCCTCCTCCTTCTCCTCATTAAAAATACAACGAACATGCAAGACACGGCCAGGGTACCAAATAAACCAGTCTGGAAGCAATCGCTAAACGCCGCATTAACAAAAAAAAAAAAGCATAGAAACATCCGACGCAATAACGATGCGATCGCGTGAGGAAATGATCTTGAGGATCAGGGACATTCGTGCCGCGTGTACAGAGATTGTAGTTCCGAAACTGCAAATTACATTCGAAAGTGTGCTCGCCCAAACAACGGTACAAGCTGGTAACTGGTATGTACCTCTCATCGTCACAACAAGTCTCCAGTAATAGTAACAAATATCTCAATAACTGTAGAACTAGTGAGTAAGATGCTAGAATTATCTGCGGATAGTCCGAATCAAAAATTTATAGCGAGACAATCATATAAATGCAGGAAAAAGATCGGAGGTTGTCGATTTGTGCGTGCCACATTTAATGTTCTTACTTAATTACCATACATGTGATCTATGAAATGTGAAATTACATTATTTCAGAATAAGTGAGAGAAGTAATTAAAGTAAGATATTACCTGTTTCCTGGCTGCAGCAAGAAGTTCAAAAACTTCTGGATGATGATATCAACGCACCAAAACAAAGCGCATTGAAGGTGTCAGTATTTATATTGCCAAATATCTCTATGTTGGTACCAGCTGAATACATCATAGACTCTGTTTATAGAGTACCACATTTATAACGATTTTAGAGTTTTCATATAACCCCTCTGTTGAGCAGAGGTGAAATACTCGATAGAGAGACAATGCATATTATGTCTTTATCCTATATCTAGCAGAAGAATGACATAAAATTATAATACACGACAAGGCGAGGAAAAGTCGTTCAGTACCCCGTACGAACAGACACTATGTGTACGAAAGAATCCCATGGACTGGAAACATACTAATCACATTTCAGAAAATTGTAAACGCTATTATCATTGGATTCTATGGAAAAAAAGTTGATTATCTCTTGAAATGACTAGATCCTATGCCATATGCAAAACTTCACAGTACGAACGGCATTGCTTATTCATCGGCACAACTGATGGCCGGTGCTAGTATGATTTAAAGCCACTAATAAACAAATATCAATTGTTGAGGAGTGTACTGACTTATTTATCTCACATACTACCGAGTGATCAAAAAGTCAGTATAAATTTGAAAACTTAATAAATCATGGAATAATGTAGATAGAGAGGTAAAAATTGAGATTGGAATGACATGGGGTTTTATTAGAACCAAAACAAAAGTTCAAAAAATGTCAGACAGATGGTGTTTCATCTGATCAGGAAAGCAATAATTAGCATAACAAATTAAGACAAAGCAAAGATGATGTTATTTACAGGAAATGTTCAATATGTTCACCATCATTCCTCAATAATACCTGTAGCCAGGAATAATGTTGTGAACAGAACTGTAAAGCATGTCCGGAGTTATGGTGAAGCATTGGCGTAGGATGTTGTTTTTCAGCATGCCTAGAGATGTCGGTCAATCACGAGACACTTGCGATTTCAGGTAACCCCAAAGCCAATAATCGCACGGACTGAGGTCTAGGGACCTGGGAGACCAAGCATGACGAAAGTGGCGGCTGAGCACACGATCATCACCAAACGACGCGCGCAAGAGATCTCTCACGCGTCTAGCAATACGTTTTTTTTTTGTTCTAATAAAACCCCATGTCATTCCAAGCATGTGTGTCAATTTTTGCCTCTCTATCTACATTATTCCGTGTTTTATTAAGTTTTCAAATTTATACTGACTTTTTGATCACCCGGTAGATTCATCTGGACTTCAACTAGAGCCGACCTAGGTACGAGCTGCATT
Source organism: Locusta migratoria (assembly GCA_026315105.1). Classification (NCBI taxonomy): domain Eukaryota; kingdom Metazoa; phylum Arthropoda; class Insecta; order Orthoptera; family Acrididae; genus Locusta; species Locusta migratoria. The sequence continues at coordinate 220,112,676 of CM048755.1, forward strand.
ACACAATCTTAATCTGGAGATCACAAACTAATATATTCATCTCTTAAGATTAAAAAGGCATTACCACTAATTCAGCCGTGTTATTATTCGAATCACAATAACACTGCATACGTTGAAAAACTCATAACACGCCACATGAAAAGTTTGAAATGCGAGAAGAGGCATTTAGAGAATTTAAAAAAAAAAAAAAATAAGTTTGCGGTACTACCACTTTGAACTGATCAAGATTTCAAGCAACCATTCATACTTGTGATAGATAAGCATAAAGAAGTACAAGGAGTTAGGCTTAATTAACAACAGTATGATGGAGATGCCAGTGTCTCCTATGTATCTTAAATGCTGACCATTGTTAGAAGGAATACAATGCCGACTGCACGATCAGTTTAATGTTTTACCATTTTACCTACAAGTAGGGGTAGACGGATGACACCATCACTATTTCCCCCACCTCTTGCCTAACCCACATCTCCCTTTCCCTTCCTCACTCCCCTCCCCAGTCTCCTTTCCTCTTTCCTCTGCTTCTGTTAGAGCCAGGTTTTCTACTGGCCATTAAAACTACATAGCCAGTTGCAGCCCAGTATTTTCCCAGCCACTAAAATGAGGAGGCGAATTTCCATCTTGCGAATTGTCATCTTGTTCATGTTCAAACGAATCAAACGATCTGATTTTTTCATCATATTCAAAAGCACTACACTGCTTAAAATGTTCAAATGTTTGTAAATCTATCGGACCAAACTGCGTGGTCATCAGTCCGTAGCTTACAAACTACTTAAACCTAGGTAAACTAACCTAAGGACAACACAAACACACCCATGCCGCAGGAAAGACTCGAACGTCCACGGCGAGCAACCGCGCGCTCCGCAGCGAGACGCTTTAGACCGCTCGGCTACTCCACCGCGGCTATACTGCTTATTAAAAATACTTAAATATATTGATAGTACCAGCGGATCTCGGTTATAATGATCTGACTTACAAGTTATCAATGAAATTAGTTGGACATATATACTACACTTGGTGTAAGGTAAAAAGAAGCCCCCGCCCCCTCCAAAAATATTCATATCCAAATTTCCTCTACTATTTATCAAAATACGGATATCTTACAGCTGTACCACTCTTAGGCCAGTTTTCACTGCAGTATAATGAGGGTCGAGAATGATTTATGAGCCATCCGCATTCCCGCACCTCTTCCACCAGCCTGACAGCCAGTTAAGTAACACGGACTGCTCTATTGGCACTGTAGTATTGTATGGATGCTATTCCTTTCCCTATCATTACAATTTACTACCCAAGTTAGAATATCCTTTCCCCTATTACTATAATTTATGACTCTTTTTACTGATACTGATTGGTCAATTAGTATAATTTAAGATATAAGGCGGCATCGAGGATGGCATAACAGCAATGTCATTGTGAAACAAGACTACCTCCGTGAATTGTGGTATGAAACCACCTCTTTCACGTTGTAGTGGTCATATCCCATTGCGAAATGTTTGCTAGAACAAGAAACTATACCTAGGAAATATGCACCATGTGTATAATCGTATGTATACCTCCAACAGGCCAATGACAATTTCTGTGAAGATGCCAGACCCTTTGCAGGAATGCAATCAAAGTTGCGAGCAAGAGGAAATATAGGCAGGGAGTACTAAAATCGTATTGTGCAATAAGTTGAGAATTCGGGAAAGACGGGAAGCGTGTTTGGATAGTTTAACTGATTAAGGCGACCGACGGCTAGAATTAGGAATTCGGGTTCGAATCCCGGTCCAGCACAACTTTTCAACTGCGTCATAAAATTTATATCCTGTAACAATCGGGATGTTTGAAGATTTGCGAATTCTTAAATTTACGGCTTTTGTTGTTAAGCAATGGTGTCTTCTCTTTCGGATATATCCGAAACAACAGACAACATATGTATAATCTTATTATGCCTTTCTTTAAAACAAACAATACGTGACATGCATTGTTCACGATTCGCTCGAAGCCATGCTGTAGGTGTGTATTCAATAACATTAAATGTTTGTATAGCTTATAGGACTTAACTACTGGGTCATCAGTCCCTTAACTTACAAACTAGCTAATACTATGGACGGCTCAAATATCCATGCCTTAGGGGGGATTCGAACCCCCGACCGTAGTGGCCGTGCAGACCGTGACTGGAGCGCCTGTCCCTTTTTTTTTCGTTCATCAGTTAGATCTGTGGTTTGCGGTCAATTCGTTCGTGGTTGTTCGTTGAATTGTTGGCTCAGCTTTTTTTATTACAGAGGGCGTTTAGCCCCCTGACCGGGCGCGCTGAGCCACGGCGCCCGGTCCTCTCGGCCACCGCGGCCGGCTATTCATTAAAACGCCAATGCCAGCTGTAGTATTCCACATTGCACAGTTCGGCACACAAAGGCTGAGCCTAGGTCATCTCTCATCTAATCACGCCCCTTCCCGCCAATACCAGGGCAGCATTTTGTTTCTCCCAACACCAAAAACACAGTGAGGCTTTGTAACTAGTTTTCACAAATAATGTTACGTAGACATCGGTGGGGTGAGAAATACTAAATCGTTTATTTAGTAATTACCACCCTACCGATGTCACCGCGGCTGTATGCTGTACTTAAAAAGTAGGTTCTGATTTTGAACACTATCTGTGTAATTCTCTAAAAACTCATCTTTACTTGACACATCTAATGTGCAATCATATTGAAGAATAAGAATCTACAGAGCATTATACTAGTAAGCAACAATAAGTAGTGGAGTAATTCCACCGGCTTATTTATAGTAACATAGCACGCTCCAGCCAAGTTGACCAATATTATTTAAAACATAGCACGATCGCCAGAATGAGTAAATCTCCCCTCGTCAACAGTGATCTCTATAGTAGTATCCCTTGTTTAATTTTGTAATAATCATACATTTATAGTGAAAACACACGCTGTATTTAAAAATAAAATCATAACTGAAGGAAGAAAAACAAAACGCCGCGGTGGAGTGGCTGAGCGTTCTAAGGCGCCTCGTTGTGGAGCGCGCGGTTGCTTGCCGTCAGAGGTTCGAGTCCTCCCTGGTGCATGAGTGTGTGTATTGTCCTTAGGTTAGTTTAAGTAGTTTGTAAGGCTAGGGACTAATGACCATAGCAGTTCGGTCCAATACGTTTACAAACATTTGAATATTTTTCAAGAAAAGAGTTATTTTATAAACAAACTCTTTACCACAGATTTATAGACCTATAGGTTTCATATATTATTAAAAAACATACCAATAGAAACTTGTCATGGAAATAGTACTGTGATCTGCAATATTGAAATACGTCTTACATCTGTTTTGTAAGCTACTTTTAACATGGATGGATTACACTTCCTTAAGATTTCTCTGATCTGGGCATATACTTTCTCACACATTTAGTTTATATGTAGTCATTCCACCAAGAGAGTAAATAACGAGGACAAAAAGCCCCCCCAAGCCAGGTCCTTTTCAGTGCAGTTTGTGTTCCAATAATTGTAAATGTTCAAAAAGTTTGACAATTCAGCTCATCTTCTGATGTCAACGAACATCTCTTTATTGAACAAAATTGAACTCTGCAGTAAAAGCATAAAATTATCTATGTTGCTGCATCTCACTTTGGGTCACTCCGGAGAATTTTAAAACTAGTGACCCCAGCAATGTTTCGCAATTGAATATACATCCTAAACTCTTTCTCCCAAACCTGTCCTCTGCCTGTCCACCTTCCCATTTCGCAGTCCTTCTACTGCCCCTCTCTCAGAGTGTTTCATCTCCTTCACCTTGATCCATGCCAAGCAAAGGTGGCGCGTTGGGAACACAATGACACGTATTCTCGAAAATTGTCGTGCAAACTCGTCTCCAGCCATCCTGATTTAAGTTTTTTACTATTTTCCTATATCACTGCAGGCAAATACCGCGATGGTTCTTTTCAAAGGGCACGCCTGATTTTCTTCCCCATGCCTGACAAAAACTATTCGAGCATGTGCTCCGTCTCTAATGACCACGATGTCGACGGGGTATTGAACCCTAAATCTTCCGTCCTTCCTTTTCCATATTCTACCTCGTCCTTCTCGCTGTCTGTGTCCATTTTCTAACCTTCTCCCCTACACCCGGCCTTTTTTTCAGTCACTCTACTCTCTGACATGCTACATTGTTTATTTATCGCTATTTCAAACGATACCTTAATTCCGAATTGAGGTCACTTGAAAATGAATGGCTATGGATAATGAAAAAGACTTCTCCAGCAGCTGGATCTGCGAGGATAGCTTCAATGACAGTATTTTGTACAGTTTTAATCTGTGAATGGTTGCGTTACAAAGTTTCGAATGATTCAGGTTCCGCACTCTAATCGTAAGCCGATAAGCATAAATACATCACTTCTGTGGTTTTCTGGAAACTGACAGCAAAAAAAAAGAAAACAAAATAGCCTATTGTAATGTACACAATTTTTGTTTGTAATTCTGCATAAGGAGACAAACTTTTCTCTGGGGATTTACTTGCATTTGGCGTTTGAATAGTGCTGGAGAGGGAGGTAGCGTTGTGCGCAGTCGCAACCGGTGGCAGGATCGATAGCAACATCACGTCCCTCCAGCAGAACGCGCGTAAGTGAGGTATGGTGATGTGTCTTCAGTTTCATGATTGTAAACAGCAGTAGTGTGCAGCCTTCGTTTTTACATTTATAAAGCAACCGTCACGCGGAGAAAGGGTGAGGAATACAGGAATACAGCTGTAGGGTAATATCCTGAAGTCGCTTGCAGTCTGCAGACAAATTGTTGTCGCCAGTGAAAGCACATGAGATATGTGTATCAACTAGGTCGCCACGCAAATGTACGGGTATCAAATGTTCAAAATGTTCAAATGTTTGTAAATCTATCGGACCAAACTGCGTGGTCATCAGTCCGTAGCTTACAAACTACTTAAACCTAGGTAAACTAACCTAAGGACAAACACACACACACCCATGCCCCAAAGAGGACTCGAACTTTCACGGCGAGCAACCGCGCGCTCCGCAGCGAGACACTTTAGACCGCTCGGCTACTCCACCGCGGCGTACGGGTATCAACCCACTGTAGGTATGTCCATCTGTAGAAGCAAGTTTTGGCATACTTCTGTGCGTGTCACTTTCAGTACTTCATAACTGCTGTGCGACATATGTTACGAGAAAATTAGATCCCTAAATATCATATATACCTGCGTGAAGGAGACCAGCTTACTGTAGGCATTTTGAAATGTACGTCGCTGCCGATTTGGTTATATTCATGAGGCTTTTGGCCAGCAAACCATATTCGTAGCTTCATTCAAGCACTGAGAGTGTCTCATCACCAGACAGGGCTACTAGAAGAGGGTAATGAGCATACGTTCTACAGTAAGAGGTATGACTCCTCAGCATAATCCCATAGAGTCTGCATTTGAGTCCTATTAGCGGTTCCAGAGAAATCGCACAGGAAATAAAAGAGTGTGAGCATCCCTATCAGACCATTATGTCGTAAGTTCATTCACTAGTTTACGAGACGAAGCTTAGTTTAAAAGGTACATTACGTTATCTTTCAAAGTCATGTCGGAAGCACATTCCGACCAGAACTTTAATAAGAAACTTATGGTGCACTCTGTCAAAATTACTTTTAGAAATCACTGGCGATCAAAGCTGCTTGCAGGCAATACAATTTGGCAATAGCTACCGAATATCTACATTCACTGGTGACTATTTGCATATTAGTCTCTCATCCCTGTGCTGGTTACTCTTGATTTGCACTGCCAGAAGTCGGGCAAAAATATTTTAATCCGAGTTCAGCAATGTAATCTGATGGAAGTCTACGACCTCTCTTGAAGTCATGTGTATTGCGATGAATATTCCTTCGACGAAAATCGGTGGTCCACGAATCTCGGGGGACATCAGGTTTCAGTACATATTGATCCAAAGTGACGTTATCGGGGTGCGGAATTTAGACAGAATTCCAGTGGCAGTCCTTCTGGCCCAAGCGATTGATTAAGAACACCCACATCTATCACGTCGTCGATGAAATATCATGAAATCTTATCTAGAATCTACCCTACTGTTGTGTTCTTGAGTGTGTGTGAGACTTCGTGCAAAATGTCATGATCATCCCTTCCTCTACGTTTTCCTCCTAGTAAAATTGTCAATAACGATCTGCAAAGGCTTTCACGATGACTGTCTGGGTGGTTACAGTTCGGCCATGTGGTAAAAAGAGGTTCTTGATTTGAATCTTCATATTATAGCAGTGTATATCTTTATTAATGAATTCAGCCGTGGTCACATATTTTCTCCTGGTGATATTTCGGTTGCAAATCGTAGGAAGTTTGAAACATTTTATAACCTCAGTTCACCAATGTAATCAGATTCGCTCCGATGATTGCTGAACGATTTGCAGCCGAAATATCAGCATTATAAAATATGTGGCTACTGCTGAATACTAGTAATTTCATTAATCAGGTTCTTGATTATCTGCAATTCGCGCCGACAGTTTTAAAGCACGATATAATACATAGTGGGGTTTTCTGCTAGCTCGGTCTTAACGTCGTCAACACACAACGACTCAATCTTCTCTTAGTTAGCCACAATATTTTGGCTTTGATGATGCGGTATTCCATTTCTCACTCTGGTAACCGCGACTGGGAATGTTCAAATGTTTGTAAAGTTTTAAGACTTAACTGCAGTGGTCATCGGTCCCTATACTTACAAACTACCCAAACTAACTTATCCTAAGAACAACACATACACCCATGCCCGGGGTGACGAGTCGAACCTCCGACGGCGAACGGCCGCGAGCACCACAGCAAGGCACCTTAGTGCGCACGGCTATTCTGTCGCGGCGGCGGTTGGGCTCCGAGCTCTCCAATTGTTTACTGGAAGTCGAAGGTGTGACGATTCCATGATACAGTGTCGTTTCCAAATTGGGTCACCATCCGCAGCAACGTCCGATTTGCACAGCCCATCCACCATATCAGCGTCGATGACTATCATAGAAGAAACCGTCTGCCCATGTGGTGGAAGTGATTTCTTGGCATCCGGATTTTGGGTGTATTCAACTTGCAGATGCCACAGTTTCAGCATATTTGCTGTTACTGCAGGTTAACGGTGCGCTCTCGTCAGTGAAAGCAAGCAACCAATGTTCGGCTTCCAGCACTCCTGGAGAAAGACATTGTGAGAAATGCGGTTAACACGACTGCCGACCGACCTAATGTGTCCTGGGTGGTCACATTGTTCCTTACATAATTATCGATGATAGGCAGATCCCGTACCACGAGTTTAGGACAAGTCAGGAATATGGGATTTGATACTTGGGGTGGAGTACACACCTTTGAAAGCACCGCCGAAGATATATTGATCATAATGGCTGAGAAAGACCGGGGGCGGGGGGGGTTGTTCCAAGGGTGTAGTATCACGATCTCTTGGCGTTAGTTGGTTCTCGGTGAAGCATAAACGTTAACTATACGCGTAAACGAAGGCTTCCGCGGCCGCTGTCACTGTCAGTAAAATTATTCTGGGCGTTGGACCGCATCGTCATATCATATATTAACAGCGCGGTCCAACGCCCAGAATAAATTTATTGACAGTTAATTATAAGTGTTCTCGCCACCGTGATTTTTAAAACATAGTACTCTGTTCCCATTACTGACACATACTGCTAAGTGTGAGCATACCACAGAGCTATAAGAAGCTACATTCTTTACTTTGAATTAAAATTAATCGTGACGAGTTAGTCTATTGTGGTGGTCTATTGTAATGGCAATTATCAATTAGGCACATATTGTTTCAGACTGAGCAAGGTCCATAAAAATGTTTTCAATATGGATCCTACTGTCTTTCTCTATACAAGTTGGAAAATTAATTGCTGAAATCAGATTTAAAAACCAAATAATAAATGCAGTAAATTTTACTGCCACAATCTATTAAAAACCACATTTAAATGTCGTTAAATTACTGTTTCTTCTTATTTGACGCATAGTTCAATAATGAATCTAAACTTCTCATAAGAAGTCTAAAGTTTTTTTTAGAGGGGTTCAGTAGACTTTTGCAATTCGACAGAGATATTCATCAATAAGAACTTATAACTACATGTTCTAGATCCTAATAACAAAAAACTACAGGACATGGAAACATCGCAAATACGAAACGTTACCATGGCGATATAGGAAAACCATTAACATTATAACAGCTGCCACTCATCTCGGATTAGATATATAAAAGTCAATGAGATCTGATTCGGGCCCGGTGGTCTTGGGGTAAAGTGCTCGACTGGAAACCGAAGCGTCGCGGGTTCGAAACTCGGTTGGACCTCGCATTATTTCAGTCTCCAACGATGTGAAGGGTCGCCAGAAACGACACGTGGTTCGGATTCCACGTTAAGCTGTAGGTCCTAGGGACACGCAAGTCGCCGAAGTGGCGTCCAATTGAAAGACTTGCACCAGGCCAATGAGCTACACGAAAATGTTATTATTATTATTGAGATCTGATGACTGTGATTTCCAAGGAACTATTCTTGTGCCCAGTATTGAATAATACTAGTTGCGTGAAAAATGGACTGTCGTCTTGGAACAAAGAATCACTGTTGTGCAATAAACGTTTTACCATGGGAAGGACCAGGTCAGCCAAGATGGTAACATAATCCTTGCCAGTATTGTGAACTTGAAGTGTACCCAGGGGAAACCTGTACGTCAGGTTTACATTTTTTTAGAAGTGTTGTTTATATTTTCCAAAAATTAGATTGACTTTTAAACGACAACTATGATGGTTCAGCATAAAATAATACACCACGATCAGTTCTACCGCTTTGGTAACCCTCCTTCCAGCCCCCAACAGTTTTGAATACTTTCGAAGTGTTTTACATGGCCACAGTAGACACTGTGACCACTCAATAGATTTACGGCACAGCTAGTCATCGATGAACATATGATGAGGGAATGATTTTATAATAGATGTACGTCCGAAACTAGTCATCGGTTCATAAAATATACTTCCAAGGCAATTGTTGGCAGACTCTCAACCATTTCTGGAATATATTCAAAAGCTGTGGACCTATTTCACCCACAGCATTCTGCAAGTTCGTAGTGCAAAACATGGAAGTCTATTATGCATTAATACTACTAAAATTAATATTAATTTTTGGAATTAAGTTTTTTATATTTTTTTAATTTTTTTTTATTTTTTATTTTTTTTATTTTGGGACTTAACTACGGGGTCATCAGTCCCTAAACTTACGAACTACTTACGAACTAGGACGGCACAAATATCCATGCCCGAGGGGGGATTCGAACCCCCGACCGTAGTGGCCGTGCAGACCGTGACTGAAGCGCCTCAGTCCCCTCGTGGAATTAAGTAAAACAGGGCTTATTTTGTTACTGAAATGGGTGCATGTGGGTAATAGTGGGAGAGAAAAATGTTCAAATATTTGTTAAGCTTATGGGACTTAACTACGGGGTCATCAGTCCCTAAACTTACAAACTACTTATGAACTACTTACGAACTAGGACGGCACAAATATCCATGCCCGAGGGGGGATTCGAACCCCCGACCGTAGTGGTCGTGCAGACCGTGACTGAAGCGCCTCAGTCCCCTCGTGGAATTAAGTAAAACAGGGCTTATTTTGTTACATGTTACTGAAATGGGTGCATGTGGGTAATAGTGGGAGAGCAGTATGTACTGTCAGCACTGCTGGAAGGCAAGTGGGAGCAAAACTTGAGCGCAAGACGTGTCAGCAGCAAATTTGGGGTGCCATTTGGTCTGTCTGAATGACTGCAGGAAACAGCGTGTTAGTTAATCGAGATCCACCTGTTAGAATGACGTCAAATTTGAACAGCGTGTTATTCATTCAAGAGGAAATAAAACTGAAAAAAAAAAGAAAAAAGAACTAAAATAGAATAAAATAAAACAAAACAGTCATCAGCCCGAAGATTAGCTTAAACACAACATTGATTTACAAGGAATGGTTCTATTAGAGGTGGTATACCCTTACCTTGCTCCGAAATTTGAACTGCCTTACCCAGCGAGTCATACGGGGACTTACAGTGGAACGTGGATTGAGAACCACAGTGCAACTCGGCATTTTTCACATTAATCATCATAGGCCGAGGTGAAGGATATAGTGAGTTTAAAAAATAAAAGAATATTAACGACTATTTGACCAATAGCACAATGCTTAAAATGTTACAAAATGCACACCAACAGACGCACGGTACACTGCTTTTCGTCTCCATGAATGATCGCCCAGGGTGACTGTACTTTTACAAAACGGTGACTGTACGCCTGTAGCTCTGCAGTAATTCAGGAAACTCAAGGATATGAGAAAACTCATTAGTCCAGTGTCTGCTAAGCGTCTGAAGATTCTTTTGAAGTGGAGTGTGTCAGAGGGAGGAAATCAGTTGCCCAGACTTTACTCAAAGATGTGGTCAGAGTATTGCCAGAGCAGTCGAGTGCTGCTGTGAAGGCTGTGAGCTGCCAGATAGACAAAAATTCATTCAGGTTTGTTTTTCTCTCGTGTAAATGGACAATGAATTGCCATGAAACATGCTGTGGACAGACGAAGCACATTTCCAGTTCGAAGAGATTCTCAACACGCAGGGCTGTAGACTATGGACAACTGAAATCCGCACATGAACTGGTATCACTTCATTCTGCAAATATGACTGTGTGGTGCGAGTTGATGACATTGTTTATCACATGATGATATTTTTCGAGGATTGTTTACAAGATAAATCAATCAAAAGTGAAGGCCGTAAACTCCACAAAATACCTAGGAATTACTATTACTTCACACTTAAACTGAAGAGAACACGTAGACAATGTCGTGGAAAAGGCGAGCCAGAGACTGCGTTTTATTGGCAGAACCCTTGAAAGATGCAACAGAACTGCAAAAGAAACTGCATACACTACGCTTGTCCGTCCATTTTTGGAGTATTGCTGCCCAGTGTGGGATCCTTATCAGGTGGGTTTGACGGAGGACATCGAAAGAGTCCAGAGAAGGGCAGCTCGTTTCGTATTGTCACGATACAGGGGAGACAGCGTTACGGAAATGATACAGGATCTGGGATGGGAATCATTACAACAACGGCGCTTATCGCTGCGGCGTGGGCTACTTACGAAACTCCAATGGCTAACATTCTCCTCCGAAAGCAACAATATATTGTTGACTCCCACTTACATAGGTAGAAATGACCATCAGAATAAAATATATACATCTACATCTACAACCATACTCCGCAAGCCATCCGACGGTGTGTGGCGGAGGGTACCTTGAGTACCACTATCGATTTTCCCTCCTATTCCAGTCACGTATTGTTCGCGGAAAGAAGGATTGTCGGTATGCCTCTGTGTGGGCTCTAATCTCTCTGATTTTATCCTCACGATCTCTTCGCGAGATATACGTAGGAGGGAGCAATATACTGCTAGATTCCTCAGTAAAGGTAAGTTCTCGAAACTTCAACAAAAGCCCGTACCGAGCGACAGAGCGTCTCTCCTGCAGAGTCTTCCACTGGAGTTTAGCGATCATCTCTCATCATACAAGAAATCAGAGCTCGAACGGAGAGATTCAGGTGTTCTTTCTTCCCGCGCGTTATTCGAGAATGGAATGGGAGATAAATAGTATAATGGTGGTTCGATGAACCCTCTGCTAGGCACTTAAATGTGGTTTGCAGAGTATCGCAAGTAGATGTAGACGTAGATGAGTCCTGCAGGATCTGTTACCTGGTAAACGCTATGAGAGTTTTTTGTGCACGAACGTCCTTCCCTTCAACAACGTCGATGGCTGGGTAGGATCCTTGTTACGCAAGACGATGCTCCTCCGCTCATTGCACAGCCAGTAAAGCGACTACAGCAGAGCTATTTCGAAAATGCTAGAATTGACAGTCGTTATTTCCCTACACATTGTGCGTCCAGATCACCTGACCTTAACCCTTGTGACCTCTGACTGTGGGATGTTACATTCAGTATTTCAGTATAGCTAATGTGTCCAAAGCATTATGACTATCTGTCGCAGGACATGCTGGTTCTCGATTTCATCTTGTGACAGAAAATTGTGGACAGAATGGTGAACATGTCTGGCGCCAGTCTGAAGATTACAAACATATGTCATGCTTTTAATGCGATTAAAAACCGTTTTTCACATCTGAGGTACGACCTTGCCTTGGTGGATAGGCTTACCTAACTAACAGTGCCACAGCAGCTGACTGTCAAACTTGTGTTGTCATGCACAATGAGCGGTACAAATTGTGTATTGTGAAACTGCAGCCATAGTCATCGTACTGCGATTCATCTGTCATTTGTAGTCGACTCCATTTACGTTAAGGTTTTGATATCAAAACGGAAAAATTCCTGAGCTTCTGCAAAATTATTAATTGAGTTACTAACTGTAACACACAAAATACTGGAAAATGTTTGTAAACCTATTGGAATAAACTGCTATGATTTTCAGTCCCTAGATTTACGAACTACTTATTATACTAAGGACAACACACGTAACCATGCCCGAAGGAGGACTCGAACCTACTGCGGGTACGGTCGCCCAGTCCGTAGCATGACGCCTTAGACTACGCGGCCATTCTGCGCGGCATAAAATACTGTTATTGTGATCATGGGTCATATTTTTAATACATTTAATGTGAGTACAGTTAATCATCAACTCAAACAGACAACACAGTACAAATTTCAAATGTTTGTAAATCTAATGGACTTAACTTCTGCGGTTATCAGTCCATAGTCTTACAAACTATTTAAACTGACTTTAACTTACGCTAAGGACAACGCACACCCCCATGCCCGAGAGAGGATTCGAACCTCCGAGGGCGAGCAACCGCGCGCTCCGCAGCAAGGTTCCTTAGAACGCTCGGCCACTGCACTGCGGCCAACACTGTAGAACATGGATGAAACCAAACGGCAACAACAGTAATTACAGTGTCACAGCCGCGGCGGACTAGCCGTGCACGCTCGGGAGCCTTGCTGCTGTGCAGCGAGAGAAAATGGTTGATGCATAATTTCTCGCATATAAATGCAAACGATGTTAAGTTTTGAGTTCTCTTTACTTCTTTGCAATATGGAATGAGGGTTATATTTAGACACTACTGAATACCTTAGAAAAGAAAATTTGTGGCAGTGAACTATGAAACTACAGCTGAGCTACAGCTCAGCTCGAAATGACGGTAACTGGCAGAAGGGAATCACGCGATTTGCGCGCTCTCGTCTCCTCTCGCTGTTACCCGTCAGTCTTCGTAAAGGGAGCGGACGAACTAAGAGGCGAGGGATCTGCGAACTAGTTCGCGTAGTTCGCCTGTGGGAGCGCTCTTCCGAACTAGTTCGTTCGCGAACTACACAAGGCAGCATCATTCCACTGTTGTTTCACTCATTGCATAGTCTAGTTTGAATGTGTAGAAGTGCTTTCATCTCCAGTGTACGTGTGTAGACAATTATATTGTGTGCAAAGTATTTGTAGTAGTTAACAGACCAGAAAAGCGCCAAATGTTGCTGAAACAAGTAACAATTATAGTGTTCTGAGTGTGTAACTTCATCAGAATAGAGTCTGAAGCAGACGACTCGTGGACATATGGTGCTCACCCCGACATTGACAGTAGCCAACTAGAAACACATGAGGAGTCTCGTGTGGGGTTGACGAGTGTACAGTGAAGGAAACATGTCTATTAAAGCCACTGAGTCGGAATCTTTTAAATCAGTAGGGAAGTGACGCATTCGCAAGATAAATGTAGGCGATCTGGACAATTTTTCTAAGAAGGATAATGAATATAGGCTGATGCATAGAATTAATATTTGCGTCAACCTATATTCATCGTCATTGATAAATTTAGACTAGATCTGTCTCAGGAACACACAATTATTACGACCTAAGTGTTTCTAAAAAGGTTTTGCGTCGCAGAATATTCAAGATGTATATGCGGGACGAATACGTGACAGCAGACAAATTAATTTCACGAATGAAAAAGAACATGAGTCTAACAGTTGGACAGTGCTAAGAATGTTTAAGAACATGGTCTTGCGATGTCTTAAGATAAACAATGGAAGAATATTTCTTTTGGAGAAAAGCGATATTGTGGCTTTGAGAAATGTGTTTTCAAGTTAAATAAAAGAGACATAAATTGTAGATCTTGAGTCTTACGCACAAGGTGCTCGAAAACATACAGTTGCACCATGCTTGAGAGCTAAGATACATAGTACGACGATGCCATCCAACTATTCAGGAGGAAGAAGGACCAGCGAGTTAACTTGTCTTACAGGTAACAGCGTTCAAGCGCTCAATCTACTTGGTAGCTCGTTTGTACTTCGTCGGCGCCCAGAGGCAGTAGTACCTTCTTGTTTTTACTCGAACCGATACTCTTGTGACGAATATTTCAGTGGCTAATAGTGTCGCATTTGTACGATACCCGATACTAACACAACCTTTTCATGCATGTCTGACTGTCGTAGATAGAAAAAAACCGCTACTGACCTTACTACCCGACTAGACTGTCTCAGATGTTTTCTTTCTTTCTTTTTATTTTTTTTTTTTTTAATTTTCTGTTTCCTTCGGTGCTTGCCTTGTCAATTTTTCCCCTCTGCCCACAAGCCGTTCTTATTTCGAAAGCTTTTTGTCCAGTTCTATGTCCCGATGGACTGTATTAGTGGGTAATCAAACCCAGTCAAACAATAACATCACACTCCTACGCTCCTGTGACTCCAACATTAACTTATAACAAATGCAGAGTTGACAGTAGACCTGCTGGGTTTGTGACAACGCTAGTGCGAGGGTGGAGGGGCTCCACTCCTTTTCATTTTTAAATAAAAGTGTGTGGTATTATTATTATTCCGTCTCGGCTGGCTCTCAGCATATAATGAGTCAGTAATTAACATATTAATATTTATCCATGAATTTTTTCTGCACAGTTATTTTTATTTAGGTGGTATTCATGGACGACCTGCCTCGTTTCGGTATTTCGCCAGTCTCAAGTATAATGTCTTGGAGTGACAACAAACGAGACTTGAAAAGGCGAAATATCGAAACAAGACTCGTCGTCATTAAATGAGTAGAGCAGGTATACGTCTGTTCCAGCGCACGCTCAGCGCTCATTGCTGAAGAGCTTGTTCTGCACCAAATTCGTTTACAGTGGGCACGAGACTATCGAAATTAGTCTATAGATCAATAGAAAAGAGTCGATTGGTAGGATAAATCACGTTTATTTTTATAGCAGGTCGATTGCTATGTTTAGAACCGTAGATACGTCGTCATCCAGGGCAACAGCTGCTCGAAACATGCACCGTGCGACGGCAGTATTATGTTGTTTGTTACCGGGGGAGGGGGGGAGAGGGGTTAAACTTTCGCCTGGAATGCTATGGGACTTCTGGACGGCACCATAACAGCAGTGGACTACGTAAACAGTAATGGTGACCACTTGCATTGCGATTTTCTTCTCGTATTCTTCGATGGGGGATGGGATATTTAGTAAGATAGCTGTTCGTCGTAAGAGAGCAGAATCGTGCTACAAAGGTTTGAGTAATGTGAGAGAAACTCACTCTGAAATGTGCTGGCCACCAAATTCGCCTGATATGAAACACGCGAAACACACGAGGGACGCTATCCAGCACCAGCTCCGAACCCAAACACTAACGGACAGAAACTCATGAGTATCGAGTGACCCATGCGAAGAAATCTAATGCCATGTCTCCAGAAATACACCACGCACTCTCCAATTCATGCCGTGCAATTGAACCAAACTCTATGAATCAGGTGATCATGTTTTTTTTTTTTTTTTTGTTTTCTCATCCGTGTAAGTTTAATCCGACGCATTCTTTATGGACAAAGCAAGAAAAAGGTATGGGGTGAACAAGTCATCGGATAAAATCATGCACAGATACAGACGGCGACAGTACTGCGCACACAGCGTAGAAAAGGGCAGGCATCGGCAGAGCTGCCATTTGTACTCCGGTGATTCATGTCAGTTGTAATTGCAGCTAGACGTACGGGACATTCCATTTCGGAAATCGTTAGGAAATTCAATAGTCCGAGGTCCGCAGTGTCAAAGGTGTGCAGCGATACCAGATTTCAGGCATTACCTCACATCACGGTCATCGCAGTGGACAACGGCCCGAAGTTACTGACCAAGAGAAGCGGCGTTTGCGTAATGTAGTCAGTGTTAACAGACAAGGAAAACCGCGTGAAATAACCGTAGAAATCAATGTGGCGTACGACAAATATTTCGGTTAATAGGTTATGGCAGCAGACGGCCGAATCGAGTGCCTTTACTACCAGCCCGACAACGCCTGTGTTCGTTATCATATCGGTTGAATCATAGAGAACTTGAAAACCGTGGCTTGGGCAGATGACTCCAAAATTCTGGTAAGAGACGATGTTAAGGTTCGAGTGTGGTGCAGACCCCACAAAGATGTGGACTCAAGTTGCAAACAAGGCACTGTGCAAGCTGGGTGTGACTCCATTACGAAGAGGCCTGTTTTTACACAGAATAGACAGGGTTATATGGTCAAACTAAACTCATCATTAACCACAATTAGTTACGAGCAGCTACTTGGAAAGCATTTGCAGCCATTCAAGGACGACGGAATAAATATGGATGACAATGTGCAGTATCCTCGAGCCATAGCTTTCTGCCATTGGTTTGAAGAATATTCTGGACAATGCCAGTGAACGACTTGGCTACTCAAGTCCCCAAAATGAAGCCTATCGAATATTTATGGCTTATATTCAACTGGTCAGTTCGTGCACAAAATCGAGCACCCGCAGCATTTTAGCAAATATTAATGTCTCTAGAAGCAGCAGAGGTCAATATTTCTGCAGGGGACTTGCCACACTACAGTCGGGGGTTCGAATCCCCCCTCGGGCATGGATATTTGTGCCGTTCTTAGTCTTAGTTAGTTCATAAGTAATTTGTAAGTTTAGGGACTGATGACCGCGTAGTTAAGTCCCATAAGCTATACAGACATTTGAACATTTGGGACTTGCCACGCCTTGTTACACAATGTAATCAAAAGTATCCGGATACCTGGCTGAAAGTAACTTAGAGGTTAGTGGCGATCTCCATCGGCAATGCTGAAATTCAATATGATGTTGGCCCACCATTAGTGTTGATGGTAGCTTTAACTCTCACCGGCATACCTTCAATCAGGTGTTGGAAGGTTTCTTGGGGAATGGCATCCCATTCTTCACGGAGTGCTACACTGAGGAATGGAATTGCTCTAGAATAGTGGGAAGCAAGACGGTGCTTGAAACATCAATGTAGGCCTGGGCTGTGATAGTGTCACGCAAAACAACAAGGATTGCAAGCCCCTCCATGAAAAACGTGACTACACCATAACATCACCGCCTCCGAATTTTGCTGTTAGCACTACACACGCTGGCAGATGACATTCACTGGGTATTCGCCGTACCACACCCTGCCATCTGATGGTCACATCCGGTACCGTGATTCGTCACTCCACACAAAGTTTTTACAATGTTCAATTGTCCAATGTTTACGCTCCCTACACCAAGCGAGGTGTCATTTGGCATTGACCTGCTTGTTGTGTGGCTTATAGTTAGCCGCTCGACCATGAAATCCAAGTTCTCTCACCTCCCGCCTAACTATCATAGTACTTGGAGTGGAATCTGATACAGTCTGGAATTCCAGTGTGATGGCCTGGGTAGATGCCTGCCTATTACAACGTACGATCCTCTACAATTGTTGGCGTTTTCTATCAGTCAACAGCTGAAGTCGGTCTGTGCGCTTTTCTTCTGTACGTGTCCCTTCACGTTCCCACTTCACAATCACATGAGAAACGGTGGACCCAATCACCTGATCACGTTCGAAATCGATGAGTTTCATGGACCGGCTCATTCTGCTTTCTCACGATGTCTAATTACTACTGAGGTCGCTGATATGGAGTACCTGACAGTAGGTGGCAGCACAATGCACGTATGAAAAAAAGGGTGTTTTCGGGGATGTCCGGAGTCTTTTCATCACATAGTGTACGCACACTCCAATTCAAGCTGTTATATTCATAGGGCTATAGGAGATTCGACGCGGTATAGGTGATATACCGATTTTTCTCACCTTGAGTAACTCTATGAAGGAAATACGAACTCGGATGATTCAAGGATCGGATAGAATGTACAGAGTGCCCTTTATGAAGAAACCATTCCGCATTTGCTTCAATTGGTTTAGTGAAACCGCAGAAATCCGTAATATGGAGCCCTGATACGGTCTGAATCCAGGGCTTCCTACTGTGAGTCCAGAGTCTAATGAAAAACTGCATTTTAATCGTACTCAACTTGTGAAACAAAAAAATCATTGCAACAAACTAGTAAAGGCGTAGTTTTTATGGTGAAGCAATTACTGGCTGTCACTACCTAACAAACAAACTGTTACGCGCAACGTAATCCACGCTAAAGAGAAGCTACCGTAAAGCGAAATGTAAATGATCTGGAGGTAAATGGATGTGGTGTCACAGAAAAGTGGCTGTATAATTGAATTTCCGACCTTGGCGTCATGTGTGGAAGGAACTGCCGCCAGGAACGTGACACTGTGACGACAACAAAGGAGGCGTCTCCTGCTGCCGCTGCTCATTACAAGCAGCCAACAAGCGTCAAGTGTTCCCGGTAGCCCATCTGCCGAACAAGAGCGGTAGCCCTACACTGCAGCCACCCCTCTAGATGGATAAGATTCCATTCTCTGTTGTCTGACAAGTGCAAGAATTATATTAAAAAATTAATTTCAACTTACAACGTGGAGTACTTAGTGATTTATTATCGTTGCACGCATACCAGTATTTCGTAGCGGAAATTTGCCAGTTCATTGCAGTCAAGTTCCATTGCTAAAACTATTTTGGTACGGCCGTGATACTACTTTTATTTTTCAAAGAATTACGTTATAAATCGTATTAAAAGAACTTGCCTCTCAATTTTTATGGCCCTAAGACGAATACGGTGCGGAAATTACACAACATCTAACCCTCTGTTCATGGGTAATTTCGGACCAAGCTCTTTATAATGTAACGCCTTGTAAACTGTAATTATAGGTGCCGGCCGCGGTGGCCGAGGGGACTGAGGCGCTCCAGTCACTGTCTGCACGGCCACTACGGTCGGGGGTTCGAATCCCCCCTCGGGCATGGATATTTGTTCCGTCCTTAGTATAAGGTAGTAGATAAGTAGTTTGTAAGTTTAGGGACTGATGACCCCGTAGTTAAGTCCCATAAGCTTAACAAACATTTGAACATTTTTTAATTATAGGTGGTCACCGAGATGACGAGCATCGTTACAGTTTTTTTTTTGTTTGAAGGACACAGGAGTGCAGCAATACCTTACTTTGAGACAGGTCGCAGTTGGGACGACCCAGATAATGACAACGGATCTGGAGGCATTCCTCAGAACGCGCTTGTTAACACGAACATTATACATCGTTCAAATCGCCACACAACGTGCCAATAGAAATCTGTGTCAAAGTATTGAGGCAACCCGCGCTTGAGCCACATTTGATATAAACTTTCAGTATAAAATATTTGGTACAAAACCAAAGAAATTCTGGTCATATGCGAAGTAAATTAGCGGCAAAATTAATACCTTCACTCAGTGATAGCAATGGTGATGCTAATGATGACAGTGGTACTATAGCAGAATTGCAGAACACAGATTTTAGAAATTCTTTCACCAAAAAAGACGAAGCAAATACTCCAGAATTAGAATTAAAAACATGCTGCCAGCATGAGTAATTTAGAAGCAGATATACTTGGATTAGTAAAAAAAATTAAATAACTAACAAAAGGAAGTCTTCCAGTTCAAATTCGGTTCTTAAGAGAATACGCTGATGCATTAACTCAGTACCTAGTCTACCATGATTATACAATCGCTCGTTCAGCGAAAGATCCGTACTCGAAGACTGGAATGTTTCGCAGGTCACTCCAGTATTGAAGAAAAACGAGTTAGATAAGAAATCTGCGTGGTGAGAAAATGGTCAGTTGACCCGTATTAATGAAAAGTGAGCTGTAAATAAATCCACTAAACTTCATTTCACAATAATTCAGTTAAATCTAAGGGTCGTAAATTCAAGTAAATACCTAGGAATAATAATTACGAACTGAAATTCGAGAGAACATATAGAACTTAATGTAGGGAAGACGAACCAAAGGCTAAATTTCCTTGGAAAAACAATAATTTAGCTAAATATAAGGAATACTTTAAAATATTAAAAAAAAGTAATTCAGAGATGTAAAGAAATGCAGTATGATAATAAGGCAGAATATCAGGCAACAAAATGAAAGTAATATGCGATATAATGAAAGAGGAGATTAGTTGAACCAGAAAGGAAAAGGAGCAGATAATTGAGAGTAGATGATAAGTTAGTAACTTATGGGCATAGGTGGCAAATCTATTTAACAAGTACTTTATATGTGTTACTGATAGTATGGGATTGGCAGGGTCAACAAATGATGCCCTTGAATAACTTCGATCGTAAAATCTTTAAAAACAAAGCATTCCAGTGTTTACTGTGTAATATCAACAAAGTTGATTAAAGCGTGTTCTTGTGAATTTAGCACAATTTTAAGTTATTTGAGTACCCAGTCTATTATAACTAGAACATTTCCTGATTGGCTAAAATATGCGTATATGAAACAACTATTCAAGAAAGGTTATAAAGAGATACCTTCGAGCTACAAACCGATTTGACTTTTGCCAGCATTTCCGAAGATTCTAGAAAAGGTAATGTGATTATGTGAAGCACAAAATCCTTTTAAATAAATTACAGTTTATGGTGTCACTGGCGTTTCAGCAAAATGGTTCAAGTGTACCTCGCCAATAAGAAACACATGGTGTCAGTGCAAGGGACTTGTGAATTATGCCATCAGTCATCATCGGATTGGGAAGAAATTACACGTGGTGTCCCACAAGGATCCATCTTAGAACCATTGCTTTTTCATATATATTAATCACCTCTCATCAGTTATACTGCCAGAGGCATAGGTGTTTTGTTTGCAGATGATACAACTAGTATCATAAATAGCACGTAAAGCATAGTTCTAGAAAGGTCTGCTAGTGATATTTCCATGAATATTAATAAATGGTTTAAACCCAACTCATTGACATTAAACTTTGAAAAGTCTCACTACATGCAGTTCAGAACATGCAAGAGGTTTCTATATGCATAAAGTATGAAGAAGAGCTGATAGAAGAGGTTGACAGTATTAAATTCCTGGGATTACAGCTTGACCATAAATTCAGTTGGGATTAGCACACAACAGAAGCGGAAAAAAACATTGCATACTTTGCTTACTTTCATTCCATAATGTAATATTTTGAGGTAACACTTCGAGTTAAACAAATGTTTTCACAGTACAAAAGCGTGTAATACGTATTATTTTTAAGTAAATTCAAGGACATTCTGTAGAAGCCTCTTCAGAAAACTGGGTATACTAACTACTGCCTCTCAGTATATTTATTCCGTAATGAAATTTGTCGTAAATAATATATCCGTCAACAGCTCAAATCATACATACAATAGTAGGAACAAAAACGATATACACATGGACTTAAAAGTACTTACTTTAGTTGAAAAAGGGGTCCACTACTCAGGAACACACATTTTCAATAATCCACCAGCAACCAAAAAACATTTAGTTACGAATAAATATCAGTTTAAGAGGACTCTAGAAGACTTCCTAGTAGCCAACTCCTTCTAAAACACAGACGAATTTTTAAATAGAACAAAATGATATATGCATCTGTAGTCATACTATCAGTATTACTCGTATTATACTATCTCCTCAACATGGATCTATGGAACGAACAAGTAATCTAATCTAAAAACTAAAGATGTAACAGTTCTACTGAAGAAACTGCCTATACTACATTTGTGCATAATATTTTGGAGTATTGCTGGATATTTTGGGATCCCCATCAAGTGAGACTGACGGAGGATGTAGAGAAAGTTTAGAGAAGGGTAGCACTTTTTGCTTTATCGCGACATAGCGGAGAAAGTGTCATAGAAATGATGCACGAGTTGGGGTGGAAATCATTAAGAGAAAGGCTTATTCATATTTATGGACTCTTCCGTCGGTTCTTGATGGAACATAGACATATTAAATAATTGTATACACTGTATATTTGTTCGTATATATAAGTTAATTTAATATACAATTGTACTTACTAGGACGCTCACTGGGCCATTGTTTGTTTCAGCTTATTTGTTGAAAATTAATGTGTAGTTATTTATAAGTTACAGTTTTGTTTTAATTGGTTGGACATCTCTATTTATAAAATACTCAAAGGCTACATAGTGTATGACTGACAATTATCTTTGCAAAATAGCAGCTGGTGTGATATGGATAATCTGCAGTATTAAGTTGTCTGAAGATGGCCTAAGAACCCGAAAGCTAGTTCACAAGAAAATAAATATTATTGTGGAACATATATACAGTGTGTACAGTTATTTGAAGGCATATTCGTTGCGGCGAGATTTATTTACGAAATTTATTTAAATAACTTTCTCTTCCGAATACGAACATATTTCGTTAACACCCACATACATAGGGAGACATGATCAAAACAAATCGATAACGAAAAGATTTAGTGTTTCTTTTCCCCCGTGCTATTAGAGAATGAATCGGTAGAAAAATATTATGGAAGCAATTGGATGAAACCTATGCCAGGTACTTAAATGTGATTTGCAAAGATAATATGTAAATGTAGATGTATAAAACTGATACCAAATTGTTTGACTTTTAATTAACTTGATCATTTATTCCTTCATATTCCCTCTCTCAGAATTTGTCTTATCGATTGATCTCTTCTTTAATCTAGATATGCCAGAGGTTTATTTTTTTTCCTAATTCTGATCATTACTTACTCGTTAGTTACGCGCTCTAACCATCTAATCATCTGCAATCATCTCTAACAGCACATTTCAAACATTTCATTCCTTTTCTTGTCGGAAGTATTGTCAATTTAGTACAAATGTTCAAGTGTTAATATAGCTTAAGAGATTTAACTGCGGGGTCATCAGTCCCTAAACTTACAAACTACTTGTGAACTAACTTATACTAAAGACAGCACAAACATCCATGCCCGACGGGGGATTCGAACCCCCGACGGGGAACGGCCTCGCGCATCGTAACATGGCCTGACATGACGGGACACACTCCACTCCGTAATTTAAAACGGAAACCACGTGTGTACGTGTACCTCACCCCTCATGGTAATGTACATGTGCGTCAGTGAAAAATAAAGGTGTTAGCATGTGGACGTAGAACAGCACATTACGTCCACATGCTAACACCTTTATTTTTCACTGACGCACATGTACATTACCATGAGGGGTGAGGTACACGTACACACGTGGTTTCCGTTTTAAATTACGGAGTGGAGTAGAGTGTGTCCCGTCATGTCAGGCCAATAGATGTTCAAAGTGGTGGCCATCATTTTCTGCACACAATTGCAATCAATGGCGTAATGAGTGTCGTACACGCCGCAGTACATGTGGTGTAATGTCGCCGCAGGCTGCCACAATACGTTGTTTCATATCCTCTGGGTTTGTAGGCACATCACGGTACACATTCTCCTTTAACTTACCCTACAGAAAGAAGTCCAGAGGCATAAGATCAGGAGAACGGGTAGGCCAATTTATGCGTCCTCCACGTCCTATGAAACGCCCGTCGAACATCCTGTCAAGGGTCAGCCTAGTGTTAATTGCGGAATGTGCAGGTGCACCATCATGCTGATACCACATACGTCGACGCGTTTCCAGTGGGACATTTTCGAGCAACGTTGGCAGATCATTCTGTAGAAACTCGATGTATGTTGCAGCTGCCGGCCGCGGTGGCCGAGGAGACTAAGGCGCTCCAGTCACGGTCTGCACGGCCACTACGGTCGGGGGTTCGAATCCCCCCTCGGGCATGGATATTTGTGCCGTCCTAGTCCGTAAGTAGTTTGTAAGTTTAGGGACTGATAACCCCGTAGTTAAGTCCCGTAGACTGTACAAACATTTGAACTTTTTGTGCTGTTCTAGTCTCTTCTGTACCTAAGGTACATCACCGATCCCTTTGGATCACTCTCCGATACACACGATCGAACAGCGGAGGAGTGGTACTCAAGCGTCAAATGTAGGTTACAATATCTCCGGATGTAATTAACATTTTACAATGCAACAAACGGCACTGATTATGTATTTGTATATATGTTTAGATGTGCTAACAAAACTAACGGGGTTCCATTAAAAAAAAAAAAAGTCGTTTTGTGTTAAAAAACATACTTCCGTGGATTTTTTATGGTTTGTATTAACAAATTACACTAGCCCCTCTCATCACGTTCGGTCTGTGGAATTGGTTCGTCAGTATTTGATGTGGTTTACGAAATACATCCAGCGGTAATGTTAGGTGACTCACCCTGTATACAGTTACTGATATGGTGTCAGTTCTTTTCGGACATGACCGAAAAGAACAGACAGCATATCAATAACTCTAGGAAATCCCTAGTTTTCATTCCTCTACCACTTCCCTCCCTACTCCCTATCCACCCGCCTCTCTCCCCCAAGCCCGATGCCTCCCAGAAAAAAAAGAACAGTACGTAGAAGGAAAAATTACTTAGTGTGAGCTGAGCTCTTTTGGTTTAAAGTTGTGATCAAAATTACAAAATAGAAATCGTGACCATAATAAATCTATATCACGTTACATTATATTTATTCTAGCAGATCAATTTATGTATCAGATTTTTATTTGTTTCCACAGTTCAACAGCAGTCTTCGATTTTAGAGTACCGAGCGTCCATTTGTTCAGCGTCCACAGTGAGCAGTGGGCAGCCCTCTTTCATCAACAGCGGATAGCGCCTCCACTTGCGTGACGCGAGATTTCTACTGGAGAACAGTCCGCGCATAAATGGTCTCTTAGCTTTTGTAGCCGTCATCAAACAGACATGTTAGAGCAAATGTTATAAATGGGTGAGTGTCAGAGGGGCAGAAAACCAACTGAAGTCGTTCGACAGAGGAAAGGCCACTGGATCGTATGGGATACCAATTAGATTTCACGCGTAGTATATGAAGGAACTTGCCCCCCCCCCCCCCCCTTTCTAGCAGCAGTGTACCGAATGTCTCTAGATGAGCGATGTGGTCCTAAGGATTGAATAAAAGCGCATGTCATTCCCGTTTGCAAGAAGGTTCGTAGATTAGGTGCGGAAACCTATATCTCCGACGTCAGTCAGTTTCAGAATTTTGGAACACATTTTATGCTCGAAAATTGTCATTTCTGGAGACCGGAAATATCCTTTGCAGGAATCAACAGAGTTTCCGAAGGTGACGATCATTTGAAACACAATTCCCGCTATTCTTCCCAGGTAGATGCCGTGTTTCTTGACTTTTAGGCGTTTGATACCGTCACCTGATGAACAAAGTGCCAGCATATGGAATATCAGATCTACTGTGTGACTGGATTGTGGCGTTCCGAGCTAACAGAACGCAGCATACCACTCTCAGCGGAGGGAAGTTTTCAGACGTGAAAGTGTTTTCAGGCATGTCCCACGGGAGCGTTATAAGTCCGTTGCTTTTCACAGTATATATAACCTCGTAGATAGCATCGAAAGTTCATTGAGGCTTTTTGCGGATGATAATATAGTTTATCACAACACTGGAAAACGGTAGCAAAATGCGAGAGGATCTGCAGCATATTGACACATGGTGTAGGGAATGGCAATAAACCAGTGTAAAGAGCTACGTTTACAAAGAGAGAATGATCCTTTATTGTGTAGCTACGCAACAGCAGGACAAACACTGGAAGCAGTTACTTCCATAAAATATCTGGGAGTAGATTTGAAATGGAGCGACAATATGAAATCAATCGAGAGGGTAAAGCAGATGTCAGACTTTCATTGCTGGAATCCTCAGAAAGTGTAGTCCGTCAACAAAGAAAGTAGGTTTCAAAACGCGTTCGCCCAACGCTTGAGTATTGCTTATCAGTGTGGGATCCGTACCAGGTGGGGTTGACAGACGACGTAGAGAGACTCCAACAGAGAGCAGCACGCTTAGTTAAGCGCGAAAGCGTCACGGAGACGATTAAGAAACTCCAGTGGTAGACGCTGCAAGAAAGACGTTCTGTATCGAGGTACGCGCTTCGTATCATAAAGAGTCAACCAACAGATTGCTTCCTCCTACGTATATCTCACGAAACGATCACAAGGATAAGATCAGAGACATTAGGGCATGCACGGAGGCATACAGGCAATCATTTTACACAAAGTACGCTGCGCCACACACCGTGACTTGCGGAGTATGGATGTAGAGTAGAAGTAGAAAAAATGCTTTTGGGATATTGTCACACTTCTCCGAAAGGGCTGAGAATACATTACAGCTGCCTGAAACTAGGATCCCTTTTCGGTTGGATCCACAAAACATTTATCCATCTTAACGTGTTCGGACCTTCATACATTGAGGTACCTCTAGAATACTGCCGCCTCCTATCCCCTCCCGTCATCTCCCCAATCCCTTCCCCTCATGAAACAGCTTCTGAGACACATGAATATATCGCTCCACTTACCTTTTCAGGATCTGAATCCTTGTCCTCTCAATTTCTGACCCCATTCGCTCCCTCTGTTAGTGTTGTTGTTATGGTCTTCAGTCCGGAGACTGGTTTGATGCAGCTCTCCACCCTACTCTATCCTGAGCAAGCCTTTTCATCTCCTCATAAGAACGGCAACCCACATCCACTTGAATCTGCTTACTATACGCGTCTCTTGGTCTCCCTCTGCGATTTGTACCCCATACACTTCCCTCCAATGCTAAATTTACGATTCCTCGATGTCTAAGAATGTGTCCTACCAAGCGATCCCTTCTTTTAGTTAGGGTATGCCAAAAATTCCTTTTCTCACCAATTCTGTTCAGTACCTCTTCATTAGTTATGCGATCTACCCACCTAATCTTCAACATTCTTCTGTAGCACCACATTTCAAAGGCCTCTATTCTCTTCCTGTCCGCACTGCTTATCGTCCATGTTTCACTCCCAAACAAGGCAACACTCCACACAAATGCCTTCAGAAAAGACTTCCTTACACTTAAATTAATATTCGATGTTAGCAAATTTCTCTTTTTCAAAAATGCTTTTCTTCCCATTGCCATTCTGCATTTTATATCCTCTGTACTGCGACCATCACATGTTATTTTACTACCCAAGTAACAAAACACATCTGCCACCTTCATTGTTTCGTTACCTAAACTAATTCCTTCAGCATCGCCTGATTTTCTAAGAAGTTACTAAGAAGTACTACTAAGAAGTTGAAATTTTTGTCTGAAATTGGGAAGGCAAATGTCGTACGCCATCTGCCCCCTTACCCCTCTCCTCCACAGAGTAATACCGCGGCTGGAAATCTTAAATATCCTGATTCCAGAGACATTCCTCCTTTGATGAACATGAGTTCACTTACAGATGTAGTTAGTGTCGACATATTTGGTGCATGACTGAAATTAAAATGAGGGAAATATGGAATATACAGGAAGCACTTATTCCCCTAAGAACTGGTTTTCTGAAGCCACAGTTTGAACAATTCAACAATTTCTCTCCTCTCCTAAGTTTTAAACACACTGAAACCCCACACCCTACTGCCAGATTGAACTTAACCACGTAGTGTTGGCTAGCATCATTATTCTACGGGGGTGGGGGAGGGTAGTACAAATGGGATGAGTTCTTTAATGTATATACAAATTTTATGTTAGACAGTTTCCTGTAGCCGATTCGAGTACTCTCTGGGGAGTGGTTGTGCGTGTTGTTCTTAACAGCCTCATCACCTTGATTCCTTAGTTTTAGAAACATTAGAACATTTTTAGGCATTTTAAAAAATGTTCAAATGTTTGTTAAGCTTATGGGACTTAACTACGGGGTCATCAGTCCCTAAACTTACAAACTACTTATGAACTACTTACGAACTAGGACGGCACAAATATCCATGCCCGAGGGGGGATTCGAACCCCCGACCGTAGCGGCCGTGCTGACCGTGACTGGAGCGCCTCAGTCTCCTCGGCCACCGCGGCCGGCTAGGCATTTTACAGTGAATTCATAGGAACAACGATAATTTGCCGAAATTTAGGGAATAGTAGCACAATAGAGTATATTTACAACGTAAGTATGTAACATTTTCATTCGGAACGATTATTGCTTTTATTCCGACAAGAAAAAAATTCTAAACACAGGACAACCAGACCAGAATACCTATCCTTTCAAGAATCGTTGTGGAAGGCTGGCTCTAGCTTTGATTTCTACCTTTATCATAATGTAAGTGTGTGCTTCTAATGACGTGGGAAACCGATGTCGAGACGTGGCATGTCTCCTTGTAAGTACAGCACACAAAATACTTGTGTATTGCAAACATGTTTGAACCTACATATTTGAGGCTCCCTCAGAATATTGCACTCCTATTGATTGCCACGAAATTAGTGCGTGGAAGTTATATTTATATAAACCCTCAAATTCTACATCTTTCTGCTCCGAATTTTCCATAGGAATGGAAAGGGGATTTCCTTTCCTTCAACTACTTAGTTTAAACTACTTTCAAGGTCATCAAATTGTCTACTCCCTGCAAACACAAGGGTTGGAACTTAAATAGTGGAAAAACTTATGTGGAGAAATGATGTAATGGAATCCACTATTGTCGCTGATAGCACACGTTGTTGACATACCTACCTTACCTCCGAGCAAATGGACTCGCCCGTCCCTCGTCACCGGCGTGCGCACAATCGAGGGAAACACAGTCACTTCTGAGCGAGCGGTCTAACGTAACGGTGTCACTATGTTTTTCAAACAGGAACAACGGAGTTGGATCAAGACTGAATGTGCCACAGGTCGTACAGCACGACAGCGTCATCAAGGTCTTCAAGAGGCATGCAGGGAATCGGCATTGACGTACAGAACAGTGGCACGTTGGTAAAAGCCTTCAACGAAATTTCGCAAGCTGTGGCAGACATACATCGGGCAGATCGTCCTAGTGTTCGTTTCTGGAGCATCACCTGCGACCATCTTTGCGAAAGAAGCGGCAAAACTTTCTGCGCAACCCACCCATAATTTTGCAGGACAATTCGTGGCCGCATACAGCACAAGCTGTGGCTGCTCCCTGGACTTAAGTCCTTGTGACTTTGATACCAAAGATGAAGGAACCACTTCGTTGCATTCGCTTCAGAAATGTTCCAGAGATTCGACAGGCAGTAGACCGCTCCATTCGCACCATCAACAGAACAGGCTCTGCTAACGGTATACTCTGCCTTAAACATCGCTGACAACGAGTTCCACAGAATGTTCAAATGATTGTAAATCTTATAGGACCTAACTACGGGGTCATAAGTCCCTAGACTTACAAACTACTTATGAACTAACTTATACTAAAGACAGCACAAACATCCATGCCCGAGGGGGATTCGAACCCCCGACGGGGAAAGGCCTCGCGCATCGGTGCATAGCGCCTGAATGAGCTCCGCCACTCCGCCGCAGCGACAACGAGTTCTACACAACATTGGGGACTACTTTGAAGGACAGTAACAGATGCAAACATGCAAGGCTTTTATATCGGTTGTGAATAAATAGTTGCCACTATTTTACTTCCAGTCCTCGTATATGCATTTATATCATCATTAAAAGTTTTTGTACATCAGTAAATGTTTACTGATGCATTGGCTTTTGGGGGGATGTAACAGTTCCGGCATACAAATAAGGATGCAGACATGGAGGCAAAGCTAGAACAGACATACTCATTAATAGAATAATTACATTTATGGTACAAAAACAACTACTTAACTTCTTCAGACTTAGCAAGTTACAACGGTAACAGAACGAACATCATTACTTCTTCTTGCTGCTGCTCTGATTGTCAGGGGCTGACAATCTGGGCCAACCATCATTGTGATGCTGGTTATATCAGCATTATAGGGGATGCCAATCTCCGTGTTGGCCGTGTGCCTGACCGTGCGACTTCTAGCAACTGTTGTACGTTTCGCCGTCTTCTGGCATTCTAGTGGTCTGCGCTGGTTGGTATGCAGTCGATACGATAGGGGCGCACACTCCTTCCCCACAAAATGTGGCACCGTTGACGTGTAGGGAGCATCCGTACGACAACGGGGACAGAGCCTGGAAGCTGGGCATCTTCAGGAGCCGGGAACCGCAATTGGGACCGACGCCGAGCGTCTGGTTGGTTTCCGACATCCGTCCTGAGCTTCTTGGAAATGATCAACGTGACAACCCAAGGAAGAACACAGTCCGCTTCCTGAATCGCTCTCACGGATGGCGTTATCAGCGACGTTGACGAAGATGGGCGAGGCAGGGCAAAAGAGTCCACTGGTGGCGCTGGTACTAATGCTAGGAAGTTGAGCTGCTGTGGCGCTACCGGCACCCGCAAGGGAGGTGGTTGCGTTGATGTTGGCGGCGACGATGCATCCCGCTCCATCGGTTTCACAGGCGATGCCGAAGTGGCACCACAATCTCGCAACTGACAAGCATGCATTTTATTCTGATAACGGCGGAGAAACCTGGAGGGACCTTGAACGAGAAACATAGAAGCATCCAAATGTCCAATAACAGTACCGCGTTCTCAGTGCTCTGAGTGGCCAAAAACACTGAAAAGAACAGGATCATTAGGTGCATAACTGTACTTGCGTTTTTTCGAGGTTGCTGTGCAGTGCGAAGGGTGCAGAAAAATAACGAACGTTGCTACTTTTCTTGCTGCTGCTCTTGAGTACAGTGGCCGATAGTCTGGGCCAACCAGCACTGTGATGCTAGTTATATCAGCGTTACAGAGGGCACTAATCTCCACGTTGGCTGGAGCAAAGGCCACGCATCTTCTTGCAAATGACGCGTGTTGTGGAGCCTTCTGATTCTCGTTCTGGCGGTGCTACTCTGCCAGTGTGCAGTCAATACGATAAGACTGCACATTTCCCTATTTCCTAACCTACAAACATTCTAAGAAGTATCCAGTGCAGAATGATATACATGCATATTTCGCAGGTGGGCTATGTGGGCAGTTGTTTGACCATGGAAAGTAGTTGACATTAGGTAGCTGAAGTCAAGGAACCCCCACCCCCTTTTTTTGTCATTGATCGAATGTTCCGTTGGTGCTTGGTAGAGTATTTGATAAGTGATCACAAAATTACACATGACGCTGCTGTAATATTCTACAATATGTATTGATTTATACAAACTAGTTTTCGGCTGTTACGCCATCGTCAGGTACAATGATTACTATAAACAAATGTTATGCCAAAGATTTTACAAAATGTGGATTAGAGATTTACATAAACAGGCAAAAGATAAACGTATTGTAGGAAGGTATACAAAGAACTGGAGCGGAATTACCAAATATTGTACTAAGTGGCTAAGGTATGCGCCAATATGAAAGAATTAATTACAAGACAACTGTTACCAATGTAAGTGACAATTCGACAATAATTAATTACATTGTTTGTCTGCGATAAAGGAGGTCACATGAAATAATTATAGTGTCTTTGGTGAAAATTTGGAAAGAGGTGGTAAATAAATGTGTGACAATCATAAAACTATTACAGAACAAGTACAATGATTAGGTAGGAGTATTAGTATTATCTGCAGTTAGAAGTGGAAAATAAGGGAACTCTGTTTGGTCGTTGAGTACCAGACTTGGGCAAGTAGACATGTGTTTATTAATTTCCAATCTTTCTAGATTGTTCATCTTCTTACCTTTGTGAATGTGGTGTAAAACTTCATATCACATGTGAAATATATATCCACGCAAAGAGGCAGTACAGCTTTCACAGTTATAAAGGGCAAGTGGGTCATGGGTTAGGGATAGCACCAACCATGTGAAAAATGTTCTGAATGTATCCTAGGCTGATGATGTCTCCACAAAATCTTACAACCAGAGGACCAGTAAAAACACATAAGAGGAAGTGATAACAAGAAACAGAACTGGGAAGAAAAGCTAAAAGAAAAGATGTGACTTGAATTTTCGCAGGTTAGAAGGAAAAGTGACGTCAAAGGCATGTAGAGGGGCAGTGACTACACTATTGCCGATTAGAAATAGAATAGGAGAAAAATGGCACAGAACTATTCAGAACCAAAGGTGTGCAAGATGACAGACACAGAGGGATGCTTTCTGATTATTCACATTATGGAAAACAGGGAAGAGAGTGTGTTAACATTTCAGGAGCATTCGGGGGCTTGTTTCTGATAATGTAAATAGTTGTTTTGCAGTTTTCCAGACCTCAGGATAGGCCATAATTACACCAAGGGAGGTGCAGAATGCCGTAGCAAAATTACCTCTGCACTTGGCTAGTAGGTTTTCGCTGACAAGTCGGACGGAATTCTCGTGAGTCCATCGTGCTGCCAGGTGACTGGTGTGACACCTGAATTTATTTGATGTCATTCTCAATCTTATTTATTTGATGTTGGAAGCTACAAGTGTTGGAAACTTCTGCAGTAAGTAGTGGCAATAATTATACACACACGAACCACGCAATCTTAATAGCTTCAAAGCCGTTAGGAATCAAAGTATTGAGGAAATCAGAGCGTCATTCAAAATATTATTTGCCAATAAAGAAAAATTATTTTGTTGACATTAATATTCCGAACGATATTTCTTCAGTGCAGATCAAAAATGTGATTCAGTAACCTAAATTAAGTTCTAAAATTTAGTTTTGTGTCTTGTGCAATAACAGAATAAGTACACTACGGAAACGTGAAGGAATAACAAAACGTATCCAAGCTTCACCCGGAGGACAGATAACCAAAAGAGCAATACATGTTCTTCATTTTTATTTTATTTTAAAAAACTATGAAAACGATTCACACTTGTCTTAAATATACTATTTTCAATAAACAGTCGGCAGGGCATTGCGATTTGAAGGGGTAATCGCCTGCGGACGATTACTTACTGTTACTAGCCCTTCGGGTATGAAGCATTAAGCGAATGTTTTTACGAAGGTAACAATGTTGACGAATACCTAATTGTTATAATTAGCTGAGTATTAGTTTGGTAACAACGTTGTTTCATGTAAGGTTCCTAACTTCTCCATCATTTCTCAGTCTGCAGAAATAATTATAATATTTTTTTCTTTTTTTTAAGCAGTAAGAAACAAAACCCCAAATCATAATGAATATTTTTACTGGGTAGTGGCAGCTTTGTGGGCGATCCGGTAAGGCTGATGCGTTTCTGGTTCTGGATTGATCAAGCTATAGATGTGTAGTAACTAATTTTTCTTTCGTAACGTAGATCAACAGTGAAAGACCGTGGCGCTGCGCCAGTGAGAATTGCTAACACAGTGCTGCTGGTGGCCGGCATGTCAACAGTTTCGACAGCCGTGCCGACAAAACCTGAGAAAAATAAGCTGACTGTTTAAAAGTTTGTGATAGTATGTGGCATTACAGCTGTCAAATGATTAATAAAATTCATAAAGACGACAATCAGCTGTTTCTTTATTAGCTGAAAGCAACTGGTTTCCTTCACTCGATTATTCTCAAGCCGATGTTAGCATAAACAGCCTGTGAATTGTATAGCTATGAGTGATGCACCTGCTCGGTAATCTGTTGTTTACAATGTCATCCGTAAGGTTTGTCAACTGTGAAGTGTATTTTTTTATTCATATGTTAATCCTATCGTCGGACTGGCTTACTTTAATTAGAACCAAAGATATCGTAAAAGAAACATATTGAAATGTTCACAGCAAGACGTTTCCATAGGAAATGTACCGAAGGAAATCGTTTTGGAATCTAATTTAAGGAAGGCGAGAGTTACTGGTTTTTAAGTGAATCCAAATTTACCCACTAAAAGGAATTATTGGACATTCTACGAATTTTATAGAAGTTTCATGTCAGTTGCAAACATTTTTTGAACAGTTTGCCGAACTGTATCTGTCGTTTCGGATATTTCCCACGAATGTGGCATACACCATTCGATAGAGGAGAAAATTCTCTACAACATATTTCGAAATGAGAAAAATCCATCGTTTCAATTAAAAAAAGTGTGCCAAAAATGAAACCTTTTTTGTTTTTGGATATTTCCAAAAACGGACTTCGGATTCCGATTCCTGGGGTTCGGATTGCCCTAATGACGCTGTAAAAGTATTCAAAATCGCATTTTCATACATTTTTTTAATTTTTCGATTTTGAATTTACCTCTCGAAACGTGCCAATTTCACTTCTTTCGTACTTTTCCCTGTGTACCCAGCGGCCACTTTCGCTGAAACCGAAAACTGCAAGTAAATTCGTCCACCCGTTCCCGAGATCCACTACAAACACACAATTTTTTTCCTAATATATAACCAGGCAATCGTAATAGCTTCAAAGCTGTTAGGAATCGAAGTATTGAGGAAATCAGAGCGCCAATCAAAATATTATTTGCCAATAAAGAAAAATTATTTTGTTGACATTAATATGCCGAACGATATTTCGTCTGTGCAGATCAGAAATGTGCTCCAGTAATCTAAATTACGTTTTAAAATTTAGTTTTGTGTCTTGTGCAATAACAGAATAAGTACATTATGGAAAAGTGAAGGAATAACAAAACGTGTCCAACTTTCACCCAGAGGACAGTTTACCAAAAGAGCAATACATTTTCTTCATTTTTATTTTATTAAAAAAACTATAAAAACGATTCACACTTGTCTTAAGTATTCTATTTTCAATAAACAATCGGCAGAGCATTGCGATTTGAAGAGGTAATCGCCTGCGGACGATTACTTACTGTTACTAGCATTTCGGGCATGAAGCATTAAGGGAATGTTTTTACAAAGGTAACATTGTTGACGAATATATAATAGTTATAATAAGCAGAGTATGAGTTTGGTAATAACGTTGTTTCAATGTAAGGTTCCTAACCTCGCCATCGTTGCCATTCTGCAGGAAGAATAATTTTTTTATTTTCGTATTATTATTATTATTATTATTATTATTATTTTGTAAGCAGTATGAAACAAACCCCAAATCATAATGAATATTTTACTAGGTAGTGGCAGCTTTGTGGACGATCCGCTAAGACTGATGCCTTTCTGGTTCTGACCAAACAGTGATATTAAACCATTCGACTTCGCTAAATAAGTAATTTACACAAAAGTAGTTAAATAACCCAGGTAGCTCTTAAAGAACATACGTCATACAAAAATAAGATCAATTCAAATGTTGGATGACTTCCATATTCTGTAATTATTCGATAAGTTCCTGCCAGACAATGTTCTTCATTTCGTTTTCATTATACTTCGCAGGGAGTAGTTTGATTGACTCTCTGGACCGAACTCGAGACATCGCTGTATAAAGTCGACCATGAGAGAAGCATTCTCCTCGACGAAAGTAGAGTCCAACTCGATTAAGTGTTCGTTCCTGAGACTTATTTGACGGGAAATTGAAGCCGCGAAAAACGAATCCCCGGCTCCGATAATATTCCACCATACTCAAATTTACATCGAGGAGGGAAAATTTCGTCACCTTTCTTTGATCGAGAACCGGTGAGCACTTTACATTGGATGTATTTGTTACAAAAGTTGAGTAACTTGCATTCGAGTTCCATTGCAAAGTACGCTAGAAACAGAGATATTTTTAATGAGCAATACAATTGCACCTTTTCTGAGCTTCGACAAATGTGGCGGCATTCCTGTTGTTTCAATAAAATGCATATTTTCAGCGCTGTAATCCACAAAACTTTTCTATGAGATCAATTTCTTTATCGCCCAAAGGAGTATCTATACTTTGATAGTCGTCTTCTGTGCTAGCTAAATTAGATAGAAGTCTTGCGTTCATATCTTGAAATACTATATTTGTGGGACAAAAGATTGCACTTCCACAAAGTTATTTAGTAAAGTTATGAGGTCGCTGTAGCCATTGGGGCTAGTAGCAAAAGTTCACCAATTCTGTTTCATTTTTAACAACGTTTTCTGCTTCAACCTGTATAAGACAATTACCAATATAGTTTCGATAAGATTTATCTCCAGTGCCGATAAGTTTCAAGTCATTTATGAATTCAATTTCATCTTCGTTGAATCTCATGTTTTCATGAAGATGAAGTTGGATTGATTGTTGAAATGTTTCCCAGTATTTGATAGATGCGTCAATGATTTAAGCTTCATTGCCGGCCGCAGTGACGGAGCGGTCTGCGACGCGGCAGTCACGGTCAGCACGGCCGCTACGGACGGGAGTTCGAATCCCCCCACGGGCATGGATGTTTGTGCCGTCTTTAGTATAAGGTAGTTCATAACTAGTTTGTAAGTTTAGGCATTGATGACCCCGCAGTTACGTCCCCTAAGCCTAACAAACATTTGAACATTTTTTGACCTTCAGTCGATTTTGGTACGACTGGAGTCAACTATTTCCAATCACCTCCAATTAAAAGGATAGCACCACCAAAAAGTTTGTTGTTATCTTTGAAAAAACGCATTGTTCTATTGATGTACTTCAAAACACCGGACTGATAAACTATAAATGTGTAGAAACTAATTTTTCTTTCATAACGTAGATCAACAGTGAAAGACCGTTGCGCTGCGCCAGTGAGAATTGCTAACACAGTGCTGCTGGTGGCCGGCGTGTCAACACTTTCGACAGTCGTGCCGAAAAAAACTGAGAAAAATAAGCTGACTGGTTCAAAGTTTGTGATAGTATGTGGCATTACAGCTGTCAAATGATTAAAAAAATTCATAAAGATGACAGTCAGTTGTTTCTTTATTAGCTGAAAGCAAACGGTTTCCTTCACTCGATCATTCTCAAGCCGACGTTAGCATAAACAGCCTGTGAATTGTTTAGTTATGAGTGATTTACCTTCTCGGTAATCTATTGTTTAAAATGTCATCTGTAAGGTTTGTCAACTGTCAAGAATATTTTTATATTCATTTGTTTATGCTATTGTCGGACTGACTTATTTTAATTAGAACCAAAGATATCGTAAAACAAACGTATTGAAATGTTCACAGCAAGACATTTCCATAAGAAATGTACATAAGGAAATCGCTTTGGAGTCTAATTTAAGGAAGGCGAGAATTACATGTTTTTAACTGAATTTAAATTTACCCTCTAAAAGGAGTTATTGTACGAATTTTATAGAAGTTCCATGTCAGTGGCAAACATTTTTTGAACAGGTAAAAGTTTGCCCAACTGTATCTGCCGTTCCGATTTTTCCCACGAATGTGGCATACACCATTCGATAGAGGAGAAAATCGTCTACAATATATTTCAAAATGAGAAAAATCAATTGGTTCAATTTTTTTGAAAAAAACGAAATTGCCAAAAATGACACCTTTTTTGTTTTCCTGTGTTTGTTTTTATATATTTCCAAAAACAGACTTCGGATTCCGATTCCTGGGATTCGGATTACCCTAATGACGCTAAAAAACGATTCAAAATCGCATTTTCATTTTTTTGGAAAATTTTTCAATTTTTAATTTACCCCTCCCAACGCACCGATTTCACTTTTTTCGTATTTTTTCCTGCGTTCCCAGCGCCAACTTTATCTGGAATCGAATACCACAAGTAAATTTGTCCACCCGTTGCTGAGATTCATTATAACCACACAAATTTTTTCCTAATATATATAATACCTCTGATTTCTGTTCGCAAAAGATGTGCAATAGGCCACTCAGTTAGTTCCGGATACTTATTGAAGGTAGTTCTATTAATTTCAGAAATGTGACTGCCTGAATCTAGTATAGCGTATAATAACATTTGTCCAAATTGGACTGACACAACCAGACGAATGAAAATACTTAGTCTGTTTTCTCTTATGTTACTACCATCTATAACATCGCCAATTTCTACAACATTAATTTTTTTCATGAAAATCTGTATTAAAAATTTCTCTACCAATAACAGTATCACAAAATTCATACATTGCCTCAGTAAATGGATTATCAACAGTTTGCGTTTCAACTTGTTCTTCACATACGCTATCGTTATCCGACAAAGGCATATGATTGGGCACCCAGTCAGTCACACTGATGTCATGTTGATTTAAATGTTTAAACACGTCACTCTGTGTACTGTGTTCCTTATTAGTTTCATTATATGCTTGTGCTGATAGTTAACAATACCACGAGTCCTGTCGTACACAAGTAAAGATCTATAAGCTGTTACCTGAATTGTTTGATGTCCTCTTTGGTATTTTTAGTATATTCGTTAATACCCTCAAATCGTGTATTGCTATTTTCCTAGAATCTATCAAATTATGAATCAGTACTCTATAATAATAAATTATAACTTTCTTTCAGATTTTCAAATTGTGAATTAATGTTTTCTTTGAAACTATCCAATCGTGAGCTAAATAGCTGATACATTTGGTGCAGTGTAATAGCTTCAGTAGGTGCAGAACGTCTGTTTCGAGGCCCTGAACCTGATTGTATTGTTACAATTACGAAATAATTAACATACAAAAGATGTTCTTGATTTTCCACTTCAGTGTACAAGTATATTTTCTTAATAGTCGAAATAGGCCTCCTCCACTGGGCAGGCTTCTGATATGAAAATAACATCTCTGCTACGTGCAGCCATGCACAATGAACTGAACGCTTGTAAAGTTCAAACCGAATCCTACCACAGACACTCTCATAGACTGCATCTACTTCTCACAGACTGAGTGTCTCTACTATTGGCAGCGCAATACTCGATTCAGTGGTAATACGTACTCTTTGGATTATGACACAGACTTTGGTATAGACTACTAACTTACAAAGATTAACACATTGGAGTCACAATATTACATAAAATGGTACATACAAAATTACAGGTATAATTCTAGTGAAAATGAGCCCAAAGCAGAAAATACGTACTCCATTCACAGTAAAAGATACTTAAAATCGATTGGTGTAAGTAGGAAATTATATATTATCGGAAGAGGCAACAATATTCAATTATTATATACCAAAGTACATGACAGTAAAATTGGATCATTATCTCTTATCCAAGGCCATTGTCAAGAAACAAAGCTAAAAATATCTGCACAGATTATCATCATCCGTAAACTTACTTGTACCACATGGGGCTCACAGTCAATCGTGCTTTTTACATCTCCCATGGCACTGTGTTTCTATGCAGCACCAGTTTGGCGAAATTCCACTCATACCAAACAGGTTAATATGGTGTTTAATGAGAGTGGACACATTGTGACTGACTCCCTACAACCAAATTCTGTTATCAGCAGTTATCAAATAACGGGTAAGGCGCCACCTGTTATTCACATGAGAATCGTCGGGAAATAGAAAAAAGCAGGAAATCATTTATAGAAATGTTAAATATGAACCTGGATAACCTAGGTTGAGGTCAAGTAAGATCTTCATGTTCATAACATCAGGTATCTCATCAGTAACTGTAACACCCCAAATAGAACTATGTCGAAGTTAATTAAGAGAAAAAGGGACAAGGGTTAGAGAGAACATAGAGAGAAAGGCTTTAGTCTACCGTATGTATCATGTAAGGCATTAAATTGATTAAGAACAGGAGTGTCACGATGCAAGGTGAGCCTCGTGCGTGGGGCTTCATGGCCGAAGATGAGGCCCTTAACTTGGTAACCTGCAAGACGTGAATCTCCTGGTCTGCAGAAACCTTCACGATTCACGCACTACAGGAAAACTATATGCAACAAGTGATAAGGCCATCGAGACAGAAAATACCAGAGCTTAAGGTTCATCTAACAGAAGTACAGGGCTTACTTATACTCTAGGAATGTGTGTTGCTACAATTTGAGTACAGGCCTGAGACAAGTACACGAGCAATTGTAGGTGAGTTCGATGTAAATGGAATGAACTGTTACATAGATACCTCCTTCGTTCATGTTGTTTTTGTACAGTACTGGATGATTACCCAGAAACTAGATGAATACTTATCTTGGCTTTATGCAGTATATTGGTTTCTGCAACAGTATAAAGAAGGCTTTCACTTTCTTGAAGGTGATATGTTTATGGATTTTCTCGAAAAGCATACACACCTGTCATAATCAGACAGAGAAACTGGAGCAAACACGTGGCCCCGTATCGTGGCCTTGCCTCTGCGTGTTGGCCCGTCGATTCTGGTAACTTGGTAATTTGAGGACGTATTCTTTTAATTAGGAATCAAATGTTTCTAAACCTATTGGACCAAAAACAATACTACAGCCCGCAAACAACAAGTTACCCAAATTACGTTTACGTCTGACTTGCGGTTTTCAGGAATATTTTATAGTTTAATTCGAGTATTTACTCGCAATAGCAAATTTCTATCAACTCGATTGTATTATGTATGAATGTACTACCAAACGGTGCATACGTACATTTGTGCTGGAGCAGGACTCGAAACTCGAACTCTGATTTCCCTATTTTTTGGGGGGTGAGGTCGCTTTATCTTGTGTGTGTGTGTGTGTGTGTGTGTGTGTGCGCGCGTGCGCGCGCGCGCGCGCGCGCGCGCGCGTGTGTGTGTGTGGTTTCTTTATTTTTTATTCTATTTATTTGGTTTTGTTAATGGGATCATGTTTTCTCTGTCTTGATTGTTGAGCTCTTCCACAATGACTACATAGTTATCAGTGAACTACATGTATCACTTAATGGTTGCAGGTTGTACTGTATTAACGGACCATGGGGAATGAAAACAATGAGGCATTGCCCTACTGCAGAGGAGCTGAGAGCAATTCGGTTTCGAGTAAATATTCGACTTAAATGATTTCGAACACTAATTCGTCAGCATGCAGGACTATTACAAGTGCCTAAGCGAGGCAATGACGATAACATCTTCAGTTTCATTCTACCTTCTGCGGGTATACACTATAAGCTACGAGCACTGAGGGATGAATGTATGCCGGCCGCAGTGTCCGAGCGGTCTGCGGCGCTCCAGTCCCGGTCTGCACGGCCGCTGCGGTCGGAGGTTCGAATCCTCCCTCGGGCATGGGTGTTTGTGTCGTCTTTAGTATAAGATAATTCATAAGTAGTTTGTCAGTTTAGGGACTGATGACCCCGCAGTTAAGTCCCATAAGCTTAAGAAACATTTGAACATTTTTGATGAATGTATTTGACTAACATATACGAGTATGTAGACAGTGTGGCATACGGAAATTTGGATCGGTCATGGAAACGTGTTCGAATAGTCGGTTCACAAGGAACCTATCTGCCCAAAGGAAAAACAATAATAATAAATGATATGGTTAAAGCTCGCGACAAGTGCGAAATCCGGTTCGAGTGGTACTACATCTGTATCTAATACAGCGGAGCCGAGAAAAATCCACTAGCTCGATTAAATACTCGATTTAAATCATTTCTATCACAGTAATTCGTCACCATGCAGGAATATATTTGATATTAATCATCATATAAAAAAGGAAGATTAGGGTTTAACGTCTCGTCGACAGCGTGGTCATTAGAAGCGGAACTCAGGTTCGGATAGTCTGGGTAACGATGGGGAAGGAAATTGGCCGTGCCCTTTGAAAGGAACCATCCCGGCATTTGCCTGGTTTGATTTGGGAAAGTCAAACCTAAAATCTGGATGACCGGAAGTGGGTTAGATCAACCATTCTCCTGAAGGCGAGCCTGGTTTGTTACCACTGCGCCATCTTGCTCCGTAATAATAATCTAGATATGAACAGAGTGATCGAAATCACCAATTAATACTAAGCGTGTAATTTTCAAGCTCTGATGCAAACAAAACTACTTAAAGAGAATAACAGTTCAAAGTGTAGTAAATCAGGTATCGCAGGGCTGGACGATGAAAAAGGGGGGGGGGGAGAGTTTTATTGTTTGTCTTCCAGTACTGACAACTCACCGGGGTAAGCGACTTGCACCGAATATAGTTATAGTATAATTTCCAAACGGAAGAAACACGGAATGCGCTTTATAGAGATGGGTAATCTTCAAATGCGGTACACATTTATTGAATTAAATTACAATCCAATGACGGAAAAGAGGCGATATTGAAGAGCTTTGGTGAATATTTAAGGTCAGGATTTAAATTTTAATGCCTTTAAAAATGCAAGGACTGTAAATAATCAATGAATCATCTTCTCACTGAATCAGCAGTACAACACTTCACAGTCTGGGATCGCTGCAGATAGCAGGACAGTAATCTGCAACAGAGAACTGTCGACGAAAACTTTTCCGAATGATGCCGACTTTTAACGAACGGTACTTGGAGGGGGGATGAACATTTAGTGCCGCGGTGGAGTAGCTGAGCAGTCTAAAGCGCCTCGCTGCGGAGTGCGTGGTTGCTCGCCGTGGAGGTTCGAGTCCTCCCTGGGGCATGGGTGTTCAAAATGTTCAAATGTCTGTAAATCTATCGGACCAAACTGCGTGGCCATCAGTCCGCAGTTTACAAACCACTTAAACCCAGGTAAACCAACCTACGGACAAACACACACACCCACGCCCCAGGGAGGACTCGAACCTCCACGGCGAGCAACCGCGCGCCCCGCAGCGAGGCGCTTTACACCGCTCGGCTACTCCACAGCGGCGGCATGAGTGTGTGTGTGTTTGTCTTTAAGTTAGTTTACCTAGGTTTAAGTAGTTTGTAAGCTACTGACTGATGACCACGTAGTTTGATCCGATAGATTTAAAATAATAATAATAATAATAATAATAATAATAATAAAATAAATAAATAAATCTTGTTCGAGACACAGGTACTACAACTAGTCTACTACCGCATTATTACGTAGTTTACCAATTAATAATAAGACCGGTAAGTATGTAACCGAGGTAGTGTCCGACAATGTCAGTATTGGCAATTGAGCAACAAAACTTGACGATCACTGATTTAAACAAAAATGTTCAAATGTTTGTAGAGCTTATGGGACTTAAATACGTGCTCATCAGTCCCTAAACTTACAAAGTACTTATGAACTAGCTAATACTAGGGACGGCACAAATATCCATGTCCGAGAGGGGATTCGAACCCCCAACCGCATTGGCCGTGCAGAACGTGACTGGCGCGCCGCAGACTGCTCGGCCACCGCGGCCGGCGTGATTTAAACAGTACAAGGCAAATGACCAATTTTTGTAAAGCTATGAGACCTAACTGCAGTGGTCATCAATCCCTAGATTTACAAACTATTGAAATTAACTTATGCTAAGGGCATTAGACTCTCTCTCTCTCTCTCTCTCTCTCTCTCTCTCTCTCTCTCTCATATGCCCGAGGGAGGACTCGAACCTCTGATGGGAAGCATCCACGCACTTACAGCGCCTTACAGCGCTAGACAGTAAAGCTTGAAAGATCACTAAGAGGTTAACGAATTGTGGTCTTTAAGAAGAACTCTGCCCCGCAGTATCTATCGTGCGCTGCTCCCGCTGGAACAATACGTGCAGCGTTGGTTGCGACGTGTGGAGAGTGGAGCTGGAGGCCAGTGTGCTGGCTGAATCAGAATGGCGAGCGCCTGAAAAGCCGCGCGCCACACAATCACGTTCAGTTAGCGCCGGCCTTTGACTGGCCGGCCGTTGGTACTCTTTATTTCTCATCTAGCGTAGCCTAGCCTTGAAAGGATCAACGCTCCGCCTGACCTCTCGCTCAGAAGGATTTGTACCGCTGTAGTCAACTTGCGAGAGTGTTCAGCATAACATTTTAATAAGCGACAACAGGTAAAAACATTCGACACTGCATCCAGACTCAAATTTTTCTCTTATCCCTTTAGTGACCAGTGGGAACTATAGTTCCCACTTACTTGTTTTCGCTATAAGATCAGTGTTCCCAATTCTAACTTGTGCTACCATCTCTGTAAGAGTGTGCTAACTACATATAAATTGTCAACATGTGCGCGAAAGTGGTTTTATTTCTACATTGTTAGTTAGTCAATGCAGAAGCGCAGTTTTCGCGGGAAAACAAGCCACTGATTCGACCATAGCAGCGTTTTTTGTGTAGTGTGCTTTCCTTTTGCGAGTGAAGGGACTTGTGTTGTATTTGTCTACTTTTATATTTATGGGGAGATAGTATTCGTGGGTGCGGACAGGAAGAGGATTGAGGCTTTTGAAATATGGTGCTACAGAAGAATGCTGAAGATTAGGTGGGTGGATCGCGTAACTAATGAGGAGGTACTGAACAGAATTGGGGAGAAAAGGAATTTCTGGCATACCTTGAATAAAAGAAGGGATAGATTGGTAGGACACATTCTTAGACATCAAGGAATTGTGAATTTAGCGTTGGAGGGAAGTGTGTGGGGAAAAAATCGCAGGGGAAGACCAAGAGATGGATACAGTAAGCAGATTCAGACAGATGTAGGTTGTCGCTCTTATGTGGAGATGAAGAGGCTTACTCAGGATAGGGTATTGTGGAGAGCTGCATCAAACCAGTCTCCGGTCTGATGACCACAACAACAACAGTATTCGTGGATATTTGCAGGATATCAATGAAAATTACATAAATATTACAAGATAAGTTAGTGGGAACTATGTTTCCCACTGAACATGTGTGAAGTGCAGTGTGTAAGTCTGTGCAATCGGCATTGTAGTTATTGTTCGTTTAGAATGCCTGGATTCATGTCAGAAGAGGTTTTGAGAATTTTGTACACTTTACCAGAAGATGTAGAAATTTCAGATGTCGATGCTGACTCTGATGAAGATTTTGAGTCACCAAATACTTCGCAGATTTTGAACAAAAGATTGAAGCGGAGGTGAAGTATTCTGTCCATTGGCTGTGGCAGAGTACAATCAAATAATGGGAGGGGTGGATCGATTTGATTAGCTGCGAGAACGGTATGCTGTAGGACGTCGTTCATAGAAGTGGTGGCACAGACTATTTTTCTTTCTTGTATATTTGGCAGTTGTCAATATCTACATTATATGGAAGTTACAGAAGTAGACCAGCTAACATTTAGATTTCATTTTGCAAGGCAGCTCATCTCCGGCTTCTCAAGTCGTAAGCGAAGAGGAAGGCTCGTTCATTTTCAGACACCAAAAAGAGGCGTGTCCGGAGTTCCAGATAAAGTTCGTCTGGCGAAAGTTGGAACTCATTTGCCGACAAAA
This sequence comes from Locusta migratoria, assembly GCA_026315105.1. NCBI lineage: Eukaryota > Metazoa > Arthropoda > Insecta > Orthoptera > Acrididae > Locusta > Locusta migratoria. The sequence continues at coordinate 220,157,508 of CM048755.1, forward strand.
GGTACTACAAACAGAAGGTGCTACAAATGTAGCACCAAAAACAAAGAAAGGAGGACAAAAATAATGTGTACCAACTGTCGTGCACCTACGTGTGTAGCACCAAACTTCTCTAAGTTCCATAGAATGTCACCTTAGTGAACTCAATGGACAATATGAACTACTATAAAAGTAAATCAAATGTTTAATATGCTTTTCATACTGTGAAACAAATGATGAACATTTTTTTTTAAATTATCAAGCCCAGTTACTGCAAAGTTCGGTGGGAACAATAGTTCCCACTAATTGTTTTATACCCATAGGCTAAACTCTCACTTTAAAGATTTAAACTATGATTTTATGTAGGGCTTCTTAGCCCAATATAGTATTCATAAAAAGTCTACAACTTCTGGAAATAATGTGGTCACTAAAGGGTTAAAAAAATTTAAACTTGGTAAGAATTGTGGTTCGTGTTTTCTTTTACCGAATTCCAAAGCTTGAATGGTTAAGCATAAATATATATGTAACAAACTTAACGTAGTACCCTATTTCCACTGGAATAAGTTAACAATTCTTTTGTATGATTACGAAAAAGTTCTGAAGAAACGGTAATTGTTAATGATTGCGCTAGTGTAGGCGATCTTCAAATTTTGCGAAAAGTACCTCCTTCAAGACAGCATCATAGAGCGTCATGTACGTGTCTTTCTCATTTTAAGCTTAATATACATAATTGTTAAACTATTGTCAATCACGTACAAGAAATGTTTTCGCAATTGCGAATATTCGTCAGCATCATCAGTACGATTTAATGGTGACGTATGAAAATTTGTGCTGGGCCGGGATTCGAACCGGATTTGCCGCTTTTCGTGAGTGGTCGCGTTAACCACTGCGCTATCCGTGCACGCCTCCCGGACCTCCCACCGAAACTTCCATATGCTACACTTTGCATACTGCCATGAGTGATCGTACAGTTCATACTGTAAGTCCTCACAGGGAAAGAGGATTACTAAATTTGTCACAAGTCTTTCTGTGACCGATCTAAATACGATACGCTGTGTCCGTGTTCATCGATGGAACTGTACAAATGTCCTTCAGACATGCGTGCACATCGTATTGTCAATCATATCGCATTGCGACAGGTATCAGGTTCTCTTTTATTTTCTCGTACGTCGATATGCATATTTGCCTTCCTATCTACTCACATTGTGTTCACCTTGATTATTCATTAAACTACCAACGTTGTTTGTCCACTGTCAACCTGCCGTAACGGTCCTCTGCCTGCCTCCCTTCGATGTAGTGGCAAGCTTGGCTAACGGTTGTTAGACACCGGTTTGTTTTCCCTAGCCGCCAGATCACTTGGAGCGCAGAAGATATTCATTAGGACAGCAGATTTACGAGTTGTGCACACCGTAACAAGGCAGATAGAACACTGAGGCGACACAATTTGTGATGGGGCAACTAGGAGCAACTAGCGTTCTCCTCTTGTAGTGGATGAGGAAGTGTGCTGTGGCCTTTTTCCGCTGGTGACTATGGGCGCATGTTATACTGTCTATCAGGACAGAACAAGGGCAAATTTCTCACTAAGTAGGCACTCTGTGTTGAAGTAAGGCAAATACAGAAAGTGAGAGGCAGTCTTAACGTGCCATAAGAATAACATGAATAATAATCAATGTTAGTCTTGTATCAGTTTATAGGAGCGGTAGGTAAAATTTCAGAGAAAAAAATGGGACTAGGGCGCACGACGTCGAGGTCTTTAGCGCCCGGACGAAAACAGAGTGAGACGAGTGGAAAAAAAGCGGTCAGAAAATATTCCAACTATTAATTTTAATTGAACTTTCCGTAGGTGCTTGACAGTATTGACAATACTTGATAATATTATAATAAAAATAAAAATTCCTGATGCTCTGCAAAATTATTTCTATCGTGCGCTGCTCCCGCTGGAACAATACGTGCAGCGTTGGTTGCGACGTGTGGAGAGTGGAGCTGGAGGCCAGTGTGCTGGCTGAATCAGAATGGCGAGCGCCTGAAAAGCCGCGCGCCACACAATCACGTTCAGTTAGCGCCGGCCTTTGACTGGCCGGCCGTTGGTACTCTTTATTTCTCATCTAGCGTAGCCTAGCCTTGAAAGGATCAACGCTCCGCCTGACCTCTCGCTCAGAAGGATTTGTACCGCTGTAGTCAACTTGCGAGAGTGTTCAGCATAACATTTTAATAAGCGACAACAGGTAAAAACATTCGACACTGCATCCAGACTCAAATTTTTCTCTTATCCCTTTAGTGACCAGTGGGAACTATAGTTCCCACTTACTTGTTTTCGCTATAAGATCAGTGTTCCCAATTCTAACTTGTGCTACCATCTCTGTAAGAGTGTGCTAACTACATATAAATTGTCAACATGTGCGCGAAAGTGGTTTTATTTCTACATTGTTAGTTAGTCAATGCAGAAGCGCAGTTTTCGCGGGAAAACAAGCCACTGATTCGACCATAGCAGCGTTTTTTGTGTAGTGTGCTTTCCTTTTGCGAGTGAAGGGACTTGTGTTGTATTTGTCTACTTTTATATTTATGGGGAGATAGTATTCGTGGGTGCGGACAGGAAGAGGATTGAGGCTTTTGAAATATGGTGCTACAGAAGAATGCTGAAGATTAGGTGGGTGGATCGCGTAACTAATGAGGAGGTACTGAACAGAATTGGGGAGAAAAGGAATTTCTGGCATACCTTGAATAAAAGAAGGGATAGATTGGTAGGACACATTCTTAGACATCAAGGAATTGTGAATTTAGCGTTGGAGGGAAGTGTGTGGGGAAAAAATCGCAGGGGAAGACCAAGAGATGGATACAGTAAGCAGATTCAGACAGATGTAGGTTGTCGCTCTTATGTGGAGATGAAGAGGCTTACTCAGGATAGGGTATTGTGGAGAGCTGCATCAAACCAGTCTCCGGTCTGATGACCACAACAACAACAGTATTCGTGGATATTTGCAGGATATCAATGAAAATTACATAAATATTACAAGATAAGTTAGTGGGAACTATGTTTCCCACTGAACATGTGTGAAGTGCAGTGTGTAAGTCTGTGCAATCGGCATTGTAGTTATTGTTCGTTTAGAATGCCTGGATTCATGTCAGAAGAGGTTTTGAGAATTTTGTACACTTTACCAGAAGATGTAGAAATTTCAGATGTCGATGCTGACTCTGATGAAGATTTTGAGTCACCAAATACTTCGCAGATTTTGAACAAAAGATTGAAGCGGAGGTGAAGTATTCTGTCCATTGGCTGTGGCAGAGTACAATCAAATAATGGGAGGGGTGGATCGATTTGATTAGCTGCGAGAACGGTATGCTGTAGGACGTCGTTCATAGAAGTGGTGGCACAGACTATTTTTCTTTCTTGTATATTTGGCAGTTGTCAATATCTACATTATATGGAAGTTACAGAAGTAGACCAGCTAACATTTAGATTTCATTTTGCAAGGCAGCTCATCTCCGGCTTCTCAAGTCGTAAGCGAAGAGGAAGGCTCGTTCATTTTCAGACACCAAAAAGAGGCGTGTCCGGAGTTCCAGATAAAGTTCGTCTGGCGAAAGTTGGAACTCATTTGCCGACAAAAGGTACTACAAACAGAAGGTGCTACAAATGTAGCACCAAAAACAAAGAAAGGAGGACAAAAATAATGTGTACCAACTGTCGTGCACCTACGTGTGTAGCACCAAACTTCTCTAAGTTCCATAGAATGTCACCTTAGTGAACTCAATGGACAATATGAACTACTATAAAAGTAAATCAAATGTTTAATATGCTTTTCATACTGTGAAACAAATGATGAACATTTTTTTTTAAATTATCAAGCCCAGTTACTGCAAAGTTCGGTGGGAACAATAGTTCCCACTAATTGTTTTATACCCATAGGCTAAACTCTCACTTTAAAGATTTAAACTATGATTTTATGTAGGGCTTCTTAGCCCAATATAGTATTCATAAAAAGTCTACAACTTCTGGAAATAATGTGGTCACTAAAGGGTTAAAAAAATTTAAACTTGGTAAGAATTGTGGTTCGTGTTTTCTTTTACCGAATTCCAAAGCTTGAATGGTTAAGCATAAATATATATGTAACAAACTTAACGTAGTACCCTATTTCCACTGGAATAAGTTAACAATTCTTTTGTATGATTACGAAAAAGTTCTGAAGAAACGGTAATTGTTAATGATTGCGCTAGTGTAGGCGATCTTCAAATTTTGCGAAAAGTACCTCCTTCAAGACAGCATCATAGAGCGTCATGTACGTGTCTTTCTCATTTTAAGCTTAATATACATAATTGTTAAACTATTGTCAATCACGTACAAGAAATGTTTTCGCAATTGCGAATATTCGTCAGCATCATCAGTACGATTTAATGGTGACGTATGAAAATTTGTGCTGGGCCGGGATTCGAACCGGATTTGCCGCTTTTCGTGAGTGGTCGCGTTAACCACTGCGCTATCCGTGCACGCCTCCCGGACCTCCCACCGAAACTTCCATATGCTACACTTTGCATACTGCCATGAGTGATCGTACAGTTCATACTGTAAGTCCTCACAGGGAAAGAGGATTACTAAATTTGTCACAAGTCTTTCTGTGACCGATCTAAATACGATACGCTGTGTCCGTGTTCATCGATGGAACTGTACAAATGTCCTTCAGACATGCGTGCACATCGTATTGTCAATCATATCGCATTGCGACAGGTATCAGGTTCTCTTTTATTTTCTCGTACGTCGATATGCATATTTGCCTTCCTATCTACTCACATTGTGTTCACCTTGATTATTCATTAAACTACCAACGTTGTTTGTCCACTGTCAACCTGCCGTAACGGTCCTCTGCCTGCCTCCCTTCGATGTAGTGGCAAGCTTGGCTAACGGTTGTTAGACACCGGTTTGTTTTCCCTAGCCGCCAGATCACTTGGAGCGCAGAAGATATTCATTAGGACAGCAGATTTACGAGTTGTGCACACCGTAACAAGGCAGATAGAACACTGAGGCGACACAATTTGTGATGGGGCAACTAGGAGCAACTAGCGTTCTCCTCTTGTAGTGGATGAGGAAGTGTGCTGTGGCCTTTTTCCGCTGGTGACTATGGGCGCATGTTATACTGTCTATCAGGACAGAACAAGGGCAAATTTCTCACTAAGTAGGCACTCTGTGTTGAAGTAAGGCAAATACAGAAAGTGAGAGGCAGTCTTAACGTGCCATAAGAATAACATGAATAATAATCAATGTTAGTCTTGTATCAGTTTATAGGAGCGGTAGGTAAAATTTCAGAGAAAAAAATGGGACTAGGGCGCACGACGTCGAGGTCTTTAGCGCCCGGACGAAAACAGAGTGAGACGAGTGGAAAAAAAGCGGTCAGAAAATATTCCAACTATTAATTTTAATTGAACTTTCCGTAGGTGCTTGACAGTATTGACAATACTTGATAATATTATAATAAAAATAAAAATTCCTGATGCTCTGCAAAATTATTTGTTCGGTTACAAACCGGCTTTCGGCTTCTTAGGTCATCATCAGGTAACAACTAAATGTCGCTAGCATTTCTTCTCAGATTGCCACTTACAAAGATGTTATTAAATTACAGATGATGCAAATTCACATTTTTATGGCACTGAATTAAATTTATTAATAAATAAAATATATAAAAAGGCTGATGTTGTATGTTGTGAATGTAAGCTTGAATATTATCGTTAAAAGCAGGGGGAAAATGATTTTTTTCTTTTTTTTACATTGAGAAACAGTATTTAAATTTTAACATTTGCTATATTGGTGGGCCCGGTAGTCTTCGGGCAAAGCACTTGACTGCAAACCGAAGGGTCGCGCGTTAGAAACCCGGTCGGGTGTCGGATTTTTTCAGTCCGTGCTTTAACCCATCATTCACATCTCAACGATGTGAGTAGTCGCCAGAAACAACAGGTGGTTCGGATTCCACGTTAAGCTGTAGATCCCCTTTCCCCGGTTGGATAACTGGGGTAGGCTAGGGACACCCAAGTCGCCGAAGTGACGTCCAATTGAAAGACTTGCACCAGGCCAATGAGCCATGCGAAATTATTATTATTTGATATATTTAACAAACTGATAACTGAAACTTATTTTAGTAGAGGGGATAAAGGAAACTGAGTTTGCTCATTTAATACTGTACTGGCGTCCTCTGCCATGTGTTTATTGGTTTCTAGTATTTCCAATATTGTCATCTTTCTGCTTTTCTTTAGAGAATGTAAAATTTCACAGTCTACATCATAAATGTGGTTTTCTGTGAGCAGATGTTCGGCAGCGTGTGAATCTTTCTTTTTTAATCTCCAGCTTCTCTCGTGTCAATCTGGCAGGGCTGTAGCTATTACACAATAAGAAGATGAGAGAAGCTGGAGATTAAACAAGAAAGATTCAACCTCTGCTCACCGAAAACCACACTTATGATGTACACTATGAAATTTTATATCCTCTAAAGAAAAGCAGAAAGATGACAATATCCCCTTTTCCCCTCTACTAAAATAAGTTTCAGTTATCAGTTTGTTAAATATATCAAATAATACGATTTACGCAGAGGGAGACCACGAGACGCGTATAGTAAGCAGATTCAAATGGATGTGGGTTGCCGTTCTTATGAGGAGATGAAGAGGCTTGCTCAGGATAGAGTAGGGTGGAGAGCTGCATCAAACCAGTCTCCGGACTGATGACCATAACAACAACAATACGATTTAAATACTATTTCGCAATGTTAAAGAAAAAAAGCTTTCCTCTCCCCTGATTTTAACGATAATATTCAAGCTTACAACCACAACATATAACATCAGCCTTTTTATATATTTTATTTATTAATAAATGTAATTCAGTGCCATGAAAATGTAACACTTTCCTCTGAACATGTGAATTTGTATCATCTGTAATTCAATAACATCTTTGTAAGTGGCATATCTATGAAGAAATGTTAGCGACATTCAGTTGTTATCTGATGATGATCTAAGAAGCCGAAAGCCGTTTTGTAACCAAATAAATAATTTTGCAGAACGTCAGGAATTTATCCTTTTTCATAATATTCCAACTACTGCGATTTACTTACTGGTTTCGTATTACGTGGCGTATAATTAGAAACAAAAACTTAATGTAGTGACGTATCTCATTTTTCTCGCTGGCACCTTTTCTTCTGTACTACTGACCATCCAAAATTCAACACCAAGAATGACTGGACATATTACAGCCAAATTTATTTGGGAGACAACAAGTTACTCGAAAATGACACGTTTTGAAATACAGCCTCATGTGAAGTCAGGAAGATGATGATATCAGTATTGAGTCATGTTACTACCGCTGGCTACAGCTACTGCCACATTCCTCAGCATTGAATCATAAGGCTCCGGACGAGTTGTTGAGGTGTATCAGTCTGTGCTGCATCCATGTATTGATGATTTGATGTGATGTAGTAGCGGGTGGCGGATTCTGGGCTCCTCATTCTGCAATAATCGACCAGACATCTTGGAAAGGTTACATGTTACAATGTGGCCGTCAGCAAGCTCCTAATACCTTAGATATGTATCACTGGGGGTTAGTGGATCAGCAATGCTTACTTTGGTGAGAGGGGGATTGCGAAAGTGGAATCCCATAGCAGTATAAACCATAATAACGGATGCCCTTTATTCACATGAAGTGTTAAGTGCCATCGACAAGGGATCTCAAATCGATTCCATATTTCTGGATTTCCGGAAGGCTTTTGATACTGTACCCCACAAGCGGCTTCTAATGAAATTGCGTGCTTATGGAATATCTTCCCAATTATGCGATTGGATTCACGATTTCGTATCAGAAAGGACACAGTTCGTTGTAATTGACGGTAAGTCATCGAGTAAAACAGAAATGATATCTGGCGTTCCACAGGGAAGCGTTATAGGTCCCTTACTCTTCCTCGTGTTTATAAACGATTTAGGAGAGAATCTGAATAGCTCCATGAAGAATGCAGTCTAGAAACATTGGTTCTCGTCAAAACCTCCAAATATCAGTTCTTCAGCCTTTGTTGATATTGGATGTAGAACCTAGATGCTAAAAAAAAAAAAAAAAAAAAAAAAAAAAAAAAAAAAAAAAAAAAAAAAAAAGGAAAAGAAAGGAAAGACATGAAGACACTTCCATGGAAAATGTTTTCTTCAATTGAAACAGGTAATGTGCCTCTATCTGCTACTGTGTCGCTGGATTCCGTAACAGAACACCAGATTTAGACAAACGAAGGTAAGATGAGCTGACTAATGTAAAGCGTCTGTTCCTGATACAATTTCTCGTTATCAGTTCATGCTTCCGGAAGTTGTCAACTGCAGCCGTCATGCCACAGTTTTTGCCCAATCGGCGATTCTTTTATGAGGAAAACGTGAGACTGGGCTAAGGCTGTCTTAACTTGGCCACAGAGTTGGGTCTCGGCGAGAGGTCAGGCAGAGCATTGATCCTTTCAAGGCTAAGGTACGCTAGATGAGAAATAAGAGCAGCAAAAGGCGGCCAGACGTCGGCCAGACAAAGGCCGGCGGCTAACTGAATGTGATTGTGCGACGCGCAGCTTTTCAGTCGCTCGCCATTCCGAATCGGCGAGTCAGCCAGCACACTGGCCTCGCTGGCGCACTCCACACGTAGCATGTATTACTACACCCACATAACGGGCCGCACTCACCTGCAGTGCACGCTACACACTTCTCAAAGAACACATTTCCTTAACCTCTGAGGCCTCTTTCAAACTTTACTGCCTGAATTTGCGATCGTCGAACATTGTTGCTCAAGAACAAGATGGTTTTGAATGTGAGTCGGTTCAAACGTTTGTAACATATTAGACCAAGCTCCTATCGTCATTAGTCTCTTGACTTACAAACTAGTTAAACTAACCTACCCTAGAGACAACACACACATACCCATGCCCCAGGGAGGACTCGAACCTCCGACGCGAAAGGCCACGCGATCCGGCGGGAACGGTCGCCCAAATCGTAGCATAACGCCTTAGACCACGCTACCATCCCGCGCGTCTGAGTATGAATCTCCAGCCATTTAATGAATGAAGTACTTTTAGAGAATACAAACTAAGATACCAGATCACTACATTGCAACAAATTATCGTACACAAGTAATGCCCTTATTCATATGTATAGTACACTTTTTAGTTGAGAAACTACTTTTCACATTGAAGGATCTCGTAGACCATGAGCCTACTAGCGGAACTGCATCATGTATAAAGATACACTATACGTTTATATAAAATCCCGTGTCGCGATGTTCGTCCGCGATGAACTCCGAAACTAACCAACTAATCTAGTGAAATTTTGCACAGTGCGTGTGATTTGCTCCAGTTCAAAAAATTGGATAGTTTTTATCTATATTAATAACCTCAATATTATTTATATTGCAAATTAAATATTTTTATCTAAGTTCGGTAAGTATCCAAAATTGGGAGTGTTCGTTGCGTTGAAGTATGGGATAGAGGAAAAATGAACGGTTCGAGCGCGAAAGGTCATGGGTTCGGAACTTGCTGTGATCACGAAGTTTTTCACTTTAAGTTTTAACCTAGCGTTCATCTTTTAATCATAGTCTAACGCAGTCGCGAAACTCTTTAGGGGGAAAAAGAGCAGGTGAAGCGATGTTAATGCTCCAAGCGGCCAGTACAGTGTAGCCAAAAAATGGCATCATACAACATGAGTAGTTTCTGATTTCTATGCTGTTACTTTCATGATGCCTTATCACATGTGGATCTTGGGCTTCGAAAGCCCCTACCGATGATCTTTCGTTGAATGGTTCGCACGCTAACACTTGATAATGGCCCAGGATTGAAATCTGAAGCCATCTGCGGAAGGGTTGCACTTCTGTCACGTTGAACTATTCTCTTCAGTCGCCTTTGGTCCCATTGCCCATTGCCCTGATTGACAGTATACTGAATAACAAGAAAATTAGAAAAAATGCATCACTTTTCTATGCTGGCCAGCAAGAACAAGTCAGTAGTCAGAAATGCTGGTGTGTCATCCCATATTTAGGCAAAATTTAAGATCACATTGGTAAATAGTTAAAATCTCAAAATTACAGACATGCATTTTACAACAGAAACAACATTTCAAAGTATTTATTCAATAGTAAGGACAAAATTCAACTCCTATCACTGAATGATGTGTACAAGATCATGTGCAAACATTGTGAGATAGTGTATGTTGGTCAGTCTGGCTGGGCTATAGCTATTAGATTGTCAGAACACGAGATAAGCTGGAGGTTAAAAAAGACAGATTCAACCTTTGCTGAACATCTGCTCACAGAAAACCATGATCACGTTGTACATTGAGAAATCGTACATTCCCTGAAGAAAAGCAGAAAGATGACACTACTGGAAATATCGGAAATCAATAAATATTTGGCTCAGAATGCCAGTCTAGTATTAAACGATCAGATGCAGTTCCTCCTTACACCTATACTGAAATAAGTTTCAGTTTCCAACTTTCCTTTTCAACAAAAACTAATCATGTCAGTTTTGATCCTTTACATATACTTATCATATTTTTATATAAATCTTAATAACCCTAATAAATATGTACTTGTAATGTACTTTCCTCTGAACTAATCGATTTTCTGTGATAACATATTTGTAAATCGTAACATGTTTGTAACATCTTTGAAAACATGTATACTACAGTCAGTTGTCACCTGATGATGGCCTGAGAAGCTGAAAGCCGGTTTGTGACGAATAAATAAGTTTTGCAGAACATCAGGAAGTTGTCCCTTTTATATATATATATGCATATGGCTAGGTTGTCCCCTGTACATAACAGCTGACGAGTAAATATCTGGAGCAGCCTGGAAAGAAAAGCAATTAAATTAATATCTACATCAAATAGAAAAGTCAGGCTTCTTGGCTGTTCCACGGCTTATGCCACCCTCAGTTGTTACGGACAGCTGCCGGAATTGGTGAATACTGCTGGCCTCGAACGCGAGGTGCAAGCATAGGTTGCTGTTTGCACAATTTTCCTTCAGATGATTCGGTACTTTGTTTTGGAGTTAAGTGGAAAGTCTCAACCGATGGCTCTGTCGACTATGTGACGACATTGGCTGCATATTTTTTTATCTACCTTATCAGCTGGGGTAGTACACGACTCCCCTTGAGAAGTTATGGGGGCACTACACAAAGGCACCACCTACTCGAGTAGCAGATTGCACATAGGGTTTATTTTCAAGGCGGCAGTTTGAGGTTGAAAGTAGCGTGGTAAGTTTTCAATAAAGATCTCGGGCAGTAGAGATCTGTGAATGCAAGTTAAAACCCTCACTGCTGCTCTAAATTATGTTGCGAGTGGCCGCAGTACTTGTGCAACGGAAAGTTATCTAACTGCTCACTCCTTAAGGGAGCAGCCAACGTTTTAACAAACACAAAATTAATGTTAAAAAGGGATAGATAATTAAACATAGGACTGGGATAATGAAATTATAAATCTATTCAATAAAATGAACAAGCAAATAAATGTGGGGTGACTATATTAAGCACAATAAAGCACACACCTTGTACAAAAGTGAATGAAATCGTAAAGTTACTGCCCGTAATGAAATTGTTTCTGCCCTTTATGAATATGGAGGTAATGTGAGAGGAAATTTGCAGATACACAGCGGATAAAGGAAAGCACATTCATTCACTCTTCATGCTTAATGTTTGTGACACATTACTCATGCGGCAACACTTGATAGCAGCGACGAAACGAAGTGTCGGCGGCGTTTCGAGGAGATGGCAGGTGTCTTGAAGCACTAATTAAAAAATCTACTATCTACCAAACGAACTCATGTGCAGGGAGGCACCGGCATACTATCCTTACATGACATGTGGTATGCGACCATGGTGAATTATATAGAATTTACAAAAAGAAATTAATTTAGAATAAGCCAGTAAAGCACGCACAAGAATTCATATAGAAGATAGCTAGTATCAGTAAAAGCATGGCTGATGGCCGCAGTAAAGATCGTTACGAAAGCACGTGGTACAATCAGTCATACCAAGACAGGAAAGACAGAATCAAACCAGAAAATCTGAGAAATATTTAGCACTAGCTGAAAACCCGGCATTGCCCGGGTATTTATTCATTTATTCGTGCCATTTTTCAGGTACATATTCATTTGTATAAGGGCTGTATGTCTGTAAAATCTCTTGGGAATACAGTTAGTAGTAAAGAAGTAGAATAGATTAAAACTTGGTGCGGGAAGGGGCGGTTTCTCATGAACGTTACTGTTTATGCGCTCATATCTCATGAACTATGTGTCGGAATCTGATACAATTTAGAAGACACATTCAACTATATATGTGTATTCTGCCTGTAAAATTTCCTGTCGCTACAATTTGTAGTGTTCAAATTATAAATTGTAACGTCACACCGAGAGCCGTAGATTTACTCCATAAACAGCGGAAAAGTATTAAGCGAGAAACTTTTTTCCTTTCATAATTTTACTATGGTTGGCAGCGAGAAAAAGTTTAATAAAGGTTTGAAATTATATTTAAAGTTTGTTGCAAGTCGCTAAGTACTGTAATTCTCATACAGTGTACTTCGAAAGTCTCGCCGCATTATATGGCATTTTTGCGATTTCTATTGGTTATGACGTAATATCTTTTGAACCAGATGCCGTATGTGATTCTTAACCATGCAGCAATTGTTACCTCATGGTAAGGAATGTGTGTACCAAATTTAGTTGAAATCGGTCCAATGGTTTAGAAGAAAATGAGCAGCATTGTCGTAAAATGCGGCAGTTTTCGCGCATCTCATTGTTTATGACGTCATATCGCGTGAAGTATATATCGAATGTGATTATTACATTTACGGCGACCGTCCTCATGGATTGAAGCTTACGTATAAAAAATTTCATAAAGATTGGAACAAAACTGTAGATTTGTATGCAACACGTACAGGGTGTCCAGATAACGACTCCCTGATTTCAAAATTAAATATCTCGAAAACAAAGCTTGATAGAGGAATGCAGTAAACGGTATGTTTATTGTGAAAGCTGTAAGACGTTTATACAGCAGTTTGAAATAATAGTTACAAAAGCTGCTAACAGATGGCGCTGTAATCGCCATACATAATGCCTAGTATAAATAGTGATCCGAAGCCCAGAGCGATCAGTTCCACTATTGAAACGTGAAAGAAGATTAGCGTACCGAAGGAAGAGATTAAAACCATGTACTCCATTGAACAACACGTTTTTCTGGTGCTAGAGTACCACAGGTTAGAAGAGAGTCCTATGGCAACAAGGCGAAGATTTCAAGCACGATTTAATGTTCCAAAAGGACCCGATGCGAAAACCATTCGTACGCTCTTCGCAAAATTTCAACGAACAGGCAGCGTAACTGATGATCTATTGGGGCATGTTGGCCGCAAGCAAACCGCAGTTACGCCTGAAAATAACGCCACAGTTTCTGGAATTAATCAGCGAAATCCAATGTCATCCGTCCGTAGAATTGCATCTGAGACTGGTTTGAAGCGTTCCAGCTCGCAGAAAATACTGAGAAAGAGCCTACACATGTTTCCATTCAAAATTCAAACGCACCAGGCCATACCCGTACGAGCTGTGCAACAAAGGGTTGCCTTTGCTAATCAGATGATCACAATGATTGATAGTGAAGGATTTGATGTTGGCTGCATCTGCTTTACAGATGAAGCACACGTCCACCTGAATGGATACGTGAATAAGCAGAACTGGCGATTTTCTGGTGCAGGCATGGATTGGCCTCCATATTCCACGGATTTGACTCCCTGTGCGAAGCATCCCGCCACGCTGGACGAGCTTGAATCGGCGATCTCTGTGGCATGTGAATTCATTTCGGTTGAGACTCTACGAAATGTGATGGCGAATTTCATTCTTCGTTTTCGCCACCTCTGTAGTGCCAATGGTGAACATTTTGGAAACATTGTCATGTGATTGTTTGCAAAGAGTGTTTTCATACGATTATTTCACTTATGTATACTGATATGAGATGTACAGCGTAAAGCGTCATCTGTTAGCAACTTTTGTAACTATTATTTCAAACTGCTGTATAAACGTCTTACAGCTTTCACAATAAACATACCGTTTACTGCATTCCTCTATCGATCTATGTTTTCGAGATATTTAATTTTGAAATCAGGGAGCCCTTTTCTGGACACCCTGTACCTGGGCCATGCAGTATCAGACGGCGCTGAGTTTAACCTAACGAGTATAGACTGGGAAGTCTATGACAGGGATCTCCAGTTTATCAGGACACGAGGGCCACATTTCAGGTTCTGAATCGCAGTGCGGGTCGGATGGCATATTTTACGATTACTGAAGAATGCGATACTAACACCTACTTTGACCTGTGACGTCACTGGTAAGGATGGATGGATGGACGCTTAGGGTTTAACGTCCCGTCGACAGCTTGGCCATTAGAGACGGAGCTAACGCTCGGAGTTTTTGGGTTAGGATGAGGAAGGAAATCGGCCGTGCCCTTTGAAAGGAACCATCCCGGCATATGCCTGGAATGATTTAGGGAAATCACGCAAAACCTAAATCTGGATGGCCGGAGGTGGATTTGAACCACCATCCTCCCGAATGCGAGTCCAGTGCGTTACCACTGCGCCACCTCGCTCGGTCACTGGTAAGGCGGAAACCCCAGTATAACTTGTATAGATGCACTTTAAAGATTTCCGATAGAAACTATTACTTTTTAAAAGTAATATCGGACAGAAGATTGTTTCGCATTTCCCCAATTGCCAATCACTAAACGTGCTTCAAGTTTTCCGCGCTGTTTTTCATGGGGATTTCTTGGTCATCTGAAGAAAGGTTTGTCTTGCAGGTTAGATGCAAACGCGAAGGAAATACAAATTTTACACAACCCTTCTCTTGTGAAGTGGAAGATGTTCATGCAGTTTTGGAAGTGGGAATAATCGATCTACAAGCAGATGAGTCAACGAAGGTCAAATTTAAGAATGGCAGTATTTGACAGTTTTAAAAGTGTCTTCCCAAAGCCGCGGTGGAGTAGCCGAGCGATCTAAAGCGTCTCGCTGCGGAGCGCGCGGTTGCTCGCCGTGGAGGTCCGAGTCCTCCCTGGGGCATGGGTAGTGATGGGACAACCTACTGTTTTTAACAACCGATTGGTCAATCGGTTGTTTTTTCGTTCAGTCGGTTTTTTCAGTCGAATGAAACAACCGAATGAAAATAGTCTCTGTGGCTGTATGAATGTTTTCACTCACTGGTGGGGGTTTGAGTGGTTTCAGTCGATGCGAAACAAACGAATGAAACCAGTCTCTGTCGGTTGCAGCCGCTATATGAATGTTTTCACTCATTCTGTGGGTTTGAGTGGTTTCAGTCGATGCGGGAGCACCGAATGAAACAAGTCTCTGTCATTTATATGAATGTTCTCGGCATTGAGTGGTTTCACTTGATGCGATACAACCGACTGGAAAAAGTCTTTGTCGGTTTCTGCAGTTATATGGATGTTTTTATTAATTCATCGACTTTGTGTGACTTTATTTGCATACTCCTTCAGCCTTTTCGGGTATAAAATGAACCGTGATTCAGCATGAAACATTCTTAGAGACAAATCTTAAAAATATAGCGGTGTGTACGTGTGTGTGTTTCTATTGCATGCAAATCTGTAGTTTTGTTCCAATCTTGATGAAATTTTGCACACTTGACCTTCAAAGCAAGAGGAACGTCACTGTCTACATCAAATTTCCTTCGTTGCATGGCGGAGGGTACTTTACATACTAACTTCGACAAAAACCACAATTTGGCTGCGATCTTGATGAAATTTTGCACATTTGACCTTTAAAACAAGGCGAAGGTAACTGTGTACAATAAATTTCGTAGGTGCATGGCGGAGGGTACTTCGACAAATTCCGTTTGTATTCGAATTTTAATGATATATTTCACTTTTCACCTTCAAAGAAAGAGAATAGTCACCGTCTACATCTACTTTAGTTCGATGCATGAGAGAAGGTATTCCAGAATTCGACGCCAATACAGAGTTTATTCCGATCCTGATGAAAGTTAGCACTCTTGACTTTCAAAACAAGTGGCATCTAAGATTTTGTATGGTACATGGCGCAGGGATGGAATAAACCTCCACACCGTTTCACCGATAACCACAGAAATATCTGTGACAAGAGTGAATAATTATGAAACTTGAGATGAATGTTTTCATACACCGTTGACGAATACAGGCGCGCTGAAGGAAATTTACAGCACTGATAAATGTTGTATGTCTTCTCGTACTCCTTCAAATTAGATGGAATTAACAAAAATATTTTTATAAGAAACATTTTTATACCAAATACTTTAATAAACTTTTTTTTACAATATCTAATGTTTTAGTGATCTTCGAATTTGGATCTAGCAAATATGCTCAAAGTTAAAATACTTAACTCTGTCCTACTAGTACCTTAGATATGTATGAACAATAAGCCGCAAACCGCACGTTTCTACCTGTTCCCACTTCGGAGATACAGTATGCGAGATTAAACTTGTAGCGATCATTTTGGAACACCCTGTAGTTTCGACGCTTCTTTATTGAGACAGTAAGTAACCGACAACAATCGGCGATGGCACGCCCTGCGACGCCGCCAGACACTGTTGTGTGGAGTTTGGCGCGCGCCTGCTGGCGCTGTCAGCAGTGAAAACGCAAGCGAGGCAGCACCCCCTCTCGAGTCCCCGCTCCCCGCGAAAAACGTACTGCCTCTTTTCACTTTAAAAGAAAGAATGATAATTCAGTCAATGTACAAAACTGCAAAAGTGTCGCATGTTTTCATTCGGTTGTTCCCACAGACTACTTTCATTCGAAAAAAAAAAAAAAAAAAGTAAAACTACGACCGACTGACTCTTTCATTCGGTTGGCCCCATCGACTGATTTAACTCAAAAGAAAAGGAATGAGTGGTCCAACCGACTGCGTCGATTTTTTCATTCGGTTGATACCACCGACTGGTTTAACTCAAAAGAACGAATGAATAGTCCAACCGACTGAATCGGTTGTTTCATTCGGTTGGTCCCACCGACTGGTTTCACTCAGAAGAACGAATGAATAGTCCAACCGACTGAATCGGTTGTTTCATTCGGTTGGTCCCACCGACTGGTTTCACTCAGAAGAACGAATGAATAATTCAACCGATACGAGAAACTACAACCGAATGATCGATTTTTTTCCAACAACCGAATGAATCGATTGTTTTCATTCGATTGTTCCCATCACTAGGCATGGGTGTGTGTGTTTGTCCTTAGGCTACTTCACCTAGGTTTAAGTAGTTTGTAAGGTACGGACCGATGACCACGCAGTTTGGTCCGATAGATTTACAAATAAACCTAAGTCATTTTATTGTAACAAGAGACACGCTACAACGAACGAACGAAACAAATAAGACGAAATCAGAAAAGCAAAGATTACAGCCAGAAACGTACTTGAAACTGGTGAGCGGGCCGTATGTAAGCTCTCCGTGAGCCGGATCCGGCCCGCGGGCCGTATTTTGGAAACCCCTGGTCTATGGTATCATTTCAGGTCTAAGTTACCTTGCATCCTATTACAATCATTCAAACACCTTCCCATAGACTACATCATCAAACAGCCGCTGGTTATTACTCTTCCGGTCATTCAGATATTTACACAGGCAGAAAATTACAGCGGCCCTTTTGCACTTTCCTGGATACCCCATTGATCTACTTACTAGCGATATACTGGATGATTATAATTAAATTTAAACTTTCAAAACGCTTTAAAAATAACACCACTGGTCAGAATTACTTCAAATTGCAGCGGAATATTATCGTAGAAGGGGCAAAACGTATGGCACAAGAAAAATAAGCAGTGTGAAAAGTGCCGGCCGCGGTGGCCGAGGGGACTGAGGCGCTCCAGTCACGGTCTGCACGGCCACTAAGGTCGGGGTTTCGAATCCCCCCTCGGGCATGGATATTTGTGTCGTCCTAGTTCGTAAGTAGTTCATAAGTAGTTTGTAAGTTTAGGGACTGATAACCCCGTAGTTAAGTCCCATAGACTATACAAACATTTTTGAATTTGAGTGTGAAAACTGATCAATAGATGGTGCTGTAGGCATCATAATTTAATAGTGGTCGACTATAAATGACAAATGAATCACACAACAATGCCCAAGGTGTAAAGTTAGACGTGAAACAGATTGTACTACTCACTGTGCATGGGTGTCCAGGTGTGATGCTAATAGTCACTTAAGCCCAACCACTATTGCCAAGTCATGTCACATCGGACGGGAAAAATGAGTTTTTAATTGTCCTGAGGCCAGAAACCACATAAAAAGCATCAAGTAACATTAAATCGGATTTTCAATTTCCGTGTGACTGGCGCAAAACATGTTCACTATGCTGTCCACCCTTTTCTGAAGCAAGTTGAAATCGATAAACAGTCCGTTCCGCAACTGATCTAAGTGTTTCTGGGGTCACATTCAGAATGTGTTGCGCAATGTGTGCCTTCAGTGCAGCTATGTTCGCAATTGAAACAAAATCTTTTGATAGCCCAACAGCCGGAAGTGAAGTCTCACAGATTAAGAGCAGCTGAGGCTGTCGGAAAATGGCGGCTGTTAATCCTAGCATTTCCGAAATGGCGCTTCAGCAGGTACTTAACTATATAAATTGTGTAGTTTATGGGACTTAACTACGGGGTCATCAGTCCCTAAACTTACAAACTATTTATGAACTAGCTAATACTAACGACGTCACAAATTTCGCCGGCCGCGGTGGCCGAGGGGACTGAGGCGCTTCAGTCACGGTCTGCACGGTCACTTCGGTCGGGGGTTCGAATCCCCCCTCGGGCATGATATTTGTGCCGTCCTTAGTCTTAGCTAGTTCATAAGTAGTTTGTAAGCTTAGGGACTGATGACCCCGTAGTTAAGTCCCATAAGTTCTACAAACATTTGAACATTTTTTTTGGCGCAAATATCCATGCCCGAGGGGGGATTCGAACCCCCGACCGTAGTGGCCGTGCAGACCGTGACTGGAGCGCCTCAGTCCCCTCGGCCAACGCGGCCGGCGCTGCTTAACTGGATTTGCAATGTGCAGAGGTGTGGCATCTTGCATAACAATGACCCATCCATTCATACACGCTGTTGGAGAGCTGGAATGACGTGGTTGCGCAAATGACACTCATAGCGCTTACCAGCGACGGTACAGGTAACAGAACGGGAAGCACCTGTCTATTGGAAAAAGTATGGCCGTAAGATAAATGATGTCGTAAACCCGCACCACACATTGACCTTTTGAGGATGAAGTGGTACCAATTTCAATGTGTCATGCGCATGGCAGGTGATTTCATTTACATATTTTGACACATAAAGCGTCATCTATTGATGAATTTTCACATCATTTATTTTTCTACTACCTTACGTTTTTCCCCTTCTCCGATAATACTCCGTTGCAATTTGACGTAATTCTGACTAGTGGTGTCATTTTTACACCGTTTTGAAAGTTTAATTTTAATTCTAATCACCCTGTATTTATGAAACACAAATTTCTTACTTTCTCGGTTTCCAGTATGTTTAGTCGTCCTCGTCGCCATATATTTTGTCATTCCCGGCCTGTCTTTCAGGAATGGATGTTCAGGACGCGTGGGAAGCGTGGACAGCTAAAACAGCTATACAGATTAGCAATACAAGTTTTATTTACTATTATATACAAAGTTACTCAACTGATAATCTATCTGTCTGCTCTCTTCTCGCGGTGGCGTCTTCTTTACGATGCTAGCTTCGCTGAGTCCTAGTGACTGCCTCTTTCGGAGCCGAGTTCAGATGGGCTCGTACAGGCGCGTGTCGGCCTAGATATAGCAGCTTGTAGAGGGCGCGCTTCTGGTTTTCTCCCTCCAGGAGGCGAGGCGCTGGCCTGTGATTGGCTGCCAGTCATCCGCTGCCTTGTCCGCGATCGTTCTCGTGCGTCTGGCGTGTGGCGCTGACTTTACGCCACAACACAGTATATTCAAATGCATACAGCGGCGAAAGCTGAAAATTTGAAAGTATTTCAACGTCCTGGAGCACATAGGAAGTTAGACATTCCTATTTCATAAATATATGACTGTTAGTTCCATCATTACCCGAAAGAATAGAAACCATATTATATATATGGTATAACTGAAATGAATCTATAAACGTCAGTGCGTCATAACACGCAAATGTCGTGGCTGCTTCTCTCAGCGTATGGCGCCAAGCGTGGTTGAACAGCGTCAGATGCCACCATCATATTCTGCATGTCAGCATGTCAATCTATTCAGTTTTTTCACCAAGGTAAAAGACAGATGGGGTTCGCGTTTTATTGTCTTTATTTGCAAACAGCTAAAAAAACTGCACGAAATTGGAGCCTCGTACTTGAATGCAGGCGGTGCAGCGACGCTTGAGTAATTATCACAACCTTTCAAACACCCTTGGTACAAAGTGGGTAACGTCAGAGGCTGCCATAATTGGTGCGATTTACTCTTCATCCATCTCGATTTCAGATTAAATGACGCCTTTCTCCAATAGCTGAGGGATGTGAACATAGGTTCCTATGTGAAAATTTCTGGTTATGACCAACCCCTCTCATTATCTACTTTCATTTCAGAAATAACCTGTGGATGCGTCTACGGTCAGATAAATTGTGCGATGCAGAAAAATCATTTGACGCCTTCCCGGAATAGTGGTACAGCTGCGAGAAAGCGGGATAATGGACGTCGGATGCTACAATAGTAGTATGGGGCAAGTTGAGAATTTCGGTCAGACAAGAAGCGTGTCCGGATTGCCGAAGCAATTAAGGCGATCTGCTCTAACAAGCAGGAAGTACGGATTCGAGTCCCACTATAGCAAAAGGTTTTAACTGTTGCCATTGAGTGGATTTAAACGTCCTGTAACAACCAAAAAATCTGAAATTTTTATGCTGTAAATTAAATAGGTCTAAACTAGGCTGAGTGATTCAATAAAACATGATTGCAGACATTTATGTTTGTCAATATAATAATTCAAAAATGTTCAAATGTTGTAAATCTGAGGGACTTACCTACGTTGGTGATGCCGGCCGCGGTGGCCGAGGGACTGAGGCGCTTCAGTCACGGTCTGCACGGCCACTACGGTCGGGGGTTCGACTCCCCCCTCGGGCATGGATATTTGTGCCGTCCTTAGTTGTAGGTAGTTCATAAGTAGGCTGTGGCTAAGCCATGGCTCCACCATATCCTTTCTTCCAGGAGTGCTAGTCTTGCAAGTTTCGCAGGAGAGCTTCTGTGAAGTTTGGAAAGTAGGAGGCGAGGTACTGGCGGAAGTAAAGTTGTGAGGCGGCATCGTGAGTCGTGTCGGGGTAGCTCAGTGGTAGAGCGCTTGCCCGCGAAAGGCAAAGGTCCCAGGTTCGAGTCCCGGTTCCGGCACACAATTTTAATCTGCCAGGAAGTTTCAGTTCATAAGTAGTTTGTAAGTTTAGGAACTGATGACCCCGTAGTTAAGTCCCTTAAGCTTAACAAACATTTGAACATTTGAACCTACGTTGGTCATTAGTCCGTAAGCTTACAAACTACTTAAACTATCTTAAAGTAACTTACGCTAAGGACAACACAAACACCCATGCCCGAGGGAGGACTCAAACCCCCGACGGCGAACGCCCGCGCGGACCGCAGCCAGGCGCCTTAGTGCGCACGGCTATTCTGCCGCGGCTAAAGTAATTCCCCATGCACTTAAGATCTTCTGCTTCTGTGTTTAAAAATCATGAAAAAGGAACTGAATGTGGACACTGAGAGGCTTCAGACAGATTATATAATGATATGTACTTAAACTAACTTAAGTTAAGAACAACACACACACACACACACACACACACGCGCCTAAGCGAGGAGTCGAACCTCCAACGCGAGAGGCCGCGCGATCTGTAACGTGACGCCCCAGAGCGCACGGTCGTTGCCACGCGGCAGTGATATGTTTCTGGGTGTGAGACAGCATTGTCAGTCTCTACGAATCTGCCGTGGATTAAAGGCAAGTGGCCTTTGTCTGGCTGCTGAATGGGTCTTGGTTCCTATATAACATTGCAAATAGTGGTTTGAGAAGAAGAAGTGAGGATGTTGGATTTCCTTTATTGGTATTTACAGTGTATCATGTCATTGATGGAAAAGGGCGTCGTCGATTGGTGTTTATTTCGAGTGCTTTTCTTACTATTGGTGATTACATTGTTCCGTCTCATTGCTGGAAATAGATGTCCCCGCTGTGGAATGGTCGTACGTTCTAAAGCGCCTTGCTGCAGAACGCGAGGCTGCTCGCTGTCGGAGGTTCGAATCCTCCATCGGGAATGTGTTTGTGTGTGTGTGTGTGTGTTGTCCTTAGGTTGGTTTAAGCAGTCTGTAAGCCTAGGAACTGATAGCTATAGTATGTTCAAATGTTCAAATGTTTGTTAAGCTTATGGGACTTAACTACGGGGTCATCAGTCCCTAAACTTACAAACTACTTATGAACTAGCTAATACTAAGGACGGCACAAATATCCATGCCCGAGGGGGGATTCGAACCCCCGACCGTAGTGGCCGTGCAGACCGTGACTGGAGTGCCTCAGTCCCCTCGGCCACCGCGGCCGGCTAGTAGTCAAGTCCCACATATTTACAAACATAGTTCCTTGGCATTGGCTGGAATTGGCGATGAGGGGAGTGGAGGGCAGTTGTGGCGTGTCGCTGTTTACTATTCGGCTGGTGTTGGCGGCGGCGAGCCAACGCTCCGTGTGCACACGGCCGAGTCCTCCCGCGCTCCTGGGCGTTGCTTTGCGCTCGCAGTCGTCTCGTTGCGTTGTCACCGCTGGTCAGAAATTTGTATCCGTCTTCTCTATTCATGTTAGAGGGTCGCTTGGCTCTCTCGGTGGCTTCTCTGATCTTCCTCATAATAGTGAAAGGTTGTTTTACCAGTTCACGGTAAAATTGTTGTTTTCCAGCCGGCCGCGGTGGCCGAGGAGACTAAGGCGCTTCAGTCACGGTCTGCACGGCCACTGCGGTCGGGGGTTCGAATCCCCCCTCGGGCATGGATATTTGTGCCGTCCTTAGTCTTAGCTAGTTCATAAGTAGTTTGTAAGCTTAGGGACTGATGACCCCGTAGTTAAGTCCCATAAGTTCTACAAGCATTTTTTTGTTGTTTTCCACACTCATTTCGATGTTTTCCCACTACGCCAAGCGGAATGGCCGCTTGGGCTAAGGCGTCACACTACTGAGTGGGCGGCGGTTCCCCCTGGAGCTTCGAGTCCTTCCTAGGGTATGGGTGTGAGTGTTGTTCTTAGTGTAAGTTAGTTCAAGTAGTTCGTAAGTATAGGGACTGATGACCATAGCAGTTTGGTCCAGTAGACTTAAAAACAAAAATCTGCCACTGTTGACTTGTTGTGTTGTCCAAGCAGGATATATGGTTCATGTTCTGAAATTATTGCCAGAAATACATGGGATCGAGTACGAAGATACTCTGCAAGTTACATGGTCAAGTTGCCGGTGCTATAGAATTTCAGCTGAGAATGGATTTTTATGCTACATATACATGGGATACTCTGCAAATCACATTTAAGTGCCAGGCAAAGGGTTCATCGAACCACCGTTATACTATTTATCTCCCATTGCATTCTCGAATAGCGCGCGGGAAAAAAGAATACCTGAATCTCCCCGTTCGAGCTGTGATTTCTCGTATTTTATTCTGATGATATTTCTACCTATGTAAGTGGAAGTCAACAATATATTTCCGCATGCGCAGGAGAATGTTGGCGATTGGAGTTTCGTAAGTAGCCCACGCCGCCGCGATATGCGCCGTTGTAATGATTCCCATTCCAGATCCTGTATCATTTCCGTAACGCCGTCTTCCCTGTATCGTGACAATACGAAACGAGCTGCCCTTCTTTGGACTCTTTCGATGTCATCCGTCAAACCCACCTGATAAGAATCCCACACTGGGCAGCAATACTCCAAAACGGACGGACAAGCGTACTGTATGCAGCCTCTTTAGTAGTTCTGTTGCATCTTTTAGGGGTTCTGCCAATAAAATGCAGTCTCTGGTTCCCCTTTCCCACAACATTATCTACGTGTTCTTTCCAGTTTAAGTCTGAAGTAATAGTAATTCCTACGTATTTTGTTGAGTTTACGGCCTTCACTTTTGATTGATTTATCTTGTAAACAAAGTTTAACGGATTTATTTTCGTACTCATGTTAACACCTTCACACTTCTCATTATTTAGAGTCAATTGTCAATTTTTACACCATGAATACCATTTTTGAATTATATGAAGACCTTTAACGGTTAGGAAAGGAGAGATAGGATGCTTTCATTTTTTTCAACCATCTTCTATCTTTTTTACATCTCTTGCAGATCTTCGTCTTTTGTTCTTGTTTTTTCCCAGCTTCTAAATTGAATCTTATTTCTTCTCTGGGCAGGTAAAGTGATATATCAATGGAAAATGAAAGTGGATCTGTCTTGCCTCTCTCGCAACAGCCGTTATGACTGTTGCGTTTAACTTTTGTTGAAGTTCACATTAGGGAACATGAATACTTCCAGTTTTGTATCTCCCCGTCATTATACAGGTGCATGACATCAGATGTGTCTGCACCGTACTTTGTTGTGTTGGAACCGCGCCTGGACACAAAGTGCAATCCATATGTTGGTCAGTCACGTCGTCGCCCTCCATTCACCAATTGTGGTCTCTACATATCTCGATACCTTCCCCGTAATGTCCAGGCATCTTCGGTAGGTGTCCGAGACAACTTCTGCATTTTCTCTTCTCCTTGACGGCGTGTAACTCCTCTCGATTTACATAGCATTTCTTATTTCTAAGATGCAATGAACAATTAAGTTGGCTTCACATAAAAATTTTTACTTACAGACATGATGCCCCCTTTATCTGAGGCAAGTTAGTGTCCCCACCAAGTCGAGCGCGCCAAGCTCTTCAGAGCACTTTCGATCCCCGTGTATCTTCCTTGTTGATACAACTAGATAACTTAATAGTACCCACCATAGCTGGCTATATTTCCAAATTATACTATTTTACAACTTATAGTTTACAAGGTATTGGCAGTGGAAAATCGCTAGTTCTGTCACTCACTCACTCACCGATCATCAAAATTCTGAGGTACTTATAGCAGACATACAGACGACAAATTTCGTATTTAGATAGTGTTCAGCCTGTAATGGAAGAAAAAACTCAAACATGTGTAAATATCAATCCTGTTTTCTGCTATTTTGCTCAAAAATGTTTAAAAAATGTTCGTTAAGCTTAAGGGACATAACTGCAGGGCCATCAGTCCCTAAACTTACAAACTACCTTATACTAAAGACGACACAAATATCCATGCCCGAGGGGGGATTCGAACCCCTGACTGTAGCGGCCGTGCAGACTGTGACTGGCGCGCCACAGACCGCTCGGGCACTGCGGCCGGCTGCTATTTTGGCTTCATTATTAAAGTTTTGATAATGGTCTCATGGTAAGGCGCAGCCTGCCATGGACGAAATCGCTCGATCGATTCACGGGGAGTGGATTAAATGTTTTACATCATTTTAACACAGCCGTCATCTTTCTACAAGGGGAGGAATCATTAGAAATTATATTTGGTTCGAATTCCACCTTAAACTGTAAGTGCAATCAGTGAACTGATGGATTCTTCCGTGTTCACATACGGTCAACTGTACATAGCACTTTCTAGAGTGAAAAGTTGGGTGGATTACATTTAACGAATATCGACATCATTAGTATCGAAACTTGATAGCCTGCAATCGCAGAATATGATTCACGTAGACGAATTTCCCGGAATTTTATGAGAAAAACTGATAAATTGAAAGAAAAATTTAAAATATTGTTAGCAAAATTGAGCGCCCTTCACATACTACATTACACGACAAGTTAGAAGCTTTTTTTGGGAATATCAGAACACAGGAATAACCAGGAGTCATATTACGCACAAGACGCCTACACATTGTATATAACTAAAGATAAAGCAACTAAAATTGGCGATACTGAAATAGCTGTCTTCAGGGATGTCAGAAAACATGCAAAAGGTCTAATTTGGTCCTACTGCTAAGATTTATGCGCGTTAGATGAGAACGTTGTCGTACAACTAAGCAACATTTTAAAAAACTTGATAAAAGAAAACAGAAACTGTAGTCCAAGAAAAACTATATGAATCTTTAACTTACATCAACAGTTTAAAATCGTATTTTCCTCACCTAAGAACAATTTCCCACCCCCATGAACCACAGACATTGCCGAGGTGGGGTGGCTTGCGTGTCTCAACGATACAGATAGCCGTACCGAAGTGCAACCACACCGGCGAGGTATTTGTAGAGAGGCTTACAAACGTGTGGTTCCTGAAGATGGTAAAAGGCTTTTCAGTGGTTGCAGGGGCAACAGTCTGGATGATTGACTGAGCTGGCCTTGTAAAATCGGCTAAAGTGGCTTTTCCATTCAGTTACTGCGGACGGCTGAAAGCAAGGGGAAACTACAGCCGTTACTTTTCCCGAGGACATGCAGCTCTACTGCATGCATATATGATGATGGCATCTTCTCAGGTAACAGATTCCTGAGGCAAAATAGTCCCTCATTCGGATCTCCGGACGGGGACTACTCAGGAGGACGTAGTCATCAGGAAAGACAACACTGGCATTCTACGGATCGGAGCGTGTAATGTTAGATCCCCTAATCGGGTAGGGAGCTTAGACAATTTAAAAAGGGAAATGGATAGGTTGAAATTAGATATAGTAGTGATGTTCGGTGGAACGAAGAACAGGATTTCTGGCCAGGTGCGTACAGAATTATAAATACAAAATCAGTTGGGGATATTACAGGAGTCGGTCTAAGATTGAATAAGAAACTAGGAACGCGGGTAAACTACGAGCAGCGCAGTGATCGCATTAACGTAGTCAAGATAGATACGAAGACAACACCGACCACAGTAGTACAGACCACTAGCTCTGCCGATGACGAGAAGGTCGAAGAAATGTATGAGGAAATAAAAGAAATCAAAAATGTTCAAATGTTTGTTAAGCTTATGGGACTTAACTACGGGGTCATCAGTCCCTAAACTTACAAACTACTTATGAACTACTTACGAACTAGGACGGCACAAATATCCATGCCCGAGGGGGGATTCGAACCCCCGACCGTAGTGGCCGTGCTGACCGTGACTGGAGCGCCTCAGTCACCTCGGCCACCGCGGCCGGCAAAAAGAAATCATTTAGACAGTTAAGGGAGAGGAAAACTTGGTTGTGATGGGTGACTGGAACTTAGTGGTAGGAAAAGGAAGGGAAGGAAAAATAGTAGGTGAATATGTACTGGGAAAAGGGAATGAGAGAGGAAGCCACGTGGTAGAATTTGGTAAGGAACATAATTTATTCGTAACGGACACTTGGTTCAAGAATCATGAAAGACGGTTGTATACATGGAAGAGACCAGGAGACACCGGAAGGTACGAGATAGATTTCGGAATCAGGTTTTAAACATTAAGATATAGACTCTGACCATATCTTACTTGTTATGAAGTGTAGACTGAAATTCAAGGAATATAAGGAGATCGAACCTGGATAAATTGAAGGAACCTGGAGTTACTGAGAATTTCAGAGGGAGACTTAGGCAACAATTGACAGAAACGGCGGAAAATGAACCAGTAGAAGAAGAATGGGTAGCTTTAAGAGATGAAATAATCAAGGCAGCAGAGGAACAAATAGGTAGAAAGTCAAGACCTAAAAAAATCCGTGGATATTACAAGAAATATTAAATTTAATTGATGAAAGGAGAAGATATGAAAATGCAGTAAATGAAGCAGGTAAATTGGAGCACAGACGACTAAGAAATAAGATTGACAAGTGCAAAGTGGCTAAGTAAGAGTGGCTAGAAGCCAAATGCAGATCTGTAGAATAATATATAACTAGGTGAAAAATAGATACTGCCTAGAAGAAAATAAAAGAGACATTTGGAGACAAGAAGAATAGCTGTATGAATATCAAGAACGCAGACGGAAAACCAGTTCTGTCTAAAGAAGGGAAAGCTGAAAGGTGGAAAGAGTATATAGAGAGGCTTTACAAGGGATATAGCTTCGAGACAATATTATAAGAAGGGAAAAGGAAGTAGATGAAGATGAAATAGGAGATACTATACTGAGAGATGAATCTGAAAGAGCACTGAAAGACCTTAGTCGAAACAAGGCCCCTGGAGTAGATGACATTCCCTCAGAGCTACTGGTGAGTAAGATCTATGAGACAGGAGAGATATCCTCAGACTTTTAGAAAAAGGTAATAATCCCCATTCCAAAGAGAGCAGGTGCAGACAGGTGTGAAAATTACAGAATCATTTGTTTAATAAGTCATGCTTTCAAAATTTTAACACTAATTATTTACAGAAGGATGGGAAAGCTGGTAGAAGCTCATCTCCGGGAAGATTAGTTCGGATTTCGGAGAAATGTAGGAACACGGGAAGCAATATTCACTTCATGGCTTATCGAAGAAGATAAATTAAGGAAAGGCAAACCTACATTTTTAGCTTTTGTAGATTTGGAGAAAGCGTTTGACACTGTTGATTGGAATACACTCTTTCATATTCTGAAGTCAGCAGAGGTAAAATATAGGGAACGGAAAGTTATTTACAACTTGTACATTAACCAAACAGCTGTTATTAGAGTTGGCGGGTATGAAAGGGAAGCAGTGGTTCTGAAGAGAGTAAGACAGGGTTGTAGCATTTCTCCAATGTTATTCAATTTGTACATTGAGCAAGCTATAAAGGAAAGCAAGGAGAAATTTGGTGAATGAATTAAAGTTCATGGAGAAGAAATAAAAAACTTGCGTTTTGCAGATGACATTTTAATTCTGTCAGAGACAGCAAAGGACCTAGAAGAGCAATTCAACGGAATGGACAGCGAGTTGAAAGGAGCGTATAAGATGAACATTAACTAGAGCAAAACAAAGGTAATGGAATGCAGTCTTAGAAAATCAGGCGATTCTGAAGGAATTAGATTAGGTAACGAAACAAAGTTGGTAAATGAGTTTGTTCCTTCGGCAGTAAAATAACATATGATGGTCTCAGTACAAAGGATATAAAATGCAGAATAGCAATGGGAAGTAAAGCGGTTTTGAAAAAGAGAAGTTTGCTAACATCAGATCTTAATTTAAAAGAAAGGAAGTCTTTTCTGAAGGCATTTGTGTGGAATGTTGCCTTTTAGCCGCGGCGGAGTGGCCTAGCGCATTGATGCGCTATACTCCGATGCGCAGGGCCGTACCCCGTCGGGGGTTCGGTGAATGTTTGTGTTGTCTTGGGTATAAGTTAGTTTATAAGTAGTTTGTAAGTTTAGGGACTGATGACCACGCATTTAAGTCCCATAAGCTTAAACATTTGAACATTTTGTTGCCTTGTATGTGCGTGGAATTTAGACGATAAATAATTGAGACATGAAGAGGATAGAGGCTTTTCAAATGTGGTGCTACGGAAGAATGTTGAAGATAAGGTGGGTAGCTCTCGTAACTAATGAAGCACCACTGAACAAAATTGGGAAGAAAGCGAATTTTTGGGATACCTTCACTAAAAGAAGGGATCGACTGGTAGGACACATTCTTAGACATCAAGGAATCGTAAATTGAGCATTGTAGAGATGTGTGTTGGGAGAAAATCGCAGAGTGAGACCAAGAGGCGAATATAGTAATCAGATTCAGATGGATGTGGTTTGCCGTTCATATGAGCAGCTGAAGAGGCTTGCTCAAGACAGGGTAGCGTGAAGAGCTGCATCAAACCAGTCTCCGGACTGTGATATACATTGCTTTTACCATGAACAAGGATGATACCGCCATGGATGATTGATAGGTAACGTGGCTGATTGTCATCAAACATGACATTGCAATTAATCCCATCATCCCATTTCAGATACATGAATTTCCATTTAACTCCCCTGACTCGCACTTAAGGACACGTGAAAGCTAACATGACAACTGGCACTGCTGCTGCCCCCACATCCACTCACTTGGGAGACCATCGCCTTCGTCACCACCCCCACTTTAGCCATCAGCCAAAATATTTAGCGAGAACAAAACTTATAATCTCCACTACTAAAAGTCACCACCTTGATATGCAAACGCGGTGTCAATAAAAATGCCCCAGCATACATTCAGAGTTATTTGTTTAAACAATTATCATGGAAGTCAAACATTTCGGAGGGAACATGTGTGCATTAACCCTGTCCAAAAATGTTTCGTTTTCAGAATTTGTTTCTGACCTCATGTCTCCGGGTAAAACTATATGCTATATCTTGCTAAACTCTGATTAGTTAATGTTAATACATTGAATCTTAATTACAACTCGTATGGTATGCAGCTTTGTGTGTGCTTATAGATGGGACATAAAAAATCATAGGTACGTGCGCTGGTGACAATCCTATAACAGTGGAAGGTTTAATTTCACGTCTCCAGCCACGCTCGGCGTATATACTGCGTATGTGACAACCGGCAGCCGCGTTTAAAGAGTATTCTAGCCCCACAACCGCGAACCCCACGCGCTTTGGATCACAGACGTGCTTTAGCGGTCGCGACCTCCACAAGTCCGCGAACTTGTTTCCATCTTAATAATCACTCTTTCAATGTCCAGGTATGTAAGTCTACAGCACACAACTACTACAACAGCAAAAGACAGGAGAATCGTGAAAATCGGCAAGGAAATCTTCTGTCATTATTTATTATGATTCGAGCACAATGTCAGCATAGAAGCTGTGGATTTCGAAAACTGATATTCACTACTAGTATCTTAAATAATCACTCTTCCGATGTCCAGGTATGTAAATCTACAGCACACAACTACTACAACAGCATAACACAGGAGAATCGTGAAAATCGGCAAGGAAATCTTCTGTCATTATTTATTATGATTCGAGCACAATATCAGCATAGAAGCTGTGGATTTCGAAAACTGATGTTCACTACTAGTATCTGAAATAATCACTCTTCCGATGTCCATGTATGAAAGTCTACAGCACACAACTACTATAATAGCAGAAGACGGGGGAATCGTGAAAATCGGCAAGGAAATCTGTCATTATTTATTATGATTCGAGCACAATGTTAGCATAGAAACTGTGGATTTCGAAAACTGATGTTCACTACTAGTATCTTACCGATAAATACTACTCATAAACAAGCACAAGTCTTCAGAGGGTTGAGGTTAGTTTACGAATGTAAATTTTTTTCGCGCTAACTGCTCAAACATAAATAAACAAAGTGCAATGAGGTTGAGATTCAATTACAAATCATAAGGCATCGTACAAGAATGAGATGTGTGATAATTTATATCAAACGCTCTCCATTGGTGGAAACTAAACCACTTTGATTCGTTGAATAATCACAGACTTAAAACCTTATTTCTCGCACCAGAAACTTGAGTTTCATTGACGAGTGTAAAATAATAATAAATAAATAAATTGCGCTAACCGCTCAAATATACAGGAGACCTTGTTGTAAACCTCAGTTCTTCTCTCTCTCTCACACACACACTGTAATAAAGTTCATGCTCTAATCAAATTCGGAATAAGCCCACACATACTTACTTAAATGCTTGCTGTCCCCAGTCACAATATTAGACATTGCAAACACTCCTGTTCGCGACCAAGACACCTTCTCGCATTCTATTTTGTAACAAGTCTGTTGACTATATACTGTAAGAGTCAAATACCTATTTAAACAAGAGCACTACGTTTTCGAATTATAACGTAAACCTGGAACACCCTACTCAAAACGTTTTAAGTCTCTACAAAATTTAACTGATGTATGGAAAACTTGAGAAAATGCTTATGGTCATACACTCTAATAACTTGATTCCCTATCGGTGTTTGAACAAAACTGAGTCCTCTTGTACAAGTAACACAACAACATGTCCTTAGAGAATCAGAATAAACAATAATTTAAAAAAAACTATGAAATAATTTAAGATCAGTCAGAAACCGTTTTCCGTTCATCAGGACTAAAAAGTTTTACGAAAGAAATGTCGTAGATGTTGTCAAACGACCTTCTCTCACACCTAAGGAGGCACATTGACATAACTAGCAATTGTAACATCTTTCCCTGATCGACACCACGTAACAGGAATACGCTACCTGTCCCAGTCAAAGTAATGCAGCTCAGGACCATATTTACATAAGTCAAATGTTCAAATCCTTTGGTCATCGGTCCCTATACTTAAAAACTACTTAAGTGAACTTACACTAAGATGACACACACATCCATGCTCGAGGGAGGACTCCAACCTCCGACTGGAGCGGCCGCCCAGTCCGTATCGACGCCTGACACGAGACGATAATTCCCGCGTGGCCGTTATCTAATTACACTTGTCAAAACAGGGAATCAGTTGAGATATCTAGCTTCTGAAGTATTGTCATCAGCAGAATGAACTAAGATGATTCGACGTCTTTCTGTCGGTTCTACGGAATGGAGACAACATTATGGCTACTGAAGTAGTGGTAATAACAGAACGTTCCTGCAGGGTTGGTGTTGACATGTGTTTACTCTACCAAAAGAATTACACAGGCATTTGGGTTCAGATAGTGTAGTAAGCGGCTAGTGCAATGCATCAACGTGGTTTACCGGAAGCTGTGACATGGAGAGTCATAGGAAGGTTAGAAGTAGCTATGGGAGTGTATTAAAGTGTAATTTCCAGGACCTGGACGCGATTTCAGACAACGGAACCGTTAAAAGATGGCAAGGCCAAGGTCATCCACGGATAACATCAGCAGGAGATGACCGTTATCTTCGGTTAACAGCCCATTGAGACAGGATGTTGAATGCAACTCAGCTGCAACGCACCCTCAAGGCAGCAAGAGTACGCGCAACATCAACACAAACAGTCCGAAATCGCCTTCCGGTATGTGCCTGCTACGCACGGACGCCTACGGTGTGTGTCCCATTAAAACCACGACACCGTTTAGCCCGCAGAAACTGGGCGGAGGATTGGAGTCGTAAAGAATGGCGCTGGGTTCTGATCACAAATGAATCAAGATTGTGTGTTCCGCCGGACAATTGTTGTTCCTTCATCTGGAGAGAACTTGAAACTCTGAACAATCCTGCTTATGTGTAGGAAACGTCACCATATCATGGTGACGGAAGAATGGTGTGGGCAGGAGTTAGTATTGGCGGAGTTATGGACCTCTATGTTGTTCAGAATGGCGTTCTGACTGCACAGTGGTATAGAGACGAGATCCTTCAATTAAATGATGAAATGTTTGTTCAGCTTAAGGGACATAACTGCGGGGTCATCAGTCCTTAAACTTACAACTACTTATGAACTACCTTACACTAAAGACGACACAAACATCCATGCCCGAGAGGGGATTCGAACCCCCGACCGTAGCGGCCGTGCAGACCGTCACTGGCACGCCGCAGACCGCTCGGCGAGATCCTTCGCTTTTTGTTGTGCCCTACGCTGTTGCCATAGAAGATTGTTCCTTCTGGTATACGATAACGCTCGTCCTCACAGAGTTGCACTGGTGGATAACATGGTCGAAGCTGAACGGACGGAACGGCTGTAGTGGCCAACTTGTTCAACGGACTTAAACCCAATTCAGCATGTCTGGGATGCAGTTGGCAGACGCATTGCAGCCATACCAGGACCTCCCATAAGGGTTGGAGAGCTGGATATTGCACTCGTGAAAGAATGGCCAAAAATCGCTCAAAAGCTGATTGATGACCTGATACTGCTCCTGCCACGCATGTGTGCAATTGCACTGGCCGTCCAAGATATCACACACCATATTAGAGGGCAATGAGAATGACTTTTTCACCATCATGTTAGCCCCATGGTGCCTCGCTCTACTTAAACGCAAATTACTTCAGGTAAGGAGTTGAGGCAGCAAAATAACATACTGTATCACACACACAAATTAGAATTGTAACCAATATCTGCATAAAATACGTTACTGTATGTACCGGGTGATAAAAAAGTCAGTATAAATTTGAAAACTTAATAAATCACGGAATAATGTAAATAGAGAGGTAAAAATTGACACACATCCTTGGAATGACATGGGGTTTTATTAGAAAAAAAAGTCCAGAAAATGTCCGACAGATGGCGCTTTATCTGATCAGAAAAGCAATAATTAGCATAACAAATTAAGACAAAGCAAAGATGATGTTCTTTACAGGAAATGCTCAATATGTTCATCATCATTCCTCAACAATAGAACAATAGCTGTAGTCGAGGAATATTGTTGTGAACAGCACTGTAAAGCATGTCCGGACTTATGGTGAGGCACTGGCGTCGGATGTTGTCTTTCAGCATCCCTAGAGATGTCGGTCGATCACGATACCCTTGCGAGACGTAAGTGGCAGCTGAGCACAAGATTATCACCAAACGACGCGCGCAAGAGATCTTTCATGCGTCTAGCAATACTGTTTTTTTCGGTTCTAATAAAACCCCATGTCATTCCAAGCAAGTGTGTCAATTTTTACCTCTCTATCTACATTATTCCGTGATTTATTAAGTTTTCAAATTTATACTGACTGACTTTTTTATCACCCCGTATATTGTGTATAGTATCTCACCTGATCCCCTAAGTGATTTTAGCAGTGTAGTTATCTACCAACATTTATAACTACATCAATATTATAAATCTTTATTTCTATAATAAATAAATTGACTTAGCATCACATGTCAACATAAACTAATATATGAAATATTTTATTCATATGCACGTGTACATCATTCTTATGTGATTAAATTTTGTTACAAAGTGGAATAAAAATTATTGTTATGTCGCTACCACCAGAAGTACAAGTCCTTCCTTGGGCATGTGTGTGTGTGTGTGTGTGTGTGTGTGTGTGTGTGTGTGTGTGTGTTGTCTTTAGGATAGGTTTCACTTACTTTAAGTAGTTTGTAAGTTTGGGGACCGATGACCACAGTAGTTTGCGCCCATAGCTTTACAGATATTTGAATTGTAATGTCATTATGTCAATATGCAGTTGCCTGATCATTATATTTATCTCACAACTTTCTGTGGTGAGAGGAATTATTTACGAGACTTGCATGTTTTTGATGGGATTTAGAAACTTTACAAATGTGTCATGCTTTCAAGACTTTACATTAAATTTTTTGTATAACAAATCCCCCCTTTAAAAATTTTCATTTATCGATCCCTGTACCTTATTTTATATAAGCTTCCTCATTCTGCAGTATGCATTTTTGTGAGCATGGAGTTTGTTATTTGTCACATGCAAGGTTAGTGTGTGTCTAATTTTTTGTGATTGAGTTCTTTTTTATTTAATTTGTGTTTGCATTGTTATAAACAATAGAAATTTAATTTAATTAATTAATAAAACATATATACATAAACCTGTTTTCGGCAACTCGGTGTCTTCTTCGACTGGTGCTGCACATATATATTCAACGTACATGAAAGATTTACATAAATTTTGATTCACTTGGTTTCAAATGACACATGTGATGAATTCTAAATGACTTTAATGTTTTTGGATTTGTTAACTCCACTGCATTTTCATCTGCAATACGAGTGATAATTTCAGGACCTTTATATACTGCAAAACACCTACGAAACTTTTTTTCCTCCTTTCTACACTGTTATCTGGCAGAACACCCGACAACCCAAGATGTCATTAGATCGTCGGGAAAGCTTCAAAAGTTACACGAATGGTAATGTTTGGTAGGTGACGTGTTTTGTCTGTTTTGATTTCTTAAAAATTGTAAGTGGTTTCCCAATTTGTCTTTCCATAATTGGGTAGTTTGTTTGACTTTGAAGAAAAATTTTTTGGACCAAAGTGGACGTTACTGGGATGGGTGTACCAAACATATTTATTTATCAACTTCTCTGGGATACAGGCCAACCATGTGTCAGTATAATCATTGCGCCTGAGAAATAAAATGTTATCCTTCAAAAGGATGGTTCTTATTTTTCCATTTGTGCTTTATGTTTAAGATTTCGGGATCTTTATATTGTTCTTTTTGCAGATTCCTCAAAACATTAGTAATGTAGTTTGAAAATATGACATTTCTTAAATAATGGATGGTGAACTACTCTCCTTCAGTGTCAATGCATAAATCGTCTGCAGTCCCTTGCGGAGGACGAGATAATGCGTCCGTTAAGATATTCTCAGGTCCAGGAATATACATAATGGAAAAATCATATTCATGTAAGATTTTCGTCCATTTAGCTAAACGACCATGTGTAATTCTGGACGACAATAGAAATTCTAACGCCTTGTGGTCTGTATAAACTGCTGTTATGCTATCAAAGACGAGGTAACTGAATCTTTGGAAAGCCCACACTACTGCCAAAGCTTCTAATTCCGTGATAGAGTAATTTTTTCGGCCTTGTTCAGTACACTGCTCACAAATTCAATTGTTTTGTGTACTGTTTTACCATTTTCTTTATATTGCTAAAATAAACCAACCTCCAATCTGGTATTGGTACTGTCTGTGGCCATACAAAAGTCTTGCTTGAGGTGGGGCGAGCAAGATTTGGTTCTTTCTATAACGTCCTTTTAGTTTCGGCAACTCCTCATCTGCCTTCTTATCCCATATCCGAGGTGTTTTGTTTCAGTTAACTCCACAGTCCTGGAGTTGCTTGAGTATCTATAAATATGAATTGTTATAAAAATTTATCTTGCCTAGAAGTCCTCTAAGGATTTTCTTATTGAATACGGTCCCAAAATTACGTATGACATCCATCTTCTCCTGATCTGGAGCAATGCCTTCTCCCAAAATGATGTGTCATAAAAATTTTGTGTGGTTAGTGCCTAATTGTGTTTTTGTTATGTTCACAGTTACCCCATTGTTTCACATAAGCTGTAGGAACTGTTTTAAAAAGTAATAATGTTGCACCCACTTGGATTCAGTAATTAGGATGTCATCTATGTAACTTGTTACTCTTTGCAAAATTTTGGGGTTCAAAATTGTGTTAAGCCCTCAACTAAAGCCACCGCTGAAATGAAATTTTGAGACGAAATGGTAAACGTTAATACCTTCGAAAGACAATAAATGCTGTATACTTTCTACATACTGGGTCTAGTTCTATTTTTCAGACTAGAACGCAGATCGATTGACGAAAATACCTTCACCCCATGAAATTTTTGAATCAGCTCTTCTACCTTTTCCAGGCGGTCAGTTTGTGAGGCAACAATAGTAATGACTTATCTAGAAACCAGTACCAACCGCATACCGCCGTACTTTTTATCCACAACGTGTTATGGTGAGTTGTATGTGGCTGATGCGGGCTCATTAATTTTTAAGTACACCCGTCTCCTGTAAATAAATGGAATGGTATATGGAGGAACAGAAAATGGCTTGTGTTCATTGACCTCAAAGTTTCCATACAACACTTCTGCCCTTTCTTTCGATATTCTTTCAAGATCTATTTTTTCCGGTTGTGGAACATTATTTGAACCTAGAATTTTTCCTTCTGGAGATTCCTTATAAATATATCTCGGATGCCTGTAAACGTCATCATTGATGTCCTGGTGCATGTGTAAGTATGTGTAGTTTCTTAGCACCTCTTCCTGCTATAACGATTAGACAAAGTGAAGAATTACGCCGACAATTATGATATATCCTTTGTTCACGTTGATTATGGCTTCCCGTTCGTTTAGGAAATCGGCGCCTATAATCAAACCAATTGTCAGTTTTGGAATGATCACGAAATTTGTTTATGTTTCTTAGTCTTAACATTTGAATGTCAGACGTGTTTGCCGACACACTTGAGCCGAACTTTTTGGAAAGGACCTGTCACTCTTATTCTGCGAGTAGTTCTTGTTCTGCAATGCACCGCTCAAATGAACTGCTTGAAATGACAGACGGCTACCGCTATCTACAACTGCTTATACTGTAATCTTGCCAGTACCTACTTTCAATAATACTTGTACTTCCATCACTGCCTCCGGTTTCCTTTCCTGCAATAAATAGTCTTCCGGAGATTCATAACTTAATCGATTTATTGCCACTACCTTTTCCTCTGTCACACTTTGCGTACGTGTTGAAACCCGAAGTGGCGTCACGTGTAACGTATTTCCACCTGTCTCTTTCCTATTTATCTCTACTCATTTTTTCCTTCCGCTACCTCTCATATTACTGCTCAATGAGTTCGTAATCGTTTAAATTATAAACATTACGAATCCTTGTAACACGTTCCGTCTGTGAATAAGCGAAATCCTCTGTTTTATTTTCTTGTGATGACCGTTCCCCTCTGTGGTTCTCTTCAATAGGTTAACTACTCCTTCGAATATGGCATTCTCATTTACTGCCGTGATATTAGGAAGTGGTGGCAACTCGTCTTCAATGTCGCTGTTTTCCCACTTTATTCTTTCGAAACAGGATATATCCGGGTTTTCTCCCTGCGCTCGAATTGCCACACTCGAATACTACTTCGTGATAGACATTATCTTGCTGAAACCTTGGCAAATAGTCAGTCGTTTCTTTTCTCAGGATTCGGTGGTCTTACTTCGACTTCCTGTTGAGCCTTCTCTTTTTGTTGGTGTCCTTGCTTTCATGGGTTTCCTATTTGGAAATTTATAGGTTCCTGAGTGCGCCACTTCTCATTCCTTACATCGCCTCCTCGCTAGAAATATCCCTGCAGTTTTTCACGTGTGTTTCAGATTTCCCATGGTGGGGACGATGAAATCCATATCTATTTGTCGTAAAATCCCCACCTCCTCCCCCCAAATTACTCCTCGTCCAAAATTCCCATTACGTGGTATGAAATTATTATTCCTAG
This sequence comes from Locusta migratoria, assembly GCA_026315105.1. Taxonomy (NCBI): domain Eukaryota; kingdom Metazoa; phylum Arthropoda; class Insecta; order Orthoptera; family Acrididae; genus Locusta; species Locusta migratoria. The sequence goes on from CM048755.1 coordinate 220,196,144, forward strand.
GAAATGTGTTTTGTGTTCCTTTTGACTACCAGAAATTGTCATTTTGGTTGCCGTTAATCGGTGTATCGTTGCGCGGCCTCTCATTATAATTATCACGTGCGTTTCACTTCTTCCTCGCCTCGTCCTCGAACAAAATAAATTGTAATTCCCTCAGTATACCTTTGCCTGAATGTCCTCACCGCCTCTTCGAAGGAGATTGTTCAAATGTTCAAATGTTTGTATAGTCTATGGGACTTAACTACGGGGTCATCAGTCCCTAAACTTACAAACTACTTATGAACTACTTACGAACTAGGACGGCACAAATATCCATGCCCGAGGGGGGATTCGAACCCCCGACCGTAGTGGCCGTGCAGACCGTGACTGGAGCGCCTTAGTCTCCTCGGCCACCGTGGCCGGCAAGGAGATTGTTGTTGTTGTAGTTGTTTAGAGGGGAATAAACTGCTAGGTCATCAGTCCCCTATTCCTAGCAAAGATCGTGCATTTTCCAATTAGAGATTATTTGTATGTAATAGGTAATTTAATTGCACACATCCTAATTAATTCCCCATTACTGTGCGGACGTCAAGACATTGTTCTACTTTCTACATTTTTTCGTAGAATTTAACTGAACTTTTTCCCACAGAATTCTCGTACGATACGTATTATAAAAACTCACTTAATTCTGTACCCTGCTTCTGTTGACCAATAGCGTGAAAAAATGCTATTAGAAATTCTTGATACGATATGCATGTATCCAATACATTCTGCATAGTTTCAGTAACAGCCCCTGCCATATGTACACAAATAAAATCTAGTTTATGTACTAGACTCCAACGCTATGGGGTTCCTACTTGAAATTGCTCTATAAAGGTTCGTGGACGCAGTGTGTTACTTTCTTCATGGAAATATTGAAACTTTCTCACCCTAAGGAAGTGATCCGGCCATAACGCGTCATGGCACCGAATTGTTGTTGTTCTATTACCCCAAATTGCCTTCCAAACGATACTCCATCTTGTCGCGTGCTTTGCAGCCCGCTCCTCGGCTGTACGTCACTAAATCTGTGCTCCATGGTTTCTCCGTATTTTTCTAACGGTGTGCAAAAGTTGTGTTCAGCACTTGCCATTCGTAGCATCGAAAGTGCTTCACTATTAAAATGTGTTGCTTGTGTCACCGGTTCTGTGACTTGTTGTGAAATAGGAATTGGTCGTACTCGTCTAATGTCAGCGGTATTTAAAGATGACTCTAGCCGTCATTTGTAATTTATAAATGTGAAAATTACAGAACTATCAGTTTAATAAGTCATGGTTGCAAAATACTAACACGAATTATTTAAAGACGAATGGAAAAACTTGTGGAATCCGACCTCGGAGAAGATCAGTTTGGATTTAGGAGAAATGTAGGAACGCGGGAGGCAATACTCACATTACGACTTATCACAGAAGATAGGCTAAGGAAAGGGAAACCTAAATTTTTAGCATTTGTCGACTGGAATACACTCTTCCAAATTCTGAAGGTATCAGGGGTAAAATATAGGGAGCGCAGAGTTATATTCAACATATACAAAAACCAGACAGCGGTTATTTAGAGTCGAAGGGCAAGAAAGGGACGCAGAGGTTGGGAAGGGAGTAAGACAGGATTGTAGCCTTTCGCCAATATTGTTCAATCTGTACATTGAGCAGGCAGTGAAGGAATGGAAGGATAAATTTGGAGAGAGCGTTAAAGTGCAGGGAGAAGAAATAAAAACATTGGGGTTTGCCGATGACATAGTGATTCTGTCAGAGACGGCAAAAGATCAGGAAGAGCAATTGAATGGAAGGGACAGTGTCTTGAAAGGAAGATATAAGATGAACATTAACAAGAGTAAAACGAAGGTAATGGAATGCAATGTCAGAAAATCATGTGATGCTGAAGGAATTAGATTAGGTAATGAGGCAATAAAAGTAGTAGATGAATTTTGTTATTTGGGTAGCAAGATAACTTCTGATGGCCGAAGTAAAGAAGATATAAAATGCAGAATGGCTATGGGAAGAGAAGCGATTCTAAAGAAGGGAAACTTGTTAACATCCAATATTAATTTAAATGTTAGGAAGTCCTTTCAGATAGCATTTGTCTGGAGTGTGGCATTGTATGGGATTAAAACGTGGACGATTAGGAGTTCAGATAAAAAGATGATAGAAGCTTTTGAAATGTGGTGCTACAGACGAATGATGAAAATTAGATGGGTAGATCACGTAACTAATGAGGAGGTGCTTAACCGAATCGGGGAGAAAAGGAGATTCTGGCATATTCTGACTAAGAGAAGGGATAGATTGGTTGGACACATTCTGAGACATCAAGGAATTGTCAACTTAGCATTAGAAGGAAGCGTGTGGGGTAAAAATCGTAGAGGGAGACCGAGGGACGAATATAGTAAGCAGTTTCAAAAGGATGTAGGTTGCCGAACGTATTCTCAGATGAAGAGACTTGCACAGGACAGGGTAGCGTGGAGAGCTGCATCAAACCAGCCTGCGGATTGAAGATCACAACAACAACAAATATTCGCACTTTAATCAGTGAAATACTGTCTTTAAATCTGCGCATTTATGTTTTAGAGGTGGTGCGAATGAAATGATTCATAACGAAAATCGTATTCAGGTATATAACATTGAAATATATCATGGCCGAAATGTTAATTGCTTTTGGTGATGTTAGAATACGAAAACGTTTCTCATTAATAGGGTTTTCACTCTGCAGTTGGCTTAAGGCAGAAAAACAGAACTACCTACCACAGTTACTGAAGAAGCATGAAACCCATAGAGAGCGCGTCCCCAGGTGGCGGATCGGGGAATGCCTCCTAGATACGGGCGGTAGGAGAGAAATTAAATACCTCCCGCGGACCAACAGGCAAACGCAGTGTCTGACTCAGAGTGAACGACTGCAACCAGCGTCTGCGATAATGAAGGTGGAATACATAAATAGCAGACTGATGATTCTGAGATTGAAAGGTCACAAGAAAGATATAGTTCTAATACAGTTCTACAGGCCAACCAGCCAATACAGTGATGACGAGATTGATGATTGCTAGAGCGGAATAGAATCGCTGGTTGAAAGAGAAAAGAAAAATGCTTATATCATAGTGATGGGTGATTAGAACGCGGTGGTTGGAGAAGGAAAAGATGGAGATGTAGTTGGAAAGTTTGGATTGCGTAAGAGAAACGAGAGAGGAGAGAACTGGTCCTATTTTGCAAGGAAAACCCGTTCGTAGTTAGAAACACACTTTTTGAACATCACAATAGAATACAATGCATGTGGACATCGAATATAGACAATAACATATACCAGATAGATTAAGTTCTGATACAGAGCAGATTCCGCACAACAATGAAAAATGCCAAGGCTTATCCAGGTGCAGATAGTAACTCCGACGATAACCTGGGTGTAGTAGATGTGCATGTTACGTTGAAAATAATTTTGGTAGGAAAAGTGAGAGAAAAAGTTAACTTGTATGCTCTGAAGGAAGAAAGAATAACCAAAAAGCTGTAAGAAGGCTTCAGAGACAAGTGGAACACTAGTGCTAAGACAGGTAGTGTGAATGAACAGTGGGTACACTTCAAGGACACCATTAAAGCAATTAGTAAAGAATTTGTTGGTCTGTTAAAATGCAAGCGGAGGAAGAAACCATGGGTTACTGACGACATGATCTTGAAGATTGCGGAAAGGAGAAAATGGAAAAATGCACAAATTGAAGAATAAAAAGGGCAATACAGAAGCCTGAACAATGAGCTGAGAAGAGCAACTGATCAGGCCAGGGAAAATGGACGAGAGAAATATGCTCACAAACTGAGACACGGGAAAAAGTGGGCAAATACGAAAAGATGTTTCGAGTTGCCAAAGGAAAAGAAAGGAGATAGAAGGGAAAGATGGAACTCATTTAAGTGACACACGCGAAGTTAAGGACAGATGGAAAGATTATATTGAATGTCTCTATGAACCAGATCGAAGTCCTTCTGATCTGCAAATTGAGAAGGAAGAAGAAGTAAATGATGATGAAAAAGGATACTATATTCTATGTCTAAAAGTACATAACGCTTTGGGAGAACTGAAAAACAATAAAGCGTGTTAGAGTTTGAAAGAATCAGGCGAAAAGGAGTTCACCTCTCTTTGCACCGACATCTACGACAAAGGGGAATGGCCAGAGGACTTTCTTGTAAGCATAATAGTCCCCATCCCAAAGACTAATAACATTAAAAAGTGCAAAGAAGACTGGACGATAAGTCTAATATCGCAGGCAGCAGAAGTCCTTCTTGTAGTACTGTACAGGAGGATATAGGGAACACTGGAAGAAGCACTTGGAGAAGAACAATATGGTTTCAGAAGGGGAAAGGGAGCACGAGATTCCATCGGACTATTAAGGATCATCGGTGACAGATAAATAGAAAAATGTTAAGAAGTATTTGCGGTTTTCATACGCCTCGAAAAGGCCTTTAATAGAGTTCACTGGGAAAAGCTGATGGGCATATTCAAGAGGAAGGGAGCAAAGTAAAAAGAGAGATGACTGATTGTAAATTTGTACTTGAGTCAGAAGGCAAGGGCACGAGTAGGTAACAAGACCTCCGAAGACAGCAAGAATGGGAGAGGTGTCAGACAGGGCTGTTGTCTCTAGCCGATCCTATTTAACATCTATTTGGAGGATATACTGAAAAGTTGTTTAGATGGGGAAAGAGGTGTCATGATAGCTTAGCGGAAATTTGAATGCATAAAATTTGCAGATGACATGGTGATTCTCGCAGAAAATGAAGAGACACTGGCGAAAGAGAAAGCAAGGAAGAAAGAAAGAAGGATGAGAGGAAAATTGAAGCATGTGAATTTGGATATGGATTCGAGTGGAGATCAGCTGGACTGATAGTCAGGAATGAGGATGTACTGAGCAGAGTTGGAGAAGAACGGAGGATGTTACCGACAGTGAAGAATAGAAAGATAAACTGGATAGGTCATAATCTAAGAAGAAATTACATCCTAGTGGAGGCAATTGGTTTCGTTCCAGGGAAGAGAAGAAGAGAGGGAAGAGCATAAGAAGATAGCAGATGCTGAATGACGTCACCGGGCCACAAGAAGGGTACCAAAGAATGAAGAGGAAAGCACATGACCGAGAAGCTTGGAGGACTATGTAGTCAAAACCTGCTGCAAGGCAGACAGATAACCAGATGATGATGATGAATTTTATTTACAGTGCTTGGGTTCTAGACGGCGCATACTTTTATTATTCGTAGCTACACTCTCGATATAGCTCATAGTTTAAGAAATGCGATTAAGACTCTTTGGTCTATTCTAGGTGTTCCTCTTCTCGGTCAACACGCTGGCAGTCTACGCTCCGCGACTTCTAAACCGCGATCTCCGTCAGAGCAAGCCAGAGTGAGGAACACAGACGCCCAGAAAATGTATTCTGCCTGAGCTAGTCTAATGGACAATTGACAACATAGTAGATTACGTTTGGTAACTCTGTGAGCGGTGAGTTACTTTCTGTTTAGCACATAATTAAGCTGATAAATTCCAGGTTGAAAATACATACGGAATTCTTAAAAATACTACTCCCTCAAAAGTTGTTTAGCTATTTCCAGCCGCGGGGAGTAGCCTCGCTGCGGAACGCGTGGTTGCTCGCCGTCGGAGATTCGAGTCCTTCCTGGGGCATGTGTATGTGTGCGTGTGTGTGTGTGTGTGTGTGTGTGTGTGTGTGTGTGTGTGTTTGTGTTGTGCTTAGGCTATTTACCTTAGTTTAATTCGTTTGTAAGCTACGGACTGATGGCCACGCAGTTTGGTCCGATAGATTTACAAACATTTGAACATTTTTGAGCTATTTCCAAGACGGCAATCTCTTACACAATTTGAAAGTAACTGACAATGCTCAGGAAGATTACCGATTACTTGCCCATATAAACCTACTGTTTTGAAGTTAAGCTGTCGCCAAACCATGTTGAAGTGCATTTTATTCCAGAACTAAATTTTCTTGACCACTGGTCAACTTCCTCTAGAAATGAATAACAAGCTTTAACTGCTTTTCAACATACATGCACTGCCAGCAGTATGTAGATAATAACAGTAAGACGAACAGTAATTCGAATGATCTGATTAATTCACTCTCTTCAGTGTTGTTTTTCGAACTGAGGAATTTGTTTAAATAGTGAAAATTTCATAACGTCGTCGCATCGGGATACGATGGCTAGAGTCATCTTTAAATACCGCTGGCATTAGACTAGTATATTTCTGTGTCAGAAGCTTGCTTATAATTGATCATTTTATTGAGCGCCACATTGTCTTCTCTAGTGTGTATGATAGCCCACACCTTATGTTACAACACCATCAGAAGGCTGATGTATATCTCTGTAGTGGTTTGGTGGCTCGCTTCTATTGTAATACCTGCAATGTATGGGTTTGAGTCCCCCTTCAGTCGTATATATTTAATAGGACGATCCTATCTAGTTCACCTCTGGTAGCACCAAGTGAAGAACGTCAACTTGCAGCGTAGTTTAAAATTCGTATTAAACAAAACTCGATTCGCTATCAACTGGGACAGAGGCGAGTTACGGTTGGCAATAACAATCAGAATACACGGCAATCAGTAACCCTGTCGCCAGAAATATTTCCTTACATTGCATTATTTTATTTTATAAACCAATGGTTCTTTAAGGTCAAATGCATCTTATTGTACCTGAAGTAGAGATGCCGAAAATTATGGTGCTGGGCTGGGATTTTTATTCGGATCTCCTCTTTTGCGGTATTCGACCATATACTGTGATCATATCGTTACTTTCTCGGAGAATGCATACTGCCATAGATCGCCGCGAAAGACACCTATATGGATTAGAATCCTGATCCAAAACAAAAATCTTCATAATTTCATTTGAAAACTTAGATAGAGCACTCTGGACTACAAGTGAAAAATAATTTTTAATGTCTCTTCATGCATTATCAATAACACCGCCAGGTGCCATTCTTTCTAGTCAGACATTCATGCATCCTCATTCCTGTTATGGTGAGATTTAATGTCTATTGATGCTGAAAGACGGCTGTCTGCCGTCTTCCCTAGGTTTTTAACTTTGTAAGTTATCTAAGTTCACTAGATGGCCTTTCTGCTAAACGAGAACCACTCTCGTTTGAAGGCATGAGGAATAGCATCTCATTTCATGTTTTTAAATGTTAGTTTCTGTAATATAGCTGGGATTTTATTATGCTAATAATTTATCATTATCTCTATGTTTTAAATGTTATTTTCTGTAATATTGCTGGGATTTTATTATACTAATGATTTATCATTGTGTCTATGAATGTGGCAAGATGAACGGTTTCGCCGTGGCGCTGATGTCCCTGTGAGATTGTGTACTTGTTTTATTCTGTATGTGCATGTATGAGAATCTTCTAGCATGGGAGTCAGTGTGTATGTATGAGAATTTTCGTCGTCGGCTGCTTGGTACTAGTGTTTCTCTGGCTTCGTATCAATAGGTAGTCTGTTTTTGATGCTACCAAAGAGGTTCCTCCACCCCTTGGTTTCAAATTTGGTTGGAAATGCCCAGTTAGCGAGCTTCAATAGGATGCGTGAATTTCAGCTCTCCCCACCACCTCAGTTTTTACTGGATTTTGCCGATTTCCGGCCGTTGGCGAGGGCTCTCTCGCAGGCTGATAGGACATTCTGTGGCTGCACTTCGAGCTGGTAAGACGTTTTGACTTTCTTTCCTCCCTTGAGATGGTAGCGATTCGTTGTCTGGTTTGTTAGACTTCAGATCTTAGGTTCATTTTTCGGGATAAGTTTCTCCGAACATGTACAGAAATGTATTCAGTTTCATTTCGGTGATTTTGCATAGGTAAATGTGGTGAATATGCAACTAATTCGGTTTGATAACGGCTGGGAATCGGTAAGCTGTGTGAGACTAGCTGGCGGTGTATGAATTTCTTACTAGCTTTGTTGAACATGACTAATGTGCGGGAATTTTTTATTCTGTGTAGTGCATGTGAAATATTCTTATCCGTTTTCTCCTTCCGCGAGTGATATGTACTCCATGTAGTGTGTTCTTAGAACAAAGCCTTCAGCTACCCTGGTGTCTGTTTCTAGGCCTTTCAGGCAAGAAATCATGTATGTATCTTTCTGATTTTCTTTATTACATTGCGATCTCCTCTCTGCTTATTTTCAATTGCTGTTTCGTTTCCAGACTTGTACTTCTCTTTCAGACCCCCCAGTAAATTCTCTTCTAGCCTTGTACAACCCCCTTTATTAGCTCGCTTATGAAATACTACGTATTTCTAGGGGCTGCATGCCGTATTTCTCAGTTGATTTACTCCGACTTTGAATTTATTCCATTTTTCTTATTCGTGTAAAACCTTTCCAATCGCGTCTAACTGTATTTCTTTAGCTTTCTAATGATATCCTACACATTTCTAAGGGTTGCATGCCGTAGCTACTTTTCTTTATTTTTAGGAAATTGATTTTTTTTTACTGGTTTTTGGAACCAAATGGCTCCGAAGACCGACTTCAAGGGTTTATAGCTAGTCACTTGAGTGCTCGCCACCGCTCACACACCAATGCCTTCCTATTGTATATTCTTGCTTCGTAATCTGTGTTTTCATTGATTTTTGTTGAAATGAATACAATGTTTAAGCACTTCGCCTTCATGGGGTGCGAATATGTAATGTAGCAGACACGTGCCGTGTGTCTCAATAATTCCGCATGCTCACGGTTTGATTTGAATGGAAATTAACCTCACTATTATCGCGTACCATCTCAAGTAAAGAAAGACAGACCAGAGCGACTTACGAGGTTTTTTTTTTCTTTTTGTGTTGTGTGGTACATCCTGGTTCGCTGAATTTCGCCTACGATAGCGGCGCCTGCTTCTGCCTCGTATCAGCACGCTGAGTTGGGTGAGTTTCGCTTTGCTTCGAGCGTGTGAGTGGCTGAATGCTTGTTTATTGTAAATCCGTCCCCTGACGATGTTCAGTTCAGATTAATTTAATTTAGTAGTTTAATGAGATGCATTTTTATTGTTTAACAAAATTGGTGCCCCCATTTGCTCATGTTTGAACTGAATAAATAGGCTATTACCAGTGAAATATTGTTCTACTTATGTATGTTAGTTAATAAATACCCTCCCTTTTTATTTAATTTTGTTTTTAATAGTTCTGAGAACAAAATCAGATGCATATTATCATATTTTTAATTCCGTTGCGCCATAAATGTTTTCACAGCCATCTTCAAGAAACGGTTTAGTTCGGGGTGGCTTGTATATCAATGATTGTGTGTAATTCTCGTGATCTACGATGTGTGTTGGCCACTGTCCCTTTGTCTTCCTGCTGCTAAAGTAAATTTTAGACAGTTCTAAATTCTGGGGCCAGGGAACAAGATTCTGTTGCAGGAAGTAGTCAGTAGTTCACGCACATCCTTTAGCTGGTTTTACTGCCAGTGTTATATGTTTAAAGTAAGCTTTTCAGATAGAGTTAATTTATCAATTAACGTTGGTCTTTCAATGCATAGAAAGGACGTCGGTAGGTTGGGGATGCGATTCCTGGTCATGCATAAAATAATTGTATCTTTATTACAGTTTCAAGGACGCGGTGGTGTGGTCGAGCATTGTAAGGCGCCTTGCTGCGGAGCATACGGTTGCTCACCGTCGGAGGTTCGAATCCTCTCTTGGGCATGGGTGTGTGTGTTGTCCTTAGCATAAGTTAATTTAATTTAAGCAGTTTTAAGCCTAGGAACTAGTAACCGCAGCGTTAAATCACTTAGATTTACAAACATTTGAACGGTTTCAAACATCATACTGTTGGTGAAAAGATTCGACTGCAAACATCTTTCTTCACTTAATTCTCATCCATTGAGGTACTGGGTTCATAACTGCCAATCAGGTCTTTACGTCACGACGCTGTGTTACTTGCTACTAGGGACATTAGAGCGTTTATTAGGATCTTGGTTCAGTACCAAAAGAAGCATAATTTGGATATGCAAATCCAAGAGAACCGACACCGAAAATATAGATGTTAATTTTAATTATTCGTGTTCGGGTTAAATTATTATGATTTCGCGACTTTGTATGATCTCGAAATCATTGTGCGTTTCAACACCGAACCCTTGCGCTACTGCAAAGTGGATAGATGTTAATATTGATTAATCCGTACATCGCCGCGCGGTAATGACCGTACGCTCTAAGGGCCTTGCTGCGCGGCTGCTTCCCGTCGGAGATTCGAGTCCTCCCTCGGGCACGTGTGTGTGTGTGTGTGTGTGTGTGTGTGTGTGTGTGTCTGTGTGTGTGTGTGTGTGTGTGTGTGTGTGTTGTCCTTAGCATAAGTTAGTTTAAGTAGTTCGTAAGTCGAGGGAGTGATGACCACTGTACTTTGGTCCCATAGCTTTACAAACATTTGAAGATTTGAATCCGTACATCAAAAATATTTTTCATTTCTTTTGATGTAAGTCAAATTAGTGATATTTTTTGAGTTGGGTTTAAAAGAGCAGTAACTGCACACTCAGTGATTTTAGTCATAGTCCTGTGTGGACTAAAAGCAGGATTTTTCTACATTGGTAGGGATAAATCATAACGCATAAAGAAAAGAAAGCAATAATCTATATATGCAGTCGTTTTATATAAAATCGTGTTTAGGAATTTATTTGAAACTATATTTGTCAGACCAACATAAAAGGTAGTATGTTCTTGGTGTGAATAATTTTCTTTCCTACCACATTATGAACTTTGAAAATAGTTGCCATGTCTTTGCTGAGCTTTGATTGTGGCGTCTGAATAGAAGGAAGATGAGGTTTTACGGTCCCGTCGACTTCGTGGTCATTAGAGGCATAGCATACGCTCGGATAGTTTTTGTCAGGGATGGGAAAGGAAACTGGTCGTGCCTTATGAAAGGAAGCTTTACAGCATTTTCCTTGAGTTATTTAGGGGAATTACGGAAAACCTAAATCACGATGCCCGAAGGCGGGTTTGAACCTCCGTCCTGCCGAATTATAGTCCTCTGTGTTACCACAGCGTCACCTCGGTCGGTGTCTTCTGAATATTTTCTTGAGTTTCATTTTTACTTTTAGAATTATAATCGTTTTAATTGAAGAAATCAATTTCACGAGTAAGAAAATGCAGCGTCCTAGAAAAAAAGTGGCTTGGATTGGTGTAGATGATATAGGGTTGAAATAACCTATTGCGCTTCCTAGGTACCTTGGTAAAAAGATTGATGTATGTCTTAGTAGCAGATACTGTCTTTCAGCCCCTTGAGCGTGTAAAATGTATCCCATGACTTGCGGAACTTCTTCAGATGTTAGTAAATCTTTGCGACCAAACTACTGTGGTCATCAATCAGTCCCTTGACTTACAAACTACTTAAACTAACCTCAGGACAACACACACACACACACACACACACACACACACACACACACACACATTCCCGAAGGAGGACTCGAATCTACGGTGGAGTGGCATTTCTTATTGCGCGAAATAATGTGACACGTTTCGGCATGCGTATCTATATTGTAACTTGTCAACAGTTCGATGCTTCTGGTTGGAGCAATTTGGACTGTGAAAATAAGCACATTTTTTTATTTTGATGGATGTATTTTGTAGAGGGACTTTACTGAAGGAGCGAACGCATACTCATTGCTTCTCGAAAAATTGATGTTTCGAGTATTTCTGTCCTTTAGTAATACATTTACAAACCATGTGAGAAATATGCCCCGTAGGAACGACATTGTCAAGTAAGTATAAAATTCCCTATTGTTGATTGGTACCCACACGTAGACTTACAATTTTTGAACATACTTTTTCGTGTCATTAATAATTTCTCTTAAGAACCTAAAGTCAAGAAACAAAGTTAAAATGTCAAGAAGACCATTGTGACTCACATAAAACTTAGAATATCGAGCACTGTCGAGGGTTTAAGGAAAATTGGTTTGTGTAACAAATTATTTGTCCCTGAAAACAGGGGCGGATCCAGGACGGCCATCTAGGAGGGCGGGGGAGGGGGGAGGGTGAAAAATTCTCATGGTCAGCTAAACTCTGGCTCAGTAGAAACACTCTAGTACCGGCCACCTTTCTTTACACCATGACCAATCAAACACAAAAGTCTTACAGTTTTGAAAACTCAGTCCAGTGCTAGTAACTCCGCATAAAAAAAAAGCACGCTTGTTTCAGCTTTGAAGAACTGATAACTGCAAGAGAACGGTTATGACAAATAGATTAATTATAAACATGAAACCTTAATTTGTGTATTTAATTGTTATTTATATGGAAAGCTCCGGTAATGCTAGTAGAAAAGAAAAAATATTCCGAAGGATCTAAAACTGTCTAGGAAATCAATTATTTGGAACTCTTCTTTTTTTAAAAAAAAGACAGCCCACAAAATAAAGCAAACTGTCCAAAATGGTATATCGATTCGTCTGGTCGTTTTTACTACCGTAAGACTTGAAACTGACGATATGGTACTGTTCTTGTCACGAAGTCATGAAATTGTTTGCATTCACTGCAGTTCTAAAATGTATAAATAGTGTATTCCATCAAACAGAAAATCCTATTAGGCTCTGATTCGTTTCCAGGGGCAGGATCGCTAAAAGACATGATCGCGTTGCTAGTGGAACCAAAGGTAAGCGGGTATATCGTCAGCATCTACTTGATAGTAGTAGGAGAGGTTGCATGCTACAGACTTCGCTGATTGCTTAGTTTGAATCCCACATGTCCTTGCAATGTCTAGAGAAAGTGACTAATGGTATAGGGAGGAGGGGAAAAAAAAAAAAAAAAATCCCGGCCATAACCGACCATCCAACTCACCTGATCTAAATACTTCGAATGGGGGCCTTCAAGTTTTAAGGTGTATTGCAACAAACCTCATAGTCTTCAAGAACTGGACCAGAACATTTCGAAATATATACCAAAAATTCAAACATTTGAGCTTCAAACCGCCTTGACCAACTTGCTGACCATGGCCCCAAAAGTGGCAAGAGATGAATAGTCGTCACTTTGAACATCCCCTATAGTTAAAAGGTTGCTTCAAATTTCCACTACAGTCACAAATACGATTCAAGTATTAAAAAATATTTATTAGCGACATGTTTCGATGCTGTGCATCATCATCAGCTACAAGCATACAAAAATATTACTGAAGGTATAAATTAATCAAAATTGACAATATCTTGATGTGAAAACAGAAAGATGACGTATGTAAGGTTATGTCTCTTTATGGTCTGAGATACAGTTTGCTTATAAAGGTGTTTATTTTATTTGTGGTTTTAGGGCGCACAACTGCTGAGGTCATTAGCGCCCGAATCAAAACTGAGATATACCCAGAACACAGCACTTTTCGACACGAAGAAGAGAGCTACTCAATATGAATGCAATTAATCATCTGGATATTGAAGTTCTTTTGATACATATTTGCTTAACCGAAAGAAATACCAGTGTTGCACTCAAAGCATATCTCTTTTTATCATAAAATGTTCAAATGTTTGTAAAGCTTATGGGACTTAACTGCGTGGTCATCAGTCCCTAAACTTACAAACTACTTATGAACTAAGTTATACTAAAGACAGCACAAACATCCATGCCCGAGGGGGGATTCGAACCTCTGACGCGGGAGACCGCGCGATCCACAACGTGGCGTTCCAGACCGCTCGGCTACTCTCGCGCGGCATTTATCATATAGAAAAACCAGTATTTGCTCAAGGCAGATCTTTGTAGAGAAAAAACGAAATTTTTGTTGCAGTTCTGAAGCAGTATGAGTTGCCAAATCTGAGAGCCTCTCCGTTTTATCTCATAGCAATGAACAATAAAATATTACCAGTATTGCACCTCCAGTTGTCTAAGGGATACGTACTAAAAATAAACATGTAATTCAATATTTCATGATAAACACGTGACAAATTTTGTGAGGGAAGAAACACTATTCACCTAAGCAGGCAGAGGTCTGTAAGACTCATATCTTACAGTTAGCAGATTCATGGATATTTCCACCCACTTGATAACCTGTTCCTCACACGTAACCAGTTTTACGGTAAACTTATTTCTTTCAATGTGAATCAAATAAGTAGCAGTCTCAAAATTTATGGGAGAGGCTATTTGGCAGAACGCTTCTAGTGCATGTCAAATGTCAAGACTATTATTAGTTATCTGTGCAGATGTTACATTTTTAGAACTCATTTCGTAACACGATACGTTGCCATTAGGCTTTGCATCGCTGCTGACGCACGTACGTTGGGTAGTGTAGTGTAGTTCTGCCGTGAGATGCCAAGTGTGATGCTAATGAGGCAAGTAGAGGAGCTGAGCAAATCCAGCAGGCATAAACATCGCAAAAGCATAGAGTAACGACTGCCAAGAGTTTTCATAAGTAAAAGGCAAGAATTATTGTTATTACGTCCTGTTTAACTCGTTATTCCTCTTCTGAGAATCTGTAACCGGTGAGAACGTAGTTGTTCCAACGTTATTTAAGAACCTTATACTGATCTACGTATTAGCTTTCTCTGAACTTTAGTAGCGGAAGTTTGGTTGAGGATATGTTCAGATAGATTTCTCCCGCTGACAGCCATAAATAGATGCAGCATGAAATACGTCTCATGTGAATCGTTGAGTATTGAAAGGCTACCGTGATGATAAGCACATACAATTTTTTAGTAATCAACCGAGTTCTGTAAAAGCATCTCATCTTTTGATGATATTTGTCCTACTACTGCACCAATATTGAAGAATCTTTATAGTTACCACAAGTAAGTGCAAAAGCGATTTCGAAGTTGTGTTTTGAATTCAATCATAACGAAGTCGTTATCAACAATTCAAAATTCAAGATACGAAATGACGGTTGGGTTCGTTATCAGAAAAAAAAATAATAATAATAAATGGAAAAACACCTGGGTGTGAGATATGATCTGATTAACTGTCTTGAAATGTAAAAAAATGAGATACTTTTGGCTTCATCTATTTCGTGGTGATTAATAATAAATCTCTTGAAATATATTTGAGTACATCAGGCAAAAACTAGGCATTTGACCAGTTACACTCGATTCAGATTTTATCAAAGGTCTTTTGAAAGCATGATGTCCTAAAGTCGAAGCGCCGTGAAAATACATAGTATCGTAGGCTGTGAAAGTGTTGGAATGGTTATCAATCATTCCCTTCCCATAGCATCATAAATACTTTTACACAAAGTTTCCTCTTGTAATCTGTCGCTTCCTTTTCTAAAAGCCGTTTTGGTATATAGTAATGCTGGATTTTTCCTTTCGTCGGCTGCAATGATATTTGGGAGAGTGATGACTGAGATAACACCATCACTGTAATGATCTTCCAATGGACTTCGCGAAAGGCAGCCGGCATCTGGGGCGTTATATGTCAGATGCTTCAGTGCTAACTTTGTATTCGCTCTGCTGGATGCAGTAGGCATCTCAAATAGTAATTGCACCTACGACAGTGTCGCTAAAGCGGAGTAACTAAATTGTTTTCTAACATTCTTTCACTAAAGAATACGAATGAAGTATTCCATAATTTGAAACAGGAAGATCTGTTACCATGGATATCATAGAAACAATAGTATACCAACTGGGTTCCTTTTAGAATATACTGACATCGTAGCTCCATACTTAACAATTACCTAAAAACCGCTCGGTCGACCAAAGATCCTTGCCTGAAGACTAGAAAGTAACGCTATTCATACCAATGCTCAAGAAAATAAATGAGTAAGCCAATGAATTACAGACCCATATAAAGAGACCAGGGGAATAACCGGATATGTCCAAAATTCCAGATATTCAGTGTTTATTTTTTATTATTTTTCACGATTAATAGCTCAACCAGCGTAGATTTAGCTGGCTTTACAGATCTTATCAAAAATCTGCCAAGTCAAAAGGTACATAGAAGAAAAATCGTACAACACAATGCAAAATGGGGGAATTCCCTGACAAGTCCACGGAATGCAATTACAAAACTTTTTGATGTAATAACTCCTGTCCCGTGCAGGTCTGTTTCCACTGATGTTATCATTGCTGCCATAGTCGATGTTGTTTATGTATTAGTGATTGTAGCTAGGTTTGTGGTTATCGTGAAGGAAGTTCAAGCTAGCGTTCTGTTACGTCCATGTAATATGAATAAAGCAGACAGCGACTGAAATCAAATGTTCAAATGTTTGTATATCCTATGCGACTTAACTACGGGGTCATCAGTCCCTAAACTTACAAACTACTTATAAACTAGATAACACTAAGGACGGCACAAACATCCATGCGCGAGGGGGGATTCGAATCCCCGACCGTAGTGGCCGGGCAGACCGTGACTGACGCGCCTCAGTCCCCTCGGCCACCGCGGCCGGCGACAGCGACTCATCTGTTCGCGAAGAAAAGTATTGAATGAAATTGGAGAATATGACTAAGCAAAGTAACAAGTTTGACTGCTAAAATGTTAAAGTATTTGTAAATCTAGTGGACCAAACTTCTATGGCCATCAGTCCCTTGACTTAGAAACTACTTAAACCAACTTACACTGAGGCACACAGTATCTATAGACTGAGGACAACACACACACCCATGCCAGAGGAAGGACTCGATCCGCCAGCGGGAACGTCGCCCAGTCCTTAACATGATGCCTTGGACCACGCGGCAATTCCGTGCGCCAGGTTTGACTGCAGTCACATGAAACATGAGAACATGTTTGTTTTAGAAATTTCTCTTTAGTTAGCTTTTAAAAATAAAGTATATTGAATTTGTTAATCTATGAATTACTTTTTTATTTTAAACAATTATACGACGAAAACAATTGCACAAGAAACAAAATGAGCAGGCTTGGATTAATTTGAAAGTTGAAGAGGAGCAACGTATTGGACCTCTCCGGGGGACACCACATTGACGAAGCACTGTCCGTGCGGGTGGAGAGGCTTGCGTATCCGTGTGAAGGAGAGGGCTATACCGAAGGTAGAGAACCTACTGCCGGAAAGGCCTCAGCTGATGGATCAGACTAAGCGTGTCCCACAACGTCCCGTCTTCCTTATCCTCTCCCAGTCCTTTCCCAATTCCTTTACCAACCCAAGGTGTGATGCGATCCGTGCCGAGGGGTGCGTGGCACATGGGTGGATGTGTCTCGAACGGAGCCTCAGGGATGCCGGGCGACCTCCCTGAGTAAGTAGCCTTGCACCGCGCGGGATTATCGTGGTGTGGACCATATAAATCCCCATATCTCATGGGACTAAGATGAACACGGAGAAAGAAAGTATTTTAAAAGAATCTGAGGGGCAATCTGAGACCTCAGATACTCAGACATCGGGATCAGGACCGATGGAGTGCACTCCTACTTCTGAATCAGGGTCTAGACCTGAGCAAGAAGTGGGAACTGTAACAGAGAAGTTGGACCAGATTAGGATTAAGGCCTTGTCTGGGGCTCAGAGGAGGAAACTTCTCAAGGAACAGAAGCAAAAGGAAGGAAAAGAATGGCTTCCTAAGCATAAGTGGAGGGAATCAAAAGAGCTTGAGCCCAAGACCTCCAAAAAAAAACTGCCTCAGGTCTAAGGGGATACACAGACGCCCTCGACGACAAAGACAGGAGGCAAGAGGGTTTGGGAGGAATCTAAGGCTCCCTCCTCTCTGGACAAGCGTGATCCTAAAAGGCTGAGCCGGAAATAGGGAAACAGACCTATAGTACTGCAGTCTCCGTCTTTAGAATGGCGGTTGTCCAAGAAGGATACCCACAGGTGAGCATTACCTCGCAGCAGGAGGAGCTCATGCAGATGGACCTCTTTGAAGAGATTGGGGGGGACGCTGGTCCAGGACCCAAATTCAGAAGGGTCTATCTAGATCGCGGTGCCCTCATTTTTGTCTGCGAGGGGGAGCACTCAGCAGAATGGCTTAAGGACAAGGTGCCCATGATATCCCCATGGGAGGACGCGAAGCTGCTGGTCAAGACAACAACCGAACTCCTGAAGACCGCAAAGGTATCAATATGGGTACCAAAGATCCTTAAGGATGTCTCTCCAAAGACTCTGTTCGAGAAAATAAGGGTCCAGAACCCAAAAGACTCGACAGAGGATTGGAGGGTAATTAACCAAAGGGTCGTTCCGGAAGGACGAACCCTGGTGGTGGAGGTCAGAGAGAAGTCCCTGAAGGCAATGCGAGAGCAAGGCCTGAAACTGTTTCTAGGGTTCTCGCAGGTCGCCGTCAGGGTACTCAAAGACCTTAAAGGCAATAATGGCAGCAAGATGGGGACTGGAAATGCTACAGATAAACCTGCAGCACAGTAAAGGGGCAACTGCTGCCCTGAGCCGTCGCCTGGGGAGACAGGAGGTGGACGTGGCCCTGATACAAGAACCCTATTTATACAAAGGGGGTGTATCGGGCCTCGGTGGTACTGGAGGTAAGCTGATTTATGCTAGAAATCTAAAAAACTCCAGAACATGCATTTATGTTAGAAATGGAATACCTTTCATACCAATGGTGGATTTTTGTTCCAGGGACTTGGTGACCATCAGGATGCAGCAACGTGAGGAAGATATCAAGAGGGAAATTGTTTTGGCCTCAGCATACCTTCCTTACGAAGACAGCTCTCCTCCTCCTTTGGATGTGAGGACACTGACGGAAGCCTGCCATCGGCAAGGTGACGAACTGTTGGTGGGATGTGATGCCAATGCCCACAATCTATCGTGGGGCAGCAAGGACACCAACAGTAGAGGTGAGCAACTTCTTGAATTTCTCCTATCTAACAACTTGGAGATTTTGAATTGGGGTGATGAACCTACATTCAGGAATAGTAGAAGGGAAGAAGTAATTGACATAACTTTTGGTTCCATGATGATGGGAAGTTACGTCAAACAGTGGCATGTGGTCCTGGAGCCATCCTCATCAGATCACATGTATATTAAATTCAAGGTTGAAATGGGAACCAGACAGACCATGGCCTATAGGAATCCCAGGAAAACGGACTGGGAGACATATAGGAGAGACCTTGACTTCAGCCTATCGGAAATTAAAATTTCGATAAGGAATCCAGCAGAGTTTGAGGAAGTAGCAGAGGCCGTAACCTCTGCTATAGTGACCTCATACCAGGACAACTGTTCAATCACTAAGAAGTGCACAAATAGGAGTGTGCCTTGGTGGAATAATAACCTGGAAATGCAAAGGAAACAGGTACGAAGACTGTCCAACCTTGCGAGGCGCAAAGGACAATGGGCAAAGTATCGTGAGGCCCTTGTCAATTACAACCTTGCCATCAGACGGGCAAAGGAGGCAGCCTGGAAGGTATTCTGTGAGGAAGTAGAGGGCACGGCTGCTCAAGCGAGACTACATAAAATCCTCAATAGGGTACCAACTAATCCAGGAGGAACATTGAGGAAGGAGGATGGGGAGTATACAAAGACAGCACATGAAACGCTGGAACTGCTCCTCAAGACTCACTTTCCTCAATATACTCTGGGGGATAACTCAGACCAGAATGCGATTCCTGAGAGACAACGGTTCTCAGGTATTCGCAAAGAGGACTGGGATTTGGCCAAGGAGTGTGTCGATTTCAATAAGGTCCGATGGGTGGTGGGAACATTTCAACCGTTCAAGTCACCTGGCCCCGATGGAATCTTTACAGCTCTCCTGCAACAAGCAGGAGAAAATCTTATTAGATTCCTATGCAGGTTATTCAGGGTTAGCCTAGCAGCAGGAATCATTCCCAATGCCTGGAGGGCAGTGAAGGTTGCCTTCATTCCAAAGCCAGGGAGAATTGATCATACCAAGGCTGAGGATATGAGACCAATCAGCCTGTCCTCCTTCATTCTTAAGACATTGGAAAAGCTAGTTAATGTGCATGTTGGAGAAAGGAGGTTAAGTAGGGCTCCTCTACATTCAAACCAACATGCATATCAACCAGGTAAAACATGTGAGACAGCTCTCCACCAACTTGTTGGGAAGGCGGAGAAAGCACTACACTTTCAGGAAATAGCCCTCTGTATCTTCCTGGACATTGAGGGGGCTTTTAGCAACACGACCTTCGATTCCATGGTTAGGGCAGCAGAGGTGCATGATCTAGGGACCACTATATGTAGGTGGACTAGGGCCATGCTCAGCGGAAGAAAGGTAGAGGCTACCATGATGAATGAAAAAATGTTAATCAACACCACTAGGGGTTGCCCGCAAGGAGGAGTTCTTTCCTCTTTATTGTGGAATCTAGTGGTGAATGATCTCATTGGAGAATTAAACTCTAGGCAGTACTTTTGCCAAGGATACACAGATGATCTTGTCATAGTAATACTTCGCAAATTTGCTGACACAGTGAAGAATATGGCACAAGGTGCATTGGACATTGTGCAAGACTGGTGCAGAAATCAGGATCTGGGGGTTAGTCCTAAAAAGACTGTTGTTGTACCATTCACAAGGAAACATATCCAACACTCAAGTTGGAATCTAAAGCTTTTCAATGAAGCGCTACCTGTGAAGGGGACAGTGAAATATCTAGGGGTTACCCTAGATGAGAAACTGATATGGACCCCTCAAATTAGGAATATTTGCTCCAAGGCAAAAGGTACTTTAGTAAGTACCAGGAGAGCTTGTGGCAAAAATTGGGGCCTGAGCCCCAAGGGTATGCACTGGATATACACCACAGTGATTAGACCCAGGATCACCTATGGGGCGGTCGTGTGGTGGAAGAAGGTAGAACAGCAGGTTGCTGCTAAGGAGCTTGGTAAGGTGCAGATACTAGCTTGCTTAGCCATAACAGGCGGAGTTAGCAGCACACTAACTGCTGGGATGGAAACCATGCTGGATATGCCCCTATTACACCTTTGGGTCAAGACGGAGGCAGCAGCTGGTGCCTACAGACTCAAAACTGGTAACAACTGGAACTCTTTGGGATATCCAGAATCACACACTAAAATAGTGAGTGAGGTAAATATAGGAAAGGTTGGGGAAATGCCTGCCGACTATATTATAACCCCCATATTGCTTCAACAAGCCTTTCAGTATAACAATTGGAAGTAGGGAGCAGTGGGAGAAAATAGTTCTACACCATACGGGGGATGTAGTCTGGTTCACTGACGGGTCTAAATCAGACCAAGGCGTTGGGGCCGGGGTATACGGGGTGCAGCCAAGACTGGAGGGCGTCATCTCTCTAGGGAAACTGGCCTCAGTATTCCAGGCCGAAATCACTGCCACCAGGGTATGTGTGGAGGAGAATTTGCGTAGGTGCTACAAAGATCGTAGCATCTATATCTATTCAGACAGCCAGGCAGCCCTGAGATCACTGGCAGCTCCTGCAACAAGGTCTACAATTGTTGCAGAATGTCACAGGGTTCTGGTGGAGCTAGGGGAAAGCAATAGAGTAAACCTATTGTGGGTCCCTGGCCAATCGGGGATCAGTGGCAACGAACATGCCGACAGATTAGCCAGGATGGGGGCAGAGACTCAATTTATTGGACCGGAACCTGTCCTGACAATCACCAAGGCAATGATCAAATTGGAGCTACGTAACTGGCTCAGAAGACAGTACGTAGAATATTGGACCAAAGTCTACCAACAAAAACATGGCGAGGTAATGATGCCAAAGCCATGTTTTAAAAGAAGCTCTCCAATCCTGTGCCTGAACAGGAGAGAGATTAGACTCATGGTTGGATTGCTGACAGGCCATGGGAATTTTCAAAAAACACCTACATACAATGGGAATAACAGAAGAGGACCCTAAATGTAGGATCTGTGATTATGGTGATGAAACTGCATCACATCTAATCTTCGAATGCATTGCATTGGAGAGTAAAAGGAACAGAACATTTGGGACAACTAGACCCGAAGAAATTGTGTCTAATAAAGAACTGGTAAAGGGACTCCTTGCACTGTTCAAGGGCATTGGTTGGCTTTACTAGATATACAGGGAGCGATACCGCACAATAAACTTAGTTTCGGTGCGGGCTGAACCAAGACTGTTTTGGCTTCCCTGGAAAAATCAAATCAAATCAAATCAACGTGTTGGAAATGGAGTGTATATAAATAGCTCGTAAAATAATTTTTTTTATATTGTCAGCGATGAAAATCCAAGGAATATTGCTAATAATATGAACTAATTTGAAATTCATAATGAACTAAACACCTGTTTAAATGGTTTAATCAGAGTTGTCGCTGCATAGCACAGACGTCCTAGAATAGAAGAGCAGGAGGTACAGTTTCGTGAGTCATCTTGTAAATTCAGTGTTTGTATTGCCATTAATAGAAATGTCCTAAAATACATGTATGCAAAGAAGCGTCTATGTCATAAGGAATAAAGAAGGGCAAGGTAGATCGTGTACTGAATACAAAATAAATATGTTACGGACTTGTCACATTATTTTCCTCTGTAAGAGCTGCTTTCATTACAAAAATTCGATGTAAACCTTGACCAGATGTGTATAATTTCAGTAGTACTCTTCCTCTGAAAGATAAATTATCGCCTTAAACAAAAATAAGGAATATGACATGAGAAACCATACTTTTATGAGGCTTGAAATTTTAAAATTCGTCTCCCGGAAAAAGTAAGAATTGAGACTTATCAGGTTTTCCCCTAGATCTTCACATCATTGACGATCTGCAGTAGATTTTTTGAGCATATATTGTAGTCGGAAAGTATGAATCACCTTGATGAAAACGATCCATTGATACAGTGGCGCTCTTCTGTCCACGATGATTTCGTTCTCGGTCTAGTTCTGTCCTCAAATCCAACAAATGACTGAATTTTTTATTTAAAAAATCACTCTGTTGTGTATTTCTTGATCCCGTATTCCCATTTCTTCGAGATCCCTTTGTACTTCTTGGATCCACCGTATTTTGCTTTTCTTGTACAACAAGAATTGTGAAATTTGCTGTGTTAATCTCCCCTGGTCCATTCTGCAAATGTGTTCAAAGAACTCGCACCTTCTTTTCTTAATGATATTGGATATTTTTCTATTTTGGAATAGAGTTCCTGGTTGGACCGATTTCTAAACTGACCGTCTTCTGTTCTTCGAGGTCCTAATATTCTCCTGAGAATCTTCCGTTCCACCAGTTCTAGCCTCTTGATCACTCCAGTTCTTATTAGGTTGAGTGTTTCTGCTGCATATAAAGCTTCAGGGCGGATCACTGTCTGGTAATGTTTCAGTTTTGCATTGATAGAAATATTCTTCTTATTATAGATGTTCATTGTCAGTTTATTTGCTAAATTAATTTTGTTTATTCGTGCTTCCATTGCATCCTTTTCTGTCAGTCTAGTGTCTATCCATTCTCCTTGGTATTTGAATTTTTCCACCTTCTGAATTTTTCCTCTGTCTATTGCCATCCATCCAGTCTATTAAATTTATTAATCTGTGAATTACTTTTAAAATTTAAACAATTATACTACGAAAACAATTGCACAAGAAATGAGCAGGCTTGCATTAATTTGAAAGTTGAAGAGCTGCAACGTGATGGAAATGGAGTGTATATAATCAGCTCGTAAAATAATTAAGCAGCTTCTATGTTACTAGCCAAAGAGAAAGGTCTGTACAGTTTAATTAAAATGAGACTCTATGTGTAAAAATAGAACTAAAATAACACTATTGTTGTTCATAAGAATCCATTCGGTGGCGGCGCTGACCTCCTAAGCAGCAGGTCTTCGCATATGGACAAACGGCTCGTAACTTCAACATAGCAGTAACAATAGCGACAGCATCAAAGCTGATCGCGGCGGCTTTAAAACCGCTCACAGTAACAGCAACACACGTTCTTAGTGGAGGCATCACGTTGGCGACCCATTGTTACGTTCACTTGTGCTTGGCAAATTATAGTTACAATGAGTACTATTTCAATTTTCCGGTGCCGACCTGTTTCAATTTTTCTTTATTTTTATTTTTATTATTATTATTTTTTTTTTTTAGATATCCATAAGGCTTTCGACAACGTTGGTCGTAGGCGAGTTTTAATGAAATTACGTGGCTATGGAGTATTTAAGTTGGGAAACTGGCACCGTGATTTCCTGTCTGAAACGTCACAGTTCGTAGTAATACCCTGCTGGCGACCCAAAATGCAGCACCCTGAAAGAAGAAACCAAAACAGGAGAAATTTTCAGCACGCGTTTGTGGCTCATCTCGGCCGCAAGTTGCATCTGCAAGCGCTATATAAAGAGGGAACAGACGACCTTGTGTACGAACTGGAATCGTCTATTCGTGTGGTTATTTTGCGTAAACACATACAGTATGACCAGTAAATAGCTCGCGGAAAAAGGAACACCTAAATCTTTCCGTTTTCAATCTGATTTCCCTTATTTAATTTTGATGATCATGTCTTCCTATGTAGGTGGGTGCTAACAAGATATTTTCGCATTCGGAAGAGAAAGTCAGTGAAAGAAATTTCGCAATAGATCTCGCCGCAGCGAGTAACGCCTTTCTTTTAATGATTTCCACCCCAACTCGTGCATCATTTCCGTGACACTCTCTCCCCTATATCGCCATAATACAGGACGAACTGACCTCTGAAATTTCTCTAAATCCTTCGTCAGTCCCACTTAGTGGGGATCCCACAATACGCAACAGTTCTCCAAAATAGGACGTACGTGTGTAATATAGGCAGTTTCTTTAGTAAATAGTCCAGTCAAATGGTAGTTTGAAGTCGAAAAATTCGGTGTAATTGTTTTTAGTGTTTTATTTTATGTTTTCTTGTGTGCTGAACACGAATCTGAAGTTTTCCAACAAAAATTCCCTCGGCAAATATGAGAAATCAACAAAAAATCTCTAAAAATAAGATTTTTTTGCGGTTATCAACTTATAGCTCATAAAGCAAGCTATTTACACGAAAAGTGGCCGAGTAGTAAAATAAAGAGGAGAAAATTACCTACAATTTATCTCTGTAACATTTTTCTGTAAGTCGTATGGTTTCCACAAAAAACAGTGGTAAAATATCAGGAAAATCAGTCATTTTTTGAAAACAGAAAAAAAGAACATTAGTATATAGTTTTTATTTCATGAAATTAAACATTATTGTAAATCCTTGTAAAAGAGAGCACCTATTCTAATGATGACATTAATAAATTCGGGATCTCCTTGTAGGCAATCTACAATAAATCTTGCCTTTAGGTATAGAGGCTGATCGAAGGTGTTCACAGTTGCTTGTTGATTCATTGATTTGCTCTGTTCTATGGATGCGAGTAAAGCTGTATATATTGTATTGTGATCAGATGGTAAAGCGTTTATAAATGGTAGACAAGCAACATAGGTTGAATGAAAGGGAAGACTACTTGTGATTTGCTCCATGAAGCCACTCCATCCTGGAATTCCAGGCACATCTTTCCAATTGCCATAAAGCCAAAGTAGATCTGATAAAGAGGGTAATATTGAATCAGGTGATACAAATAGCTGTTTGAGATCCTCAATGTTGATATTCCTTAACCCAAGAGAACGTGTCTTCTCAAAATGTTTTAAAGAAACAGCTCCCATCTCACCAATTAGTGGAGCTGGTATTGGTTTATTTACTCGGACAATTCTTTGATCCGGAGCAATGGCATTTCTAGGAGTAATCAAATGTATTCCTCCCATTGCATGGAAGGTATTATATCCATCCAATATTAGTGTGTTAAAATCAGCGTTGTCATGAACAAATTGATGGAAAGCTGTCGGATCTATTTGTAGTGGTGGCCTCATGATTGCTGACACTTCAAGACGAACAGCTTCGGAATAAGAGGCACAAAATCTCAAGGCTGACACAACATCAATCAGTTTTCGTGATCCGTACTTCTTATAAAAGAAAGCTGATAGCCCAATTTGTAACCGGGAAAGGAAAGAAGTTGGCCTGACAGCACTAATAACACTGTGTGAAATGGCTAAAAGTTTTTTTTTCCCACTTGTCAGTGCTTGTTTGCTTCTTCTTGAGTATCAGTTTTTCCAAGAAAACTTTGAGAACCTCCAGGACAAGGCTTTCAGTTTCGTCCATGAAAGAGTCTGGAGGAGGATAGTCGTCTATAGCATACGGTATTGATCGTATCTCTTCAAGAATTACATCAGCTGCTGTCTCAACTAATCGAAGACGTTCTTCCTGTTCTGACGAACGTCTTTCCATGTACCACGCTTAAGTCAAAATCTTATGGCCTGTATTTTTGAAACATACGACTGTCTTAGCTTTTGTAGATTTAGAAAAAGCTTTTGACAATGTTGACTGGAATACACTCTTTCAAATTCTGAAGTCAGCAGGGGTAAAATACAGGGAAAGGAGAGTTATTTACAACTTGTACAAAGGCCAGACCGCAGTTATTAGACTCGAAGGGCATGAAAGGGAAGCATCAGTTGGGAAGGGAGTAAGACAGGGTTGTAGCCTTTCTCCGATGCTATTCAATTTATACATCGAGCAGGCGGTGAAGGAAAGCAAGGAAAAATTTGGAATAGGGATTAAAGTTCAGGGGGAAGAAATAAAAACATTGCGTTTTGCTGATGACATTGTAATTCTGTCCGAGACAGCAAAGGACCTGGAAGAGCAGTTGAGTGGAATGGACAGTGTGTTGAAGAGAGCGTATAAAATGAACATTAACAAGAGCAAAACAAAAATAATGGAATGCGGTCTTATAAAATCAGGTGATGCTGAAGGAATTAGATTAGGTGACGAAACAATGAGGGTGGTAGATGAGTTTTGTTACTTGGGTAGTAAAATAACATGCGATGGTCGCAGTACAGAGGATATAAAGTGCAGAATGGCAATGGGAAGAAAAGCATTTTTGAAAAAGAGAAATTTGCTAACATCGAATATTAATTTAAGTGTAAGAAAGTCTTTTCTGAAGACATTTGTGTGGAGTGTTGCCTTGTACGGTAGTGAAACATGGACGATAAGGAGTGCGGACAGGAAGAGGATAGAGGCTTTTGAAATGTGGTGCTACAGAAGAATGCTGAAGATTAGGTGAGTAGATCGCATAACTAATGAAGAGCTACTTAACAGAATTGGTGAGGAAAGGAATTTTTGGCACATCCTGACTAAAAGAAGGGATCGCTTGGTAGGACACATTCTTAGACATCGAGGAATCGTAAATTTAGCAATGGAGGGAAGTGTGTGGGGTAAAAATCGCAGAGGGAGGCCAAGAGACGCGTATAGTAAGCAGATTCAAGTGGATGTGGGTTGTCGTTCTTATGAAGAGATGAAAAGGCTTGCTCAGGATAGAGTAGGGTGGAGAGCTGCATCAAACTAGTCTCCGGACTGAAGACCATAACAACAACAACGACTGTATTTTGTTTGATCTTTGATACGATAATATCTTTCCCATATCTATCCAATAAATGTTGTATTACAGTTCTTCTTTCAGGAATTAAGTTGCCCTCTATCTGAGTTATTAGCTGATCTAATGAAAACTGACATTCCTCGTCATTCCTTTCCATAAAATTGAAAATGTTATTCATAGCCCTCTGAATCTCTTCAGCATAAAGGCCAACGGTTTTCTTTTTATCAGCCTTGGGCCTACTAATGTAAAGATTTTTTAAACATTTATCATGGTACTTAGTCAGCAGCCACCATGTCTGTTATCGGCTGGATCCTGTTAATAACTGCTGCACCGAAATCATCACCACGTAGTTGAGCCTGTTTCATAGCTGTGTCCTTCACCTCAATTTTCGTCACCAGATGCACCAAATTACGTTCATCAGGAGGCAGTCGTTGTTGTGACCTTGCGTAATCTTCAGGAATACCTGTTCCACACACAAAACAATGTGCTTTCCAATGGAAATAGTCAGAGGATGATCTTAATTTTCCTGAAGATGTGCTTGGTTCAGCAGCTTTCTTCAAGTAGGCAGCTATCATTCTTTCATTTATGTGACTTTTCTGGCATGAAACATGTACGCTGACAGATGTTTTACCCACTAAAACAGCCACCTTCCTGTCATTTCTTTTTTTACTAGCATCACGTAAAGTTACTATATCTTTTTCCTTGACCACTATCACTGCATCCTCACCTAAACCTTTTTCACAAATAAAACAATTATCACTCGACATTGAGCCAGAGTTGTTGCGCTATATATCAACGAAAACATTCAAACATAGCTTCACTTCTTTGAGAGAAAGGGAAGTAACACGATCATGGCAGCGAACGTACACAAACTGGAGAATTGAGGAACAGACAAATATATGTTACTCTGTGATTGAGGACAGTTCGGTGTTTCGGCAGGAAGAACCCCCTATTTAAGGGCAGCGGCCGCAAAGGTGGGACGGAGGGGCGGGCCGCAGCCACAGGTAGACGGGCAGCGTGGGCGCACAGTTTGAGTACACGGTCACAGAGGACAAAAAGAAGAGCTGCTTCCATGGTTCGCAAGGTAAACACCTTGAAAGGCAAGGAACTGCTGATGAAATAATCTACCCGAAAAAAAACATGCAATTTTTTTTTCTGTTTTCCAAAATTTACTGATTTAACAGCTTTTTCAACACTGTTTCACGTGGAAACCATACGACATACAAAAAATTTTACAGACATAAATTGTGGGTAATTTTCTCCTCTTCATTTCATTACTGGGCCACTTTTTCTGTAAATAGCTTGCTTTGCAAGTTATAAGCTGAAAACCACTGACAATTGTGATTTTTGGTTGTTTTTTGATAATTTCTCATATTTGCCGAGGAAATTTTTGTTGGAAAACTTCAGATTCGTATTCAGCACCCAAAAAAAAAAAAAAAAAAAAAAAAACATAAAATAAGCCACTAAAAACAATTACACCAAATTTTTCGACTTTGAGCCCTTTTTGTACACGATTTGACTGGACTAAAAGGTGTTCTGCCAACAAAGCTTAGACTTTGGTTCGCTTTCCCTACAATATATTTTCTGTGTGTTCTTTCCAATTTAAATTTTTTGTAATTGTTACTCCTAGGTATTTAGTTGAATTTACGGCATGTAGTTTTGACTGATTTATCGTGTAAAAGCACGTTTCGCAGTTCGACCGAGGAAGTACAGATATCAATAAGGAATGCGGATTGCCCTTCAGAGAAATTAATGACTGTGTTCGGACGTAACCAAGCATTTTTGATGCGGATCTGTAATCATCAGATCTAGGAGGGGATGACGGACGGATGGTAGCTATTGCTTTCACCTCGTAGCAGCACTACACTTACTTTGATGAGTACCTGTAATCATCTCATGTAGGAGGGAACGACGGAGGGATGGGAGCTATTGCTTCCACCTCGTAGCAGCACTACACATACTTTGATGAGTACCTGTAATCATCTCATGTAGGAGGGAACGACGGAGGGATGGGAGCTATTGCTTCCACCTCGTAGCAGCACTACACATACTTTGATGAGTACCTGTAATCATCTCATGTAGGAGGGAACGACGGAGGGATGGGAGCTATTGCTTCCACCTCGTAGCAGCACTACACTTACTTTGATGAGTACCTGCAATCATCTCATGTAGGAGGGAACGACGGAGGGATGGGAGCTATTGCTTCCACCTCGTAGCAGCACTACACTTACTTTGATGAGTACCTGCAATCATCTCATGTAGGAGGGAACGACGGAGGGATGGGAGCTATTGCTTCCACCTCGTAGCAGCACTACACTTACTTTGATGAGTACCTGTAATCATCTCATGTAGGAGGGAACGACGGAGGGATGGGAGCTATTGCTTCCACCTCGTAGCAGCACTACACTTACTTTGATGAGTACCTGTAATCATCTCATGTAGGAGGGAACGACGGAGGGATGGGAGCTATTGCTTCCACCTCGTAGCAGCACTACACTTACTTTGATGAGTACCTGTAATCATCTCATGTAGGAGGGAACGACGGAGGGATGGGAGCTATTGCTTCCACCTCGTAGCAGCACTACACTTACTTTGATGAGTACCTGTAATCATCTCATGTAGGAGGGAACGACGGAGGGATGGGAGCTATTGCTTCCACCTCGTAGCAGCACTACACTTACTTTGATGAGTACCTGTAATCATCTCATGTAGGAGGGAACGACGGAGGGATGGGAGCTATTGCTTCCACCTCGTAGCAGCACTACACTTACTTTGATGAGTACCTGTAATCATCTCATGTAGGAGGGAACGACAGAGGGATGGGAGCTATTGCTTCCACCTCGTAGCAGCACTACACTTACTTTGATGAGTACCTGTAATCATCTCATGTAGGAGGGAACGACGGAGGGATGGGAGCTATTGCTTCCACCTCGTAGCAGCACTACACTTACTTTGATGAGTACCTGTAATCATCTCATGTAGGAGGGAACGACGGAGGGATGGGA
Source organism: Locusta migratoria (assembly GCA_026315105.1). Lineage (NCBI taxonomy): Eukaryota > Metazoa > Arthropoda > Insecta > Orthoptera > Acrididae > Locusta > Locusta migratoria. The sequence continues at coordinate 220,226,259 of CM048755.1, forward strand.
GCTATTGCTTCCAACTCGTAGCAGCACTACACTTACTTTGATGAGTACCTGTAATCATCTCATGTAGGAGGGAACGACGGAGGGATGGGATCTATTGCTTCCACCTCGTAGCAGCACTACACTTACTTTGATGAGTACCTGTAATCATCTCATGTAGGAGGGAACGACGGAGGGATGGGAGCTATTGCTTCCACCTCGTATCAGCACTACACTTACTTTGATGAGTACCTGTAATCATCTCATGTAGGAGGGAACGACGGAGGGATGGGAGCTATTGCTTCCACCTCGTAGCAGCACTACACTTACTTTGATGAGTACCTGTAATCATCTCATGAAGGAGGGAACGACGGAGGGATGGGAGCTATTGCTTCCACCTCGTAGCAGCACTACACTTACTTTGATGAGTACCTGTAATCATCTCATGTAGGAGGGAACGACGGAGGGATGGGAGCTATTGCTTCCACCTCGTAGCAGCACTACACTTACTTTGATGAGTACCTGTAATCATCTCATGTAGGAGGGAACGACGGAGGGATGGGAGCTATTGCTTCCACCTCGTAGCAGCACTACACTTACTTTGATGAGTACCTGTAATCATCTCATGTAGGAGGGAACGACGGAGGGATGGGAGCTATTGCTTCCACCTCGTAGCAGCACTACACTTACTTTGATGAGTACCTGTAATCATCTCATGTAGGAGGGAACGACGGAGGGATGGGAGCTATTGCTTCCACCTCGTAGCAGCACTACACTTACTTTGATGAGTACCTGTAATCATCTCATGTAGGAGGGAACGACGGAGGGATGGGAGCTATTGCTTCCACCTCGTAGCAGCACTACACTTACTTTGATGAGTACCTGTAATCATCTCATGTAGGAGGGAACGACGGAGGGATGGGAGCTATTGCTTCCACCTCGTAGCAGCACTACACTTAATGGCGGGCGTATTGTCCGATGGCACAGGTAGATCGCTGTGCCGTATCACGAACCATATCACAACAAATTTCATCTGCTGCGGAACAAGCTGTGTTCGCGCGTAGCAGTGGACGTCGTTTGCTTTGGAGTAGACTCTTCACAAGACGTCCACTGCTGAGTCAACACCACAGACATTTGCGCCGGCAATGGCGCAATGGACGATGGACATGGACGACCGAATGGAACGTCATGGTTCTTACCATGGAATCTCGATTTTGCCTGCATGATTGTCTGGAGACGCCGTGGTGAGAAACTACTATATTACCTGACTTGTCGCCATACTGCTCCTGCATCTTGTATTACGGTATTGTATTTTATTCCCGCGCCCTCCAGTAAACATTACTGGTATACCAAGCAGCCAGTGGTAAATCTCTGATGTATTGGAGTCTGCTTTCCTTCCACACGTCTGGAGCTTGCCGACGTCCTCATTGTAACGGCGTAATGCACGAGCATATGCTGCACGCAATGTTTAAGACTTCATCGCCCATAGGATTGCGTTACTGCCTTGGCTTCGTATTTCTCCTAATCTGTATATATAAAAATGAATGTTTGTCTGTATGTCTACTATGTGTTCATAAACCATTCATTCGATTGCAGTGAAACTTTGGTGAACTGTTCACCATACGCCCTCGAAGGTTCGTGACCCAAAAACAAAAGAACATGACACTTAGCTCAGGAGATATGACGTCATAAATAATGAGACGCCACCGCGTGAGAATACCCAGATTTATGTGTCAATTATTGGAAAATTGGAGTAATGATGGACCTGCAACACAGTTTGCATGTAATTTCTGACGTGTTTTGTAACTGACCCCCCACAAAATGTTGAAACAAAAAGAAGTCTACCGTTCACAACAGTTTCGCTGTAGATGCCGTAAAACTATCGCATCAGGCATGTCCTGGTATCAAATAAAGTTAGCGTTACAGATTTTCATGTTACTATTTATTTATGTCTGCAAACCTCCCTTAATTCTCTTGCGTCCAAAATTCAGCAATCTGTTTTTGTAATATCTATCTTACCAAAGCGAAGGAACACTCACTCACTAACTAAACACGAAATGTCGAAAACTAATTCACCTATGAAGCTGAAATTTGGCAGGAATGTAGTTTATAGGTTGAAAACGTCAGCTAAGAAAGTATTTTGTGATAGGTGCATGGCGGAGCATACTTCTCCTACAGACTCACGAAATCTACAGTTTCATTCCGTTCTTCACGAAATTTCGCACGCGTGACCTTCAAAACAAGAGGAAGGTCACCGCCTACGTTAAGTTTCATACGGTACATGGGGGAGGGTACTTTGCAACATAAAAATGGATCCCTAAATACCTTGGTCGCGCCATAACTTGAGAACGGCTCGAGCGATTCCACAGCTCTTTTCTTTGTTGTTTTCGTTATTCTCAGAATAAGGGTCGTATGAAATAAAACTGGAATATTTGAGAACAACAAAGTGTTATTTTCAATGTGACCCTGCGTTTCTATTGTACAGAAATGTATACAAAACAAAAGAAACCACAGCCTTCTAGGAAAAACATAGTTCGGATATTGATGAAATTTCGCACACTCTACCTAAAAACGAAGAGGAATGTCACTGTCCGTATAAAATTTCGTTCGGTGCATGGTGGAGGGTACTTAACTTATGGAATCTTACAAAATGCATATTTTTGCTCCAATCTTTATGAATTTTTGCACACATGACCTTTAAACCAAGAGGAAGATCACTGGGTACATAAATGTTGTATGGTACATAACGGAGGGTGCCTTGCAGAAAACTTTGCCGAGAGAGGGAAAGGTGGAAACGAACAAAGAGATGGGAGAGAAAGAGGTGGATGCGGAGAGAGGGGGGAAAGGGGAGGTGGACTACGAGAGTGTAGGAGAAATAAACACCCGGGCAACGCCGGGTTTACAGCAAGTTTTAAATAAATTTAGCTGCGAAATTTCCGTTGCTTTTAGGTGTTTTATATGGCCAGAATTGAGAAGTAAAATCATCGAGTTAGACACACGTTTAAGGGGAGTTGTATCGCCCAATCTCGACGATGTTAAATTGGCTACATCAATGCCCCGTTTTCTCAGGAGTTGTAGAGTATCTAAATGTGATGTTTTTATCACGTGTTCTCGCATGTTTTGTGACTGTATTGCTCTAGAATCACTTCTATAATAGAAACTGGGAAAAGTATATGATTTATTTCCTAAACATAATTTTTTGTGTAAATTTCAGTTTTAAGTTCTTGAATTTTAACTATGATAGTAAATATTACTAAAGTAGAGCTAAAACACAATTGTACAAAGTATGTTATGTGGTAAACAACTCATTAATGTAGATTCAGAAGTTTCTGAGAAAGAGGAGCATTTATACTGAAAAATGTCATTTTGAGAAAATTGCGTTTAAAGAAAAAATTGTAATATACACTCAACAGATACATAAAAATATGTCAGACTCCTCATGGATTGTAGTCCTCATCTCCTCCTTCATTTTCCTCATCCAGTGCTGCCCTCTTTCTCTTGGATCTGGCTTCTATTGACATATTGTTTGTTGCAATCTGCGCCTTCATGATTCGCAGTTGGTCCAAGTCCATCACATTTTCAGTGGTGTTGTGACCTTCATGAATCCCAAAACCTGTAGTCTTCCAGAATAGCCGTCATTGAAAGCGAAGACATCAATTTTGCTTTAGTCATGATGAAAACTATCACAGGAAACACAAAAACTAAAACACTTCTAGTGACAACTGTTGTTGTCAATAACAAATAAATGTCGAGTTCGAAGAGTTTACCGCGAAGTACCGCCAGGGTAGGCAACTTACGAAACTGTCAGTTCTCTACAAAACAAAAGAAGCCACAGCCTTCTACAAAAAACATAGTTCAAAAGAAAAATGCCAATATGCGAAATGATGGAAAACAAAATTCTCAGAAATGTTAGTGCATGATAATTTTCAAACATTTATTTAAATAGTAAATAATCTAATATTTCAAAAAACCAACACCAAATTAAGCATAAACATCCCTATTTTAATAATTTGCATAAATATAAAATTGTGATTTTTTTTTTCATTTCGGGCGGTACTACTGCCCTTAAATGTTTTTAATCCTAAGGGACCAAACTTCCAGGGCCATCGGTCCCTAGACTTACTAACGACTTAAACTGACTTACACTAATTTACGCTAAGTGCAACACAGACACCCATGCCCGTGAGAGGACACGAACCTCCGACGGGAGCAGCCGCGCTATTCGTAACGTGACGCCCAGACCGCGCGGCAATTCCCGCTCGGCTAGTGAGACAGAAGTGATATCTGGCGTTCCCCAAGGGAACTTCATAGGCCCTCTGTTGCTTTTATTGTATATAAATGTTGTAGGAGACGACCTGAAAGGCGGTCTTAGGCTGTTTGCAGATGATGCTGTCATCATAAGATCAAAACCATTTTCCAACTGGACTAAAGATATGTATGGTGCAAGATGTGGCAACTGGCGTTGCATAATGAAAACTATGAGATTACCCACATGCCTATTAAAATAAATTGATGTGATGAATAACGCGAGCTTGAAGGCTGTGAATTCAACTAAATACCTGGGATTACTATTACGAATAACTTAAACTGGAAAGACAACTTAGGTAATATTGTGGAGGAGGCAACCAAAGACAGCACAGTGGTGGTGGAACATTTAGAAGATGCAACAAATCCTTTATCGAGACTATTTACATTACCTTTGTCGTCCCTCTGCTAGATGTTGCTACACGATACATATTGTTGCCAGACAGAACTCACAGAGGACATTGAGGAAGAGCGTATCACGTATACAGGCTGTTACAAAAAGGTACGGCCAAACTTTCAGGAAACATTCCTCACACACAAAGAAAGAAAGTATGTTATGTGGACATGTGTCCGGAAACGCTTAATTTCCATGTTAGAGCTCATTTTAGTATTTCTCTTTATATGTAAATTGAAATAATTCGTGCAGACAATTGTCAAAATACGCAATTGCTTCGTTAGTATGTACTGTACTTCCTCTATTCACCGTATTTGTAAACATTGCACTGACTGCAAAACCACGTTCGTGATGAACACTAACCAGTTGAAGCTACGTACTGATGTGCTTGATGCTAGTACTGTAGAGCAATGAGTCGCATGTCAACAAAAATGTTCAAATGTTTGTAATTCTATCGGACCAAACTGCGTGGTCATCAGTCCGTAGCTTACAAACTACTTAAACTAAGCTAAACTAACCTAAGGAAAACACACACACACACCGATGCCCCAGGGAGGACTCGAACCTCCACGGCGAGCAACCGCGCGCTTCGCATCGAGACGCTTTATACAGCTCGGCTACTCCACCGCGGCTCGCATGTCAACACAAGCACTGATGTCAACATTACCTTCCTTAAATTGGGCCAACTGGTGGTGAATCGAGGACGTACAGTACATACTAACGAAACAATTGGGTATTTTGACAATTGTCTGCACGAATTATTTCAATTTTCATTTAAAGAGAAATACTAAAATCAGATCTAACATGGAAATTAAGCGTTTCCGGACACATGTCCACATAACATATTTTCTTTCTTTATGTGTGAGGAATGTTTCCTGAAAGTTTGGCCGTACCTTTTTGGAACACCCTGTGTAATAATAATAATAATTTCGTGTGGCTCATTGGCCTGGTGCAAGTCTTTCAATTGGACGCACTTCGGCGACTTGCGTGTGCCTAGCCTAACCCAGTTATCCAACCGGGAAAAGGGGACCTAGAGCTTAACGTGGAATCCGAACCACGTGTCGTTTCTGGCGACTTCTCACGTCGTTGAGAGGTGAAGGCTGGATTAAAACGCAGACTGAAAAAATCCGAGGTCTGACCGGCTATCGAAAGCGCGACCTTTCGGATTCCAGTCGAGCGCTTTACGCCAACACCATCGGGCCCGACAACGCCCTGTATGATACACAGCAAGAACGGCAATCATAACACAAAGCTGTTGTTACTAAATTTGTATCACTAAATTTATCCTCAGAATGTGAAAATATTTCATTGGCCCCCACCAACATAGGAAGAAAAGCTCATAAAATAATAATAATAATAATAAATAAATTAATTAATTAAAAAAATAGGAATTAGAGTTGTAACTGACAGATTCAAATGGTTGTTTTGCCCGCGAGCTCTTCGAGAGTGGAACGGTAGAGAAAGAATATGAAACTGGGTCGATGAACACTTTGCCTGGCACTTAAATGTGAACTGCAGAGTATTTGCGTGTTGGTAGATGCACTGATAACCCAAGTAATTGCATGGCACATTTCGTTGGACTTCGAGAGACGTAAGCAATCACTCGATTCGTAACTGTGCAATTCTGTTACTGTATTCCTATAGAAGGATGGCATGGCTGGTGAAGATGTCAGCACTTCATTAAGGATATAGAAATATATTTCTAGCTCCTTCAACTAATTATTATTCTATTTTTCTTTTTAGTATCTTGTTTCTCTAGGCCAGCATTGACATTTCGTCAATAGCCTGAAGCCTTTCCCGGCGCGACCACACAAAGTAATTGCGCACTAAGAGATCTGGTGACTGGGTGACCAACTAGGACCGTGGGTAGACTGACCTCTTCTAGCAACACTCTCAGGCTGTGATGATTGTGTAAATGTTCTCCAAAATTCAGCTGGCAGTTTACGCAGTTTCTCCAACTTGTTGGGAACAATTGAAGGTAATTTCCTTCTCCGTTAATGTTTCCACCAATGGTATCACAATCGTATCCACTCGTGCAGGCCACTTTTATTTATTCCACCCTGTAGTCTGCTACGCACACTATGGCTCTACAAGAGTGAAAAAGTGACTTATAACCTTTTTCGTTCAGTCCCTTTCAAAATTAAACAAAAAAAATGTTCAAATGTTTGTTAAGCTTATGGGACTTAACTACGGGGTCATCAGTCCCTAAACTTACAAACTACTTATCAACTAGCTTATCCTAAAGACGGCACAAATATCCATGCCCGAGGGGGGATTCGAACCGCTGACCGTAGTGGGCGTGCAGACCGTGACTAGACGCCTCAGTCCCCTCGGCCACCGCGGCCGGCTAAAATTAAACCATCCATCCATCCAAGAGTGTAAAAGACAAGATTGATAACTATTTCAGTCGCTCTCGCCTACGTTAGGAAGTCTTTTCTTCTTTTTCTTAGTGGAAAGTCTGCCTTGCTGTCTTCCAATACTCAGATTTATTCGATTTTCTGAAGCGAGCTGTTGACTCACGAACCGTGTTTTGTTTGTTGCTGGTGGCAGCTAGATCAGACTATGCGTATGCACCTTTACCTAAAGAATGTTACCGTGTTGAAAATAAGCTTTTGGTCATAAACAGGCACTCACTCAAGGAACTGAAAGGTAATCTTCGTTAAAAGTAAGTTGTATTAAAAAAAATTAAAAAAAAAGTGAGTTCCATATTTTGTAAAGCTATGGAACCAGTTTGCAGTGGTCATCAGTCCGTAGACTTACTAACTACTGAAATTAACCCTTAATATAGGATAGTGGTCGATGTATTGCCCACCTACCATAACTGCGAAACAGTGTACGTTGCTCTTTGCCTCCCTTGTTTTCACCCGTTTTATTCTAAATAAAAAGTTTACCACTGGAATTTGTAATATTTCATAGTGTTTAGTAATGTTCTATTGTTTGAATATGTGTTCAATTTTTCTCATTCGGTAAATTATGTAATAAATTGTATTATGATTTCATTCCAAATGCCATTTTTAGTTATCTATTCCAGATATAAGAAAGTGGTCTTTTAAATGACCACCATCCACAGTAGTCTAAGTCCCTCCATAAGTGGATAGTGGTCTGTACATCAACCACCTATTTATTCCTTTCATTTCCAAGTTAAATGCACATAAAATAATTTTGAGTATATTACATGCCTATATAGGTCAAATGGCATGCAATAAAAATATTACGTTTCAAATTTTCAGAAAAAGAAGTTTTGTCCTATAAAGGATTAACTTATGCTAAGAACAACACACATCCTTGCTCCAAGAAAGGCTCGAACCTCCGATGAGGCGCAGCCGCGCACTTTGTAACACGGCGCCTTAGAGCGCAGGACTATTCCCGCGCGGAGTTGAATAATACATCGCCATCTAGTTACTCTTACTTCCTATGCTACTATTTTTTCCATTAGTCAGCCCTGAAATGTAATTCATATATAAGAAGTACTCAAAAAGTAACGAAAGTTTTGTTATTTCACGTTTTGTAGTTAATTCATGGCATTTCTTAGTTGTTGCGTTGATAAAAATGACTGATAAGTATTTGTACAGAGTTAAAATAATTAGATGTTTAATGTGCTGTGAGCTCTCAAACTGGTTAACATGTGTGTTAATAGTATCAGCGATTAATTGTTTTGCTTGAAAATGCAGGTCTAAAAGAATTTGCATTAAATTTTGATATAAGATCGGAATGAAGTGGACAAATTTTTAAAAATATATTGCTTTTGGTTAATCTGCTGTGGGTAACACAAGCGTTTACGAGTTGTATAAGCTCATCATTAAATTTTGACATTGTGGTAAAAGTGAGAGAAACGACTATGAACAAAAGTCGATTACATTCAAAGAAGTCGTTGATGATTTCGATATACGATTTTTTTTTTTTTTTTTTTTTTTTTTTTTTTTTTTTTTTTTTTTTTTTTTACCAGGGGAGAATAAAAACTGATCAGGACTCAGGAGTCGCCAGATAATGTCAGCAATATATTACGTAATTTTTCATGAATATTACTCTTTGCTGTGTAAAAAATGGGTACACAACATAGAGACAAATAATAACGGTGTTAACATCGTAAAACATGGATAAAAAAGAAATATTTTAAATCTGAAACAATACTAAAAGTATATCACAAATACAAGGTTATTCCAACTGGATTGCGTGTGTTTATAAATATGTATGTCTTTTCAGTTCAGTTGACTGTGTATCTGTGAATGGGTGAATGAGTAACGAAATATATACAGCATGTTATTGTTGATTTTATCTAGCGACTCTGAGCAATATACTTTCGCCCATTCTTGGGAAAAAATGCAGTAATACATCCGTTTAATTTATTTATGAACTTTCTCCCCTTTGTCTCCCTTGCGAGATGTCGGCGTGGTTAACTATGGACTTGGGATGATTTTTAAGGGGTGGCCAGATGACGTTTGTGTCACCACCCCATCCTTTTGCCCCTCCCTCCTGGAGGAAATGTATGCAGTGGCTGACTAAAGGGGGGGGGGGCGGAGGGGCGGACCGCCCCGGGCCTCCGGTCCTGGGGGTCTCCAAATTCGCACTTGGCATCTCATTCTGCTGGAGCCTCCAAATCTCGAAGCCATTTTTTAAGACAGTCCCGTGCCTCTCGTCCTGGGGGGGGGGGGCCTCCAATTCTTTCTTATAGTAATACATGTACTTCCAGTTGGACGGGGGGGGGGGGGGAAGGGCTCGTTTCGTTTCGCCGCCGCCCCAGCCCTCCAACAGACTTAGTCCGCCACTGACTGTATGCACCCCAATTGTCTACTGTTGTACATATATAAGTGTGCTAAAATTTTTCTCAACGTTTGTGAATCGTGTGATGTAGCCGTAGTCCGGTACTCAACTGACGGGGTGTGGAAAGCCTTCTAAGCATCCAGGCTAGCCGGCACACCTTCCCATGCCCACAATCCGCCGCGCCATTTTGGACCAGACGGGCATACCTACCCATCCCTCAGAGTTATGCCGTCGTCTCATGCTCCTTTTTGGTGCTTATGTATCATTTCCAATGTTCTGATCGTGTGTCCAAATTATACAGGATGTTTTCGTAAAAACGTGCAAAAGTTTAATAGGACAAGTTTCACTGAAAAATTTGAGGGAGTGATCCTGAGGTGCCGCGTGGGAGTGGACGAAGGTTCTACGGCGCCTTGCTGCAGAGTGCTCGTGTGGTCCCTGTCGGAGGTTAGAGTCCTCCCTTGGGCAGGTGTATGTGTGTGTGTATGTTGTCCTGAGCATAAGTTAGTTTAATTAATTTGTAAGTTAAGAGACGGATGACCACAGCTGTTTGGTCCCGTAGGTTTACAAACATTTGAACGTTCATTTGATCCTGGGGTAGACGAGAGATGGAGGTAAATTTATCTACCGCTTTGTCTCGCATTACCGCTTTGTCTTGCATTGTTCTTTTCCAGCTTATTTACAACCAACATGCATAAAATTTTACACGTTTTGTACTATTTATTTATAAGTATATTTTTTATTTCTTGCAAGGAATCTGATTGGGTCATTCTTATACCTAACCGTCTGAATGGCTATCTGTACTTGAGGTTCTTGCAAATAAGTTCTATCTGAGTTGTTAGAGAACGTACTATTGACTTTTGGTGAGAAGTTGTGGACACAACATAAGGGCTTACCGGCTCACTTCAGTGTGGATGTCCGCAACCATGTCAATGCTGCATCAGAAGAGGTTTTCCTACTCTGTGGCCTGAGAGGTATTTCCTATGGGGATATCTAAAATCATTTATGCAAGAGACCCCAGTGAATACGCAGATAGAATTAGTTGAAAAAATTGTAGCTGCTTGAGATGCGATTAGAAAAACACCAGGGATATTTGTCAACGTGTGTTAGAATCATGTTCTATGATGGCACGCTTGCATTGAGGTTCATTACCATCAGTTTCAGCACATTTTACAAGATACAGTGCAAATGGTACATCCATCACGACAACTATAGTATTTGTAGTTAACAGTAGCTAATGTATATAAAAAAGTACACAATAATATGATTGTATTTCAATTATCTCCTTAACTCTTTCAGGATTGGTGGTACGCTTTGTGTATCACCATTCCGCCTAGCGTAAATGCATGTTGGTACAAAAACCGTACCACATAATTATGAATCTCTGACTAATCCAGATTGAAGGTTTATTTCCTGAAGCACCCGTTCATTGTATGTAAGGTGGTAGTTCCCAAAACGACCGAGAGGTGTCAGAAGTAGTATTGCTCATCTGTGGCGACAGTTATTTCCTACAGTGTGCACGGAGTTTCTGGTTTTTTGTCCTCTGTGGTCACATGCGTACTTCTTCCGTCTTCACGTGATATTTTGTTGATTCATCTCTTTCGTATAAGTAAGACAATATTGTCTATACGTTTGGAATCACTGTAAATTTCAGGGTTCTTAGAATTATTCTATAGGAAATGCATAATTCATGAGTAACTCAGAGTTCAAAATTAGAACCATTATGCATCAAATGTCTTCTACGTAATTCGAGACGTCACCTTCCATTTCAGTTTATAATGGAACACTTCAGTGAAATACTGAAGGATGATGAGTTAATTGCAATAATGTATGCTAAAATACCATCAGGTCAGAGTTCATCAGATGAAAGGCAGATTTTAGTGACGACACCACAGTTTTCGAAAAACTATTTTGAAAAATATTATAATGTCTATTAACATTCTCATTTTAATACCTTTCTACAACATTCCACCAATTTTATATAAAATTGTTCAACAAATAAAGGTTTTTTAAGGACATTATGTAAAATAAATCCCAAACGCTGCTATTTATTTTCGTCTTTATTTACACTATAGGCCTATTTCGGAAATACTTTCATCATCAGGTATCTTATCGCCGGTCTGTCTGTGGTTTTCTTATTAAATCAACTCCATACAGGCAGCAACAAAAACCTGATGTTACCCCATTGGGGTTGATTTAATAAGAAGACCATAAACAGACCGGCGATAAGGAGCTTTTTGTTTTTCAACAAGTACTGATAAAAGCTGAGGCATTTCAAATGTTTGAAATTATACTGTACATATACCATAGCTTTTATATTTTCTATTTTAAATCTATTCCTCTCTTTTGTCCACTGGGTGTTCACAAGAGAAAACACAGGTTCTGTGTTGGCATTATGACTAGGTATAGAAAAAAAATTCTACAATTTTCAGCAGTTCAGAATATTAACAACACAAAATAACTGATTGAAATATGCACACCACACTTCAGCTGCTGCTATGTTCTGTTTTCTTTGATAATATTTCAAAATTTTTATAAAATTACAAAACTGATCAAAGCACAATGCATCATTAATGTTTACATTTGTTTGATCATCGAGATACATGAAATAGTTTTCAACATCCCCCCCCCCCCCCCACCGATAGGGATTCCTAAGAGCTGCGTCCACATGACTGGTATGAATCGTTTGCAACTGTCAGACGCATGCGGAGAGCGAAATCGTGAACGGCAAATTCGCTCTGTGTATGCGCGTAATAGTTGCGAACAGTTTGGAATTGCAGTGCGAACGAACCCGCTGTCGCCAATAACACAAAAATAAACTTTCTTTCAAGGAACCCAAAAAAGAGGACTTTTGTAGAATTTTATAAATTCCGGCCGGGCACATTTTCTTGACTCAAAAAGAGGACGTGTCCGGGAAAAAGGGGACGTATGGTAACCCTAGATAAGATACTTGATGATGGAAAGAGTATTTTCGAAATAGGCCTATAGTATAAATAAAGACGAAAATAAATAACAGCGTTTGGGATTTGTTGTGTTGCTGTTGTGGTCTTCAGTCCGGAGACTGGTTTGATGCAGCTCTCCACCCTACTCTATCCTGAGCAAGCCTTTTCATCTCCTCATAAGAACGGCAACCCACATCCACTTCAATCTGCTTAGTATACGCGTCTCTTGGCCTCCCTCTGCGATTTTTACCCCACACACTTCCCTCCAATGCTAAATTTACGATTCCTCGATGTCTAAGAATGTGTCCTACCAAGCGATCCCTTCTTTTAGTCAGGGTATGCCAAAAATTCCTTTTCTCACCAATTCTGTTCAGTACCTCTTCATTAGTTATGTGATCTACCCACCTAATCTTCAGCATTCTTCTGTAGCACCACATTTCAAAAGCCTCTATCCTCTTCCTGTCCGCACTGCTTATCGTCCATGTTTCACTCCAGTACAAGGCAACACTCAACACAAATGCCTTCAGAAAAGACTTCCTTACCCTTAAATTAATATTCAATGTTAGCAAATTTCTCTTTTTCAAAAATGCTTTTCTTCCCATTGCCATTCTGCATTTTATATCCTCTGTACTGCGACCATCACATGTTATTTTACTACCCAAGTAACAAAACTCATCTACCACCTTCATTGTTTCATTACCTAATCTAATTCCTTCAGCATCGCCTGATTTTCTAAGACCGCATTCCATTATTTTTGTTTTGCTCTTGTTAATGTTCATTTTATACACTCTCTTCAACACACTGTCCATTCCATTCAACTGCTCTTCTAGGTCCTTTGCTCTGTCTGACAGAATTACAATGTCATCAGCAAATCGCAATGTTTTTATTTCTTCACCCTGAACTTTAATCCCTATTCCAAATTTTTCCTTGCTTTCCTTCACCGCCTGCTCAATGTACAAATTGAATAACATCGGAGAAAGGCTACAACCCTGTCTTACTCCCTTCCCAACTGATGCTTCCCTTTCATGCCCTTCGAGTCTAATAACTGCGGTCTGGCATTTGTACAAGTTGTAAATAACTCTCCTTTCCCTGTATTTTACCCCTGCTGACTTCAGTATTTGAAAGAGTGGGATTTATTTTACATAATGTCATTAAAAAAAAGGACATTTCTAACGCAGCAGGCCCAAAGGAATACAAATAAATAAAGGTCTTGTGCAACAAGGGTCTAAATTTGTCTTATATCGCTGTGCATGAAAGAGCTAAGCTGGCTTTTCTGAAACAGATTCCCTAATTCAAATTGAACTGAGCATTCTCTATGCCCTGTTGAATTTTTGCACGGTCTTACACTGGAGCTGATAAGTTGCAGATTTTCAACGTCATCGTGGAGTATTTGGCGGTTGTGGAGTGAAGGTAAATGGTGCAGGAGGCGGCAGTAGGTGTGGTGGGGGTGTGCTGGCGCCGGAGATGTGAAGAGAGAAGAGTAGCGGTCGCCGCAGCCAAGGCCGGCGGAGCGGCGCATTCCTCGAGTTTGTAACCTCCGTGGCCTTGGGCTGGGTGCTCGACCGTTGCAAGGCTGGCCGCACTGTTGCCGCGCGACCGCCGCCGCCGCGCTCGCCCAATTACCGCAGGCGCAGGGTGGCCACACGTGGCGCGCCGCCGACCGTTGCCACGTCGACAGGCCCATTGTTGTCGCCGACGGCCATTTGCACTCAGTGCTGCCAACCCTGAAGCACGATTTCACCCTAAATTTTATACGATATCCTTCTAATTCGTACCAAAAACCTCTAAATAGTGCAACACCTATTGCTTCGTCAACGACTACAACAAAAAGAATAATAAAAAAAAAAACTTATATTCTTATTCCTGCTGTTTTGTTTGTACGTGATCTAGCCAGGCCCGCGCACGCAACCTGTGCGGGGGTGGGGGGGGGGGGGGGGGCGTAAAATGTTTGGACTTACCCTAGATAAAATGAAACTTTCTACTACTAATATCTTATATGAAGGGTCCGCGGTGGCCGAGGGGACTGAGGCGCTCCAGTCACGGTCTGCATGGCCACTACGGCCGGGGGTTCGAATCCCCCCTCGGGCATAGATATTTGTGCCGTCCTTAGTATTAGCTAGTTCAAAAAAAAAGTTCAAATGTTTGTATAGTCTATGGGACTTAACTACGGGGTCATCAGTCCCTAAACTTACAAACTACTTATGAACTACGTACGAACTAGGACGGCACAAATATCCATGCCCGAGGGGGGATTCGAACCCCCGACCGTAGTGGCCGTGCAGACCGTGACTGGAGCGCCTTAGTCCCCTCGGCCACCGCGGCCGGCTAGCTAGTTCATAAGTAGTTTGTAAGTTTAGGGACTGATGACCCCGTAGTTAAGTCCCATAAGCTATACAAACATTTGAAACTTTTGAAACAACATGAAGGGTCCACGGGAAAAACGGCGTAAGTCAAAAACTGAAAGTTTCCGAAAGCTCTCAATTTTTGTTTCATGGAAATCGGGTGGATAGTCTCAAAGTTACAGCGGTTTAAAAATATAGTGCTCACAGGAAGAAGGAGGTACACCAATATGAAAAAAGGAAAAAAGGGGGTCTGTCAGATGGCAGCACAATCGCAGCAGTCGTTTAGGTTCCATAGTGTATAATTGAATACCTCCCTGGAATAATTTTCGAAAAGTGTGATTTCAATAGAAATAGGATTAATCTGCATGCCTCTATGCTGTGGTGCCATCTTGTCTCATATATTTGAACATCAACTTGGTTTACAACCAGCTGAACGTTTCCCTCCATGAAATAAGGATGGAACAGACAGCATTAGAGTTTAACAATGTGACTTTTATCATGTGGTTTCAGCATACCAATGCCATTTCAAAATACGTTAAATGATGAGACCTGCAAACCACAATAATATTGTAAAATCATGCTTAAAATGAAGTTTAAAATTTATATTCTGAAATATTTTTTTGTCACAGTATTGTCTTGACATCTTCATTTACATTGTTATTTTCTTTATTATTATAATATCACTTTCTTTAACTTCAATACTAAGTTCATGTACAATATGTCTCTTATGTTACATGTAAGAAGTACTGCAAAATATATTGTTGATCATACATCCTTTTTCCATTGTATCACTTACAATTATTATGTTATTTGTAAAACCTTAAGTAACAAAAATAACAAATTGCTTTTAATAGCTGAACACATTTGTACACTTACATATGCAACGAGTTCCAGTACTGTATATCACAAAATAGGCCCCACAAACAATTTTCCTCTCTCCTGAAAACTTACTGATTTGATGGTTACATCCTTATTCCATGGAGGTATTCAGTTATCAGATGTTAAGTATGTGCTGTTGGATAAAACTTGCATTTTTTATAGAAGGCTTTCCTGTAAAACTGACTTATCCCTTTTCCCGTGGACCCTTTATATATTAAAAAAATAAATCTACGAAAACTAAAGTTAGTCGGCCAGACCAAACTACCCGGCCGATTTCCGTCATTTTTGTCTAAACGAAAGGTATTCATCCACAGATTTGTCATCAAGTATCAGAATTTACATAACTCTCGCCTTCCTTTTTCCATATTCAAACGCAATTTCCTTCTGCATATTTCTTGTTCAAATGTTTGTTAAGCTTATGGGACTCAACTGCGGAGTCATTAGTCCCTAAACTTACAAACTACTTATGAACTAACTTATACTAAAGACAACACAAACATCCATTGCCGAGGGAGTATTTGAACCTCCGACGCGGGAGGCCGCGCGATCCGCAACGCGAAGCTCCATACCGCTCGGCTACTCCTGTGCGGCGCGACGTATTCGCACGGGTCCTCTAGTTATTATTAAGAATACTATTAAGAAGTTACTACAGGAACCGTACGAATACTTCGCACCGTTAATGGAATATCAAAACAGTTGGGAAAATGGAAGTAAAGTTGAATGTTCACCCATAGCTTTCTTCAGAAACAATCAATGCAAGTGTTTTAAAAGCGCAAATGAAAGAGCTTGATCCGGTGAGTGTTGTTAGGTCGGAAAGAACTGTGTACCTTAATTAGAATTGAAGATATCGTAAAACAAACCGATTAAAATATCCAATGCAAGGACAGAAGGATACCGCGTTTGAATAAAAATAAAGGATGGAGAGACTTAAGTTAATACTGATACTTTATGACAAATCTGCGAATGAATACTTTCGTTTAAAGCAAAAATGAAGGAAATCGGCCGGATAGAACGGCCTGAACGACTGACTTTAGTTTACAGTAAGGACATCGCCATAAGAAATATACAGAAGGATATCGCGTTTGAGTATAGAAAAATGAAGGCTAAATCTGTGGATGAATACCTTTCGTTTGAAATAAAAATGAAGTAAATCGGACGGTTAGTTTGGTCTGGTCGATTAACTTTACGTTTCGTAGATTCTTTTAATATATAAGACGATTCTTAATAATTATTATTCTTGATTATGATTGAACGTCAAGTGTAGAAGTGAAAAAGTTGAACAACAGCTGAGGAATATTCAAATAACTATTATGAGGCTTCAACTGTTCTGAAATATAGTAGACAGTGAGCAGTTTAATAACATTTCAAACTAAGGCGGCCAACTTTTCAAAGCTCAATGCGGGTCATTTTGATGTGAAGGACTAAGATCACGTGACTCATCGTGCCAGTTATTCTGAAACTAGGAAAGAACATAAGGTGAGTATAGCAGGCCTACTGATTTACATTTTAAGTAAAGTATTTAACATGAGTGACACGAATTATCAACTCGACAGTAAGCAAAATTTCTGATAAATCATTTGGTAACTTAAGACCTATCTTGTGCAGAATTCATCATAATTGATCTAAAAACATAGTTTCATAGACCAACAGGAAGGTGTCCTCAAATGAGACAGTGAGCACGAAAACTGCTACATTTTACATGGAACATCTATTAATAATATCAAAGAATACATGAAGAGTGTACACTATTTTGTATTTTTTGTACAATGAAATTGTTTCAGGCACTCGGGGCACACAGCAAGTTCACACTTTTCTCAATTGTAACGTGTTTCCGTCGGCAGTCTCGATCATGACACCTCTTGGCATTGGTATCACATGACTTGGCTAGGGTTACCATACGTCCTCTTTTTCCCGGACACATCCTCTTTTTAAGGCAAGAAAATGTGCCCGGCCGGAATTAATAAAATTCTACAAAATGTCCTCTTTTTTGAGTTGAACATGGAGAAGAAATCAAATTCTGTAGCTGAATGAATTTCTATTTTAAAATCTACCTTAGTAACTCTCGAGGAAAGAAAGAAACATAATTATACACCCTTAAAAATAAAGGCATTGATGACACTTAAAAGGGAAGAAGGCTACTCAAAGGAGTGTGACAGCTTTGTATTGTTCTGTTGTTGAATATCTACAGAAGTGGATGGCCCACTATCAACAGTTCAGACCATTCATGTGGATGCAGCTCTCAGGAATTCCTATCCGGAGGGATGTTGATAACTGTATCATGTATCTCAATGCTTAAACTAATATAAGCTTTAATGATACAATGTGCTTTGATTAGTTTTGTAATTTTATAAAATTTTTTTGAAAAGTTATCAAAGGAAACAGAACATACCAGCAGCTGAAGTGTTGTGTGCATATACAATCAGTCATCTAGTGTTGTTAGTTATTCTGAACTGCTGAAAATTGTAGATTTTTTTTCTATATCTTGTCATAATGCCAATACAGAACGTTTTATTTTGTGAATACACACTGGACCGGTTTTTTACCCGGTTCTTGGCAATAACTAAAAAATACCGGGTACAACCGACACCAAATAAATACAGAAAAAAACCGGTTACTCAAAACTAAAATACCGGTATCGGTTTTAACCGGTCGGTTTTTCCCATCCCTAGGTGGGGGGCACCGAGACTGAGGAAGGAGCTAGACAGAAATTGATTGGGGGCCCTAAATTGAGGGGGATCCGAAGTTGATCATTGCCAATATTTGACTTTACGTAAAGAACAGTCTGTTTTCTTGCTAAAAGAGAAAGAAATCTTCAGATGTTAATAGGAAGCATTCCTGTTGAAAGCTTCATAATTCTTGACTTTACTTTTCCTTGAACCAGACAGCTTTCACGAAAACAGCAGCAGTAATTCTACTAGTGATCCGGCGACAATACAGATTCATATTTTATCCTACAATGCTAAATGAACTGTGGCGTATGATTCGAGGTAGACAGATAACCTTCTTTGACGGGTTTCAGTCGATGCAATATCTCAAATGATCTGTTTTCTCTCATCAGTAAGTATTTTTTTATACATTATAAAATCGACATATGCTCTTGTTTGCGACTTAAAAACATTATATTAGTAGGGGTCTTGTCAAATGTATAAACTATTTTGACAGATGTAAGGAAGAGCTTCCTGAACGATTTCGAAATATATGATGATTTTTCGTAACAGACACAAATAAAAGAAATTCACAAATGGTTTGATATTACTGTAATGTTAGAACCGCCTAATAAGTTGTTAGATTCCTATTTTTTACTAGTCTATAAATGCAAATGAATGATAAAGGAGAGGAAGAAAGAAGGATTAGGAAGGAAAGGATTGACAGAGGCTGCTTTAGGGCATTGAAATGAAACAATGGCGACAGGTGAAAATGTGAGCCGAACCGGGAGTCGAACCCGGGTCTCCCGCTTTGGACCACCGGTCGCCGTAACCTCTTTTTTTTTCTTTTCTTTTCTTTTTTTTTTTTTTTTTTTAATGTTCTTCATGTAGAGCTAAGTTTTGCGGCCGTTGTTTCAGTTCGTTCTTGTTTATTCATTGTATATTTGGCTCAGCTTTTTTTATTACAGAGCGTGTTTAGACCCCTGTCCGGGCGCGTTGAGCCACGGCGACCGGCAACCACTTGGCCACCCGTGCTCGCCTCCCGGCTGTCTCAAATTCCCACAAGTCGCACGCTATGGCTGTAGCGCCCCTATCGTTCATGCCTTCTTACACTCGCCATTACGGATTCCCGTGCGAGGTCGAACGAATGACCGCATATGCGGTGAAGTAATTGAAGCTGACGCCGTCGTTGCGTCTAAATACTTATTATTATGGTGTGGTGTCTGTTCTTTCGGACATGACACAGACACAGAGTGGAAAGCGGTTGTAAATGTCACACGACGTGCTCAGTTTTCTTTGTCGAGCTGTGCTGTGGTTATTTTACTGCATTAGATTCCATTCACCAGCTAAAAAATACAACTGGTGCCAATAATGAGGTGGAACATATGCCCCCTAACCTTCAGCCACACATCTTGAATCCATCTTGTCCAAGTTGAGTAGGTTTGAAGTAGTTTTGATTCTTTTTCTTTCTACCATTCTCTATTGACTTTATCAAGGTTCAAGAGCACTGGTAACAATCCGCCACCTTGTCGCAAGCCGGTCTTTATCTCGAAAGGCTTTGATATATCAAAATAAATGTCATCATTAAGAGTTTGCTTGATGAGGAGCAGAGTTTTGTGTCTAGGACATTGAATAGGGACTGTCGCTTGATAAAATCATACGCTTTCTGAAGTCAAGAAACATACAAATGAAAGGACACCTTCAAGTTACTTCATATATTTGTTTTCAGCTTGAAAATACGCTCTGCGTGGCATCACCCTGGTCGGAAGTTCGCTTGATATTACCCAATCTTGTCTTCGAGCCGCTCTTCAGTTCGCTGACGAAAAAGCTTTCGGAATTACCTAAGCTATAAAATTGCACTGAAATTATTAACATCGAACTTGCCACCATTTTATGTTTTGGGTGGAAGAGTGTACATTTCGGCCTTCAGGTACGTGATCCATTTATATTGTTCTGTTTCTCATATGTCTATTGGGATTTCTGTGAGATCGTCAAGTAGGACTAGGTTCTTCGGCAATCTTCTCCAGATGTTCTATTGTTTTTGAGTCTGAAAATGTGTGTGCGGATTTCATATTTGGTGTGTGGTTGACATCCAAGTACGTGGAAGTCGTATCATGTGATTTTGATGCGGATACTGGTCATTTGAGTAGCTCTGAGAATTATATAGCCATCTCTGCTCAGTTTTCTTGGTTATTCAGTGCAAGCCTTTCCCCTTGTTGACGAAAAAAGAAAACAAAAGGTTTTATGGAATGTACCTACCAGTGTTTCCTGCGAACGTCTTGTAAAAGTCTCATTTGTTGTAACCTCTGAAGTTTTTTTACGATGGCGTGCATTTGCTTTTTCATATGTCTCCATTTCGTTTGCCTGACGTCTTTCTGTAAGGCTCTCTTTCATCCATACATTGTTTTTCACAAGCAGCATTCCACCATGGATGTTTCATACTTTATTTGCGGTACTTGCGACTGACAATGATGCAGTATATATAAAATCATAAAACTGCAGAGTGTCTTAACAAAATTATGTTCTAGAAAAAAAAGTAAAGAGGCTCCGAAATCAGGATTGTCAGGGGGCCTTGAAATTTATCTACACTTTTCTAAATATAGCTATCAAACTGGGAATGTTATTTACATCCCTGTCCAGTTATATTACAGGAAGCACCTCCAGCCACATAAAATAGTGAAGCCATTAGCGTGGAGATAGTTAACTAGGAATTTTTCAACAATCAACTTATAAGACAGTTTTCCACTGAGTTAACTAATGGAAGTAAATTTTCAGATTATGTGTGTTATCACTGAAAAAGGCAGATTGGTAAGCCAGCACATTCAATAATTTGCATCCTTTTTTAACTGCACTGGTACTGTAGATGAGTAGTATCTCCAATTATTACGAGTGATGGGAATCATTTGATTTTGTATTTCAGTTCTTCATAAGCAAAATAGCATGTAGCGTACCATATATACTATAAACATTTCTAAGCCAGAAATATGTATTTAACGAGATATAAAGGTACTTCTGTTATAGCAATTACTTAATATCCATTCTGAGTATAAAATGCTTGTCACAGATCTGAGTTCCCGTTGGAACACATTCTTTTTAAGTATACAGCTAGCTCGAAACTAAATTATAGTAATTAGAGTTCCGATTCACAACATAGGACAGAATTAATATTCATCCACTCAGTATAACAAACATGATCAGACCCTCTGACATAACTTTCGAGTCGCGTTTTTTTTTTCTAGGTAACTTACAAGGGGAAAATACAACCTGGGTAATTCAGTGGGGATAAACCTAGGTAAATTAGTAACACTTAAAGGGTGTGCACGTCAGTTTCGGAAAGGGAAAGACTGAGACTGTAAAATTCAAAGCTTCGTGTATTTCAAATATTTTCATGTAGAGTGGCCAGCTTTTCGAGAGCGGAGTCCTTTCTTGACTTGTACAAAGGAAACCAATAATAATAATAATAATAATAATAATCATTAGAGAATAATAACGTAATAAATAACGAACTTCGTTTCAATCAAGCAGAAGGCTAGCGCAGGCTGACTAAATTAGGCAAAGTGTCTCTTGTTCGGCTATTACTGACAGAATTTTGCAACTTTATTTTAAAAGAAATGCAACCACCGCCATATTTTGATGATCATTTATATGTTTTGGGTGGCAGAGGAAAGAGTTGTTGTTGGCGCCTGATTTGTAATGATTTTTATGGTTCCACTGCCTTTTGAAAGAATTAAATCTTGCAACCAAACTTCATAATATTTCATTGATAATTAAAAGTCAAATTACAATTATTGAGCCATATGGACGATATATATTGGCATTAAGAAAACTAGCGACCCCCTCCGGATTCGCACTTGTGCAATTTATTAATGAATAAAACGAGAGGTGCACTTAGAGAAAAACAACAATCTAGCATAATATAACGTGTCTATAATGCAAGTAGCTATCTGTCTTTCCGTCGGTCAGTTCATCTAGAAGAGATTAATCCAACCGAATCTTTCCTAAATTTTGAAACCATACAATTACAGTACGATCATAAATTTATTGAAACGAAATAAATCGGATGTAAAATTAGTAAGCTGTCTCTGTTGAAAAGGAGATTGCTTACTCAAATGAATTTTTTTTATCATGGAATGAAATCAGATTAATTGTTTTGACAGTCATTTGTTGGTGTTTTCAAGTTACTCATCGCCACGTTTGTTGATAAACAGCATGTGTTTGGTTTTCCATTCGGGTATTTATTTGTTTTAGTCTTCTGTTAGCCTCTCTACCTTTGACTCCACTCACTACCAATCTTCTTTTCCCCTCCTCCTAAGAAAAAGACGAAATATGTATTATACATAAAATGAACATTAAAATTTCCTAAATAATGTATTTATTGCATATTTTCTTCTGTCCATTTCCTCCTCTCTCTGTGTAGCTACGCTTCCCTTCTATCGATCTGTTTCATCTTTCCATTCTCTTACTTGACGTTAGGGAGAGATCGGTGCGAGACGAGAATAACCAATAGCATCGCAAGATAGCGAGAACCAATACAATTGCATACTAGTGTAAACATTGCCTTGATGCAGCAATTTGAACGCATTCTGCTTGTTTATTATGAATGTAATGCGACTATATTCAGCAACATTCGTTGTTATTTACATTTCTGTCTGATTACAGAACGAAAGATGAAATAAAAACGCTCACTTGTCCCAAATATTTTGCTGTTTATTTCGCAGTATGTTGCCATTCATGAGAATATGCTCAGGTAGGAAAGTAAACTTAAATAGCTCCAGTGAAATGTATAGAAGTAAAATTCATGTTATTCCTTATCATAAATATTTGTGTCTCTTTCTAGATATATGACGATTTCCGAGAGTATGGTCAGGCAGGGGAATATGAATTTTATTGCTGCTCTCGGAGCAATTTAAGCTGCTCTCATAATTCCCTGCCTGACCAGATTTATTTGATTTATTTATTTTCGAGGTCCATGAAACCTTGACAGGGGTGTATTGTTAGGATGTAGAATGTGTCATATTGTTACACTGCAAAAATTGTAAAAGGGAAACGTGTTTAAGATCTTGGATTGCTCACCGTAGCTGAATAGAATCAGGTCAGCAGCACGGTAGCAAAAATGCTCACTTGTCTTGCTTGACGACGGCAGACGCTGCGTCGGCATGTTGGAAAGCCTACCGTCAGCGAACTGCTATGTGAGTGACACGGCTGTCAGACAGAGAGGCAAGAGTGAATAAGACCGCGGATGCGTCAGCGGTAAAGGCACATCGAGTGAACACTGCATTTTCAAATGGAACACATTCGAACCGTTTCATACGTCATAGCTTTAGGAAAATTTATGTATTTATACTCCCGCTTTTAAAAGTAGCAGTCACTTGGTCTTCGAGATCGACGATGCTCAGGAGGTAGTCGTCGATTCACTGGCTTAATCATTGTGCTCAGTCTTTGTCACAGATAGCAGTACATACGGGTAGCTGCTAGAGGCAGCTAGGAGATGGAGTCTGGTCGATGACATACTTCGCATTAATCATCGTCTGGGGAAGATGGTGATCCGCTGTGCTGACGACTTCACAACCCTATGGTGGCTGCCTGAGGCCAGCGCAGTCTTCGGTGGTTGGTTACTAAAGGCCAATGTTCCTGTCGTCGAGTTAGCACTCTGGTGCTAATCCGGCCAGCTAGTATCCAGAGTCGGGTATCAGCATGTAATCCGATTTCAGAGGGGTCCACGCATGGATTCACTGGCAGCTGCATAGACTGGAGAAGGGACAGAGCACTTCTCAATAACAGTCCTTGCGTCGGCTCCCGGACATCGCGGCGCGGGCACTATCATCAGACGGCTCACAGAAGTCGAAACACCGAGGTCGCAGCGTGATGGCGAGCCTACTGCTCTAGCCCCTGTCGAGCTAGTGCCTTCTTCACAATTATTGTATGCTACGGAATAAACGTGTAAGCTTTAATTCTGTTTTATTAGCGTCCTCTGGCGCTCCACCAGGTTCCACGCCTCATCCTGGCATAAAGCTGGGAACCCGCCGCTCGACCCTAGCAATATTATTGCAATAATAGCTTACAGGCTAAATTGTTTGTAAACAGAGGCATGAAAAGGGTTAAACTTTACTTATGGGCTGCAAGGGCTTAGTGTGCCAATGTTGGCAACGAAATTTTCGCTTTACGATGATAATTAATTTACTAACCAGACAAGGGTTCATACAAGAACTTGTAATCATAGAGCAGGAACAGCATTAATTACTTATCTCACGTCCAACACAAATTCCGCTCAGTCAATGTGTTTGGTTTTTTTCAGAAAACATATAATGGTGGTTGCCAACATCAGCACACAACGCCTCTACCATTCGTAAACTTTTACCATAACGAATAGAAGATAGATGCTTTTACCATAAAGCTTACGTTCTAATTCGCAGAAATAGTATACAGCCAACAAGTGATATATCCATGAGAGTGACATAGTCAGTTCTTATAGTGAAGCTTGAAATTAAATACGAAGTAATACAGATAATTAAGCAATTCCTATAAAGAAGAGATATTCAGAAGACGAGGCGTTAGTTGCTTTTTGAATTTAGCCATGACTGATATAACAAACTACAAGTTTATTCTATACTTTTCTGCTTGAATAATTTACCGTGTTCCTTATTGTCTCCTGCTAGATCTTTTATTAAAGGTCTATATTTGAAGATCATGTCTACTAGCTGTGTCATCAAGTTCGCATGCACTCTTAGTTTTGTGAACAGTATGATTATAGTTCAGGCAGCACATAAACAATATATATATATATATATGACTTGGTGAAGATAGCCAGTTGTTTCAATAAATCCCTGCAGTAGTGTCTAGGGTGCACTCGGAAGCAAACAGCCAAATATATGTGATAAGGAAGAATATTAATATTTTTGCTGCTAGTGAAGCTGTCCAGTTCGGTTCCTGCCTAAGTGTCCATTGTGAAATCATCATATATTGGGAAATAAACGGCGAAATATTTGCGTCCTTGATTTTCTAATCACACGGAAATATAAATAATGTAGAAAATTGCAAATCATACTTGCCTTATATTAATAAGCAATTCCTAGAATGTGTTTAAATAAAAGACTTAAAAAACAAAGAGATGTGTGCGGACGCAAACTTGGATCCCTTGAAATGGGAATCTATGACACTATCCATTACACCACACTGACTTGAGTATTTCGAGAGTTTATCATTGAATTTATAGGAACATCCCATTGCTGCATTACAGTTTGGTATATAGTAATAAGGCACATCTCATTGTGATACAGTGTCAGTGCACTGCCGCTTTGAAACGGCACTGTGCAACCTTGACACAAAACAGTTAACATATTATGTCAGAATGAACAACGGCGTCTGCTGCATGAGTGAAAGAAATACCATACGGTGTTCTGCAATCCTATTGATTCTCGCTATTTCGCACCAAGCTCTCCCTAATGATAACTATTCTCTTTACCCCATCCCCTTGTATTATCTTCCTCTCACCTGACAATTTCCTCCTCCACCCTCTGGAAACCTCATGCCCTCACGCCCTTTCTAGATCTATCACCTCCCCACCACCTTTATTTCAATCATTTACTCTTCCTTTTCCTTCTCTCTGTACACCTCCTCTTTCACCTTATCTATGAGAAATTACAAATATCTGCCAACTTTCATGGTGATCAGTCAAACAATGTCGAAGCTTATTGCAAGATACCATCTGCCATGCACCATATGGAGTATCATTAGTTCTGATTTCATTCAAAAGTTTGTTTCTGCAGTTTGACTAAATTTTCCGAATTTTTTCGTAACTATTCGAATTTTTTCCTGGAAACTGATCAAAAGAAAGATATAATCATGCATATTCAAAGTTTGAATAGTGAATTATGGTCCAGTGTTGATACAAAAATCCCATAGAAAACGGCTCGTTGGTTTTATTGCATTTTACAATTTTCAAGGAACCTTTTTCAAATTTTTCTTCTATACAAATCTTGCCCTGATAGTTACGAGCAATAAAAAAATTGACCAGACCAGTCAGCCAGTTCTGTCAAGCCGTTATCAAGTAAAGATATTTCATACATACGTAAACTGATTTCTAATTATATAAATATAATGCGGTAACTTGCAACTGTAAAGACTATTGCTGAGCCGCAGACAAGCACATAGAAGAGACAGCCGTACTCACACAACTTAGCTTTTGGCCACAGTCTTCATCAGTCAAAAGTCTGAAGTCGGAGCGCGCTATCCGGAGACAGTAGTCGTGTGTTTGTCAACTGCATCTGCATGACTGTATGTGAGCCTATTTTTAATAAAGGTTGTGGCTGTAACTTAAGTTTTGTGAGTGTCATTTCTATGTGCTGCTGGACAGTGAGTTGCAACCTATCCTCAAATTTATACAGGGTGTTACAAAAAGGTACGGCCAAACTTTCAGGTAACATTCCTCACACACAAAGAAAGAAAATATGTTATGTGGACATGTGTGCGGAAACGCTTAATTTCCATGTTAGAGATCATTTTAGTATTTCTCTTTAAGTGTAAATTCGGTCGGGGGTTCCAATTCCCCCCTGGGGCATGGATATTTGTGCCGTCTTAGTTCGTAAGTAGTTCATAAGTAGTTTGTAAGTTTAGGGACTGATGACCCCGTAGTTAAGTCCCATAAGCTGTACAAACATTTGAACATTTGAATTTTAAGTGTAAATTGAAATAATTCGTGCAGACAATTGTCAAAATACCAAATTGTTTCGTTAGTATGTACTGTACTTTCTCGGTTCACGGCATTTGTAAACATTGCACTGACTGTAAAACCATGTTCGTGATAAACACTAACCAGTTGGTGCTACGTACTGATGTGCTTGATGCTAGTACTGTAGAGCAATGTCAACACAAGCACTGAATTCAACATTACCTTCCTTCAATTGGGCCAACTGGCGGTGAATCGAGAAAGTATAGTACATACTAACAAAACAATTGAGTATTTTGACAATTTTCTGCACGAATTAATTCAATGTACATTTAAAGAGAAATACTAAAATGAGCTCTAACATGGAAATTAACCGTTTCCGGACACATATCCACATAACATATTTTCTTTCTTTGTGTGTGAGGAATGTTTCCTGAAAGTTTGGCCGTACCTTTTTGTAACACCCTGTATAAATAAAAATCAGTTCCGCAATGAATGCAATATTATTACTTGAGAACAGTTTGACAGCATTGGCTGCGTTTAGTTTATTATATTCGTAATTGTCATTTGGACGGAGTAAAAATTTGGAAAGTCCCCAAAAAATGAGAAATTTTGGGAAAATCTATATATATCGCGGAGCGGGAATGGACGCGTGGTTCTAGGCACCACACCAGGGACTGCACGGTCGCTTCTGCAGGAGGTTCGGGTCTTCCCTTGGGCATGGGTCCGTGTGTTGTCATTAGATTACGGTAGTTTAAGTAGTTTGTATTCCTAGGGATTGATGAACACAGTAATTTGGGCACTACCCGGAAAATAATCCTGTCTACGGATCTGGATCTAATAGATCGCTTTTATTATCATTAAGCGCAGATACGCAATATTTGCAATATACTCTAAATGTGTGAGCAGATGCATCAGGATCAACCCATCTCAAAATCTACGAGGCAGGGGGAGTATGGGGGAAGTCAATAATTTATAACACTCTTTATAACGTGCATTAAATATATTGAGAGCATAATCAGCATTTACGAGGCGCGTCCAGAAAGTAAGTTCCGTTTCAATTTATCTCCGCTGCAGCGCTGCGATTGCAGTTCCGCACATGCGCTGTAGACGATGTGTATCAAGAAGACGAACGTGCGCCATTTGGAGATCGCTGTCAGATACGTACGCTTTGTTTTGCTTGTTTGAAATGTCAGCGTTGATTGAAAATCCCGCCGCCTGTGAAATCAGGTCGGTGATTCGGTTTCTGAATGCGAGGAAAGTGAAACCAAGTGAAATTTATCGGCAAATTTGCGATGTTTACGGACCAAATGCGATGAGTGATTCGATGGTGAGAAGATGGGTCCGACAGTTCAATGGCGAGTGTAGTGATGCGCACGATGAAGAACGAAGTGGGCGTCCACCTTTGGTTACAGAAGAACTGGTTCACGCGATTGATGACAAGATCCAGGACATATCAAGTCTTTCCTTGGCGGTCATCACTTCACCAATGACGACGAGCTGAAAGAAACCGTTTCCAACTGGTTGAAGACACAGGCGGCAGATTTCTATGAAGAAGGTATACAGAACCTGGTGCCACGCTATGACAAATGCCTGCAAAATTTCGGCAGTTATGTGGAAAAGTAGTTTAAGAGTTGTAGAATTTTGTGCAATAAAACTTTATTCTGTATCTGTGTACAAAGGTAAAGCAGTCAACAATCCGAAAATTGGTTTGAACACCACAGTGCTTTACTAGGCATGGTCCTATTTTGAGGTGGTATGCCGTTGCCTTCCTCCGACCTTCGAACTGACTTACCCAGCCAGAGGGGGACCTACAGTTTAACGTGGGTTCCGAACCACGGTGCTACTCGGTATTTTTCACATGAGCAATACTGCCAGAGGTGAAAGAAGTGGAAAGTGAGAGATAAAAATCCTAGGACCTGGGACGGATGGAACCCGCCTCCTTTGGATTTGTAGTCTGGCACTCTACCACTGTGCAACCGAGGCGCACATATAAAACATTTACTGCAAATGATCATTCCCGAAAAAATAATATTTAATATTCTACACTACAGCTTTCACTGAAAGAAAAGGCAGTAGTTTCTTTATGATTTTCTGAGTGTAAACCGCAGCATATATGCTGCAGGGAGAAGTTCGTGAATGCGTGTAAAATCTAACAAATTCAAGGCAACTGTACCTTTCAGCAGATTTAGTAAAGGCACCGGAAGATCAAAAGGAACTGCAAAACGAATTAAATAGATGCGATAATTGGCAGTTGACAATAAAAAATTAAAAGTGTGAAGTCATCCATATGAGCACTAGAAACTCCGTTATGCAAGATTTACACGACAAATCAGTCAAATCCACAGGCCTTTAAATTCAACTAAATGACTATGAATTATGATTACGAACAACATTAATTGGAAAGAACAATGGAAAGTATCGTAGGGAGACGTACCAAAAGGCTAGGTTTCATTGGCAAAACACTTACAGGATACACCAGTCCTACTAAAGAAACTGCCTACATTACACATGTACGTCCTATTTTGGAGAACCGTGGGATCCCCGCTAAGTGGGACTGACGGAGGATTTAGAGAAATTTCAGAGGTCAGTTCGTTCTGTATTATCGCGATATATGGGAGAGAGTGACACGTAAATGATACGCGAGTTGGGGGGGGGGTATCATTACAACAAAGGTGTTCTTCGTTGCGACGAGATCTATTTGCGAAATTTATTTCACCAATTTCCTCTCCGAACGCGAAAAAAATTTATTCGTGCCCATCTGCATAGGAGATATGATCGTCATAATAAAATAAGAGAAATCTGATCGAAAACGGGAAGATTTAGGTGTTCTTTCTTCTTGCGCGCTATTAGAGAATAGAACGGTAGAGAATTATTATGAAAGCGGTTTGATGAACCCTCTGCCATGTACTTAAACGTGATTTCCAGAGTAATTATGTAAGTACAGATTTGATTCCCACGTCTTTGTGTATCTCTGGAAATACTTCTTATCTCTTGATGCCGTATTCACTCTCAGCGTGTTAAACCGTCAGTGTACAACATCTAGAACACCTGAATAATCATAATCCGGTTAATCCGCAATACAGCAACAGTTCAAGTTCCATAAATGTTCATAAAAGAGAGGTGCCAATGGAAAATCAGCAAGTAACTGTTTAATTGCTAGCTGCGGCTGGATAACTTTTAATAGATTGCATTGTCCATGTTTAAGGAGCCCCTAAAAATTCTTCATCAAAGCACACTTTCCCTAAATTTCCCGTTGAAGCACTTACTTTCTAAATTCCCCCTAAGATTCCCCCTAAATTGATGGGGAAACCCCCAAATTGGTAACACCTCGTGGCATGGCCGGGCCAGAGGGCTGACACTACCCTGTCTGCACACCATGGGTTTCCTCTGGTGCAAAAAATTCCACTATGGCCGCCAATGTTCTTTTACGCTGCATCAACAACTGAAGCGAAGCTTAGTGTCTAAGACTTAGAGATCATTTCAGACTAGTCACAATCTCAGACTAAAAACCACGCGGAGAACTTCCTTTTAACCCTTAATTCGTGAGGCGTCGGTGTTCCATACCAATCGATAATGCAAGAGTTTTAAGTTGGCAAATTGTCTTACTTTTGGTGCGCCGCACCCCCCCCCCGCCCTCAACTTCTTACTGCCGTGTACTGTAACGCTGGTGAGCATTTTTGGGATTTCAGATTATCTCCAACTGAGAACTGTAACGTTATTATTACAATGTGCGGTTTTTGTGACGTACCTCACAAGCTACGGAATGTCGAGTTGAGGTAAAGCCCATGCATAGCAACGTAGATCCATACCGCCCTGCTCCATCGAATTGCGATATTACATACTCTTTTCATAGTTTGTAGTTGCAAGAGTCTGTTTCCTTTGAAATGAGCATACTTTCCAATAACTACATATCCTGAAATTATTCCCTTGCTACCCGCTCTGAAATCCTTCTCAGTACCGAATCTATGTACTCCTGAAACCAAGTCCACTTCGTTTTCACTCATCTCGATGTCCTTGTCTAAACCCTCTCAACATATCACCATTGTAACATACTCCCTATCTAGTCATCATGGTGTGACAACAATACAGTTTCGTTTAACACGATACTGTTACTTACCCCACATCAACTCCCTCTAATGAATATCCTGTCCCAACACAACGTCTATAACTGTATACTTAATGAAGCATTTCCCCAATCCTGCTACCAGCCGAAAGTCTGCTTATATCTATTCTCCTCCATGGCTAGAGGCAGAGCTGTAATCTGCTACTACATTAACACGACTGTTTAGCCATAACTCTCACGCTATATTCATACTGAACACCACAGGCTCACCCTCTTCTTTAAAACTTTAACTGTTATCTATGCTGTCATCTATATCCAATCTAATCACCCTATTTTCTCTTACTTCCTGGCCGCGCGGGGGTAGCCGAGCGGTTTGGAGCGCCACATTACGGATCGCGCGGACTCCTGCGTCAGAGGTTCGAATCCTCTCTCCTTAGGTTAGTTTAGCTTAGTTTAAGTAGTTTGTAAGACTAGGGACTGATAATCAACGTAGTTTAGTCCCATAGATTTACAAACATTTGAACATTTGAATTTTTTACTTCCTGACCTACACCAATCCCATCTTTTTGACCTACTTCTTTGTCACTGAACTCAACATTCAATGAAAATTCTCTGTAGATTTCACGTGGCGGCATCATTTCACAGATTCTCTACAAGGTAATATTATGCCCATTCCACAGCATCCACATCCTGAATGGAACACATTTCCAGATATCATCCTAGCATCGCCCAATCTCCTTCGGCACCTATCTGCAAAAGTTTACAATCTAGTAGGAAGTGACCAATTATCTGTCCTGTTCACCAGCTCCTACACACTTCCTTCTCACTGTGCTACCCATTCCAATCTCCATCCAAAAATTATCCGAGACTACTCCTGTACCGATTGGATGCCAACTAGGAATCCACAGACACAAAGACTGGAAAAAATCCCTAACCTTCCAGCAACTAGACGACAACCTGCATGTTATCTCCTTCCTGCAGCAGACCTTGTCAGACGCTGTATTCGCACACATCCCTACCAAGGCTTCCTATCCTCAATGTCCTCAGCCCCTCTCCTTAGACCCTAATCGATATCTGAGAATTCTGTCTCTTGTACCTCACTTTACTAAGACTCCTGACCAGAATACTTTAACATGCCTACAGCAAAATTCAGAGACATATCAGGAGTTTATTAACTGAAAGAAAGTCATGTATGATCCATGATCAACCCTACATTCCCCGTTAATTCTTCCAAATACGAAAAAGCATCCCATCGACTCATTACCAGTTATTCCAAAATTCTCTGCCCTGCACAACAACCATGCCCTACCTGACAACCTTCATCCTGTTTCTATGATATCTTCTCAATTCCAGATAACACACTTTTTGATTACTCTGTGTTTCCTACCATCCATGTACACACATAATTTATTTACTGCCCCTAGCTTCTACTACTTCGACAAAATAACACGAACTGAACTGAATACACCAATTGAAGTATACAACTTAAAACAAGTACTTCATCAAAAATTCAACTCTCTCCCTAGCCACTAGCTACCTAAAAATCAAAGAATGGCCGCTTCCTTTCCAATCACTCTTGAAACCCCTATCTTACACACAGGTTACTTCCTCAAATAAAATAACCCTCTAATGATACTTGCTACTACCGACCGATCTGCGCCCTTAGTGTTTAGCAAGCTCTTCTAAGCCTTTCCATCCCAATATATGCATCAACTGCTGAACCAAAATTACCTTCTCCCTATTGACCAAATGTTCAAATGTTTGTAGAGCTTATGGGAGTTAACTACGGGGTCATCATTCCCTAAACTTACAAACTACTTATGAATTAGCTTATACTAAAGATGGCACAAACATCCATGCCCGAGGGGGGATTCGAACCCCCGACCGCAGCGGCCGTGCAGACCGTGATTGGCACGCCGCAGACCGCTCGGCCACCGCGGCGGTTTCTATTAACCAATGTGTCTCAACATGTCGTCTGCTGTCCAGTTTCTGCACCTCTCATCTCCTATTCCACCAACTGAACCCTTTTAAATCTGCTATGTTTGTCGCTCGTGACATAGTGAAAGCTTATACTGTGTATGAAATTCCACACTCGGTTTTAAACTCCAGACCATTAATTTCGAATTAAGGATGTCCACTGTATAGCGTCATGCCTGTCTTACTATCCACCCTTTACCACTACCTGTTCCTGTACTTTCCATCCAACTGAAAGTGTGCCACAAGGATTCATATCTTTCCTCCCCTTTATCTCCGCACACTGCCACTTTTCCCAAACTATCTCCACCAGTGCACCTCCTTCAGTATGATAATGACGCTGCTTCCTTCCCTCTCTATACCACATTCGTAACACATCTCGATGCTAACGTCAATCACTTGTATTTCTGCTGTAACCTCAAGAAACGCCTCAACAAAAATCCAGGCAATAATTATAGGATGAACCGCCTTCAACTTTCCCATCGATAACTTCAACCTCAACATTTATGACCATCCTACCGAATTAACAAAATCATTAAAATATCTTGGACTAAGCATCGACCGGCAACTAACAAGGAAACCTCACCTAGTACCATCTAACAGAATACATTAATACAGCTAAATGTCTGTATTTGGGAATTCCGCCTCTCCCACACTCCCCTCCCCTCCCCCCTCTCACTGTCTTTGACCCAACTCATCCTCTCTATCCATGTTCTGTAATCTGCATGTAACCCAAACAGATGTGTGTTTTCCCTTTTGTAGTTGTATTTATAAATCTAGTTGTATATATAAATGTATACTTTGGATGTCCAATGCTATTTGTTCCCTCTGTCTTCCATATCTTATATGTAAACCTGAATACATTAATACAGAAGTATTAGTGTTCTACTTTAGTAATGAATTTTAAATGTGTACGTACTTTCGACTTGCCATGTTATTTGCTTGTATTTGCTTGGTATTTCATATGTTTTGTATGAACAATTGTATCATTATAATATCACTGTCATAATCATTTTAACCATGTATCATCCCATTTTCATTTTGACGTGTTCCATAACATCATTTGCTTCTCTTGACACAATATGTCACCTGCAGGATAAATAAAAATTACAATTACAAATAATATCTGTATGAATATCCGTCGCTCCATAATTCTATGAGTATTCCAAAGACTTGAACAACATACACTATGTCTCACATGGATCCTTTACTATATTATTATATTCACACATATTCTCACTGGTACTGAACCTCTAGGAATAAACTACACCATCCCCTAACTTGATACCGATAATTCTATGGCTTTTGCTTCAATGAGAGCACACTGCTGCACATGCAATGAACATTTCACCAATCCTACATTTTAACATCCTCTTTCGACGGCATGTTTCTCTCCTAGACTAAAAAGTCCGTCCAACATTTACCCATCCTACCAACTTTGAATTCAGCCCACACGTTCCATATAATCAAGGCCCCTCTTTCCTTGTCTTCCGATATCCCCCACCCTTTGTTCTCTTCCCCATTCATGCCCTATACCCTTTTCGCTTTTAAATTATGAGCTTACTGACACCCCCAACTACTACTCCCATTTTGTCTGTCAAAATCGATTCTTACTCTAACGAAATTACGGTTCAGTGCACCATCCTTCTCTCCCCATCTTCCTACTTCCCTCAAGCATGACCAATAGATGACCTATCCCAAGTAAAGTCCTTCAGGTTTTAAGATCACTATTTTATTTCTGTTTTAAATTTTTAAATTTTACACTTATTTTTCCTTTCTTTTATCATTTTGTCATTACCGATTTAAATTTAAACCGAACGTAATATCAGATATTTATATCTTTATCAATAAAATTACGGGAATTCAGTCGTAACTAGATTTTTTCTGATATTTCGCCTGTAAAACGTTCAGCCATCATCGGAGCGAGTCGGAAGACTGACAACAGAGCGTTACCATCCACCTAAAATAGTGTAAGGCAGGTCAGTCTTCAGGCAGTCATCGTTGCAGACGTATCACACCGACGGCAGTGATATATTATGCTGTAATGCCCTCTATGGAGAATATATGTAGTCTAATTCTGTGGTTAACAGCGACGGCAGAGATTTATGAAGCTGTAATGCCCTCTATGGAGAGTATATATACTTACAGTCCGTGGTTTACCGGATTGTAGTGCCGCTGTTTCCGATTATGAATGCTGCATCCCAAATGTTGTGAAGTTTAAAACCATGATCAGGATTAACTAAATTACTTGTCAATCGAATTTCAATGGCATCTCTAAAACCCTAATCCTAGAAGGATGATACGGACGAAAAAATTTGAACATTGTTGAAATCCATATTGTGGGCTGTCTGACTACAATGTTCTATCACAGCTTCAGGTACCAGGTCGATCCCCCCTCTCCCCAACCCAATCATTCTGCTATCAACGATGCCTCATGTATAATGACCACTGCGACCGCCGCAGACCACAGCCCGGACGACAGCAGTCCAGCGGCCATCGTCGACTGCTGCCTTCCACCCTGAAGCCGCGCCCTGCCACAGCCACGCCACTCCAGAACCGTCGCTGTCAACAGCTGCCGCAGTAAACTGCACAGCTAACTGCAACCAACTGCAAACGTCACAGCCTTCACAGTCGTTGTAACCATCTTTGTCATCCACCCCTCATAT
Source organism: Locusta migratoria (assembly GCA_026315105.1). Classification (NCBI taxonomy): domain Eukaryota; kingdom Metazoa; phylum Arthropoda; class Insecta; order Orthoptera; family Acrididae; genus Locusta; species Locusta migratoria. The sequence continues at coordinate 220,261,871 of CM048755.1, forward strand.
TTCTCCTGTTAATTTCTCCCCATTAATCACCTAGATCCAACATGGAATCGCCCCATTACCATCACCTCTGTCTATTATAATTCCCCAGAACGAGTCACCACTGCCACCACTACTTGGAGCTCCATGTCATATCCAAAAGTCCTTCCAAGTGCTCCAGTGCAGATCCTCCCCATGTCACCATCAGAAAAGCTCCCACTCCTCCCCTTGCCCAAGAGGCTCCTGCCCTCTTTCTCGACCCCATTGATATCACTCTCCTGCTCCCACCTGACTCCGAGAGCTGCACACATTTGTCCTCTCCTATCATTTACATACAGCCTAGTCAGCCTATTTTCTGTTCCTGACCCACACCAACTATCATTTTGACCTACTTCATTGTCACTGACCTCAACATCTAAAGCAAATTCCCTGTGGACTTCAACTGCTGCGATCACTTCATAGAATCTTTCCAAGATAACGTGATGGCCATTCCACAGCATCTACATCCTGAACTGAACACATCTCCATATATCATCCGAGCATCCCATCTTTTCTCTGAAACAAAATCCCAGAAGGATGATACAGGCAGTAAAATCTGAACATCCTCGTAATCAACAATATTGTGGCTTGGCTGAATAAAACTTTCGACCACAACTGTTTTGGCCAGAAAATGTTTAACAGTCTCTTTATGGTTGCTTGTAGGTCCTGCCAAGACGCCACTACCCACCTCAAAGCCCTACACACATTTGTCCTGTCACGTTCTGATCCAAAGTTCCTAGTTAACAAGACCCTATCCTTAGAAATCAACCCTCGTCAGTGCTCCGTTCCAAATCGAGTCACCTAGCCGTATGTTCCAACTTACCTCCTCCAAAAGATCCTCTTTGGTCCCCATGTCTTTCTAAACATATATCATACCAACTCCTCCACCAGCCAACCCAAACCTCCTTGACACTCTGCCACCCTCACTGCTGTGATCACAGAACTTAGCCTGATGGTCACAGAAGGTGATGAGCTGCAACAGCTGAATGACCTCCCATTCCTAGACATTCTATCTGCCAAGAGGATGTGAAACGCCACCAGTTCAATGCACCTGATGTGTGTCTTCACAGTCTGCATCCTCAATTGACCTCCTCCGTAAAGAGGGGACAATTATCAACGACCACAGGTACAATGTTGGTCCTTCCCGCACTCCTCCCCAGTCATACCACTACCAAATATGTCTCTTGTACCCTTATAACCTCACTGAAAAGTCTCAAAACTCACTCACCAGTTCTCGCTACAAGGACTCCCACTTCCTCAAAGCTTGCCCCATCTGACGCTCTACTGACTTATAATACTTGTGGACAATCCCACCCCACCTACTCCTACAAACGCTCATGCCCTCCTGTCAACCCTGAACTCACAATCCCCGTCTGTCACAATGATCTTCCCATGCACCCAGAGGAAATCTTGTGTCCTCCCTGCCATCATCAGATTTGTAACCACTGTGCTACCTAACATCCACACCTTTCAGCACTCACATACTCACTTTCAGATCGCCCTTTCTGCCCACGCCATGTTCCACGTCAAGACCTTCACCACCTTCTCCCAGAACCAGTCCCACTTCACCTCCTCCTGTCTTGAAACTTTGGTATAATAAGTACTTTTTCCGTCATTTTAACCCCCTCCTCCCAATTTCACTATCCTACACCACAACATCCGCTCCTCCTCAACAACAAGCACTTTTGTATGCATACACTCTCCTTCCTCTACATGGATCCCTTCTTCCTTAATGAAACCTTCCTGCGACCCTACCATTCCATCAATACTAAAACTCTTCACAGCACAGATAGCGCCTACCCTGTCACTCAGGACAAAGTTGTGATCAGCTACCTCTGCCACCACTAGGTCTAGCTGCACCAACTACTAAATAACTTCACCGAACACCTTATCCTAAGTTTTTTCCTTCTGTTCCTCACTATGACCTGTGCCACTACCTACATCTGCCCTGAAACTCCACCTATGTGGTGGCTGCTGACCTCAACCTCTCCTTTCAGTCCCCCACCATGCTCCGTTTGTGGCATCAGTTCCTTACCATCCTCAATGGCGACCTTATCCCCACCCCATAAATAAGCTGCACAGAAAACAAAATGACCCCCAACGCTGTACTTGCCTCTCCCAACCTGCTGGGTCGCTTCAAGAAAGTCCTCGACCTTATAAGCAGTGAACACGCCCCCATTCTTCTTACCATCCACGACCACCGCCGCCCTGCCCTGGCTCCCAGGCCCACTCTTCCACAAAAACTATTCCTGAGCTGGCTGGGATGCCTACTGGTGCACCATAGATACCCAAGCCAGCCGCCACTCCCTCAGGCTCCGAAATCCTGAAGATACTGAGCATACTGCATCCTTCATTGCCTGACCTTGACTGATATGTTCCAATTCCACATCCCCACCAAAGCCATAAAGCCCCATTGTTCCACTCTCCATCCACAGTCCATCCTACTCCTTAGTGAATACCACATATCTATTGCTCCTTTCTTCATACCCATGACCGGAGCATACTAAGACGCCACTGGCAACTCCAAAGACATATCTGTAACCTCATTACCGCATAAAAATGACAGGACTGGCGACAGGCATGCACCTGTCTTAATTACAAGCTTCCTATCAACTCCTCCAAGTACTGGAAAGCTTCCCACCAGTGGCGAAACTATGGGGTGGGGGGTGAGGGGGATAGAAGCCCCCCCCCCCCTCAGAACCCGAAAAAAAGAGAAGGAAAGAAATCGTGGAACAGCTATCTGGTAAAGGTAAAGATTGAAAACTTGGAGTGTTTTACCATAATCTTTCATTGGATGGGAGTGAATTAGTTTCTTCAACGGGAGTGGAAGATGGTAGTCTGTCTGGAAACTGACTAAAATTTTGCTCGTCAAGCAGACCTATCCCCCCCCCCCCCCCGAAAGCCAAGTCCTAGTTACGCTACTGCTTCCCTCGTTCACAATAATCATCCTTTCCCCCACAACACCAGTAAGGCAAATTTCACCATGAACTTCAATGACACGTTTTCCATAATTGATTATTCTCACTATGATTATTCCCTCTTTCACGATATCCATGAGCACAGCGACATCACCACACTGTGGTGTCTCACAAGTATGAAGTGTGTGCCACATACTTTCGCCGCGTGCCGCCATGCACGCATGGCATGGCGTTCTTACGACGTCAGCCACGAGCGCGCTCTGCTGCAACTCTGCTCTTGCCTACGACTGCTGCATCGACCACTTGGGAATCAGATAGGCACCAGTTAAGACTTGGCTATCGGATAGGCACTAGCAATCATCAGTAGGCAGGTCTCTATCTAAACTGTGTAGCCAGCCACGGTGGCCGAGGGGACTGAGGCGCTCCAGTCAGGGCCTGCACAGCCACTATGGTCTGGGGTTCGAATCCCCCCTTGGGCATGGATATTTGTGCCGTCCTTAGTATAAGGTAGTTGATAAGTAGTTTGTAAGTTTAGGGACTGATGACCCTGTAGTTAAGTCTCATAAGCTATAGAAACATTCTTCACTGTGTCAAAGTCTTAGACCTTTCATTAACAAACATTTGAACATTTAAACTGTGTATCAGCATTCTGCAGTCTTGAACTTTGTAAAAGATAAGTATTATCTTAATTCTATGAAATATACAACTTGTTCTAATTTAGCCTAGTGTTTCTAGTTTCTGTTGTCCCACTGGCTAGTCACCTCCATACCCACACATGCGTGCATACTATTGTCCTGTGTCGGTCTCTCTCTACTCGGCCACCGGCAGAAACGACACACAAAAGTAGCGACGAGCATGGAATACAAAAGTGGCAACGAGGAGCAATAGAAGAACTGTGGACCAGCCCACTTCCAGCAGCCAGACAACAGCTGTCGGAGCATGCAGAAATTGCTCCCGCCCACCCACCCTTATTATAAGAATTTTGGGGAAACATATTCTGTTACGTTTTTTGTGGACTTTTTTGTTGCAGAGAGACATCTTTCGCATTGCTTTTGTGTTTTGTTCTAATTTTCTTGTATGCGCGGCGCCTAATCGGTCAGCATGGCCACTACCCCGAACCCAAACTTAATGGACATTATTCAGTTACAGATGGCGCAAATAACGCAACTACTCCAAGCGGTGTCACAGTTGACGGCACAGGTGGCTAACCAACAACAGCCGTAGCATCAGCAGCCCACATCTGTCGCCACACCGCTTCCTACATTTCGCCAGTACAACGAACATGAGGAAGAATGGAGCGATTACTTGGCACAATTTCAAGAACTCGTAGCGGCTCATCAAATTACAGGTCAGACGGTTAAGCATATGTTCTTAGCAGTGGTGGGCACTCAAACCTTCGTGTTACTGCAGAAACTTTTCCCCCATGCATCTCCTTGCGATGTAGAATTTGATGCAATAGTAGATGCATTGAATGCTCATTATCAGAGAAAAGTTCTCGTAGCCACGGCGTGGTACCGATTTTTCAGACTGAAAAAATCACCGAACCAGTCACATCAGCATTGGATTACGGAAATGAAGGGCTTAACCCGCAAATGTAAATTTACTTGCTCTTGTGAACTTTCTTATAGTGACGTTATGTTGAGAGATGCGAGCACACAGAACATTCAGGATCCCAAAATTAGGGCAGCAATTCTAAAACAGTCTGACCCTTCATTAAACAGTGTACTGCAGCTTATTGAAGCGCATGATACCTTTGACTTAGCAGAAGTAGAAATGCAAAGCCACAGTGTTAACTCAGTGCACCGCAACGGACGCTTTCCTAGTCACAGTTCTCATTTTAGCCCTAGTGATTCTTTCAATTCTACCGGCCGTGCTGAACAGACAGTGAACAGTAGCCAGTGTAAAAGTGCGACACAAAGGTCGCCCCGTCGTTTTAGACAAAGTAATTTGACAAACAGGCGCCGACGTTCTTTGCAGAAAAATCTTCGTAAGTCTTGCCCCCAGTGTGTATCTCTCCACAAGCATGCGCAATGCCATAGTCGCAACGCCATTTGTTAACAATGTGGCAAATCAGGACATATACAAACAGTGTGTATGCAAAACAAACTTTCAAAGAACGGTGCCGTTAGGAATAGTGCTTCGCAAAGTGCGAGAACAGTTTATACGGTAAATGTCATACACGCTGTGGACTTGGATAGTGCTTCTCTTGATACTAAAATGCAAGGTAGTTCTTCTGTGCCTATGGCAAAACTACGTAGTGCGCCACGTAGCAAGCATCGTCGAGTGCATAACACTGTGCAACGGAAAAGGGTTCAGGACAAGCAAACTGATGATGTACAGTGCAATCCTGTAGTGAATCTAGTGCCTTCTGCAACTCCTCATTGTAATAGTACCCAGTACTGTGTAGCTAGTGACAGTAGACTTGGTGTAGCTACTCAAAGTAATTTTAGTGCAGTAACTGGTGAATCAGTAGTAGCCTCGTATTGCGTGGACGCTGGTAGCCTCCCATTGCGCGGACGCTGATCCGACGGTAGTGCCATCTAGGGACAGTGATATTAATCTGTGTGCCGATTCTGTGTCGCTTCCTTCACTACGCGGCCCGCGCATGCGCAAGTGCAGCAAACGAACTGTAGCAGACGTTGCCCACATTCACGCACCTGTCGAGCGCCACAAGCAAAAACTTTTTGTGACTCTTTCTATAGAATATAAGACTGTGCAATTTCAGCTTGATACTGGTTCCGATGTCAGATTAATAAATAAAGACACTTATGAACTTCTGGGTGCGCCAAAATTGTCGCCACCACAACAAGTGCTAACGGCATATACAGGTCAAAATATTCCCGTGCTAGGAACGTGTAGCCTGCCCGCCTCTGTTCAAGGTGTAACAAAAACAGTTGCTTTTGTAGTTCTTCAGGCCAAATCTACACAGAATATTTTTGTACTAGATGCGTTTGACTTGTTTGGCTTATCAATTCAAAGAGATGTGCTTCAAATTTCGTCAGTAGTGCCTCACGACAAAATCAATGCATTGTGTGAGAAATATAGTGACTTGTTTTTCGCCGGAACTAGGTTGTGCAAAAGACTTCGTGGCACACGTAACTTTAAAAGAATCTGCAGTACCAAAATTTCGTAAAGCTAGACCAGTGCCTATCGCAATTCGTGATAAGGTTGCCGAAGAACTTAAACGTTGGCAGGATATTGGGGTTATTTCTCCTGTTTCTGCTAGTCAGTGGGCCTTGCCTTTAATGATTCTAACCAAATGGACAGGAAAACTTCGTCTCTGTGCGGACTTCAAATCAGCAGTGAACGGTCAAACAATTGTAGACACTTATCCCCTGCCCAGACCAGAGGAGCTGATGGACAGATTAGGACAGTCTCGCTTCTTTTCTAAGATTGATTTAGCAGAGGCATACTTACAGATTCCCCTTGATGACGAGTCAAAAAAGTTTTTCGTCATTAATACTCACATGGGCCTTTTTCAATTTCAACGCCTACCCTATGGCAGTTCTTCCGTCCTCGCTATTTTTCAGCGTTTTTTTGGAACAGCTGACAGTTTCTGTACCGTGCTGTTCGAACTATTTAGATGATATTGTGATCTCAGGGCGCACGGTTGAAGAACATTTATCAAACTTGGAGTACCTTTTCAAAGTGTTGACTGCAGCTGGTCTACGTCGAAATAAAGCAAAGTGTTCGTTTTTTCAAACTGCCCAAGGAATCCATCCCTTACAGTCACATCTTCGAGCAATCAAAGACTTGCCTCCTCCTAAGAATGTGCAAGAATTGCAAGCAGTAATGGAAACCTTAACTATTACTTCAGATTTATTCCCAATGCCTCTCAGATTGCACCTCCAATGCATCGTTTACGTAGAAAGAATGTTCCTTTTGTATGGTCTAAAGACTGCCAGGTTGCCTTTGACAAATTAAAGTCTGTACTACTCAGTGATGCATGTTTGATTCCCTTTGACCCACAGAAGCCTGTAGTGCTAGCAGTGGATGCCTTGTCGTACGGTCTGGATGCAGTAATTTCACATCGTATTGGATCTAACGATCGTCCTATTGCCTTTGCGTTCAAACTACTGACACCAACGCAACAGAATTACAGTCAGATACAAAAGGAGGCCTTAGCATTCATTTACGGCATCACAAAGTTTCATCATTATCTCTATGGCAGAAAATTCTATTTGTTGACAGACCACAAGCCTCTCACGTCGTTGTTCTCACCCACAAAGCCAATTCCGCCACGAACGGCACATAAGCTTCAGAGATGCTCCTTGATATTGTTTAATTATAAGTATGAGATTTTGTACCGACCTACCACTAAACACGCCAACGCGGACACACTTTCCCGACTTCCGGTTGGCCAGGATGTGTCGTTTGATTCTTCAGAAATGGCATGTTGTCAGATAGACTCCAGAGATGCTTCCGCTGTCGCAGACTTCCCTTTGAACTCTCGTCGGGTTGCACAAGAAACAGCTGCGGATGCGGACCTAAGTGTGGTAGCACGTTTTGTTCTCTCTGGGTGGCCTGCCAGAGCCAAAGACATTGATCGGCCTCTGGTTCGACGTTATTTTGCACAACGTCATGCATTATCTTTCAGTCAGGGTGTTCTGTTGTTGCATACCGACAACGACCAAACAAGAGTGATTGTTCCTCGTTCCCTGCAACGAGAAGTATTACGCCTCCTGCATGAAGGACATTGGGGTATTGTTAGGACAAAGCAACTGGCCAGACGTCATTGTACCTGAGTTGGCATGGACGCCCAGATAGAGAGCATGACGTCACAGTGTACGGTTTGTGCAGAGCATCAGGCGGCTCCTCCGCAACGTTTCTCGGACTGGCCACGCCCCAAGGGACCACGGCAAAGTTTACACATTGACGTTGTTGGACCTTTCTGGAATAGGCGGTGGTTAATTGTTGTAGACGCATTCAGCAAGTTTCCTTTTGTGATTGCCATGAATTCCACGACGGCATCTAGTACTATCAGTGCCTTAACATCAGTGTTTTGCATCGAAGGTTTGTCTGAAACTATCGTCAGTGACAATGGACCTCGGTTTGTTAGTGCGGAATTTAACAGTTTTGTCGTGTGAATGGCATTCAGCACATTACCACTGCACCTTTGCACCCTCAGTCCAATGGTGAAGCAGAACGTTTCGTTCGAACATTCAAGTCTCACATAGAATAGATGAAAGGTCAGCACTCCAGGCAGCAAGCTCTTCAAATTTTCCTGTCTACGTATCGGTGCATGCCACGTGACTGCCCGTCTCCTGCCGAGCTGCTACACGGCGGCCATCACCGCAATCTCCTTCACCTGCTGCAACCTCCCACGCACCGAGTCGATTCGTATGGCGCTACGCGTTTTCAGGTTTCTACGCCGGTGCTGTACAAGGTGTTTGCTGGACACAACAGATGGATACCGGGCACCATTCAGCGCGTGCTCGGTCGCAATATAAATGCTGTACGTTCTTTCAGAGGGTCGGAGCTGTGGCGCCACGCAAACCAATTGCGCCTGTACAGGCCGCGCGATCCTGTCTCGGTTTTCTTGATTCCAGACCGAGTTCACCGCCAGGGAGCACAGCCACATCGTTCGCCGACGGGTCCAGCGTCCCCGTACTACGAGATCGTACCCATGGAGGTGGACGCGCCCCCTATGCAGTCTGCCTGTCCGCCTCCGTCGCCGCCGCTGATGACAGCGTCACCGAGAGGAACTCCGAGTCCGTGCGTGCCCCCGCCGCCTGGGCCACACACCTCAGAAGAAGATGACCTGCTCCCTCTGGGCGGAGGTGTGCGCCCTTCCCCTCGTTTTGGTGGGTTTCCCGGCGGATCGCATGGTGGATACCGGGGCGCGGACGGCGTCTCGATCCCAGCCTCTGCTACGACGCACGTCCCACCAGTAACGCCCCCGCCCAGGCCCTCCTCCCAGTGCCGTCGCCGTGGCCCTCAGCCATACGCCACGACGGCGCGGCGGTTTGGGAGGGAGGGGTGTGGTGTCGCACAAGTGCCGCCATGCACGCACGGCGCGGCATTCTTACGACGTCAGCCACAAGCGCCCTCTAGTGCAACTCCGCTCGTGGCCACGACTGCTGCATCGGCCACTTGGAAATCAGATAGGCACCAGTTAAGATTTGGCTATCGGATAGGCACTAGGAATCATCAGTAGGCAGGCCTCTATCTAAACTATGTATCAGCATTCTGCAGTCTTGAACTTTGTAAAAGATAAGTATTATGTTATTTCTACGAAATATACAACTTGTTGTAATTTAGCCTAGTGTTTCTAGTTTCTGCTGTCCCACTGGCTGGTCACCTCCGTACCCACACATGCGTGCATCCTATTTTCCTGTGTCGGTCTCTCTCTACTCGACCACCGTCACCCAGGTCAACCGGCGGAAACGTGGCACAAAAGCGGTGACGAGCATGGGATACAAAACACCCCACCGCTTGCAACCAACTATCAGTACTTTAACCTGATCCCACCAACCAGCCATAACCTTCCTTTTACTGTCCTTGACATTCAACAGAAAATTTACACTAAACGCAACATTGCTCCCAGTCATGACCACCTCACCTGCAGGCACCTCCTGGCCTGCACCCTTTGCTTCCCTGAATTTCTCGCTACCCTCTACAATGTCAACTTCCACACTGTATTCTGTCCTGGCCTATCGAAAACCTCCCACATTCTCATGTCCCTCAAACTGAACAACCCCTCATCCGCCACCTCAACTTATCCCCCTATCAGCCTCTTCTTGGTATTTATTAAGGTTCTGGGAACTATACTTTCTTGTCACATTCACCAACACCTCTGTCAACACCAACTGCTTCCTCTCTCCCATTGTGGATACAAACTGTCCTTCTCTACCGATGATTAAGTCCTTCATCTCACCTCTTCTCCATCCAGCCTAATTCCCGTCAGTTTGTCCTATATGTCAAACTTGTTATAGAGAGAGACTATGACCGTGTATGGCATCCCAGTCTCTTTTTCAAACTCATCCTTCCTATTAACTCTGTCCACCTCATTGCATCCTTTCTCTCCAACCGCCTGTCTTTCGTCACTGTCTACAACTCAGACTCTGATTTGTATCACTCCTCTACTGGAGTTCCCCAAGTTTCCTTCCTGTCCCCTATAAACTATCTACTGTTTACTGCGGAGATGCTCCAACCCGCACTTCCCAACCATCTCATAGAATACTGATAACATCACCTTCCTAGCCCTCGCCACCTCCCTCCAACACCTTCTCCCATTTTTTATCTTTGGCACTCTTTCCTATCAACCCAGATAAATCGCAGACTATCCTTATCGGTTGTACCACCCCTCTTTCCACTCTCTGATTTCCATCTCACCCTCCAAGGTCGTACCATTCGCCTCATCCCTACAAGTACTTTGGCCTCACCCTGGAATGCTCCCTCCCCTGGACTCGCCACCTTAAAACCATTCAACAAAAAGTCCACACCCATCTCCACCTCTATATTTACCATTAATTCATGCCTACGGACGTCTGTAGCTTCAGTCCCACTTTAATCTCCGCCCCCCTCCTTATACAAAGCTTTTAAAACCTTCACCTACTGTATCCATCTCCTATCTCCCGTCAATCGTGCGAATCCTTTAAGACCTTATTCCTTCCCTTCGCCTCCTCCAGCTACTAGAAAGTATCCGCATCTGCTAGATATCCACAGACTTGACTCCTGCAAACTCCTGGTTTTTCCCTTCCTTGCCGATCATAGTCCTCCACCATGCCTCCACAACTGTATCCTTCTGGCTCTGCGCCTTCACACACTCCACATTCTATCCCAGGGAAATTTCCGCACCCTGCCCCTCCCGGATGATGTCCTCCATCCCAACATCTACCCATGCTATCAGTTCTGGTCCTCTTTCAACCCTCCCTCTCTCCTTTTTAGATCAGCCCCCTTCTCCTGTCCGCACACACTCCCCTCCCCTCTCCCCGAAGTCTCGCTCTTCTGTCCATTCCTCTCGCCATTCCCATCTCCATCCAACCCTTCCTGCCCCCCTCCCTTCCCTCAGACCTGCCTGTGTCAGTGATAGTGAGTTTTAGCCAGTGTTTGTGAACAGTGTCTCAGTGAAGCTCCACAGAGTTTCAGTGCTCCAGTTTTTAAATCGTTGTGTCTGCCGATCACGACAGAAGAACCGTCGGCGCCAGTGTTTTGTATCTTCTCTCGTCTGCTTTTTTTTTTGTGCTTTGTCAATCAACTTTATAATTTTCCACCGTGGTCCCGTTTGTTGACTGTGAATTTTAACTACTTCTTGTTTGTACATTTAAATACTTTCATAAAACTCATTTTGTTTATGAATGTAAAGCCATATGTTTTACCTCCTTTTTCATTGTTCAATCTATTTTAATTGTATTTTGTACAATCTGTTGGCTGTAGAGCAGCGTATGAAGCTGCTGGCAGCCTGCAAAATACGGGCATAATACCCATAAAGGAAAAATCCGATTTATATTATTGTAGCAGATGGGTGTACCGTTGATGTTAATTTCCTCGCAACCTCTTCAGGTAAAGACGAGGCATTCAGGACCTGGACGTCTCGCGAATCAACGAGTTCGTAGGATCCTTGTTAACCTTGCAGGATGTGGAAACGTCCAAGAGTCTATACAATTTAGAATTGTATACTTCATGTGATGGTGAAACAGTGGCATTTCCTTTATCAGTGTGAAGAACTAGTGTGCCTTTGTCCTGACGAAGTCTGCGTAACTTGTAGAATTGATTGCGGCCCTCTGGTTGGGGATCGAGTAGTACGCTTAAATCACAGGCGCAGACGAATCTGTGGCGACCCTGGATTCAGATTTCTCGAGCTCCGCCATCGGTTGGATGAATATATTGCCCCTCTTAGAAAGTCTGACGTCCACTACACGCAGCAAGCACCTAATACAGTAGAGTAAGTGTGTCATACAGATGTGGGTTTGTTAGGTAAGAGAAATCTCCCCTCATGCCCGCAAAGACCCGTTCTGTATTCAGACAGGTTAGCGTTCACCGTAACTGAATGGACAAAGAAAATGTTCATATAGTTGTAATCAACTGAAGGAGCTTATACAGAAGAATCTCAGAACTGCTGGTCGAAGTAGAAGTAGGAGGACATATCAAAGTTTGGTCCTGACGGGGTACGTGCTTGGCTTGTTCGTGCAGAGGTGTCGAGCACGTGTACCTCCGGCGGCGTAAGGAATTATTAGAATTGTTTAGTAAGTAGGAGGTCACATATTCGATCCCGACCCTAGCACAAATTTTCATGTGTCTATTTTGCATGATTACAAGACCTAATAGCAACTGAAACTAAAAAAGAAGAAAATAGTTACAATCAACATGACAGAATTATCAATTACATGTAAATGTGATTAAAATAATGTTGGGCGTATAGCCGAATGTCACTGCTGACCTAGCACGATATTTCGCCCAATAACCCCTTGACCATCTTCAGGTGCTGCGTACCGAAGACTTTCCGTCTAATCCCTCCCACCCTCTCTTCTCCCCCACCCACCCTATGGCAAGCCCCTACTATTCTGTCCTTTACCACAACATCTGTTCCCTCCTCACCAACAAGCACCTCAACATACATACTGTCTCCCATCACTGTGTGGACATATTCCTTCTAAACGAAACATTCCTTCAACCCCTTCATCCCATTAGCACTGCTCCCTACCACCTCCATCGCATGGATGGCCCCCACCCTTGGCACAAGGCGGTGTGGCGATTGGCCACCTCTGCCATCAACCTGTTCACCTACAACTGCTCCTTAATGACTATACCAAGCACCTGATCCTCAGCCTCTTTCTCCTGTCCCTCACAGTCATCCTCACCACCATCTATATCCACAGAACCGCTGCCCTCCTGTATGACTTCCTTTCCCACATTGATCGCTCCATCATTACCTATGTGGTTGCCGCCAACCTCAACCATTCATCCTGTCAGCCTACCAAACTCTGGCAGTGGCGTCAATTCATCACCACCTCGCTCTGGGGCATCATTTCCCTCCCCTGCCCCACCCACCCCAAAAGCAGCACCAACCCTGTTGTTGCCCTTGCATCCCCCAACCTCCTTGGGCGCCTTACAGTGGAAGTCCTTGACCTAATAGGCTGTGACCACGCCCCTGCCCTGCTCATCCTTGACCACAACCCCTGCCCTGCCCACACTCCATGTCCTATACCCCTCCCAAACTTGTCCATGATTACTCCCATGCTAAATGGGATGCCAGGGATGCTTTATTAATACCTTGGTCGCAGGCCATCCCCTTAGCCTCCATACACTCGCTGACATAGACTACGCAACCTCCTTTCTTCATCAGACCATTGCTGACATGTTCTAGGCCCACGTACCCACCAATCCATCTACCCCCACAGACACATTGTCCCTACACATGCCGTCCTCCTCCTGTGCGAATCCAACTGCCTCTACTGTTCCTTCCTCCCGACCCATGACCACATGCCATTGGCAACTCCAACGCCATATTAGAAATCTCTTATCCACGAAAAAATGCTGAGTCTGGCGCCAGACATGCACCCGTCTCAATTCAACGGTCCCCATCAACTCCTCCAAATATTGGCGAGCCTTCTGTTGCCTCACTAGCAGTCACTCCAAGCCCCACTACCTGCTCCTCCATGATGACTATCCTTTTCCTACAATGCCAGTAAGGCCGAACATTTTGCCCCCTATCTATCCCAAGTATTCTCCATTCTCTGTCCCTGATAATACTCGCTTCAATTACTCTCTTTCCTCCAATGTCCATGAGCATACCGACACCTCCTCTCCCCTGCTAGCCCCCAGCTTCCAGTACTTGGAGTACATCCACGCAACAATACTCCTGGTCATGACTGGCTGACCGACAGGCACCTTCAGGCCTGGATATCTTTCTGTGCCGCCCTTGCCTCCCTATACAACGTTATCCTATACACTGGCTTCAACTCCAACCTGTGGAAGATTTCCCTAAAACCGACAAACACCTGTCCGAGACCTCATCCTACCATCCCACCAGTCTTACCTTCATGTTCAGCAAGGTCTTTGAAATCGTCCTGTCCCACTACATCCATCAACACTTCCACCAACACCAGCCCCTTTCCCTTTCTCAATATGGCTTACGACGTTCCTTCTTTGCTGATGATCAGCTCCTTTGCCCATTTGCTATCTGGCCAGCTCAACTCCCATCACGCCACCATCTTTGTCTCCCTCGATATCGAGAAAGCCTATGACAATGTATGGCATTCTGGTCTCCGCTTCAAACTCCAGTTCTATGCCTTATCCATTAACTAGGACCACCTCATCGCTTCGTTCCTGAACCACTGCCCCTCCTATGTCACTGTCTGCAACTTCAACTCCCATTCGTTCTAACCCTCCGTTCACGTGCCTCAAGGCTCTGTCCTCCTTCCTCTTCTTTACCTCATTTACTCCACATATATGCTCCAACCACAGTCTCCCATCTATGTCCTTCAATATGCTGATGACACCACCTTCCTAGCCCTCACCGTCTCCCTTGTCCACTCGCAGCATTTGCTCCAGACTCACCTCACCTAGTTTGCTACATTGTAGAACCGGTGACTCTTTTCTGTCAATTCTGACAAATACCAGGCAATCATCATAGGTTGAACCAACCCCTTCTTCTGCCTCCATGATGTCTACCATACCCTCCATGATCGTCCTATCTGCCACACCCCCACCCTAAAATACCTTGGTCTCATCGTCGATCGTCCCTCTGCTGGACCCCCATGTCTGCACTGTCTGTCAGAAAGCCTTGTCCCACTTCAACCTTCTCAAACTCCTCACTGGCTCGACGTGTGGACTCAGCCCCTCCATCATCCTCTATACCTCTCAACCCCTCATGTGTTGTCCTCTGCAGCTTCCATCCCACCTGGGGTTTCGCTCCCCCTACCTATTATTAGACCCTCAAAATCCTTGAGTACCACGCCCTCCACCATGCCTACTATATCCAGCTCTGCCCCCCCCCACGCAGATCCTCATCCCATTCCCTCATCTCCTACAGTACCCTATGGTCTACCCCTTCCTCTCCAATCCCAGGCCTCTGCCACGCCTTCACCATTGCATCCCTCCCTCCGTCCACTGCACACTCTCCACATTCTCTCCCAGAGTGACTTCCACCACCTCCCCCTGCCCGATGCCGCCCTCCGTCCTGAAATCTATCCCTCCCATCAACCCTGATCTTATCCCTGTGGATGCAACGCCCCACTCTCCCTCTCTTTTTCCTTCCCACTACTTAACCATCCCCCTCCCAACCCTGGATTCCCTACGCTATCTCCTCAACCCCTCCTACCCTCTCCTCCAGCGCTTCCAACCCTCAACCCCTCGCTTTCCCTGCAGGGTCCTTAGTACTGTCGTTTTAAACAGGGCTTTGTCCAGTGTCAGTGTCTTCAGGGCTTGGTGTGTTTTAATCAGTGCGTCCACCGCCCACAAACAAGTGTCGCCGCCATATATTTTAACCAGTGTCTCCGAGTGTTCTTCGTCGTGCCCACTGTCTTAATTTCTCACAGTGATTTTAACGCCACCATGGCACAAGGTTTTTAACTATGTGTCTTTAACATCTGTCCACTTTGTACTTTCTGTATGCCAGGATTTTAATACTCAATATTTTAACGTCATGTCATTGTTCTTTTAATCATCATGTTCTCGGCTGAAGAGCAGCGCCCAAGTTGCTGCCAGCCTGCTGGATGTATTTTTAGCATTAAAATAACAATAAAGAATAAAAGCGGATATCGCTAGTCCTCGCTACACACCGCCTGAAGATGGCCAAGGGGTCGAAATGTCGTGCGGAGTGAGCAGTGACATCCGACTGTACGCCCGGCATTATTTTAATCGAGAAATTCGCTAGGAAAATTTTGAAGTATACATGTAAATGTCATCATATGGTCAACTTAACGAACAATGAACATCGCAGTTGTCTGAGCAAATAATGAAAAAGAGAGTGTTCGACATGCTCACAAAAATGGACAACAATGAAAATAACGTTGATGTACTATGTTGTTTTCTGAGTGGAACTGTTGGCACTGGAAAGAGGTTTTTAATAAAAATGCTGATCCTAAAATTACAAAAATAAATAAATAAAATAAAATAAAATACATATTCCGTTTAATAATGGACATCTACACATCCAGTTAAATTATTATTAAAGTTTGTGATTATCGGGAACAATTTCCAATATGTACAGCCTATAGTATTACCATCACCAAAAGTCCAGGACCAAGTGTAAACAATGCAGTGATTATCATTGTTCAAATGTTCAAATGTTTGTAAATCTATCGGACCAAACTGCGTGGTCATCAGTCCGTAGCTTACAAACTACTTAAACTAAAGTAAACTAACCTAACGACAACACACACACACACACACACACCCATGCCCCAGGGAGGACTCGAACCTCCGACGGCGAGAAACCGTGCGCTCCGCAGCGAGGCGCCTTAGACTGCTCGGCTACGCCACCGCGACTGATATCATTGGTTCTTCATTGTTCACATGCAAACAAGAGTACGTGGTGCTTTCCTGAGTGACAAGTCTGGGTGGATTACATCTTATTAGCTTCAGCTTTAATAATATCAAAGCTAAGCCGTCGGCAATCGCAGAATAAAATCGACTTAGAAGCACTTACCACCCAAACTTGTCAAAAACTTACATCAAAGCCTCTGAGGAAAAAAAAAAAAAAAAAAAAAAAAAAAATAGGTTACGGAGTGGTCTTTAAGAAAATTCGTAGCTGATTTACTACAAATGTTACCAGAGAAGAAAAGGACTACTTACAAAAAGAAATGACATTCCAATGCACTCCTTTAATGAACTACCAATGGGGTATGATACGATGTGGCCATCTCGTTGACGAAAGATGACCTAAATATAGGAACCTACGGTAATTCAAGGAATGATTCATGGTACAAGATAGGAAAAACAGTTAAAATTAGAGAAACGAAAGTCACCCACAGAAATGAAGAAAGGGAAAGGTGATAAAAAAGGCTTGTGTGCAAAACATTCTGCAAAAGTCTACCGTCAATGTAGATAATATCAGAGTGCAACAGCCGCGGTGGAGTAGCCGAGCGGTCTAAAGCGTCTCGCTGCGGAGCGCGCGGTTGCTCGCCGTGGAGGTTCGAGTCCTCCCTTGGGCATGGGTGTGTGTGTGTTTGTCCTTAGGTTAGTTTACATAGATTTAAGTAGTTTGTAAGCTACGGACTGATGACCACGCAGTTTGGTCGGATAGATTTACAAACATTTGAACATTGTTTTTTAGAGTGCAACATTTCGGGTTCCGGACTGCAAAATTCAGATGATGTGCAGTGGAAGGTATTTAGGCATACAGTGAACAGTGATGCTCTGAGAAACTTACCAGTTGATGTACAGTATTTGTATATTGTAGTGGAAACCATGCAGAAGTGTATTAGGGGTACTGTTCTTTTTAAATCAGTCGATGACTTAATGTAGATGTGAAGATAGAAAATCAAATAAAACTCATCGCTAATGCTGGTACTGATGTTACACGTGGAACGTACAATGGTTGATGGTACGGATAGCTTTATGGAAATCACAAATAGTGGAAGATATGTACCAGGTATAGGAACATCAGAAATAGATTATTTTCCCACTAGATAGCATCTTTTGCAGCAACATGACTTGGCGTGGAAAAAAAGTTTAAAAATTAGTGTTGAAGTGTTTTACATCCTGTGGAATATCCCCACCGTTATGAAAGCATGCAGGGAAGATAAAAAAGCATCAATATCAAAAAAGATTATGGTCGGTTCAGAATTGTGTTGAAGCTTATTGTGATGAAGAGCGATTAGTTATCAGCATCAGACACCTCAGTTTATAAATTTATTGATATACTTAAGTATTCAGAAATGGTGGATAAACGTATTACATCGCAATAAAATTTAGTCATTGGGAAGAAAAGGTATTTTTGGCAGTAACGACCGTTTGGTGGTCTCCATTGTGATTGTACTTCGCATTAAAGAGGCGTTACAAAAAGAACCGTTGGCCAATATTGCCAGTCCCAATCAGATGGCTACAATTCATAGAATCTTCAGCGTTTCCAGTATAGGAAATGACGAATGTGAAAATAGAGCACATACTAAACTTAAATCGTCAAACAAGAACTCTAAGAATTATGCGAAGAAACGCACTATCTAATATATAAAAAATGAATATTTGAATCCACTGACCATTTCATCGGTTCTTGACAGAATATTTTATTCATTTTAAATGAAACACACGAGATAACTGTAATATTCTGCAAATTTATTTTTTTCACTAACCGCTCATCGGCTGTTACGCCATCATCAGGTAAATACTACAAAGATATAACGATGCAGCTAGGAGTTTACATTCAAAGATCTTAAGTTGCTGTGTAGATAATATATGTGCATTAATTTTCACTGAAGACTAGTATGACATTTTTATCAAGGTTCATCTCGTCATATTTTACGTCATACTAGTCTTTGAAAATTAATGCACATGTATTAACTACTCAGCAACTTAAGATCTTTGAATGTATACTCCCAGCTGCGTTGCTATATCTCTGTAGTGTTTACCTGATGATGGTGTATCAGCCGAAAACCGTTCAGTGAAAACAAGAAATCTACAGAATATTACACAGTTATCTCGTGTATTTCATTTAAAATAAATGAATGATTGTTTATTCGTGTTTTATGCGCTGCCGTACCGTTCATCCGATTGCGATGAAAGTTTGTCACATATTGCTTGCACTATCCCGAAGGTTATAGGATTCATCATATTATTGTACGACACATAGTTCAGGACATATGACGTAATGAAAACTAAAACGCCTCATTATGTATGATATTTAAATTTATTACTTCTTTGATGAGATGTACAACCTTTGACAAGCAATCTCTAGCATATGTCCATCGGTAATTGTGCTAAGTGTGTGGACACAGTATTACAGTTGACAGAATAATCGCCAATGCCATACAAATGTGATATACAGTTTTGTAGTTGATCATAGGCATGTAGTGAAATTATAAGGACTGGGTAGAGGCAAGCTGCAGTTAGCACTAGGTAGTGGTAACACGTGCCATTGTCAGGTGTGGAAATAGCTAACACAACTGCACAAGGCAGCTACCAGCATAAATCGGTCGCACTGGGTCACACATGACAAAAGGACAAAGCAAGAGGTAAACATGCGGCGCGGAAAGTGGTGTAAATAATGGTGGGTCTGAAGCTAAGAAGATCTACTCAAACTCCTCTCCAGCTGGACGTGAGGCCTCAACCCGTCCACTATCCTATACACCTACAGATCCATCATTCATCCCATTCTCTGCAGCTTCCATCCAACCTGGGTTTCCGCTCCCCCTACCTATTACAAGATACTTCAAATTCTTGAACGCCGCCCGCGCTCTCCGCCTCACCTACTGCATCCGCCTCGCTTACCCCACACGGATCCTGTACGACCTCATCCCATTCCCTCACCTCCTACAGTATCTCGAACACATCCGGCTCGTTTACATTACCCGCAAAACTGATTCCCATAAACCCCAGGTCTACCGCAGCCTTACTAACCATGCGTCTCTGCCATGCCTTCACCACTGCATCCGTCCCTCCCTTCACCTACAAACTCTCCACATCCTTTCCCAGGGTAACTTCCGCCACCTCCCCCTACCAGATGACTCCATCCAACCTGAAATCTATCCGTCCTACCAACCCTGATCGTCTTCTCATTGATACACCCCCCTCTCCCTATCTCCTCCTTTTCCCTCCCACCACTAGGCTCCCCCATCCCTCCCCACCCCCTGAAGTCCCTATAATCCTTCCCCACTCCATCGTACAGCATCCCTCCCCCTCCTCTCACGCTTCTTCCCCTCCCACCCTCCCCTCCCCACCCTGTGAGGTCCTCAGCACAGCACCATTTTAATCAGTGCACCGTCCAGTGTTTGTATCACTTTATCGGTTATTGTGTTTTACCAGTGCATCCACCATACAAGAACAAGAGTCGCATATGCTGTTTTATCAGTGTGTCCATCAGTGTTTTCATGTCTGGCCCAGTGTTCTTCACTGTGATTTTACCGCCACCTTGGCACTCGTTTTAAGTCTACAACATGTTTTTATCATCTGTTTCATTTTTTATTCACCAAAAATTTCTTCTTGTTAATATTTTTAAATCATCATGATCTTATCTGCATGTCAATGTTTATTAAAAGAAACTTCATGTCCATGTTGTTAAACTGTATGGCTGAAGAGCAGCGTAGGAGGCTGCTGCCAGCCTGCTGACTATGTATTATTTAGCTTTAAAATACAATAAAGAAAAAAAAAGCTAATGGGGTGTCATCAGCTGTTGCAGACAGATACCGGCGCGACCCTGGCGTCGTCTGCAGGCATGCTGTGTTTCGTGAGACTGCTGCGCTCTGAGGATGCGGACGTCGTAGCGTTGTCAACGCTGCCGCTACCGCCAGAGTGTTTTGAGCAGTCAGCGTTATCGGTCAACGTCGACACTGCAGGAGTGCTACCGCCCCAAAGGCATCGTTCCTCGTGGCATTGGACTTATTGAGTTACACACTGCTGGTCACAGGATCACTGCCACACATCAGAGCAATATTGTATCGAGGAAATTAATAATAGCGTGATTGAAAGCAGTGTTTTACTGGTGTCAGGAGGCATGTAAACCCAGCGTCCCGTCACTCCTGCTCCCTGACACCTCCTGCAGTTAGGATGGAAAAACAACTGGAAGGAAAACGTTTCCACAATGGCACTGAAATGCAGACTGTGTGACTTCTTGGCTCTGGAGGTTGAAGATGACTCTTATGACAAAAGAACATAAATGATGCTGCACTGTTACCAAAAATGCATAAAATGTACTCAGTTTTCTTGCTGCGTCAAATATAGGTAAGAGCCCAAGTTTTCGACTATATTCTCCATAGTTCTCGTCAGGGGTAAAACTGACTACCGTGAGCCGCGCGGGGGTAGCCGAGAGGTCTGGAGCCGCCGCCACCCCGTGCCTGGCCCCAGCTGCGCCGCCGCTGCCGCCCAGCAGTCACAGCCCTGCACCTGCAGCCTCGCCGCCGCAGCCCCACCGCAGCCCCACCACCGCTGCCGCCGCCGTCGCAGCAGCAGCCTCAGCCCCACCGCTGTAGTCAACGCCCCGTCGTCGCTATCTGTTTCCTTTCCTTGCCCGGACTGCACCCCTGCAGCACGACGCTGCCATGGCATCCCCATCTTCATCATCTTCATCCTCCCCCTCAACCGTCCCACCGCCTCCACCACCACCCATCTTCAACTTTCATCGCCCATCGTCCCTACAATAACCCTACCCCCCGTACACACTACAACTATCATCCTCACCACCCCCCTCCCTCACCTCAACAACAATAACGTGGAGCCACTCTAGCCTTCTCCAAACTACCATCCCGCTCCATGTCATCCTCTCCACTTCCCCGTCGCGTGAGGACCCCCTCCTCCTCCCGTATACCTCCCCCTCACCGCCCCTACAACATACCGGTCAACCCCACTCGCGTCAAACACTGCAGAGCCACAGTGGCAGATATGCTGCAGTCGCCCCCGCCCCACCTTCCACCCCACCATCCACCTCCGATTGAAATCCCACAGGACCCCATTTCCATCCCGGGCCCTCCTACCTATGCATCCGTCAATGCCTCTGCTCCCGCCTCTGCACGTGCCTTCACCACATCCACTGGCGCCATTCTGAAGCGCACCCAGAAATGGGGAAGCGCGGACCCCACCCCCACCTCAATCAAGTCAAAGAAAGCTCCCCCCCTCCCGCCTCCTCCTCGCCCCCCTGCCAACCCTATGAACACTGCCCCCATCCCCACAAACCACCAATCCGACCTGTTCACGTACATACTGTCCCATCCTGATTCCAGATTCCTCGAGCATAAAAACCTATCCATCCAAATCCGGAAATACTTCCCCACCACCCCCATCTCCCAAATTATTTGCCGCCGAGACTCTGTCCTCCTGAAATCCCCCAGCCCCACCCTCACACAGACATCCTCACCCGCATCCCCAAGGTCTTTTTCGGCCCCCATGCCAAACTCAACCCCTACTATACATCCTCCTCTGCTCGTCAACCACCTCCTCCCCGCCGCCATCCGACCCTTCCTCCTTTGATCACAAGGCTTAGTCCTTTGATCACGGAGGAAGAGGTGTTGGAACAGCTAAACTCCCACCCAGATATTTACATCAGGTCTGCCAAGCGGATCCACAATGATTCTGGCCCCACCCATTTGATGCGGATCTTAACCGAATCCGCATCTTCCCTTGACCACCTCTTCCTCAAGGGTGCACTGATCTACGATCGCCGTCACACGGTAGAACCCTCCCGATCCCCCGCACAATCCTATCACTGCGCCAGGTGCCTCGTTTATAACGATCACCTGACGCAGCACTGCAGAAACCCTGCCACATGTCCCCACTGTAAAGACTC
The DNA here is from genome assembly GCA_026315105.1 of Locusta migratoria. Taxonomy (NCBI): domain Eukaryota; kingdom Metazoa; phylum Arthropoda; class Insecta; order Orthoptera; family Acrididae; genus Locusta; species Locusta migratoria. The sequence continues at coordinate 220,284,185 of CM048755.1, forward strand.
CCACCGCCACAAACACTGCCTGAACCTCACCTCCCCTCCCACCTGCAACACCTGTGGCGGTCCCCACCCTACCTATTCTTACAAATGCAAATCCATCCCTTCCCCTGCTCCCTCCAAACCTGAATTCACCATCCCCATCAGCCACATAGATCCTCCAATGCACCCCAATCAATCCTTGGTTCCTCCTCCCACTGCCGCAGACTGACCCCTTCCAACGACCCCACACCCTCCACCAGATTGCACTGGCCGCTAGGTCAGTGTTCAATCTGGCCAAACACAAATCCTTTAGTTCTTCACCGCACCGACGGTCCCCCACCCCTAGCCGAAGGCAGAGTGGCGATTAGCCATCTCTGTCACCACCCCATCCGGCTCCACCCTCTCCTTAATGATCCTACCAAACACCTGATCCTCAGCCTATTTCTTCCCTCCCTCACTGTCAACCTTGCTACTATTTACATCCGCTCCTACTATCCTCTCCCATACCCACATTGACCGCACCTTCCCGATTTATGTGATTGCCGCCGACCTCAACCTTCATTCCCGTCATCTCGCTGAACTCCAGCGGTGGCATCAGTTTGTCACCACCTCGCTCCGGGGCGACATCCTTCACCTTCGCCCCAACTCGCCAAAGCAAAACCACACCTGATATCGTTCTGGCATCTTCCAGCCTCCTAGGGCGCATCACGGCAGACGTCCTTGACCTAATAGGCAGTGACCACGCCCCTATCCTACTTACCTTTGACACCACCCCCGCCCTGCCTGCGCTCCTTGTCCTATGCCCCCTCCCAAACTAGTCCATGATTATTCCCATGCCGAGTGGGATGCCTACCGTCGCTCCATTGACACCTCAGTCGCAAGCCACCCACTCCCCCTCCATACTACCGCCGATATTGATCATGCCTTCTCCTTCCTCCAGCAGACTGTTGCTGACGTGGTCCATGTCCATATCCCCACCTGGGCGATTTATCCTCACCATCCTACCCTTCCTCCACAGGCCATCCTTCTCCTCCACGAATCCATGATACACTCCAACACTACTGGCAACTCCAAAGACACATCAGAAACCTCTTGTCCGCGAAGAAACACTGGGACTAGCGCCAGACATGCACCCCCATAATTCTCTCCTCCCTGGCAACTCCTCCAAGTACTGGCATGCCTTCCGTCGCCTTACTGGCAGTCACTCCTCCCCCCACTACCCGCTTCTCCATGATGACCGTCCTTTTCCTGACAATGCCAGTAAGGTGGAACACTTTGACTCCTACCTCTCCGAAGTCTTTTCCATTCCTGATGATCCCCTCTTTGACTACTCTCTAGTCCCGGACGACCATGAGCAAACCGATACCTCCTCTCCTCTACTTGCCCCTGGCTTCCAGTACTTCGACCACATCCCTCCCTCAGAATTGAGCACTTCTATTACCGCCTGTGACATAATCGACATTCTTTGCACAAAACGAAACACCATCCCTGGTCACGACCGGCTGACCTACTGCCACCTCCGCGCCTGACCCCTCTCCTTCTACAAAGCTCTTGCCACCCTATACTATGTCATCGTTTTCACTGGCTTTTACCCCAACCTGTGGAAGACCTGCCGTATTCTCATGTTCCTTAAACCTGACAAGCCCTCATCCCAGACCTCATCCTACCATCCCATCAGTCTTACCTCCGTGTTCAGCAAGGTCCTGGAAACCATCCTTTCCTGTCGTATCCATGAGCACCTATACTGCCACCAGTTCCTCCCACTTTCCCAATGTGGCTTCCGACCCTCCTTTTCTGCCAACGACCAGCTCCTTCGCCTGAGTCATCTCCTCTCCCTCCAGCTCAATTGCCATCGCTCCACAATTTTTGTACCCCTATATATCCAAAAAGCCTAGAACCGTGTATGGAATTCCGGTCTCCTCTTCAAGATCCAGTTCTATGCCCTTCCTATTAATTACGTCCGCCTCATAGCTTCCTTCCTCACCCACCGCCCCTCCTCTGTCACTGTCTGCAACTGTCTGCCCCAAGGCTCCATCCTCTCTCCCCTCTTTTATCTCCTCTACTCCACCGACATGCCTCAACCCAAATCTCCCGTCTATCTCTTTCAATATGCTGTTGACACCGCCTTCCTAGCCCTCGCCCCCTCCCTTGCCCTTTCCCAGTTTTTGCTCCAGTCCCACCTCACCGAGATTGCCTCATGATGTAACCGGTGGCTCCTATCCGTCAATCCAGCCAAATCTTAGGCAATCGTCATAGGTCATACCATCCTCTCCTTCCATCTCCATGATTTCTATCTTACCCTCCACAACCGCCCAAACCGTCAAACCCCCATCCTCAAATACCTTGACCTGACCCTAGTCTGCAAACTTTCCTGGACCCCATACCTCAAATCCCTCCGTGAGAAAGCAATGTCCCGCCTCAACCTCCTTAAATTCCTTACCGGCCGGACGTGGGGCCTACACCCTTCCACTGTACTTCACACCTATAAATCCATCATGCATCCCGTCCTCTGTTCCTTCAACCCCACCTGAATATCAGCCCCTCCTACCTTCTACAAATCCTTGCAAATCCTGGAACGCCACATCCTCCGCCTTACATACCATATCCAACTCCCTACCCCATGCAGATCCTCTACGACCTAACCCCTTCCCTCCTCTCCTACAACACCTCAAACATCTCCGAATCCTCTACACTACCCGAAAAATAGAATCCCAAAACCCTCTGGTATACACTATTCTCACCGATTCCGGGCCTCTGCCACGCCTCCAATCAATCCCTCCCGGCCTTCACCTACATACACTCCATATCCTTTCCCAAGGCAACTTCCGCACCCTTCCCTTAGCGGATAACGATCTTCGTCTCGATTTATACCCCATAGAATCAGCGCCCCTTTCCTCTCCCCCATCCCCTCCTTTCCCCCCACTTGGCTGCCCCTATCCTCCACCCCCCTTCCCCTCTTCCTCCTTTCCCTCTCCAATCCCCTCCCCCTTCCCACGCACTTCCCCAATCCCTCTCCCATCCCATCCCCCTCATCTCCCTCCCCCACCCAGCGGGGCCGTCTAGACATTTGTAAATAGTGCTCCAGTGCCAGTGTTAGTGCTTAGTGATCTTTCATGTAATTTAACCTGTGGCTCACTGAGAACGTCCTACAATTTTTTACCGTGTGCACCATTCACCTGTCTCCGATTTGTGTGTGTGTGTCTCTCAATGTGCTTTTAACCATCACCGTGGCTCTAAACAGTTTTTATGAATATGTGTGTGTATTTTATCGCCGCTTACTCGTATCTGTCCTCCAAGTATATGTCTGTCAAATTGTCTTTTTAATGTTCTCCAAATTCTCACATTGTCTATGGTTTTAACTCTGCAAATTTTATTCCTTGTATCATGTCCATCACTTCTTCTCATCACATGTGTTTCACAAGGCTGAAGAGCAGCCATCGAAGCTGCTACTAGCCCGCTGCCTGTAATCTGGGTTAGCATTAAAATATCAATAAAGGAAAGGAAAAAAAACCACAGCAGACACATCTTTAACCGCTACCGTCGCGTGGTTTGTGCTATGTTGTTGTGCTATGTGCTTAGCAGCTCGTTCTGTTGTGTACGTTAAGTGTTCCCTCTGTCGCCTGCAGCCCTATTGGCGTATAATCGTGCTGCCACCGTGAAGTTCCGCTGCCGCCAACTGCTGACGAGGAGGGCCTTGCCCGTCCGATTCAGACTGCAGTCCATCGTGTCATCGCCCCTTGGAGTCGTCGCTGCCACCGCCACCGCTGTGGCCAGCCTTCCCGCCCCAGTAGGTGCATCACCCGTACAACTCCGGGACTGCAGCCTGTCCAGCGCGTTCTGCCCGCTCCCAGCCCACCGGAACGCGTCCCACTGTTGCCTCACCACGCCGTTTTCGCTCGTGCCCAGGCCGCCGGGAGGAACATCCGCCATTGCCACTGCTCCTGCTGCAGTTCTGAAGGAGTTAGGTGACTTTTTCACGTTATTATCTCGTCCCTGCCTCCCACTACTGTGCCCTCAACTGTCATTTCACCACCCTCTCCAGTCCTCCCACCTCCATCTCCTGGAGTACCTCCTCTCCCCTCCTCCTTGCCACAATTCCTTCCCTCCTCTTCCTTACCACACCCTCTACAGTCGCCAGCACGCAAATCCTTGGCTCTCAGACAATTGGTGCTCACAATGCCCCCACCCTGCACTCCTTCCCTCCCCTCCCTGACTCCTGTGATTCACACCCAGCGGACAGCAGAAGACTCACCTTTCGAGGAAGCTACTTCCACAGGGTCTACCCAACACTATCTCCCTATAAATCCGGTCCCCACTCCAGTCTCACAGCCCCTTGGAAAACAGAAGAACACTCCTCGCCACTGGACCCCCCTATCCAGAGGGAAGTCGCCCCCCTTCCTCCCATTCCAACTCCGCCCCCTCGTCAGCCCCTTCTTTTGCTCCCACCCCGACATCTCCCCCTCTCCCAGGCCCCTGCTCTTCACGCCTTTGTGCTAAACAACCCTGACCCCATACTTCTGGACCCCTATGCTCTCACACTCCTCTTATACAAGTATACCCCTTCCACCCCAATCTCCCAAATTAACCCTCATAGGGACTGTGTCCTCCTCAAATCACCTGACCCCAACCGCCACACACAGATCCTCCACAACATCCCCCGCATCCATGTTGGACCCAATGCCTCCCTCACCCCCCTCCCCTTCCAAACGCCAACCGCCAATCCCCTCCTCCCTGTCGTCGTCCCACCCTCACTGCTGCGATCATGAAACTGAACTTGGTGGTCATGGAGGCAGAGGTGTTGGAAGAACTCCAGCGGGATACCTGCCTCTCCATCTGATCCACTCATTGCATTAACAATGCGATGAGCCCGACCTACTTCTTCACTGAAGACACGCCATCCATCAACCACCGCCTCCATAATGGGACTCTCATTTATAACCGACTCCACCAGGTAAAACCTTCCCAAGCCCCTCTGCAAATGTAACCTTGCTTCTGCTGCCTCACATATAACGACCACCTTGCCGAAAATTGCCATCTCCCCTGTATGCATGCCCGCACTGCAAAGGCTCACACTTCGAAACCTTCTGTCCCAACCTCGCTGCCCTCCCCCTCCTGTAACAGCTGTGGTGGAGCACACCACACCTACTCTTACAAATGTAAGTTCTGCTCCCCTCCCACCAAAGAAGAATTCACCATCCCTGTCCAGCCCACTGATACGCCATTCCCATGAATAACTCCTTATGCCCTCCCCCCAACAGCAGAGGACATCATCTGGCTCCTGACTTTTCTCCTCCAAAACATCCACACTTTCCAGTGCCCCCACACCCTCCACCAAGTCTCCCTGACCGCTCGCTCCCACTTCAACCTTGATTTTAAGGTCACAACTTCCCAAAACCACACCCGCTTTAGCTTCTCCTGAACCGACAGGCCCCACACCCTAGTTTAGTCCCCACACCCGCCCTCTTTTCCTCCCCCTCCCCCCACCTTTTACCTCACTATGCCTTTCTACTCAACGAAACCTTCCTCATCCCTCAACTACAAGTCAGTACTGCCCCCTAACTGCTACACTGCCACGACTCTCCCCATTCCCCTGCACGAGGTGGAATAGCTTTTGGCCACCTCTGAGACCACCCGGTTCAGCCACGTCCCTACCTCAACACCCCTTATGAACATCTTATACATACCCTCTTCCTCCCTTCCGTTACTGTCACATGTGCCACCATCTATGTGCACTCCCATGTTCCTATCCCTTATGACTTCCTTGCTTGCGTAGATAGTTCTTTCTCGACCTACGTGATCGCCGCCGACATCAATATACACACCTGCCGAACTCCATTGGTGGCATCAATTCCTTCCCACCATCAATGGCGACATCGTCCCACTCCCACGCCATACCTACCTCTGTAGCAACACCACCCCTGACGTCATCATTGTCTCTCCCAATGTCCTTGGGCGCATCACTGCTGACTTCCTTGACGCCATAGGCAGTGACCACGCTCCTGTTCTTCTTACCCTCACCCCCAATGTCCATCACCCACAGAATCCCTGCCCACCTCCGCCTTCTAAACTCGTCCATGACTAGGATCTGTCCTTTCTCCCCTCTTTTATCTCCTATATACCTACAATATGCCTAAGCCTGCCCCCCCTGCCCCTCATATACCTCTTCCACTATGCTGATGACACCGCTTTCCTTGCCTTAGCTCCCACCCTGGCCCCTTCCAACCATCTCCTCCAAGAACACCTTAGCCTTTTCACCACTTGGTGCAACCAGTGGCTTCTATCTATCAATTCTACCAAAACCCAGGCAATTATTGTAGGTCGCACCACTCCTTCCTTCTGTCCTCTTGATTTGTACCTCACCCTCCATAACTGTCCCATATGCCTTACTCCCACCCTAAAGTACCTGGGCCTCACTATTGATCGAACCATATCCTGGACTCCCCACCTCTGCACCATCAAAAAAAAAGGTCCCACTCCCGCCTCCGCAAATTCCTTGATGTCCGAACATGTGGCCTAAACCCTTCCACTGTCCTATATATGCACAAATCCCTCATCTCTCCTAGGCTCTGTGTAGACCATCCAGCCTGGATCTGTGGTTCTGTAGTTCAGCCGCCCGCCGCGACCGTGTGTTGCTAGTGCCCCACACGCCGCTGCGCACAGTGCGCGTTGCAGGGGCGCGGTAAAGGCCACCGGCCGTCGGCGGCGCGGGCACGGCGAGGGCGGTGTTTGGCCATGCCTGATACAGTTGAAAGCTTGGGCTCTTACCTATATTTGACGCGGCAAGAAAATCGAGAACATTTCATACAAGGACTCCGTTGCAAAAGACTCCCTACTCATGTTACCAAAAATGTTCAAATGTCTCTAAACCTATTGGACCAAACTGCTATCAGTTCCTAGACTTTCAAACTAATTTAAATTACACTAATGATAACACACACGCTCATGCCCGATGGAGGACTAGAACTTCCGGCAGAAGCTGCTGCCCAGTCCATAACATGATGTCTTAGACCACATGGCTACTCTAATGCAGCGTTACCACAAAAGCCTCAGCAATAATGCTTATGTTGCGAAGTAGCCAGTGAATCTATGTAGATATACCAATGAATATTTCTTAATTAGTGATGTTTTTCGTTTCTTTATTGGACATGATACTTATTTCCTGCATGTATCTTGCACATCAGTTACACATCACATGTGTGTTTTTACTTCTACACGGTTCAAAATAAGATACGAATAAGATACATCACTCATTTTTGAGGCAATAGTAGTCCCAAGCTAAGGCATTCACTTTATCTGGAGGTATAGAACGTCCATGACCTTGTGCTGACAAACGAAGATTGAGCTGTTTAAATACACCGGGCAAAACAATTAGGGAATCAGTTGAGATATCTAGGTTCTGAAGTATTGTCATCAGCAGAATGAACTAAAGCTGTTCGACGTCTTTGTGTCAATTCTAGGGAGTGGAGACAACTTATGGCAACCGAAATAGTGGTAATAACAGGTACTGGACAGGAGGTTGGTGTTGACTTATGTTTAATTTGCAAAAGGAATTACACAAGCAACTGGGTTCAGATAGTGTAGCGAGCAGGTTGTGCAATGCAATAACAACGTGACTTCCTCAAAGCTAGGGCATGAAGAGCCATAGAAAGGTCCAAAGGAGACAGACATAGATGGAGGTGACTGCAGCTATTGGAATGTCCTAAATTTCCAGGGCCTCGACGCGATTTCAAACTTCAGGGACCGTTAAAAGAAGGCAAGGTGTAGGTCATCTACAGTAACATCACAAAGAGATGCCGTTATCTAGGAGGCTGAGTTGAGACAGCAAAATATTGTACTGTATCACACGTAAATTACAATTGTAACCAATATCTGAATAAATGTTTTACCACATTTATATTGTGTATGATATCTCACCTGATCCCCTAATTGTTTTGAACAGTGTACTGGGATTTAATAGCATAATTTTAAAGTTGATTTAACATTAGAACTAAATACATATGTGTATTGATTATCAATGGATACAAGACTCTTTCACTCTGTCTTCACAGTGTGTTACTTGACCTTAACACTCTTTAGTGGTATCATTTCTGCTCGTGCATTGATGAACTGATTGACACATTCAACATTTTAACTTATATTTCCTTAGTAAAAATTTTAATCGTTTTGTTATGATTGTTTATATATTTATTTTTTCAATAGGTATTTTAATTATTAGTCCAAATTTGATTAGAATTTTATTAGGCTGAGATGGATTCGGTTAACTTCTTATTGTTTAGTTCAAATGTTCAAATGTTTGTCAAGCTTATGGGACTTAACTACGGGGTCATCAGTCCCTAAACTTACAAACTACTTATGAACTACTTACGAACTAGGACGGCACAAATATCCATGCCCGAGGGGAGATTCGAACCCCTGACCGTAGTGGCCGTGCAGACCGTGACTGGGGCGCCTCAGTCCCCTCGGCCACCGCGGCCGGCTATTGTTTAGTTATTTACTATCAGAACGTAAAGTCTTATAATGCTGGTATGTTAACTGCTTTGTGTAATCGTATTGGTGATGTTTCTATTTCGATTTATATTTATTGAATGTTAAATTTTGGTAGTAGAAATTATATTTATTATTATTATTATTATTATTATTGATTCTTTTGAGATGAGGGTTATTACCTTATTAGTTGTTCTTGCTACTGTAACTAACAAAACTCAAATTCCTTTTTCTTCATGTCTTCCAAGTGCTACCGAGCGAGATAGCGCAGTGGCAACGCACTGGACACGCATTCGGAAGTACGGTGGTTCAAATCCACCTCCGGCCATACAGATTTAGGTTTTCCGTGGTTTCCTTAAATCACCCCAGGCAAATGCCGCTATGGTTCCTTCCAAAGGACACGGCCGATTTCCTTCCCAATCCTTACCCAAAACTCCGAGCGTTAGCTAAGTCTCTAATGGCCAAGCTGTCGACGGGACGTTAAACCCTAAGCTTCCTTCCTTTCTTCCTTCCTGCTGCTATAGCTGCTCCTACTCCTGTTTCTGCTTTAGTTCATTTGACTACTCTTGTTACTGCTGGTGTATATTTATTAATTCGTTTTAAACCTATATTCTTAGTTTATGATTTTGATTGATCTCTTATTTTTATTGATTGTTTAAAAATATTTATAGCTGGTCTTGGGGCGAATTTTGAATTTGATTTCAGGAAGATTATTGCTTGATTTAATACTAAGAATTTTATCAAAGGGTTATTTTTATCTTGCTATTTTCCATTCATTAACTCATGCTTTATTTAGGGCTTTATTACTTATGTGTGCAGGTTTTATAATTCATAATTTAAGTATTCTCAGGATATTCGTTTTATAGGTTTAATCGTGAATTTTATACCTTTAACTTCTGTTTGTATTACTGTTTTTGGATTATGTTTAAGTGGTATACCTTTTTTGATTGGTTTCTGTAGTAGGGAGTTAATTCTTTAGGTTGATTGTTTAAGTTGATTTTTTCTACAGGTTTAACAGATTCTTATTTTTTCATTTATTTTATTATACAATATCTGGTGATAATAATAATTATTCTTTTTATTCCTTCAGTATAAAAAAAATTCAGTAAGGGAGTAAGACAGGGTTGTAGTCTTTCTCCATTGTTATTCAATTTGTACATTGAGCAAGCTATAAAGGAAAGCAAGGAGAAATTTGGATAAGGAATTAAAGTTCAGGGTGAAGAATTAAAAACATTGCGTTTTGCCGACGACATAGCAATTCTGCCAGATACAGCAAAGGACCTGGAAGAGCAATTGAACGGAATGGACAGTGTGCTGAAAGACGCATATAAGACGAACATTAACAAGAGCAAAACTACGGTAATGGAGTGCAGTGTAAGAAAATAAGGTGATGCTGAAGGAATTAGATTGCGAAACGAAGCAATAAAGGAGGTAGATGAGTTTTGTTATTTGGACAGTAAAATAACAAATGATGGTCGCAGTACAGAGGATATAAAATGCAGAATGGCAATGGGTAGAAAAGCGTTCTTGAAAAAGAGAAATTTGTTAACATCGAATATTGATTTAAACCTAAGGAAGTCCTTTCTGAAGGCATTTGTATGGAGTGTTGCCTTGTATGGGAGTGAGACATGGACGATAAACAGTGCGGACAGGAAGAGGATTGAGGCTTTTTAAATATGGTGCTACAGAAGAATGCTGAAGATTAGGTGGGTGGATCGCGTAACTAATGAGGTGGTACTGAACACAATTGGGGAGAAAAGGAATTTCTGGCATACCTTGACTAAAAGAAGGGATAGATTGGTAGGACACATTCTTAGACATCAAGGAATTGTGAATTTAGCGTTGGAGGGAAGTGTATGGGGAAAAAAATCGCAGGGGAAGACCAAGAGATGGATACAGTAAGCAGATTCAGACAGATGTAGGTTGTCGTTCGTATGTGGAGATGAAGAGGCTTGCTCAGGATAGGGTATTGTGGAGAGCTGCAACAAAGCAGTCTCCGGACTGAAGACAACAACAACAACATTCCTTCAGTGATGGAAATTATTTTATTTCTTTTGGTATAGTTGGTTTACTAATTGTTTCTGTTTTTGGTGGTAGATTATTATCTTGATTGATTTTTCATATTCCAATGGATAGAAATCAATTGTCAATGGATAGAAGACTCTTTCACTCTGTTTCCACACTGTATTCCATGTCCTTAACACTCTTTAGTAGTATAATTTCAGCCCATGCATTGATGAACTAATTGACACATTCACCATTTTAACTTATATTTCCTTAATAAATTGGAAAGTTATATCATTTACAAGAAATGTGGAATATAAATCAGAGCGTGAAAATTACTCCAGGTAACCCATAATTTATTTAAATTTGTAGTCAAGCTGTCGGTGCAACACATCGAGGCATGCTTTTCTGGAAAAATCATTCAGATATGCCTTTAATGAAAGTCTATAAGATGGTCATGGGATATCTTCTAACATATCTTCTACATGCATATGTACTTTTTCACAGATAAATCGATTAGTAACAACACATTTTCCCATTCTGAGGGGAACGGTTGTGATCGAGAATTCGTAAGAAGATCTCGCGCAACGACAATATCGTTGTTGTAATTAGTCCCATCCCAATTTGTGCATTATTACCGTGACACTATCTCATCTGTATTGTGATAATACAAAAGGAGCTGTCTCTCTTCGATCTTTTTCGATGTCATCCGTGAATCCTACTTGATAAGAATCCCACACCTTCAGCAATACTCGAAACAAACATAATGTAGGCAGCCTCTTCAGTAGTTACGTTATATCAGCCAAATGTTTGCAATCCTTGGTTCGCGTATCGACTACGTCTTTCGTGTGTTCTTTCCAATATAAGCTGGACCATAAGGTAATTGTAATTCGTTGGACCGCACAGTAAATGTAATTCGTAAGTACCGAGTTAAAGCCAACGGCCGTGCCGCAGTAGATACACCGCTTTTTCGTTAGATCACCGAAGTTAAGAACTATCGGGCTTGGCTAGCACTAGGATGGGTAACCGTCCGGTTCTATAGAACACCGTTGGCAATTGGGGTGCACTCAACCCTTGTGAGGTTAATTGAGGAGTTACTCCATTGAGGAGTAGCGGCTCCGGTCGCGAAAACCGACAAAAAGGCTCCGAGTGGGGACGCTAACCATGTCCCCCTCCATTCCGCATCCGGTGACACTACGTGCGGAGGATGACACGGCACCCTGTCGGTACCGGATGGGTCTTTAGAAACTTGTGTGGGACTCAGAGAGTTAACCCTATAATGCCCCTCGTTACACATGTGTAACACTGAGAAATTGCACTAAATGATACGCTGATCAACTCATTTTTCTCTAATGATCGACGTGTCATATTTGTAAAACTGTATGGAACCCATTCTAAATGTTCAAATGTTTGTAAATATATCGGACCAAACTGCGTGGTATCAGTCCGTAGCTTACAAACTACTTAAACCTAGGTAAACTAACCTAAGGACAAACACACACACCCATGTCCCAGGGAGGACTCGAACCTCCACGGCTAGCAACCGCGCGCTCCGCAGCAAGACGCTTTCGACCGCTCGGCTACTCCACCGCGACGAACCCATTCTGTTGGTCGGTCTTGTAACCACTTGCTATTAGCGGCGATTATGGAAGTTTCAAGTCAGATATTTCATTCGAGGGAAACGATACCTGGGCATTAAAAGGTTAAATTAATAACCTTCAGATTCCTAATTAATAAAACCCGGTGACCATCATCAGATCCAAATGACTATAGCTCAAGTCCAGGGAGCAGACGTGCGGTATCGTACTCTGTGGACTACAGCTACAATCGTATGCATGTGAAAATTGCCACTAATTAAGGGCCGCGGTGGAGTAGCCGACCGGTCGAAAGCGTCTAGCTGCGGAGCGCGCGGTTGCTCGCTGTGGAGGTACGAGTCCTCCCTGGGGCATGGGTGTGTGTGTTTGTCCTTAGGTTAGTTTACCTAGGTTTAAGTAGTTTGTAAGCTACGGACTGATGACCACGCAGTTTGGTCCGATAGAATTACAAACATTATTATAATACTACTAATTAAGGCGAAGAATGATTAGTGCGTTCACTGACTCTGACCGCAGCTCTCCCGGCCATGTTGTCTAAGATTTTCAAGCCTTTAGATGCGGCTGATTTATCTTGTAAACGAAATTTAACGGATTCTGTTTGCTCATGTGGATGACCTCACTCTATTCATTATTTAGGATCAATTATTATCTAAATCGTGTCCGAAAGAACCGATACCATATCAATAAAAGTATGTCTCCCCACAATAGGACGGGGATATGCATATACGCTCGATCCCTTGGTCAAGAGGAACTACCGTTGTAATGATATGCTGAAAATATGGAAGTTACCTCATAACGAACAAGTAAGCAACAACGCCAGCTCTCAACCAAAGGTGATAAATGTTGTAGTATCGATATCAGTGATCCAATGGTGAGGCGACAGCAAATCTGTCACTCTGTTTTTTGACAAGCGAGAGAGAGAGAGAGAGAGAGAGAGAGAGAGAGAGAGAGAGAGAGCGAGAGAGAGAGAAATGATTCTACCCAGAATTTAAGTAAAAACCTCCAACTCTATGTATGAGGTTATTCGCAAGTTTGATTTCAACTGTTTCCTTAACAATACGAGCCCAATAGTTCGAAGTAAAAGCCTGAATCAGCGTGTTGTTATATTCCATGGGGTAACTTGTATCTCCACTCCCATGAGCCACAGACATTGCCAAGGTGGGGTGGCTTGCGTGCCTCAACGATACAGATAGCCGTACCGTAGGTGCAACCACAGAGGAGGGGTATCTGTGGAGAGGCCAGACAAACGTGTGGTTCCTGAAGAGGGGCAGCAGACTTTTCAGTAGTTACAGGGGCAGCAGTCTGGATGATTGACTGAGCTGGCCTTGTAACATCAGCTAATATGGCTTTGCCACACAGCTACTGCGAACGGCTGAAAGCAAGGGGAAACTACAGCCGTTATTTTTCCCGAGGACATGCAGCTCTACTGTATGAATATATGATGATGGCATCCTCTCGGGTAAAATATTCCGGAGGTAAAATAGTCCCCCATTCGGATCTCCGGGCGGGGACTACTCAGGAGGATGTGATCATCAGGAAAGACAATACTGGCATTCTACGGGTCGGAGCGTGGAATGTTAGATCCCTTAATAGAGTAGGAAAATTAGAAAATTTAAAAAGGGAAATGGATAGGTTGAAGTTAGATATAGTGGGGATTAGTGAAGTTCGGTGACAGGATGAACAGGATTTCTGGTCAGGTGAGTACAGGATTATAAATACAAAATCAATTGGGGGTATCACAGGAGTAGGATTGATAATGAATAAGAAAATAGGAATGCGGGTAAACTACTATGACCAGCACAGTGATCGCATTATCATTGTCAAGATAGATACGAAGCCAACACCGACAACAGTAGTACAGGTTTATATGCCAACTAACTCTGCCGATGATGAGGAAATCGAAGAAATATATGAGGAGCTAAAGGAAATTATTCAGACAATTAAGGGAGAGGAAAACTTAATTGTTATGGGAGACTGAAATTCGGTAGTAGGGCTGGGTGGATCACGTAACTAATGAGGAGGTACTGAACAGAATTGGGGAGAAGGGAAATTTCTGGCATACCTTGACTAAAAGAAGGGATAGATTGGTGGGACACATTCTTAGACATCAAGGAATTGTGAATTTAGCATTAGAGAGAAGTGTGTGGGGTAAAAATCGCAGAGGAAGACCAAGAGATGGATACAGTAAGCAGATTCAGACAGATGTAGTTTGCCGTTCTTATGTGGAGATGAAGAGGCTTGCTCATGATAGGGTATTGTGGAGAGCTGCATCAAACCAGTCTCCGGACTGAAGACCACAACAACAACAACAACTTGTATCTAGGGCAATATTCTAAAGCAGATTTGCTGGTATGTTGTAAACGTGTATGGCGCTGATGTTTAGTAAACCCGTCCTCCACAGTCCTGATAGTCTGAGCATAATATGAAATATCACAACTGCATGGGATGCGATGGACACACGCATTCGGGAATTTGAGATATTCCTTTACGGACCCTAACAATGCCTTAATCTTAGAAGGTGGTCGAAACACACATTTAACATCAGATTTCCGCAAAACACGGTCGGTGCTGTTGGAGACGCTTCCAGTGAAGAAAGAAAAGCCTAACGAGGGTGCCACTCGGTGCTAAAATCCCTCACTAGTTGCACAGTTCGTCGAAAGCGCAACGCTCGATTAATCTGTCGTTCACTACAACAATTCTATCGAAAAGTGATTTTTAGATGTGACTGCTCAGCTAACAAATTCTCAGGGTCTGAAATTACGTGAGCTCTGTGCATCAAGATGCAAAGAACCTCTTTACGCTGAGCGGAAAGGTACTGACCTTGGCTTCCTATAAACAGCATGTCCTAACGAACCATCCACATTCCTCGTGACCAATACATCAAGGATGGGAAGGCAGCCATTCCTTCTCCACGGTGAAATGAATATTCGGGTGGATTGGCTTCAGGTGTTCTAAAAATATAGTATTTAAGTTTTCAATACGATGAGGCCAAATAACAAAAGTATCGTCCACATATCTGATTAAAAGAAAAACAAAAAAATTGCATGTTTGAATGCCGCTGACTCCAAGGTATGTTCCTTGAAGTCCTCCATGAATAAATTGGCAATGATGAATGACAAGGTGCTTCTTATCAGAACTCCATCTGCCTGTTCGTAGTACGTCCACATACTTCTTATTCAATGACCTGCTCCACGTCGTATCCTTGTGTGGTGTAAGCCCTTTGTACTGGTAGGGTGTTGGATTGCGAAATAATTTGCTACAAAACGACAGTTATTTATAGCAGACAGCCAATGCAGCACTTCTCGTCATGTACTCGACAAAGATCACCAAAGAGGCAATAATGGATTGCCTGTGCTGACGATTTACATCGAATGAACCTAGCCCTCTGGCAATAAATCCGTTGTTGCCTTAGCCGAAAAGGTGACACACAGTGATCATCAGCTAGCGGCGGCTACTGCAACGTTCCACAGCACCTTTTCAGATTTATCTCTCAACATGTTTTCGATACTACTTTATCCTCCTCAACCCCTTGGACTTCCCAAGGACTGGTCTAGAACATTAAGTTACATATACAACACTTCGTTTCCTATTACACAAATATTGACAGCTGCCTTTAAAAAGCGTATAGTTCACATTTGACTTACCATACTTACCTGCTAAGTGTCTCCTTCTGCTCTATACTTACTTCTCACTATTATACCTAACAATTGATAAGTTACCTTTAACATTCGTTAGTTTCTGCTTCACAATCTTCACGCAACGTAATCCATATGACTTGTCAATTGGAAACAATCATGTATTATTCTGTGGCCTGATACCCAGTTTAACAGGAAAACTCATTTATATTATCACTTTAAATACAATTTTCATTACCATACTGTAGAGTTTCAATTTACCAGGATCTGTACTACTGATGGATCAGTTTTATGGGCGACTCTCCGCTTCAAATAGATGAATGCCATGCACAGCAGAGTTTGAGTCACTACGATGCTCGTTATCATGACTACGAGTTGTGGCTCTTCTTGGTAGTGTCTAGTATGCTGCATTAATAGCTCTACAGAAAATCGCCCTACAGAAAATCGCCCCTCTTGTGCGGCCAGTCAGCTGGTTTCCATGTATAATTCAGAAAGGTTATTTTTTGATTATGGAGTACCTCTAGTGACTCGTATAGCCAACACAGATATGACATTGTTATGCTCAATTGAGTAACTTCCGTCAAATTGGGTGGTAGATGGAAGGTTGGTTACGCTAGACTCGCATTCGGTAGGGCGGAGGTACAAACGCGCCATCGGCCATCGAAATTTTGGCTTACCGTGGTTTTCGTAAACCGCTAAATCACTCCAAGCAAATTCCAAGATGGTTTCTTTGAAAAATCGTAGCCGATTTCCTTCCCCATCATTAGCAAGAACAACCTACATTATGCTCCATCTCCAATGACTACTTTGTCGACGGTACGTTAAATCCTAAATTTTCCTAATTTCTTCCTTTTGTGCCGCATACTGCTTCGTTAATCAACAACCTACCACCTCACAGTGCTAACCATGTTTCTCTTGTAATTCTTTCTTGCTCACAGCTACTCGCTGCCATTAACAAGTTGTCAGAATAAATCCAGTACAGATCCACTTGGTGGAAATACGTTGAAATTCCATGGCACCTCTTGAACAATAATAACCTCCCACTTTGTCAAGAAATATTTGTGCTGAGGATACGGATCCACAATCGCTGAAGTTGGAGATGCTGTAATTTTCTCCCTCTTGCAGTGTCGCATCTCTTACTCTTTTATTGCCATATGAGTTTCTTCTTCTTCAGAAGTCATCAACACATCACTTCTCCACATCTCTGTGTTTCTTAGTGTCATGAGGTAGAAGGGTTTGGAGTAACATTTAAAACCCTGATATCTGTCTCTTATCCTGATCGTGCCTCATCTGTCCTGACCTCCTGATGGCATGTGATAATAGAGAAGTAGATTTTACCTACAAGGCTCCACTGTTAGTTCTAGCTTTGACGAAAGTTCTCCCTGCAATTTCCTCAATCCCCAAAGATGGTGCTCTGACTGCAACAAGAGAGGACTAAACTGCCTATGCAGTCAAGGATGAATAGCCTCTCACAAAACCCGTCATTTCCTTTCTTGGGTCCCACAAGCTGTCTTTTGATGATCGCGGTATTCTTGTCATAGTGACTCTTGCATCCAGCAAATTTACTTGTGCTTCTCCGCTCACTGTGTTTTGTGATGTCTTCATACACCTGTTGTTTAACACTTAATCACCAAATCACGCTATCTGCGTGAATGCCGCTTCATCGCTGACTAACGATCCTCCAAAAACCCTTTCCCTGCCGCCGTAGTTGCGTGCAGTCCTCTTACGTCACTAGCATCTCCTGTTCCGAACACATTCTTCAAAATACATCTCCAGGCGTCTATTCAATCTCCCTTCTAGCGTTGTAGCAGCCACGGCATAACCTACACTGCTTGCTTAATCTGTTCTCGCAATTACTCATATGACTTACGTAACTTCTCACACTCTCCTGAGACTTCCCCAACTACTCCTGCGTCCTTGGCTACCTACTGTAAAAAAAACACCTCCTCCAGCCTCTGTACTTCAATCCGAAATTCCCATGCACAGGAAAGTAACCTCAGCGTCCATTGATGGCTGGTAATCACCACATCTGCAAATAGAACTCCTACCTTCAGACACTGGTTCTACACAACTACTATGCCCCATTTAATGAGGTACAGTACTGCCACAACTAACATCCTTCTAATTCTATCCCTGGTATACACCAAGCTGAAGAAATAGACCACAATATCTTCCCTTCTCCACAAACGTTTGCTGTTTCTGGTCAGCAAGTCACAAAAGAAGTGGAAGTCAGTAAACTCAGAATCCATCATTCTACCACAGGACCTATACGCACACCCTGACATACTACTCTCAGCACTCCGCACACAATACGCTACACGATTATCAATAAACACAATGAAATGAATGTTTTAATTCTTACAAGGAAAGTACATGGGCTCTAACAAACATATCTGTATGAACGTTTGGTCGCAGGATCTCTACGTACACCTCAATGTGCTGGTGGGTGTCGTTTTTCTGTAAAGCTCTGCAACCATGCTCTAGATAGCACTGTAGATGTAACTGTAGACGCCATACGTAATGCAGATATCTTAACTATAACTTATGTAATAATCATCGTACATGTTCTCTAGCGAATTGTCATCAAAAGCCGTGATGATAGTTGCAACTTTAACGTTCTTCCCGAAAGACTGTTGGTATTCACTGCCACTGCTTCCATCGCCTCTTCCCGCACTTACCGTAGCACTACCGCTTACAATGAGTTGTTCGTCATTATCATCCCTATTATCATAATTATGAGTTTGTAACAACAGTATCTAACTTATGCTCATATTTCTGTACCATAACAGATACGAGAAATCATGCAAAAGATTAATCTTCTACACTAATACCATCTCCACGAAGAAGGGTTCTTCGTAACTTCATCTTAACTAATCGCAATACATTAGCAGGATTGATTAGCAATCGCCGCCCCATCTGACGCTTCACCACACAAATAACATCACAAAAGGCAACTTCGGAGGCACACTGTGCCGGCCGCGGTGGCCGAGGGGACTGAGGCGCTCCAGTCACAGTCTGCACGGCCACTACGGTCGGGGGTTCGAATCCCCCCTCTGGCATGGATATTTGTGCCGTCCTAGTTCGTAAGTAGTTTGTAAGTTTAGGGACTGGATGACCCCGTAGTTAAGTCCCATAAGCTGTACAAACATTTAAACATTTGAGGCACACTGCACCGTCCCTACTGACTAACCGACCGGTCAAAGTGCAATGCGGCATGGCAGAGGCCTCTAACGGACGACTGCAGAGTTTTGCAGATGCGGGAGTATCACTAGTGCAATAAGGGAGCTTTACATTATCTCTCATACGATTTTGGTGTATATGTGTTTGTTCGAGCCCAAGTACTTTCCTTGTTAGATATTAATTCAGGTGGAAATTCTTACTCAGGTTCATCCGCACATTCCAGTATACCTATCCGCTTCTTCCTATTTACTTTTTACTCCGGTTCCATTCCTGCCACTCCTGGCATGAACTCCGGACAACTTCTGATTCGTAGTAGGTGTCAAAAATCCACTAGTCAAAAATGTTCAAATGTTTGTAAATCTATCGGACCAAACTGCGTGGTCATCAGTCCGTAGCTTACAAACTATTTAAACCTAGGTAAACTAACCTAAGGACAAACACACACACCCATGCCCCAGGGAGGACTCGAACCTCCACGGCGAGCAACCGCGGGCTCCGCAGCGAGACGCTTTAGAAAATGTTCAAATGTATGTAGAACTTATGGGACTTAACTACGGGGTCATCAGTCCCTAAGCTTACAAACTACTTATGAACTAGCTAAGACTAAGGACGGCACAAATATCCATGCCCCTAGGGGGAATTCGAACCCCCGACCGTAGTGGCCGTGCAGACCGTGACTGAAGCGCCTCAGTCTCCTCGGCCACCGCGGCCGGCAGACGCTTTAGACCGCTCGGCTACTCCACCGCAGCATCCACTAGTCTCGTCGACCTAATTCCGAATTGCAACCAAATGTTAACAGGCGATGTAGTTTCTATCAGTTGGTATAGACCTGGAACCTTGTAACAACTTTGTTTTGCCGTTTAGTGTATAACATCACGCACTACCCCACTCTGTAATGCGGTAAGCTTCCGTTGCGTTTCACGGCTTTCTCGTATCTCTCCCTTTATTACCACATCTGTAACACTAATGTTGACCTTTGAATTGTACAGACACATGACAAACGAGAGGTATGTGTCTCTATCAATATACGAAGGTTGGAACTTAAATAGTGACAACACTGCTGTGAAGACACTTTGCAAAGGTATCTACTAGTGTCGTTGATAGCACACGTTGTTGACATACCTACCGTACCTCCGACCAAATATACTCGCCCGCCCCACGTCACCGGCGTGCGCACAATCGAGGGAGACACAGTCACTTGTGAGTTACCGGTCTAACGTATCGGTGTCACTATGTTTCCGAAATATGAACAATGGACTTGGATCAAGATTGAAAGTGCATGCGGGGAATCAGCATTGCTGTACAGAACAGTGGCACATTGGGTAAAAGCTTTCAACGACTATGATACCGGCCTCGGTGGCCGCGGGGACTGAGGCGCACCAGTCACGGTCTGCACGGCCACTACGGTCGGGGGTTCGAATCCCCCCTCGGGCATGGATATTTTTGCCATCCTTAGTATAAGGTGGTTCGTAAGTAGTTTGTAAGTTTAGGGACTGATGACCCCGTAGTTAAGTCCCATAAGCTTAACAAACATTTGAACATTTTCGACTGTGATGGTGTTACCCTAACGCATTACGTTCCTCCACGGCAGACCGTCAGTTCACAGTATTATTGTTCGTTTTTGGAGCATCACCTGCGACCAGCTTTGCGAAAGAAGCGGCAACACTTTCTGTGCAACCCCCCCCCCCCTCCCTACCCCATGATTTTACACGACAATGCGCGGGCGCATACAGCGCAAGCTGTGGCTGCTCTGTTCGGCCGATGGGACTGGGAACTACTGTACCATCCACCATACTCTCCGGACTTAAGTCCTTGTGACTGATTTGATTTCGAAGGTGAAGTCACCACTTCGTACATTCGCCTCAGAACTGGTCCAGAGAATAGACGGGCAGTAGACCACTCCATTCACACCATCAACGGAACAGGCTCTGCTAACGGTATACTACGCATTCCACATCGCTAGCAACGGGCTCTACACAACGCTGGTGACTACTTTGAAGGACGGTAACAGGTGCAAACATGTAACGCTTTTTATCGGTGGTCGGGGGTTCGAATCCCCCCTCGGGCATGGATATTTGTGCCGTCCTAGTTCGTAAGTAGTTCATAAGTAGTTTGTAAGTTTAGGCACTGATGACCCCGTAGTTAAGTCCCATAAGCTCTACAAACATTTGAACATTTTTATCGGTTGTGAATGAATAGCTGCCGCTATTTAAGTTCGAACCCTCGTAGTTGGAGTTAAAAAGAAACTTAGCTTTCTTCTCATCGTCCTTTTCAACCATTCCAATCTAACATTTGGCTGTGAGGTCCAGTGGATTTGTTCTTAATTTCTCCACACGTTATCAGTAATATAATTACTGTATCAAGTCCAACATGAAAATTGCGCCTCTATCCGTAATCATTACTTTTGTACTGCAAACCCCAGTAGCCGCCCACTGACCATCGCCTGTGCAACAGTAACGCCTTGCTGGTTAGGTACAGGTATCATCTCTATCAGAAAAGTGATCATTCTCACATTCCAGCAATATTTTTCGACTGCCCTTTGGTTACTTCATCCTCTATGGCCAGACAACACATAATCATGCGCTTCCCTCAGAACTTCCTTCAATTCCACTAGTGAATTTTTTTCAACTGAGTTCTACGTCTACATATGTACTCTGCAAATTTAAGTGCCTGGCACACGGTTCATCAAGCCGCTTTCATAATATTTCTCTACCGCTCCATACTCTAATAGTGTGTAGGAAAAAAGGCAGACGTAAATCTTTAAGTCTTCAACCTGATTACTCTTATTTTATTGTTATGATCATGTTTTCCTTTGTAGGTGGGTACTAAGAAAGTATGTACCAAGCGAGATGGCGCAGTGGTAACGCACTGGGGCCCTATTCTGTATCTTTCGCACCGTTCGGTTCGGTTTTTTTTTCTCGGTGGTGAAGTCAATTTCGGTTCGGTAGCGAAAATGGTTATTCTGTACGTTTCTGTGGCCTGCTACCGCCCGAAACGGCCACCGAAATTTCGAGCGCTGCACCGAAAGCCGCTGAGGTTTCGGTGAGGCCGTTTGGTTCGTTTCGGTGGGCTTGGATTGCGAATATAAATTATTATTTTAGCAATGCTGTGTCGTTTTAAATTCCGATAATGATACATCTGTTGTTTTTTAAGTAATAAGTAACTTTAAAACATTAATTTTCAACGTTGTCTACAGATATTATCAGATATTATTACGCGTCTCGGTAGTGTCTTTAATGCGCCGTTTCATTTATCCTGCAAACTCTCATATTACGGAAGTGTAAATACGAAATCCATCAAATACGGCGTCACCTTCGTTTTCGCCGTTCGCAAAGCTGTCGCGTCGTATTTGGCAAATTTTCGTATTTGTACGTGAGAATTACTCCAGATACTCCACCGCACTGAAAATCTTCATAAAATGAGCCATTTTCACCGCAATCTTAAGACCTGTTGTGCCAACAAGCACGTTACCGACGTATCTGAACGGTACTTAGTTGTGTTTTACCGTACTTTTCCGTACAAACTGAGTATTTATTACTTACAGAAAACACTCTTACAACGTTTAAGTTAAAATGGAAAGGAAGTTTGTGAAGCTAGATAGTGGAAATCATACAAATTAGCAGCAGTATAAATAACCGATAATCATTCCGCAAAGAAGTCAATGGAAACAAAGACTGGCCTCTGTTGTAGACGCTGTGGTCTAGCGGTTAAGGCGACAACCTTCTACCTTAAGTGTTTTAGGTTCGAATCCTTCCTGGTGCAAAATATTTTTTCACCAGTCATCTTGTTTGGAACACTTTTCTAGTCGTGTAAGAGAAGCATGATCTGCAATATTCTTTAGCATGTACATGTAAGAGCGAGCGCCAGCAGTAGTTTCTTATACATTGGGGTTCACTCTTATTATAAAACAAAAGATGAAATTTCTGTGAGTGAAACAAACGTAGACTTTTATTTTTATTCATTTACTTTTTTAGTCTTGTTACAAATAATTCATGTGTGACTACTCTCAATGCTTGAAACGCAGTTTGAAATGTTCAAATGTTTTCAGCCTTCATGTTGACGATCACATAATCTTCAATATGAAGACTGAAAATTTTTGTACGTTTCAAACTATGTTTTAAGCACTGATGAGAGATTTGAGAAATCAAATTTGGCGACAGTAAAGAAATATTTGCGACTGCTCTTCAACATCCGTATATGTTAACAGCCACTGAGCACTTGGATTCAAGATGGAATCAAACCTGACGTTTCAGGTTTTGTCCAAGTAACGACAGAAAATACTAAAACTGATTATGAGTGAATCTAAAAAAATTCCTTTAGCTTTCCCGCATCGGCAAACAACTGTTTTGTTATTAAAATATTTTACGCTCTTTCTTCAGTACAAAAACATAGACGCTTGTAAGAGCTGTCTCGACTAATATGCAATCCTTTTCGTTTCCCGAAACTTCCATGTACTTCCGTAGTGCCAAAATAAGAAGTTTTTCACTGCTAGCACTGCGCTCTCTCTGCTGGTAACGCCGCGTCTTCCCTCCCAGCGCGTTGAACTCGCGCCGCGCCAAAGAACCGCATAATTCTGCTCTCGTCTAGGACAAACGGTAGCACCTAACGTTTTCCAACAAACGGCAAAAATAAATTCAAACCTTTCCGAAACTTTTTCTCGCTTACACCCCCACAAAAAAATGTAAAGAGAAAAAGTTTGTCGCTTACTACATTTTGGACGTTGGTTTGGTAAAAGTTCTGCGTCAGACGTGGGATTTTAATTTATTACTTCACTATCACTGAATATATTGGCCGGAAAGTTTGCAGACATCGACAACATATAGCACTGAAGGCAATAATAAAATTATTTTGCTGTGCGACGCTTAGTTTAGGAGATACGGTGTGATAAACATAGAGTAGCGTGAATATACAACTTTTCATAAAAGTTTAAATATTCTCTTTTTTCAGTGACAAAAAGTTTTAATTAAATTTAAAAAAAGTTTCACTAGGTAGTTCTCGGAACACACTGTCGTGTTATGTCGCCAGATTATGAAATACACGACTTTCATTTTTTACATTTTTTTGGGCTGTCTCTCACGGTAGGAAACGCAGCGAACGCCGGCCACGGCTGCCGTTCTCGCTGCTCACCAGCAGTGCGCATGCGCGGTGAAGCTGTCAGGCACTTTTGATTGGCTGATGCGAGCGGATCTGGCAACAGCGCCACCGTGAGCTACGGTGTCCAGGAAGGCGTACCGCAACGCCACCGAAAGGCATACAGAATGAACTAACGGAGCTGCTTCGATAACTTGACCCCTCGGTGCGCTCTCTGACCGAACCGAACTCTGGGGCGCCGAAAAGATACAGAATAGGGCCCCTGGACTCGCATTCGGCAGGATGGTGGTTCAAATCCACCTCCGGCCATCCCGATTTAGATTTTCCTAGATTTCCCAAAACACTCCAGGCAAATGCTGGGATGGTTCCTTTCTAAGGGCACGGTCGATTTCTTTCCCCATCCTTACCCAAAATCCGAGCGTTAGCTCGGCCTCTAATGACCAAACTGTCGACGTGACGTTAAACCCTGAGCTTCCTTCCTCCTCCTACTAACAAACTATCTTAGCATTTTGATGAGAAAGTTGGCAAGGCAAATTTCGCAAACAGATCTCCTCGCGACGAATAACGCCTTTCTTTTAATGCTTTCCACCCCAACTCGTGCATCATTTCTGTGACAGTCACTCCTGTATCGTGATAACACGAAACGAGTTGTTCTTTTGAAGCTTTTCTATGTCCTACTTCAGTCCCAACTGGTGAGGATCGCATAATGAGAAGCAATAGTCCAAAATAGGACGGAAAAATGTAATGTAGGGTGTTTCTTTATTAAAACGATTGCATCTTGTAACTGTTCTTTTATATAAACTTAGCTGCTGTTTCACTTTTCCCACGAGATTTTCGGTGTGTTCTCTCTAATTGAAGTTCTTTGTAACTGTTATTCCTAGTTACTTAGTTGAATTTATGGCTTGTAAATTGACTGATTTATCTTGTAAATGAAATTTAACGGATTTCTTTTAGAGCTCATAGTGATAACCTCATACTTTTCATTATTTAGAGTCAACTCACAATTTTTGCACCATGCAGATATCTTATCAATATCGTTTTCCAGCTGCTTTTGATCTTCGGATGACATTACTAACTGATAAACGACAGCGTCATTCGCGAACAGTCTAAGAGAGCATCTCATATTGTCTCCTGAATAGTTTATAAGACAAGGAACAATAGGGGCCCTATAACATTTCCCCGAGGAGCGCCAGGTATCATTTCCGTTTTACATAACTTTCCGTCAGTTACTACGTACTGTGGTAGGAAGTCTCTAATCTAGTCGCACAACATCCCTCATGAGGCCGGACGATCGCAGCAGACTTGCTACTTCAGGTAACACCACAAACACCCCAAAACCAATAACTATACGGATTTAGGTTTGGGGATCTAGGAAACTAAGCACGATAGAAATGATAGGTCAAGTACGATCCTCACCGAACTGTGACAGCAAGAGACCATCCAGAATATGTGGTGCGCCATCCTGCATAAATGTCTTGGCTTTCAGCAGGTGTTCATCGACTAGGCTATGGACTATGCGCTCCTGTAACATATCGGCATATCCATTTGCAAATATTTTATTGAGGAGAGATAGGAAGAAGTATGAGGAAGGCAAGGAACGAGTTTAGCTGCACTATGGCATTGAAATTACTTGGTGGCGACAAATGAAAATGTTAACCGGGTCTAGATTCGAACGTGGGTCTCCCGCTGAGGGCCAAAGATCGCCTTAACCACTTGGCTACCTGTCCGTCTCAATCCCCAACAAGTCGCAAGCCACAGCCTAGCGCCCCCGCGCTGATGCCCTCTTATACTCGCCATTTCTAATTCCCGTACGAGGTCGAATGTTGTTACTACATCAGCGGTGACGTAGATAAAAATTACGCCGTCATCTCATATTGGTGTGGTTTCTGCTCTTTCGATCTTGGCAGATGCGGTAATAACGTTCGACCTCGTACGGAAATCCCGAATGTTGGCTCGGAGCAGGAGATCGAGTTTCTAATTTGGGGCCGGCCCACATTTTCACTTGTCAGCATTGAGTAATTTCAGTGCCCTAGTGCAGCTAAAGTCATTCATATCCTTCCTCATCCTTCTTCCTTCCTGATCCTTCTTCCTTCCTCACTTTAATACAATATTTGCAAATGTAATATAGCTGCGAACCAGGAGAGGTTGTCCTTTCGGACATGAGCAGACACCACACCAATATATAGTATATCTACCGTCGTTCCTCGCATCCGTCATGTTGATAGTTTGAAAAGCAACTAGGCGCATTTCTTCGAATAAAAACCTTAAATTATCATTGATGTGGTAAATCCACACAACACCGAGACGTTCTCGCCTTGTAGTGAGGTTTTCACGACGGATCTAAGGTTTTTACTAACCCAAACTCTGCACTTATCGGTGTTGACAGTCTCTAGAAGTTGTTGTCCACTGCCATATGGTGACCTGTTTATGCAATCGTTGCTGGTTTCAACAAAACCCCATGTCATTTCAAACGTGTGTGACAATTTCTACATCTCAACCTACATTATTCGGTCACTTAGCGCATTATCAAATGTTAAATTATTGTTGATTGTATCAGATGGATGGAATTTCTACTAGTAACAAGCTTCTTTCACACATATACACCTAGTTGACAAAAGTCATGTGACACTTTCTAATATTGTCCTGGACCTATTTTCGTCCGGCGAAGTGCAGAAACATGAACTGTCATGGATTCAACAAGCCGTTGGATACCATCTGCAGGAATATTGGGCCATATGAATAAAACTGAAGCAAAAGGTGGAAGTAAGAGCATTCACTTGGAAGCCAAAGATAGAAGCAGAAGCATTAGCTTCTGATTGTAAGAATAACCTTTTGCTTTTCCTCTCTACCTTTTACTTCTAACACAGTAGCAAAAGCTCCTAGCCGCCTGCTTTGTACGCAATGTCAGCGAACCACTGTTGAGTAAGAGCAGGCTTCATCACTGTTTCCTTTGCCGTGAGTACTGGTATCGACTGAAGATGTCCTCGTCCGATTCAGATGAAAGCTCGGTATGTGCAGAAAGTACGATGTTGTTTTTAGTCACGGCTTTAGAAAATCATCCTGAGGTATTAGAGAAGTCACAACTTCCAGAAGCAAAAAGAATGAAAGAAGAAGCAATCCTAAATGTTATACATTCATTTGAAACTAATATCGGCATTAAAATTGACAGGAAACAATTGCCAAAGAAAGTTAGTAACATGAAAACAAGGCTAAAGTGGAAACCGGATAAGAACAGAATGGGAAATAAATCGATTGTTTTAAATGTTTGGGAGAAAAAGTTTTACAGCTTGCTACAACGAGATGGGAATCTTACAATGAACCAGATACAAGGTAAGATAAATTATAAGCTCGTGTGATGTTAATATTTATTTTCATTCGGTAAAAAAAATTACACATAGTCTATAAATGTTAAAATGAGGTTTTTTTCAAATCGTTAACTTTCAGGGGCAGTGACACTAGTGGTTGCACCGCCCATATCTACACTATCCCCAGTAGAGACGGTAGAGCACTCGAAGTCATCTGGTAAGATTCAGTTCTAGTTTTTGTTAGTCAAACAAAATTAATTACTGCTGCTTACAAAGATACTAGCGGAAATTTGGTTTTCGCGAGAGCAGCAAAATGTTCTTATTACTGTATCGTATGAGTGGTGCTAGCAGTAATATGATACGTAAGAGCCATGTTTGCTATTCAGTTGCATTAAGCGCCATGGCTAGAGTTAACTTGAGCCGCCAACATTCCGTAACCGTTTGCGAAGGAAAATTTCCGCTGTTACCTTTGTAAAGTAAATCATAAAAATTCAAACACGCGTTAAGTTTCACCGTTGTATACATCTCTGGCATACATATGTGTTTCTAGGAACAGATGTAACACCTCGTGCTGGCCCACCATCCTCATCGTCTAGGGCAAGTCAATATGGCAGGCCACCACCCTTGAAGAAAGGAGCATTGCCAGTAACAGACGAGACGAAGATGCTCAGTACCACAGAATTATATAGGCTGGTGCTGCTGGAGCAAATGAAGCTCACACGACTGCAAATGGAAAGAGAATCTATGTTAATGAACTTTCTTAATATCAAGATGAATAATGTAAACAATTTGCAACAGGAGGAAAATGAAAATAGTTTTAATGTATATACAGTTCTGTAGACTGTTATTCCTTCTGTTGTAGACGATCAGTAGTTTTGTATCTTTTCATAAATAAATAACTCAAAATTCTGCATTTTGTATTAGAGCTGCAATTTCTTGTCTTCTTTGTCGTTCTCACCTAAGAATTTCCGCATCAGTTAAAGGCTCCTCCTCCTCATTCTCACCATCTCCATGTAAATCCTGTGCTATGTCTTCAAAATCTTCATCTTGTAGATGTTTCGCAACATTATGCAGTATAAAGCAGCAAGCTATTATTGTTGGAACATATGGTAAGGCAACTCTACACATATACTGCAAAACAGGAAACCGCATCTTCAGATGACCAATACAACGCTCTATCACAACTCTTTTTTAAGTAATTGAATAACTTGTGACTGTCCTCAGTTGGATTACGAAAGGGGTCATCAGCCAGGGTTCTAAGCCATACCCTTCATCACCCAAAAGAACAGTGTTCTTACATTCACTCGGCACTTTCCGGACACTTGAATTTCTCCTCGATTGTCATGTACTGACCCGGGCCACGTAGCCTCAACACTAGTGAACTGTTCCTTCACAATGCATTTATACTAGCAAAACCCTTTCTGTTGATATATTCGTTGCGCAAATTGCACAGGTTTTGGAATTAGCACATGTTTACAGTCAATTACACCAATAGCACTTGAACATTTACATTTTTGTAGCCACTCATTTTTAGCCACAGTAATATCATGTGTTGATGACGGAAACTTAATCCACAAATCAGCTTTTTCCATTATCTTTTTAGAAACACTACTCACTGTTTTACTCACTATAGCTTAATGAATTTCCATTTCTTCTGCTATTCCAGACTGGAATCCTCGATCAGCTACATACCTAAGGAAAATCTTCTTCTGTTCCGACGATAGTGCGGAAGTAGTTGAATATAAACGTTTCCAATTAATGATGGGTTCAGTTAGATCATAGGAAGCAGTCTGTTCCATATAAAAATGACTCAAACCATTATGCAGCAACGATCAGATTTCTCAACTCCTTGTTGACAATTTGGGTCCATGGTTTCGGCGGTCTGCACTACATCCGAATCCTTTCAAAGGCTCTTACTCACTGAAATGGCTCTCATACCATGGGCATAGCCAGAAGAGGGGAGGGGATGTTCTCGGGTTCAAATCCCTCCCGATATGTTGACAAAGCTAACAAAAAATGGCATCATTATGTATCAGGACAAAGTCCGCCTGAATTTTCCCAAGGATGGGAAGCAGTCTCGATTTCTCCCCTTGCGATTTCCATAATTCTTCGCACCCTGAAGAAAGCCATTCATTTCCATTGGCATGTTCCGTACGAAGAGATGCGCACCTGCGTAAAGATCAATGTCATGCAGGTAACTGCAAACATTTGTGCATGGAGGGACTGACCGTTGTGTCTCACAGTGAGTTAAATGTATTAATAGGAGGGTTGGAACTTAAATAGTGGCAACAATTTTTTCATAACCGATAAAAAAGCGTTACATGTTTGCACCTGTTACTGTCCTTCAAAGTAGTCATCAGCGTTGTATAGAACCCGTTCCCAGCGATGTGGAAAGCGTATTATACCATTAGCAGAGCATGTTCTGTTGATAGTACGAATGGAGCGGTCTACTGCCTGTCGAATCTCTGGAACAGTTCTGAAGCGAATGTCACGAAATAGTTCCTTCAGCTTCGGAATCAAATTAGTCACAAGGACTTAAGCCCTTAAGTGCTGCTGCCATTTAAGTTCCAAAGGTCCAACCCTTCTAGTTAGGGTGTTTACTACTGAAATAATGAGCAGTTTACTAAGTTTTTTCCCATGTGTATTCTTTGTCTGCTGGTTAAAGATTAGTGTGACTGCCTGTTTTTCAATCACCAGGATTAATTCCTTGCTTAAGGTACCCTCGGTAAATTATGGTAAAGAGAGGAACAAAATTCGGCGCAGATTCTGTGAATAAACTGTCACTGACCCTGTCGGGCCCTGGAACTTCGTTGTGCTTTAGAGATTTAAGCTGTTTTTCCACACACCTTTTAGTAATTACAAAGTCTATCAGAAATAATTATTGAATTTCCTATGTAACGAACTAAAGTTCCTGTCTAGTCAAAGAATACTTGTACGCTTGTTTTTTTTTTTCATTTTTTATTTATTTATTTATTTTGCCACTGACAGCTCTGACGTACTGAAAAAAATTGAGTTTGGAATGCTTCTCTGATATTGCTATAGACGTTCCTGAAAGCTTCATGCTCTGCCTTTCTGATTGCCATCCGTGTTTTGATGCGCATTTGCCTATCTTCTTGATATGATTTGCCTTTGAAGAATACTTCAATTATTAACAAGTTTGCTAATTCTGTTTCTACAATATGCTGACTTTTTAGTATCAGTCCTTTGGAATGAAATATACAGAATCAGTACCGTTGCAGTTCTATTAAGAGTACACGTTATTACGACGCCCGTTAATTGAGAAACCTTCCTGAAATCAAATCCTGGATGCTCCTATGGTCCCTTCTGATCAGTTATTTGTAAAAACATAAAAGAACTAACCAAATGTCAGTTTGGTTTTCAGAAAGACTTGTCATCAGAAAATACTATATATGCCATCACCCATCAAATATTAAATGCTCTGAATAACCGGACATCACCCATTGGTATTTTTTGTGATCTTTCAAAGACCATTGGTTGTGTAAATCATCGAATTCTTCTAGATAAGCTTAATCATTATGGTTTGCCTGGGGCAGTGCACAAATGGTTTAATTAATACTTAACTGGAAGAATGCAGAAAGTGGAAATAAATGGTTCATGAAATGTCAAAACATCAGTCGATTCCTATCAAGGATGGGATGCCACAGGGTTCGGTCTTAGGTCCTTTACTGTTCTTGATGTACATAAATGACTTGCCATTCTACATTGATGAAGATGTAAAGTTAGTTCTTTTTGCTGATGAGAAAAATATAGTAATTACATCCAAAACTAAGCGCTGTAATCGTAAATAATGTTTTTTCACAAAATTATTAAGTGGTTCTCTGCAAACGAACTCTCGTTAAATTTTGATGAAACACAGTATATACAGTTCTGCACAGTAAATGGCACAAATCCAGTAATAAATATAGACTTTGAACAGAAGTCTGTAAGTAAGGTAGAATTTTAAAATTTTTTAGGTGTGTCCATTGATGAAAGATTAAACTGGAACCAACACACAGACGGTCTGCGAAAACGTTTGAGTTCAGCTACGTATGCTGTGAAGGTTATTGCAAATTTTGGCGATAAGAATCTCAGTAAATTAGCTTACTATGCCTATTTTCATTCACTGCTTTCGTATGGCATCATATTTTTGGGTAATTCATCATTGAGTAAAAAAGTATTTATTGGACAAAAGCGTGTAATCAGAATAATTGCTGGAGTCCACTCATGATCATCCTGCAGACATCTATTAAAGGATTTAGGTATCCTCACAGTAACTTCACAGTGTATATATTCACTTATGAAATTTGTTGTTGATAATCCAACCCAGTTCAAAAGTAATAGCAGTGTGCACAGCTATAACACCAGGAGAAACGATTATCTTCACTATGTAGGGATAAATCTGAATTTGTCACAGAAAGGGGTAAATTATGTTGCACTAAAGTCTTTGGTCACCTACCAAGCAGCATCAGAAGCCTTACAGATAGCCAACTAGCATTTAAAAATAAAATAAAAGAATTTCTGAATGACGACTCCTTCTCCTCATTGCATGAGTTTTTAGATATGAATTAGTAAAAAAAAAGTGTCATGTAATATTTTGTGTAATGTAACGTCTTGTACAGACACCTTTCATTAATCTGAGACGTTCCACATCATTACGAAGTGTGGTACTCATGATCTATGAAAAACGTATTAATCTAATCTAAGCTTAGCGTCACACCGATATGATCACGCGCGCAGGAGAGGCGCTACAGGCGTTGTGTTGTGCAAATGCACTCAAGGCAGTCGTCTACTCCCATACGCCATAAACGCCAACTTACGCCAACTGTCCTAACTCATACGTTCGTCGTACGTCCCACATGGATTTCTGAGGTTT
Source organism: Locusta migratoria (assembly GCA_026315105.1). Taxonomy (NCBI): domain Eukaryota; kingdom Metazoa; phylum Arthropoda; class Insecta; order Orthoptera; family Acrididae; genus Locusta; species Locusta migratoria. Next base: position 220,316,328 of record CM048755.1, read on the forward strand.
TATTCACGCAGTGCTGCCTCTCCTTTAGCAATGAAAAATGTACGCGAACGTCTCGGTCAGTAAGTGCAAGCTGCCAGTCATTGCATCGTCCGTTGTAAGAGGTAGTGCCCGATATTTCATATTCTCGACACATTTTTGACATCGTGGCTCTCGGAATTTCTGAATTCCGTTACGATTTCTGCAGTGTAATGTACCAGGCGACAGGTTTCAACTACCATTTCGATTTCTGATCCTGTAAGTTCCCGTCACGACATCTTAATCATGTCTTAAACCTCTACACGTGGATCAGAGTAGTAGGGGAGAGTAGTACACAGTGAAACAAAAATTACCCTTTTGATTGTCTCGTATAAAATACTACTCACAAAACAAATTTTCCTTGTTTACTTGAAAAAAACAATACTTTGTCAATATTTAGGAACAAAACATAATAATTTTGCTACTAATTAGTAAGTGAAAGAAGGATTGTATATTTATTACTTGCTGAGTGACTTATAAAACATAAATATCTTTGTTAAATACAAGTACAAACATTAACATATACTAAATTTTGTTCAGTGAATATTAAGTCCACCAAAATTGATTGGAAAACGAATATACCGGTGGTTGGAGAGTCTCTTAGTAGCCATAGGCAACACAGGTGGCAAAATCATTACAGTGTCCTTATGTGAAACACAGACTATGTCTTCTGCAACTGGGAATGCAATACCAGTAATTTTAGTTTGCTTCTCCGAAGGTATGAGACTTCATACACAGTACCACAAACTACTGACTTCAAAACATTAGCTACAAAATATACATTTTTTGGAATTTCATCATAATGTAGTCACCAATCACGACGTACCACTTGAAGTTAAAAAGATCTAATGATACACTTATCTCTGTTTCACTGGATGGCCTTCATCTTTGTCACTTTCTTCATCTCTTTCACTTGAAGCTGTTTTAATTACACACCACTTTTTTATTGTTGACTTTCTTCATACTTCTTTTCTCCTTTTCTTCCAGCTCTGTCCTTTTTCTCAAAGTCTTTTCTTCAGTAGCTGCTCACTCTGGTGTTGATGTTAATACCATTGGAACGTCCGCTTGTTTTCCTGTGAAGTGCTTTGAGCAAACCACGAAATTCTTTTGGTGAGATGTATGGTGTGCTGTTATTACTGCAACTGGCTGCCTCAACATCTTCCATAGTACCCTCCAAAGTGTTAGGAGGAGTCATACATCCATCTGAGGCCAATGGTCCTGTTTCACTGTGTACCAAAGTCACCATAAACTAAAACGTTAGTCACAACTCCTAACCTACGTATTTACCAAATCAAGAACTGGTCAATATATAGCTAAAGATGTGTATCTCATCACAAAACATAATATTTCTTTTAGTTGTACGTTATATCGAAAATATGAAACTTCTAAGGAGATGTTAACTGTAACTTCTGACCACCGAGTACCAATACTAACGTATAGAAGCAAGAATAATCAACCAAACTGTCTACCATTACAATCAAAGATGTATTTTATCATAGTAAACATACGGGGATACCAACAAGTAGAAAAAAAATCTATATCTATAAATATGAATGTCTGTTCTGTGTACGCTTATCACGTCTGAACTACAAGACATAAAGAGCTAAAATTTGTACAGTTACTAATGTCTAACCGGGGATATAAAATTCTACGAGTGTGTGTGTATTAATATTTCGGTCTGCAGCGAAAACAATAGAATGAAAACGAATGGTCTGTGTGTAATTCTCGTCCGAAGGCTCCCGTTGTGCACCATAGCAGTTCCATGCCGATAGCTATAACGGGGTGGAAGATATCGTGGTTGAAAGTCGTCAAATTATTATATATATATATATATATATATATATATATATATATATATATATATATATATGCCTGAAGGCCAGCGATGACGTTTGCGACTGTATAGCAAGGAGGTTACATACAGCGAAACGTGATGCCACAGACCATATCTTTGGTCTATGCGTGCTACAATGTATTCATCTCTTTGTCTGTAAGGATAAGCATACGAATAAGGAAACATAAGAATAAATACATAAAGCAGTAAAAAATTCTTTTAATACATCTCTTTAAAAAAATCCGTTTGACGTTTCGCGCATTAGCTATCATAACCAACACGCGAGCGGAGCCGCGGGTATAAGCTAGTACTAAATACAATTGAGATGGAATGTTTCACTCACCCCGTTTACTTGGGCTCCCAAAATCGGGTTTCGTAAACCGATTTTCAAATTCCGCTTTTGGTTGGTCATGTAAACACTCCAAAATCGATTCTGGAAATCCGCTTCTCTAAAGCGGTTTTCCAGTTGCACAATCGATTTTCGTGCCCCTGTAAACGCAACCGTTTTTTAAGCGTTCTTGGCTTGTCAGATAATGTTTTCTTATTAATAATCTTCAGCACATATGGAAAGAGTGATATTTTCTAATGTAAAATATAAGTATAAACATTAGAGTGAACATAAATCTGGGTATTTAAATAAAGAAAAATAGCGATTGTGCTGACTAAATCAGGAACTGAATCAGCTGTTTTTCAGCCGCCATGTTAAGTGGGCTAGGAAATCCGAATCAGGCTATGCCATGTAAACACGACAGCAAAAAACGGTTTACGAAAATCGGTTTTCGTCTTCCGGAAGATGTGTTGCATGTAAACGTGGTGACTGTGTCCCGTGTTTCACTCCAGTACGTTTACATGGAACACGTCTTTCGGAAGACGAAAACCGATTTTCGTAAACCGTTTTTCGCTGTCGTGGTTACATGGCATAGCCTGAATCGGATTTCGTAGCTCACTTAACATGGCGGCTGGAAAACAGCTGATTCAGTTCCTTATTTAGTCTGCACAATCGTTATTTTTCTTTATTTTACACAGATATATGTTCACTGTAATATTTATACTTTTATTTCACATTAGAAAAATCACTCTTTCCCTATGTGCCGAAAATTCTTAACAAGAAAGCACAATCTGACAAGCCAAGAACGCTTCAAAAACGGTTGCGCTTACATGGGCACGAAAATCGATTGTGGAACTGGAAAACCGCTTTAGAGAAGCGGATTTGCAGAATCGATTTTGGAGTGTTTACATGACAAACCAAAAGCGGAATTGGTAAATCGGTTTACGAAATCCGGTTTTGGGAGCCCATGTAGACGGGGTGACTGTGTACTATTCTCCCCTACAAATGGCAGTTCTGCCACTTTACGGTACTACCGCCGTCTGCACCTATGAATATCACTATCCCTTGAGTTTAGTCACTCGAGTGTATGACGAAGATGAATGTATATTGCGAGGCGGCAGTGATGGTACTCGGTGGACGAGTGAGTGGCGGTAAAAAGGAGCCTGTGGGAGCGAGCTGGCAGCGGCTGCGGCAGCGGCGTGGCGCGGCGTAAGCTCGGCAGCGGCGGCTAACGGTGCAGGCTGTTGCGACACGCCGGGATGTGTCACGCCACTCAAACGTCTCTACGGCCGCCACCTTGACATTCATCGCCGACTTGAGCAGCCTCTGATAGCACTGCACTCGCCGACAGCTACACTCGCTGTCCTCCTCTGCTCCCGAACGCGAGCTGCCGTAATAAACACAGCCTTGCCGACGGAAGAAAACATTTGTAATTGGAAGCGAGGAAAACCCCCGCGACGATATGTTGGCGCCTGACATACCATTTTCCTTCTCTTCATTACGGAATCGTTCCCTTCGCCCAATATGGGCTGGGCGGGGGTGAAATAAAAGAAAAGAAGGAAAGAGGGAAGATTAAGGCTTAACGCCCTGTCGAAAGTATGCTCAGCAGAGGCGGAGCGCCTGCTTGCGTTGTTTGGATAAGGATGGGAAAAGAGATCGGCCGTGCACTTTCAAACTAATCGTACCGGCGTTTGACTGGAGTTATTTAAGGAAATCACGGAAAACGCAAATCTGAATGGCCAGAGGTGGATTCGAACCGCCGTCCTCTCGAATGCGTGACAACCACTGCGCCAGCTCGCTCGATAGGTAGGAGGGGCGAGGGGTGGGGGCCTCTCAGCTGGTGCGATTTGCTGCTCTTTACCCAGATTTGGAGAAGGCTTTTGACAATGTTGATTGGAATAAACTCTTTTAAGTTCTGAAGCAAGCAGGAGTAAAATATAGGGATCGTAAGGTTTTTTACAACTTGTCCAAAAACAGAGAGCGGTTGTCAGAGTTGAAGGGCATGAAAGGGATGCAGTGGTTGGAAAGGGAGTAAGACAGGGTTGTAGCCTTTCTCCAATGTTATTCAATTTGTACATTGAGCAAGCTATAAACGAAAGCAAGGAGAAATTTGGAGAAGGAATTAAAGTTCAGGGTGAAGAATTAAAAACATTGCGTTTTGCCGACGACATAGTAATTCTGTCAGATACAGCAAAGGACCTGGAAGAGCAATTGAACGGAATGAACAGTGTGCTGAAAGGTGCATACAAGATGAACATTAGCAAGAGCAAAACTAGGGCAATGGAGTGCAGTGTAACAAAATCAGGTGATGCTGAAGGAATTAGATTGGGTAACGAAGCAATAAAGGAGGTAGATGAGTTTTATTACTTGGGCAGTAAAATAACAAATGATGGTCGCAGCACAGAGGATATAAAATGCAGAATGGCAATGGGTAGAAAAGCGTTCTTGAAAAAGAGAAATTTGTTAACATCGAATATTGATTTAAGACTAAGGAAGTCCTTTCTGAAGGCATTTGTATGGAGTGTTGCCTTGTATGGGAGTGAGACATGGGCGATAAACAGTGCGGACAGGAAGAGGATTGAGGCTTTTTAAATATGGTGCTACAGAAGAATGCTGAAGATTAGGTGGGTGGATCGCGTACCTAATGAGGAGGTACTGAACAGAATTGGGGAGAAAAGAAATTTCTGACATACCTTGACTAAAAGAAGGGATAGATTGGTAGGACACATTCTTAGACATCAAGGAATTGTGAATTTAGCGTTGGAGGGAAGTGTGTGGGGTAAAAACCGCAGAGGATGACCAAGAGATGGATACAGTAAGCAGATTCAGACAGATGTAGGTTGCCATTCTTATGTAGAGATGAAGAGGCTTGCTCAGGATAGGGTATTGGGGAGAGCTGCATCAAACCAGTCTCCGGACTGAAGACCACAACAACAACAACAACCCAAAATATTTAACAAATTGATGAAACATATTTAACCCTTCCATTCGCAGTGTTGTTCATCGACAATATCGAATTAAAAGCTAATTTATACAGTACGAGCTGAAAAACCGGCGTTGCCCGGTTATTTATTTATTTATTCCTGCCATTTTTTAGGTATTTATTCATTTGTATAAGGGCTGTGTGCCTTTAAAATCTCTTGGGAATAGAATCAGTACTAAAGAAGTAATAGATTAAAACTTGGTGCTTGATGGGGCGATTTTCCATGAACGTTACTGTTTATGTGCTCATATCTCATGAAGTATGTGTAGTACTGTGATACAATTTAGAAGAGACACTCAACTAACTATATGTGTGTATACATATGTCTGTAAAATTTCGTGCGGCTACAATTTGTAGTGTACAAATTATAAATTGTAACGTCATACCGAATGCCGTAGGTTTACTCCATAAACACCGGGAAAGTAGTAAGCGAGAAACTTTTTTTTCTTTCATCATTTCGCTATGGTTGTCAGCGAGAAAAAGTTTAATAAACGTTTGAAATTATGTTTAAAGTTTGTTGCAAGTCGCTAAGTACTGTCATTTTCATACAGTGTATTTCGAAAGTCTCGCCGCATTATATAGTATTTTTTGCGATTTCTATTGGTTACGACGTAATATCTTTTGAAGCATGTGCCGTATGTGATTCATAACCATGCAGCAATTGTTACCTCACGGTAAGGAATGTGTGTACCAAATTTGGTTGAAATCGGTCCAATGGTTTAGGAGAAAATGAGCAGTTTTTCGCGCATCTCATTGTTTATGACGTCATATCTCGTGAACTATATATCGTATGTGATTCTTACACTTACGGCGACCGTCCTCATGGGTTGAAGCTTACGTGTACAAAATTTCATAAAGATTGGAACAAAACTGTAGATTTGTATACAACACGTACAAAAAAACGGACACTGTGCTTTATATATTAGATTTTGTCTATCAATCCTTAAAGTCGCATTGTTGTTGATGAAGAACTTCTAGTACGACATTTTTCCGCTTGGTACCGCGTGTAGGCACTTATAAGGCATTAATCTGTCCGTCTTGGAGGTTGTGTTACGTTGCCGTCTGTACGTTGCTGTGAGATTGATCGTGAGTGTGGTTCATCTTATTTTATTTCAGCTGTAAATTGTCTTGCCTTTGGTGCTGGGGTGAAGATTATGCTAGCATTATTGATCTGACAGTGTTAAGTATCTACAAAATAACGTCCCAAGTAATAAAATACCTCAATACGAACGTCTGTGTTGTTCATGAAATACATGACAAAAAAAATACTTCGATAAAAAATTTAAAAAGCACATATTTTCACGATCTGTGCACTGTATTAATACAGAAAACATTGAATTTCAATTTTTCTATAGCTTAATTCATAATGTGAGAATGAAAGGGCTAAAACTTTGACACAGTGAAGAAAAAGGTTGTTTGACACAATAGAAAAGGACATATTGTGAGTTGCGTAATGTAAAAAAAAAATAAGAAGTTGTATGTGATTGATGAAAATATTAGGGAATTCGGAAATTCTCGTTACAAACTTCGGGGTTTTGTAGAGGGGAGTGAGTTCATAGTATTATGAGAAAAAAACCCATACCCATAAATGTCATTCAGTGACACTGTTTCTGACACCCTGAAATAAATATCTTCTACTACAAGCTCCTTGCTTTCCATACTTTGGAAGGAGGTAGTATGGAGCAAAACAAGAAAAAAAGTATAGTAAACAATGGAATGATAGATGCAGGTACTGTGTTTGAGGATGTGTAAGATGTCTTATAAATGAGGAGGATCAGACGTCCATGCCACTTTGGCATAGCAGAGGATTGTTCGAATCAGGCATTTTTAAATTTAGCTGATTATAGAGTAGAAGGGTGTAACCCCATGTTCGGGTAGTTGATAGTTTTACTAATTTCAGGCTGTTGTGGGCTTTCTGTTGAATAGTTAATAGATGCGAGAGGTTTCCATGATAGTTCTCAGTCAAGTGCAAGTCCAAGGGCTTTTAGTGTGTTAGTTAATGGAATAGAACATACAGGGAAAGGTAAAAGTCTTGGGGGCACAAGCTGCAAAATGGTTCGGTGTATAATAATTACCTGAGATTTTGTAGGGTCCTATTTGCTAAGTATTCCAGCGCTGCAAATTACATTTTAAAAAAGTAATACAGTCGATTTAGAATTCAAATGTTTGTAAATCTGTGGGACTTAACTACTGAGATTATCAGTCCTTAGGCTTAAAAACTATTTATAATTACTTAAACTAATCTAAGGAGAATACACACAAACACTCACACACACCTATACCCGGGGTGAGGACTCGAACCTCCGAGGTGCAGCAACAGCGCTCCCCACAGCGAGGTGCTTTACAGCGCCCTGCTACTCCATCGCAGCTACACTCGATTCCTGCAACAATCAGTTTTCAATACAGAGGCAAAGAACGATCATTTTAATTTATCTCCAAGCCTGAGTGTCATGCTTATAAAACACACAAAACACCGGAGCAGCTCATGTTTCATGTTTCCAGTTATGTTGGGTAAAGTCGGGTAAGATGGTGATATTAACATTTATTACATTTTTTCTGGCTCTTACGTTGAAATCAGATATTTTATTTATGGAAAAACGATTGCTTAACGTATCTCCTTTGTAGTAAAGCTCTTAAAGGTTTCCTAAGACTGGAGATTTATAAGTTAGACCTGTTTTTGTTAGTGACAGTACCATTCGTTACCCTACAGGTAGGGTAAGATGACGAAATGAACATTTTATTTAAAAAAAACAAGACATTTATTGATGCTTATCTACTTACGAAAAGAGACATAAACATAAAATTTCTCCTTTGCATCCCTGTAAATTTAAGCCCGTACACTGAGCAGAGCCTACTTCATCAATGTATTTTTTTTTATTTTTTTATTATTTTTTTATTTTTATTTATTTATTTTTTTTAATTTTTTTTTACATAGTGACTAAAGTAGCTTCAGCGAAGTTGAATTTCCTAGCGGCGTCTTTAAGAAGCTTACCATTTCTTAAACGCTGCATTTCCCCTTTCAATGATTCCTTGCTCCATTTCTGTCACCCTGTCTACCTTGTTGTTGTTGTTGTGGTCTTCAGTCCGGAGACTGCTTTGATGCAGCTCTCCACAATACCCTATCCTGAGCAAGCCTCTTCATCTCCACATAAGAACGACAACCTACATCTGTCTGAATCTGCTTACTGTATCCATCTCTTGGTCTTCCCCTGCGATTTTTTCCCCACACACTTCCCTCCAACGCTAAATTAACAATTCCTTGATGTCTAAGAATGTGTCCTACCAATCTATCCCTTATTTTAGTCAAGGTATGGCAGAAATTTCTTTTCTCCCCAATTCTGTTCAGTACCTCCTCGTTAGTTACGCGATCTACCCACCTAATCTTCAGCATTCTTCTGTAGCACCATATTTAAAAAGCCTCAATCCTCTTCCTGTCCGCACTGTTTATCGCCCATGTCTCACTCCCATACAAGGCAACACTCCATACAAATGCCTTCAGAAAGGACTTCCTTAGTCTTAAATCAATATTCGATGTTAACAAATTTCTCTTTTCCAAGAACGCTTTTCTACCCATTGCCATTCTGCATTTTATATCCTCTGTACTGCGACCATCATTTGTTATTTTACTGCCCAAGTAACAAAACTCATCTAACTCCTTTATTGCTTCGTTGCCCAATCTAATTCCTTCAGCATCACCTGATTTTCTTACACTGCACTCCATTACCCTAGTTTTGCTATTATTAATCTTCATCTTATATGCACCTTTCAGCACACTGTCCATTCCGTTCAACTGCTCTTCCAGATCCTTTGCTGTCTCTGACAGAATTACTATGTCGTCAGCAAAACGCAATGTTTTTATTTCTTCACCCTGAAATTTATTTCCTTCTCCAAATTTCTCCTTGCTTTCCTTTATGGCTTGCTCAATGTACAAATTGAATAACAATGGAGAAAGACTACAACCCTGGCTTACTCCCTTTCGAACCACTGCATCCCTTTCATGCCCTTCATCTCTGACAACCGCTGTTTTTTTTTTTTTTTTTTTTTTTTTTTTTTTTTTTTTTTTTTTTTTTTTTTTTACAAGTTGTAAATAACCTTACGCTCCCTATATTTTACTCCTGCTTGCTTCAGAACTTGAAAGAGTTTGCCTTTTCTTAATCTATCTTCTAGGATAAGCCGTAAAGTGAGTATTGCCTCCCGTGTTCCTACATTTCTCCTGAACCCAAACTGATCTTCCCCGAGGTCGGCTTCTACCAGCTTTTCCATCCTTCTGTATATAATTCGTGTTAATATTTTGCAACAATGACTTATTAAACTGATGGTTCTGTAGTTTTCACACCTGTCTGCACCTGCTTTCTTTGGAATGGGGATTATAACATTTTTCTTAAAGTCTGAGGGTACTTCGCCTGTCTCATACATCTTACACACCAGTTGAAACAGGTTTGTCATGGCTGGTTCTCCCAGAGACTTCAGTAGCTCTGAGGGAATATCATCTACTACAGGGGCCTTGTTTCGACTTAGGTCTTTCAGGGCTCTGTCAAATTCTTTTCTCAGTACAGTATCACCTATTTCATCTTCATACTCTTCCCTTCCTACAATATTGTCTCGAAGTTCATTTCCTTTGTAGAGCCCCTGTATATACTCTTTCCACATTTCAGCTTTCCCTTCTTTGCTGAGAACTGGTTTTCCATCAGTGTCCTTGATATTCATAGAGCTGTTTTTCTTATCTCCAAATGTTTCTTTTATTTTCCTGTAGGCTGTATCTATTTTCCCTCTATTTATACATTCTTCTACATCCTTGCATTTGCCTTCTAGTCACTCCTGCTTAGCCATTTTGCACTTCCTGTCAATCTCATTTCTTAGTAGTCTATACTCCATTTTGTCTGTTTCATTTATTGCATTTTTATGAACTGCAAAATTCGTCATCTTAACCGCAGTCGACACTTTGGATTCAGACTTATATATGCACACCGTCATTAAACCGTTATTAAAACATCAGTAAGTCCACAAGGTTTAAGAGGAATCAACGCATATTCATTAATACAAAAGAATTACTTACATGACATTTAAACCGCAGAAAAAATTGTTACAAAAACAGCAGCCGCTTCCGAGCCTCTATTGTCAACAAAACAAAATGACGAAGCGGTTCTATTTCAACAGACGTGCCTGCATAGTGCGCTAAAGGAAGTAATACCGTAGTGCATGTAGCACCAGCTATTTAGTTATCGGAGAAATTCAAAATTTGTCTTCTTAGACTCCTCGCCAAATTACCCTACCTTCCCCTACTGCTACACTGTCTGATGGAAAGTAAACGGAAACGTCTATGCAATGCGGAATTGGCCAGCAGATGTCAAAGGTGGACGCTCCAATATACAAATATCAAAAAGTGTTGCATCGCCTTGTTTCTAAGGTATCTGAACACAGACGTTGAATGTGTATATTGCATTAAAAACACAGTTCCTTAGACTGTTCGCAGGTGTCACTTAGTCTGCACAAAAGATGGAAACAACCAGGCATGAGCAGTGCCAATGCACGGCTGATCCGTCCCAGTCGCTTGTGTTGAGGGTAGTTCTGCCGTGCATAGAACGTCCATTCTTTCTTTGTTTCGGGAGGGACTCTCATCAAGGTAAGTTTCCAGACTTCTTGGAGTGAATCACTAGAATTGTGGTGATGCAAAACTTTTTTGATGTGTGTAAAAGAAGGCGAGAGGTATTGTGTTATCAGTTGAAAAACAAAAACAGCAGTATGGGTCAGTGACGGGAACTCAGTGACTTCTAAAGTGGACTAGTCACTGAATATCACTTGAGTGACAAATCCGTCAGGGACATTGCAGGCAAAACTCCCCAGGTCGACTGTTGGAGATGTGTCTGAGAAGTACAAACGAGAAACGACATCCCCAGCTAAAGCAAAATCAGGCAGACTTCACGTACCAACGTACAAGGAAGGTCGACGATTTCATTATGGAGCGTGGTTGTTAAAAGCCGCTTGAAATCAGTGGAAGGTATCAGTTGTGTGTTCCAAAGCATTACCAACAGTCCATTTAACACAATGACTTGCGTAGGTAGTTAAAAAGAAACGGTCCCTCATAAACTAAACATTCGTGTAGTAAAAGTAAATTCGTATGGCACAAATGGCTGGGAGATCCCGAAGGACAAGTTTAGCCAAGTAATTGGAAAAGTTTTTTACCGGCCCGCGCGCCCGAAGGCACTTCGCTTAGTATTAGCTGCGTGTGGAAGTGTATTTCTGTAGTGTATCTGACCATAATGGGTATGTGTCATGTTCGTGTTGTAGAAAATGAGAGAAGGGAGAGAGTGAAAACCCGGTGTCGTACCCTACTCCTCTCGAACAGCACCAAGGGGACTACTTAATGTCGCCATCCGACGGACAATCACCATCAACAGTGTTACATCCCCTCACTACATGAGACACTACGGAGGGGTTTGAAATTTAATTCCGGACATTAGCGGAAACACCGGTGATTAGGGACTTGACGCCACACCCCATCTCACACCTCCTGCCTCTCTTGGCGTAAGGTTAAAGGAGATTTGTCAACCGCAAACAGTTTACACGTACGGTCACGCATTCAACTACGGGCCACACGTGGCGGTCCGTAACTTCGGTGATCTGACAGGAACCGGACCGGTGTAGCCACTTTTTCCCACCTCTGCACGGCCGTTGACACATTCCTGTAGTCAGAGCTAAGCGTCGTTTGAGGCGCTGCAAAGAGCGGCGTCACTCAGCAGTGGATGAATGGAAACGTGTAATTGGGAGTGATGAATCACACCATGGCAATCCGATGGCTCTGGCAAATGCGTGGGTAAAATAAATTTAGTTGGGGTATTTTTGTATCATATAATGGTAGATTTTGTAGTCATACAACACGGACATATGAAATTTGTGCCGGGTCTCCTGCTTTCCAGGCACAAATTTTCATATGTTCATGTTGTTTGATTAGAAATCCAACGTGCAGCTTAGCCTAAAGTACCCCAACTAAATCTATATTCAGAACAGCTGCAGCATCACATAGCGACGTCTGTTCTTTTGGACATGTCAGAGAGAACAGAGCCGCAATTCTTAATTGTGATCGACCAAGTCGAGGTTTGACGCTTCTTTCAGTGCGTATGTACATGTGGACCGGAGTCATGGTGGGAATAGGGGATTAGCTGAAAGCTGTGGAATACATTGGTCATAGTAGGAGGAGATATGAGAATTAGAAGGTACCTGCTTGAGAAGTCCGTGCACTTTCCATTTTATTATTGCATGAAAGTTTATAATATAAAAGTTCAGTGAATTCTAGCTCTAAACCCCAGTACACTGCGTACAATGGAAAACATAATTTGTCCAGACAACATAGTTTGTCCAGACTACACTATGCCAACGCGGGCAAAGTGATACAGTTTTGACTTCTAGGTATGTGTTTGGCCTCAATTCAAATCTAAGGCTATTCACTCCTCACTTCAAAGCCAATTTTTAAATAAAAACAAAGTTAAATAAATAAAAACAGGCAGGATTAACTCTACAAATAACAGTCATAATCACGAATTGTTTAGACTTTTTAAAATATTTGAATTTATTCGTTCAGTTTATTTACACAGACTCAAGTCCTGACGAGTATTGACTCAGTTCAGTGAATACGTTATAAATAGCGAGTAGTTTCAGTTTCAAATCCAAAATGAAGTTAACAGTTTATGTATCACCCAGCACAAGATTAGCCTTCTCAAAACGAATAAGCAAAATTCGGGTGCTAAAAATAAATTAATAAGGTTCCAAGTCACAGTTCCAAACCTACGGTAAACACACATTCGGAGAATTCCTCTGTAAAGTTCACCAAACTTCTGAGAGACAGTAAAGTTTGCGCCCGCGCACTTGAACCGAGAAATCACTAAGCCTGAAGTGGTACCAAATGTACACGAACATTTTTGAGTCTCCTATCTGAACCGCCAGACACAAAAATTCTTCTATGTCCACAAGCGAATCTGAGTGGATTTTTTACACTGTGAGTCGCGGCGTAAACCGACCCAGGTTCTGCCTCTAGAAGGCTCGGACGGTAAGTGACCAAAATCAAGTTGGAGGACCCGTATGTATAGGATCCTCTGAACTAGAGAATTTTACAAAGTAAAAAACTTTAAACAGGACTTGTTCAATACAAGTTTCATATCAATCTGATCAATAATTTCATCAGTATTCCAGTGCTGTATTTATTTTTCTCGTACATTAAATAGTTTTGCTAATAAATATTTAGTTGCAAGATCATAACTGTAATTTAAGAGTTCGTTAAATAAACAAACAATTAATTTATCTACTATACGGATATTTCCAATATTCATAGAAAACGTGAACTGACGTTATTTTGTTTATTTAAATAAATTCTATGCCATCAACAATTATATTTCGTCACAATTAATTTGTTACTGAATGATTCGTATATGGTAAAAGTCAGTGCACTTTTGAGATTAGAACGCGAATAGAGCGCTGCGAAATTTGCCCATTATCACTTGATACATTAAAATCGCGTCACTGGTTCTCTAGTTATAAACTTTTAAAATTATAGTCTTTACAAAATCGCGTATTGTTAAATATTTCAAAAACAAGGCTTGACACCGTAGGTGTTTTTAACCGCTTTATTCGTCTCAACTTTCTCTTTAATCTTAGGGTACTGACTGTCCAGTATCACCCTTGGTTTGCGAGTAAATAATTTCTCCATTTTATTTTTGTATTTCTTTGAGTTCTGGCTATTCGCCATATTAGGCTAACCTTAGGCTTGCTTCATTCCAACAACCAAAGGAGTTTTTAGCAGTCACGTGACAACCAGCCGCTCGGTCGCGCTGGCCTGGTGCTTAGATCCACTCGTGCGCTCAATTCCCGACAACGCTACCGCGCGTGTGCCACAGCGATCAAGCTCAACGCGTATGTTTATAAAAGTGAATACTAGTCCAGATGCTGTACTGTCACACGGTACACTGCTTTACTTCAGTGTGGATGTTCGCAGCCATCTCAATGCTGTCTTTCATCGTCGCTGAATTGGAACAGAAGGCCCTACTCCATGGCCTGTGAGGTATTTCCTATGGTGATATCTAAAGTCAGTTGTGCATGAGACCCGAGTGGATATGGAGATGGACTTAACTGCCAGAATTACAGCTGCTTGTGATGTGATTCGAAACACACCAGTGATATTCTTCAGGGTACGTCAGAATCCTGTTCAGCAATTTCATACTTGCATTGAACTTGATTGCCGTCAGTTTCAGCACATTTTGTAAGATACAGTGCAAATGGTACGTTTATTGTGTCACTGTTGGTATTTGTAATGTAAATAAAAAGTACACTGTAATATGAGTGTATTTCTATTGTCTCCTGAAGGTGGCTTCTCTGAACCCAGTTCCCTACTACAAATCGTTCAGTTGTGCATCGTCTATGCCCTGTAAAATTTTTGGCACGGTCTTACGGAAACACCCTGTATATCTACCAGTATCCACACACCTATTCTCAAATCTATTAATAGAAATTAATAACAGGTGCGTCCACACTTAATATTTCTGAGTTACTGAACTCTGCTGGCGATAATCTCCTTACTCTTCTTCTCTTGTAAGCATTACACAATGCTCTAAAATGTGTTCTTAACCGCAATGAGGGGACCATAAGCGTAACAGCATGTTTTCCTCACTGCACTGTTGGTTCAACATGTGGTAATCCGTAACATTGTCCACACATTCGCCAACCCTACTCCCTTTCAGCTGATCACCATAGGATATAGAATGATTCATCACTTCAAATCACGTGGTTTACTGTCCAGCGTAGTCACTCTATAGCCCACCTCAAGATTCATTTAACATCGACTGCAGAAATGTGTGGTTTATGGGGAGCGACCCGACCATTACACCAAATTCTTTTTAACTGACTAAGCATAGCACTATCGAACATGGAAGTGTTTCCTTCTCCTGATTTCGTCTGGCTTTTACACCAACCATCTACATTTCTTGACTTCCTCTCCGCTTGTACATGAAATACTGCTATAAGAGGAATAGTGACCTATTTTCTACGGCATTTTGATGTATTTTTATTATTTCTTGATACGGTATTAAGCAGCTAGTGCTTAGATGAGAGATATCACTACCTTTTATTTCTGATATATTGTTATTGGAATATATAAACTTCATTCCTATGCTTACAATTGGAAATGCCAAGTAATTAACGTTTTTCCGATACTTAATAATATACAACCAGAACCAAAATTCCACTGACAAAATTTCAGAGCTTTTTCGGAAATAATTTGTATTTTGGGTATCGATCTGAATGTACCTGTGGGAATAAGGAGCTTTCAATTAGCACTCGATCAGCTTCGTTGTGTAATAGATATCGTACAATGTGCAGTGAGAAATGTAATGCCGAAACAGCATTACTACCTACAGGCTACAATTTCCAGAAAGTGAAAACTTTAACTGCAGAAAACTTTGAACATCGCGCCATTCTGAGCCAACAGGAGTTGCAGCGCTATTTAGTGGATCCTAGAACTTTTTGGACGTATTTTTCTCGCATGAAGCCTGTTTAATCGGCGACTGAGTCGCCCATAGTCGTAACAGCGATTTATGGGTGTTGGGAATCCCCATGCTAGAGACTGTGTAGAGTCATCAACATAAATTTGTAAGGAACTTTTGTGAAGGCATGGACAATGATTGGTTGATAGGCCCTATCTCCTTTCTTTTCTTCTCATTAATAGTGTACACAAAGATTGTGAGAAACATAGATCTAATATCAACGTCAACGTCGTTGGATGAACCACTTAACACTCGTACATTACACTTGCTAATAGACCCAGCCCAAGGTGCACATCTTGGCCGTGAATAACTGTGAAAAGTCCTGTTTAGAGGACGAGCGGGAAGATGGAGTCTCAAACCTGCCTCCGACCTTCCAGATTTTGGTTTCCCGTGAATTTCCTAAATCGCTCCAGGCAAATGCTGGGATGGTTCCTGTCCAAGGTCCCACCCAATTTCCTTCCCCCTCTTTAACAAAAACAAGCCGACCTTGTTCACCGTCTGTAACGACCACGTTGTCGGCGGAATGTTAAATCATAATCTTCCATCCTTCCTTCCTTTCTTCTCGGCCACGTTGTTCATCTCCTCTGACCTCACTTAATTTCATTTTCGCAGTAATGTGAAATTTTTTATTAACATTATGAATGTTAAAAGTGAAGACGGTTTCCTGGCAAGAATTCTCTCCACTTGTAATAATATTTAAACACCAACATCCCAATCTTGATATCAGCGTTACCTCGTTGTTCTGTATGGAAAAGCATTTTTCACACATATAAGAGAATTGGGGTACTGAATTCTTATCTTGAACTGACTGCTGCTCTTAGTCGATGGTTTTTCTTACAAATTATTTTTGAGCCCTCAGGGGTAGGACTTTAAAATTTATGTATAGACCACAGTACTGGGATTATTCTCCATTAGTTAACGAGTACTTTGTTTTCTTTCGAATGATTTTAAACTCGTTTGAAGTTTAAATGTGGGAACTTCAACTATTTTAATAATATTGCTACTGCCTAAAATTTCTAATTTTATGTAAATGCATGATTTATCCTAAATTATTAAAACGAGTCTTAGAACAAGTAGTTGTTTTCTCCTTACGCTTAAAAAGTGTGAAACAGTTAATGGCGTGTACATATGTAAGGAACAAAGAAAATCTTCGGGAAGTAAAACGTAGCTGCACAGTTGTGCATTAAAAGGTACTACGCAACTGATTAGATGTGTTTTACGTTCTTCACGAAGATACCATACCTACAGTTGCTGCTTCCAGTCATGTTTAAGATTTTAAAAGTAAGACAGTAAAACAGTACGACCAGTTTCTTACATACAGTATTGTGGAACCTTGTTAAAATAACTCGTGTCGCCAGTTATTATTTTTGTCGTGCCTCTGAAACAAACCTTAATTAAAAGTAAGATTGATTTCAACATAGAGAATAACTCTGAAGTTAAAAACCGAGAGAGGCGATGCGTAATTGAGTAGCGGGTTGGCGGTTCTTTGTCGCGCAGCCAGGCTGCACGATCTCCCCACTAGCCGCCTTTCTTTCAGCGCGCCGTATTTCTGTCACGTAGCCACATGTCTGACGTTGTTCTTACTGCACGATTTCCGAGCTCGTTCGCACACAAAAAGAGATCCATCTGTATGCACCCAGTGTTGGGACACGCACAGGAGACCTGGACATTCAACACGGACCGCTGTTTGCTAAATTACTTTCTTGTTCTGAGCTGCCTTGCTTCCCAAAACATGTCTTGAGTCGACACTATAACACTAAAACTACGTACATAAATCTCGTAGCTACAACAACAGTAAAAACACGCAGTTTTACAAAGTGCACTTGATTTTTTTATGGCGTGTATTTACAGCAGAAAACAGCAGAGACCACTCATAGATCGGCAGCTTAATGACTGTCTGAAGCATTTAAACTATGCCTCAAGAGTCCGTTACAATAGTAAACTGGATTAAGCGTTAATGACACATAATTCCTGGTAACATCAACTATCGATCAAGAAACGTTTTAAAACATAACGTTTTCCCTCTATAAGACACGGTCTTGAAAGTATGAATATTAAAGTTGCATCAAAGTGAAATTACCAATCGTCATAAATAAACTAATTTTGTAATCTAATACCAACCATGAATGCCAGGAAAAAGAGTTTTATTTCAGAGTGAAATGTTCAAATGTTTGTGTAGCTTATGGGACTTAACTACAGGGTCATCAGTCCCTAAACTTACAAACTACTTATGAATTAGCTAACACTAAGGACGGCACAAATATCCATGCCCGATGGGGGATTCGAACCCCCGACCGTAGTGGCCGTGCAGACCGTGACTGACGCGCCTCAGTCCCCTCGGCCACCGCCGTCGGCCCCTATTGCAGAGTGACTTATAATTGCAAACCATGGATCAAATCCCTATCATACCACTATTTCAGTGACATTTATTGCCAGTTCATCTTCTAATTAGGACGAACTGAATTCCGTTCCGCCTTATAAGCATTAACATACCTGTATTCAGATCCTCTAATCGCTTCCCGGTAAACTCCACTTTATTACAATAACTGACACATCGGAAAAATTACCACACTCATTTGACTCTGTTATAACAAACTCTGTTACATATTATCTTCAGTAATATTTAAACACACAATCTGTTTTTGTTCTACTAATTTATGTTTATTTACGAACTAGATTACGGTTTATTAGGTCATCTTAAGGTAAACATTTGACAGACGTCGACGAAAACGTTAGTGCTTATGTATCTTTATTTAACACTAGCTTAAACCCACGGCTCCGCTCGCTTGTTGGTTGATTGTGATAGATAAACTATCTTTCTGTAGTATGCTATGAGACTGGTTTTGAAGGATGAAATGGAATACAATACCTTTTGCAGAAACAAACATTTTTAATCAACATTCGTATAAAAATAACATTATGTGAAGTGCTTAATGATTTACTATAAATAATATTATATACATTATTCCTTATAGCCTGTGTTGTATTATATCAACACGTATGGTGAGAGTAATGTCCAAATTCATTTTAATTTCATTTTAGGGCATTCTAGTAACTACGTTATTTGTAGTATTGTTTGAAGCGTACATGTAGAGACTTTTTGGGTTGCCCACCCTTGAGCAAGCGACGTATAATTGATCATGTGATAAACATGAGGGCTGTAAACGGATTCCTGCGATATTTAATGATTGTCCTTGAGCTTTGTTAATTGTCATGGCAAAAGCTAGGCGAACTGGAAACTGAAGTCTTTTGAACGGAAATGGCATATCTGAAGGATTAAAGGAAATTCAACAATAATGACTGTAATAATATCACAGATCGATCACTTGATGTAATGCTCGAAACGTCAAATCGATTTTGTATGAAAGAGATGTATTTAAAGAAATATCTTTTTTACTGTTTTATTTATGTATTCTTATATTTCCTTACAGAGAAAGAGCTGAAGACATTGTAGCACGCATAGACCAAAGATATGGTCTGTGACATCATGTTTCGCTGTATGTAACCTCCCTGCTATAGAGTCGCAAACGTCATCGCTGGCCTTCAGTCCGAATTTTTGATAATTTGATGACTTTCAACCACCATATCTTCCACCCCCTTATAGCTATCGGCATGGACTACTACGGTGTACAACAGGAGACTTCGTACAACAATTACACACAGACCATTCGTTTGCGTTCTGTAGTTTTCGCTGCAGAGTGAAATATTAACACACAGACACGTAGCATTATATATACACCGATAACTTTCCATCCCAATATACTCCACCATTTTATCATTATCAACCCTGAAGCAACAATACAACCAATAAAACCATTTTCAAAGAGTAAATATAATTTTCAAAGAGTAATTACTGTTCCGCATTTCGCGTTATGTTCTTCAAATTACGAAATATCTATCTGATCGCTATAAAACCATACCTAAAACCTTCCTCAGGTATAAATTAGTAACTGTAAAAATATTCAAGTCTCTGCATCTTGTCGTTCGGACTTGATAAGCGTACACCGAACAAACATTAGCATTAATATATATAGATAAATAGCTATCCGATCGCCATAAAACCCTGCCTAAAGCCTTCCCCGAGTAGACGTTAGTAAAAGTACAAATTTTTAGCTCTTTATGTCTTGTGGTTCAGATGTGATAAACGTACACCGAACAGACATTCACATTTATAGATATAGAAGAAGAAAATGTTTGGAACATAAGCACTAGTGTTTTTGTCGACGCCTGTCAAATGTTTACCTTAAGAAGGCGTAATAAGCCGAAAACTAGTTCGTAAATAAACATAAATTAGTAGAACAATAACAGATTGTATTCAACCCTAAATATGGAATTGTTCTACCAAGACGTGACGGAAGAATCTATTTATAACATTCAGTAATAGTTAGACAACATTTAATATTGTTATGAACAACAAATCTTACGACAGTATAGGAATTCCTAAAGTTCTATAGCAATTGGAAGTACTTTTGCTCCCCGAACTGTTTTCTCACAACTAAGAAAACTGGTTCCTTTGGCAAACGCTTTTTTATTAACCGGATGTTAAACTAACCAGATAATAAAAACTCGACCAACAGCGGTAAACACTATATGAAAACTTCCTTATTACCTGCTTATCACCAACAACTTCTCTGTACTCATGAATGAATAAATATTGGTACACATTTTTAAATGGAGAGAAGTTCCCTCTGGTACACTTCTGTCCTTAATGACCACCTTGTTGACGGGCGTTAGGCCCTAATCTTCCTTCCTTTTTTCTTGTGATCTGGTGCAGTCCTCTGCCCGAGTTCAATAGCGGTCCAGCTCTGCAAAGCCAATTATTGTGGACTTCCACAGATCTCATCCGTAATTAAAGAGCTAAACGTCACTCTCTGTGTCCCTCGAGCAAGAGCCGATAAGCAACTGCATAGCATGGCCATTAGATATGCTCAGCGTCATTCCTAAAAGCGATATTTTTCTTTTCAAATATCCTGTAAAATAAAACTAAAATGAATGTCTTCCAGTGAGTGAGTTACCGGAATTGTCATAATTTATCAGCGTATATTTTAACAATTACACATCAATAATTATTGTTTCAATGTTGTGACAGCCTAGAGGGACCATCTGACTAAAACAACTCTGGAAGAAACTATGAACAAACTACGCCAAATACGAGATACTAAATAAAAATCACATTTCACCCAGGCTTAGTGTTAACTCTTCTTGTTTCTTTCGTCCCTCTCTGTTTATAGGAATCTGGAAACTGGAAATCTCATTCATTAGTTGCTTTTCGCTTTTATTTACAGGCGATACTTTTCGTCCCTTTCTTTTTATAGCATAAATTATACCTTCAAAACATTACTGTCTCCCCATTTTGTTCCTTGTTTCATATTCTTATCGTGAAAGCTTCTCCTTCATTTACTCAGAATCTAGGATCGAACTTGCATTGCAATTGTTCACTTGCTTATCTTTTCCGCAGATGATAAGTCCTATTTTTCAGTCTTTGGGAAAGATTTATTTCCACGGTTTGTTTGCCTGATTTGAAGCTATATATTGCAGCTTATGAAATTTGTTTGTTTATTTCGCGTTTTGTACTCAGAGTAATGCTATCTTTCCTATTATGCATTTATGTGTTGAAGGTGGGGCCAATGAAATCATTCGTAAGGATAATCGTATTCAGGTATATAACAGTGAAATGTATCTTGCTCATAATGTCAGCAGTGTCTGGTGTTGCTAGAATAGAAAATTGATTTGGAGACACGGGGTTCATCAATGTGCAGTTCACATAAGGCACAAAATTATAGTGCAATATGATTAGTATATTAACGAACAAAGCTCATGGCTTTATACAATACGAACTATGATAAAAATTCACAGCATTTGTCAGTTTTAATACAGCAACATATACGTTTATCCTATTCACGATTATTCATTTTTCGCAGTTATCGGGCTGAACGAAGCAACGAAAATACTTAATATAGCGTTTCACTGCCTTTAACATGTACAGTACGATTTGCTACGAAATGGGTACGTGCAATTCGAATATTATTTCCAGAGAATTTAGTATAGATGGTCATACAGCACGTTCGAAAGAACAGCCCACCATACCTACAACTGGATACATACCTCAACAGGCACATGGAAGTCTTAGTTCAGATGCACAATATGCGTCCGACCCTTTGCGAGAGTACAGCTGAAGGTTAAGAGCGAAGGGAAACATACACGACAGAGTACTACTTCAGTAATGTGTGGCGTATGAAAATCTGGGTAGACGAGAAGCAAGTACTAATAGCCGAAACTGTTAAGGCGAGCTTTTGCGTGAAGCTGAAAATCCAGGTTCGAGTCCTGGTAGCAGAAATGTTCAGTATATGAATCATTCAATGGCGTCTGTTGTTCTGCACATGCTCTACAAATGGACTATTCCGCTTGTACTTTGTCCCGGTGGAAATGGGTTTCCTTCCGCTGGCAGGCAGAAAACCCGATACTCCGTGAACGTACGCTACGGAGAACATTTTCACAAGTTCCATCTGTTAACACTCATGCTCTCTATCAAAATACAACGGTTTATAGTGATGATATCAGGGACAGCCAAGAGACATCACAGTTACAACAACCAATACGGAGTCGTACATGAGCTACACATCGATTACACTTATTGTGGGACAGCAAGGCTCGTTGGAAATAATTGTCCTGATTACATCATATGCCATACATCAGGCACTATCATTTTATGATAAATGTTATTGGTTACTTCTTATTATGTTATCAGATCTCTGCTATAGTGCTGTCATGTCGCCTCAGTATTTGTTACAGGTTATCTAGTGTACATCTGTCAGCATATAAACGAGGCACAGTAAAAATATTTTTCTGCTACGATGGGTGTTTAGACTGACTTAACGGACGCATTCAGTTAATACATTCACAACAGTTATCAATTAAGACCACTGGACTTGTGACATCGATATCATGTATCATTAAAAAGAACTATTGTGCTCTATAGTAAAAGCAAATGCATCATTATCACAGTGAAAAAAGATGAATCACTAATATTCCCACCATTGAAATAGCCAAGATTTGACTTTGAACAAGGTTGGAAATATTGTAGGCAAAATAAATGCTTGGGAATGCAACCTTACGCAAGACACATTTATTTATTTATTCATCTAGATGTGTTTCAGCACTTATGTACTATTTTCGGTGATTTTTACCTTTGATTTCGTAAAATTGTTGTTATATGTTTCAAAAGTGTTTGGGTTGTATAAACATTTGGTTAAATTGTTTACATTTCTTTATGGAGTTTCAATTGTACCAATATCTTTTTACAACAATTTTCATTCAGTAAAGAATTTTTGTTTTTATAACGGGCTTTTGATTTACAACACTTTTATAGTATTTGGGTCTATAGTGATTGTTTTATGAATTAGGTCGAATTTTTTGCCCTACGTTTACTTGCATACCATACATGAAGTTAATGGTAGAATTTATTTTTTGCTTTAAGTGAGAAATAATATACTTTACAGTTTGTCACATGAAAGAAAAAAAAGTTTTATTTCCAAAAATGAATACATTTTTCCGTTTATTTTGCTTTCGCTTGGATATTACAATATACGTATATTTGTTTAGCGGCTTACTTACTTTTTATACTAACGCTCATGTTGATATTAGTCAGACAGGATTGTAATTCATTTTTAGAGAGTTATAGGACGGTGGTTACCCACTTGCTTATTGTGATATGGAGCATTATAAGAAAAACCTTGTTGAAGGTGAGCCTGGTACAAGCTAGGACTCAACATATGTTTGAAAATTTTTACTATCTATTACTGAACGATAGACGGAAGTTTTTGCTTTTAGTTATATATGAGAAGTGCACCCGGAAAGAAACCCATGTCTCCATCTGCATGTACAACAATTAAAAGCTGAACGGTATTTCTGTTTAAAAATATCCCTCACAAACTGTCATTTTGTCAACATTTATTTACTGTTTAGTGTTTGTGAATCCCTGTCTTAACTAACTAAATCACTTTCAAACTACATCCCACAGACGGAATAATTTGTCTAAGGGTTTCCTTACTAGCTTTGAAGTTGAGTTCCATTCGGAAAAAAGTTGTGCAGTTTTCGCAAAGTTGTTATTTCTTTATGTTGTTAGTAGTAGCGCACAAATTTCTGCCTGATAATTAATTTATTCGCATCATAAATGATATTGTGAGCTTCTTGCTTCTTCTTGGGAGTAGCACTGTGCGTTCGCTCTGCTCGGCTTCATGGTCCTGCTGCCATAATTTTCAAATCATTCTGTTGTTCAGGTTTAAGATCGCTATTCTTTCTTGTCGTCAACGAATTTAATCACGTTAACTGCAAGTGGTAGAGAGCCTTTCTGCGAATACGCTTTCCCCACTCACCTTCCATCCTCAACCTAAACCGAGAGAAGTTACTTGTTAGCACACAGGACTTGCATTTCGGAGGATGGTGGCTCAAATCCACCTCCTGCCATCCAGTTTTAGGTTTTTCGTGATTCTAGACAAATGCTTTGGCGTTTCCATTAAAAGGGTAAAAAAGATTTTCTTTCGCATTTTTACCAAAACTCAAACCGAGTGTGAGCTCCAACTCTAATGATCATGAAGTCGACGGAACATTAAACACTACTTTTATTTTATTTTATTTATTTTTCATTTTTGCTCACACTGAGACGTAACAACGTGCACTAATTCAACAGGAGCCTGTCTGCCACATGACCAAGTAAATACATAATACTGCAACCTTACCATTTCGCCTTGCCAGGTAATACTATATAATCCAGTTGATATGTGTTGGGTCCTACTATTTTAAAAGTAGATATATTATGAATACAATTACTACCACGAGTTATGGGTCGATATGGAAACACTAGTTCTGATAATATTTATATGATGTGACTGAAGAAAACCCACGTTTGCACAACATAAATTTATTTGCAAAAAGTTAGACTTATAAGTTCAGAAACGTGTGTACTTCGTTACATCGTCCATGGCGAGGTCTTTATGGAGCAGATGGTGATACAAAATGATCAAATGTTTGTACTTCTATGGGACCAAACTACTACTGTCATCAGTCCATAGACTTACAAACTACTTAAACTAAGTTAAACTAACCTAAAAATAACACACCCATGCCCAAGGGAGGACTCGAACGTTCGAAGTGAGAGGCCTTGCGATCCATAGCATAGCTCCTTAGACATGAGGCCGTCCTGCGTTGCCATGGAGGAACCCAGCAGCCATAGAGTAGCCATCTGGGCAAGGCAGGTGGAGCGTCAGTGGTGCAGAGGTTGAATAGCAAGCACAGTCTGAGTGAGTGGCATAGGCAAGTCATCATCGTCCCACATTGGTTGACCTAGAAGTGGTTGTGGGGTCTGGAGAAGCCGCTGGTCATGACCAGGCGAGGGCAGTGGTGTGAGCCCTCAGACGGGTGTACCTGATGATCACCTGGAACAAGATTCAGAAATCTTGAAAACAGCAGCAACATTGACTCAGGGGAATGGACTGCCGAATGGAGAGGGGAGGGGACTGTGACACGGGATGGTGGGCCTTGCAGGAAGTGAGATCGCAGTTGGTTAACTTGGTGCAAAATACATCCTGTCTTCCAGATGGACGTAGAAGAACTGGCACCCTCGAGGACATGACGATACATGCCAACCACCTGGGGTAAAGTCAGAAACATAAACATGAATCCAAACCAGGGAGCCCATCGAAAATCGCTAAGAGCCAGGGAGGGTGTGAAAGAGGGTCACCAGTTTCAGGAGGTGAGGAGATTGGCGCCTATTGCTTCCTCTGGTATACTTTTTCATCTTGATTTTAAAAGTTCAGCGAAAAATGAAAAAGAATTTGTCATAGACTGTGGTGGTTGTAGCAGTGACAATAAAGGAGCAATTGGCAATGAAGGGAAAAGGAGATTATTTGTCCATGACAATTAACCAAAAGGCGCCAAGGAAGGGGCCCTCAGAGATGACATGAATTCGATCCCAAGGGAGTTTTGTGGCAAGCCTCGTTTGGAAGGAATGATATGGCCAGGGAATGTCTGGACACACTGATGACAACTCTGTATGAGGCACTCGATGTCTGCAGTCACGTCGACCCAGAAAACATGTCGTCTGGCAAGGGCCTTCATTTGTGAGATACTCCAGAGTCCTTGATGTGAAATATGCAGGATTGAGGTCCATAAGGAAGATGGCACAATGGCTGGAGGGTTGGTGGCGTATTCCTCCTCTAGGAGCACCCATCTACAGTTATCAACTGATGATGGATGAAGTAGAGGAAGCAAGGTGGTGGAAAGGCAGGCCAGCCACAGAGTACATAGGTTCGCACCTGGTGGAGGCCGGGTCGTTGGTCATTGTGTTGGCAACACTGTCTGACGTGACTGGGGATGCCACCAATGCCATCTTAATGTCATCATCCACATGAAAAATGAGGAGTTCGAATGAGTCGAATTCAAGATCTGCAATGCAAGGAAGACGTTACAGGGAACCGGCGTTTGTTTGACGGTAAGTCGTGTGGAAACTGGTTTACTACCGAAAGTAGGCAAGGAAGAGGGTTCTCTGCCGTAGACTGTGGGAGGTATTTGTCAGCATTGGGACCAACAAAGAAAATACGGCCTGGAGCAACTAATAGTCGGTTATTAAATAAAAAGATGTATTTAAGAGGTAAGGAGAGAATTTGGTGCAAGCAAAACGTTTCACAAGGCCTCTTTTTCGATTTGCAAGTACTTACAGTGGGCGTCAGTGAGAGTCTTAGTGGCAGATCCCACTGGGCGTTAAGAGCCATTAGGAAGTCGATGAGAAAGGACAACACCGATGCTATAGTCTCAAGCATCAATGGTCAGGACTGAAGGAAGAGATGGAGAGTATGGCATGATACACTCAGCGGATTGTAACTTCTGATTTAAGGGGTGCTAAATAAGTCACATTCCGAGGACCGTTGGAACGGTATGTTTTTGCGGCAGAAGTGATGGAGGGATGTCGCTATATGGACGACAGAAGGATTGAACTTCCTATAGTATGCCATCTTACCAAGAAAAGCCTTTCATTGGTGTATGTCATGAGGATGAGGAAGGGTCGCAATAGTGGCAATGTCGGAAGAGGTAGGCAATATTGCTCTGTTGTAAATAATGTGACTCAGATAGGCAACAGCAGGTTTCAGTACTGTATTTGAGGCATGCATCCTAGAGTTGCTGGAAAAGCTTACTGGAATTCATCCGAGGTCTTGTTTGTGATGACAATATGAATCAGGTACTTGCTACTACCTGGCAATCCCACAGCAACTGTTCCAGGTACTGCTGAAGAATGGCCAACATACTAGCAATACCATATGGGAGGCAGTTGAAGTGCTAATAGACGTGCTAATGACTGCTAATTGAGTGGAGGGCTCATCAAGATGGATCTGTAGCTAGGCCTGAAAAAATAATGGCCACCCATTAACTTGTAAAACAAGTCCTTGTGAGGCCAAAGTCGATAGTCGTTGACCTGGAACTGAGGTTTCACTGTCCTCTTAAAATCGCCATATAAACGAAGACGACAAGAAGGCTTCTTGACCACAACTAAATGCGTCACCCGCAAACTATAACGGACAGGGACGATGACACCACCAGCAGTGGAGCAGTCCAGCTCATCCTAAAGTTGGTGCTGGGTGGATTGTGGCACCCCCAGGCTTGCAAGTACTTCAGACAGGTGAACGGTTTCAATATGAGCAATACACAGAAGTCCCATGTACAGCTGACACCTAACGAGACGAGGTCCTGGAACTCTTTGCAAATGTTGTAGTGAACATAGAGCTGTCATAGCGAGATTGAATATCGAAAGTCCCAAAGTTACCAAAAATGAACAAAAAGTAATCTGCCAGGAAGTTTCATATCAGCGAACACTCCGCTGCAGAGTGAAAGTTTCATTCTGGAAACATCCCTTAGGCTGTGGCTAAGCCATGTCTCCATCATAACCTTTCTTCCAAGAGTGCTAGTCTTCAAGTTTCACAGGAGAGCTTCTGTGAAGTTTGGAAAGTAGGAGGCGAGGTACTGGCGGAAGTAAAGTTGTGAGGCGGCAACGTAAGTCGTGTCGGGATAGCTCAGTCGGTAAAGCGCTTGCCCCCGAAAGTCAAAGGTACCAGGTTCGAGTCCCGGTTCCGGCACACAATTTTAATCTGCCAGGAAGTTTCAAAAGGTATATTTGTTCAGAAAAGCAGATAGAAATAAAATACATTGCTTCTTGAAAGACAGCTTTCACTCGTTTCTAACACTATACATAGGTGTAGACCAGATGTGGTTCAAATTCAAAGAAGTGGTAACGACAGCAATTGACTGTTTTGTACCAAATAAATTAATAAAAGAAGGAGGTGATCCTCCTTGGTACACAAAACAGGTCAGGGGAATGATGCAAAAAAAAAAAAAAAAAAAAAAAAAAAAAGGACGGAAAAGGCATGCTACACAAAAGCCCCACCAGGCGATCCTACACAGAAGCTCGAAATTTAGCGAGGATCTCAATGCGAGATGCCTACAATACTCATCACAACGGAACTCTTTCTCAAATTTGACTGAAAACCCAAAGAGATTTTGGTCATATGTTAAATATACTAGGGACAAAACACAAACAATACCCTCATTACGTGATAGTAATGGCAATCCTGTCGATGACAGCGCTACTAAAGCAGAGTTACTAACCACAGCTTTTAGAAACTCATTCACCAAAGAAGACGAAACCAATATTTCAGATTTCGAATTACGAACAGAGGCCGCAATGAGTAACGTAGAAGTATATATCATCGGAGTAGTGAAGCAACTAAAATCACTTAAGAAGAACAAGTCTTCTGGGCCAGACTGTATACCCATTAGATTTCTATCTGATTTTGCTGAAGCGATAGCTCCTTACTTAACAGCCATATACAACCACTCTCTCAGAGAAGGATCTATATCAAAACATTGGAGAGTTGCACAGGTCACACCTTTATTCAAGAAAGGCAGTAGGAGTAACCCACTAGACTGCAGGCCTATTTCATTGACGTCAATTTGTGGGAGGGCTTTGGAACATATCCTGTATTCAAATATTATGAATAATCTCGAACAGAATAATCTATTGACACAAGGTGAACACGGATTTAGAAAATATCGTTCATGCGAAACACAACTAGTTCTTTACTCACACGAAGAGATGGGTGCTATCGACAAGGGTTCGCAAATCGATTCTGTATTTTTTGATTTCCAGAAGGCTTTTGACACCGTACCTCACAAGCGGCTTTGAATCAAACTGCGTGGTTATGGTATATCACCCCAAATTTGCGACTGGATAGGGGATTCCCTGTCAGAGAGAACACAGGTCGTAGTAATCGACGGTAAGGCATCGACTAAAACAGAGGTGATATCGGGCGTAACACAGGGTAGTGTTACTGGTCCTCTGCTGTTCCTTATTTACATAAACGATTTAGGGGAAAATCTAAGTAGCTCTCTTAGGTTGTTTGCAGATGACGCCGTCATTTACCGTCTAGTAAAATAATCTGAAGAT
Source organism: Locusta migratoria (assembly GCA_026315105.1). Classification (NCBI taxonomy): domain Eukaryota; kingdom Metazoa; phylum Arthropoda; class Insecta; order Orthoptera; family Acrididae; genus Locusta; species Locusta migratoria. Next base: position 220,345,509 of record CM048755.1, read on the forward strand.
CAAAACCAATTGCAGAACGATCTGAATAAGATATCACTACGGTGTAAAAATTGGCAATTGACTCTAAATACTGAGAAGTGTGACGTCGTCCACATGAGTACGAAAAGAAATCCGTTAAACTTTGTTTACAAGATAAATCAATCAAAAGTGAAGGCCGTAAACTCCATAAAATACCTAGGAATTACTATTACTTCAGACTTAAACTGAAAATAACACGTAGATAATGTGGTGGGAAAGGCGAACCAGAGACTGCGTTTTCTTGGCAGAACCCTTAAAAGATGCAACAGAAATACTGAAGAGACTGCATACACCACGCTTGTCCGTCCGGTTTTGGAGTATTGCAGCCCAGTGTGGGATCCTTAGCAGGTGGGTTTGACGGAGGACATCGAAAGAGTCCAAAGAAGGGCAGCTCGTTTCGTATTGTCACGATACAGGGGAGACAGCGTTACGGAAATGATACAGGATTTGGGATGGGAATCATTACAAAAACGGCGCTTATCGCTGCGGCGTGGGCTACTACGAAACTCCAATCGCCAACATTCTCCTCCGAATTCGAAAATATACTGTTGACTCCCACTTACATAGGTAGAAATGATCATTAGAATAAAATACGAGAAATCAGAGCTCGAACGGAGAGATTCAGGTGTTCTTTCTTCCCGCGCGCTATTCGAGAATGGAATGGGTGATAAATAGCATAACGGTGGTTCGATGAACCCTCTGCCAAGCACTTAAATGTGATTTGCAGAATATCCCATGTAGATGTAGATGTTATCGACTGCTGAGAACGGAACATGTGCAGACACCAGATGAATATTATCATCTATTGCAAAACCATAGGAACAAAATTTTTCAAGGCCAAAGATATTTGCCATTGTGCCGTTGTTTAGAACAATGAAGCTAATATTATGGTAGACATATTTGTAAAGGATCAAAGCTGTGAGCTGGCCTGAGAGGCAACAGCTTGTTTGTTATAGGTGAAGAGGCGCAACAAAGGAGGTACCCCGATATAGAAATAGGAGGAATAATTGATACGGGAAACTGCTGTTCCCATATATATCTGCGTGGACAGAGTGACCATATCTGTAAATCTATCATTAACTGTGGAAGTATGTAATTGTTGGCAGTCATACCGAGACCAACACATGGTGTTGATATGTGCTAATATGTGAGTAAGGGATCAGTGGGGTCGCGCGGGAGCAGCCGAGCGGTCTGGAGCGCCACGTTACGGATGGCGCGGCTTCCCGCGTCGGAGTTTCGAATCCTCCCTCGGGCATGGATGTGTTTGTCGTGCTTAGGTTAGTTTAACTTAGTTTAATTAGTTTCTAACTCTAGGGACTTATGACTAAAGTAGTTTGGTCCAATAGAATTACAAACATTTCAACATTTGGATCAGAGGGCATGTTAGATGACCATGACACACAAATTTCATTCTGGTAATGCTGGCGTCATCCTTATGGGAATCATGCTTACGTCAATATTCTGAGAATTGGAAGGTGTAATATTACACAAAGGAATTGCGCTTACATCAGGATTGCATGACAGGCACGCCAACCAATGGGATACAAGTTCTGTGGGCTTTCCACCCACAGGCCCCGTTGAAATCATCATTGTAGCTGGTCTGGTCTGCCCTCACTGCCCGTCTTATGTGAGTTTGGGAGGATTAAAGTTTTTTTGTTTTTTCCTTTATGCCCATATTTGGCAAGATGACAGTAGCTTTGAACGCTGCTGTACAGCCAACAGATTGTACAAATATTAACAAATATGAACAATAAAAACAGACGTAAAAGATACGACTTTACAGTCAAACAAGGTAAATTTGATGGAAGTATTTAAAATGCACACACAAGAAATTCAGAGTGTAGAAATTAAAAGGGCCACGTTATAAAACTGTAAAGTTCATTGATGAAGCACAAAGCACAGGCGAAAGACGATAAAAAACGTTTGCGCCGACAGTTGTTCTGCACTGATCAGCATGTAAAACGATCTAGAAACGTGTAACACTAAAGAACTAATAAGATTCACGGAGAAGGAAGAGAGAGAGAGAGAGAGAGAGAGAGAGAGAGAGAGAGAGAGAGAGAGAGAGAGAACGGGATCAGAACAGATAGGATGGATAGATGTTGGGATGGTGGGCATCATCCAGGAAGGAGAGGGTAGAGAAATTGCCCTGGGTTACCATTTGGAGGTGCGGAATTGGGAGGATACAGTGGTGGAGGCATGGCAGAGGCTCGGGAGAAACCAGGGGTTGCAGGACTCGAGTTTGCGGATGGTGTAGTGAATGCAGATACTTTAATGTAACTGGAGGAAGTAAGGGAAAGGAATAAGATAATAAAGGATCTGCTTGGGGGACGGGAGATGGATACGGTAGGTGAGGCGGAGTGTGTGGCCATTCGAGGATTTAAATTGATTTGTAAATGGAGGGGGGGGGGGGTAGATTCAAGTGCATTAAATGATGGATATATACTGCAGTGAGAGTAAATCAAAATGTGTATAAATATCTAAAAAAATTAACTCTTGCTTATAAAATGTGAGTGAAGTTATAGTTATATGGAGCTGATTTCTAGATTTGTTGACTTTGAAAATCTACAAAGGGACATTTCTACATCTCTCTCCTTTTGAAATTAAGAAAATAATAATCTCACTCAAAAGTAAAAATTTCTATTGAATTGATGGCATTTCCAGCAGAGTATAAAAAGCTTGTTCCCAAGACATAAGTTGGATTCTCAGCCACATAATTATGTAATAGTTCTCTGGAGTCTTGGGCAGTGTATTTTCCCAAATAGATTATAATATGCTAATGTTAAATCATTGCATAAAAAGTATATATGTCAATAACTACCACCCAGTCTCATTTCTGAGAGCTTTATCCAAAGTTCCTGAGAAAATAATGTATTCAAGAGTAGTTTCCTATGTTTGTAAAAAAAGGTACTAACAAAATGTCAGTTTGCCTTCCAGAAAGGCTATTTAACAAAAAATGCTGTATATCATTTCACTGATGGAATATTAAATACTGTTAATAACCAAACATCGCCCATTGGGATTTTTAGTGATCTGTCAAAGGCTTTAGATTGTGTAAATCATGGAATTCTCCTAGATAAGCTTAAGCATTGTGGTATTAGTGGCGCAGTGCACAAATGGTTTAATTCATACTTAGCTGGAAGAGTGGAGAAAGTTGAATGATTTGGTTCAGGTAAACTGCAAATATCAGCTCATTCTTCAAACTTGGGAAGCAATCAAGACTGGGTTTCCACGGGGTTCGGTCTGGGGTCCTTTGCTTTTGTTAATATATAATAATGAATTGCCGTTCTATATTCACGATGAGGCAAAACTAGTTCTTTTTGTTTATGTTACAAGAATAGCAATCACTCCTGAAGAACAAAAGTGACCTAATGAATTTGTGAAAATGTCTTTCAGAAAATTATTAAGTGGTTCTTTGCAAATGGAGACTTATTAAATTTTGATAAAACTAAATACATACAATTCCGCAGGGTAAATGGCATGATTTCGTTTATAAATATAGCCTGTGAACAGAAGCCTGTAGCTAAGGTAGAATGGCATGACGTTTATAAATATAGCCTGTGAACAGAAGTCTGTAGCTAAGGTAGAAAATTCAGAATTTTTATGTGTTTGCTTTGATGAGAAATGGAATTGGAAGCAACATACTGACGATCTACCGAAATGTTTGAGTTCAGCAACTTACGCTGTTACGGTTATTACAAATTTCGGCGACAAACATCTAATAAATTACCTTCCTTTGCTTATTTTCATTCACTGCTTTCATATGGCATCATATTTTGGGGTAATTCATCATGGAGTAAAAAAGTATATATTGCACAAAATTGAGTAGTTAGAATAATTTCTGGAGTCCTCCCAAAATCATCTTGCAGACATTTATTTAAGGATCTAGGTATCTGCACATTAGCGTAATACACTACTGGCCATTACAATTGCTACATCAAGAAGAAATGCAGATGATAAACGGGTATTCATTGGACAAATATATTATACTAGAACTGGCATGTGATTACATTTTCACGCAATTTGGGTGGATAGATCCTGAGAAATCAGGGCACTGAGTCAAACAGAGCTTGGATGGCGTGTACAGGTACAAATGCCCATGCAGCTTCAACACGATACCACAGTACATCAATAGTAGTGACTGGCATATTGTGACGAGCCAGTTGCTCGGCCACCATTGACCAGACGTCTTCAATTGGTGAGAGATCTAGAGAATGTATTGGCCAGGACAGCAGTCAAACATTTTCCGTATCCAGAAAGGCCCGTACAGGACCTGAAACGTGCGGTCGTGCATTATCCTGCTGAAATATAGGTTTTTGCTGAGATCGAATGAAGAGTAGAGCCACGGGTCGTAACAGATCTGAAATGTAACGGCCACTGTCCAAAGTGCCGTCGATACGAACAAGAGGTGACCGAGACATTTAACCAGTGACATCCCATACCATCAAGCTGGGTGATACGCCAGTATGGCGATGACGAATACATGCTTCCAATGTGCGTTCACTGCGATGTCGCCAAACACGGATGCGATCATGATGATGCTGTAAACAGAACCTGGATTCATCCGAAAAAATGACGTTTTGGTATTCGTGCACGCAGATTCGTTGTTGCGTACACCATCGCAGGCGATCCTGTCTGTGGTGCAGTGTCAAGGGTAACCGCAGCCATGGTCTCCGAGTTGATAGTCCATGCTGCTGCAAACGTCGTCCAACTGTTCGTGCTGGTGGTTGTTGCCTTGCAAACGTCACCATCTGTTGAATCAGGGATCGAAACGTGGCTGCATGATCCGTTACAGCCATGCGGATAAAATGCCTGACATCTCGACTGCTAGTGATACGAGGCAGTTGGGATCCAGCATGGCGTTCCGTATTGCTCCCCCCCCCCCCCCCCCCCGTCCCCTCTCGAACCCAACGAATCCATATTCTGCTAACAGTCATTGGATCGCGATCAACGCGAGCAGCAATGTCGCGATAGGCTACAATCCGACCTTTATCAAAGTCTGAAACGTGATCGTACGCATTTCTCCTTCTTACACGAGCCATCACAAGAACATTTCACCAGGCAACGCCGTGCAACTGCTGTTTGTGTACTAGAAATCGGTTGGAAACTTTCCTAATGTCAGCACGTTGTAGGTGTCGCCACCGGCGCCAACCTTGTGTGACTGCTCTGAAAAGTCAATCATTTGCATACCACAGATCTTCTTCCTGTCGGTTAAATTTCGCGTCTGTGGCACGTCATCTTTGTGGCGTAGTAATTTCAGTGGACAGGAGTGTACATATATATTGTCTTATGATATTTGTTATTAATAACCCAACTCGGTTCAAAAGTAATAGCAGTGTGCATAGCTACAACACTAGGAGAAAGGATGATCTACACTATTCAAGGTTAAATCTAATTTTGCCATAGAAGGGATTGATTATGCTGTCACATAAGTCTTTGGTCAGTTACCAAATAAAATCAAATATCTGATAGACAGGCAACCAGCATTTAAAATCAGATCTCCTCAGTAGATGAATGCTTACATAAAAACTAGTAGTAATAAAAGAAAGAAATAATCTGGAAGCACCATATAGTCTACATTTCTCAGTTTGTGGCCGGCCGTGGCGGCCGTGCGGTCTGCGGCGCGCCAGTCACAGTCTGCACGGCCGCTATGGTCGGGGGTTCGAATCCCCTCTAGGGGGATTGCAATCACGACTTATTAAACTAATAGTTCTGTAATTCTCACATTTGTCTGCACTTGCTTTCTTTGGAATTGGAATTTCTATGTTCTTCTTGAAGTCGGAGCGTATTTCCCCTGTCTCAAACATCTTGCACACCAGGCGGAACAATTTATTCATTACTGACTCTCCTAACGTTAGCAGCAGTTCAGACGGAATTTCATCTATTCCAGGGGCCTTGTTTCGATTCAAATCTTTCTGTGCGCTGTCAAATTCTCCTCGCAGTATCGTAACTCCTATCTCCTCTTTCTTCACTTCTTCCATTTCTAGAATACTACCTTGAAGTGTATTTCCTTTGCACAGGTCCTCTATATATTCCTTCCACATTTCAGCTTTCCCCTCTTTGCTTAGAACTGGTTTCCCGTCTGAGTTCTTGATATTCATAAAGCTGCTTTTCTTGTCTCCAAACATCTCTTTTATTTTCCTGTAGCCGATATCTATCTTTCCCCTGGTTATACATTCTTCTATGGTTCTCCATTTGTCCTCTAGCCACTCCAGCTTAGCCAGTCTGCACTTTCTGCCAGTCTCATTTTTCAGACGTTTGTAGTCAAAATGTTCAAATGTTCAAATGTTTGTATAGTCTATGGGACTTAACTACGGGGTCATGAGTCCCTAAACTTACAAACTACTTATGAACTAGCTAATCCTAAGGACGTCACAAATATCCATGCCCGAGGGGGGATTCGAACCCCCGACCGTAGTGGCCGTGCAGACCGTGACTGGAGCGCCTCAGTCTCCTCGGCCACCGCGGCCGGCAGACGTTTGTAGTCCCTTTTGCCTGCTCCACTTGGTGCATTTTTATATTTTCTCCTCTCATCAGTTAAGTCCAGTATATCCTGTGTTATCTACGGATTATGCATTTTATATATTCTGTACTATTACCATCATATGTTATTTTACTGCCCAAGTAACAAAACTCATCTACCACCTTTATTGTTTTGTTACCTAATCTAATTGCTTCAGCATCACCTGATTTTCTAAGACTGAATTCCATGACCCTTGCATAATGTAGAGATAATTGATATTTTAAGGATGCTATTGCAGTATTCGTGTTGATTCACGGATAGTACACAGATCATAACCCGGATTGAGATCCATTTCCATCTATATATTAGTGAAAACGAAGGGATAATAGGGTGTGATCATTCCGTCAACATCGTGGTCCTTAGAAACGGTGCACGCGGTTGTATTGATTTTTTGCTTAGGCGGGAAGAAAGTCGGCTGTGCCTTTCAATGGAATCATTCTGGCATTTTCCTGGAGTGAGTTAGGGAAATCACGGAAAACCTGAATCAGGATTGCTGGAGATGTGTTTTAACAGCCGTCCTCCCGAATGCGAGTCCAGTGTGTTGCCACTGCGTCACCCGGCTCGGTGATTAGAACGGAATTTCAATATTATCGTCCTCGATCGTTGCTCCTATTTTTAAACTAAGAGAGTCGAAGAGTTGGATGAAGAACCCTAAGGTACCTACCACAAAATGTGACAGCATTTGGAATTTCTCACTTCGCCCTGCGAATGGTATCCATCTTCTTCTGCAACGGGGAATTGCGTTCAAAACCTTTTTTTTTTTTGCGTTTTTTCTCCGTGCCTTAACGTCCGCGCGTCATTGTTGTGTACAGTGTTCCTCCCCTTGTCTCTCGAGAGGCATGGGAAGTATTGAATATTTACGACAGCAACAGCGCCCACGATCCACCGCACGAATGCCAATTGCCCTCACGTCACATGGGGACACTTCCCACCAGCGAGCCAATGCGTCACACAACTGATACAGTGCTCCAGCCTCTTCTGTTGAGAAAATACTATCCGTATTCACACAGGTAGTTCTCCTGGCGATTCTCTTCCTTAATCAGACCAACAAAGAGAGAACGATATTTATGATTTTTCGATTTGAAAATGTGTGGTGTCTGCTCTTTCGGATATACCTGAATGAACAGATAGCACACCTGGTTCACAGCCGTTATACAGTTGCACTTTTAATTACAGAAAGGAAGCACGAAGAGGAATAAAAAGGTTGACTCTGTCTGAATTGTGGCGTTGGAAATACATGAGTTGCAAAAAAGTGAAAATTTGGGTCGGCCGGGAGTCGAACCCAGGTCTCCTGGTTTGGACCAGAGGTCGTCTCAGCCACTGGGATATACGAAGCACGCCTCCCGTCCGTTGCGATTGGATTCACGATTTCCTATCAGAAAGAACACAGTTCGTTGTAATTGACGGTAAGTCATCGAGTAAAACAGAAGTGATATCTGGCGTTCCACAGGAAAGCGTTATAGGTCCATTACTCTTCCTCGTGTTTATAAACGATTTGGGAGACAATCTGAATAGCTCCCTTAGACTGTTCGCGGATGATGCTGTCGTTTATCGGTTAGTGAAGTCAATTGAGGATCAAAAGCAACTGCAAAGCGATTTAGACAAAATTTCTACTTGGTGCGAAAATTGGCAATTGACACTAAATAAAGAAAAGTGTGAAGTAATACACATGACCACTAAAAGAAATCCGCTGAACTTTAATTACGCGATAAATCAGTCAAACCTTAAGGTCGTAGATTCTACCAAATACCTAGGAGTTACAATTACGAACAACTTTGACTGGAGAGAACACATAGAAAATATTGTGGGGAAGGCGAACCAAAGGTTACGATTCATCGGCAGAACGCTTCGAAGATGCACCAGCTCCACCAAAGAGACTTCCTACATCACACTTGTGCGTCCTCTCCTGGAGTACTGTTGGCCCTTGTGGGACTCTCACCAGGTGGGACTGACGGAAGACATTGAGAAGGTTCAGAGAAGGGCAGCTCGTTTTGTTTTATCACGTTACGGGGGGGAAAGCGTCACGGAAATATTGCAAGAATTGGGGTGGGAATCATTAAAAGAAAGACGTTATTCATTGCGGCGTGATCTGTTTACGAAGTTTCAATCACCGACTTTTAGTTCTGAATGTGAAAATATTTTGCTAGCACCCACATACTTAGGGAGACATGACCATCCCAATAAAATAAGAGAAATCAGATCAAAAACGGAACGATTTAGGTGTTCTCTCTTCCCGCGCGCTATTAGAGAATGGAACGGTAGAGAAAAGTTATGAAAGTGGTTAATGAACCCTCTGCCAGGCACTTGAATGTGATTTGCAGAATATCTATGTAGATGTAGCCATCCGGATTCTCGCACAAAATCGAGCGATATTACTGTATATTAAAAGCGGTGAAGCAATGAACCATAGAATAGTCGCGGTAGCTCAGCTGGCCGCCACCTGCAATAAAAATCTGAACCAAGAACTCATCGATCGACGTAAAGCAAAACACGATCCCACGACCACAAAGAACCGATGTAAGTGAAGACTTGTAAGACGGCCACTGGCCCAAAGCAGGGGAACGGGGTTGGAATGCAGACCCTGCACAGATTTTCTCTTGTCGCTATTGAAGTATTTTAGTGCCGTTTCCTTCCTGTCGCTAAAAGTGGAATGTTGATTGAATGTTTCTGGTGTCCTTGAATAATGTACACTATATTCTGACGGATGTTGCGTGAGACTCTATGGAGAGTCTAATTACTAAAGTCACTGAAGTCTAATGCTCATCATTCTATTGGTTTTTCCAGATGAATTTCGCCAATCAACACGTTTTTAGCTTCTGTAGCCATAACCGATGTATTGCAGCAAACCTGTAATACTATTTCGATAGACGAATTACAGTCATTGAAAAACGTCAGACGTGCAACTGACCGAGTATAAGAACTTATTTTGTTAGTATTGTAATCTTTAAACGCCGGGGATACTTACTGCTTCTAGAGAAGTATGCTCACTAGTTTCAGGATTCGCCCATTTTCATAAGCCGTGTGCAATTCGTGTACATTTGGTCAATGTGTATGACACGCTGTCTTCTCCAAATACTTTGGTGTAATTATGATCAGGAAAAAATTACCTTTCAGGAGTATTTGAGAGCTGCAAAGAGCGAAGTATTAAAATTTTTGACCTTCTGCTTTCATTTATTTTCCATATACCTATTGGGAAAATTTGTAATTTTTCTTATTGTGCTAAACTCAACTTTACGAAAACATAGACTTGAGTAGGTTAGTTCAGTAAAGCTTTTCAACTATAAAACAGCGGTCCTCTATAGGTATAAGCACTACTATTGTGATACAAAACTCTTATCAATATGTGGAAAACATCTATCAGTTTGTTATAACTATCATCAATCATTTTCTCATTGACAATAATTACTGATTGGGTTCCAAACCAAGAAAACGCAGTCCATCACTACCATATCAACTTATTTCCGCGCTCGTATCATATTAAGGCGAAAAAATCATCGCCAAGCATACACATATACTTGTCCACCAGATACCGTTACTTCATGTTTCCACATAGTTTACTTACGCAACTTCATACGCCAACGAAACTGTTTCGTCTACTCTGAAGCTATATTTTATATCTCTGTATGAAACTAGATGTCGAAACGATTGTTATTTCTTTGTAGGTATTAAGATAAATTTATTCGTGTTCTTCTATAGTTGCTAGATATCAACTATTAAGGTGAATACAATAGCAGGCTTGAAAATGCAAGGTTTCATGTGTAAATCACAAGCTACTGGTCGGCCGCAGTGGCCGAGCAGTTTGCGGCGCGCCAGTCACAGTCTGCACGGCCGCTACGGTCGGGGGTTCGAATCCCCCCTCGAGCATGGATGTTTGTGTCGTCTTTAGTATACGGTAGTTCATAAGTAGTTTGTAAGTTTAGGGACTGATGACCCCGCAGTTAATTCCCTTAAGCTTAACAAACATTTGAACAATCTAGTAACAGACAAATATCAACAACATTCAAAGCATTTTTTAAAATATTCAGTACCAGCAATAAACAGTCCAACAAAATAATTTTCAGCTAAGTTAAAATCTGCAAATGTGATTTGAGATGGGTAAGCTAAAAGGAATAACAGAAAACACGGCAACAAGCACTAAAGAGAAGAGAGAGAGAGAGAAATAGAGAGAGGTGCTGTCACTTTCATTCAAGTAGCGAGATCGGAACTATGGGGCACAACACGTGCTACTGGCGGCACTTGGGCAAACATTGAGTGCCACGCTATATCGGAAGCCGCAGGTCTGTATAAAACGGAAGTATATAGGGTTATAAAGCTCTCGTCGACGTTTAAGTTGGAGACCTAGTTTGACAAAGAATGGTGGCAATAGCACTAGAATTTGCTTCAAATTGTGGCAAAAAAAAATGCTTAATATACCATGATTTGATTTAGCTTATCCAATTCAAATCCATTCTCTTGCATACTGCAGAACATTTTAATTAAAAGTAAGTCGTTAAATAACTGAATAGTTAGTTGTCTTTCTCATCTCAAAAACTTCTGTTTGTTCACTTATTCTTACAACGAAAAAAAGAAAAAAAAATGAAAAATATTGAAAAAAATATGTACTTTTCATCTTGTCATGTGTACTCTTTAATACATGGTCTGTGATTCAGAACGTTTCCAAAACCGCGTCTGGTAGTTTTTACTGCATAGCGTTTGACAGAAAACAACCCTCGTTTAAAGGGAGGAGTAGATATCAGGATTTAACATCAGCCAACGCTATCTGGATTAACTAAGTTCTGCCCACGATGCTAGTAACGTCATAATACAATGCTAAAAAGTACTTTTGTACCATATGTGAAAATAAGAACACTTGAAAAACCGACAGAATCCTTTATAATTGTTAATGAGACTATGAAAAGGATTATTGACTGTGCAGGAGTAAATAAAAACTGTATCTTTCAAGACTGATGCTAGTTTATGGAAGCTCGAGTGTCTGTGTTGCAGCTCAACATTGCTCACTCCTGGGCAGGTATAATTGTGGTGTGTATCATGATCACTTCTTCCTCATCATTTCACTATAACTTTTACATATCTAACGAATTTTTTGAGTGTAGTAAGTGGTTACTGGTTACGAGTCATAAGGTTTCTCTTTCATCGTTCTGAGAAATTACGTATTCCCGACATCTGGAAAACGATTAAATTACTGTTAAGTGATCTCTATCATGATTCAGACCAAACTACTTTCCCCTTTCGCGTGAGTAATTGCTGAGATGGTACGGCAACACTGATGTACAAAGATTTAAAGGTGTCAAACTAGCGAAAAATTGTGCAAAAGAGTGGAATTAGCTGAAAAGTAAGAAACTTAGTGTACCTGGAATATCGGATGTGGTAGTTCAGCAAATGGTTGCTGCTAATGACTTTATTCTTTATATCCTGAGAAGGGTCAGAGACCTGGATGTCTCCCTTTGACTGATTTGGCATACGACTAGTCTAAACATAACAGTGATTATATGTACATACATACATACTTACAGATGATAAACGTAGAAATGTTTGTGCTTCCCAGTTGGATGTTCAGTTCTTCAATCCAGCGCACAGCATCAGGAGTTGGCAGTAGGGATTTACTGTGGTTAAGCAGAGTTGCTCGCGTCCATAGGTTTAACCTTAAAATGCTTCCTAAGGGTGTTTAAATGAGCAATAGTAATTACGGTAGCGAGACTATACACAAGATCTCCTGTAAATTACATCTTCCTTAACTTTGTTAGTATTGTAGCTATAATGGAAAACGGAAAGTCGTTCGGTATGACAGTCTGCACCAGTATTCTTATTTAATGATGTACATATTTACAATTCATAGATAGTTTCTTTATATTGTATTTCATTGACCCATATGATGATTATTTCTCCATTCTGGAAAACTTTTGGTTCTAGTCAGTCTATCTCCTATAAATATCGGATACGTTGTTCTGTTGTATTATGTGATATGTCAGTCTTCGTACCTAATGGTTCCGTTTCCTTAACATTCGGCTTTGTTTACTATTATCTATTGTAGACTACTGTAACAATTGGAAGTGCTTATAATTTATTTGTTATCTTCATGGATTAGCACAAATCTGCCACCTACATATATCTTATAACACACTACTTCCTCTAGAGATGATTATTAGCAACTGAATAATATCTATTCCAAGCGATACATGTATATTTCAACTATAGCATCGGACGCACAAAAGCGCCAGGATTTGTCTGCAGCGTAGATAGTTTCATGTACTTGAATTAAGATCTGATTCCGGCCGTGTTGTATTGTATTTTAAGATCAAATGTACAACTAATCTTAGCAACATTAGAGGATAGGCGGTGTTTTCAGCAGTTTATACCACTGCTGTAGACGATGATAATGTGTGGCAGGTAAATAAACGTGAGAGGTACACGAAGACAGTGCAAAAGACGTTATCTGTACCCCCTTTCTTAAACATACCAACTAGAAGTATCATAATCAAATATTTAGTGAACAGAGTAAAGCACATAGTCATGTATATAATCCATCAGTCTTTCCTAGTATACTTGAGCCGTCACTTAGTTACTTACACTCCTGGCCATTAAAATTGGTACACCACAAAGATGACGTGCTACAGACGCGAAATTTAACAGACAGGAAAAAGATGCTGTGATATGCAAATGATTAGCTTTTCAGAGCATTCCCGCTAGGTTAGCGCCGGTGGCGACATCTACAACGTGCTAACATGAGGATAGTTTCCAACCGATTTCTCATACACAAACAGCAGTTGCACGGCGTTGCCTGGTGAAACGTTCTTGTGATGCCTCGTGTAAGGAGGAGAAATGCGTACCATGACGTTTCCGACTTTGATAAGGTTGGATTGTAGCTTATCGCGATTGCGGTTTATCGTATCGCGACATTGCTGCTCGTGTTGGTCGCGATCCAATGTCTGTTATCAGAATATGGAATCGGTGGGTTCAGGGGGGAAATACGGAACGCCGTGCTGGATCCGAACGGCGTCGTATAACTAGCAGTCGAAATTACAGGCATCTTATCGGCATGGCTGTAACGGATCGTGCAGCCACGTCTCGATCCCTGAGTCAACAGATAGAGACGTTTGCAAGACAACAATCATCTGCACAAACAGTTCGACGACGTTTGCAGCAGCATGGACTATCGGCTCGGAGACCATGGCTGCGGTTACCCTTGACGCTGCATCACAGGCAGGAGCGCCTGCGATGGTGTACGCAACGACGAACCTGGGTGCAAGAATGGCAAAACGTCATGTTTTCGGATGAATCCAGGTTCTGTTTATAGCGTCATGTTGGTCGCATCCGTGTTTGACGACATTGCGGTGAACGCACATTGGAAGCATGTATTCGTCATAACCATAATGGCGTATCACCTGGGTTGATGGAAAGTGGTGCTATTGGTTACACGTCTCGGTCACCTCTTGTTCGCATCGACGGCACTTTGAACAGTGCACGTTAAATTTCAGATGTGTTACGACCCGTGGCTCTACCATTCATTCAGTCTCTGCAAAACCCTACATTTCAGGAGGATAATGCACGACTGCATGATGCAGGTCCTGTACGGACCTTTCTGAATACGGAAAATGTTCGACTGCTGTCTTGGCCAGCACATTCTCCAGATCTCTCACTAATTGAAAACGTCTGACGAATGGTGGCTGAGCAACTGGCTCGTCACAATACGCCAGTCACTACTCTTGATGAAGTGTGGTATCGTGTTGAAGCTGCATGGGCATCTGTAGTTGTACACGCTATCCAGCACTGTATGACTCAATGCCCAGGCGTATCAAGATCGTTATTACGGCCAGAGGTGGTTGTTCTGGGTACTGACTTCTCAGGATCTATGCACCCAAATTGCTGAAAATGTAATCACACGTCAGTTCTAGTATAATATATTTGTCCAATGAATACCCGTTTATCATCTGCATTTCGTGTTGGTGTAGCAATTTTAATGGTCAGTTGTGTATTAAGGGCCAAGGAAACGCATCGAATAAATTCCTGCGATCACGAATCACGGTAAGGTATGAGTTCTGTGCCTGAGAATAAATACTGAGAGGTGCGGTAGTGAGTGAAGTTAGCTTGAGCGTGGAAATGGGACGACGGCCTTGGACTTGCTGGCCGTTCTCGCCTCTCACCCAAATATCAGCCTGATCTCACAGACCTCCCAAAACCTGACACTCTCCGTACATCTCCGTGTGGATACGCTTTCCAGAAGTATTGCATTTCTATTACTATACATTCCCTATTCCTCATGGAATATCATAACAGTGTGGTGCAATAGGTTTACAAACATTTAAACATTTTAATCTTGATTTGAGAAAAATAACAGGTGTTTTGTAAGATTAATTACCGAAATTGCTATTCGAACGCTGTAATAATTCAAATGTTCAAATGTTTGTATAGCTTATGGGACTTAACTACGTGGTCATCAGTCCCTAAACTTACAAACTATTTATGAACTAACTAAGACTAAGGACGGCACAAATATCCATGCCCGAGGGGGGGATTCGAACCCCCGACCGTAGTGGCCGTGCAGACCGTGACTGGAGCGCCTCAGTCTCCTCGGCGACCGCGGCCTGCCGCTGTAATAATTCAGAACAACACTTCGAACCATATTTTTAGCACAGGAAAATAACCTATTCTATGTTACTGTATCAAGCTTTCAAAGATGTGTTAAAATCTCGCTGTTTAGCGCCCTAATCATTATATCACCTCGATGAGAACTTCATCAATGCAGTCGCCAGTTAACAATGCTGCAAGCTGTTGCAAAATCATTAGGAGACGAGGTCCTACAAACGTGTGCACTGCGGTGCTGAAGTCACTACACACGTAACTAAGGTACACCTGGCATATATCTTACTGTGAATATCATATGCAGTGTTCAAAATATTGATCTTCAGAAATGATACATTCAATAAACGGAGCCCAAATGGCATTTTATATCTTAGGGTGACATACGGATTTTCTTGTCACACTTCGTTTCATTTTGTTCAAAGATGAAACTCCAAATATGTCATCGTAAATGCGTTTCTTAAATAATTGTTGTAAAGCTAACTAAATGTTTTGTCAGGAATATCCGTAATTATTTGTGCAGATTGAGCTGAACATACAATATATTAGTAACGCACGCATATTTTTTGTGTCCAGCGAGATATCTTCTAATAAATGGGGCAGCATACCTATTAGTAACGGTAGATATCTGTACAAAAAATGTATTCGCAATTGCGAATATGAATCAGCGTCAGCTGTACAATTTAATGGTGACATTTAAACATTTGTGCCAGAGCCGAACTTCCAGAATTTCGCGAGCTATCGCGTTACCCTTGTCGTTGTCCGTTCACTACTCCAACACCGACCCAAACTTCCATGTGTCACAAATATGCCAATACCGCACAGTAACAGGTTCTGGGCCCCTTTAATAAGTTATATAATTACTAAAACATTACGTAGTGGGGGCCTGGCACGATCAGAATGCCTTTCAATGTATATTGCTCAACACAATTAGGGGATTAAATGAGATATCATACACAGAATACATATGGTAACGTATTTTATTCATATATTGGTTACTATTGTAATGTGTGTCTGATACAGTACGCCGGCCGCGGTGGCCGAGGTGACTGAGGCGCTCCAGTCACGGTCAGTACGGCCACTACGGTCGGGGGTTCGAATCCCCCCTCGGGCATGGATATTTGTGCCGTCTTTAGTCTTAGCTAGTTCTTAAGTAGTTTTTAAGCCTAGGGACTGATGACCCCGTAGTTAATTCCCATAAGTTGTACAAACATTTGAACATTTTTTTGATACAGCACGATATTTTGCCGTCTCAATTCTTTACTTGAGGTTTACATAGCGTTTACGAAGACTGAGGCACCGTGGACTGGCATGATTGTACAAACGTCATTCTCATTGCCCACTAATACGGTGTGTGATCACCACGGACGGCCAGTACAGTTGCACACCTGCGTGGCGTGGACAGTGTGAGGTTATGAAACAGCTCTTGAGCGATATTTGGCCATCCTTCCGTGACTGCAATATCCAGCTCTGTAAGCATTTTGGGAGGTGCAGTGCGTCTGCCAAGTGCATCCTAGACATGCTCAATCGGCTTTAAGTCCGGTGAACAAGCTGGGCACTCCATTCTTCAATTCCCTCAGCTTCAAGCAGATTGTCCACCAGTGCAACTCTGTGGAGACGAGCGTTATGGTTTACCAGAAGGAACCCATCTCCTATGGAACTACAGCAGGACACACCAAAAGGTTGAAGGATCTTGTTTCTATACCTCCGACAAGTCATTGCGCCATTCTGAACGACATAGAGGTCCGTACATCCGTCAATACTGACTGCTGCCCATACCATTCGTCCAACACCATGATATGGCGATATTTCCTGCACAACAGCAGGACTGCTCCGAGTTCCACGTTATCTACAGATGATGGAAGGACGATTGTCCGATTGAACACAAAATCTTGAATCATCAGTGAACAGAACTCGGCGCCATACGTTACGACTTCAGTCATGATGTTCTTCCGCCTAGTTTCTGTGGGCTAAACCGTGTCGTGGTTTTAATGGGACACACACCATAGGCCTCCGTGCGTAGACGCCGCATTTCCGAAGGCGATTTCGGACTGTTTGTGTCGATATTGCGCGTCCTGTTGCTGCCTGGAGAGTACGTTATAGGTGAATTGCGTTCAGCCTCCTGTTTCGACATGCTGTTAACCGGAGATAACGGCCATCTCTTGCTGATTTTACCTGTGGATGTCCTTGGCCTTGCCTTTTTTTACGGTTCCTGTTTTCGAAAACCGGTCCAGGTTCTGGAAATTGCTCTTTAGGACACTCCAATTGCTGCAGCCACCTCCTCTGTGTTTCTACCGCTTCCAACCTTCCTATGGCTCTCCATGTCATAGCTTCGAGTAAGTCACGTTGCTGTTGCATTGCACTCCTTGGTCACTACACTGTCTGAGTCCATCTGCTTGTGTTATTCGTTTGGTACACACAAGTCAACACCATCCCCCTCTGCAGCAATTTTCTGTTATTTCCACTATTTCGGTTGCCGTAATGTTGTTGTCTCCACTCTGTAAAACCGACACAAGGACGTCGAAGTGTTGTAGTTCATTCTGCCGATGGCATACTTCAGAATCAGAACCTATATATCTCAACTGATTCCCTAAATGTTTGGACTGGTGCACCACTGTAAGGCAGCACTGTTTAACGACATTCGGCGTAAATGGATCTTTCGATGATGATGATTCGAACTTTCAGCGATGATGAAGAACTTTAAATTTACCAATTAGAAGTCAAAACGCTTGGCCTTGTAACGGCAGAGAGAAAAGTTATACGCGAAATTCAAGTCATGTACTACCCTAGAATGGGGTAACGCTTACACTAATAACCCCAAACTCCTGACCTGTGATCAAGACATATAGAATCAATGAGATATTTCTACAATAGTAGTTTTCGATACTAAGCTTCGTTTAGGAAATTTGTAGAACTATCTGATTTTCGGTTACATGTTTACATAAAGTCGCAGTTCTCATAGACATACGATGGGCTTGCAAGAACAATGCGTTAAATGAAAACATTCTGTATGAATTTTAGTCATTCCAAAGATTTCCATTGCATTTTCATTCAAACATTAGTTTTTTAAACGAAAATAATAGAAAATTATTTATTTCTTAAACTTCCAATTATATTGTTTAACTCAAGTTGCTGCATATTCACGTTTAACAACTACAAAATTATAAAATTATTATAATTATGTTTACATTTATAAATCTTAATTTCAAAGCCTTTGTTTTGGTAAAAACATTGACCAATGAATTGAATATTTAAATATAATTGTTTATTCGTCATGTTAAAATATATAGATCATTTCTTATGCAAAAATTGTGAACACTCTTCGAGAGATAGTAAATGGTTGTTGAGACATGGTGCGAGTAGTTCTGGAGAAGGAGTATTTCGATGATGATGAGATTGTGTTATATGTAGGAACTGTTGAGCTGAACTCTCAATACAAGTGTGCCACAAATTTTTCACAAGTGTCTTTATCATCAACAGTACAGGCAAAAAATTTTAATGTCGTTATCAGTTAAACACTGAAGAAGATTATGAAGGTATACTTTCTGAAAAATAGGTAAAGGAGTACAAGAATATTGCAGTTTGTAGCAATGCACAAGAATTGAATTAAAAATAATTTTTATTTATTTATTATTATTATTTGAGAATTGAGAGCTTTGTAATACTATTAAAAATTCAGACCTCATACACTAAACCACGAAATTCAAGCAGATAAATGTCACCTGAGATACACGAAATATTTTCATTAAAATATATATTAGTGCCAAATGATACTACGTATTTGTATTATAACCTTCATGTTTGCTAATTAATATTCTTTTATATAAATGGCCAGCTACAGAATTTTAGAATTTACATTACGCAGCAACTACTTTTTCTTAACAAAAGCAATTACTCAAAACCATTTGTTTTTAAACCACTTCCGTATTTGAGGGAATAATTAGCAATTATATTTGGTGGCATAACTCGGATCAGTAAATATCGCAGCCTTCCTCAAAGAGAACAGTTAAACGCCACAATACCAAACGGGGACTGGGTTCTACATGCCCACCTTCTGAAAATATTTTAACCTATGCAAGTACATAATATTTTAAAATTCTGAAATCGTAAATAATTTATTGTTTTTGATAAATCCTTGTACCAGCCTTCACAAATTTTTCAAATGTGACCTTTACAATGTATGTCATATTCAATATTTTTCGGCACATGACCGTATTTACACATCAGTATATCGTTATATACTGTATCGTGCACGACAATCACGACAATTAATGAAAGTTGTATTTTGAAAATGTTGATGAAGTTTTTGGATGGTACTTAAGTCCCCTCAGCCCTCTTCTCATGGCAGTGTGCATTACGAAGAATATGATGATATTGTGTTAGGTTAAGTTAGCAACTGTAGAACCATTTGTATTCTTAAAATACGAAGTGTATCAAAAAGTGGGTAGCTAAACTAATTATAGCATATGTATGCAAGTGACCACTTAATGTGCAGAAGGAAGATTATACTACTGGATCTGACAAATATAATATACCTATTCATGTACTTAATTAATTTTTCTCCTCAACCCTGGAATATTCTGGTAGACGTAACATAACAGGCAAATTATAATGACTGAAATACTGTTACGTGGGGATACAATATCTGCCGATTGTCGAAAATATTCAAGTAACAGGTATTTTTATAGAGCAGAGTGTTGTAGTTGAGCTGTTTTGTTTCTTTCTCAAATTTTTTTTCAATGTTAACATCGAAAGCTGCGAGCATTTCGAATTCCTTTCTTTCACTTTGAATATGGTAATCAGTCATATTGGAATATGCAGTCAATATCAAACTACGAGGCCAGTGCAGAAAGTAAGTTTCGATCTTTTTTAAAACAAATGCTACATAGTTACATAACAAACTATGTTGGGAACAGGTACAGCAATGTTTGACCTATTTTCGACTTGGGCACTAGAAGATTTATGACCCTTTTCATATCGTGGGATCTTGTATTCCTTGTAGGAGCCTTCTGCCTAAGTGTGGAAGATGCGTGCGACATTCGTCTTCATTTCTTCGTTGTTGTCAAAACACTGCTAATCACTTGTCTGTGTCTACTCTGCGTCTAGTCGTTTCCATGAAGCACTTGTCAGTTACGAAGAACGTGTCACTAAATGACAGCCACTCTTCCAGCTTCCTGCTAAGGGTACGTTCCATTTTGCGAAGAGTAAATTAAAGCACTGTTTATATAGGCCATTGGAATTGGACTCACTGATAGTCAAACAGTTTACAGATGTTCCTACGAATCTGAGCGAAGTTTTATCTTATATATAAAATAGGCTTATAACAACATCGAATACTTGAGTGCCGCAGTGGAGTGTCCGAGCGCATTGAGGCACTATGCTCCGATGTGTGAGGCCGTTCCTCGTCGGGGATTCGAATCCTCCCTCGGGCATGGATGTTTGTGTTGTATTTAATATAAGTTAGTTCATAAGTAATTTGTGAGTTTAGGGACTCATGACCCCGAAGTTAAGTCCCATAAGCTTAACAAACATTTGAATACTTGAGTTAAATTGCTAGGACTTTACGTCGGCAGATTATCATATTAAATCGATGTCGTCACTTTACAAATTAACCTAACATTAAATATCCAACGTATGCAAATGCTAGGTAGATAAAGATCTGGACCTTAACGCTTACTGTTTTTGACAATGCGAGTATATCTTTCGATAACAGTTTAAGTAGTAAAATCTAACAGTCGCAACAATCCAGCATAATCAGGTCTCATATTCGTAGAAACCATCATATAGTAACAAAATACCGTCAAATCCTACCATTATTGTCGTTAGTCCAGTCTTAAAAGCCAATAACATGCGGGAATACAGAAACTTTTACAGGCAAGCTAATTATTGAATTTTTGAAACAGCGTCGTTTATACAACCTATATAGCAAAACAGCAAAGGACAGTCACCGTTAGTGATCATGTATGCAGAAAGGATGGTCAAATCGACACGAACATTTACAAGACAAAGAAACGAGAGAGACTCTTTATTATCAACTAACGAACATCACGGGAAGATTAGAAAGACTCAAATCATATCTGTCAGTAGATTTATAATATCTTGTACGATTGCAGACTGTTCTAAGGTTCTCAACATATTTGTTATTGTGAGATACAATCACATTTATCATGTCAGTTTCAGAAAGCATGTAAAACGCACCAATTTCGTTAGAAATATTGTTTGAGTATGTTTAGAAACCGGGTGGAACATTAATAATATTCTTGTGCTTAGTTTTCTTTGATTTACAGGCAGGTTCTATACTCCATTTCGATACAGTGTCTTTTCCTATTAAAACTCAATTTCCTAACTTCTTTCTTCCTCACTCCCACTTTTCTTTTCCTTTCCGGAGTCAGTTTCGTGGTCAAGGTCGCTAAAATGAACTACATCACTCATGTTACTGTCGCTTTACGCTAACTCAACAAGATTTATTCCTAGTCTCACTGCATCGTCCACTTCTTGGAAGTATGCACGTATGTCCTCAGGCCGTATAAAATCTTTGGACCTAAAAACAATTAGAAAAGAAGATTTATTGTTGGCTAATGATTGTTACAATGCGAACAAATATACAAAAAATAAATTACATACATGTTTTTCGATCCTTGTAATAAATGCTGTCGTGAAAACTTAACATAAAGCGAAAATGGGACACACTTTTAAAATTGTTAGAAAGAAAGTAGTACAACACAAGCAGCCGTCTTCCTTGAGAAATAACGTGAGATTGAGGGATCTGAGCGTAGCGGGAGGAGGAGACGGAAGTATAGGGGAACGAGGGGCAGATGAACAAATACCTAGAGTTGTAACGCAGCAGGTCTCTGCGCTATGCTGCAGTACTAAGAAATTCCGCAATGCGGTCACTCAAAATCCCAGCGCTCCTGCTCGAAAGTTAAGACAATTTTGAAGCTAGATCTACAAAAATTCGTGTTTTGATTTTTGATGGGAATTTAAAAAGATCGTCTTTCACTATTTTTGGAATTTTAACCAATCATGGTGAGAAACAGGGAAAGATTAATTTTATTTTGTTTTTACTAAGAATCTAAACGGATTGCTATTAAGACAATTTTGAAGATGGAACTACGAAAATTGGGGGGGGGGGGGGGTAGGCCCCTGCTGGTATAGGGGCCTGGGTGTGCCTCTGGCCACGGTACGTTATTAGGAATTATGTGTATTGGGGACCTGAGTGGCTCACGTATTGGCCGTGTGGCGCCATGGCCATGCAAGCGCCTTCGCTTGATAATGTTGTTGTTATGGTCTTCAGTCCGGAGACTGGTTTGATGCAGCTCTCCACCCTACTCTATCCTGAGCAAGCCTTTTCATCTCCTCATAAGAACGGCAACCCACATCTATTTGAATTTGCTTACTATACGCGTCTCTTGGCCTCCCTCTGCGAATTTTACCCCACACACTTCCCTCCAATGCTAAATTTACGATTCCTCGATGTCTAAGAATGTGTACTACCAAGCGATCCCTTCTTTTAGTCAGGGTATGCCAAAAATTTCTTTTCTCACCAATTCTGTTCAGTACCTCTTCATTAGTTATGCAATCTACCCACCTAATCTTCAGCATTCTTCTGTAGCACCACATTCCAAAAGCCTCTATTCTCTTCCTGTCCGCACTGCTTATCGTCCATGTTTCACTCCCGTACAAGGCAACACTCCACACAAATGCCTTCAGAAAAGACTTCCTTACACTTAGATTAATAGTTATCAAATTTCTCGTTTTCAAAAATGCCTTTCTTCCCATTGCCATTCTGCATTCTATATCCTCTGTACTGCGACCATCGCATGTTATTTTACTACCCAAGTAACAAAACTCATCTACCACCTTCATTGTTTCGTTACCTAATCTAATTCCTTGAGCATCGCCTGATTTTCTAAGACTGCATTCCATTATTTTTGTTTTGCTCTTGTTAATGTTCATTTTATACGCTCTCTTCAACACACTGTCCATTCCATTCAACTGCTCTTGCAGGTCCTTTGCTGTCTCTGACAGAATTACAATGTCATCAGCAAAACGCAATGTTTTTATTTCTTCCCCCTGAACTTTATTCCCTATTCCAAATTTTTCCTTGCTTTCCTTCACCGCCTGCTCGATGTACAAATTGAATAACATCGGAGAAAGGCTACAACCCTGGCTTACTCCCTTCCCTTTCATGCCCTTCGAGTCTAATAACTGCGGTCTGGCTTTTGTACAAGTTGTAAATAACTCTCCTTTCCCTATATTTTACCCCTGCTGACTTCAGAATTTGAAAGAGTGTATTCCAGTCAACATTGTCAAACGCTTTCTCCAAATCTACAAAAGCTAGAAATGTAGGTTTCCCTTTCCTCTTCTAAGATAAGACGTAAAGTCAGTATTGCCTCCCGGGTTCCTACGTTCCTCCTGAATCCAAACTGATCTTCCCCGAGGCCACCTTCTACCAGCTTTTCAATTCTCCTGTAGATAATTCGTGTTAAAATTTTGCATCCATGATTTATCAAACTGATGGTTCTGTAATTTTCACACCTGTCTGCGCCTGATTTTTTTGGAATGGGGATTATTACATTTTTCTTCAAGTCTGGGGGTATTTCGCTTGTCTCATACATCCTACACACCAGTTCAAATAGTCTTGTCATGGCTGGCTCTCTCAGAGACTTTAGTAGCTCTGAGGGTATGTCATCTACTCCTGGGGCCTTGTTCCAACCTAGGTCTTTCAGGGCACTGTCAAATTCATCTCTCATTATAGTATCTCCTATTTCATCTTGATCTACTTCCTCTTCCCTTCCTACAACATCGTCTCTCAGTTCATTTCCTTTGTAGAGCTGCTCTATGTACTCTTTCCACCTTTCACCTTTCCCTTCTTTGCTGAGAACTGGTTTCCCAGCTGAGTTCTTGATATTCCTAGAATTGCTTTTCTTGTCCCCAAACGTCTCTTTGATTTTCCTGTAGGCGGTATCTACTTTTCCCCTTCTTATACATTCTTCTACAGATTTGCATTTAACTTCTAACCACTCCTGCTTAGCTATTTTGCACTTCCTATCAATCTCATTTCTTCTACATCTACATCTACATGGGATACTCTGCAAATCACATTTAAGTGCCTGGCAGGGGGTCGTCTGTACTCCATTTTGCCTGTTTCATTTACTGCATTTCTATATTTTCTCCTTTCATCAATTAAATTTAGTATTTCCTGTGATTTTTTTGTAGGTCTTGCCTGTCTACCTATTTTGTCCTCTGCTGCCTTCACTATTTCATCTCTCAATGCTACCCATTCCTCTTCTACTGTTTTATTTCTTCGATTTCCTCATCATCGGCGGAGCTAGTTGGCATATAAACCTGTATTACTGTGGTCGGTGTTGACTTCGTATCTATCTTGACAATGATAATGCGATCACTGTGCTGCTCATAGTAGTTTACCCGCATTTCTATTTTCTTATTCATTATCAGTCCTACTCCTGTGATACCCCCAACTGATTTTGTATTTATAATCCTGTAGTCACCTGACCAGAAATCCTATTCATCCTGCCACCGAACTTCACTAAGCCCCACTATATCTAACTTCAACCTATCCATCTCCCTTTTTAAATTTTCTAATTGTCCTACCCGATTAAGGGATCTAACATTCCACGCTCCGATCAGTAGAATGCCAGTATTGTCTTTCCTGATGATAACATCCTCCTGAGTAGTCCCCGCCCGGAGATCCGAATGTGGGACTATTTTACCTCCGGAATATTTTACCCGAGAGGATGCCATCATCATATTTTCATACAGTAGAGCTGCATGTCATCGGGAAAAGTAACGGCTGTAGTTTCCCCTTGCTTTCAGCCGTTCGCAGTCACCGTGTGGCAAAGCCACATTAGCTGATGTTACAAGGCCAGCTCAGTCAATCATCCAGACTGTTGCCCTTGTAAATACTGAAAAGGCTGCTGCCCCTCTTCAGGAACCACACGTTTGTCTGGCCTCTCCACAGATACCCCTCCGCTGTGGTTGCACCTACGGTACGGCTATCTGCATCATTGAGGCACGCAAGCCACCCCACCTCGGCAATGTCTGTGGTTCATGGGGGTGGCGCTTGGTAATACTCAATTTATAACAGGGGACATTTCATAGACCACCTGTGCGGGAGAAAACACGACAGCTGGTAACATGCAAACATGTAATCTTTTATGTTCAAATGTTTGTATAGTCTATGGGACTTAACTACGGGGTCATCAGTCCCTAAACTTACAAACTAATTATGAACTAACTAAGACTACGGACGGCACAAATATCCATGCCCGAGGGGGGATTCGAACCCCCGACCGTAGTGGCCGTGCAGACCGTGACTGAAACGCCTCAGTCCCCTCGGCCACCGCGGCCGGCGTAATCTTTTATCTCTTATATAATAAGGACAGCCGGAAAACCCGGCGTCACCTGTGTGAAGTGGTACTTAACATTACTGCAAGATACCCTCCCCCATACACCGTATGAAATTTTAGGTAGGCAGTGACTTTTCTCTTGTTTTGAAGATCAAGTGTGCAAAATTTCGTGAATATAAGAAGGAAACTGTAGATTTCGTCAGTCTGTAGGTTAAGTATCCTCCGTCATGCACGTTAATTCGGCCCTATCGCAAAATAATTTCTTAACTAACGACTTCTATCTATAAACTACATACCTGCAAAATTTCAGCTTCATATGTACAGTAGTTTTTGAGATTTCGTGCTTTGTCAGTGAGTGACCTTTCGATCTTATACATATAGAGATTAAGATATAAAATATTATCAATTCCATCACAAAGAACTTTATTTTATTTATGAAATGACGGTTACAGGTAATTACAATTTTAATTGTATAATTTAAAAAAGTCAAGTAAATCCAAACGCTCTTTGCAATTAATGTAGTACATTTTCAACACAATTTTATTATAAAATTTGGTGATATTATTAGCTGTGGAATGATTATAAATATGTGTTGTAACTTCGAGGAACCGGTTTCTTCATGGACAAGGAGAGTACATCAGTTTCCCTATTGTGTGTATACAAATAGACGATCAGAAAGAGTGAAATAAACAATAGAAATAAATGTTTCTTGAAAGAAACTTCGGATCTGGATCGCCAACATGACAAGCGAACTCGCTACCAACCTCTATTTTTCAGATAGTTCGGTCCGTTGCGGACATGTGTTCGTTTTTATTCCATGTTGATCGTTCATTTCTTGAGATATTCGACCGTACTGCAGCACACCCTTCACTGTCATCAATACCAGTTGCATATGTACTGCGTTTAAAACTTTAGAGAACCTTTTCTTGCAATTTTCTGGATAGTGTGCTTCAGGACTTATACGAGTGAACACCCTTGAAGTATATACTATCCTGCAAAGTCTCACCGCGAATTGAATATCCGAGACCCGGTCTTCTTGTTAGACCTGGCGTGCGACAGCGAAGGAACTGCCCGTCTGGGAACATGCCAGCATACACTGTACGTGAAGAGTCTTGTAGAAACAGAGGTAAACAAAAACCACTACTGTCAACAGACCTCCAGACTTCTATTGGTCGATGATACGACTCCTTTATTTTAATCATTTAACTGAAACGTGTTAATATATTTACCACAGGTACGTAACTGGTATTATCACGTATAATTGTTTTTCTACTGATTCATTGGTATGAATATTTAGCAATTTTTTCCGTATGATTTACTTAGAAATATATAGGAAATTGAGCATTCTTATTTACTTATGTTTCTTAGCAGTACATAATGACATTTTTCTTTGTTATTATGAAACAAATGTTACTGGGTTGAGGACGAATTATTCGATATTTACTCCATCTTGTTTCTACGCATGACAATAAATAATAAACAATTATCAATTAGAGGATTGTATTGCCGTGTTAATCTAGAACAGACACACAGGTACTTGTCTTTGAAATTAACTGCTCATGCGAGCAATTTTTAACGCGGCTGCCTCTCCGTACAAATACAGCTTAAAACTGGTACCATTATTTAGATTTACTGTGACACATGTTAAGAATGTTTTTGATACGTCGCGTTTTGCAGCTCTTAAATGTTGTAGGAAAGACATTTTTTATATATATTGCATCAAAACTGCTTTTATTTGAAATGCTGACTAGTTTCGGGCTTTGCCCATTTTCTTAAGCCACCTATTACAGAGAACAAAGTGAGTTTTACAAGAAGATACATTAATATGGCAATGTTATTTGAATGTACAAGTCGTAATTAGCTACATTCATATAAACATTACAAACAGCGTGACCTAAGCAGTATCCAAATAAAGAATATATATGAATATAAGTAATTACAACTCGTACATTCAATATAACATTGCCATATTAATGTATCTTCTTGTAAAACACACTTTGTTCTCTGTAATAGGTGGCTTAAGAAAATGGGCAAAGCCCGAAACTAGTCAGCATTTCAAATAAAAGCAGCTTTGGTGCAATATATAAAAGATGTCTTTCCTACAATATATTAAGAATGATTAGATTCGTAACTTTTGACAAATGATTCTTTTTTTCGGTTTCCAGACTATTATACATACTCTGACAGGGAGTGAAGTGTAAAAATCTAAAGGCATTTTTATGTTGAGTGATTTGAAAGTTTTTTTTTTCTATTTGCATATGCTTTGAAAAATATCTATTGCAGCTGTCTCATCCTTTCGTTTTTTGTCTCGTACTGCGAAAGCAAACGTCAACCTGGGTATGGTGACAAGGCGAGAGTTGTTACGAAATGTATTACTCCGGTAGGGACTTGGAAGCTGGGTGAAGTGGCGCTGTTGGAGCACTTGCTCCTTTGCGGTGGTCTGTGGCGCAAGTAAACGACTGTCGTGTAGGGCGTTGTCCCAGGGCCTTGGTCTTGAAACTGGCTGCGTGCGCCTGTGTGTGTGAGTGAGCGCGCTCAAAGTGGAAAGACTGGTTTGCAGCTCTCGGCCGCCGCCATGGCCGGCTGTTGGCTGCTGATTGTTCAGAGCGCGGTTACGTGAACCGACGCTATGTGATACCTCGTCCCTGTCGCTTGCTCCGACACAGCTCCATTAAAAAAAAAAAAAAAAAAAATATTTCGAAAACCTCAACTTCGGCTGCCTGTCACCACAGAAGCCTAACTGCAAAATCAGCTTCTGTTCACAAAGACTGCTCTCCGGTGTATTTGCTTCAAAATACAGCAGATTTGATTCCTGTCTTCTAGTCAACTGACATACTCACCTGTTTTGATGCGTTGGTACTTTCTGTCAGTATTTAGCAAGTTTCAGATGTCAATTGTTTACACTTATTTCCCTATTTCCCGATGACCCCACAGGTTTACAGGTTTCGAGTCACGTTTTGCTGAGTGAGACTGTACTTCAGCTGTAAATATTTTACAATTCGCGAGGTGCCAGAAGTATAGTGAAGCCCAATACGAAACACGGGTTCGTTACACAAAGTAATTCATTCTGTTTTACTGTTGCGGTAACTTGAGGAAACGGTTAGAGACATGTCTGGAGAAGCACAATGGAACGATGTATTGAGCCGGGAGGGAGTATGGTGTTTCCTATCTCCATCGGAGCGGCGGCGTATGTAATTCAGGGCAGTTCATCTAAAAGTCAAGGCGAGCGCCTGGCCGCTCCCAGCCTGTGCTGCGTCCCTCCACTCACACTCCATTTTGTCGGCCCTCCGTCTCTCATTTTTCTCTGCTTTATTTTCCCCTTGCAGCGTAGGAAATTAATATTTTTCGACAGCCTCTCAGAACGAAACTTCTAAATGTACCTACTATTCAACAGTCTATCGTCATTGCCAGTAGAATATTGCCACCAGAATTCTGGAAATATCTTCTTCTTCTACTACTTTTAATATATAAAGCAGAGTGTCCGTATGTTTGTACGTGTTGCATACAAATCTACAGCATTGTTCCAATCTTTATGGAATTTTGTACACGTAGGGTCACTAGAAGTCAGCGCTCAAAAAAAAGAGGACATTTCTAGAGTTATACAAAAATGAGCATAAGATTTTAAATTGAAATTATTGGAAGCTGACTTATCTTGTATTTTTGTATATGTAATTCCTTTATCTGGCCATCTCGAAACTTGTATCACACGCTAATTACAACCCTAATTATTTCATATTCTCTGAAATCGTAAGTTGAGCTCGACGCACGGGCGTCATCAGATGATGATAATCTAGAAAAATATATTACAGTGATGGAAAACAAGTTAAATTCTATAGCGTTAGCATTTATGAGAGTTGGAAAAAGTGTAATTTTGCGCTTTTAAGTTGAAGCACTTATATAACTTTAAAAAGGGGGATATTTTCCAGTTTTTCTAAAAATCCGCCCGGACCATTTTTAGGGTCCAAAAAAGAGGACATGTCCGGGTAAAAGCGGACGTCTGGTAACCCTATGTACACGTAAGCTTCAATCCATGAGGACGGTCGCCGTAGGTGTAAGAATCCTATTTAATGCTATTTCTTAGCAGTACATAATGACATTGTTTCGTTGTTATTATGAAAATAAACGTTACTGAGTTGATACCGAATTATTCAATATTTACTCCATCTTGTTTCTACGCATGACAATAAATATTCAACAATTATCAATTAGAGGATTGTATTGCCGTGTTAATCTAGCGCAGGCACACAGGTACTTTTCTTTGAAATTAACTACTCGTGCGAGCAATTTTAACGCGGCTGCCTCTCCGTACAAATGCAGCTTAAAACTGGTACCATTATTTAGATTTACTGTGACACATGTTAAGAATAATTAGATTCGTAAATTTTGACAAATGCTTCGTTATTTTTTTCACTTTCCATACTATTATAAATACTCTAACAGGGAGTGAAGTGTGCCGCGGTGTAGTAGCCGAGCGGTTTAAAGCGTCTCGCTGCGGAGCGCGCGGTTGCTCGCCGTGGAGGTCCCTGGGGCATGGGTGTGTGTGTTTGTCCTTAGGTTAGTTTACCTAGGTTTAAGTAGTTTGTAAGCTACGGACTGATGATCACGCAGTTTGGTCCGATAGATTTACAAACATTTGGAGTGAAGTGCAGAAATCTAAAGGCATTTTATACTGAGTGATTTGAAAGTATTTTTTTTTTTTTCTATTTGCATATGCTTTGAAAAATATCTATTACAGCTGTCTCATCCTTTCGTTTTTGTCTCGTACTGCGACTGCGACAAAGCGACAAAGCGAGAGTAACAATATATTACATACGATATACAGTTCACGATATATGACGTCATAAACAATGAGATGCGCGAAAAACTGCTGCATTTTGCGACAATGCTGCTCATTTTCTCCTAAACCATTGGACCGATTTCAACCAAATTTGGTACACACATTCCTTGCCGTGAGGTAACAATTGCTGCATGGTTAAGAATCACATACGGCACAAAATATATTACGTCATAACCAATAGAAATCGCAAAAAATGCCATATAATGCGGCGAGACTTTCGAAATACACTGTATGAGAATGACAGTACTTAGCGACTTGCAACAAACTTTAAACATAATTTCAAATTGACAATCATAGCGAAATTATGAAAAGAAAAACGTTTCTCGCTTACTACGTTTCCGCTGTCTATGGAGTAAAACTACGGCATTCCGTGTGACGTTACAATTTATAATTTGTATACTACAAATTGTAGCAGCAGGAAATTTTATAGACAGTATAAACACATACAGCTGAATGTACCTTCTAAATTGTATCACAGTACGACACGTAGTTCACGAGATATGAACACATAAACAGTAACGTTCATGGAAAACCGACCCATCATGCATCAAGTTTTAATCAAATGTTCAAATGTTTGTTAAGATTATGGGACTTAACTACGGGGTCATCAGTCCCTGAACTTACAAACTACTTATCAACTACCTTATACTAAGGACGGCACAAATATCCATGCCCGAGGGGGTATTCGAACCCCCGACCGTAGTGGCCGTGCAGACCGTGACTGGAGTCACCGCGGCCGGCAAGTTTTAATCTATTAATCATTTATTATTAATTGTATTCCCAAGAGATTTTACGAACATACGGCCCTTATACAAATAAATATATGTCTTAAAAATGGCAGGAATAAATAAATAAATGCCGACCGCGGTGGCCGCGGGGACTGAGGCGCTGCAGTCACGGTCTGCACGGCCACTACGGTCGGGGGTTCGAATCCCCCCTCGGGCATGGATATTTGTGCCGTCCTAGTTCGTAAGTAGTTCATAAGTAGTTTGTAAGTTTAGGGACTGATGACCCCGTAGTTAAGTCCCATAGACTATACAAACATTTGAACATTTTGAACTAAATAAATACCCAGGCAACTCCGGGTTTTCAGCTAGTTATATATAAAGTAGAATGTCTGTGTCTTTGATTGTGTGTTTGTATTGCATACAAATAAAGAGTTCTCCTCCGATCTTCGTTAAATTTTGCTCACTTGAACTTCAGAACAAGAAGAAAGTCACTGTCTACGTAAAATTTAGTACCTTGTGGAGGGTACATTACCTACGGACTTCGACAGTTTTATTCCGATTTTGATGAAATTTTCCACACTTGATCTTCAGAACAAGAGAAAGGCCACTGTCTACGTACAATTTTGTATGGTGCATGGCGGATGTTACTATAGCTTTCGACTTCGGCAAAATCTACTGTTTTGTTCCAATCTTTATGAAATTTTGCATGCTTAAACTTCAAGACAAGAGTAACATTTCTGTCTACCTAAGATTTCCTACAGTTCAAGGCGGAGTGTAACTAGCAATTACCGTAGACACCAATTCACCGATCACCTCGAAAGTTGACAAATATAATCAAGTGTTTGTAAACCTTTTCGACCAAAGTGCTATGGTCATCAGTCCGTAGACTTACAAACAATTTAAACTAACTTACACTAAGGACAACACACACCCATGCCCGAGGGAGGACTCGGACCTCCGGAGAGAATGGCCGCCCAGTGCCTAGCATGACGCCTTAGACCACGCGGGAATTATGAGCGGCGAAAGGTAGAGGTGGGCAGAGAGGGATAGGAGGATATGAACTGAGAGATGAGGAGATTAAGAGAGAGAGGGGAGGGGGATAAAGGGAGATGGGCAGAGACAGAAAGAAAGTAAAGGACTAAGTCTAGTCTGAAATAAAGAAGTGCCCGGACGTCGCAGGGTTTTTAGCTAGTAACCTGTAAATGAAGCTAATAAGTTCGGAATAAACAAAAAATATATATTTTAATAAGTATAACATCCTTTACTGCTGCTTATTAGCTTCATTTATTCGTACACTACAGCTGTTTCGCCGTATTTGACATTGTCAAGTGGTATGCCATTTATTGGTAACACACACACAGCATCTGTACCTCTATATGATTTTTATAGGTACCTTTCTTAGAAAGTCTTTTTTTAATACTTTTTAATGTAATGACTTTCTTATTTGACAGTTGTCAAATATGAAAGCCATTACATTAAAAATTATTAAAAAACGACTGTCTAAGAAAGGTACCTATAAAAATCATATAGAGGTACAGATGCTTTGTGTGTGTTACCAACAAATGGAATACCACTTGACAATGCCAAATATGGCGAAACAGCTGTAGTGAACAAGAAAATAAAGCTAATAAGCAGCAGTAAAGGATATTATACTTATTAAAAATGACATATTACGATATACTCACTGCTGCCGGGCCATTTATGAAAAACAAAAATGCTTACAAACTGTATTATTCCCTCTTAGGTTTAGGTGCTTACTGATGACTCGTGTTTTAGGGCGCTAAACAGCGAGGTCCTCATCTTAGAACCCGGAATTGATGAGTCCTACCTACTAATTACTTAGAAAATTGAATTGGTACCAATTTTCGTGGGTTATATTTTAGTATACTTAAAGAAATATAAGATAACTATCAAAGTTCCGTCTGCAGTGAGATCATTAGACGAAGAGCATCAGTTTCACCTTGCAACAGGTGGAAGTCCTTCTAGTTCTTTGCGAAAACACTGGCTATTTTCTTCAACAATTTAGTGAAACCTATTGTGTAGTGTAAAGGGTGGCCGGCTGGGGATTTGAATCCTGCTGTGGCGGAAAAAAGCACACACGGTGGTGCTGAGCTAAAGCTGCACTCCTATACTTAATCTAAAGTGTATGTGTCTCTATACATGACCTTAATAATAATTTCGTGTGGCTCATTGGCCTGGTGCAAGTCTTTCAATTGGACGCCTACCCCAGTTATCCAACCGGGGAAAGGGGACCTACAGCTTAACGTGGAATCCGAACCACGTGTCGTTTCTGGCGACTCCTCACATCGTTGAGAGGAGAAGGATGGCTTAAAGTGCAGACTGAAAAAATCCGAGGTCTGACCGGGTTGGTGAGTACTTATGCACAATAGTGCTATGGCATTGTGCATTATTGCAGAAAGGAGTGGGAACGACTGCTTGAAACCAATGGATACAGATAGCATGTTTTTCTTGAGTAGCGTGATTTATTTATTTGGCGTATGTTCTTTTTCAAATACAAATGGTTTACATACATACATATATTTAGAAAGGTGAACAGGTGGGGCATAACAGCTTTGAGATAATTGCAGAACGACATATTGACAATAGCTGTTTATTTTTTCTCAATGCTACCGGTTTCGGCCAATTTACCATTATCAAGCGTTAGCAGAGATCAGCTAATAGCTTAACATGTAGTAATACAAAAATTAAAAATTGTAACATAAGTATTTGTTGTCATTGCTGTAGTCATTAATATTACCACAGTACAGCTGTAGCAGTCAACCACTATGGTAATATCAATGACTAGAGCAATGACAACAAATACTTATGTTAAAATTTTGAATTCTTGTATTACGACATGTTAAGCTATTAGCTAATCTCTGCTAACGCTTGATAATGGTAAATTGACCGAAAGCGGTAGCATTGAGAAAAAATAAAAAATATACAGCTATGCTCAATATGTCGTTCTGCAAAGTCAAATTGACAATTTAGCAAGCAAACAAAAACAAATTGCAAAATTATATAATAGCGTGATATTGACTGCTGAGATTCAGTCCCTGTTTCCTGTCGGATTAAAGGATTACAGCGAACACAGTCACGTAACATCACTTAATGTGAGATTAAAAAAATGTTCGAGAACTGATTCAAGATATTAGCGCAATGTCTAGTGTCAGGCACTGAACAACTCCTAGGATATCTGTTCAACCTCTAGTATCTTCCATTAACAGGATTCGAGTCGCCTGCCTGGAGGCCCACAGCCAGTACACAAAAGATTCATTTCTTTTATTTACAACGTATATTGTGAACTAATCTGATTGCATCAAATATATTTCATGAAAAAATAGTAAAGCACCCTGAGGATATTGTCAGAAGTCAATGTGTGTTAACGCATACACCATCGCCGGATATGTAAATGATTAGGGTTGCAATGCTCTAAGAGGTATGAAATATTTCTGCCTCGATGAAGTTCGTATCAATATTGCCGAGGCTCATAACATCTTAGCATTGAACGTAAATGGGAACATCCTGCCTGTTCCTCAGGTTATGTGATTTTAATATCAAACAATAAATTCATTTTCCAGATACTTATGTAGTCTCAGCACATCAGTTCAATGCCACAGCTTATACTCAATATCTCTGGTATGTTTAGTATACATATGTCTTTGAAAATGAATGTATTGTTTCTTTTTAATATCACCTGTGCTTGGGGTACAGGCAGGATTGTTTATATTTACGTTCAATGCCTGGGTTTGCTATTCCGCAACGCAAAATTTATAAGAAATACGTAGGGGAACACCTACACTGCATTAAAGTTTGTTGAGAGAAACGTGCTTAAGTTATTTAGTACAGACAGAATAGTGATCATAGTGCAGTAGTGCTGTTCAGTGTTGTTACTGGACCTGGTAGGCTATATAAGGGACGTGGACATAACCAGATTTGAGTAATCGCTGTCAACGACACAGAGATGACATGCCCTTTGTGACATAGCGTTATCGAAACCTAATAGAGTTTGGAAGGGCCCTCACATGGGCCCCATTTGCTGTCCGTCGGATCGTTCCAAAACCACATTTGTATTGTACTTGGATATAACAGTAGCCTAGTGTTAGGCTAGATGGGAACGTGAAGATAGGGATACCCGTCGTCAAATTACAGTCGACCACGTCTGACTA
This sequence comes from Locusta migratoria, assembly GCA_026315105.1. Classification (NCBI taxonomy): domain Eukaryota; kingdom Metazoa; phylum Arthropoda; class Insecta; order Orthoptera; family Acrididae; genus Locusta; species Locusta migratoria. The sequence continues at coordinate 220,380,728 of CM048755.1, forward strand.
GTACACAGATAGATCGCCATATTATTGTCTAAGCGCATCGTAATCCATTCAGATATACACATGCTATCCCGAGAAAAATCAACGGATTTCCTGAAATATTCTTTCCCCTCTCATACCACTGGTCGGAGACTAGCAACAGCTATACTATAATTACAGGAACTCGCTTAGGCTGCCGTCAACTCCACAGCACAACAAACGACATTAAAGAAAATATGTGTTGAGACGACAATGTCATAATTCCCAGGCTACTAAACTTGGTGTCGACAATAGATTAGTAAACTTACGCCACATATTGCTCAAACGAACGTTTATGCGCAGTAAATACTCTTTTTGAATCAGAGGAGATACCCTAAAAAATAACACCATACATCATAAACGAATGAAAATAAGCAAATACCTATCGCTTATTTCAGATCCTGTTCTTATGGAAAATAACGCAGCAGTTAGTATTTGAACAAGATCCTGAACATGACCTTTCCGCGATTATCTATCTGAACGTCTAGAAATTTGAATTGTTCAGTCTCACTTATCATATGACTACTCTGCCTAATTAAAATGTCAGATTTTTGTTGAATTTGAGTTATAAACTGTAAAAACTAAGTCTTACTCTGAATTAGCATCAGTTTATTTTCTGCAAGGCACGAACTTATTTCTTTAACCCTTTCGAACGTAGCGGGACACATATTAGTTATTCGTACTTACATGTACCTGCAAAACTTCAAAGTCGATTTCCTCGAGAATTCTTGAGAGTTTCGTCAAATGGCTTTGCTCGATTGTTATTTAAATTCGATACTTTACGTACTGTAAATATGAAAAAAATTTAGAATCCGACACCCATGTGGTCTCCTTTTTAGAATTACTTGTTCCTTGTTACCTCTCATGTGACAGTATTGTGGTCCTATTCTATTTAGAACAATACTTGGTGAAAGATGTCTCACGAATTGTCTGACTGGCGTTGAGGTATTTCGTTGGCCAGAAAAATTCCCAAATGTGTCCCCAATAGCACATATTTAGGCCCAGCTCTGATGTCAACTATGTCTCAGAGCCAATATTCGGTATATCAAGGACAGTTATGAAATTTTTTGTCTCAACAGAGAATACAAGAACTTTAAAATATGTTTCTGAACCGAATCAGTGCATGCAACTAGGCCATAGTGTCCAACGCATTACTGAGAAATTTGTTCATACTGCCGAGTTCTTTGTTAATTTTGCTCGATTTTGTAATCATGCAAACAGCTTTACATAGCCTTCATGTTATTGGAGACTGGGCACTGTTGTAAACAATAGATTGAATATATGTGTCATTAAAAAACCAAACAGTACTTATAATTATTTTTTATGTTCAAATTGATTTCTGTCTTCATTAACACACCTTTGAAGTCTTTTTGGAACACTGTTACATATTCTATAGCATTGTCTGGCATCAATATACAAATCATGAAATGCGTCGCGCATGCTCTTCAAATTTATTTCGTATGTCGTACACTGTTTCCCTAGGCGATGGTTTTGAACTTAACTGTCTCCCCATTTATTAACAAATTCAGTAGCACCATTTACAAAAAATGTTTTTATCGAGATAATTATTTCTTCTTTCGTTAACGTAGTGACAGTATGGACAACATATCTCAAAGATCATGTTTTCAACAATTCTCCAGTTTGGGTGTTGTGTTACTTTTGTTTGTCCTTGCATTGTGTACCAACTTGACAAAACGTAATTACATCATTTAGTAATAACAACTTAACGGGTTAAAACTTCTTACTGTATTGCGTATTGCTCTCACTTTTTTTTTTCTTTTTTCTTTTTTTTTAACCAGTTGTCCAGCGACTTTTGCGCCACCCTGTATATAATGTAATATCGTATACTTACTTAGAGTTTGATTAAAAAAGAGGAGTGATGTGATACTACCTACCAACAGCTGTATGTTTGACGTCTTCTGACTTTACTGTCAACTAATTATAGTGTTGTGACAAAATACTGCAACCGGGAAGTTTCTTCTTAATATACCACATTATACGTAGCAAGGTTTTTGACTATGCTCTCAATATTTCGGGCCTTAAGCCTATGCGATAAGTAATATTCGTTAACAGTATTCGATCGTATTTGCGGTCGTACACCAAAATTTGGTTACAGAAATGTGTTAATTATGAATAAGATATGAGTAACGTTAATGTTAATCCCACGAACAGATAAAATTGTATCGATTCACCGACCACAAGAAGAATCAGAAAACATTTCACTCATAATTTGATGCACCGGTCCGGAAAACAACGAATAACATTGCGTAAGTGAATGATCTAGTAAACAAATATAATAATTGAAGGAATTAGTGAAGTGATATTAGTATCAGAGAAAAGGTAAGTAGCAAATTCATTTTCTTTGGTTGGAAACAACAACTTGCGTAAAAATAAACGGTTCTCCCGTAAATTCTATACATGAGTTCAAGTAATACGTACCGCTGAAGAGTGAGTTATGTCATCGTGGACTTCTAATATAGTGATAATTCTCTATGCAGTGGAAATGAAAAGGAGTTACACAGTTGAGATACATACGTCTGAATGGACTACAGCTAACGGCATAAGGCGTAAGACATGTATGCTTGCAGACAAACTACCTACAGTCATTGGTTGCCTCTTCGATTTTCAGTCGACAGCACTCATAACAATTCCTTCTGCAGTTATCGGAGAAATTATACAGAACGTCTTATGTTTTCCATGTTTACCTTAGCTTTTCTTGTGAGCTTTATACTGTGAACCGAAAAGTTTGAGAACGCACTATGTTAAAAAACTCAACATTTATTTAAGTATCAGTAATGTTAGTATCGTACTATACATATGAATCCTACAACCTTAATTTTTTTTTTAAATCTCTTGACCGTATACACAAAGTGATCAAAAGTCCTCATACAATAACGTTGTTCTATGTTATTTGCACATCTGTACTATACACGACAGTAGGGGACTGATGACCCTGCTGTTTAGTCCCCTTACAAATCCTAAACACAAGCCAAAGTATCTTCTGTGTTGTGACGGGTTAGTTAAAATAAGACAGCTATGTTACGAGACGTAGAAACAGTTTTCTTTTATTGCAAGATTTTTGTGGGTAGACTATTCGCAATGTTGCAATTCACAAGAGGAGACAGTGTTTCTATTCCTCCAAAGAAATTGTATATAGAAGTTAATCCTAGGATTTTAGGTTAATGTATTAATAACACAAGTTCCACTTCATCCCAGAGGGTTTAGGTAGAGGTTTCGATAAGAACTGTCCAATAAGTGAATTTGATTTGTTACAAATAAAATTCAAATTTTCATCATACTGGAGATAGCACAATGTTGGTGCCGTAATGTGAAAGTTGACAATGTGGCTGAAAATTTATTCAAAGACATTACCTTTTTTCCATGGACTAGCAATAGCTATGCGAACCCCAGCCAAGAAAAACAGTTCCCGACCATCACATCTTCAATAAATTCAACTGATACAAGAAACACTCAAAAATACCGTTGTTCAGTCATCAACCACATTTTCATACATCAATCTCACAATGGACAACTTTGACTCTGGACGTTAGGAACCATGCTTACAATAGCACTCAACCATACAAACCCCAGTGGTCTCTGTTATTTTCAAGCTAACGTTTGCATTCTACCTCAAGTAACATTTTAATAAAGAACAAAAAAGATTAGGGTTTAATGTCCGGTCTACAGCGTGGTCTCTAAGGACCGAGCGCAAGTTCGTATTGTTTTGAAAATCGAAGAGGCAACGAATGAGAGTAGGTAGTTTGTCTGCAAGCATACACGACTCGCGCCTTATGCTGTTAGCTGTAGTCCGTTCAGACGTATGCATCTCAACTGTGTAACTCCTTTTTATTTCCACTGCATAAAGAATTATCACTATATTAGAAGTCCACGATGACATAACTCACTTTTCAGCGGTACGTATTACTTGAACTCATGTATAGAATTTACGGGAGAACCGTTTATTTTTACGCAAGTTGTTGATGTTTCCAACCAAAGAAAACGAATTTGGGGAATGAAATCTGCCGTACTCTTTAAAAGGAACAATTCTGGAATTTGCCTGAAGCGTCTTAGGAAAACCACGAAAACGTAAATGTCGTTAATCGGAGGCGGATTCAAACCGTCGTCCTCCCGGATACGAGCCAAGTGTGCTAACCACTGCGCCACTTAGCTTGCTGACATTTTAATACACAGAAACAAAGTTACAAGGTATCAGTACTTTAGGGATGAAAGTCTACGTAATTCATTGACGTCAGTGTATTACAACTCTCATCTAAAAGTACTAAAAACCCTCTACTCAAAGTAATTACAATACCGCGAAACAAACATATAATACAAACCTGATAGTGATTGTATTAAGTCACGGTCTGCACGGCCACTAAGGTCGGGTGTTCAAAACCCCCTCGGGCATGGATATAGTTAATTCCCATAAGCTATACAAACATTTGAACTTTTTTGATTGTATTAATTCTCAAAATGTAGATGCGGGATTCGATGATGTGGTTAAACGAAGTGCGAGAGAACAATGACACACCTCAATAGTGGCAAGCTTTTACATTCAAAATCTTTTTCGCACTGAAGCAGTCATTCCATTCTTACAAAATCTGTAATCATTATGAAAGAAGTAAACACCAAGAGTTGCAAATATATCTTTTGTTCGACGCCATTATAACATGTTTGTTTGGAAAACTAATATCTAGAACGGTACTGTCGGTATGTCCTGACCAGAAATCAGACGGAAGATGCAACAGTTTCATGGTGCTGGAAGACAAGTGAGGAATTTTGCATGGAAATAACACAGGTCGCTTTTTGTTTATATGATTGAGTTTCATTCTAAGCATGGTTTCATGCGGTTCCTAACGTCCGAGGTCCCTTGTTACTGCCACGCCATTTAACATGAGTTATCACTTCATGGAACCTTACTCCACGGTTCAAAGCAGTTAACGACGTTGCACTTTCGTTATTATGAACGGTAGCTTCTGCGTAACAACACGTGATGGGGTGTCAGTCATTAAAACAAAGGCTTTCTCATTGGGGCTACATCATTAAGCGAAATTGCATTTCCAATTATATAACCCATATGCTAAAATATTTTGTTAACGTCCACCTACATACTGAGAAACGATGATTGTAATAAAATAAGGGAGATCAGAGGTCGTAAAGAAAGACTTAGCTATTGGTTTTACGAGCACGCTGTTCGAGAGTGGAACGGCAGAGAAATAGCGTGAAAGCGCTTCAGAACGCTCTACGGGTAATTTACGTGTGAACTACACAGTATTCATGCAAGTGTAGATGCATACGATTATGGCAACCGCATCAGATCGCCTCTCGGCAGTCACTGGTTGACATGTAATAAATACAATCGAATTTCATTTCATAAAATCTAACAGGATTTTATGATATCGCTAACAATATACCTGAGCTACTTCAATTATTTGAAAACGTACCCTTCCTCTTTGTTTACGTGTTCTGACAGAACCCTGATTTTAGTTTTATCCACTGCTTTCAGTGTTTAATCCGGGTCGCGGGGGATTGGCTGAGCGCTCTAAGGCGCCTTGCTGCGGACTGGGCCGCTGCTCCCTCTTGGAGGTTCGAGTCTTCCTTCGGGCATGGATGTGAATGTTGTCTTTAGCGTAATTTAGTTTAAATAGTTTGTAAGCCTAGGGACTGTTGGCCACAGCAGTTTGGTCCCATAGAGTTACAAACGTAGGTAGTTTAATCCGGGACTGTTTTATTTTTGCAATAACAAAATGAACTCGCCTTCGGTCCCAGTCGTGTTTTATTAACGACGCGATGCGTTCTAGCCCCTTCATTTTTAAGCAATTATTGGCCTTTAATATTGAAATATTCCACGTTGTTACCTTTCATATTTAGTCTTGACAGACCCAGAATTGCTTAGAAACAATTGTAAATTGCTCAAGAGGCACCTGAAGGTGAGCCCCCAGGAATCGAAGGGTGTATCGTGTCATTAATAAATCGCTATTGTGACCGAAAGCGAGTTCTTTTCATTTTACAAAAGAACACAGCCCTTTTATCGTACTTTGTAGAAGCAGTCAAGCGTTCATGGCCACACCTGTTGGTTTCTAAGATGTTTACTGAGGTGGATGATAGGAACATCATTTTTCTTTGGTGGTGCAATTGTTTTCGTTTAGTTGAAAGTGTGTTCTATTTTTTGTCCGAGTTATCTTACAGCCGAGCGGTCTCGAGCGCCACGTTCGTTTCATCTTTTTTTTTTTTTTTTGGGTTGGGTAGGGGAGTGGGGAGAGGGTCAGTTATAAAACGCTTCATAAACGTCCGAAATTACATGCAAATTTTGTTTCAGGTCCATAGCTACTCCCATTTTCCAATAATTGACGTATAAATCTGGGTATTCTCACGCGGTGGCCTCTCATTATTTATGATGTCATATCTTCTGAGCTATGTGTCGTACTCTTTTGTTTTTGGGTCAGGAACCTTCTTGGGCGTACGGTGAACAGTTCACCTAAGTTTCATTGCAATGGAATGAATGGTTTTTGAACACATAGAAGACATATAGACAAACATTTATAATCTGAGCATCTCTCTTAGACTATTCGTCAATGGTGCTGCCGTTTATCAGCATATCTTCTGAGCTATGTGTCGTGCTCTTTTGTTTTTGGGTCAGGAATCTTCTTGGGCGTACGGTGAACAGTTCACCAAAGTTTCATTGCAATCGAATGAATGGTTTTTGAACACATAGAGGACATATAGACAAACATTCATTTTATATATATATATATAGATTTAGGAGTCAATCTGAGCATCTCTCTTAGACTATTCGTCAATGGTGCTGCCGTTTATCAGTTGGTAATGTCACAAAATGATCAAAAGCAACTACAAAACGATTTAGATATCTTCATGGTGCGAAACTTGGCTATTGACTATTGACCCCAAATCCGTTTAAACTTCACTTAGTGACATGTAAGTTAAATCTGAAATAAATACGTAAGAATTACAATTACGAACAATTTGAATTCAAAAGAACACATCAAAAATGTTGTGGGGAAGGTGAACCAATGGCTGCGTTTCACAGGCAGAACATTTAGAAGATGCAACAGTTCTACTAAAGAAAGTGCCTACACTACACTTGTCATTGTCTCTTTTGGAGTATTGCTGCGCATTGTGGGATCCCCGCCAGTTGGGACTGTCGGATAATTTAGAGAAAGTTCAGATAAGGGCAGCTCGTTTTGTATGATCGCGATATAGGGGAGAGAGTATCACTGAAATGATGCACGAGTTAGGGTGGAAATCATTAAAACAAAGGCGTTATTCGTTGCGGCGAGATCTATTTGCAAAATTTCTTTCAACATTCTCCTTCGATTGCGAAGTTATTTTGTTAGTACCCAGTTTCACAGGAAGACATGATCATCTATATCTATAAATGTGAATGTCCGTTCGGTGCACGTTTATCACGTCTGAACCACAAGACATAAAGAGCTAAAAATTTGTACAGTTACTAATGTCTACCCGGGGAAGGTTTTAGGCACGGTTTTATGGCAATTGGATAGCTATTTATCTATATCTATATATATATATATATATGTGAATGTCTGTTCGCTGTACGCTTATCACGTCCGAACGACAAGACTTAGAGACTTAAATATTTGTACAGGTACTAATTTATACCCGAGGAATGTTTTAGGCACGTTATTATAGCGCTCTGATAGATATTTAGTAATTTGAAGAATATAACGCGAATTGAAAATTATATTTAGTCTTTGAAAATGGTTTCATTGGTTCCATTGTTGCTTGAGGGTTGATAATGATTAAAGGGTGGAGTATATTAGGGTGGAAAGTGATTTATCGGTGTATATAAAATTCTACGTGTGTGTGTGTGTTAATATTTCGCTCTGCAGCGAAAACTTCATAACGCAAACGAATGGTCTGTGTGTAATTGTTGTCCGAAGTCTCCCGTTGTAGACCATAGCAGTTCCATGCCGATAACTATAAGGGGATGGAAGATATGGTGGTGAAAGTCGTCAAATTATAAAAACAAATTCGGACTGAAGGGCAGCGATGACGTTTGCGAACTCTATAGCAAGGAGGCTACATACAGCGAAACTTGATGCCACATACCATATCTTTTGTCTATGCGTGCTACAATGTCTTCAGCTCTTCCCCTGTAAGGATAAGCATACGAAAAAGGAAATATAAGAATAAATAAAGCAATACAAAAGAAATTTCTTTTAATACATCTCTGCATATAAGATGAACATTAACAAGAGCAAAACTAGGGTAATGGAGTGCAGTCTAAGAAAATCAGGTGATGCTGAAGGAATTAGATTAGCTAACGAAGCAATAAAGGAGGTAGATGAGTTTTGTTACTTGGGCAGTAAAATAACAAATGATGGTCGCAGTACAGAGGATATAAAATGCAGAATGGCAATGGGTGGAAAAGCGTTCTTGAAAAAGAGAGATGTGTTAACATCGAATATTGATTTAAGCCTAAGGAAGTCCTTGCTGAAGGCATTTGTGTGGAGTGTTACCTTGTATGGGAGTGAAAATGGACGATAAACAGTGCGGACAGGAAGAAGATTGAGGCTTTTGAAATATGGTGCTACAGAAGAATGCTGAAGATTAGGTGGGTAGATCGCGTAACTAATGAGGAGGTACTGAACAGAATTAGGGAGACAAGAAATTTCTGGCATACATTGACTAAAAGAAGGGATAGATTGGTAGGGCACATTCTTAGACATCAAGGAATTGTGAATTTAGCGTTGGAGGGAAGTGTGTGGGGTAAAAACCGCAGAGGAAGACCAAGAGATGGATACAGTAAGCAGATTCAGACAGATGTAGGTTGCCGTTCTTATGTGGAGATGAAGAGGCTTGCTCAGGATAAGGTATTGTGGAGAGCTGCATCAAACCAGTCTCCGGACTGAAGACCACAACAACAACAACATCTCTTTAAAAAATCGATTTGACGTTTCGCGCATTACATCAAGTGATCGATTTGTGATATTATTACAACCATTATTGTTGAATTTCGTGATTGGATTCTTCGAAACGAGTGCATTTTTACGTGCGATTTCTTATATATTCTCTGATAAATGTAACATGTTTTTAGAAAAAAGGAGATGAACAGAGAGAGAGTGGATAGGAAAAGTACTAACTCAAGGCTCGAATAAATAAATAAATACCCGAGCAACGCCGGGTTTTCAGCTAGTTATCTTAAAATAAGAGAAATCGTATGGAACAGGGAAAGATTTAGGTATCTGTTTTTGTCGCGCGATGTTAAAGAATAGAACGGTAGAGAATATTAAGAAAGCGGTTTGGTGAACTCTCTGCCATGCACTTAATTACGATTTGCAGAGTAAATATGTGGATGTAGAAAGAGCGTGGTGTTGCTTCCCAGGACGGCGGCAGCTGCTGCTGAGAAAGTGATCCGCGGAGGCCCCTCCAGGCGGCGCTGCAGTCGTATCACGTTTGCTGATCCGCGGTACAGCAGGGACCGATCTAACTGGAACCTCCGCACCGAACCGCCAGTTCGCTGCTGGCTTAGAAGCGTCTGCAGCTTCGACTAGAGCGTTACTGGCATTCTTGGTGGCCTAGTGCCCCAACCACTGTTAAAAGTTACACGCGGTTGAGTCGGCATTCATCCACGATAAACGCAGAATTCTGTCGCACTGACCTTGATCAAACTAAAACGAGGGAATTGACCGCGTCTAAATCTGACGGTGGCTCACGCCCAGTTTTCTTCGGCTGATGGGGGACAGTATTAAGATGGTGACGTATTTCGATGGTATGGATACTACTGAAAAAAAAATTGTTCTGCCTTCGCAATTTAAATCGTTACCGAAACCGTATTCGAATGATTGTGTAAAGGGGAAACCCTTTTGAAGATTGTCGTGACAGGGTGTTTGAAGGAGATTTGAAAGAAACAGAGTGGCTGTTGTCAAAAGGAAATTAATGATGAGTTAGAATTTCAAAATCAAAAAAATGTTCAAATGTTTGCAGAACTTATGGGACTTAACTACGGGGTCATCAGTCCCTAAGCTTACAAACTACTTATGAACTAGCTAAGGACTAAGGACGTCACAAATATCCATGCCCGAGGGGGGATTCGAACCCCCGACCGTAGAGGCCGTGCAGACCGTGACTGGAGCGCCTCCGTCCCCTCGGCCACCGCGGCCGGCAGTTAGAATTTCCTACTGCTGTGAAATAACTGTTTCGGCGAGGAACAGACGTTTGAATACATTAATGAAATATAAATTCTAAGTCACTTTAAATAGGGCAGAGTGTAATAGTTAATGCGATTGTCTTAACGGGTGGCCGCGGTGGAGTAGCCGAGCGGCCTAAGGCACCTCGCTGCGGAGCGCGCGGTTGCTCGCCCTCGGAGATTCGAGTCCTCCCTGGGGCATGGGTGTGTGTATTTGTCCTTAGGTTAGTTTAAGTAGTTTGTAAGCTACGGACTGATGACCACGCAGTTTGGTCCGATAGATTTATAAACATTTTCTTAACGGGTAATAAGCGGCGTGGTATGGTGGTCAAAAGCATCAATTGATAATAGAGCGGTCATAAGTTTGATCTGCACTGAGGCGCCCTGCTACGTCGGGGGTTCGAGTCCTCTCTCGGGCATGGGTGTTTGTGTTGTCCCTAGGATATCTTCGTTTAAGTAGTTTGTAAGTTTAGGGACCGATAACCACTGCAGTTAGGTTCAAATGTTCAAATGTTTGTAAATCTATCGGACCAAACTGCGTGGTCATCAGTCCGTAGCTTACAAACTACTTAAACTAAGGTAAACTAACCTAAGGACAACACACACACCCATGCCCCAGGGAGGACTCGAACCTCCGACGGCGAGCAACCGTGCGCTCCGCAGCGAGTCGCCTTAGACCGCTCGGCTACTCCACCGCGGCTGCAGTTAGGTCCCATAGCTTTACAAACATTTGAACATAGGTTTGATTTCCGATGGTTCCGTACTTTTATTTCATTTTACGCATTTTATTTCATCCAATGTTATATTACCAATTTTGAAATTTGTAATTTATTTAATATATTCAAGCATACTATAGCCGTTTAGTGACATTGGTAACGGTCTCTACAGCGTCTCGCCACATGCCTGCTATAATGTCATTTTCTACAAAACCTTTAAACCCGCGAATATTTTCTGCCGATGAGGTGACTAGCAAAACACTTTTGATGCTGATCAAACAGAAATAACCACTGCTATTCATTCCGCTCTTTCAGTTTATAAGTAGTAATTAACTGTTAGCATTTAATGACTTACTTTCTTTGAAAATTTTAACTAATTATGTAAATTAAATGTTTACATATTTTGAGACACTATGAAATAAAATGTAAAGAAAACTCACAAAAGAGCGAGATTCAAACCTGCCAGGCAATACGCTTTTCTGCTGCACCAATCCACTCCCACAACAGTGTTTGCTAGAAAATATTTTATCAAAAGTCTTTAGAGAATGGTTCCAGCGACTGTATAAAAATCTCATGTCCATAGGCCGCCGTGTGTAAATTCACACGTTTATTAACATCTTTGTATCTGCAGGGCACCTTCCATTTCAGCACATGAAATTCACAGCAGTAACATGCACGGTTGGCTGACAACGGTTTGCTAACTGGCGATTAACGCTGGAGTTCCACAGAGACATTTTTATCGCCGTTTACTTTTTTAACTGTGTCCACGAGACCTTGGTTAATTTTCTTTTTGACCGACGATTGTGTACGCAGGCATGAGTGTTGCGAAGGAGTATGAGTACTTCCGTTTTAGAATGGATTGTTCAACTATGTGTAGTGTACGTACTTGGCATTTGTGTGTGTGTGTGTGTGTGTGTGTGTGTGTGTGTAAACCTTCCGAACCGGCTGCGCCTACCACTTTTCTGACTTTGCATTCGTTTGTATGTGTGTAATAGTCTAGTTTTGTGTTAATAAACGCTCGCGCTGCTGTGACAAGCATGAAATGTGCATGTTTATTGTGAATCACTCATTGGGACTGTAGTCAAAAAGATTCTGAGGTGATATCCTTCATAGATAATCAGTTTCCTAAATGAAAAATACTTCCCTTAGATACCAGTTTATATTCTTTCAGGCAAAAACTGCCGTACCCGTCTGAAGGACTTTCCATTAGTGAAACCGTTAAATACGGATACTGCACATTTTGTATCTAGCCAAAGTACGAGCGGCGACAAAAAATAAATATGTCGGCTTGTGTGGGTCTCGCAGTCACTGTGCGAGCAGTATACAGTAAAGGTAGACTAGGTGTGCAGTATGGAAGTTCGGCTCACTCTAGGAGACGTGCAAGGATAGCCAAATGGCTAAGGCGACAGCTCGAGAAAACCGGGATATCCGGGACAGAGTTCCGGTGCAGCACAAGTTTTCATATGTCACCAACAAAGTGTACGGCCGATGCTTAGTCATATCCTCAACTGTGAATACGTTTCTTGTTATCTTGACAGCTGTAGCCGACGCAATGTCCGTTTTCTTCAGACATGTATGTATGTCTGAAGGACACTGCTTTGGTTGAATCGCTTAACACCTGACACTGCACATTGTATTTAACTGTTAATAATTGCAGGGGCAACAGTCTGGATGATTGACTGAGCTGGCCTTGTAACATCAGCTAACGTGGCTCCGCCATACAGCTACTGCGAACGGCTGAAAGCAAAGGGAAACTGCAGCCTTTACTTTTCCCGAGGACATACAGCTCTACTGTATGAATATATGATGATGGCATCCTCTCGAGTAAAATATTCCGGATGTAAAATAGTTCCCCATTCGGATCTCCGGGCGAAGACAACTCAGCAGGATGTCGTCATCAGGAAAGACAACACTGGCATTCTAGAGATTGGAGCGTGGAATATTAGGTCCCTTAATCAGGATAATGGATAGGTTGAAGTGAGATATAGTGGGGATTCGTGAAGTTCGGTGGAAAGAAGAACAGGATTTCTGGTCACGTGAGTACAGGGTTATAAATACAAAATCAATTGCGAGATTGCAGGAGAGAGTCTAATACTGAATAAATAATAGGAATACGGGTAAACTACTGTGAACAGCACAGGGATAGCATAATCATAGTCAAGGTAGATACCAAGTCAACACCGACCACAGTAGTGCAAGTTTATATGCGAACTAGCTCTGCCGGTGAAGAAGAGATCGAAAATAAAGGAAATTATTTAGACGGTCAAGGGAGAGGAAAACTTGATTGTGAACGGGAATGGAATTCGGCGATAGAAAATGAAAAGGAAGGAAAGAAAGTAGGAAAGTTTGGCCTGGGGAAAAAAGAAACGAAAGAGAAAGCCGCCTGGTAAAATTTTACGCAGAAAATAATTTAATCATAACAAACAATTTGTTTAAAAATCATAAAAGGCGGTTGCATACGCGGAAGAGACCAAGATATCCTGGAAGGTACCAGTTTCAAGTAGTGCTGCATTTCGAGTTTGTCCTTACCATATATGTTAACAGATTTGAAAAGAAACATTTCTCTTACTGCATAAGTGTATTACAGTTACAAACAAATAGTTAATTCTTTTCCATAGGGTCTGGCAACCGTAATTATAAGAAACTGGGGTGTTTTGCTCTTAATCTGGAACTTTTTCTGATCCTTAGGGTTTCACTACTGTCGTTTCTCTTATGCTGTATATCTTTGTGAATCGAAGGCTACCTCTTCCGCTTTCATCCATTAGGAACACATGCGGTCAAAATTAAATCCTCTCGGAGGGGCACAATTCTGTAGGCTGGAGCTTGTAGTAGCAATTCGGTGCAGTTAGCAATATTGCAGTAAACGTAACTGTGACGAGTTATTGCGTATTACCAGCTTTGCTGCAAGCCACTGCTAATCTAAACCGATCGACAAGTGTGTTGCAACAGGAACTGCAAAGTGGCTAACCAGGAGTGGCTAGAGGGAAAATGCAAATCTGTTGAAGAATGTATAATTAGGGCAAAGATAGGTACCGCGTGCAAGAAAATAAAAAGACGTTTGGAGACAAGAAAAGTAGCTGTATGAATATTAAGAACTCAAATGGAAAACCAACTCTGAGCAAAGAATAGAAAGCTGAAAAGTGGAAAAAAATATTAATACGCTATAAAGGCACTCTAGAAAGGAAATGTACTTCGTGACAATATTGTCGGAAAGGAAGAGGAAGTATTTGAATAGGAGCTGTCAGATACTATACTGAGAGATGAATTTGACAGAGCACTGAAATACCTAAGTCGATACAAGTCCCGTGAAGTAGACGACATTCCGTCAGAGCTACTGAAGTCTGTGGGAGAGCCAGCCGTAACAAAATTATTTCACTTGACGTCCAAGTCTATGAGACAGACAAAATAAACTCAGACTTAAAGAAAAATTTATAAACCCAGTTGCAAAGAAATCAGGCGCGAACAGGTGTGAAAATTGGATAACCATCAGTTTTGTAAATTATGGTTGCAAAACTCTAACACGAATTATTTACAGAAGAATGGAAAAACTGGTAGAAGGCGACATTGGGGAAGATCAGTTTGGATTTAGGAGAAATGTAGGAACACGGAAACAATACTGACTTTACATCTTATTTTAGAAGATGGTTTAGAAAAGGCAAACATACATTTCTAGCTTTTGTGGATATATAGGAAGCTTTTGACAATGTAAAAATACACTTTCTTTGAGGTTATTGAGCCAAGATCGCAAATATTATTTTATTTGTCATGACCGGTTTCGATGGTATAAATCACCCTCTTCAGAAGGTTGCATGGCCTTACAAAATATTCACTCCGAGAATTATACATTTCTGGTTACAACCTCTAACGTATTTTTGAATACAAGTGAAATAATAGTTTATAAAATACGTAACACACCTTTGGAGACCTTATAAAATAAAGAGTTTCTCGTCAAAATATAAAATGAATAATAGTATAACAATCAAAAGATAAAATATGTGTTATATATGGAGGGAGATTGTAAAGAGATTGAATATAAACAATTTATGATGGTAGCGAGTCTACATTTACATATTTGTGTTAAGATATTACATGTATGGCATCAAGAATCAAAAGATATCAATACATACTATAAAGTTTAAAATATTATGATATCATCATTTCATACGGTGAGAAATGACCTTTTTTGTCATAATAAAATTTGGGATGTAATTAAGTTACATAAAATGGTCTTATGGTACCAGGATAGCTTTAAGTCTACTTTAAAGTTCCTGTAATGGATAATATAATGTAATATTTCTTTCATGAAATCTTTATATATAAAGCAGTGTGTCCGTGTGTTTTTTTTTTTTTTTTTTTTTTTTGTACGTATTGCATGCAAATCTACAATTTTGTTCCAATCTTTATGAAATTTTGCACACGTAAGTTTCAATCCATGAGGATGGTTTCTGCAAGTTTAAGGAACACGTTAAACACATAGTTCACGAGATATGACGTCATAAACAATGAGATGCGAGAAAAACTGCTGCTTTACGCGACAATGCCGTACATTTCCTCCTAAACCATTAGACCGTTTTCAACCAAATTTGGTACACATATTCCTTTCCGTGAGGTGCCAATTCTGTAATGTTAAGAACCACATAAGACACAAGCTGCAGACGCTATCACGTCATAAACAAATGGAGTTGCAAAAAACTGCCATATAATGCGACGAGACTTTATGAATACAGTATATCAGAACGAGATTACTTAGCGACTTGCAGAAAACTTTAAACATAATTTCAAACCTTTATTGAGCTTTTTTCTCGCTAATAATCACAGAAAAATTATGAAAGGAAAAAAGTTTCTCGGTTACTACTTTTCCGCTGTTCATTAACTAAAACTACGGCATTTGGTATGAGTTACAATTTATAATTTCTACACTACAAATTGTGGCCGCAGGAAATTTTACAGTCAGTATACACACATTTATCTGCATGTAACTTCGAAATTGTATCACAGTACGACACGTAGTTGATGTTGATGAGATATGAGCAAATAGGCAGTAACGTTCATGGAAAATCGCCCCATCACGCATCCAGTTTTGATCTATTACTTCTTTACTACTAATTGTATTCGTAACAGATTTTACAAACATACAGCACTTATACAAATGAATATATACATGAAAAACCGCGTTGGAGTGGTCGAGCGGTCTGAAACACCTTGCTGTGGAGCGCGCGGTTGTTCGCCGTCGGAGGTTCGAGTCCTCCCTCGGACATATGTGTGTGTGTGTGTGTGTGTGTGTGTGTGTGTGTGTGTGTGTGTGTTGCTCTTCGTTACTTTAACTAAGTTTAAGTGGTTTGTAAGCCTAGGAACTAATAACAAAATAAATTAAGTGCCATAGATTTACAAACATTTTAACATTTATACCTAAAAAATTGTAAAATCGTACAACATATAACTCAATAAACATGAGATCATACAAATTTTATATGTCATTTGTATTTAGATTACTATCTTTCTTTGTTTGGATACTGCACTTATAATTTTGTACATTATGCCTTATTTCTTATATATTCTCCGACAAATATAACATGTTTTTCGAAAAAAAGGAGATGAAAAGACAGAGAAGGGATAGGAGCAGTACTATCTCAAGACAGGAATAAATAAATAAATAAATACCCGATTTCTAGTGCTAGATAGAGTTAATAATCACTTAGTCATAAATGTCCTATTGCTAAGCATGTCTTAAATGTAGGATACATCATTGCAGTTGGTTTGATTAATAGCCCAAACTTTACATGTCATTCCTAAGGGCTCAAATATAGAGCCAAAGGTTTGCAATAAGTACCTAGAGGTGTATGTAATTTAACTCACACTATGTATATTAATACTATAGGTTAAAATAAGTAGCCTAAGGTTTACAAATGGTAGCTCAATCTCTATGGCTGTGTTTTCTAATCTTTTCCAACTTGCGACCCCATACGAAACAAAAATATTGTGCCCCCCCCCCCCCATCGCCACGAACCGTAACTAAACTGTGTTACCTCAATGGAAACTATTACATCTTCTTTCTTTTGCTTCAGTTTTCTGTTAAATTGTTGAACGAAGTTTTTGTGTATTTATCGGAATGGAACACATTATCCTAATTTTTCTACTATATTCCTACAGAAAAATATATTTTGCTTAACAAGTGTTTCGCGTTTCAGGCAAGACTCAGAAGCGAAGTCAGTAGCGAAATATGTTCATTAAGAAAGGTCCCGCCGTACAGACAATTTGTAAAGACGTAGATTTCCTTTTTCGGATTGGTCGATTTGTTCCTCGAAACAGTTTTCAGACTTTGCGTTTATTTACCATGAACACACTGTATTCTCAACCAATCTATGATACATTCATAATGAATGTTACACAAGTAACTCGGTAGTATTAATATTAAGTAAATTTCACTTAGGCATACATCTTTGTATTACTGAACCCGTAGTTGTAGTGTTGCAATAGGAAAGGAAATGCCTAGTAGTGGTACAGTGTACCCTCCGCCACGCACCTTACGGTGGATTGCGGAGTATGTATGTAGATGTAGATGTAGTTCTTCCTGGGACGTCGATTCCCCGATTAAGACTGCGCGACTCCCCTGGCGGTCACGATGTACATACACACATATTGTTGTATTATGTGTGCATTTTAGTTTTGTTTTGTTTTGTTGAATGTAAAACCAGGTCACGTTAATGGACAACATTGATGCCATAGGATTTTTTTAATTTTCTTAACTTTATTATTATTATTACTGTATTATTATTATTATTTTACAATAGATGTGCACTGAGGAGGAGTACTGTAATATGAAGCCCCAGGCTTAGGTGGAGTGTTAATATGTAAAAGGTAAAGCAGTCAACCATCCGAAGATTGGTTTGAACACCACAGTGCTTTACTAGGCATGGTCCTGTTTGGAGGTGGTATGCCGTTGCCTTCCTCGTATGCATCATAGACTCTAAATGTAGCCTGAGGTATAGTGCAATGTGCAAGTTTAATTTAATAAAAAAAGTTCTATCCCATCAATGTTGTCCATTAACGTGACTTGGTTTTACATTCAGTAAACCGTAACAAAACTAAAATGTCGAATGGTAGACACATTCTTAGACATCAAAGAATCGTGAGTTTAGATTTGGTGGGAAGTGTGCGGGATAATTATCGCAGAGGGAGGCCAAGAGACGAATACAGCAAGCAGTTTCAAATGGATGTGGTTTGCCGTTCTTATGAGGAGATAAAGAGGCTTTCTCAGGATGGAGTACGGTGGAGAGTTGCATCAAACCAGTCTCCGGACTGAAGACTACAGCAGTAACAAGCATGAACTCGTTAGATGTTGTTTTCAAATGTGTATGCGTTATATTTGAAAGTGATAATAGAAACAGCCTTCTTGAGCTTCAAGTAAAGAGAAGAAAATCACTACCTTCCAGATTGGTTTAAATCATCATCATCATCATTAGAGACTGATTATGCCTTTCAGCGTTCAGTCTGGAGCATAATACCTCTAATAAAATTCCTCCATGATCCCCTATTCAATGCTAACATTGATGCCTCGTCTGATGTTATGCCTTTTACTTCAAAATCATTCTGCACTGAATCTAAGTACTTTCTTCTAGGTCTACCTCGACTTCTCTTACCCTCCGCTGCCGAGCTCATGAGTCTGTTAGGTAACCTTGCTTCTCCCATGCGTGTAACATGACCCCACCATCTCAGTCTGTTCGCTCTAACTGCTTCGTCTATGGTGTCCATTCCCAGTTTTTCTTTGATTTCCTCATTATGGACACCCTCCTGCCATTGTTCCCATCTATTAGTACCTGCAATCATTCTTGCTACTTTCATATCTGTAACTTCTACCTTATGAATAAGGTAACCTGTATCCACCCAACTTTCACTCCCATACACCAAAGTTGGTCGAAAGATAGAGCGGTGCACTGCTAACTTAGTCTTGGTACTTCCTTCTTGCAGAAGAGAGTAGATCTTAGCTGAGCACTCACTGCATTAGCTTTGCTGCACCTCGATTCCAGTTGTTTCGCTATGTTGCCATCCTGTGAGAAAATATATCCCAGGTACTTGAAACTATCTACCTGTTCTAACTTTGTTCCTCCTATTTGGCACTCAATCTATTTGACTCTCTTTCCCACAGACTTTACTTTCGTTTTGGAGATACTGATCTTCATATCATAATCCTTGCACCTCTGATCGAGCTCTGAAATATTGGTTTGCAACCTTTCAATCGAATCGGCCATTACAACTAAGTCATCGACATATGCGAGACTGCTTATTTTGTTTTCACCTATTTTAATCCCGCCATGCCAGTCTACTGTTTTCAACATATGATCCATGAATAGTATGAACAACAGTGGTGACAGGTTACAACCTTGTCTTACCCCTGAAACTACCTTGAACCATGAGCTTAATTTGCCATCTACTCTAACTGCTGCCTGACAGTCTACGTAAAGCCCTTTGATTGCCTGCAGAAGTTTGCCTCCTATACCACAATCTTTAAGAACTGACAGTAGCTTCCTCCTAGGAACACGGTCATAAGCCTTTTCCAGATCTATCAAACATAGATATAATTCCCTGTTCCACTCATAGCACTTTTCCATTACCTGTCGTAGGCTAATGATCCAGTCCTGACAGCCTCTAAGAGGCCTAAACCCACACTGATTTTCATCTGACTTGTCCTCAATTAATACTCCCACTCTCCTTTCAATAATACCTGAGAATGTTTTGCCTACAACACTATTTAAAGAGATACCTCGATAGTTGTTGCAATATTTTCTATTTCCATGTTTGAAAATTGGCGTGATTACCGCTTTCGTCCAGTCAGACGGAACCTGTCCCGATTCCCACGCCTTTTCAATTATCCTGTATAACCATTTGAGACCTGATATTCCACTGTATTTGACGAGTTCCGGCTTAATTTCATCCACCCCAGCCGCTTTATTGCACTGTAATCTACTGACCATTTTCTCAACTTCCTCAAATGAGATCCTGTTTCCATCGTCGTTCCTATCCCTTTCTACCTGAACATCTGACACATCATTGACCGTTTCACCTACATTGAGCAATTTTTCAAAATATTATCTCCATCTGCTCAAGGCATCAACAGGATTGACTAGCAGCTTTCCTGACCTGTCCAAAACACTTGTTAATTCCTTCTACCCTCCCATTCGAAGATTGCTAATTACACTCCAAAATGGTTTTCCTGCTGCTTGACCCAGAGTTTCTAGCTTATTTCTAAAGTCTTCCCATGACTTCTGCTTGGAGTCTGCAATTATCCGTTTGGCTTTATTTCTTTCTTCAATATAACATTCTCTGTGTGCCTGATTTCTAGTATGGAGCCATTTTTGAAATGCCTTCTTTTTGTTTTTACAGGCTGCCTTCACTGTGTCATTCCACCAAGCTGTCTGCTTCTTCCTACCTTTACACACTACTGTTCCAAGACATTCTCTAGCTGCTTCCAGTAGTGTGTCCCTGTACCTTGACCATTCTTGTTCCAGTGACTGTAAATCATTACATTCAACTAACTGGTAACTTTCCGAGATCATTGTTATGGGTTGCTCGCCGTGGAGGTTCGAGTCCTCCCTGGGGCATGGGTGTGTGTGTTTGTCCTTAGGTTAGTTTACCTAGGTTTAAGCAGTTTGTAAGCTACGGACTGATGACCACGCAGTTTGGTCCGATAGAATTACAAACATTTGATTTTGTTATGTATTTGTGCCTATTTCCTTGTCTTGAAGCTTCTCCACTCTTATCCTTCTACACATGGACCTGACTTTCTGCCAATTTCGCTGCAGATTAAATAATGATCAGTATCATCAAAGAACCCCCTGAAAACACGTGTGTCATTGACTGTCTTCCTGAATTCCTGGTCTGTTATTATATAGTCAGTGATAGATCTGGTTCCCCTTCCTTCCCAAGTATAGCGGTGAATGTCCTTACGCTTAAAGAAGGAGTTTGTGATAACTAAGCCCATACTGGAACAGAAATCCAAGAGCTGTTTTCCGTTCCTGTTGGCTTCCATATCCTCTCCAAACGTACCCATAACCTTTTCATAACCTTCTGTTCGATTTCCTATCCTGGCATTGAAATCACTCATGAGTAAAACAATATCCTTATCCTTCACTCTAACAACTACATCACTAAGTGCGTTGTAAAATCTGTCCATCTCATCTTGATCTGTCCCTTCACAGGGTGAATACACTGGCACAATCCTAATTTTCTTGCTGGAGATGGCCAAATCTATCCAAATCAGTCGTTTATTTACATACCTTATTGCAATTATGCTGGGTTCGATTGCTTTCCTAATGTAAAATACTACACCCCACTGTGCTCTTTCTACTTTGACTCCTGACATGTAGACCTTGTATTCTCCGACTTCGTCCTCTTTCTCTCCCCTTACTCTAACGTCACTAACAGCTAAGACATCTAACCCCATCTTACGTGAAGCCTCCGCCAGTTCTACCTTCTTTCCATTGTAATCCCCATTGATATTAATAGCTCCCCATCTCATCCCAGGTCGTTTGATAAGTCGTATCTGAGGAGTCCCTGGTCTGTCAATTAGAGGTGGGACTCCATCACCTCCAAAGGTCCGAGGAATTTTGCTATGATTGTTGCCAGCATGATATTGAAGTACCTGGGAATCAGGTTGCTAGCCTTAATTGCCCAGGGCCCCACTGGGTTTTACCCCTAACGGTTGTGGGACTAACTGGTGGATTTGGTAGTCTTTGCCGTCTGAGCACAAAGGTGGCCACGACTTAGTATGTGTCCGAGATGCCCAACCTTATTCCAAAGTAACTGGTATCCCAACTGTCAGGACCACTTACTTAGCCACTCATACGTTGCCCGTGGTTCATGAACTAGGACATGACTACAGGAACCCACAGCATGATCCATTGGTTTAAGGGATACTAATATTTATAGTGTGTTACATACTTTGCGGTACAACATATATCTTATAAAATGGATGTTTCAGTGGCATTCGCTGAAAAATATTCCTATTTTATCAACTCTTTTTGAACTAAAGTTGCGATGTTCGGAACTGCGAAACAGAACTGGATGTATATACGGTGTGAACCGCCAAAAATCAACATCAAAATGTATGCTGCCACTATGTATTGATTACGGCGTCGTTTCTCAGTGATAAATATTAAATAATAAATAAATTACACATTGTTTCCATGTAATCAATATTTTCAAGAAAAATAGTCCCAAAAATTATCTAAAACATAAGATTCTGGCTTGCCCGTGTGGAAGAATGCCTAGACGCTCTGAGCGATTTAATTGCATCAAAGTGAATGAGTAATGTTTCTTCATATCTAACGGAAATAAATAATGCTCTTTAGCTCGAAGAAAAAATGTCTCCGTTTGTTAAGAGATATAGCTATTATCTATTATCTGTTAAGACTATCCATTAATTTGAATTGCACAACACTTTTGTCCGTTTTCTTTATTTTTATTTATTTATTTATTTATTTGCTATGGGTTCTGCCTGCTAAGGACGACGTAGAGTTTTATCACATTCTTGATTGTGTGTTTCTTCTTTGGCGGTAGATTTTCATATTTGCTGACTGTGCTTCTATTCTTTCTTGTGACCATTTGCTGGGAGGACCTGGAATTGGAGCAAGGATTTTAGTAGCTTTGGACTAATCTCTGAAAACTTGTAGATTATGAATATTCTCAAATGAAATTTCAGCTTCCTGCAATTCATTCTTTTTAACCAAGCATGCCTATTTTGAATAACATATTCTTTTTAAAATTGATGAGTGAATGCGATTCTGGAGGTTTATTCTTTCTAGTTGTCCAAAAGACATCATTCTCTGCGTCTCCTTCAGCTATCAACATCTTCTGAGTGATCACACGATTTGTGGTTGTGTCTTTGGAAAAATTCTTAGTTTTCTTTGTTGGGGCAAAGGATTTTCTTCAATAATTTCCGGACTTCCTCCAATTTTTCGTAGTGAACTTTTCTTTTTTATGTTTAAACGTTCTGATGCATAGAGAGCTGAAGGTCGAATCACGGTGTTGTAAGGACAGAGTCTCAAGTTTAAAGACAAACTTCTACTTCTGTATAAGCCTTTGTACAGATGAAAAGCTCCGTCTAATTAAGAACACCTACATTCTACAGCTGTATTTGCTCGAACATTAGGTGTAATTAGCAGCTCGGTAAGGTAAAGCAGTAAACAATCCGAAGATTGGTTTGAACACCACAGTGCTTTACTAGTCATGGTCCTGTTTGGAGGTGGTATGCCGTTGCCTTCCTCCGACCTTCGAACTGACTTACCCAGGCAGTTATAGGGGGACCTACAGTTTAACGTGGGTTCCGAACCACCGTGTTACTCGGTATTTTTCACATGAGCGATACTGCCAGAGGTGAAAGAAGTGGAGAATGACATAAAAATCCAAGGACCTGGCGGGCATCGAACCCACGACCTTTAGATTTGTAGACTGGCACTCTACCACTGTGCAACCTCATGGAATTAAATTTTTTCGATTGCTTTATTTTATATCGTATTTCAATATGGGGAGGTGAGTTTTCTATGTTTTTAAAGCATTAATTTTTATTGGACGTTATTGTAAGCGACTTTTAGCAGTAATTGATTGTTGGCTGGACACTTACTGGCAATAAGTGCTAGATCATCAGCTAAAGCGAAGTAGTTTATGTTAAGTCCATTTCTTTTGTGTCGCCGGCCGCGGTGGCCGAGGAGACTGAGGCGCGTCAGTCACGGTCTACACGGCCACTACGGTCGGGGGTTCGAATCATCCCTCGGACATGGATATTTGTGCCGTCCTTAGTGTTAGCTAGTTCATAAGTAGTTTGTAAGTTTAGGGACTGATGACCCCGTAGTTAAGTCCCATAAGCTCTACAAACATTTGAACTTTTTTTTTCTTTTGTGTCCTCTTCGAATCCTATACCTTGACGGTACGATTGTTTTGAATTCTTTATCTTTTCTAGGACACAGTTGTAATGTATAGACATGTCACCTATTCTCACTCCTGTTGAAATTTCAAATCAGTGGCGTAACTAGGACTTGGCTTGAGGGGGGAGGATAGATCTGCTTGATGACTTGATGAGCAAAATTTTAGCCAGTTTCCAGACAGACTACCATCTACCACTCCCGTTGAAGATTAATTCACTCCCATCCAATGAAAGCTTATGGTAAAACACTCCGAGTTTCCAATCTTTACCTTTACCAGATTGCTATTATACATTTTTTTTATTTTATTTTTTTTTTTTATTTTTTTTAGGGTTCTGGGGGGGGGGGGGGTTCTATCCCCATCACCCCCCCCCCGCCATAGTTACGCCACTTTTCCGGTTTGGCGGGCGGAGTACACTGTAGTTGACTGCCCCGGCCGCGGTGTGTCGCTAGTGCCGCTGCGCACAGTACGCAGCAGGGGCGCGGCAAAGGCCGCACGCGGGCGGCGGCGCGGGCACGGCGATGCTTCCGCGGGGCGGTGTTTGGCCATGCTTGCTGAAGAGGTAGGGGTGTAAATATGGAAGCGTATGGGGAAGTGGAAACGTCTAGTATCTGGCCTATAGGGTGCTGCACTCTAGCAGAGGTAGCCAGTAATTGTTGAAATAGTTCATATTTGTCACATAGTGGGTTAGCAGTCAGTTGAGCAACAGACGCCGGGACAGTGGTGCAATTTATGTTCTCGCATTTTCTAAACGTTTTTCTAGGTAAAGTTTGATATTAAATTTTGGGAGACTGAAATTTTCCCATGTGACATGACTGTTTTTACAGAAATCGACTTTATAGCTGCGATGACTCATCTATTCAGTCGCTACAAACATAGCTGTCATTACATGAGGTCAGAAGTCTGAGAGTCAGTGAACAAAATCCAGTAACTGATGGTAATCCAGGATCTGCAGGTAAAGGGTCAACGGGAAAAAGCGGGTAAGTCATTTCTTCTTAATTTTACAGGAAAAGCAATGTTAATATCAAAGCCTTCTGTAAAAAATGCAGGTTTTATCCAACAGCACATACTTAACACCTGATAATTGAATACCTCCATGGAATAAGGATGTAACCATCACATCAGTAAGTTTTCAGGAGAGAGGACAATTGTTTGTGGGGCCTATTTTGTGATATATAGTATTGGAACTCGTTGTATATGTAAGTGTACAAATGTGTTCAGCTATTAAAAGCAATATTTTATTTTTGTAACTTAAGGTTTTACAAATAACATAATAATTGGAAGTGATACAATGGAAAAAGGATGTATGATCAGCAATATATTTTGCAGTATTTCTTGCATGTAACATAAGAGACATATTGTACATGCACTTAGTATTCAAGTTAAAGAAAGTGATATTATAATAATAAAGAAAATAACAATGTGAATGGAGATGTCAAGAAAATACTATGACAACAAAATATTTTATAATATAGATTTTAAACTATATTTTTAAACCGCTGTAACTTTCAGACTATCCACCTGATTTCCATGAAACAAAAATTGACAGCTTTCGGAAACTTTCATTTTTTGACTTACCCCCTTTCTCCCGTGGACCTTTCAGGTGTAACTAATGGCCTCAGAAAAGAAGACGCCCATAGCTACTTTATACCTGTTGCAACACGCAGCCCAAGTGAAGTTCACCAAAGAGAAAGCAAAAGTCCAACGTCGTTGACTAATACATGATCAGATACATGTGTGCCACCACAAATACCATGCCAATCCCTCCTCGAAAGAGGAAAGTTTCCAACAGAGGTCGTAAGCCAGGTTTATCAGCTGTTTTGACATCTTCGCCTTATAAAGGTACCTCGAAGACTACTTACGAAAGGGTAAACATAAACTGGCTAAGGCACCTTGCAAAAACACAAAAAACATGATGCTGCTCCTACAAAAACGTGCAAAAAACATCGTAAATTATTTGAGGATTCAGATGAGTCCAATGTACCAATGCCTCCTCAGGTGAGCCAGATTTGGATCTTCCAGCTAGAGAAGCAAAACCTATTGAAGAACATGTTGTTTTTATTTTTTGTGGAAACGCGTTTTTAAAAGACGTCTGGGGAGAATTATGGATTAAATGTGTAGTAAGTGAAGAGTGGAGTTACCCTTTTTGTGCTCCAAATGAAGGAGACATTTTCATATGCTATTTTTGCAAGTGAACTTTGTTTATAAAGCATTTTTAATACAATTATGTATAAAAATAATTTTGTGGAATTTCATTTAATGTAAAATAAAATAGTTTCTACAATTTTTATTTATTTATTTTTTAAATAAGTCAGTTTTCCAAAATTTTAAAGCGTATCAACATTACCCACACGTTTTGAAACACTAATGATTTGTTGTGCAACTAGAAAATATTTCATTTTTTTATTTTAACATATTCAGTTTTTGTGTTTAATATTATTACATTTGTTTCTAAAACATTATAAATTAGCTTTAAGTAAATTTTGAATTCGAAAGAGAAGTGAACGTAAGTTCTATGTAGCAAAAACAAACTGGGTTTGCACAATTACACCCCTGCGTTTAATATTTAAATTTGCACTGATCCGTTTATGAAGAAATTTCAATTGAAATAAACAAAAGATCAGAAATTAGCGTCAATGACACGATTAGATAAAGTGCATTTTCTCTGCTGGGGCTATGTGAGGGAAATAACCAGCCCTAATTTGATTTGTATTTATACAAATTTTTCTGTGTCAGAGGCACTAGAGCACAGAATACATTATAAGAGAGGCGATACAACTTCATTGCCATATAAATCTCCTTGTAATTAACTTTCAGAGAAAAATAAACATTTTTTTAATGTAAGGATGCAAATAACTATATTTTCTATTCCTGTGACAAGGGTACATTAAATGGAAAAAGTTTTTCTTTGACCGTGCAGTTGGACAGGAGCACCATAAATGAATCAAAGAATGAAGTTTGCACAGGAAAAGACACAGTCTATGTGAGTTGGTTTATTGGAACGGACATGTCAGGACGAATAAAGTGTCATCGTCTGCTTATGTACACAATGCAGTTGTTGTGGGAAAGGGAACCAAAGGATAAGCCAAAGCATTCTCTATTTACTTCGGACATTATTGCACGTGTAGGCAAGGCAAACACGTTAGGGCCGGTTTAGGCCAGGTTAGAGTAGTGGCTATATATTAAATATTACATAAGGATACCGTATAAAGAACTTCATTAATGATCCACAATAAAACTCTATGAGTTGATACAGAAGAAAAACTTTACTTTTTCTCTCTAAGTTAATTCTAAATCGAGTTAAAAATTACTGAAGTTCTACCATACTTTTGGAAATCCATGTACGTATAAATAGCTAAAAGAAAGAAATCCTTTATAATAAATTACTGAACTATGAAACTCAAGACACAAGATAGTTATGAAAAACAAAGTAATAGTAATATAGTCTACCAACGCTCTGACACATTTCAAAGTCATTCCGGGAATGCTGATTTATCAAGTCCAGTGGTCCCCATGTGCCAAGGGGTGGGGAGGGGAGGTTTCCCCATCCTTATATGTATCAGATTACAAAATTATGATACGTCCAATGAGAGCACCCCTCCCCAGCATATCACAATACACAATCCAATCAAAGCACTCTTAAAAGGCCACCGGCCTCCATGTGTCAAGGAGAGGGCATATTTTCTATGAAAAGGTTCACAGATCCGAGAAGCCCCCTTCATCCCAATCATGGTTTTTCCTTAAATAGCCTGAGTGATGTGCAGAGATTTCCGCACTGCAAATACATCCAGAACCTTGTATGATGTATTTCTTGACTACCAAGGTTTACACAGTGTACACAATCGCTTTATTCCAAAGGAAATAGCATGTCGAATCATTTCTAGTGCACGATGTTCAATGGTTGCTTCTGGCGTCTTCAATGTGCGATGGATAACACCATACTACGATCTGGATGTACGGTCGGCAAAATGGTTAATGGAAAATCAGCATGGTCACTCCATGGGTTCAGCAGACATACCTGTGGCGACGGCGCTGGCTGGGATACGCTCAATTATTCCAAATGAATCGCTGATCTTTGTGAAAGGGTAGGAGAAACGAAAGAGTGTAAAATACTTGTTACCTGAATATCGCGTGTATAATTTGGAGGAAAAACGCTGCCCCTCGCTTCCTATGATGTGGGAAAAATGAGTATTGTTAAAAACGAGCCAGTGACCGGAGAGATAAATGTGAAGATGTTGGAATAAAGGTGGCGCGAATGTGATTTGCGCGATTGCCCAGGCGTTACTAATGAGCGAAACGTACCTTTTTGTTAAGTATCTCACAAATTCCTGGCATTTGTAGAAATTTAATAAAAATTGTAATAAATGAAATGTTTGTATATGTAAAGTCTCTCTCTCTCTCTGTCTCTCTTTCTCTTTCACTCTCTTTATCTCTCTATCTCTCTATCTCTCTCTCTCTCTATCTATCTGCTATAAATCACCTACCGTCTGCATACTAAAGTAAAACATTAAATCAGCTGCACGGCTGAGTGGACTAAACAACAGGGACTTGTTGTAACCGACTAGTCCTGCAATGGTGCCTGTAACAAGTCTGGAAAAAATATGGAACTCTTCTTCCTGACAACATAAAGCATTAATCATTGGACCATCTGAGTGTGGAAAGACAATTTTAGTTATTTCTCTGTTAACACATCCCAAAAGAGTTCGCTTCGGGTGTCTGTATTTTCAGAAACACTATTTCAAACACAATACCAGCTGTTACAGGAAATTCTACATAACTTTGAAGGCGTTACCTACCAGGCTTTCAGCAAAAGCAGTGACATTTCACCACCCGGGAAGATAAAACCAAACACCTTACTGATATTTAATGATGTTGCATGGCAAAATCAGGAGCAAATTCGCAAATATGTGTGTTTTAGTCGGCATATAAATGACAATGTATTTTATCTGAGTCAAACATTCAAGGATTTCAAAACAGCTAATAAGGGATAATACCAACCTAATTATTGCTTTTAGACAGAATTAAACCATTAAAACATATTTACCAACATAATGTAGGATCCGATATGACATTAAATGAATTTATAGCCAAATGCGCCGATTGATGGAACGACACAGCATCTGGGTTTCTGTTAAATGGCAAAACAAAGAAACTGAACGAGGGACGATACAGCCGAAAAGTTCAGGATATCCTACATCTCAAAAGGTAATGTTGCAATACATAAGTGTCTCAGCTTACAATGGATAGGTTTGCACGACTCGTCATCGTTTCAAAGAAGCGAGAGTTATTGCACGGGTAGAAAAATTAAATAGTCGTATCCGGAACCTCGAATCTAAACTCGAGAAACGCGACAGCACTTCAGAAGTATCAGAATTACGTAGTCGTATTGGGAACCTTGAAGCAAGAAGCAGGTACCGGCGTCTAAGAACCCAGATGTTGAGAGTTAATAGTGTTGATGATGAAGAAGAAGAAAAAAATAAAAGTCAACTAACTGGGAAAGTGATCGAGCATTCAGTATACGTGTATAAAGGCTGCAATATCTAATTTGTTAAGTGTATTGCGGTATGTTGACCACATCCAAATTATTGATGCCGGAAAAGCTATTAGGCAGAAACTACACTGGTTAAAATTGTACCAACAGCTGCTGGAACAAATGCTCTCAGAAACGTTTGGGCCGAGCTAGAACGATGTGGAGGGTCGCCAACGTTAGGAATGTAGACAAAAGAGGCGCACAAGGGGGAAAAAATTAAAAAAAAAAAAAAAAATAACTGGAAGGAGTGGATAGTGGTGACTATGACGCAGCTATTAGTGAGAACATTACCACTCACGGAGTTGCACAAATAGGTTATACATATCGGGTGTGTAAATATAAACCATACGAGCTTGGTAGGTGACCAACACTTTTAACGCAAGCTACGAGAAAGGGCGGTCCAAATACATACTCGCGAACAATGAGCTTTATTTCAGTTAATACTTCTAAAGGAATCGAATACAGAGACGTTCAGGTCGAAGGTACTTCAAACATATGCTGAAAGATTGCATGCAACAGACGCACACAGAAAAAACAACACCAAAAAGGGGCATATAAAAGCAGATGTTCAAAAATGTTCAAATGTTTGCAATTCTATGGGACCAAACTACGTTGGTCATCAGTCCCTAGACTTACAAACTACTTAAACTAAATTAAACTAACCTATAGACAACACACACCTCAATGCCCGAGAGAGGATTCGAACCTCCGACGCGGAAGGCCGCGCGATCCGCTATGTGGCGCTCCAGACCGCTCGGTTACTACTGCGCGGCATAAAAGCAGAAGGCAGTAATACACTACTGGCCATTAAAATTGCTACACAAAGAAGAAATGCAGATGATAAACGTGTATTCATTGGACAAATGTATTATACTAGAACTGACATGTGATTACATTTTCACGCAATTTGGGTGCATAGATCCTGAGAAATCAGTACCCAGAACAACCACCTGTGGCCGTAATAACGGCCTTTATACGCCTGGGCATTGAGTCAAACAGAGCTTGGATGGCGTGTACAGGTACAGATGCCCATGCAGCTTCAACACAATACCACAGTTCATCAAGAGCAGTGACTAGCGTATTGTGACGAGCCAGTTGCTCGGCCACCATTGACCAGACGTTTTCAATTGGTGAGAGATCAGGAGAATGTGCTGTCTTATGTGTTGTCGCTTCTCCCGCGAATAATACGCCAGTGGAACAGGAAACGAAGGAAGTGACACAATCTATCCCCTGCCACACACCATGAAGTTGATTGTTGAACATAGATGTAGATAGAAACGGAGATTTTTTTAGACTCTCTGCTTAAAACTTTAGGAGTGACAGTATGATATACTTCTTTCCTGACCTGTAACAGGTAACGTTGTGCTTGTTAAGGCTTTTGATCATTCGGCAGATATGAAACATTAATATTCTTTTTAAATTTTCAGTTTGTTGACATCTCATTGTGACAAAAATAGTCATATCTTAAATACAACGTTCAAGATGCATCATTGGACTTACTTATGTCAGCTAACATCGCTATCTACAGCAATTACAACCAACCATAAGTGTCACCAGTTATTCCAAGCCTGTTTGATTCGTCTCGTGCATGATTCAGAGTCAGAAACTTTGGAAAGATCAGATAGGTTTCTCTGCGGAGCTCTCCCGTCAGCTCGTGATTTAGAAAATTCTAAGGCTCAGCAGAAGTTGTAAGACAGAGCAGAGCTGACTGTGGCTTAGCAGTGACACAGAAACCATTAAACGAGGCGACGCAGTGGACCTGCATTTTGGAGGACGGCGGCTTACATTCAGAGTTATGCAGCCTATTGTTTCCCTAAATATATGAAGGAAAATCTCGGGAGTGTAGCCTTGAAAAAGAAACGACCGTCGTCTGTCTCCAATTCGAGCTTGTATTTCGTTATTACGTATCTTGCAGATGATAGGACTTTAAACTGTAATTTCATTCTTTCCTTTCGTGTGATTATTAATTACATTAAATTAAATTTAAAATGACTATAGAAATGTAACTGTTGAAAGAAAATGTGACTTTCGAAGAATATTCATCTGTATGCTAAGCAGATAACTAAGTAACTGTACAACTAGCAAGCAACTGAAGGAAAGCAAGCAGAAATTTGGGATGGAAATCTAAGTTCAGTAACAATAAATTAGAACTTTAGAGTATGCCGATTACTTTGGAATTCTTATGGGGACAGCAAAAGACCTGGAAAAAGAATTGGATGGAATGGGCAGTTTCCTGAACGAAGTGTGTAACGTGTGTATTAAGAAAGACAAACAAGGGTAATAGAATATAGTCTAAGAAAATCTGACGATCCTGAAGGAATTTGATTAGGTACGTGACAATAAAAGTTTTGTTATTTGGGTAGCAAAGTAATTTATGATTGCCGTAGTAGAGAAGATGCAAAACGCAGAATATCTATTGGAAGAAAACCGTTTCTGAAGCAAATAAATTTGTTAAGTGTTAGGAAGTCTTTTCTGAAGGTGCTTGTCTGGAGAGTAGCCTAGTGCGGGAATGAAACGTGGACGATAAGGAGAACAGACTGAAAAATGGCTTAAGCTTTTGAAATTATCTGTTACAGGAGAAAGCTGAAGATTAGGTGGGTAGATAGCGTTCGTTATTTATCAAGATGCAGTGAATAGAAATTTCTGGCATATCTTAACTAAATGAAGGCATCTATTGGTACGATACTTTCTGAGACGTCCAGAAAACCTCAATTTAGCATTGGAGGGATGTAATGTACGTGTTTGGATTTTATATTCGTGAATATTGAAAGACGGCTGTCTGCCGTCTTCCCTAGGTTTTTAACTTTGTAAATTATCTAAGTTCACTAGACTGGCTCTTTTGCTAAACGAGAACCCCTCTCGTTCGGAAGCATGAGGAATAGCATTTCATGCTTTTAAATGTTAGTTTCTGTAATATTGCTGGGATTTTATTATGCTAATAATTTATCATTGTGTCTATGAATGTGGCAAGATGAACGGTTTCTCTGTGACGCCACTGTCCCTGAGAGAATGTGTACTTGCCTTATTCTGTATGTGCATGTATGAGAGTCTTCTAGCATGGGAGTCTGAGTGTATGTATGAGAATTTTCGTCGTTGGCTGCTGGCTGCGTGCTTTGCATCTCTGGCCTCGTGTCAATAGGTAGTCGTTACCAACCTCTCCTTTTGATGCTACCAAAGAGGTTCCTCCTCCCTTTGGTTACAAGTTGGGTTGGCAATGTCCGCTAGCGAGCCTCGACAGAACGCGCGAGTATCAGCTCTCCCCACCACCTCGGTTTTTCCTTGGGTTTATACTGATTTCCGCAGGTGGGGGAGAGGGGGTCTTGGGGGACGACTGGACATTCTGTGGCTGCACTTCGAGCTGGTAAGACGTTCTGATTTTCTTTCCTCCCTTGAGATGCTAGCGATTTGTTGTCTACTTTGTTAAAGTTAGATTTCTGAACTTAGGTTCATTTTTCGGAATAAGTTTCTTCGATCATGTACGGAAGTGTATTCAATTTCATTTCGATGATTTTGCGTAGATAAGCGCAGTGAATATGTAACTAATTCGGTTTGGTAATGGCTGGGAATCGGTAACCTGTGAGAGACTAGCTGGCGGTGTATGAACTCTGTTTAATTTCTTTCTAGCTTTGTGGAACACGACTAATATGCGGGAATTTTTTTATTGTATGTAGTGCATGTGAAATATCCTTGTCTGTTTTCTCCTTCCGCGAGTGATATGTACTCCACGTGGTGTGTTCTTAGAACAAAGCCTTCAGCTACTCCTGTGTCTGCTTCTATGCTCTTCAGGCAAGAAATTATTATTTAGCTTTCTGATTTCCATTAGTACCTCGCGATCTCCTCTCCGTCTATTTTAAATTGCTGTTTCGTTTCCAAACTTGTAATTTGCATTCAGACTCCCCCAGTAAATTCTCTACTAGCCTTGTACAACTCAAATGTTCAAATGTTTGTATAGTCCATGGGACTTAACTACGGGATCATCAGTCCCTAAACTTGCAAACTACTTATGAACTACTTACGAACTAGGACGGCACAAATATCCATGCCCGAGGGGGGATTCGAACCCCTGACCGTAGTGGCCGTGCAGACCGTGACTGGAGCGCCTTAGTCCCCTCGGCCACCGCGGCCGCCCTTGTACAACTCCCTTTATTAGTTTGCTTATGAAGTACTACGTATTTCTAGGGGTCGCATGCCGTATTTCTTAGTTGATTTACTCCGACTGAGAATTTATTCCACTTTTCTGATTTTTGAAGACTGCACTTCGTCCATCCGTGTAAAACCTTCCCAGTCGCGCCTAACTGTATTTCTTTAGCTTCCTTATGATATCCTACGCATTTCTAAGGGTTGCATACCGTAGCTATTTTTCTTTATTTTTCGGAAACTGAATTTTTGTATTTTTACTGGTTTTCGGAACCACATAACTCCGAACTCCGACTTCAAGGGTTTATAGCCAGTCACTTGAGTTTGTCGCCACTGCTGACATACCAGTGCCTTACTATTGTATATTCTTGCTTCGTAAGCTATGATCCCATCGATTTTTGTTGACATGAATACGACCTTTAAGCACTTCGCCTTCAGTGGGGTGCGAATATGTAATGTAGCAGACAAGTGCCGTGTGTCTCAGTAGATCTGCATGCTCACGGTTTGATTTGAATGGAAATTAATCTCGCTATTATCGCGTACCATCTCAAGTAAAGAATTTATCTACATAAATATTCTGCAAATGACACTGAAGTTCATGGCAAAGGTTTCATCGAACCGCTTTTACGCTATTTCTCTACCGTTACATTATCTAATAGCGGTCAGGGAAAGAGGAAAACATAACTCTTTCCTTTTTCGATTTCATTTCTATTATTTTATTATGATAATCATGTCTCCCTATGTAGGTGTGTACTAAAAAAATATGTTCGCATTCGGGAGATAAAGTTGGTGAAAGAAATTTCGTAAATAAATCTCGCCGCAACGAATAGCGCCTTTCTTTTAATGATTTCCACGCCAACTCGTGAAACATTTCCGTGACACTCCCATCCATATATTTCGAAAATTCTACGATCATTCCTTATATCCTCCGTCAGTACCACTTGGTGGGGATCCCACAATGAGCACCAATACTCTAAAATAGGACGGACAAGTATAGTGTAGACAGTTTCTTTAGTAGTACTGTGTCACCTTGTAAATGTTCTGCCAATGAAACGTAACCTTCGTTTCGCCTTTCATATACTATTTTTATGTTTTCTTTCCCATTTAAGTTGTTCGTAATTGTTATTCCTAGGTATTTAGTTGAATTTCACCGATTTATCGCGTAAATGAAGTTTGACGGATATCTTCGAAAGATAAATAAATAAATAAAAAATGTTCATATTTTTGTTAAGCTTTGGGACTTAACTGCGGGATCATCAGTCCGTAAACTCCCAAGGGAGGATTCGAACCCCAGACGGGGAAAGGCCTCGCGCATCGGAGCATAGCGCCTCAATGCGCTCGGCCAATCCGCCGCGGCGATTTCTACACACGTATAATTATTTAGGGTCAATTGCACCAGGCAGATATCTTATTTAAATTGTTTTGCAGCTGCTTTTTCATCTTCTTGTGACTCTACTAACCGGTAAATGACAGCATCATCCGCGAGCATTGTCAGAGAGCTGCTCACAGTGTCTCCTAAATTGTGTATAAAGACAAGGAACAGCAGGGCCCCGATAACACTTCCCTGGGAAACGCCAGATGTCACATATTTTACTCGATGACTTTCCGTCAATTACATCGTGCTGTGACTTTTCTGACAGGAAATAATGAATCCAAACGCACATCTGTTGCGATATTCCATAAGCACGAAATTTGATTAGAAGGCGCTTGTGAGGTACAGTGCCAAAATCCTTCCGGAAATCTAGAATCAGTGTTTAATAACGTGTAACATTTATGCCTCAGCTCTTGAAGATAAGTACACTTGTGACAAATACACGTATCACATTTATTTTAACAGTTTAGCTCAACTGTTCCAAGATACAGTATAGACTCTGGATTATCGAGGACACTACCTTTCTCACAACCTTTTGGTCTGCGGTGAGTCAATTGACAATAAAATTTAAATCTAAGTTTTTAATACAATCATCATTGATTCAGCTAAAACGTAGTTCTTTAGCGAGTCAGATGAAAATAAACATTTAAACACAAGTTTTTAATACTGTCTTCATTGATTTCTAGTAAAATATAGCCTCTTAGAAAAATTTAAAAGAAGAAATTTAATTCTTTGTTAACGTCCCGTCGACAGCGTGCTCATTAAATATAGTGCTCATGCTCGGAATTTGGGTAAGGCTGAGGAAGGAAACCGACCGTGACCTTTCAAAGGAACTATTCCAGCATTTTCCTGCAGTGATTCAGGTAAAACATGGGAAACCGCACAAATATACCTTCATTTGATCAACGTACTAATTCCGAAATGGGGACATAGCAATAGGTATTTTCGGTGTAGAGAAGCAGCTGAGAGAGCTAAATACGAAAAAGTCTGCTGGTCCGGATGGAATACCAATTCGGTTTTACAAAGACTATTCTGCGGCGTTGGCCCCCTACTTAGCTTGCATTTATAGCGAATCTTTAATTCAGCGTGAAGTTCCTAGTGATTGGAAAAAAGCACAGGTGACTCCCGTGTATAAGAAAGGAAAGAGAACTGACCCATACAATTACAGGCCAATATTGTTGACATCAGTTTCATGTAGAATTTTGGAGCATATTCTCAGTTCGATTGTAGTAAATTTCCTTGAAACGGAAAAGCTTCTTTCCATGAATCAGCACGGGTTTAGGAAACATCGTTCATGTGAAACTCAGCTTGCCCTTTTCTCACATGACATCTTGCGAGCCATGGACGAAGGGCAACAGGCGGATTGTGTTTTTCTCGACTTCAAAAAGGCGTTTGACACGGTGCCACACTGCAGACTGATAACGAAGATACGAGCTTATGGAATAGGTTCACAGATTTGTGACTGGCTGGAAGACTTCCTAAGTAATAGAACGCAGTACGTTGTTCTCAACGGCGAGTGTTCATCAGAGACGAGTGTATCGTCCGGCGTGCCCCAGGGGAGTGTGATAGGACCGCTATTATTTTCTATCTATATAAATGATCTGATGGACAGAGTAAGTTGTAATTTGCGGCTGTTTGCTGATGATGCTGTGGTGTATGGGAGGGTGTCGTCTGTAACTGACTGTAATAGCATACAGGTTGACTTAGACAAAATTTCTAGTTGGTGCGAAGAATGGCAGCTAGCTCTCAATGTAGAAAAATGTAAGGTGATGCGCATGAGTAAAAAAAACAATCCTATAACAATCCTATAGAACCCCTCCCCCCCCCCCCCCAGAACCCGAAAAAAAAAGAAAAGAGAGAGAGAGAGAGAAAAAAAGAAAAGAAATCGTATAACAGCAATTTGGTAAAGGTAATGATTGAAAACTTGGGGTGTTTTACCACAATCTTTCATTGGATGGGACTGAATTAGTTTCTTCAACGGGAGTGGTAGATGGTAGTCTGTCTGGAAACTGACTAAAATTTTGCTCGTCAAGCAGATCTATCCCCCCCCCCCTCCCCAAAGCCAAGTCCTAGTTACGCCACTGGTAAGGACAATAGCCACATGTGAATTGTTTCTTTCATCTTCATGCTCAGATCAGCCTGTTGTACTGACATATCCAAGAAAGGGTTTACCGCGGCGGAGTGGCCAAGCATATTAAGGCGCTATGCTCCGATGCAGGAGGCCGTTTCCCGTCGGGGGTTCGAATCCCCCTCGGGCATGGATGTTCGTGACGTCTTTAGTATCAGGTAGTTGATAAGTAGTTTGTAAGTTTATGAACTGATGACCCCTTAAGCTTAACAAACATTTGAACATTTCAGAAAGGGTTTAGTATCAATCCCCGTGTACAGTTTCACGTGCAGTTCTGGAAAGTAACTTAAGTGCTTAGCTTCCAAATTAAGTAAGCTCTGTATCAAGCAAGCAATGTGAGAACTTACTATGACTTAATGATCCATTGCAATTTCTTCGCCCATCTTCTGAACTCAAGAAAAGACTCAAATATTATCTTTTCTAAATATGTTGACCACAAACTAAGTTTTGCAAAGAATTCCTTTTTGTATCCTTAGCACTTATGACTTTTTTTCCCGCCCTTGGAGGCTCTTGTTTAAAATAGTTAGATGGTTAAAACATTCAGCGAGGAATGATAATTTTAATAGTCAGAGTCGCAAAAATAATTGCCATATTTAGATTTCAAGTATTGTAAGTACATTTGTGATAAAGGAGATTTTCATGGAGAGAGCCCATGATTCTAAACAGTGGAGTTTGCAATACTTTACCTTTAATGGACTTCACATTTTGATCACCTCTTGAAGAACATCATATAAATATGCAGGTACAACTCTGGCTGCCAGAGCTTGTCGATGACGAAAGCAGTGTGACCATGAAACATTCGTCATTATTGATTTAAGTATTGTAACGAGTCCACTTTTATTGCCAGTCATAGATTTAGCACCATCGCTACAAATGGCGATACATTTCTGTCCAATCAATCTCGTAGTCGTGTTATCTAAAAAAATACATGCTTTGCGAAATAAAAGGTCTTACATGATACTATCATCTGCTTCAAAGCGCGCAAATACCATATATTGCGCATATTATGTACTTTAATTTTTCGACTAACTGTTCTCAAATGTCAACGACCATGTCTTTTTTTTTTTTTTTTGTTTTTTTTTTTTTTTTTGTTCACTTGTGTTATCAGACAGTGGAATGATTTTTAGCTTGTTAGCTCCCTGTATACCTAACATAATTTCAATCATATCCAGCGCTGCTGGGAAAATAAGATTCTCAGCATCTGTATGCGGCTTCCCTGCCTTAGCGACTCGGTATTCGATTGCGTATCTAACTAATAATGCTTAACATTGACACCGGATATCTAAAATCAAATAATAATATTTTAAATCAGAGAAACAAACACATACTTAATAATATAATATTATTTTTAGTCAGCAAATAACAATACTATTTTATTACCTGGATCATAGTAGTTCGCCGCTGGTGAAGGGCTTTCATTTTCCTCCCGAAGAAATCCAACGCTTTACCAGCTTCCTTCGGACGTTTGGTTGAGAGGTGACTCATAAGCGTCGACGGCTTCGTACTATCACGTGACAATACTTCACCACAAATTACACATTGAGGTTTATTATTTCTAACGGTAAAACCACACTTCAAATAAATATTATCATAAGGTGTATTATTTTCGACTTTAATTCGCTTCCACCACTGCTGTTTGTACTAGACATGGAGAGCTGCGTGAATGTTCTGAAAAACTTGTCCATTTTTTGTTCGCTCGGATCAAAGTGCAGAGACAATAATAATGACCGTACTCGGACCTCTAACTGAACAGAGCATAAACGAGCATTTTAGTCCCGGAAAATTAGGAAAAATGCGGGAAAAAAATTTGGAACTTTTGGAAAACTTTAATAGGGAATGTAGATATAAAAACAGGAAAGTTCCTTCCCCTACCGGCAGAGCTTCCCCCTGCCGCAGCCCTTAATGTAATTTATTTTCCTTTCTTCAAACTTTACGAAAAACTATTCATTTAATGAAGATATCTACATGGAAGAAAATATTTCTGCTGAAATTCTACTCATACAAGGTCAAATGCATGTTTAAGCAAGCTAATTAGTTAATGAAAACAAAAATTTGAAGGAAAGAAAAGTGAAATTTGTATTAAAACAGAGTTTTATTAATACGGAACCATTTCGTTTTATAGTCTTTTTCATTCAATTTATGCAACTTAAATTACTGAAATGAAAATCATTCTTCACGGAAATTAAGAATTACTAAAAAACTACTCAACAATTACCTTTGTTAATATATTTGCAATCATATTGACTGCATGTAGACTATGAAACTACCACAATATCCATCAAACAAATAAATTCTTGTAAGTTTTATTTTTTATTTCATCAATTTATTATTATTATTATTTTACGTAAAACTATAATCTAAATTTTCTGTCAAATCACTGCGAGGACCACTAGTGCAGTTTTGTCCACGACGGTTTCTGCACATTGTTGTGCAATGTATGTCAGCTTTGACAGATCCGCACTTTCTTCCGCAGCCGCATGAAATCTGTAGCTTTTTTTTTCTGGAGCAGGTGGTTGTTTTATGTGAATCGGGGAGAGGGATAAGTTTCATTCTCTCCAACTCCTGTTTATGAGATCCAAGTAGTTCCCCAGTAATAGCTAGACTTGTAGGTAAACTCAGTAAGAGCGGAAGCGTGGCAAACGAGAGAGTATGACAGCATTGATTGCATGACCCACAACTACGTAAAAACATGTAAATCGAATGGCATTTCACTTTTCATCGTCAGGGCTCTCACGTTTTTCTGTAGACAAAGTATAAACTTTTCTCCTGCTTCTGCACTGGTTTCAGGAGGGGAAGCAGGATTGTTGAATATCTGTTGGGTATTATGAAGTTGGGAATATCGGTCAAATAGTTGGTAAGCTTGCAGATTTACTTTACTTTACCAAACAAGGCTGAAGTGCTGTCCCAACCACTTATTG
This sequence comes from Locusta migratoria, assembly GCA_026315105.1. Lineage (NCBI taxonomy): Eukaryota > Metazoa > Arthropoda > Insecta > Orthoptera > Acrididae > Locusta > Locusta migratoria. Next base: position 220,420,633 of record CM048755.1, read on the forward strand.
CATGAAGAAACAGTATTGACTTCATGAATGAGTGAATAATTACGCATTTCCTTAGAACTTTAACACGTTATTCTGGTGCTACCTTTATCTCCCTTCATGAGAATTGTCTGTGTCGTCTGGAGCAAGGGTGACAAGTATCACAAAAAGATGTATTGTTCGAAGAGCTTCTTTACCAAGAGACACAGGCTTGTAGCAGCTTACTTGCTGAAAAGCTACAATCCAGATCCTAATGGATACAAATGATCCTTATGCACAAAGGAGTATGTTGTTGCAACCATCGCGAAATGTTCTGCAAATTTTTTCATCAATTTGTATTGTCCCACACCTCCATTCAAAATGTTTATCAGTCGAAACTGAATGTAAATTGCAGATCTGTTCCATAGCTTCGCATATGTGATGGGCTATTGGTACACCGCAAATCCATCGGTTCAGCACACTATAAGTGGAACTTTTTCCGTGTGAAACACCTCCAACACTTTCCAGGTTCTTCATAAGCGTTTGTTCTGTTGTCATGTAGGTCCATACTTATCAGGGTATCAAACTTGGAAAACGCTATCCTTGATGAATTTATCAAACTCCAAGAGTTTATGGTTTCTTTCAATTTTCCGTCCTGGAGGTTCAAATGACATGTTTTAGCGTAAGGAATATTGGGAGCATAGTACTCACACATTCTATATGGAGCTACCAATTCCCCATACGCTCTTCCTGGATGACAAGCTGAATGTATCATATCTATATCTGGAAAATTTATAGCGTCCATTGTGTTGACAAATTTATTTTTCAGCTTTTCAGTCACCTGACCTTTTGTCAAATTGCCGAAAGATGTACGTTTCTCACTCAAATCAGAAATATAGTCTATAATATGTAGCTTCTCCTCATTCATGACCGCCATTCCTTCAGTATTACAATGGCAAGAGAACTAATTACTAGACAGTGAGCCTGAATTGTCCTCGTGGATGCACGACCAGAAGGTATATGAGGAACAGAAGCTGCAGCATATACAGTATATAGTTTACTGTGTCTCTTTAAGAATCCTATTGCGCCTAGAAAAAAAAATTAAAAATTTTTTTTGTATAGCTTATGGGACTTAACTACGGGGTCATCAGTCCCTAAACTTACAAACTACTTATGAACTAACTAATACTAAGGACGGCACAAATATCCATGCCCGAGGGGGAGGGGGGATTCGAGCCCCCAACCGTAGTGGCCGTGCAGACCGTGACTGGAGGGCTTCAGTCTCCTCGGCCGGCAAGAAAAAAAAATCAAGAAACTGATTGCAAAATAAATATAATCAGGTAGTGTATATCGGCTATGAAATATTTCCATACACTTAATTACACTTTTCAGTTAAATACTTTACTCAGTAATTTTTGTTTGTACAGTTGATGGGACTTAACTACGGGGTCATCAGTCCCTAAACTTACAAACTACTTATGAACTACTGACGAACTAGGACGGCACAAATATCCATGCCCGAGGGGGGATTCGAACCCCCGACCATAGTGGCCGTGCAGACCGTGACTGGAGCGCCTCAGTCTCCTCGGCCACCGCGGCCGGCTTACTCAGTAACAAAAACTTCAGACTATTACGTTAAATGAATTCTACTCCAGTGTTTATACCTTAAATATAATTTTTATTAATGAAGAGATGCACAGAACTTTTTCGTGTACAATTTTGGGAGGAATACATTTACTAATAAGACCTCTGTTCGAAAACGGAATATTTTTGCGTATAAATTTAAAATATGGTGCAAACTGACTTTTTCAGGGGGTAAAAGGGGGGGGGGGGGACGCTCGCCACTACGCAGGGGAACTTTTCTTTTTCTTATTACTACACACCATACGAGTATTTTCCCGAAGTTTCAAAACTTTATAAATTTTTCCCCTATTTGCTGATTTTTGGATATATCGCAGCGAATACCATCGATGTCGAAAACCGACAGTAGAGTAGGATTGAGATGAAGTGCGGAACGCAGAAACGCACTTCATTGAAGTTTGCTACGTTATCTGAAACAGAATGATTCTTAGATCACGGTAAAAGGTTAACAAGAAGAGAGCAGATAACGACAAGGTCATTAGAAACGTTAATAATGTACGTCGCATTTTTTGCAGTTTTGCAGTCGTTTGTTTCCGGTAGATTGTCCAAGCGCGTTTTCAGTTACTATTGCCGTTGACCACAGATGAAAAAACAAATATTCTCTCCTCTTTAACGATATTTTATTGTAGTTGTAATTCCAAGCCTCTCTATATATTATTGAAATATGTCCACCATCATCAACGATTATTATTACATACTTATCATACTCCTGTCACGAGCTTCCCCCTGAAGGCTTCCCTGACCTATTAATTCCTTCCATGGTTCACGGGTGTCGCGTCGGACGGTATAGTCAAAACTGCAAATTATTTGTACGAGACAGCTATTCGTCATCTTCAGGTGCTTACTACACAAGGCTCCTGAATATGACGAACAGCTGTGTCGCAGTAACGTTGTGCAATTTTGTCAGTACCATGTAACGCGACGCCCGTCAACTATGGAAGGAATTAGGAGGTGATGTAAAAATTCAAAAGTAATGACAGTGATATTTATGTTACATGCAACGACGTACCTTGCACCTTCTTCCTACCCATACTCCGTTAATACTGATATCTCTTGCTTAGCGTAGCATTGTACGTGTGTACTTTTGAAGTAGAAATTTGCCGTCTGTGGTGATTAATAGCGGCTGCTATTTTCAAACACTTCTTCGTGGAAGAAGCTGATGGTGTGCTACTCGTTCTTGGAATCTCTGCGTAATCTCTGTGGAGAAAAATACTCAAATGCAGGTATCAATATGAAGCCATAAACTGCTCATCCAGGACATTATGACAACCTACCTAGTAGCCGGTATGCCCACCTTTCTCACAGATAACAGCAGCGACGCATTTTGGCATTCCGGAGAGGGGCAAATGAGCTCTGAGCCTCTGACGCCACATTAAATCACATCACAAATGTTTGTAACTCTATCCGACTCAACTGCGTGGTTATTAGTCCGTAGCTTACAAACCAATTAAACTAAGGTAAAGTAACCTAAGGGCAACACAAACAACCATGCCCGAGGGGGGACCCGAACCCCCGACGGGAACGGCCTCGCGCACCGCAGCACGGCGCTCCAATGCGCACGGCTAATCCGCCGTGGCATTACAGATGTGTTCGGTCTGGTTCAGATCTGGCGAGTTGGGGGGTGTAACGTTCCCACTGGATATGCGATGTTCTTGCCACCAAAATACAGCCAATTATATACTTTAGAATGTCCATTGCCTAATAGGTAAAAGCTGATCGGCTGAAATATTAGCAGGAACTGTGTGATGGGTATCCAATACTATACACAGCTAAGGTTTTCATAATGATTCGCAAGCAGATTTGCATTGTAGAAAGTAATATATAATAACTGTCACGGCCTTCGTCTCACAATTCTAAATAATGACTGATCTTCATTCAATACAGCATTAGCTGGTAGACACTGATCAGTAGCACCATACAAGTCACACGTCTCTTGCAGTAATTCAAATATTACCGGCGCAGTCGTCGCGAAACCGGATTCTTGATATTCACCACATTTAATAGAAAACACTTGTCACAATCTGTGTATGCTGATGGGTATACCACGGCGTTGGGGACACACAAATGAGCCGAATATTCTAGCACATTAGTTTGCCGCCATAACAAGACACGAACACGCCACAGTGTGTACCGCTACCGTATAGCGCGCTCTCGTCACTATTGATAAACATTCCCACTCGAAACTTTGACTACTTTGACTATGTGACTATCAGCGTAAAGGGGTAGCCACCCCTTATAGGAGCCGCCACATATATTTTCAAATGTTCAAATGTTTGTTAAGCTTAAGGGACTTAACTACGGAGTTATCAGTCCCTAAACTTACAAACTACATATGAACTACCGTATACTAAAGACGACACAAACATCCATGCTCGAGGGGGGATTCGAACCCCCGACCGTAGCGGCCGTGCAGACTGTGACTGGAGCGCCTCAGTCCCCTCGGCCACCGCGGCCGGCACACATATTTTAACTCGCCACTGTGTTTCTCGGACCTCTTCAGCACACTACTTCTTGGCTGTCATTGTGCCATGCACGAGCTGCACTGGAGCCATGTGAATGTTCCCCAGAGAAATCTGAGCCGCCGCCTACCTGTCCCCGACCCGCAGTACAGGTGTCAATGGGCTCTTCCTCTGGAAGACGAAGTATTCACCTCCTCCCATCGGAATGATGGAGAAGTATCGGGATTTATCAGAACATACAACTTTGGGCCCGGTGGTCTTGGGGTAAAGCGCTCGACTGGAAACACCACGTTAAGCTGTAGGTAGCCTCTCCCCGATTGGATAACTGGGGTAGGCTAGGGACACGCAAGTAGCCGAAGTGGCGTCCAATTGAAAGACTTACACCATGCCAATGAGCCACACGAAATTATTATTATAGGACATGCAACGCTATGTCACGGCGTCAACGTCCAGTGACTATGGCCACGTGCCCATTGCAGTCACAGCCGCCGGTGTCGTGGTGCTATCATGCACGCACATGGGTCGTCAGCTGCAGAGGTCCATAGTTAGAAGTGTTGAGTGCACTGTGTGTTGAAGCACACTTGTACTCTGCCCAGCATTAAAGTCTGATCTTGCTTCCGCCAGAGTTGACCTCCTCTTCTGTTTTACCAGTCGGGCCGGTCTACGACGTCCGACATCTGTAAAGAGGGGTGGCCGCCCAAGCCCTAGACGTTTGGTCATGGTTTCACGTTCTGTGTTGCAGACACTCACTGCAGCACTCCTCGAACGCCCCTCAGGGACTCAGCATTCATTTGCTGAATACGGGCTTGGCGAACCCGGGGTCATGAGCTGGGGACTGGTAAGCACTGCCAGTCTCCTAGACACCGTAACCTCTGGGCACGCTTCAGCGACCACCGTGTGGCGCAACGGTGGAACGTTGTGTGTACCGGGGAACGGGGATCTCGGCTTGACTGCCTGGGTCGCGAGGATGGTACAAACCTCTATAAAAAAACCCTTCAATCCCAAGGTGTGCTACGTGCTGATGGGATGCATGGCTGTTGAAGAGGAACAGTCGCTAGCGAGCAACCTCTGGGGATACTGCCGCACCTCAGTTGTATAAGGCTTACCTAGGCACGCAGGGCTCTGTCTAGGTGGACACGTATTTCCCTAGCTTCTCGTGGGACCGAGATGAAAAACTCTAATTTCACCCATGAACCTTCCAGTGGGATGGGTCTACCACTGGGGGGTACCAACACCCAATCAAAAAAGAGGGCTCGGGTACCTAGTCCTCCGGATTTAGGTTCTTCAAAAAAAAATTTTTGTTCAGAGTAACAGAGCACAGGCTGTTAACCAGAATGTGTTTCTTGTCGTTAAGAGAAAGGAAGGTTCTTTTGAGAAGGTATCGCCCTTCTATATTAACAAAGGTCTTGAAGGAATTGCTGGTAGCTTAAAGTCAGTAAAGCGGTTGCGTAATGGCACCCTGTTGGTGGAAACATCAACTTCCCAACAGGTGTCCAAACTACAAACGGCTAAGAGTCTTGGGGAGTATCCAATCGAAACAGAGCTACATAGTACTCTTAATTATAGCAAGGGTGTAGTTTCCTGTAGAGATCTAATTGACATTCCCGTGGGTGAACTGAAGGAAGAATGGTCTGCAGACGGTATAGTCGATGTGCAGAATATGAAGAAAAGGGTGAATGGAGAACTCGTTCCATCTGAGTCCTTCATCCTCACCTTCAATTGCCCTCGACTACCTGAACATATTAAGGCGGGTTTTCTCCGTTTAAATGTACGACCCTATGTCCCTAACCCCATGCGCTGCTTTAAGTGCCAGCGCTTTGGGCATACCACCTTAAGATGCAAGGGAGAAGCCACCTGTGGCAAATGTGGTAAAGCCGCACACGATGGGTTTGACTGTACTCCACCTATGACCTGTGTCAACTGTTCAGGCGACCATCCTGTCTGGAGTAGGGATTGTGCAGTCTACCTTCAGGAGAAGACGATACAGCAAATCAAAACCACTCAGCGTCTCTCCTATGCAGAGGCCAAGAAGACCTTCAAGGCCATGCAACCTGCTGTGTTTACCACGTCATTCGCTTCAGTACTGCAAAAGTCAGTTGCCAGAGCTGATGCCTGCACCCAAACTGAGGTTGCCAGTGTAGGCACCAACACATGCACTTGCCAGTGCACATGTCAGGCCGTAGAACCTGCATCTTCCGTAGCCCCACTGACGACAGCTGACAAAGGTACGGATACTGCCTTTGAAGAGCCAGTGGTACTTCTTCCCGCAGAACCCGCCATCACCATCACCGCCACTGCCACACCCACCACCACTGCCACCACCGACACCACAGTTGCAACCACGACCTCTGTCTCCACCACGAAACCACCTAAACCAAAGAAGGTTACCAGCAAAACACAGTCACAGGCAAAAACAGTTATGCACCTTTCGGACTTCATTGAAGTTATTCCATCTGAGCCTTCGTCTGACCCAGCTCCAGACCTCATGGAGCTGGATCTCCCTCAGGGGCAACCCTCTCGCCCCAATTCTGGACCTCCACCTCGTTCAGTGTCTCCGTCGCGGAAGAAAGAGAGGGTAAAGATCCAACCTCCCTGATAAATGGCCCCAGTACTGCAGTGGAACTTACAGGGTTTCAGGACGCATGTGGAGGAACTCCGTATATTGACTCATGGTAGACCAGTTTGTATCTGCCTCCAAGAGACTAACTTTAAATCAACAGTCAACCCTGAGCTCCGTGGCTATGTACTCCACAAGAAGGACGACCTTAGTGGAGAGAGAGCGAGAGGCGGAGTGGCAATTTTTGCTAATACGGCGTATCACTCTGAGCCCCTCTCTCTCACTACACAGTTACAAGCCGTTGCAGTTTCCGTCTATGTGCGCCACCGTTTGACAGTGTGCTCCCTCTACCTGCCACCTCACAACACGTTTGATGTAGCGGCCCTCGAAGACCTTCTGATGCAGCTCCCCCACCCTTTTATCCTCTGTGGGGATTTTAAAGCACACAACGTGCTTTGGGGCTCTGCTAGAACCTGCCCCAGGGGTCGAGCGACCGAGAGGCTTCTCTTGTCATCGAGCGCACATTTATTGAACACGGGACAGCCCACACATTTTTGTACTACAACGGGGTCGTTCTCAGCCATAGATCTCTCGCTTTGTTCTCCAGCCCTCGCCCACTCTACACACTGGGAGGTGGTCGATGACCTGCATGGTAGTGACCATTTCCCCATCTGGCTTCACCTGCCAGACGGTGTAGAGCCTGAATGCAGACCATCTCATTGGGTGATCAGTAAAGCCGACTGGACATTGTTCAGCCAACTCGCTGAACTAGAAATTCGTGGCAATGTCCAGGAATGGGTGGACTGTATCACTCAAACTATACACAGTGCTGTTGATGCATCTATGCCGATGTCGTTAGGACGACCAAAACGGCAGCCTGTCCCTTGGTGGACGGCCGAGTGTCGCTCAGCGATTAGGGCCAGGCGTGCAGCTCTGCGTAGATTTAAGAGTCGGCCAACTGCAAACAACCTCGCGGCCTTTCGGATGGCGAGGGCAAAATGTCGCCAAATTATACGAGAGAGCCGAAAGAGATCTTGGCAACAGTTCCTGACTACCGTTACCCGCTCCACTAAAAGTTCCACTGTATGGGAGACCATACGGAGGATTTCTGGGAAAGGGGGGAGGTGTCCAGTGACTGCTATCATGGGGAATGGCGTTCTCCACACCAGTCCGTGAGAAATTGCCCAGACCATGGCTATGTATTTTGCCAATGTTACAGCTACTGCCAATCAGGATCCGGTATTCCAGCGCCACAGAGTGGTTGCTGAGAGGCGCAATTTGGACTTCAGGTCCACTGGTCATCAGGATTACAACTGCCCTTTCACACTGTGGGAGCTGGATTCTGCTTTGTCTGTGGCGCATGACACATCCCCTGGCAATGATAGCATCCACTACAGTATGCTGAGGCACCTAACACAGCGAATCTGTTTAATGCCATTTGGTCGTCAGGTCACTTTCCTGATTCGTGGAGAGAAGCAATTTTAATCCCCCTTCTAAAACCTGGGAAAGATCGTACGTGCCCAAGCAGCTATCGTAGTGTTGCCCTTACTAGTTGCATTGGAAAGACCTTAGAGCGGATGGTCAACCGCCGCCTTGTCTGGATGTTGGAATCCAGGCAGCTCCTTAGTCGCTTCCAGTGTGGGTTCAGGAGGTATCGTTCCACCTTCGATAACCTGGCCTCTCTGGAGGCGGCTATCCAACAGGCTTTCCTGCGACGTCACCACCTTTTGGGCGTATTTTTTGATATCGAGAAGGCCTACGATACTACTTGGCGGCGTCTTATACTTCAGCAGCTTCACGACTGGGGATTTAGAGGTTGTCTTCCCATTTTTATTCGGTCTTTCCTTTCTCCACGTTATTTTAGGTATCGCGTTGGTGGCGTGCTCTCTGACCGCTTTGAGCAAGAGAATGGTGTTCCTCAGGGTAGTGTTTTAAGTGTGACGTTGTTCGCTATTGCTATTAACGGTATTACTTCTGTTGTGAAACGTCCTGTCCAGTGTTCCCTGTTTGTTGATGACTTCTCTGTCTTCTGTTCTTCCTCCAGCCTTGCAACGACAACACGTCAGTTGCAGCTCATTCTCCAACGGCTGGACGAATGGGCACAGAAGACCGGTTTTAAATTTTCAACCGAGAAGTCTGTGTGTGTTCTTTTTAACCGTTCGCGTTCTATTTTTAACTTACCCGAACTACGGATGAGGGACACTGTTCTGAATTTTAAAGACACTGTGCGTTTTCTGGGTCTTACATTTGACTGTAAGCTTACTTGGTTGCCACATCTTAAAGACTTGAAGAGGCGGTGCCTCAAAGCTCTCAGTATTTTAAAGTGTCTAAGTCACACCTCATGGGGAGCTGACAGGACTCGTCTGCTCCAGTTTTATTGAGCTTTTGTACGATCCCGACTTGATTACGGCTGCACGGTGTATGGATCTGCAAGACCTTCCTACCTCAAAATGTTGGACGTGGTGCACCATGAAGGGATTCGGTTGGCTACCGGGGCATTTCGAACCAGCCCTATACCAAGCCTTTGCGCCGAGGCTGCTGAGCCACCGCTTTCCATACGGCGACAGCTCCTCATGGTGCGTCAGGCGTATGCAGCGTTGTCCACCCCGTATACACCTGCTTACGATAATGTTGCTCGGCCGCCTATGGAACGGTTGTTTCGTAATCGGCTTCGAGCTACGAGGCCTTTTGGGATACGTGCTAAGGACTGTTTTTTAGATATGTGTGTTTCAGGTTTTACTGTTTTGCGTCGAGGATGGAGTCGTTATCCCCCTTGGTTATTACAGAGACCCAGCCTCCTTTTAGATTTAACCAGTTTTAAAAAAGATTGCACCCCGGACATGACGTTTCGGTCAGAATTTTACGATATTTTAAACAAGCATCGTGATTTTACAATTGTGTACACTGATGGATCGAAACAAGGGGACTCGGTGGGGTGTTCTGCAGTGTTTCCAGGTCACCTGATAGGGATTCGCCTGCCCGCTGCCTACTCAGTTTTTTCGGCAGAGCTGCATGCTATCCTCCAGGCACTGGAACACATCCGTCGTGGTCGAAGTAAAAAATTTCTACTCTGCTCAGATTCCCTTAGTGCCCTCCAGTCACTGCTGGTCATGTACCCGGCTGAACCTATATCACAATTGATCCATGACCAACTTTACCTCCTCCAACGGCGGGGTAAAGAGGTGTCATTTCTTTGGGTACCTGGGCATGTTGGGATATGCGGAAATGAAGCGGCTGATGTGGCTGCCAAGGCGGCCTGCGGTGACCCAAATGTCACGGAGTGTGCCATTCCCTTGCGGGACGTCTACTCGGTGCTGCGCCAGAGGTCCCTTCAGTTGTGGGAGGAGACGTGGCTGGCAGCGACAGGTAATAAACTGCGGTTGGTTAAACCAACTGTCCGACCGTGGCGAACCTTCTGCCAGCCATGCAGACGTTTCGAAGTGACACTGACGCGACTTCGCATTGGACACAGCCCTTTGACCCACAGCTTTTTATTCTGTCGGGAGAATCCACCGATTTGTGATGCTTGTGGTGTGCAAATCACCATAAGCCACATTTTAATTGAGTGTATTTTATATCGTGTGGAGAGGGCAGCGGCTAATCTTGGTCATGCCCTACCCATTGTTTTAGCTGATGACGAGGCGAGTGTGACGAACGTTTTACAATTTTGTGAACGTTCCCGACTCTGGCCTAAGCTCTTAGGCCAGAGGTTTTAGTGTGTTACAGGAAGGCTCGCTGATGCCTCCAACATCAGCGATCGGCGTCCTCCTATACTCTGACATTTTCGTTTAACGACTTTGAAGTACTCAACCTTCCGTCTGCCAACTTCCATCGCTGACTGGCAATATGGGTTCGGGTTGTTGCCGAGACCTACTTTAGTTACTGTTGACTAATTCTTTAGTCAGGGCGCTAAAAACCTTTCTGTTGTGCGCCCAAAACATCCTATCCTATCCTATCCTCGAACGGTTTCAGAAATGTTCGTGCCGAGCCTCCGTGCCATTACGATCTGTCCTCGGTGAAACTCAGATTGCTCCCACGCCTTTCCCATTCTGCACACACATAGCAAGTTCACTGGTTCTACATGCACCGAGCGTGTCTGAATAGCACTCATTCCTCGTCAGGTAACGCTAATAGCACGTGGAAGGGCTTGTAACGATATTAGCTAGGTGGTTATTATGTTCTGGCTGGTCAGTTTTTGCGCAAGGTGTGACGGTGTGTCTGACTTGCAATCTGAGCACTAGTATGCCAAACAAGGAAATTTTGATACTGGACAGTAATTGCTAAATGGAATTTTTATGTATTGTCCCGTTACCTCTGAAAACGTATGTACAAGCTTCAAATTAAACATATGACATTTCGTTACTTAATATTTCACGAAGTTATAGAGTAAAACACATAAATTTACATAATGACGTGTATTGATCTATAACAATTTTGTTACAGACTGTACAGAACGAGATACCTCTTTTATTAACCAAATGGTATGCAGCGTACAAAAGAAAGCAATAAGGATAAAGAGTGTAAATTATACAAGTGCACATTGTAGGCCTTTGCTTAAATTGCTACGGTGTTAACACTATTCCCAATCCAATAATCTTTTTAAGAATGTAGTTTAATACTCAGTACAATTGACTGACATTAATTTATGCATCTTCTTTAGGGGGTATTTACTGAATTTAAAGTCTTACAGTTAGTTGCTTATTGTGAATGGTTGTTTCACACTTCAAAATGTTAAGACATTTGTAAATCGGTGGTACTTAACTAGTGTGGTTATCAGTCCCCTACATACACACAAAAAAAATGTTCAAATGTTTGTAGAGCTTATGGGACTTAACTACGGGGTCATCAGTCCCTAAATTTACGAACTACTTATGAACTAGGACGGCACAAATATCCATGCCCGAGGGGGGATTCGAACCCACGACCGTAGTGGCCGTGCAGACCGTGACTGGAGCGCCTCAGTCCCCTCGACCACCGCGGCCGGCTACATACACACACACACAAACACAGACACACCTAAGCCTGAGGGAGGATTTGAAGCTCCGACGGAGAGCAACCGCGCGCTCCGCAGCAAGGCGCCTTAGAGCGCTCGGCCAATCCACCACGGCGTTTAACACTTAATTTGTTTCGTCTGGGTAGCTTGTCTTGTGTTTACCGCTGCCCTGTTTACCATATATGTAAAAATCTTGTGAAAATGTACCAAGAGAAATATTCTGTAAATACCTTTGCACTTTAGCATTCGTATTTCTTAGAGTCTGCGCCATGCTTTCATCATGAAACAAATTATTGCAAACGGGTAAGTACAAAGGAATAATGACGATTTCTTTTAGTTAAAAATGAAGACTGCATTACTGACAGCGATTTTGTAAATAGCTTAAAGGACGGCATAAGACCCGGATTATTTTCGTAACTATTTAATGTTGAGAATACTATTTATATTCACAAATTTAGAACTATAATTAAAAATAAATCACACTACCAGATTCTTGTTGTATTATGTTGTATTGTCAAATGTTCTGTCCAGCTCTCTACTCCTGTCTGGCCTACGCAAGTCCTTCATATCCACATAACTATCGCAGCATACATTATCTTTGACGTGATTGATGTTATTTTAACACCTTCTCGTCCCCAGATCAACTACACGCTCATGAACCACTGCCGAGGTGGGGAGGCTTGCATGCCTCAACGATACAGATAGCCGTACCGTAGGTGCAACCAAAGTGGAGGAGTACCTATAGAGAGGCCAGAAAAACGTGTGGTTCTTGAAGAGGAGCAGCTGCCTTTTAATTAATTACAGGAGCAACAGTCTTCATTTTTGACTGAGCTGGCCTTGTAAAAGCACCTAACGTGAGTTTCCCATGCAGTTACTGCGAACGGCTGAAAGCAAAGGGAAACTACAGTCGTTACTTTTTTTGAGGACATGCAGCTCTACTGTACGAATATATGATGATGGCGTCTTATTGGGTGAAATATTCCGAAGGTAAAAGAGTCCCCCATTCAGATCTCCAGGCGGGACTGCTCAGGAGGATGTCGTCATAAAGAAACACAAAATCGACATTCTACGGATCGGGCGTGGAATGTTCTAGCCCTTAATTGTGTAAGTAGAAAATTTGAAAAAAAGAAATGGATAGGATGAAGTCGGATGTGATGGGGATTAGTGAAGTTCGGTGGCAGGATGAACAGGATGTCTGGTTTGATAAGTACAGGTTTATAAATAGAAAATCCGTTGGGGGTAATGCAGGAGTAGGTGTAACAATGAATAAGAAAATTGGAATGCGAGTAGGTTACTATGAACAACATAGTGAACGTATCATCAGAACAAAGACAGACACGAGGCCAAAACCGACCAGTGTGGTATAAATAGTACACTCCTGGCCATTAAAATTGCTACACCACGAGATGACGTGATACAGACACGAAATTTAACCGACAGGAAGAAGATGCTGTGATATGCAAATTATTAGCTTTTCAGAGCATTCACACAAGGTTGGCGTCGGTAGCGACACCTGCAACGTGCTGACATGAGGAAAGTTTCCAACCAATTTCTCATACACAAACAGCAGTTGACCAGCGTTGCTGGTGAAACGTTGTTGTGATGCCTCGTGTAAGGAGCAGAAATGCGTACCATCACGTTTTTTTACTTTGATAAAGGTCGGATTGTAGCCTATCGCGATTGCGGTTTATCGTATCGCGACATTGCTGCTAGCGTTTGTCGCGATCCAATGACTGTTAGCAGAAAATGGAATCGGTGGGTTAAGGAGGGCAATAAGGAACGCCGTTCTGGAAGCGAACGGCCTCGTATCACTAGCAGTAGAGATGACAGGCATCTTATCCGCATGGCTGTAAAGGATCGTGCAGCCACGTTTCGATCCCTGAGTCAACAGATGGGAACGTTTGCGAGGCAACAACCATCTCCACAAACAGTTCGACGACGTTTACAACAGCATGGACAGTCAGTTCGGAGACCATGGCTGCGGTTACCCTTGACGCTGCATCACAGACAGGAGCGCCTGCGATGGTGTATGCAACGATGAACCTGATGCACGAATGGCAAAACGTTATTTTTTCGGATGAAAGCAGGTTCTGTTTACAGCATCATGATGGTCGCATCCATGTATGGCGACATCGCGGTGAACGCACATTGGAAGCGTGTATTCCTAATCGCCATACTGGTGTATCACCCGCCGTAATGACATGGGGTGCCATTGGTTACACGTCTCGGTCACCTCTTGTTCGCATCGACGGCACTTTGAACAGTGGCCGTTACATTTCAGATGTGTTACGACCCGTGGCCCTACCTTTCATTAGATCCCTGCGAAACCCTTCATTTCAGCAGGATAATGCACGACCGCATGTTGCAGGTCCTGTATGGGTCTTACTGGATACGGAAAACGTTCGACTGCTGCCCTGGCCAGCACATTCTCCTAATCTCTCACCAACTGAAAACGTCTGGTCAATGGTGGCGGAGCAACTGGCTCGTCACAATATGTCAGTCACTACTCTTGATGAACTGTGGTATAGTGTTGAAGCTGCATGGGCATCTGTACCTGTACACGCCATCCAACCTGTGTTTGAGTCAACGCCCAGGCGCATCAAGGCCGTTATTACGGCCAAAGTTGGCTGTTCTAGGTACTGATTTCTCAGGATCTATGCACCCAAATTGCGTGAAAATGTAATCACATGTCAGTTCTAGTATAATATATTTGTCCAATGAATATCCGTTAATCATCTGCATTTCTTCTTGGTGTAGCAATTTTAATGGCCAGTAGTGTAGATGATTATATGCCAACTATCTCTGCCGATGAAGAGGAAATCGAAGAAATGTATGAGGATATAAATTATTCAGACAGTTAAGGGAGAGGAAAGCTTGATTGTGATAGGGGACTAGAACCCGGCAGTAGGAAAGGGAAGAGGAGGAAAACTAGTGGGTGAATATGGACTGGGGAAAAAGGAATGAAAGAGGAGGTCGCCTGGTAGAATTTTGTGCAGACCAGAATTTAATCATCACAAACACTTGGTTTAATCATTATCAAAAAAGCTTATGTAGGTGAAGAGTGAAACACATCCACTGAATGTATGGTCGTGTTCCATTTTGAGTTATTCATTACTCTTAAGTGTTTCTGCACCATTGTCTATTTTTATGTCAGTTATTTTATTCATTGATTAATTATCAATGTCACATGTTTATATATGTTTCCACCCATGTGATGAATTTGTGTGTTCATGTGAATGTGGAAGGTTGCTTTTAATATTGACTGACTGCCGCATAATGGCTTACAGTCGCCGCCTCGCGCTTTAGGCCTCGTTTACTTTAGTTAAGAATGCATGGCTTTGCATGTCGTTTACATTGGCGTCTGCTGTGTGGCCAGAGACAAGCTTACTTGGCAAGATGGCGAGGTGGCCTCTTCTTAATGTAGTACAAACATAATCATGGTCGAAAGAGGTGACAAAAGAGACCTCTCTGGAGCTCGAGAAGAGGGTATTATGTTCTTCAGGTAGCAAGGGGTTGGTAGGCGCTATGCTCTGAACGCGCTCTGGTCGGCTTTTAGCGCACTCTACATCCGGTGCGTGGTGGCTTCTGGCGTGGCCTTAGGTTTCACACTTGCTGCGACCACCGAAGTGAGTATATCGTGGAATCATGCTGAGGGGATGACATGCTGTTAGAACGTTACTTTGTTCGTGACCAGGCAGTCTTAGTTTATCTGTGATAGTTTTGTTGAGTAATTCATTCTCCATGCGAGGTGAAGCGTTTATTCATTTACAAAACTTGAGTAGCCGCGATGGAGTAATCGAGCGGTCTAAGGCGCTTCGCTGCGGAGCGTGCGGTTGCTCGCCGTCGGAGGTTCGAGTCCTCCCTGGGGCATGGGTGTGTGTGTGTGTGTGTGTGTGTGTGTGTGTGTGTGTGTGTGTGTGGTTGTCCTTAGGTTGATTTACCTTAGTTTAAGTAGTTTGTAAGCTATGGACTGATGACCACGCAGTTTGGTCCGATAGATTAAAATAAAATTTAAAAAATCTCGAGTATTTCAGTTTAGATATAGTATTTGCGTTCTCAGTCTGGTGATGATTTTGTTTCCGGCTTTTGCATGTTAGAATTCATGTCTATGGCCTTCAGCCTTTCTGTAAACTTATTATGTTTGAATTTCCTTGCTGTTTTTTAACTAACGGGTTTGCTTCGCATCTGTATCCATGAGTACGCTAAATATTTCTCAAATTTTCTGGTTTGATTCCGTCTTTCCTGTCTTGGTGTGACCAATTGCACCTCGTGCTTTTGTAACGTTCTTTACTTTGGCCTTCAGCCATGCTTTTACTAACACTAGCTTTCTTCTATATGCATGTGCTTTACTTGCTTATTCTAAATTACTTTCTTTTTGTAAACCCTATGTAATTCACAGTAGTCACACAGCACATGGTACTTACGGATAATATGCCACTGCCTCTCTGCACATGAATTCGTTTGGTGCCTAGTGTTATTTTAATTTGCGCTTCAAACCACCTGCCATCTCGTCAAAACGCCGCTGATGCTTCGTTTTGCCACTGCTATCAAGTGTTGCCGCATGAGTAATGTGTCGCAAGCATTATGCATGTATCTGTGAGTGAATGAAAGTGCTTTTCTTTATACACTGTATTTGCAAATTTCCTTCCACGTTACCTCCATATTCATAAAGTGCAGAAACAATTTCATTGTGGGCAGTTACTTTATTATTTAATTCACTTTTGTACAAGGTGTGTGCTTTATTGTGCTTAATATAGTCGCCCCACATTTATTTGGTTGTTCATTTTATTGAATAGATAATGATTTAAAGTATTAAACCTCTGCTTTATAATTTCATGCTACCCATCCCATGTTTAATTATCTATTCCCTTTTTTTAAATATTAATTTTGTGTTTGTTAAAACGTTGGCTGCTCTATTAAGGGCTGAGCAGTTGTAAATTTCTGTTGCGCAAGTACTGTGGCCACTCGTAAAGTAATTTAGAGCATCAGTGAGCGTTTTAACTTGCATTTGCAGATCTCTATTGCCCGAGATCTTACTTAGAAAACTTAACCAGCCACTTTCAAGAGGCCAGGAGACACTGGAAGGTATCAGATTGACTTTATAATGGTAAGACACAGGTTTAGAAACCAAATTTTAAACTGTAAGACATATCCAGGGAGACTGGAAAATTATAGAAAACTAAGGAGATTGAAGCTTCCCTGGAAAAATCAAATCAAATCAAGGAGATTGAAGGTGGACAAACTCAAGGAACCAGAGGTTGTTGAGAGTTTTAGAAGCATTAAGCTAGGATTGGCCGAAATGGAGGAAAGTGTTACAGTAGGAAAACAATGGGTAGGATTGAGAGATAGAGTAGTGAAGGCCGCAGAAGATCTTGCATGTAAGAAGACAAGGCCTACAGTAATCCCTGGATAACAGTGGAGATACTTCATGAAAGGAGAAAATAAGAAAAAGGAAGAAAGTGAAGCAGGCGGAAGGGAATACAAGCTGCTGGAAAATTGATTGGCTAGAGGACAACTGTCAGGCCGTAGAAGAATGTATAACTACCAGAAAGACAGATACCGTCTACAGAAAAATAAAAGGGACAGATGAGGATAAGAAGAGCATCTGCATGAATATCAAGAGCTCAGATGGGAAACCAGTACTTCGAAAATATATAGAAGGTCTATACAAAGGAAATAAACTTGAAGGCAGCATTGTAGAAATGGAGCGGAAGTATAGGCAAATGAGATTGGAGATACAATACAGCGAGAAGGAGTTGACAGATCACTGTAAGGTTTGAGTCGAAACAAGGCCCCTGGAGTAGATGATATTACGACTGAAATGCTGATACCGTTAGGAGAGTCAGTCATGAAGAAATTGTTCCACCTGGTATGCAAGATTTATGAGACAGGGAAAATACCTTCAGATTTAAAGAAGAGCAGAATAATTCCAATTCCAAAGAAAGCAAGTGCAGGCAAGTGTAAAAATTACAGAACCTTTAGTATAATAATTCATGGTTGCAAAATACTAACACGAATTATTTACAAAATAATGGAAAAACTGGCGGAATCTCACCTGACGGAAGATCAGTTTGGATTTAGGAGAAATTTAGGAACATGGAAGGCAAAACTCACATTACGACTCATTTAGAAGATAGGTTAAGGGAAGACAAACCTACGTTTTTAGTTTTTCTAGAGCTGGAGAAAGCTTTTGACAATGTTGACAGGAATACTGTTTAAAATTCTGAAGGTAGCATGGGTAAAGTATAGGGAACAAAGAGTTTTATTCAACCTGTACAAAAGCCAGACAGCAGTTTTTAGAGTCGAAGAACATTAAACGGACGCAGTGTTAAGCAAAAAACATAAGTCAGGCACTCCGATCTGAAAAGGACAAACGCCCTCCTCTATCATCAAGTGGGGCGTACAAAATTCCGTGTTCTTGCGGAAAAGTGTATATTGGTACTACAAAAAGGAGTGTGAATACAAGACTGAAAGAACACAAAAATCTTTGCCAACTGGGGTAAAACTGAGAAATCAGCTGTAGCTGAACATGTTTTCCAATCAGGAAACCATGAAGTGAAGTTTTCCGAAACAGAAATTTTATCTACAACGACGAACTATTATCTGTGGTGTCGCACAAGTACAAAGTGCGCGCCACCTACTTTCGCCGCGCGCCGCCATGCACGCACGGCGCGGCGGTCTTACGACGACAGCCACGAGCGCCCTCTGGGACAACGCCGCTCGTGGCCACCACTGAAGGACATCGGTCACTTCGGACTGAGATAGCAACGAGTTAGGACCTTCGTAATCCGATAGGCACGAGTGAAGACTTTGCTATTGTACAGGCACTAGGCAGGCCTCTAACAACTATGTATCAACATTCTGCAGTACTATGTAAAAGTTAAGTATTGTTACATTCTGTTCAATATATATATCTTTCTAATTTACTCTAGTGTTTATAGTTTCTGGCTGCTCCCCTCCGTACCTGCACCAGCGTGCTATTTTTGTTCCGGTGTCGGGCTCATTCCACTCGGCCACCGACACCTACGACGAGGCTGGGACACAAAAGCGGCGACGAAGTTGGGACACAAAAGTGGCGACGAGGAGTGATAGAACCTTGGACCAGCCTGCTTGTAGCAGCCAGACAGCAGCAGTCGGAGCACACAGAAATTGCTCCCGCCCACCCACCCTTATTCTAAGATTTTTGGGGGAATATTTTCAGTTACGTGTTTTGTGGACATTTTTGTTGCAGATCGAGCGTCCTCATTTATCTTGCATTGGTGTTTTGTTATAATTTACTTGTATGTGCGGCGCCTAATCGGTCAGCATGGCCACTACCCCGAACCCAAACTTAATGGAAATTATTCAGTTACAGACGGCGCAAATCTCACAACTTCTCAACGCAGTGGCGCAGTTGACGGCAACTCAACAACAGCCGTCGCATCAGCAGCCCACACCTGCCGCTGTACCGCTCCCGACGTTCCGCCAGTACAACGAACGTGAGGAAGAATGGAGCGACTACTTCGCACAGTTTCAAGAACTCGTCGCGGCTCATCAAATTACAGGTCAGAGAGTGAAGAACCTTTTCTTAGCGATTGTGGGCCCCCAGACCTTCGTATTACTGAAAAAACTATTCCCTCACGCATCTCCTCGTGATGTAGACTTTGAACAAATTGTAGATGCACTGAATGCTCATTATGAGAGAAAAGTTCTTGTAGCCGCTGCACGATACCGATTTTTCAGACTTAAAAAATTACCGCAGCAGTCACACCAAGAATGGATCACGGAATTGAAGGGCTTAACCCGCCAATGTAAATTTACTTGCTCTTGTGGACTTTCGTATAGTGACGTGATGTTGAGGGATGCGATTACGCAGAATATTCAGGACCCCAGAATTAGAGCAGCAATTCTGAAACAGTCTGACCCTTCATTAGACAGTGTACTGCAGCTTATAGAAGCGCATGATACTTTTGACTTAGCAGACGTAGAAATGCAAAGCCACAGTGTAAATTCAGTGCGCCGTAACGGACGCTTTCCTAGCCGTAGTTCTCAGTATAGCACTAGTGATTCTTATTTTTCTACCGGCCGTGCTGAACAGACAGTGAACAGTAGCCAGAGTAAAAGTGCGACGCAAAGGTCGCCCCGTAGTGTTAGACACAGTAATTTGCATAACGGGCGCCAACGCTCATTTCAGAAAAATGTTCGTAAGTCTTGCCCCCAGTGTGTGTCTCGCCACAAGCGTGCTCATTGCCCTAGTCGCAACGCAACCTGTTATCAATGTGGCAAATCGGGACATGTGCAGTCTGTGTGTATGCAAGTTAAAAACTCAAAGAACAGTAACGTTAGAAACGGTGCTTCGCAAAGTGCGAGAACAGTTCATTCTGTAAATGTTATACGGGCTGTGGAATTGAACAGTGCTTTCCTTGGATCTCAATTTCAAGAAAGTAGTTCTGCTTTTTTTTTTTTTTTCCCTTTATTGTTGTTTTAAAGCCAGCCGTAGAAACAGCTGGCAGGCTGGCAGCAGCTGCGGTGGCTGCTCTTCAGCCATGTGATACACAAATATTTGACAAAGAAGAGATAAAATATAAAAAAGATGAACAAAATTGCGGAAATTAAAAACATTGACAGACAGAGTTTTCGACAGAGTAAAACGGACATGTATAAATGGGACAAAACATATGGCAGAGAACAAAAAAGAGACGAGTAGTGATAAAACACACACACAGTCAGTAAAAACAACCGGCCACGGTGACAAGTTTAAAAGTACATTGCGGAGACACGAAGTTCACACAGGGAGACAGCTGACGGCGTATAGAATAAAACATGGGGACGGCGATTATGGAGGCACTGAGTAAAACACACGACACTGGAGACACTTGCACTGAACACGTAGATAAAAAGTCGAGACGCCCCCGCAGGGAGTGGGGAGGGGATGGAGGGGGGGAGGTGGGGCAGGGACGGGGGAAGTGCGGGAGAGGGGGAGAAGGGGAGGGAAGAGAGCGTAAGGAGGGAAGGAGTGACGAGACTCTGGGCATGGGAGAGGGGTAGCCAAGTGGGCGGGAAGGAAAAAGGGACGGGAGAGAGGGGAGGGGCGCTGATGCTACGGGGAAGGGATCAGAGTTGGTAGGAGGGGTAGATATCGGGCCGAAGTTCGGTATCCGGTAGAGGAAGGGTGCGGAAATTGCCTTGGGAGAGGATACGGAGCGTATGGAGGTGAAGGCCGGGAGGGACGGTTTGGCGGAGGCGTGGCAGAGGCTCGGGATTCGTAAGAATAGGGTAGACCAGAGGGTTTTGGGACTCTATTTTGCGGGATGTGTAAAGGAGCCGGAGATGTTCGAGGTGTTGTAGGAGAGGAGGGAAGGGGATGAGGTCATAGAGGATCCGCGTGGGGGAAGGGAGTCTGATACGGTATGCGAGGCGGAGGGCATGGCGTTCTAGAATCTGGAGGGACTTGTAGAAAGTAGGAGGGGCTGATATCCAGGCGGGGTGGAAGGAACAAAGGACAGGGCGCATGATTGATTTGTAGGTGTGAAGGACAGTGGAAGGGTGGAGGCCCCACGTCCGGCCAGTGAGGAGTTTTAGGAGGTTTAGGCGGGACAGAGCTTTCTCACGGAGGGATTTGAGGTATGGAGTCCAGGACAGTTGGCGGTCAAGGGTAAGGCCAAGGTACTTGAGGGTGGGGGTGTGGCGGATGGGTCGGTTGTGAAGGGTAAGATAGAAATCGTGGAGGCGGAAGGTGCGGGTAGTACGACCTATGACTATTGCCTGGGATTTGTCGGGATTGACGGAGAGGAGCCACCGGTTACACCAGGAGGCGAACTCGGTGAGGTGGGACTGGAGCAAAACCTGGGAACGGGCAAGGGAGGGGGCGAGGGCCAGGAAGGCGGTGTCGTCAGCATATTGGAGGAGATAGACGGGAGGTTGGGGTTGAGGCATGTCGGCAGAGTAGAGGAGATAGAGGAGGGGAGAGAGGACTGAGCCTTGGGGCACCCCGGCGGAGGGGTAGAAGATACGGGAGTTGGAGTTGCAGACAGTGACGTAGGAGGGGCGGCGGGTAAGGAAGGAAGCGATGAGGCGGACGTAATTAATGGGAAGGGCGTAGAGCTGGATCTTGAAGAGGAGACCGGAATGCCATACTCGGTCGTAGGCTTTTTGGATGTCGAGGGATACAAAAATTGCGGAGCGACGGGAGTTGAGTTGGACGGAGAGGAGATGAGTCAGGCGAAGGAGCTGGTCGTCGGCGGAGAAGGAGGGTCGGAAGCCACATTGGGAGGGGGGGAGAAACTGGTGGCGGTGGAGGTGCTGGTGGATTCGACGAGAAAGGATGGTTTCCAGGACCTTGCTGAACACGGAGGTAAGACTGATGGGACGGTAGGATGAGGTCTGGGACGGGGGCTTGTCGGGCTTGAGGAACATGAGAATACGGGAGATTTTCCACAGGTCGGGGTAGAAGCCAGTGTAAAGGATGATGTTGTAGAGTTTGGCAAGGACTTCATGAAATGAGAGGGGGCATGCGCGAAGGTGGCGGTAGGTTAGCCGGTCGTGACCGGGGGCGGTGTTTCGTTTCGTGCGAAGAGTGTCTATTATGTCACGGGCAGTAATGGGAGTGTTCAATTCTGAGGGAGGAATGCGGTCCAAGTACTGGAAGCCAGGGGCGAGCGGAGGAGAGGAGGTGTCAGTGCGCTCATGGACATCCGGGAAGAGAGAGTAGTCAAAGAGGGGATCATCAGGAATGGAAAAGACATCAGAAAGGTAGGAGGCAAAATGTTCTGCCTTACTGGCGTTGTCAGGGAAAGGACGATCATCATGGAGAAGTGGGTAGTGGGGGGAGGAGTGACTGCCAGTAAGGCGGCGGAAGGCACGCCAGTACTTGGCGGAGTAGACCGGGAGGAGCGAGTTAAGGCGGGTGCATGTCTGACGCCAGTCCCGGCGTTTCTTCGCGGCCAAAAGGTTTCTTATGTGTCGTTGGAGTTGCCGGTGGCGTTGGAGAGTATCCCGGTCACGGGTCCGGAGAAAGGAGCGGTACAGACGGCGGGATTCGCGGAGGAGAAGGACGGCCTGTGGAGGAAGGGTAGGGCGGTGAGGATAGATCGCCCGGGTAGGGATGTGGGCATGGATCGCGTCAGCAACGGTCTGCTGGAGAAAGGAGGAGGCATGGTCAATATCGGCGGGAGTATGGAGGGGTAGTGGGTGGCTTTCGACCGAGGTGTCGATGGAGCGACGGTAGGCATCCCAGTCGGCACGGGAATAGTCATGGACGAGTTTGGGAGGGGGCATGGGACGAGGAGCGCGGGCAGGGTGGGGGCGGTGGTCAAAGGTAAGTAGGACAGGGGCGTGGTCACTGCCTATTAGGTCTAGGACGTCCGCCGTGATGCGCCCAAGGAGGTTGGGAGACACCAGTACTGCATCGGGTATGGTGTTGCTTTCGGGGCGGGTTGGGCGGGGAAGGGGAAGGATGTCGCCCCGGAGCGAGGTGGTGAGGAACTGACGCCACCGCCGGAGTTCAGCGGGGTGACGGGAATGAAGGTTGAGGTCAGCGGCAATGACATAGGTCGGGAAGGTGCGGTCGACATGGGAGAGGAAATCGTACGGGAGAGGAGAGGTGGAGCGAATGTAAATGGTGGCGAGAGTGACAGTGAGGGAGGGAAGAAAGAGGCTGAGGATCAAGTGTTCAGTGGGGTCATTGAGGAGAGGGTGTAGCCGGACGGGGTGGTGGCGGAGATGGCCGATCGCCACTCCGCCTCGGGCCAGGGGTGGGGGTCCGTCGGTGCGGTGGAGAAGGCAAGGATTGGTGTTGACTGGTCGGCGGGGTTGCAGGAAGGTCTCGTTGAGTAGGAAGGCATCCACGCGGTGTTGGGAGAGAGTGTGGAGGAAGAGGTTCTTATTGGCTGGGAGGGAGCGGATGTTGTGGTAGAGGAGGGTATAGGATGGGCCTGCCATGATGGGATAGAGGGAGGGTTGGGGAGGGTAGAGGAGGGGTGGGGAAAGGAAGGGGACCGGAGGGACTTAAACTTGGGTCTCGAGGCGGGAAAAGGCGAAGTGGGAGTGGGCACGGGAGAAGGTTGCAAAGGTGTCCAGATTGAACACGGACCTGGCGGCCAGTGCAATCTGTTGGAGGGTGTGGGGACGCTGGAAGGGGTGGATGTTGGCGAGGACGGTGGTGACGAACCGGATAACGTCTTCGGCGGTGGGGGGAGGGACCAAGGATTGATTGGGGTGCATGGGAGGATCTATGGGGCGGATGGGGACGGTGAGTTCGGGTTTGGAGGGAGCAGGTGGAGGGACGGATTTGCACTTGTAGGAGTAGGTAGGGTGAGGGCCGCCACAGGTGTTGCAGGTGGGAGGAGAGGTGAGGTTGGGACAGTGTTTATGGAGGTGGGAGTCTTTGCAGTGGGGACAGGTGGGAGGGTTTTTGCAGTTCTGCGTCAGGTGATCATTATAAACGAGGCACCTGGCGCAGCGGTAGGCTTGCGGGGGGGATCGGGAGGGTTCTACCGTGTGGCGGCGATCGTATATCAGCGCACCCTCGAGGAAGAGGTGGTCAAGGGAAGATGCGGATTCAGTAAATATCCGCATCAAACGGGTGGGGCCAGAGTCATTGTTGATCCGCTTGGCGGAACGGATGGAGATGTCGGGGTGAGAGTTGAGTTGCTCCAACACCTCTTCCTCCGTAATCAAAGGACTAAGCCTTGTGATCACGGTGGTGAGGGTCGGAGGGCGGCGGGGGGGAGGTGGTTGGCGGGCAGAGGAGGCTGTATAGTAGGGGGTGAGGGTGGCATGAGGGCCGAAAAGGACCTTGGGGATGCGAGCGAGGATGTCTGTGTGGAGTGTGGGGCTGGGGGACTTCAGGAGGACAGAGTCTCGGCGGGGAATAATTTGTGAGATGGGGGCGGAGGGGAAATACTTCCGAATTTGGAGGGAGAGGTTTTTATGTTCAAGGAATCGGGGATCAGGATGGGACAGGACATATGTGAACAGGTCGGGTTGGGGGCGTGGGAGAATGGGGGCGGTGTCCATAGGGTCGGTAAGAGGGGGAGGAGGAGGGGGCGGGGGAGGGGGGGGAGCTTTCTTTGATTTGGTGGAGGCGGGGGAAGGGTCCGCACTTCCCCGTTTCTGGGTGCGCTTGGGGATGGCGCCAGTAGAGGCGGGTAGGGATGCTGGAGCAGAGGCGGTGACGGAGGCATAGGTAGGAGGGGCTGGGAGGGAAACACGATCAAGTGGGATTTCGATGGGAGGCGGATGGTGGGGTAGAAGGTGAGAAGGGGGCGGGGGCGACAGCGGCGAATCTGCCACCGTGGCTCGGCGGTGCGTCACATGGGCGGGGTTGACCGGTGCAGTGTAGGGGGTGGTGAGGGGGAGGTAGATCGGAGGGGGAGGGGGGACCTCATGGGATGGTGAAGCGGAGAGGATGACATGGAGCGGGAGAGTAGTTTGGGGAAGGCTGGAGGGGCTCCAGGTGATTGTTGTGGAGGCGAGGGAGGGGGTGGTAGTAAGAATGATGGGTGCAGTATGGACAGGGGGCAGGGTTATTGTGGGAAACTGCAGAGAGGGAGGAGGAAGTTGATGGGGTGGGCGATGAGGTCGCCATGGGCAGCTCTTACGACAGGGGCGCAGTCCGGGGCGACGAGCGGAGACCGGCAGGGCGGCTGCGATGACGGCGGCGGCAGCGTGGACGTTGGTGCTGCTACGACGGCGGCGGCGGCGGCGGTGGCGGCGGGGGCTGGGCCTGGGCGACGGCGGCGGCGACGGCGGCGGCACTGCTGGGCGGCGGCGGAGGAGGAGGACCAGGTGCGGGGCCTGGGCGGCGGCGGCGGCGGCGGCGGCGGACCAGGTGCGGGGCCTGGGCGGCGGCGGCGGCGGCGGCGCAATGCAGGAACGGAAGGAAGTAGCGTGAACAGGGAACCAACTGAAGTAGCCGAGATCAGCCCGGCAATAGCTACAGTCGGGGGGATTCGGTGGTCAGTAGTTCTGCGCCTATGGCAAAACTATATTGTGCACCACGTAGCAAGCGCCAACGAGCGCGTAAAACAGTGCAACGGAAACGGGTTCGGGACAAGCAAAATGACTATGAACAGTGCAATCCTGTAGTGAAAATAGTGCCTTCTGCAACTGCTCCTTGTAACAGTGCCCAGTACTGTGTAGCTAGTGACAGTAGACATCAAGTAGCTACTCAAAAGTGTAGTGCAGTAGTTAGTAAATCTGGAGTAGCTTCGCAGGCTTGCGCGGACGCCGATCCGGCGGTAGTGTCATCTAGTGACAGTGTTGTTAATCCGCTGCGTGCCGAGTCTGCGCCGCTTCCTTCACTACGCGGCCCGCGCATACGCAGTAAACAAACCGTAGCAGACGTTGCCCACATTCGCGCACATGTCGAGCGCCGCAAGCAAAAACTTTTTGTGAATCTTATCATTGACAATAAGACTGTGCAATTTCAGCTCGATACTGGTTCCTCTGTCACCTTAATTAATAAAGATACTTATGAACTTCTGGGTTCGCCAAAATTATCGCTGTGTCAACAAGTGTTAACAGCTTATACAGGTCAAAATATTCCCGTGCTAGGGACGTGTAGCCTGCCTGCCTCTTTTCAAGGTGTAACAAAAACAGTTGCTTTTGTAGTTCTTCAGGCCAAATCTACACAGAATATTTTTGGACTAGATGCTTTTGACTTGTTTGGTTTATGAATTCAAAGAGATGTGCTTCAAATTTCGTCAATAGTGCCTCAGGATAAAATCAATGCATTGTGTGACAAATATAGTGCCTTGTTTTCGCCGGAACTGGGTTGTGCAAAAGACTTCGTGGCACATGTAACTTTAAAAGAATCTGCAGTTCCAAAATTTCGTAAAGCTAGACCAGTGCCTATCGCATTGCGTGATTCAGTTGCCGAAGAACTTAAACGTTGGCAAGATAGTGGGGTGATTTCTCCTGTTTCTGCGAGTCAGTGGGCCTCGCCTATAGTAATTATACCCAAGCCGTCAGGAAAACTTCGTCTCTGTGTGGACTTCAAATCAACAGTGAACAGTCAAATAATTGTAGACACTTATCCCTTGCCCAGACCTGAGGAACTTATGGACAAATTAGGACAGTCTCGCTTCTTTTCCAAGATTGATTTAGCAGAGGCATACTTACAAATTCCGCTTGATGACGAGTCAAATAAGTTTTTCGTCATTAATACTCACATGGGCCTTTTTCAATTTCAACGCCTACCCTTTGGCAGTTCTTCCGCCCCCGCTATTTTTCAGCGTTTTTTGGAACAGCTGACAGTTTCTGTATCGTGTTGTTCGAACTATTTAGATGATATTGTGGTATCCGGACGTACAGTTGAAGAACATTTAGCAAACCTGGAGTGCCTTTTCAAAGTGTTGACTGCAGCAGGTCTACGTTGTAATAAAGCAAAGTGTTCGTTTTTTCAAACTGAAATAGAGTACCTGGGCCATGTGATTAATGCCCAAGGAATTCATCCCTTACAGTCACATCTTAGAGCAATCAAAGACTTGCCTCCTCCTAAGAATGTGCATGAAATTGCAAGCAGTAATGGGAAAGCTTAACTATTATTTCAGGTTTATTCCCAATGCCTCTCAGATTGCAGCTCCATTGCATCACTTACGTAGGAAGAATGTTCCTTTTGTATGGTCCAAAGATTGTCAGGTTGCCTTTGACAAATTAAAGTCTGCACTACTCAGTGATGCATGTTTGATTCCCTTTGACCCACAGAAGCCTGTAGTGCTAGCAGTTGACGCCTCGTCGTACGGTGTGGGTGCAGTTCTGTCACATCGTATTGGATGTCATGATCGTCCTATTGCCTTTACATCCAAGCTACTGACGCCGACGCAACAGAATTACAGTCAGATAGAAAAGGAGGCCTTAGCAATCATTTACGGCGTCACAAAGTTTCATCATTATCTCTATGGCAGAAAATTCTATTTGTTGACAGACCACAAGCCTCTCACGTCGTTGTTCTCACCCACAAAGCCAATTCCGCCACGAACGGCACAAAAGCTTCAGAGATGGTCCTTGATATTGTCTAATTATCAGTATGAGATTTTGTACCGACCTACCACTAAACATGCTAACGCGGACACACTTTCCCGACTTCCGGTTGGCCAGGATGTGTCGTTTGATTCTTCAGAAATGGCATGTTGTCAGATAGACTCCAGAGGAGATGCTTCCGCTGTCGCAGACTTTCCTTTGAACTCTCGTCGGGTTGCACAGGAAACAGCTGCGGATGTAGACTTAAGTGTGGTAGCACGTTTTGTTCGCTCAGGGTGGCCTGCCAGAGCCAAAGACATTGATCGGCCTCTGGTTCGACGTTATTTTGCACAACGTCATGCATTATCTTTAAGTCAGGGTGTACTGTTGTTGCATACCGACAACGACCAAGCAAGAGTGATTGTTCCTCGTTCCCTGCAACGAGAAGTGTTACGCCTCCTGCATCAAGGACATTGGGGCAATGTTAGGACAAAGCAACTGGCCAGACGTCATTGTACCTGGGTTGGTATGGACGCTCAGATAGAGAGCATGACATCACAGTGTACTGTTTGTGCGGAGCATCAGGCGGCTCCTCCGCAACGTTTCTCAGACTGGCCACGCCCCAAGGGACCATGGCAACGTTTACATATTGACTTTGCCGGACCTTTCTGGAATACGCGCTGGTTAATTGTTGTAGACGCTTTCAGCAAGTTTCCTTTCGTGATTACCATGAACTCAACGACGGCGTCTAGTACGATCAGTGCCTTAACATCAGTGTTTTGCATCGAAGGCTTGCCTGAAACTATCGTCAGTGACAATGGACCTCAGTTTGTTAGTGCGGAATTTCAACAGTTTTGTCGTGTGAATGGCATTCAGCATATTACCACTGCACCTTTTCACCCTCAGTCCAATGGTGAAGCAGAACGTTTCGTTCGAACATTCAAGTCTCACATGGAGAAGATGAAAGGTCAGCACTCCAGGCAGCAAGCTCTTCAAATTTTCCTGTCTACGTATCGATGCATGCCACGTGACGGCCCGTCTCCTGCCGAGCTGCTACACGGCCGCCGTCACCGCACTGTCCTTCACCTGCTGCAGCCTCCCACGCACCGAGTCGGTTCGTATGGCGCTACGCGTTTTCAGGTTTCTACGCCGGTGCTGTACAGGGTGTTTGCTGGAAACAAGAAGACATGGTTGCCGGGCACCATTCAGCGCGTGCTCGGTAGCAATATGTATGTTGTACGTTCTTCCACAGGGTCGGAGCTGCGGCGCCACGCAAACCAATTGCGTCTGCATAGGCCGCGCGATCCTGTCTCCGGTTTCTTGATTCCAGACCCAGTTCACCGCCAGGGAGCGCAACCACATCGTTCGTCCCCGGACTACGAGATCGTCCCGATGGAGATCGACGCGACGCCGCCGCTGTCGCCGCCGCAGATGACAGCGTCACCGAGAGGGACTCCGGGACCGTGCGGGCCCCCTCAGCTTGGGCCACGCACCTCAGAAGAAGATGACCTGCTCCCTCTGGGCGGGGGCGGGCGCCCTTCCCCAGGTTTCGGCGGGTTCCCTGGAGGATCTCAAGGCAGATGCCGGGGCGCGGACGGCGTCTCGATCCCGGCCTCAGCTACGACGCCCGTCCCACCAGTAACGCTCCCGCCCAGGCCCTCCTCCCAGTGCCGTCGCCGTGGCCCTCAGCCCTACGCCACGACGGCGCGGCGGTTTGGGGGGGAGGGGTGTGGTGTCGCACAAGTACAAAGTGCGCGCCACCTACTTTCGCCGCGCGCCGCCATGCACGCACGGCGCGGCGGTCTTACGACGACAGCCACGAGCGCCCTCTGGGACAACGCCGCTCGTGGCCACCACTGAAGGACATCGGTCACTTCGGACTGAGATAGCAACGAGTTAGGACCTTCGTAATCCGATAGGCACGAGTGAAGACTTTGCTATTGTACAGGCACTAGGCAGGCCTCTAACAACTATGTATCAACATTCTGCAGTACTATGTAAAAGTTAAGTATTGTTACATTCTGTTCAATATATATATCTTTCTAATTTACTCTAGTGTTTATAGTTTCTGGCTGCTCCCCTCCGTACCTGCACCAGCGTGCTATTTTTGTTCTGGTGTCGGGCTCATTCCACTCGGCCACCGACACCTACGACGAGGCTGGGACACAAAAGCGGCGACGAAGTTGGGACACAAAATTATCCACGACTGCAGAGAGAAGCAATCAAAATATACAAACATGGGGATAATTTTAATAGAAAGGAAGTAGCAATGGAACTTAATGACATATGGACTGCGGCTCTTCAGAGTAGGTGGTTACGCTTTTATCTTTGACCATCGACTATCGAAAGTTACGTTTTATCTTTGACAAGGCTTATCTCTGCTGCGCACGTGAACACTTGACTACGCCCCTCCCTTTTAGACAGTATTTATACCGTTCTCCGACGCCCGACTCGTCTGTCGGCAAGACTCACCGCTACCAGTAGCACCTCTCAAGATGTCCAGCGCAGCTCTGGACGAAACGTCAGGAGCAGATATGTTTCTTCGACCACGACCATATAATCCGGAAGATTCAACAGCAAAGTACAACCAAGTTGAACTTTTTGGTGCGTGGAAAAAGTAGCGCTACTAATACCAGGCAGTTCAGACTTGCTCCTGAACTACCACTTTACTATGCAACTAGCTGTTGCGCAGCATTAGTTGTTTGTCTGAACCCGGCTTTAGGGGAGCGATTAGGACAGGGTTGTAGTCTTTCCTCACTGTTCTTCAATCTGTACATTGAGCAAGCTGTGAAGGAATACAAGGAGTAATTTGGAAATTTGGAGAAGGAATTAGACTTCAGAGAGAAGAATTAAAAACTTTGTAGTTCCGATGATGTAGCAATTCTGTCAGAGACAGCAAAGGACCTGGAAGATAAATTGAACAGAATGGACATGTCTTGAAAGGACATTTAAATGTTAGGAAGTCCTTTCTCAAAGCTTTTGCCTGGAGTGTGGCCATTGTATGGAACTGAAAGGTGGACGATAAAAAGTTCAGGCATAAAGATGGTGTTGGGCTACAGACGAATGATAGACACTAGATGGGTAGATCATGTAGCTAATGAGGAGGTGCTTAGCATAATTGGGGAGAAAATAAATATCTGGCACATCTTGAATAAGAGAAGGGACTCCTCGGAGGGTCACATTCCGACACAAGAAGGAATGTGGAGAAGGTTTTTGACATTGTTCATTGGAATAAACTCTTTCAAGTTCTGAAGCAAGCAGGAGTAAAATATAGGGAGCGTAAGGTTATTTACAACTTGTACAAAAACCAGACAGCAGTTGTTAGAGTTGAAGGGCATGAAAGGGATGCAGTGGTTGGAAAGGGAGTAAGGCAGGGTTGTAGTCTTTCTCCATTGTTATTCAATTTGTACATTGAGCAAGCTATAAAGGAGAGCAAGGAGAAATTTGGAGAAGGAATTAAAGTTCAGGGTGAAGAATTAAAAACATTGCGTTTTGCCGACGATATAGTAATTCTGTCAGATACAGCAAAGTACCTGGAAGAGCAATTGAACGGAATGGACAGTGTGCTGAAAGGTGCATATAAGATGAACATTAACAAGAGCAAAACTATGGTAATGGAGTGCAGTGTAAGAAAATCAGGTGATGCTGAAGGAATTAGATTGGGAAACGAAGCAATAAAGGAGGTAGATGAGTTTTGTTACTTGGGCAGTAAAATAACAAATGATGGTCGCAGTACAGATGATGTAAAATGCAGAATGGCAATGGGTAGAAAAGCTTTCTTGAAAAAGAGAAACTTGTTAACATCGAATACTGATTTAAGCCTAAGGAAGACCTTTCTGAAGGCATTTGTATGGAGTGTTGCCTTGTATGGGAGTGAGACATGGACGATAAACAGTGCGGACAGGAAGAGGATTGAGGCTTTTGAAATATGGTGCTACAGAAGAATGCTGAAGACTAGGTGGGTGGATCGCGTTACTAATGAGGAGGTACTGAACAGAATTGGGGAGAAAAGAAATTTCTGGCATACCTTGACTAAAAGAAGGGATAGATTGGTAGGACACATTCTTAGACATCAAGGAATTGTGAATTTAGCGTTGGGGGGAAGTGTGTGGGGTAAAAATCGCAGAGGAAGACCAAGAGATGGATACAGTAAGCAGCTTCAGGCAGATGTAGGTTGCCGTTCTTATGTGGAGATGAAGAGGCTTGCTCAGGATAGGGTATTGTGGAGAGCTGCATCAAACCAGTCTCCGGACTGAAGACCACAACAACAAGGAATCGTGAACCTAGTGTTAGAAGGAAATACGTGGGATAAAAATCGTAGAGGGAGACCGGGAGACGAATACAGTAAGCAGGTTCAGAAGGATATACGAGTAAGTTGCCGTTCTTATTCAGAGATGAAGCTTGCGCAGGACAGGATAGCGTGGAGAGCTGCATCAAACCAGTCTGTGGACTGAAAACCATAACCGACTATGGTATTCCTTGATACCTCAGAAGGTTCCATAGAAATCTTTACGTAAAGATAAAGGTGAAGCAATGAATTAAAATTTGAGATGCGGCCGGGACTTCCATGCTTACAAGGCAGAGGTATTACCGTTAGACCACCGCACCACTAACGATTAAGGCGCCTCGGAACAGTCTAAGTACGACTTCCCTCCAGGTCACAAACTTTAATTCAGCTTCTTTTTTTCCACAGATAATTGCCACTACTGCCAAGGCTCTCCATGTCACGAAGTTCAGGGCTTTGATTACTAGACGTGAGGGCTTAAAAATACACTAAATTTTCAAAGTGAGTAATCTTGAACCAGTTGATAATCCTCATTATTTGAGTTTTGCTGCTTTGAATAAAGTCTGCCTTCAGTCAGAAAATGTTTTTATCATACAATGTAGCTCAATTCCTTTGAGTTTCTATATAGGCCTCATTAATCATTTAAGTAATATAGCTTTCAAGAAAGACGGAAGATTTTAGACATGTTGCACCTTAATTTGCATGTACTACGAAATGTATTACATTGTGACAGTTAATTACTGTAACTTGTCTGACCTTTCCAACTTATCACAGAGCTGAAAAAATTTGGAGTAGTAAACGAGGAGGAAATGAATCAGCAATATTAAATCCTTAATTTATATCTGCTGGAAGGTGCAAGTGAAGCGTTACAGTACTGGAGAGTAGATGACTGTGAGTAATCGCTTCTTATAATAAATAAAAACAGAAATCTTAGAACGTAACTAACCTTCACTGTCTCGATGGTGGATTTAAAGTTCACGATACACAGGTCTAACATCTGCTGTGAAATATTGTCAAATGTGCTTGAAGACTGCATGCATTATGCATTTAACTGCACTCCATTAGCCAACGCGTTAGTTTTGTATGTCTTCTACATCAGTTGCACAACTAATCGTCATGATGTGCAATGATTCATTTCTTAAGCTGTTTAAAATATATTTTTTTATTATGTGGTCACATGCTAACGTCACAATCATGCAACCTCAGACGTGAACGCATCTTTAGGTCATCGCACTTCATGCAGACCTTGTCGTTTCGAATTCTAGAAGTGGTACAAACTTCCTTCAACAATACTGAATTAGAAACGTAATGGGATAATCCTATTCACAAAACTGATTGCAAAACTCCTGGGTTTAATTGTAAATCACTCTGAAGCTCCTCCTGGAGTGTTCATACGTAAGGCGATGCGATCGGAGGATGAAGACGTTACCCTCAGATTGCGGTTAATTACAGTCTTTTATTAGGCGCAGTTAAAACATCGGATAGGTCATTCACGCGTAAGCAATCGAAAATATGCAAACTACCTGCACTAAGTCCATATCTCAGGAGTTAAGGTGAAACGTGGTAAACAAGCCTTCAGGTGCAGATTTGTACACACTGCAATGATGTAGCAGTTTAGAAAAGGTTCTCTCACTATCAGTCAGTGACGAAGAGGAAAACAAGTTCTGCTTGAAAACAATGTAATAAGAAGGGTTTTTGGTCATGTTTGCAGTCTTGGTGCACGTCCGTAAATATGAGAGCTTCTGACGCTCTTTGATCTCTGTCTTTAACTATGTTATGTCATAATATTATTTTGTGAAAAGCGGTGGCAATTGTTGCAAATTCTATGATCTTCGGCCAATATTGCTCTTCTCCCGTTGAAGTTCCAACATAATTCATTTCTATGCTTCTTTATTGGTTTGTTAGACACTATTTCACACAGTAAATGTTCATTTTCAAATAGCAGAACGTACCAATTTCTGGTTGCTATCTGAACGATAACAGGATGTCTGAAGAAAGCTTCTTATTTTCTACATTTTTTAAATAGATGTAGACCTACGTCGATCTAACTTGTAATGTTTGAGCAAACCTACTACTTTGAGAGACTAACCATTGCAGGAAACTCACTGAGTATATGTAATTACTGGGAGATGACCGATGCACAAAAAGTATTTTGTCTCGTGTAAAATCCTGTCCAGCAATCCACGGTTTTTACAGTTAGTGATAGTTAATCCCATATTTTTCTCGTCTCTTTTTTTCTTGTAGCTGATCATGTTAGTCAAATTTTGGCAGTTATTCATGTCCTATCTGCCACGCTGAGAGTTTGTCATTATTTATTGTCATATAGTATCTTCATTTATTCATATGTTGTGACGACTAATTTGGAGATCATAAACGTACTGACAGTAATATGAAGGTGTTGTAGCGCTTCGTAAGACATGTGTTGGCTAATCTGATGCACCAATATATGACACTGTAAGATAATATACTGATTTTCTCAGTTTGAAATAAAAAATTTATAGACCGGATGTGAACTCAGTATCAGATAGTGTCTGTATTCTTTTCATTTGCTTGCCCATGATGTCTGTAGTTACCCGACTACTTACTACAGCTATTTGCCTAGTTACTTAAGATCTACATCTACATCTGTGCTCCACAAACCACCTCCCCGTGTGTGGCGGAGCAACGTGGCGCAATGGTAACACACGGGACTCGCATTCGAAGGACGGTGGTTCAAATCCACGTCCGGCCATCCGGATTTAGGATTTCAGAAATTTCAGTAAATCGCCCCAGGCACATATCGGAATGGTTCCTTTCAAAGAGCAATGCCGATGCCCTTCCCCATCCTTACCGAAAGATCAGAGCGTGAGCTCCGTCTCTAATGACCGTGCTGCCGACTAGACGTTAAACTCAAACTTCCCTTCCTTTCTGACTTTTTTGTGTACCTGCCTCATTAAGTTGCACTATCAGTTTTTAGGAATCGTCTGATAGATCTTTCTACGAGATCAGCTATATGGATCGTTGTTACGTGATGCTAGTGAACTATGCAGGGTATAAAAAGATGAGTCTACATACGAGATCATCTGTATGAATCCCGGTTATGGGATGGTAGTCAACTAAGCAGGGATCTGAAGATGGTAGCAATGAGTTACCGAAACTAGTAGTAAAAGTTTTAAAAGGAATTAACCGCCATATGACTGAAATATTGTTTATTTCCACTACTAGGTTTCGGCCTTAGGCCATTATCAAGTGCTGCGCATAACATTATTAAAAAAAATAATTTCATTTCATTTGGGCCTGCAGCATTGTGTATGTCTTTTAAGGACATTTTGTTAATACAAGTAATACCAAAATGTTGCTTTACTTCGTAGATGTTATATAATGTTTATTAATACAGCAATATGCTTATTTCAGCATTGCGGCCCTCATCAGGCTATCTGCGGATAAATATTTACGATTAAAATGAGTAAAATACAGATAATTACACTTTTGTTACATTTTTCGTGACATATTATTCCAACTTACGTCCATATTGCATCTTGGAGATATAATTTTATTGCAATTACTGAATATAACTGCAGTCTAAATGTTCTTCAGATGGTATATATATGATTTTATGCTTGTCGGGTTATTAATTTTTTATTCCTATTCTGACATTTATGTTTGACATATCCTCCAGCGATGCTCTGTGGTTACAGTTTGTTTATTACTGCGTATCGTGGGATCTTTGGTATGGTGGTGTGATCTTTGTTGTTATGATACTGCGATGTATATCTCCGTTTTATCTCGAAACTAAAATTTCAATAAAGTTGCCTAGATAATGTTTGTGTTTCAGCTGTTTGTTTATTTAAAAATTTCGTCAGGGCTTTCCTTCGAACGTGTATAAATTTCGATCTCTTCCAGAGTGTTCATATGAAAACCTTTTGGTGTTATGTGTAATATTTTCATTGCGTTTGCGATACGATCGATTTCGTGATTTTCCGTTTTTAAGTGGTTAAAGAAAGATGAAAGATTTGTGTCGGAATTTCTCGTATGTCCTCTGTATCGAATTTCGAAATATCTGCTAGTCTGTCCTATATAAAATTTCTGACAATCGTTACAATTAATTTTGTATACGCCTGGTAATTGGTATATTGGTAATATTGTCTTCGTGGAATGGATTAAGGTTGTTTTGTGTGCAGTTCTCTAGGCAAATCTGACTGCAGTCTTTTTTAGTAACGCGTTTAGTTCATCAGACGTTCGTTCTATATAAGTTTGTGTGTGTATTTAATTTTTTGTTTTAAGTACATATGTTTCGATGGCTTAATGTCATTTACCTGAGTCGTAGGAGGCTTACCCAGGCAAGAGGGTTCTGCCTGGGACGACCAATATTTCTCTAGCTGCCCATGGAACCGAGATTGGCCTTACGAGTGTTTCCAACCACGGCGGGATGGATGTATCGACCGGGAGTACTCACACCCATACAAGAGGTAGGGAAGTTCCCGTGATACACAGCTTGTACACAATAACAGGGCTCAAGGAGTCGCTAATCATAACGTCTTTGTTGTGATTAAGAGGAAAGAGGGAATATTTGAAATAGTGTCCCTTTCCACATTAACAAAAGCTTAGAAGGACTGGCTAGGACTCCAAAATCTATTAACCTTCATGCGCTCGCGAGGACGGTGAGGTGACCGCCTTCTTATAATTTCTCGCCACAAACGGATATGGTGGTGGGATGTTCACATAATCTGTAGTTGGTACAACTACAGCATATATGGTCATCCTACCGCCTGCTTTCCTTTATGGAGTTATTGGGACGAGAAATTGTATGAAAGCAGTCACCTCACCGCCCGCGCAAACGCATGAAGGTCAAGAGATGACGAAATGGTTACTTGTTAGTTCAGATGAATTGAGCTTAACAAGTAGACCTTGTATTGAAATTTAAAAAATAAAAAAATATAAAAAAACTGGGTGACTATGACATCATTGTTGAGTTACATAACACCCTCAACTCCAGTAAAGGTGTAGTCACATTACAATGGATATAAACATTGAAGAGCTTAAGTCCGAATGAGCATCACAGGGAATCACTGACGTGGATCAAATGACCCCAAAACCGATGGAGCGATTGAAAGAACTGCTGCCTTCGTTGCTAATTTCAACTCGTCAACATTTCCGGAATACATTTGGCAGGGTTCCTCCGCCTTAAGGTTAGACCCTATATAC
This sequence comes from Locusta migratoria, assembly GCA_026315105.1. Lineage (NCBI taxonomy): Eukaryota > Metazoa > Arthropoda > Insecta > Orthoptera > Acrididae > Locusta > Locusta migratoria. Next base: position 220,457,649 of record CM048755.1, read on the forward strand.
GGAACCCTATGAGGTGTTACATATTCCAGCATTCTGACCATACAGCACAGGGTTGTGGAGGTAAACCAACCTGTGGGAATTGTGGAAAGTCAGCCCATGAATCTTTGGTTGACTGCCCCTCTCCAGTAGTTTGTATCAACTGCTCTGAAAGTCATCCAGTATGGAGCCGTGAATGCCCAATTTTTGCAGAGGAACGTAAAGTACAGGTGATAAAGATCACCAAACATATCCCCTACACATACGCCAAAAGCAATGTGACATGGATACCATTCACCAGGGGAACCTGGCTGGATTCAAGACTCGTTTGGAGAAAGTGCAACTTCTTGTGAAGGGTAGCCCTCCAAGAGACACATTTCAAACAGTGTTACACTTGTATTCCGAGCCTGTCACTTCTGCAGGAAAGACGACCTCACTGGCGACAGGGTACAACGTGCTATGGCTGTGTTCGACAGAAACGCATTTCACTCCTCAACTATGCCCTTAACTATAACGCTACAGGCGGCTGTTGTCCGTGTAGTGGCCCATGTTGATACTACAGTGTTCTCTCTGTATTTACCACCCGGAGAGCCTGTTAACATTGCGCTCTTGACACAGCTTATTGATGATCTTCCCCGTCCCTTTCTCCTTTTAAGAGACTTTAATGCACATAATGCATTCTGCGAATCTATCACCACTTGCCCCAGGGCTCGGCTGGGTGAGGGTGTGGTACAGTCAACAAAAATAATATTGCTGAACATAGGTCAAGCTACACATTTTAGCGTTGTTACAGGCTGCAGGCTTTCCTGCTCTTGCAGACACTGCCTAGCGGGATGTGGACGGTGACCTTCACTGCAGCGATCACTACCCTATGTGACTTAATCTGCCAGATGGAATGGATCGTGACAAAAAGCCGCCGATGTGGCTCATCAACAATGCTGACTGGGAGCTTTTCAAACAGTTGGCTGATTTCGAGCGGCGTCAAAGCGTCCAGAACTAGGTGCATCATATCACAGCAATGATTCACGATGACGCCGATGAATCAGTCCCCAAATCGAAAGCAAAACTTAAGACACAGGATCTCCCTTGATGAAACGACGAGTGTCGTTCTGCGATCAGGGATAGGATGACAGCTTTGCGGCGATTCCATCAGTACCCTACATATGCGAATCCCGGAAATTTTCGTGTGGCAAAGGCACGGGTGAGACGAATTTTAGAGGGAGTAAGCACAGGTCTTGGCTAGTGTTCCTGATTTCCATCAATATTTCCACATCAGCAAGGAGAGTATGAGAAGCCATGAGGAGGATCTCGAGACGGAACTCCCGACTGCCAATTGCACATATTACACGATTACATCAGATCCTAGCCAGGATGTAGCCTTCCGTGTAATATAGGAGAGGGTTGCTTTTGATATCTCATTCACCAACGTTGGGCAATATAATCGGTCTTTCTCACTGTGGGAGCTGGAGATCGCATTCTCATCAGCCCGTGGTACTGCTCCTGTTCGCAACGAGATAACGTACAAACTGCTGCAACAGTTGTAACCACGACCGAAGGAGGTACCCTTCAGCTTTTTAATGAAATTTGGATGACAGTAGAATTTTCAGCTTGTGGGAAGAATATATTTCAGTCTGTATTTTAAATCCAGGGAAAAATCGGAATGAGCCTGGTACTTATCGTATCATTGGACTTTCCATTTGTGTATGGAGCGTATGGTCATCCGGCGATTAGTATGGGTCCTCGAGAGAAGGTCCTTTCTATGTCGCTCCCAGCGCCGGTTCAGGCGGTACCAATTCATATATTGGATAACGCAAGACGTCCGCATAATGCTTTGTCTGATCTTACCAACTACACTCCAGTTCAATGCAGCACAATTTCTACAAAATATGTTAAATGCCCAATTGACGGAGTATATACTTTAATACATAAATCAAGAAAGTGTTACATCACCAGGATTCTTTGGGTTCATTATACTTCACATTAAAACGGAATAGAGTTATACCAAAACAAACTTTCAAGTCCCTATATTCTTCACGAAAAGAGAAACCGACAAGTTGTACGCAATAATCTACACATTCAGAATTACTGTTCCAGATTGCCGGACACACCAGTATCCCTGCTATCTGGTAACGCCTCCTCTTGCACTGATGCATGTCTTCGTGCTCATCGTGGGATACTGTTCATTAGATCATCAAGGGTTTGTTGGTCCAGATTGTTCCACTCCTCAACGGTGCAGATATCCTAGATTGATTGGTGTGTCGTCTAGTCCCAAAACACCCCTTTTACTGAATGTATCCTAGGCAAGTTCGATAGGTACATGTGTGCAGAACATGATGGTCATTGTAATCATTAAAAGTCATTGTCAGGAAGGAACGCTTTCCCAAGATGTGCACAGTGATAATGAGACCTTTACTCCGTTAAGACGAATTCCTCACCGAAATGCTGCTGATATGGATGCACTATACATCGTAGGATGTCATTCATATGCCGTATAGCTGTTTGATTGCCTTCTACAACCACCAGTGGCGTACGGTGGCGTGTCCCAGAAACATCAGGGAACCAGCACCACGCTGCAGTGGCTGGACGATGTTTCTAAGACGTCCCGGCTGACCAGGCTGTCTCCGACAATTGTTCGGTTGAAAGCAGATGCAAGTCTCATCTGTAAATAGCAATGGACGCCAATTCTGCCGATTGCATTCATGATTCTGTTGGACCCATCTGCACCACGCTGCATGGTGTCTAGGTGTCAAAGATGGACCTCACCATGCATGTCGACAGTGCAGTTGAATTGATAAAACGGTCTCGGTGTTCAAGCCGCGTAATTTCAAATAAAATACTCGAGCTTTACTCAATGAATGGCATCATGAAAGATTCCGAGCACGCATAGTGAAGTTGCATATCATGCAGCCTATTAGTACAGTCTGAGTCGAAACACGATGTCCTCTGGCTGCACGAAAGCCATAATGCAGCTTTTTGGTGCTCCTCTCAGGGTTTCTCTGATCTGAAATCCGTGTGAAGCGGTCATCAGTTGCTGCCGTAGCTTTTATGCGGCCAGATTGAGGCAATTCATCAACAGTTTCTGTATTCCTGTGCCAGAAGAACATCGCTTTGGTGAACTCTGAGACGTTTTGAAACGTCCCTTGATGAGAGTCCGTCCTGACACAAAGTAACAACACGGATACGATCAAACTTCTGAACTGACCTTCTAGGCATGGCAGAACTATAGTCATCACAGGCAGTAACAACACGGATACGATCAAACTTCTGAACTGACCTTCTAGGCACGGCAGAACTATAGTCATCACAGGCAGTGTACTTCCCTCCTGGTGTTATGACTGCAACTGACCGGCCGTCTTACCCTCACCGTCGTATTGGAACTGCTTATGCGAGGTTGTTCACATCTTTGTGCGGGTTGATAGGACTGTCTATGGAACTGTAATATACTCATTTAGCGTCAGTATTCAGAAGACCTTGGAACCAAGTCGATACAACACTTTTTGATGTGTTTATATTCGTAATCCAAGCATGCTCTCAGCCGTGATGCTCGGCGTATACCGTGTTTGCTTGAAACGACTTCCGTAGGGCCGCTTGGGAGTATCCGAGCGGTCTGGAGCGTCCCGTTACGGACCGCGCGGCCTCTCGCGCCGGAGGTTCGAATCCTCTCTCGGGCATAGATGTTTGTGTAGTCCTTAGGTTAGTTTAAGTAATTTGTAAGCTAGGGACTAACAACCAAGCAGTTAACTCCCATAGATTTACAAACATTTTAAAATTTGAACTTCCTTAGGGCCAACTGAATCATCCTGTACATAAAACCAGTTTTCTTCTTTCAGAAATTAAAAACTGGTGTCTGTTGCAACCACAGAAAGACGTTGCAGATCTACAGTCCACCGGAAGTTAATGATGATAACACCTGGTGGCTTTATAGCTCAGCAGCAGCGTTCAGTGACATAAAATATGTCCCTTTTGCATTTTTGTAAGGATGTCAGAAAACAAGTCGTATGCTAAAAGTGAAGGATGTTTCACAATTCCTACTATGGTTTCTGGTGGTTCAAGGAGGGTCTAATGATACAGTTTTGATGAAGAACTAATGTCCATATATATACCGTTTGGATACTCAAATCCCTCAATTCAAGCTGCGATACGTAATGGTAGAACAGCACACCTTGTGTGTCTAGGACATTTTTCCGGATCGCCACCTTCCATCATATACAATTTTCCCGTCTAAAACAACAACTGCGAGAAACTGGTGTGGTCGCTATTAGGAAAGTTGACTGTGATGCTCCATGGACGTACTCCAAAATTTGTGAGCCGTGTGGATCTCCCTCTATATAAAAGCGAAAGGACACTCATTCACTCACTCACAGACTAAACACGAAATCTCGAAACCTACATCACCTATAAAGCTGAAATTTTGTAGGAATGTAGTTTATAGATAGAATATTAGAAAGGATTTTGCGATAGGACCGATAGTTCAGGAGATATGACGTCTTAAACAATGAAAACTTCCCCGTCGTGCGGCACGTGATAGTGTGACTTCATCAGTCAACTGTTTGAGAAGGATAGCACTTAGCGACTTGCAACCAACGTTAAACATAATTTCAAACCTTTAGGAAACCTTTTCTCGCTGACTACCCCAGAAAAATGATGAAAGGAAAAACCGTTGTCGCTTACTACTTTTTCGGCGTTCATGCCGTAAAATTACGGCATTTAGCATGACGTTACAATTTATTACTCATACACTATTAATTGTGTACGCGAGAAATGTTACAGACAGTATACACACATCTCACTGAACGTACTTTAGAAATTTTATCATCATAAGACACTCAATTCACGAGATATGACGTCATAAACAATGAGATGCGAGAAAAACCTACATCACGTGACAATATTGCACATTTCCTCTTGAACCACCGGACCGATTTAAAGCAACTTTAATACACATATTCCTTACCGTGAGATAACAGTTCCTGCAGGTTTAAGTATCACGTACGACACATTGTTCAGGAGATATGACGTCATAAACAATAGGAATCACAAAAAATGCCACATAATGCTACGGGACTTTATTCATACACTGTATGAGAATGAGATTACTTAGCGACCGGCAAAAAACTTTAAAGATAATTTCAAACGTTTTTTTTTTTTTTTTCGCTGACAACCACAGTAAAATGATGAAAGGAAAAAAGTTTCTCGGTTACTACTTTTCCGCTGTTCATGGACTAAAACTACGGCATTCGCTATGACGTTACAGTTTATAATTTCTACACTACAAACTGTAGCCGCAGGAAATTTTACAGACAGTATACACACATATAGCCGAATGTACTTTCGATATTGTACCGTAGTACGACACGGAGTTCATAAGACATGAGCACATAAACAGTAACGTTCATGAAAAACCGTCCCATCACGTCCCAAGTTTTAATCTATTACTTCTTTACTACTACTTGTATTTGCACCAGATCTTACAGACATGTAGCACTTATACAAATGAATATATACCTGAAACATTGTAGCCGCGGTGGAGTAGCCGAGCGGTCTAAAGCGTCATGCTGCGGAGCGCGCGGTTGCACGCCGTGGGGGTTCGAATCCTCCCTGGGGCATGGGTGTGTGTGTTTGTCCTTAGGTTAGTTTACCTAGGTTTGAGTAGTTTGTAAGCTACGGAATGATGACCACGCAGTTTGGTCCGATAGATTTACAAACATTTGAACATTTTGAAACATTGTACAGTTGTACAACATATAACTCAATAAGTATGAGATCGTACGAATTTTATATATCATTTGTATTTTAACTACTATCTTCTTCTTTTTTTGGATACTGCACTTATAATTTTGTACATTATGCAAGAGAGTATCATTTCTTATATAGTATCCCATAAATATAACATGTTTTTAGAACAAAAAAGACATTCAAAGAGGAATAGAGAGCGGATAGGAGAAGTAGTAACTAAAGGCTGGAATAACTAAATAAATACCCGGGCAACGCCGGTTTTCCAGCTAGTGAAATCATATATCGCTGTTACACCTTGTGCAACCAACAGTAGAATCGCCATGAATAATATGTACAGCGCATATGTAAGAGCTCATTGACTCCGCTGTGTGCAAAACGTGAAGCGGAAGGCTTGAAAGTGATCTGAACTTAAATTTTATTTCACTTCAATTTGGTTCCCTGTGAAAACCATATATACAACCCCTATAAACTTTTACTTGCAATTGTGACTCGCCCTGTATACAGGGAGTTCAAATAAAGGTGTCTAATATTTTCAGAGGTATTAGTACTCATCGATACAAGAAAAAAGTCCAGTAAAAATGAGTCCGGAAATATTTTTTTAGGTAAACATGTGTTCATAGGTGGTGACCCACAGAAGGAAGGAGGAAATATTATGGTTTAACGCCCCGTCGATAGCGTGGTCATTAGAGGAGGAACTAGCGCTGGGATAGTTGAGCTAAGGATGGGGAAGGAAATCGGCCGTGCCCTTTCAAAGAAACCACCCCGGCATTTGTCTGAAGTGCTTTTGAGAAATCACGGGGAAACCTGAATGTGGATGGCCGGAGGTGGTTCTGAACCACCGTCCTCTCGAATGCGAGTTCAGTGTGTTATCACTGCGCCACCTCACTAGGTACGTGCTCGGTGGTTTCCATTCATGGAAATGCATCAAAACGTTCTAATGTTTGTAAAGCTATGGGACCAACTTGCAGTGGTAAAAAAAAAAAATGTTCAAATGTTTGTATAGCTTATGGGACTTAACTACGGGGTCATCAGTCCCTAAACTTACAAACTACTTACGATCGAGCTAATACTAAGGACGGCACAAATATCCATGCCCGAGGGGGGATTCGAACCCCCGACCGTAGTGGCCGTGCAGACCGTGAGTGGAGCGCCTCAGTCCCCTCGGCCACCGCGGCCGGCCTTGCAGTGCTCATCAGTCCCTAGACATACAAACTACTCAAACTAACTTATGCTAAGGACAACACACATAGGCCTATGCCAGAGGGAGGAATCGAACCTCCGACTGGGAGCAGCCGCACACTTTGTAGCAAGGCGTTTAAGTATGCTTTTCTGGACCCATGCTTAGCAGACTTATTTTTCTTGTTTCGATGTGTATTACCACTTCTCAAAGTTTGGGACACTTGTTTTTTGAGCACACTATATACAAGGAATACCCTGTATAAAAGGTAAAGGTAAAGCAGTCAACAATCCGAAGATTGTTGACTGCTTTAGATTACTAGGCATGGTCCTGTTTGGAGGTGGTATGCCGTTGCCTTCCTCCGACCTTTGAACTGACTTACCCAGCCAGTTATAGGGGGACCTACAGTTTAACGTGGGTTCCGAACCACGGTGCTACTCGGTATTTTTCACATTAGCAACACTGCCATATAAACTGGTGAAGAATTCCGTCTCATGCAAGACTACAACAATAAAAATAATAATAATAAAAATTCCTAGCGAAAGGTTGAATTTCTCTCCAGTTTATCATAGCAAATAAGAAAATAAGAAGTCTATAACATTCATAAGATGACATTTTCTTCTTTTATGCAGAATAACACGCACTCAAACGACAATAAGTTGAAAATTGTTCAGGGATATGTTCTGAGTATTTTGGTACAATAGACTCATGGTACATAGTGGCTCGTTACAGAGAAAAATGTAGTTATGGATTATTCGGTCAGCTTCCCCTTTTACCTTCGTTTCTGTGAACGTATATTCACAACATTGAGACAGCCTGTAATATGAAATAATCGAAATGTACAAGACAAATACAGACTAATGCAAGAACCCCCATGGGGAAATGGTGTTACCGCAGCTACACGTCAGAAAATACATAGTAATACACAATTTATATTAGATGTTAGTATACTTCACTTTTGCAGAAAAACATCTTTGTTGTTACTGTATCTGATATCTCTATTTCCGTTTCGTCAACAATTTTGCTCCCCAGGTAGCGACCTTCTTTCTCGCACTTCCTAATCGAGTTTTCTTAGCATCGCCTGAGTTACGTCGATTTCATTATTGCTGATATTCATCACACAACGTCTTTTCAGTACACTATGCACATCGCTCAACAGATCTTCCAAGTACTTCGCAGTTTCTGACAAAGTTACAATACCATTGGAAAATATTGGAATTTGTATTTCTTCTCCAAATAAATCTATTGTTTCTTTTATATCTTGCTCAGTGTGTGCAATGAATAACATGGTTCCCCTGCGGAGTGGCTGAGCGTTCTAAGGCGCCTTGTTGCAGAACGTGGCGTTGCTCACCGTCGTTTGTTCGAGTGCTCCCTCGGGCATGGGTGTTTGTGTTGTCCTTAGCGTAAGTCACTTTAAGTAGTTTGTAAACCTAGGGATTGATGGCCAACGTAGTTAAGTCCCTTACATTTACAAACATTTAAATTTGAATAGGTGAATAGACCATAACCACTTCTATCTCAATTATTACCTCTCTTTCCTGCAGTTCAACTTAAATGCATCCGAATTCTGTGCAATTTATACGTAAACGTTTACTCATGTTGTTCTATTTGTGGACTCCTTAAGGAATTCAGAAAATGTAAAAAAATGTTCAAATGTTTGTGATTCTGTGGGACCAAACTACTTTGGTCGTAAGTCCCTAGACTTACAAACTACTTAAACTAAGTTAAAGTAACCTAAGGACAACATACACATCCATGCCCGAGAGAGCATTCGAACCTCCCATTCGGGAGGTCTCACGACCCGCAACGTGGCGCTCCAGACCGCTCGGATACTCCCGCGCGGCATGAAATGTATTCCAGTGAAAATTGTCTGAACTTTTCTAAAAAAACTTCATCTAAATGAAAATATGTCTTTTTCGATTCTAGCTTCTATGGTAAGTCACATAGTCAATGTTATCTCACATGTTCCTACATTTTTCCGGATACCAAAGTGACATTCCATGATTACAATGATACGTCTGTTCTTAAAGAACAGATGTTGCCGATGGCCGCAGCTATAAATGTTAAATATACATTCATTACATCGCAATTTGCGATAATTTCCGACTTTAGCTGCTCCTCGTTAGTTGGTCTATCATTTTGTGCCGGCCGCGATGGCCGAGGGGACTGAGGCGCTCCAGTCACGGTCTGCACGGACACTACGGTCGGGGGTTCGAATCCCCCCTCGGGCATGGATATTTGTGCCGTCCTTAGTATTAGTTAGTTCATAAGTAGTTTGTAAGTTTAGGGACTGATGACCCCGTAGTTAAGTCCCATAATCTTTACAAACATTTGAACATTTTATCATTTTGTAACATATGAAAAAAAAAGTTTTAAGGGAAGTAGACATGTGTAACATATGGAAGTTTGGGTCTGGCCGGGGAGCGTGTCCGGGTGGCCTAGTGGTTAAGGTGACCGCTCGCGAAAAGCGGGAGACCCGGGTTGGAGTCCCGGTCCGGCACAAATTTTCATATGTTACAAAATGATAGGCCAACTAACGAGGAGCAGCTAAAGTCGGAAATTATCGCAAATTGTGATGTAATGAATGTATATTTGACATTCCATGAGGTGGACATCTACCAGCGTTTCCATTCTCCTGTATATTAGTTTTGTTAGTATTTGCCATCTATGACTAAGCAAAATATTCACACCTGTACGCCGGTCGCGCGGTCTGGAGCTCCACGTTACGTATCGCGCGGCATCCCGCGTCGGAGGTTCGAATCCTCCCTCAGGCATCTATGTGTGTGTTGTCCTTAGGTTAGTTTAACTTAGTTTAAGTAGTTTGTAAGACTAGAGACTGATGACCAACGTAGTTTGGTCCCATAGGATTACAAACATTTGATTTCACACCTGTTATCAACTATCATCTCTGAATTGAAATTGTTTAATTCTTATTTAATTCTATGGAAAATTCGACTGTTTCATATATTTTTCATACTAGGTGAAACAGTTTTCATGTATGTTTCTCCAATAGATCTCAAGTCATGCGGTAATTTTATGTACACCAGGTGTCTTGTTTCTACATAATTCTGTGGCATATAATTGTTCAGAATAATACGAAAAATTATACGAAAAACAGTAAAGACATTAAGCCACTGGTACAATTTTCCAGTTGGAAGTATGCTCTGAATGCTAAGGCATTCGTCAATTTCAATGACACTGAAGCAACCGTCAAGGATAGAGTAGGAAATCAACGGTTTGTATTTTGTTGCTGAGTAACAATATAAAACACAAATCTGGATGAACATTGGGGCAGTGGATATGTCTTAATTAACTGCCTCAACAACATCTGTGAAATTTTTCATATTACCTGAAGTGCTCAATTCCCTTTGTTTGTGTCCAGCTCTTGTAGTTAGAAGAGACAGCGTCTCACAGTACCGTAAATACTAATCATGAAATTCAGCTTTTACTCCATCTTAAGCACAAAAGCTAAAAAAGGTACGGAAAAACTCATGTAAGTTTGCAAGTACAGACCTAGAAGAATTTAAAGGTTGGTCGTCGTCCGAGGTTCGAGTCCTGCCTCTGGCGTTTGTGTGTGTGTTGTCCTTAGCATAAGTTAGGTTAAGTAGTTTGTAAGTGTAGGGACTGATACATCAGCCGCGGTGGAGGAGCCGAGCGGTCTAAGGCGCCTCGCTGCGGAGCGCGTGGTTGCTCGCCGTCTGAGGTTCGAGTCCTCCCTGGGACATGGGTATGTGTGTTGTCCTTAGGTTATTTTACCTAGGCTTAAGTAGTTTGTAAGCTATGGACTGATGACCACGCAGTTTGGTCCGATAGATTTACAAATATGTGGACATGTGTGACTGATACAACAAATGTTTGTAAATCTAAGGGACTTAACTACGTTGATCATCAGTCCTTGGGCTTACAAATTACTTAAACTAACTTAAAGTAACTTATGCTAAGGACAACACAAACACCCATGCCCGAGGGAGGACTCGAACCTCCGACGGTGAGCAACCGCGCGCTCTGAAGCAAGGCGCCTTACAACGACTGGCTACTCCACCGCGGCTAGGGATTGATAAACGCAGCAGTTATGTCCCTTAGATTTACAAATATATATATATATTTTTTTTTTTTAATTTAAAGACAAGTGGAACATGTAAGGCGTCGCTACGCAGGTGAAATATAGCGTCATAAATTCGTTGAAAGCTAGATATTAATTACGTGCTCGCTACCAACTCTGTTTTAATTTCCTTAACTCCATCATGTTTCTTGTGTTCGCACCAATTTTCACGCTTGTGCATACAACATAAGATTTAAAATGTACGACGGTTGCCCAGAAAGTAATGCACCACATTTATTCTTCAATAGTTATTTATTTCACGTATCGAGAATTACACACACGAAAGAATAATGTTTCATCTACACACCATTTGTTTCCACGTAATCTCAGTTCCATTCTATGGCCTTCCTCCAGCGCAAAACAAGTGCGTGTATGCCATGTCGGTCCTAATCCTTGTTCTGGTCACGGGGTCATTTCTTCATTGCGTGAATCACGTCCTCGTAATCCTCAAGATGTCTCCCATGAATGGCATCCTTTAATGGTCCAAACAAGTAGATGTTCTAGAGACTAGGTGAGTGTTCTAGTTTGGATGGAGTAAGCTATCCAATCCTGTGATGTGTGCAACCGAGCGTTATGGTGTTGAACCAAAACATCTCCTGGGTTGCTGTGGCGCTGGAGTCGGTACAAACGCTTCTTGAGTTAGCTCTGTGTATTCATATTTGCTTTTGAATTAGTGGTACAGTGTCTTGGCGTTACATCGTTGAGAATCACATTCTCACTGTCCCAAAACACAGTAATCTTGACATTACTGGCGAAAATAATCGCTTTTCATTTTTTTTTTTCTGTGGAGAGCGAGGATTACAACATTTCATCGATGTCGTTATGTTTCTGGCTCAAAACGGTGAACTCTGGTTTTATCCCCTGTCATAATCTGGAGAAGAAGATCTTCACCGCAACCAACTTCAAGATGTTGCAACAAATCAGACTTTTTTTTTTTTTCACTGTTAGACACCACGGGACTCATCTTCACACACGTTTGAGTACCTAAAAGTGCGAATAACTGCATCCAATCTTATTTTTATAAAGTTTTATTGGCCTTTTAGTAGACCCCATACAGCCATCCACATAAATAACCATAATGGCATACGCTGGTACAGTTATAAAAGCAGTATGCCAAAAGCAAATAAACAAACATTTAACATATGACAAAAAACAAAGGCAAGAGCAATGTGAAATAACGTATTAAGATTATATATGGTTTTATCTTTTACTTATCAGTTCGTAATTCTTTCGTCGCCGCCTTCAGAATAAGGTTAAGTTCTTTGTACACAGCAAAGTCTTTGGTTCCAATAATGTTGACACACATGTAGGTAACTGGTAGTTCCTGCTCATAACGTACATTAGAAACTGTGATGTGAGATCCCACCTGTTGATGCGTCCAAAAAAATATGGTTAATGTATTCCACTTCACCGCAGTTGCAAAGTGGTGATGTCACTATACCGATACGATGCAGCTGCTTCGCAGTTCGACAATGGTTGAACTTCAGTCATGCTATCTACATCTACATGGATACTCTGAAAGACACATTGAAGTGCATGGCAGAGGGTTCATCGAACCACTTTTATACGTCTCTATAGTTTCGTTCCCTAATAGCTCACGGGAAAAAGGAATACCTGAATCTTTCTGTTTTCCATCTGATTTCTCTCATTTTATTATGATGGTCATGTCTTCCTTTGTAGGTGGGTGCTACCAATATATGGTGACTGAACACCTACGTCCATTGTACCAAGGTCTAGTTGATAGTACCTTTGTTATTTGTGCCTAGAATTTTCCTTTTTTTGTCTGGGAAGTTTCCCATTATTCGTCCCATTCATTACGAATTCTCTTTCTATAATCTGGTAAAAGATTCTCCGCTGGAACGTGAGTATATTCTTCCGCACCAGTGATACCGTCTCCTTGGCAAGTGTCAGCGATCTCGTTCCCCAGAACGACTGAAACATTTAGCCCCAACTGCCGAGTAGCAATGCGTCTGTCCTCGAGAATGAGAACAATAGCTCGCTGTAACGTGACAGGTGTGATAGCCGGGGATGGTCTGCCTAACCGCTACAAATCTTGGAGCCCCTCCAAACCTCCTGGCATCTTCACCCTCCGTGCCCAGCGACTAACTGTACGCCCGCCGACAGCGGGTGCTACATAGACTTCATGAATATTGCCACAGTTTTTTCCCTCACTGGAGAATCCAAGGGGGTGACTGTGGTGCAGCCCCCTCCCGCAGTACTACACCTGTTTCCTAAAGAGTGAGATAGTGAGCATTCAGACTTAACAGTCCCGAAAATCGTTCTTATTATAGCAGTGCATCAAGAAAACATCTTTGCATTCTCTAGAGAATTTGGAAACACAAAAATTCTATGACCTTAGCGTTCCCCATCACTCCAAATTCCTGTCTTCGCCTATGCTTTGTCGCCAGTGTGAAACTCAATGACGGCACAATGTTTGAGACGTTCGTAACTTTGCAGGCGCCATTTTGAAACGCTCCTGCTGCTACGCTATATCCGCCACAAAGGCCAGAAATTTTGCGCGAGAACTAAGGAAACTTTAAATAATTCATATGTATATTTTCGCTTCGCAATATTGATTGAAGTTGATAAAAACAATGCGATGCATTACTTTCAGAGAGACGTTAATATAATCTTAAAAGTAGACTAAGAGTCATTTACTGATAAAACTGGAATGTATTTTATAGTACTTTATTACTAAGCTTGGGTGACGAACGAGTTGTTTCCTATTTGCAGATAAAATACGTGCAACACAGAGAAGGAGATGTTAACGTCATAAGGTATCTGTGCACACTTGGTAATTCGGTAACTCGCCGTATCATAAGCTAAACTAGTGGATTTCATCGGATTTTTCTTTCCATGTGATGGTCCTTGCACGAATCAAATGGAAATTTAATGGTCCTTTCCAGAGTATTTGAATAAAAAATGTAAAAAATTTTAACCTTTCTCTTATTACAAATGTCATCACTGTTCAAATTAAACATAGTAATTTAGTACCAATAAGTACAGCTCTGACGAAGAATGCAAAAAAAAAAAAAAAAAAAAAAAAATGTAGCTAGATGTTAACTAATTAGTTGATACGCGAATATTGAGAATCCTGACAGAGGTACGTTGGGCAGAAAGAAATAATAGTGGAGAAGTTATAAAATAAAAAAATTTAAAAAGCTGTGTATTTACTTAGCTCTAAAACTGATGGAGAGGAAACCTCAGCCAAATACTGATAAGGTATGTACGGTATTTTAAATGTTTGAGTTACGTTGGATTAAATTCATAAGTCAGACATTTCTACTGGGTAGAAGGAGTGTTGAATGTCCCTTGTTTTCGAGCAATAAAGGCATGCCTTCGCGTGAAATGTGTCCTTTTTGTAAGGAAACAACAGTGTTATTCTCTACATAACGGAAAACACTATTTAAATGAAATGTTCCAATGTTTGTATAGCTTAAGGGACTTAACTACAGGGTCATCAGTCCCTAAACTTACAAACTACTTATGAACTAGCTACAACTAAGGACGGCACAAATATCCATGCCCGAGGGGGATTCGAACCCCCGACCGTAGTGTCCGTGCAGACCGTGACTGGAGCGCCTCAGTCCCCTCGGCCACCGCGGCCGGCACTATTTAAATACTACAAGAAAACATTACACTTATGTTAAACGATTAAGGTAAATTTTCCCCTAAGGGTCTAAATAATATTTTCCGGGATAAAGGAGTTGACAACGCCATTTGGTTGCAAAACAGACATTACGGCTGTTTTGGCCATGGATTATTGGTAGAAAATTAGACATTTGCTTGACAGGGGATGTCAACCATTGCGTTAACTAACTGTAAATAAGTCTCTTGTACGAATTTCAGTCTAATACATCTCATGCAATAGAAACGTCAACCTCGTCAGATATATTCGTAACGAAAATACATCGGAGAGATATTTTTCATAGCGAACTAGGAAGAAAGACAGCACATCACATAAAGAATGCAGATGCGTTAATATTCTTGAGATGTCACAGTGAACAAGGAATGCTGCAGGGTGGAATGTAACGGTTGTTGCATCGAGGCAGGATTTCAAGAAAAGTGTGGAGAAGGTGACAAAGTTATCGACAGTGAGCACGGCCTTACTTTAGTTATAACACTTGACGACAATAATGAGCTCAAGTCCGCATAATGATATTTTCACACTGCGGAGGAGTGTGCGCTCATATCAAACATCCTGGCAGATTAAAACTGTGAACCGGACCGCAATACGCACTCAGAATCTTAGCCTTCTGCGAGAAAGTGCTCTGCCGACTGAGCTACACTGGCACGCCTCATGGTCTGTCCTAAGACCATTACTCCTGCCAGTATCTCGCCGCCTATCTTCCAAACTTCAAAGAAATTCTCCTGTGAAACTTGCAGGACTAGCACACTCGGAAGAAAGGCTACTGTGAAGACATGGCTTAGCGATAGACTAGGGATTGTTTCAGAATGATACGAGGTATGTCCACAAAGAAAGTTCGGTTTGATTATATAAATCAAACATGAGCAGATACAGAAAAAAATATTTATTGGAGAAAAATCTACAACTCTTAAACTACTTTTCTACATAGTTTCCAAAGTTTTATAGGCACTTGTCCGAGCGCGACACAAGTTTTTGTATACCTTCTTCATAGAAAGTTGCTGCCTGTGTATTAAACCATGTTCTTTCAGCTCGTCATCATTGGTGAAATGTTGACCACCAAGGGCAGATTTTAGGTGTAAGAAGAGATGAAAGTCGCTAGGAGCGAGGTCCGGGCTGTACTGTGGATGACCAAACAAGTCCCAGTGAAATTCCCGTAAGAAGTGTTTCGTCACATTCGCCGTGTGAGGTTGGGAATTATCATGGGAAAAAACATCACCTTTTGACAGTAATCCTCGGCGCTTGTTCTGTATTGCGCGGTGCAATTTCCCCTTTTTTGACTAAAGAAAAAAATGAAAAAAGGTGCACATGAGTTTTCGAGGTGTCAAACCGAGCGAGGTGGCGCAGTGGTAAGACACTGGACTCGCATTCGGGAGGATGTGGTTCAAATCCACCTCCAGCCATCCAGATTTAGGTTTTCCGTGATTTTCCTAAATCGCTCCAGGCAAATGCCGGGATGGTTCGTTTCAAAGGGCACGGCCGATTTCCTCCCCCATCCTTCCCCAAAAATCCGAGCGTAAGATCCGTCTCTAATGACCACGCTGTCGACGGGACGTTAAACCCTAATCTTCCTTTTCGAGGTGTCAAGATATGCTTAGGCTTAACTTTCGTTTGGGATAAAGTTTGCATTCATTCCAGTGATTGCCGTTTAGTTTCAGGGGTATCGTGCGATACCCAAGATTCATACCCCGTGACTATCCGAGAAAGAAACGCATAGTCTTCTTCATTATAGCTTGTCAAAACCTGAAGTTCACTGCCCATACGTTGTTTTCGTTGGTGTTCAGTAAGAATTTTGGGTACCCAACGTGAGCAAAGTATTGTAAATTTCAATTTTTAAGTAAAAAATTCATGACTTAGTGAGATTTGCGGAACTTCCATAACAAGGGCACTAAGTGTAATCTTACGGTTGTGCTTAATTTTCTCTTCAATTGTGTAAACCAGTTCATCAGTAACCACAGACGGGCATCCACCTCGTTATTCATAGTGCACTTGATCAAGTCCTTCATTGAACAGTCTGACCCATCTTCTAACCATTGAGTCAATCATAGCATTTTAACCGTAAACCTCGCAGATTTTCCGATGGATCTCCTTCGGTTTAACTTTCTTTGCATTTAGAAAACGAATAACAGATCTGATTTCACACGCGGCGGCATTTTCAATTACGGCGGACATTATAAAAAAGCACTACAAAGCATACGTCGGCAGCAGCAATCTGAAAATGGCGTACATGTCTTCTCCTTGAGTCAGAGTAACTGCCGCGCATGCTCGGAACGGAACTTACTTTTAGTCTGCAGCGGAGTGTGCGCCGACATGAAACTTTCTGGTGGATTAAAACTGGGTACAGTTTGGAAGCTAGGAGGCGCGGTACTGGCGGAAATTGTTTGGACGGGACGAGCGTGCCAGGGTAGCTCAGTAGGTAAAGCACTTACCAGCGAAAGACATACACTACGTTTACATGCAACACATCTTCCGGAAGACGAAAACGGATTTTCGTAAACCGTTTTTCGCTGTCGTGTTTACATGGCATAGCCTGAATCGGATTTCATAGCTCACTTAAAATGGCGGCTGGAAAACAGCTGATTCTGTTCCTTATTTAGTCTGCACGATCGCTACTTTCTTTATTTAAATACACAGATTTATGTTTTATTTCACATTAGAAAATATAACTCTTTCCATATGTGCCGAAATTTCTTAACAAGAAAACACAATCTGACAAGCCAAGAACGCTTCAAAAACGGTTGCGTTTACATGGGCACGAAAATCGATTGTGGAACTGGAAAACCACTTTAGAGAAGTGGATTTCCAGAATCGATTTTGGAGTTTTTACATGACCAACCAAAAGCGGAATTGGGAAATCGGTTTACGAAATCCGGTTTTGGGAGCCCATGTAAACGGGGTGATAGATCCTGGTTTCGAATCCCGGCCTGGCATTCAGTTTTAATCTGCCAAGAAGTTACATATCAGCACACACTCCGCTCATCATCATCATCAATTGTATTCTGCCTTGCGGTAGGTCTTGTCATGGGTTGATCCTTTTCTTGTCATGGGTTGATCCACTTCCACTTTTCTCTGTCCAAAGCCAGTCTTTTCATTTCTTCATATTTATTTCCTTGGATGTAGTCCAGCATTTGATACCTTGGCTTTCCTCTTCCTCTTTTTCCTTTCACCATTCCGTCTGTTCCTTCCTTCAGTAAACAGTCTGTCCTCAAACAATATACAATCCAGTTTCGTTTTCTTTTCCTAATGACTTCCAGCATGTTTCTTTCTTCTCCAACTCTTCTTAACACTCCGCTGGAGAGTGAAAATATTCTGTAAACATCCACTAGGCCAGAGCTAACCAAGTAATGGGTTGATCCTTTTCTTGTCATGAGTTGATCCTCTACCCCTTTTCTCTGACCAAAGCCAGTCTTTTCATTTCTTCATATTTATTTCCTTGGATGTTTTCCAGCATTTGATACCTTGGCTTTCCTCTTCCTCTTTTTCCTTTCACCATTCCTTCTATTCCTTCCTTCAGTGAACAGTCCCTCCTCAAACAATGTACAGTTTCGTTTTCTTTTCCTAATAACTTCCAGCATATTTCTTTCTTCTACAACTCTTCTTAACACTCCGCTACAGAGTGAAAATATTCTGCCGGCCGTGGTGGCCGAGGGGACTGAGGCGCTCGAGTCACGGTCTGCACGGCCACTACGGTCGGGGGTTCGAATCCCCCCTCGGGCATGGATATTGGTGCCGTCCTTAGTATTAGCTAGTTCATAAGTAGTTTGTACGTTTAGGGACTGATGATCCCATAGTTAAGTCCCATAAGCTTACAAAACATTTGAACATTTTGTAAATATTCTGTAAACATTCACTAGCCCAGAGTTAAGCAAGGTCTCCAAGATACCTTGTCCATGAGTGCCAGTCCTGAAAGGTTCGCACGAGAACTTTTTTGAACTTTGGAAGGTGGGAGGAGAGGTACGGCGGGACTAAAACTGTGAGGAGTGGCCGCGAGGCGTGCCAGGGTAGCACAGCCGTTAGAGCACTTGCTCGCGAAGCGCAAAGATCCCGGGTTCGAATCGTGTCGCACACAGATTTTGTCTGCCAGGAACTTTCAGTCTGAGTCCGGTCTGGTATCCCCATCTGAGCAGAAGGGCGCCCCGTGTTTCCGTTTTGACGGGAATGCACGTTGGAAAGTGGGTTTTGTTGCAGTGCGCGCCGAATAACCGGCCGGCAGTAGGATCCTTCGGCGGGCCGCGGTGAAAGTCAAGGTTCTCACCTTTAAGCTGACAATGTCGCTAGGCACCCGGCCTCCGCGCCAGCACATAGTTCCGCCGCTTCCCGCCAGCCTTTTCGGGAGTCCTCTGGCGCGCTCGTCCCGTCTCCCAAACAGGTGCGTCGTGCACCCGGAGCCTGCAACCCGCAGCACTCCGGGTCCACGACGATTTCACCGCACTGTCCGAACACGAGGCCGTCCCCACTCACAGAAAAAAAAAGACCGCGGGAAGAATCTGTGAATGTAGTTTTGGTGACACTGCCGAGGATTTCCCGCGCCGAGTACGGCGCGTTTAATATTCTTCAGTGAGGAAAACAAAAAGAGAAGGAAACAGTTAGTAAACTTTATCCTTGGCTCTGATATCTACAGTTAGGCTTCGGGCTTCGGCCTTGCGTCTCCTTTCAAGTGCCTAGCGGCTCGGTCGTTAGAACACGAAGCTCGTATTTTCAAGGACAGCCGCGCTGCTCCTAGACGGCGGACATAATTATTTTCGTTTCGTTATTCATGCGTCTCCAGCCTGAGGAAGACAGCGTAACCCAGTGTTTAATTGGTGTTATCTGTCACGTGCCGTGCACAAGCCAGTAATGCCACGTTTAATCCTGATCTGTTTAATAGATTTTTATTGTACTAACTGAGTGAATGTTAAACCAATGCTTGAACTGACACAAAACTAATTTACTCGTCTTAATTTAGATCAATGGCAGCATAGGCTTCAAGCCATCTGAGCAGCAATTTTGCAACGAAGGATGCTGAGAAAAACACTACTCTTTCTTCACTCTACCTTAGCGATTTTAGAACGAGATTCCAGTATATTTTTGCACAAATCTGTCAGTACCAAGTTAGCGGTGCACCGCTCTATCTTTCGACCAACTTTGTTGTATGGGAGTGAAAGTTGGGTGGATACAGGTTACCATTTTTTTTTTATTTATTTTTTTTTTTTTTTTAAAGCTTATGGGACTTAACTACGGGGTCATCAGTCCCTAAACTTACAAACTACTTATGAACTACTTACGAACTAGGACGGCACAAATATCCATGCCCGAGGGGGGATTCGAACCCCCGACCGTAGTGGCCGTGCTGACCGTGACTGGAGCGCCTCAGTCACCTCGGCCACCGCGGCCGGCGTTACCTTATTCATAAGGTAGAGGTTACAGATATGAAAGTAGCAAGAATGATTGCAGGTACTAATAGATGGGAACAATGGCAGGAGGGTGTCCATAATGAGGAAATCAAAGAAAAACTGGGAATGAACACCATAGATGAAGCAGTTAGAGCGAACAGACTGAGATGGTGGGGTCATGTTACACGCATGGGAGAAGCTAGGTTACCTAAGAGACTCATGAGTTCGGCAGCGATGGGTAAGAGGAGTCGAGGTAGACCAAGAAGAAAGTACTTAGATTCAGTGCAGAAAGATTTTGAAGTAAAAGGCATAACATCAGACGAGGCATCAATGTTAGCACTGAAAAGGGGATCATGGAGGAATTTTATTAGAGGTACTATGCTCCAGACTGAACGCTGAAAGGCATAATCAGTCTCTAATGATGATGATCTGTCAGTTACCTATGAATATTTCTTTGCTGGCCTCTCGACAGCATTGAATTGTGCGCAAGTGAATAGTTTTGTCTCCAAAAGCCCGCAGTTATTCCATCGATATTAACAGTTACAAGTTAATAAAATTCTTAAACTTATCATTGTGATAAGTATCATATGAACCAGATAACACATACAACAAGGAAATGGATGTTGAACTTGTTGGATCACTAAATTCCGATACTTTTTAATTTTGTGTGATAACACACTGTGCCGATGAATATGTCAGAATGGCATTGTATTCTGATAGTTTCCAAGTACTGTCTGCTAAATTCCAAACCTATTTCAACATTCATTACGCAATGCGTATAGTATAGGCAATATCTGTCCTGTTTAAAGCCACTTACAACAAATTATTACCATAACAATAACTGTGTAACATATCACATCAAGACAGGCATAGTTTCATAATATATATAAACAAGTGTAAAATTCGCAAGAACAGTGCAGTAGCCGGTATTGTACCTTAGTTTGGAAAATAAAAAGTAATTCATGAAAGCTATTAATTACTTGCCCACATAGGATTCTTTGAGACAATAACAATAATTTTAATTGTAGCTACCTTGTGCTCTACTTCCAAGATAAAAGAAAACCCTAGTGAAATGTTGTTAGAATACACAAAAATAAAGTGGTAGAAAAGAAAGTAATTTCATATGCGGTCGTCCTATTTAGTTCTTTATTTATATTTCTCGTGTTCTGCAGGAACGAATTGAGTAGCAAGATTGTAACAAAGGAGTAGTAAGAAATAAAGTGAAACGTATAGAGATCCATAAAGGCAAGTTTCCAAGATCGCAATTGTAAATTTATTTATTTTTGATTACTAGTTTCAGTAAACTTGGCAACTTTTCTTTATAAATTAGTAAAGATCGCTCCTACATACAATCAAGAAATTATGTATAGAAATCCTATGCACACGACAGGCCTAAGCTTAAGTAATAAGAAAAATAACAAAAAAGCAAAAAGTAAAAAGAACCAACAACACAACAAAGAAATTAGCATTTTTTAAAAATTTTCCGGGAATTCCTTGACAAAACAGAAGGCTGTGAAGAAATTTTTCAGATAAGCCTTGAATGAGCGTGGATTACTATTAAGCTTTTTGAATTCTTGAGGCATATTATTAAAAATGGACACGATAGAATACTGCATACCTTTCTGCACAAAGATGAAGTAGGTGTGATACAAATGGAGATTCGATTTCTGTCTAGTATTAACTAAATGATAGCTGCTAACGTTTGGGATTAACGAAATATTATCAACAAAAACGGCATTAAAGGAAATACGTATTGAGAGGCCAGTGTCTGAATTCAAAGGCTACTAAAGAAGTGTCGACAAGAGGTTCGCGAGCTTACACCGTCCGTTTCTGCTCAATAAATACCGTTTTTGAATCAGTTGAGTGACTCCAAAAAATAACACCTTATGTCATAAGCGAATGAAACTGTTGTAATGATAAACAAGGAAGCATCTAGTTTTTGAACAAGATCCTGAATTTACAATCTATATGAACACCTACAAATTTGAACTGTTCAGTCTCACTTATCATATGCCAATTCTGTGTAATCAAAATGTCAGTTTACGATGCATCGTGTATTACACTAAGTCTTACTGTGGCTTAGCATCAATTTATTTTCTACAAGCCAGGAACGTATTTCTTTAACTATTGTAGGTAGGAATGAATAGTAATAATCCAGAGGGATTCATCTTCAAAATTGATGCTTAAAACTAAGTGACAGTGAAGTACGTAACATCTTAAACATCGAATTGAAGGAGAGTGTACTCTAGTCTATTCGTAATACAAACATGTTCCATCAGTGTAGAATGGTGCTTGTCGTGGTTGCACAAAATGACAGATAGGGATAGCTGAATCACCAACTGAATTACACATTGTGTGTAACATGTCTGCAAATTTTATTGGCTACAGACATGTAGCTGTTACAGTGCTACCCAAACAAATACTAACAGGAGGTGGTACAAAAAAGTTCAAAATGTTCAAATGTTTGTACAGCTTATGGGACTTAACTACGGGGTCATCAGTCCCTAAACTTACAAACTACTTATGAACTACTTACGAACTAGGACGGCACAAATATCCATGCCCGAGGGGGGATTCGAACCCCCGACCGCAGTGACCGTGCAGACCGTGACTGGAGCGCCTCAGTCCCCTCGGCCACCGCGGCCGGCACTACAAAAAAGTAAATGATTGTTTGACAACACTTCCAAACACCATGTACAGGTCTTCTGACGTAGTCTGGGGTTCTTTATTAAGGTCAATAATATTCATAATCCGAATGATAAAGTCTTTTCGTTTGTTAACTTTTTATTTGTAGACTTTGATTTTCAACCATCCACACAGGTAAATATCTGAAAAGGTGAGGGGCTAGAATCACACTGACAAGTAACGTGACTGTTCCTAACAATTCTTCTTCCGATACATGCTAAGTTTAAATTATGGTTTACATTACGACTAGAATGTGCAGAGACCTTGTCGTGTTGAAAGATACGCGAGTCGTCAAACGAATATTTTAAAATAATGCTGGAAACTAGTTTACAAGAAAGTCTACATAAGGGGGTCCTTCAAGGCGATACGGAAACACAAGCCTATCATACTACACTACACAACTACAAAGAAACAATCTTGAAAATGCGTGTATGTGAAGACATCTGAGTTTGCTACTGTTTTGATACCATAATGACTGAAAGTGGTATAATCGGTAAGCGGTATTAATGGGATTAATCGGTGCAATTCTGTGACTTCGTATCCTTCTCCAAGGTGTTGAATTTGTTGAAAATGGTAAGGATACATGCTTTGTACACGTAATGTCCGCAGTATTCATCAAACTGTTAATTATTCATTTCAGACGAGAGATGCCAACTGGACACTGCGCCTGTATCACGCAGTTTTGGGAAAACACGAGTAAACGCCTTCAGATCTCGTACTCCTTGGTTATAAAATCGTCTAACTGTACTATCTACAAGCAGCACCAAAGTTTCCATTAAAACCATTTACAACAATATTATTTTAGCCTACTCAGCATCTTCAAATATGGCTTAAACTATATTACAATAGAAATTACCCAAAACGTAAAATAAAATTTGAAAATTTAAATTATAAAAACCAGAACACAGCTTCACACTGCGAAATTGAAAATAAAAGTGGTAAGTGAAAAATAAAGCCGTAGAAACTCGGGCCATCACGCGAAATAAAAGATTACGTTTCTCGTTTACTACTTTTCCGCTGTCATGGATCAAAAGTACATCATTCGGTATGACGTTACAGTTTATAATATCTACACTTCAACTTGTAGTACCAGGAAATTTTACAGCTTGTGTACACATATACAGCTGAAAGTAACCTCGAAATTGTATCACAGTACGAGATGTAGTTCATGAGATATAAGGACATAAACAGTAACGTTCATGGAAAACCGCCCCATTACGCACCAGGTTTTAATCTATTACTTTTTTACACCTAACTCTGTTGGCAATGCATTTTAATGACTAACAGCACTGATAAAAATGAATATATAATCGCAAAATTATAGAGTTATAGAACATATAATTCAATAAATATGAGACCATACTGCGATGGATAAAAATCTGTCACATAATGCACCACGTATTAATACATTTACCTATTTAGCACTAAAACACTCCTGTATTCCAGTCAGATTAAGGAAGTTCCTGAAAGCTGACTGCTCTTGACAACTTTGAACCAATTTTGAACTGTGAAGCGCACATGGGTGCAGGTGAAAGCAATAGACTTCTATAGAGCTACAAGGAAAGGAAAGAGAATGAAACAGTGAACATCCAACGAATACCCATTATTTCCGACAGATCTAGCTTTTAACATCTTGATACTGTAGTTTGCAGTGATATTTGCATTTTCTATTATGATTAATAAATGACAGGGAAATCTATTAAAAACTGTGGATTGGACGTGACATGTCCATGTTTCTCAAACTGATAACTTTTTGTCACTTTCTCAGGAGTGGGCTCACTAAAGAAATTATTCATATTAGATCCTGGACAAGTCACAAGAAATGTTGTTTATAGTAAATTTGTGAACTAAATGAATGTATGAATGTTCCATATCATTTGTATTTTAATTACTACCTTTCTTTGTTTGGATACTGAACTTATAATTTTGTACATTATGCAAGACAGCCTTATTTCTTATATATCCTCTGATAAATATAACACGTTATTAGAAAAAAGGAGATGGACAGAGAGAGAAGGGATATGAGAAGTACTAACGCAAGGCTCGAATAAATAAATAAATAACCCGGCAACGCCGGGTTTTCAGCTACTTATATATAGAGTGTCTGTGTCGTAGTTGAATTGTGTGCTTCTATGCATACATATCTACAGTTTTGTTCCAGTATTGATGAAATTTTGCGTCAAAAACTGCTGGATAAGCGAAAATGTTGCACATCTACTAAACAAATGGGCCGATTTCAACCAAATTTATTCCTTATCGTGAGGTAACAATTTCTGTAGAACCATCTACGACACGTAGTTCAGGAGATACGACACGTATGGTGTCTGATCGAGGGTACTCTAGCTATGGACCTGGACAGAATCTACAGTTTTATTTCGAACTTGTTGGAATGTAGCAGACTTAACCTTCAAAGACGAAGGTCAATGTTTATATAAAATTTCGTGTTGTGCATGGCGGAGGGTACTTTACATACGGACTTCCTCAGTTTTGTGCCGGACTTGATGAAATTTTGACACTTGCCCTTCAAACCAAGAGGAAGTTCGCCGTGTACAAAAAATTTCGCATAGTGCTTTGCAGAAAGTACTTTACTTACGGACTTTGCCAAAATCCACATTTTTATTCCGACCTTTATGAAATTTTGTACAGTACACCTTCAGCAAGCTGCCGTATGGTACATGTGAGGAGGTACATTGCAATACATTTTACACTGTTTCGGTGTTTACCAAGGAAGTTGATGTATCCATCACGTCTTAACATTAACCATGCCAATTCCACAGTTCACCAAGCGGAAAAGGCGCTAGGAAAAGACAAAAAAAAGAAGAGGGGAGGAGAAGATGAATTGAGGAGGCAGATTTCAACAGAGATGGGACGAGGTGGACAGAGGGCGGGTGGAGGGATAGGCGAATAAAGGAGGATGACATGAACAGAGCCAGGGGACAGGAAGAAATGGTAAAAGACGGAGGAGAAGAGAGGAGGTATAATAGAAGAGTGTGCAATAAATAAATACCCGGGAAAAGCCGGGTTTTCTGCTAGTAGCGTATAACAACGACTGCAGAATCTTTTGTGGGTGGTACTCTCATTAGTGGCTGAGCAAATTTCCTTCTTTATTACTAATCTAAGACGATCTAGGTTGCTTTGCATTCTTTACTTTCTGGATAGGAACATGACAATAAACACCCGAAACTGAGATTAATTGAAATCTAGCAAAGAATTTACAGTAAGTACACATGATGATTACATGCATGCAGTTACCGATAACAGAGGGTTAACAATTCATCCTTTCTTACTTTCCTTGATATCTTTACAATGACCTAAACCTTGTAATGAAGAGAGCAAAAACATTGAAGAAATATTGTGATATCAGATTACGACAAAATGTCCTAACACCGGCTGCCTTTTTAAAATTTAATATTGAGAGTAAACTAACAGTCTCTGAGTTACGGAAAACTATCTGTAGTATTACTAGAGAACATGTATATACTATCCTTGCAAAAAATCTTCTGGATATTTACCCATTCAGTCTGAGAAAGACAAAGAATTGTATAATTTTTACTATTGAAAAATATGGTTCCTAATTTCGGGTTTCTTAACACAACAGAAGAAAACACTAAAATTTAATGAATTTTTGACATGGCCTTTATTCACACCAAATATTTGTTTCAAAAGTACAGAGCTCTGCAAAGCAAATCCAAGAAAGTATTATATATTCAAAAAGAAAAACACTTCCAAATGTTCTGTAAAAAATTCCATTAGTCGCAATATCAGTTGTTTATTGTCATCGTCCTACCCAGAAAATAAAGAATGTTCAGCAGCCTAGTTCGTTTTTGACTAGTAAGAAAGAAAAATAATTTGCAGAACATTTGGAAACATTTTTTATTATTATTATTTCTCTCGTGATCTCTTAAGCGCCGACGGAAATGTCAATTATTCGTAAAATATTTTATCTGAAGCACAATATAGAAAAGCTGTGGAGAACGAAACGTTGACGGCGCCGCCACCAAACTCATAAGGGCATATCATTTTAAAATTGTAACATGTGCTAGGAAGAACTTTTTAGTTATTTTATGGACCTGACTGTTAAATGTTTTATGAAGAGTACATGAGTCATCATGACTTGCATTCTGCACTGATGATGTTCCATCATGCCAGCGAAATCGATATGTTATTTTTTTTTTTTTAATAAATACTTCATATCGCCCACCAAGCTGGAAATTTCTTGATTTTATTATATCAGAATGATCTTCGTTACTGATTATCAGAAGGAGCTGCTGAGATGTCTGGAAGTAGGGAACCACCCAAAATATGGGCACTATACCCAGATTCTTCGGAGTTGCATACCTGATACATAGATGCCTGTAAATGTTTACTGCTTTATTCCACTGACGAGGATCGCATTCTGGGTTTCAGTTCTAAGCTGCAAGAGCCAAGATGATGCCTATATTGATGTTAAGTATAGAACACAAGATTACCTGATGAAGGCAGTGTGGTACACTGACTTAAGATTAAAAGTACTAGTGGTACGAGTTGTCTACATCTACATCCAAACTCCGGTAGCCACCTCGCTGTGTTTTGTGGAGGCTACTATGTGCACCACTGTCATTTCCTCCTCCTAATACAATCTGAACTCTAACGTCTCTCTTTTTTATCGTTGTGGTCCTTTCGCGAGATATACGCAGGAGGAAGTAATATATTGGGTGACACCTCGAGAAACGAAGTCTCTGGGAACTTTGACAGAAGTCCGTACCGTGATTCAGAACGTCTCTTCTACCGCTGGAGTTTCCTGATCATACGAATTGGAAATATTGAAACATTTCAACCGTTTCAGGGTGTTTAAATAAACTCAACGGCGAGGTTGAAAATTTGTGCTGGACCGGGATTTGAAACCGGATTTCCCGCTTCGGGCCAGCGGTCGCCTTAACCTATAAGGCTGTCCAGGCACGCTTCCCTTCCAACCAAAATTCTCAACTTCTAGCGCCCCGTCCATTGAGTCCTCTTGCTCGCAATCTATACTGGATTCCCACAAGGGATCGAGCGTTTGAATACGTCCGCAATGAAATTATCAATTGCTTGCTTTACAATTATTTATATGGTGTCTGTTGTTTCGTACATGTCCGAAAGAACAGAATCCATATCAATAATTTCCTGATTATTTCTGTACGCTTTCGCGCTTATTAAATGAAACTAACGAAACCTGCTACTCTCAATTGAATCGTGTCTGTCTTCTATCATTCCAAACAATGAACAATACTCAAGAGTCGGTCGAACGACTATTTTGAAACCTATTTGCTTTGTTGACGGACTACACTTCCTGAGTACTTTTCCAATGAATCTCAGCCTGACATCTGTCTTGCCCACGATTAATTTTATATGGTCGTTCCATTTCAAATCTCTCCTTATGTCTACTATCAGATATTTTATAGAAGTAACAGTTTCCAGTGTTGGTCCTGCTATTGCGAAATTATTTAATAAAGGATCTTTCTTTCTATGTAAACCCAGCAATTTACACATGTTTATGTCGATGGTCAATTGCCATTCCCTGCACCATGCGTCGTTTCGCTGCAGATTCTCCGGCATTTCGCATTTACGATGCCGTTACTTCACGATAAACTACAGCATCATCCGCAAAAGTGTTATTTAAGTTCCGATGTTATCTACGAGATCATTCAAACGCATGAAAAGCAACGGTCCTATAACATCCCTTTGGGGCACGCCAATCTTCAACGTCTGAAGACTTCTCTCCGTTGAGAACTATATGTATGCTCCTGCAAGTACCATATGGTGGCTTGGAGAATATTTAAGCAAATTATATAGGCATACAATCAAAAGGCTTTAAGAGGGTAGCTCCTTTGCAGAAACTTTAGTGCCTGAGTAAGGTGAAATTTTAACTGAAATACAGTGCAGAAATCTTACTTCAATTTTAACAACATTATGAAATTTGAATGGGAGAAGTTCAAAAGTTTGGATTCCATCGGGAATCGTGTGCACCACGTCCGCAGTACAAGTATTGTAAACAAGTAACTTAGCGGTAAAAGGACTGAAATCATTTACTGTAGCAAATCTATGCGACTCCCTGTATGACTATCTTTAGTGCAAATATTAAAGTCGTGACGACTCATGTAATGTAGGCAGAGGTTATAAACTCAACAAGGCGTGAATGTCAGATTAGTATGGTAGTTACTGAACTTTAAAATGAGCTTGCAGCTTACACTATAAAGAACAACTTCGAACTAACTTCACGGTAATTGCAACAGTGTTACGTTGTTTGTCAACTTCTTGAACTTAGGTTAGAAAATATTTCATTTACTGCAATGTGATTACCGATCAGGAAGACAACGCGTCAGGTTTCGCGAGCTGTAGTATTAGGTTCAAGGTAGCATGGCCACACCACAGCCTTTCACGGCGATATTAAATTTTAGTACTCGCGCGGTAGCCGTCAATTCCAGCAGCACATTCATTTCGTTACTGGTTGGTTTCTTCGCTTGCCATGTTCTTTGAACTATTACTTTACATCCAATGTCACTATCAATAACAGTAAATACATTTTCAGTCCATTGATGAAAGCACTAGCATCGAATGGATAGAAGAATGTGCTTGGAAACGACGAAATATAGGTTCCAATTTTATATAATACATTTTGGTGGAAGCTATCCTCTAGATTTAATGAGATGCAGGTATTAATTATTCGTGATGAGTACCATTTAGTAACTTGTAATAGCTAATCAGAAACTTATACAACTGAGTGATTCCCTTTTTCCACCCAAATGATCTCGTACAAGAGATATCTTACCTCTTACTTTTCGAACCAGATGATACGATAACTTTTCAGGCATTACATATTTGGTAACGGTAGCGATTGATTTTTATTACTTGGTGTTTAAGTTAATAAGAACCTCTCACAATTCATCATTGATTGATGTCGTTTACTAAGCAACGTTTCGCTTCCATAATGTTGAATATCAGATATTTACTTGTGGTAACACGCTAAGTTCTCTGGTTTTTTGCACTGTTCTTAGAATAATGTATAATGATAGATATTCCATACGTGCATCATAGATAACTACAGTGCCTTATAGGGCCTCAAATTGCCCGTTTTAACTACCTGGAAAATACAACTTTATGAAAGCTCAGATGGATTTCGAACGTTGCTAAAGTTGTCAGTCCTTTATGTTTTCGTATCGTAAGAAAGAGTCAGCCGCATCAATCACCTGTGGCTGCTGAGGTCGCATCTTTGAGTATTTTGTATACTGTAGAATCTACAAATATAATAAGTACGATGGCTAGGTCAAAGATGTAATATTTGGCGCTGTTTTAATTTAATACATAGTTCGCAGCTTTGGCTTTTATATGGTTACTTACAAATGTTTGATTCTATTATAAGAAGATATTCGACAGGAAACAATTAGGCCTTCACTAAGAGAAATTGATCCTCAGGGAAACAGTTGCAATACAGAAAATTAGCTTACAAATTTCTGAAGAGTGACAAGTCTCTAAATCATTCGTTCATTATTTACCATCTTTAATACCCAGGAGAGGAAGTACTGCGATATAGAGCAAAAGCAAAAATCCAAAGTTAAAACCTCGATAATCCATATGTTACTTAGTTACGTTACTGTTACATTTCACGCACTATGGTACGTAATTGTAAAAATTCATTCGCAACATATCTATATAAAATTTCTCGGCATATCTCTTTTCCTTGCGTTTAAACTTTCAGTACATTATTCGAGTTTAATGTCCCATCGACGGCGAGTTGACTGAAGACGTATCACGAGAGCAGATAAAGCATTCACCTTTAACAAAGCAGGGAACTCACAAAAAACTTAAGTCTTCGACGATCTGAACTACTGACGTTCCGTGAAGGACTGTAGCACGACCGGCCTGCGCCTGAGCAGTTACAATAAAATATTTTAGCACTAATTAATAGCTATAATTTGTTAATACTAAAATGCTAATTATGTATTCTTAAAATATACAGAGAAATACGCGACTGTTACAGTTAAGTAGGCTACAACTTGCTCTTGACACATTACGAAAAATGTATAGCATCGTCGTGAAAAAATATAAAGAAAGTAAAAAAAGGAAGAAGGAGAAGAGGTAGCAGATCAGGAAAAATGTGTTTTCTTTGACCTCGCTGTTTTAATCATTGTGCTTAAAACGAAAATGTTAGAAGCACGTTAAATATAAAGCTAAATCTAGGAAGGTATTAACAGATGAAAAGACGTGACTTAAAAAGTTTAATAATTCATGAGAGTAGTAGGAAAAGCCAGCAAAACAACATATGTTGTGATAATAGAAGCTGTGTAAGAGCTGTTGTTAATATCTAAGATAAAAGCAAATACACCTTTAAGCACTGTCCTTAAAATAAGTAAATAAAACATAGAAATATGAAAACTATGTATGTACTCAGTATTTATAAATACGAGGCGCGTCCAGAAAGTAAGTTCCGTTTGGTAATAAAATGAAATTGTACACAGATACAGAAAAAAATTTTATTGCACAAAATTCTACAACTCTTAAACTACTTTTCCATATAACAGCCGAAATTTTGTAGGCACTTGTCATAGCGTGTCACAAGTTTTTGCATGCATCCTTCACAGAAGGTTACCGCCTGTGTATTCAACCATGTGGTAACAACTCTTTATCATCGTTGAAGTGTTGACCACCAAGGACAGATTTTAGGTGTAAGAAGAGATGAAAGTCGCTAGGAGAGAGGTCCGAGCTGTATGGAGGATGATCAAACAGGTCCCATTGAAATTTCCGTAAGAATTGTTTGGTCACATTCGGCGTGTGAGGTCAGGCATTACCGTGAAAAAAATCTTTTGACAGTAATCCTCTTCTTACACCTAAAATATGTCCTTGGTGGACAACACTTCAACGATGATGACGAGCTGAAAGAACATGTTACCACATGGTTGAATACACAGGCGGCAACATTCTATGAAAAAGGCACACAAAACCTTGTGCCATGCTATGACAATTGCCTACGAAATTTCGGAAGCTATGTAGAAAAGTAGTTTAACAATTGTAGATTTTTGTACAATGAATATTTTTTCTGTATCTGTACCCGTTCGTTTTATATAACCAAACAGAACTTATTTTCTGGACGCGCCTCGTATTTATAGTGAGACTATTATCTTTCGTGCCTTAACAGCAAAATAACATATTATTTTATTAATTAAGAGGATTAAACCCTAATATGTAGTAGGGCTACCATGGAGCTGGAGTACGTAATAAAGACAGTCACAGTGGCTTTTTTTAACTTGAAAAAACTTGACATGGCAGTGCTAAAAAAACTAGTACCAGAAAATTATGAAAAGCGAATACAGTCGTCAAACGTCTTGAACCAGAAAGAAGAGATCATTCTGTCGTCCAATGCTTATGGGATTATTTATTCTTTTTAGGAACCTAGAACATGATCTTAAAGAAAACCGGAATATTAGTGATTTAGGTAGCAGTTGTCCTCGTATATGAATCGAGCGCCATAAACTGGCTCTGCCGGAGCATTACATCGCGACATCTCTGAGCCATCAAGGTTACTACAAGTCTCTAACGAAACCAACACCAGAATGCGCTGCAGTCCCTATATCGAGATACCTTTCAAATACTGGCAGAAAGTAGGCTCTTTATTCTGTATATGATATTTCGGTAGTTTAGCAATAAGGAAAGGAAAAAATGAAGTTGAGAATTAACATCCGGTTGACAATGAGGTTATTACAAACGAAGAACAAGCTCAGAGTAGGGAAAGATCGGCCGAAGGAAATCGGTTCCATTTAAGAAAAAAAAAACTATATTGACATTTGCATTAATTAAGTTGCGAAATACAGTGCAAAAATAAAACGGGATAGTATTTGAACCACAGTCGTCCAAAATCGAGTAGTGTATTGCCACTTAAATACGTTTTCGGCATTCAAGTAAAATCTCTAGGAATACGACCACTTTGAGATGAGCCAGGAAATTACTAACACGCGTGGATTACAATGAACCAGCAGACATAATTTTATGAACACGGTTGTGAGGCTAAATATTTTGTTATGATGTGTGAATTATTTTATCAGATTTCTCATGGAATTGTTACCTTCAATATATTATCCGTTCTACACGGCCGAGTCATTTACTAAAATTGACTACATGATAACAACCTTTAGCCTGTGTAAAGCAAAGCTTTTACGAGGTGGAGTTGTACTTTCCTCTCTTTTATGGCCCAGTACTCTATACGTGCCCATTTATTGCTTTCAGTGGTCATCTAACAAGTATGAAAATACATAATTTTAACTAGTATACAGTTAGAGATTTGAATTTCTTTCAGTACGAGTCAGATGGGTTTACGACTGTAACCAACATCAACCACCAGGTTTTTCAACAGCTAGGCTCCACGTAATGTCTTAAATCCAGATTATATTCTCTGCTGTCTCCCACAATATCGTGAACAGCTAAAATGCATGATTATTTTACAAGTGTCCAGGGGCACTGACTCCGTGGGTGCTCCGGGCCCCGTGCAGCCCCTCCCCCACCCCCCCAAATTTTTTGGGGGTACTGAGCACAAACATAAAATTGAGGTGAAAAAAAAAAAACGGAAAAAATAAAAACCTACCTTATGACTCACGAGGCAATGCAAAACGTGACCATAGCGACAGACAATATTTCATACGTGAAAGAAATGATCAGTTTTGTACGCGGGTCCCCAAGCGAGTAGTAATGAGTATCCGTGTTTTACCCACTATGCTTGCTTTATTTATCCTGAAGCACGTCGGTCCTTTTGACCTTTCAGGTGTACGTATTTATGAACACTCAGTTGTGTTATTTCAGGAATTTAGCTTGAAGATCTAATGCTGATGCTAAAGTTAATCGTTTTTCAATTACCTTTGTCACTTCCCTTGTTATTAAAACTATAGATTCAGTTGAAATTTGTAACGCTTTTCACTCAAGCTTAAAAAAACCTTGAACTATATTAATACTGTCAGAGATGTCATGAAGTTATCTCGAAGTGATGAAAGTTTCGATGAAGTATACAGCTCTTGCTTGGAACTGACCAAAAAAAGTTTGATGTCGGACTTCAAAATATCAAAATATTTCAAAGATTTCTTTAAACCTTGGTGACGGTGTTCTACCAAACGCTTTTGTTAGAAAGAATAGCTTCGTACAAAAAGTGTTAGATTAGTGTACAGTGAAAAATTATTTAATTGGTCGTGTAGAAGTTTTGGGGTGTTACTTATATCGAAATATCCACTTCGGCCAATTAGAACGGTTTATTGTAGTGTCCTAATGCAGCCATGCTTTCCTTTTCTTCCTCGTCCTTCTTCCTTCTATCTTTAAATGACCAGACAACTGCCTATTTACTTTTATCAGGTCATCAGTCCCTAAACTTACAAACTACTTATGAACTAGCTAATAGTAAGGACAGTGTCCGGAAACTTGCCACGCCGGACACTTGCCACGCCGGACATTTGCCACACTTTTACCTGCTCCGAAGGGTCGAGTGCCCCTGTCTCCTCCTCCTCCTCCTCCTCCTCCTCCCCCCCCCCCTCCCACCAACACCACCCGGCCCGAGAACTCTCCCGACATATGTACGCTGGTCACTTCCACATTTCGTAGTACGACCGTCAGTAAGGAAGTTATTACAACGGCCAAGGGCAGGCCTTTTGCCCACTACAATGGTTACGCGATAATAAGGTGTGGATGTGCTTACTCCGAAAATAGGATCATTGCAAGGGAAAGCTACTTTCGAAGAACGGAGACGTACTGAACGTATAATCACTTGCGAGGACCACCTAACGATGTGACCTTCATTAATTGTAAAGATAAAAAGAATGTATCAGACCTCAGTATCCTTAAATAACTTAATGATGAAGCTAGCTGGTCACAGTTCGGTTCACTAGCGTTTAATCAATACGCGGTGAAATTTGACTCAACGAAGCAAATACATTAAACATCACTCAAATGATCCTCCTGCAACCAGAATGTATGGTTACATCTACCGCTTTTCAATTTGCAATTTCCTATTTAGGTAAAAGCTCCTACAGTTGACACGTTAAGAGAACTTTTTTGTACCTTCTAATATTATGGCCATACGTCAAAGATTGTGAGTTGTAAAATTAATCCTGTAACTTCAGAGCCGCAAATAGCTCCTAAAAATATCATTTTTGTTGAACTGATAATGTTCACTTTAGGTTTTAAAAAGAATCTGAAGTTTAGAATTGCACCTAAAACACAAACCCTAAAACAGATCTGCTCCTAAGATTGACAAGTTCGGCAGCTATAGAATTGAAATAATTCCCATATCTCCCAAGTTAGACAAGGATAGAAATAACTTTACAGTAGACGTAGATCTCATGAAGTACATTTAGCTGTAGTCCTTAAAAATTAAAGTTTCTCACCATGTTGTTGATCATCTTTAATCAGGCCAGTAAAAACTATGGAAACAAGGCAAGGAGCTTACTATTCAAAAATAATTGTTACAAAAGAATATCATAAACAAATGTATTAGCCGTATTTTTCTTTTGCATTAGAAACTTTTGAAAACATAGTTTATTATTTCGTCTGCAACAACACTTATTTGATAGGGTGATTTGCTTTGCATCACCAAGGGTATTTACAGTTATGATTTCGAATTGTGGAATATTTACTTCGTCTTATTTGATGAAAGAATTTATGAAAACTGCATTTAATAACTCCGCTTTAGTGGCACTGTTTTCAGTAACATTACCGTCGCTATCGCGCAATAAAAGCATTCACTTAGTCTTTCCGCTGCTGTAGATAACATAGGACCAGAATCTTTTTGAATTTTCCGCCACATTTCTACAAAGAGTTTCGTTGTGAAAAATATTAAACGAATATGGCATTGAAGGCCGCGCAAAATTTCGAGCTTCAGTAAAACATCGGCAATCTTGGGGATTTTGAATTCGTTCTGTTTTATGTACCATGGGGGACCAGTTCAGTCTCGTATTAATTTATTTGGCAGGAATCCCTCCAATGCTGTTGATACTATTTCTTTGATTGTAAGCCACATATGGACTTCACTTATATAGTTAATTTAGAAAAAATGGAGACTGTCTCCTAGGAAGATTTCAACCGAATTTTATCTTTTTATTTTCCTTTTTTTTTTTAATAGACGTATTCAGCGTTCAGTTTTGGTGAATATCTGTGTTACAGATTTGAGCTCGCTACAACTTTGGGTTCACTTATCCCTGTATCCGTCGTGATGCTCAGGAGTATTAGTGACTAAAAACTCAAGTGTGTTTCCGAAACCGTTTACAATTTTAATGTGCTCGTGAACTAATTGTACAAAATAATTAAAAAAGCATTTAGAACAATATCGGAAGATGTATCTGCCACCCTGTCTATTTTTGTCAACATACAGATGGTAGATTAAGTCACCGCCAACTATAAATGAGTAGTGTTCCTATTTGTGTTGAGACTCAAGTTTTCTATGAACTGTTCAGCGGCTGCATCGTGAGACCTAGCGGGATAGGTCAATTAAAATGTTCAAATGTTTGTTAAGCTTAAGGGACTTAACTGCGAGGTCATCAGTCAAACTTACAAACTACTTATGAGCTACCTTATATTAAAGACGACACAAACATCCATGCCCGTTGGGGGATTCGAACCCCGACGGGGAACGGTCTCGCGCATCGCAGCATAGCGCCTCAATGCGCTCGGCCGCTCCACCGCGGCAGTTATTAATTTATTCCGGTAGTCGAGTATAACATCTGCTCACACTAACTGATCGACTGCAGTTTCGCTTGTGAGCTAGTTCATATATTACATTGTGCTTTTTGTTTCTTTTGTAGTCCAGATCATAGGAATTATGGCATTTCCATTAAAAAACTAGAGTGTTTCCTGTAACTCAGCTAAACAATGTAGAACAACAGTGTACTTTACAAGCATAGCATTCTATATTCCTTCATTTCTTTATTTCAAATTTGTATGTCGACTTTACGTGATCTGTCAAACATAGACGCTCTTATCTATATTTTGTAAACGTATTTTCTGTCATTGATTTGAACATTGTCCTAATTCAGTTTATTAACTAATATTTCGCCGCAAAAGAGTAAATTTATGAAGTGTATCGTTCTTCTTTCTTCTTTTTTTTCCACGCAGTTGTATCAATTAATATATGTACAAATGCAGTGATCAAACTTGAATGATAAGCGAACATTCGAATTATCTATATATCGTTCCATTCATATTCCTTCCATGGCGATGGGCTGTTTCTATCATAATTAATGTGGAAGAAAGCTATCGTACAAACGGGGGGAGAATGGACACACATTTGTGGTTGGAAGAACTAGTTAGACACTGACATAGCTGACGGTATTGCTTTCATTTCTCAAAAGTTATAAATATTTCGATGTCGGGATATTGAAAAGAAGTTGTACATTTCGGCGAGATGTCGAACAAAAATATCTCTTTCACACTGGCTGTATCGAGTAAGATCGAAGACGGACGTTTGGAAGCGAACAGCAGGAGTACTGGGAAGGGCGTCCCTTGCCTGAGAGGCCGCTAATCCGACTACCTAGTGAAGGGTCAGGTGTGGCAAAAGTCCGGTGTGGCAAGTGTCCGGCGTGGGAAGTGTCCGGCATCCGTAAGGACGGCACAAATATCCATGCCCGAGGGGGGATTCGAACCCCCCACCGTAGTGGCCGTGCAGAACGTGACTGACGCGCCGCAGACCGCTCGGCCACCGCGGCCGGCTTACTTTTCTCAAGTACTGCTCATTCAAAAATGATTTTCAGTATGCTTGGTTTCGAACATTTGTTAAACATGATACAGAGCACCCACACTGATTTTCAAAAGTCGGCGCCTCTGCAAGTGTCATTCCCTTTTTTTCTGTTTCCATCCACGATATTTATACTGAGCTTTTGGATCTATTCTTTTGAATGTAAAATAGAGGTGTAGGACACGAGATAAAAATAACGAGAATATTGGGGAAAAGTATCCCGTAGGTTCCAGTTCAACACATTCTATGGTCCCGCAACCAACCTGGCCTCAACCTGAGATAACTTGCCATCCCTGCACCCTATGCCTAACATCTTCCCCCACCCCTTCCCCATTCATTATCCTGTGTCCCTCCAATTCATGTTATCTTTGCAACTGTGTGTCACTCCTTAAAATATCCCCTTAATTAATTCCTTTTTTTAATTTTATTTATTATTTTCATTTTTATTTATTATTTTATTTCTTCATTATTTGTTATTGTTTTAAATCGCCACTCCTTCCCCACACGCCCCTACACCTCTCTTTCATCCTCTCCCGCCCAGTCCCGTCTCTGTATTCAGTGCCACATCTCACATTCCCGCCTATCAGAGCCTTTACTATCCATCGTGCAACGTGGAACTTCCCATCCCCACCCTTACCGACATCCCTTGGTTATGTGAATTTGACTGTCTATTTTTCATGCCTGTCAGCAGCTCAGTGAGTCTATTTATGGTGAGTCGTTATATATCCGCCATTAAAGATACATATGTGTTAAATAAGATGTAATAATGAAACCAGTAACATAAATTAGAATGGTTGCATCAATGACATCATATTGAATTTCATCCATTGTTATACATCATGTATTACAAAATATTTTAGAGATTTGATAAAATAACATAAGAAACATGGAAAATTAGTTTGGTGTGGGGCCGGGGAAGGCAGTAGATATGCAAGTGGGGTATGAAACCTATCAGTGAAGTACATGGTATATAAAACATGAATCTATAGTATCAATATCTGTACTTCTCAAGTTAATGTAAAATGTTTAACAGCTGATACGGGTACTGTTCTATTATACCCACACTTCCATGCCGAGGTGGAGTGGCCGAGCGTTCTAAGGCGCCTTGCTGCAGAACGCGCAGTCGCTTGCCGTAGCATGTTCGAGTCCGCCATGGGGCATGGGTGTGTGTGTGTGTGTGTGTGTGTGTGTGTGTGTGTGTGTGTGTTTTGTCCTTAGGTTAGTTTAACTTAGTTTAAGTACTTTGTAAGCCTAGGAACTAATAACCAAATATGTTAAGTCACATAGATTTACAAACATTAGATTCGAACACTTTCATGTACAAACTTACGTTTATTCACGCTTGGAGAGTGCGAAGGAAAGCTACTAATACGTTTTCATGTGTGCGTGCAGTTACTGAATTAGTTTTACTTTTGTTCATTTCGCCTATGTGAACAACATATGCCGCGGCTGAGTGGCAAGGCGCATTGAGGTTCTTTGCTACGATGAGCGAGGCTGTTCCCCGTCGGGGGTTCGAATCCTCCCTCGGGCATAGATGTTTCATGTTTGTGCTGTCTTAGTACAAATTACTTCATAAGTAGTTAAGTCATATGAGCTTAACAAACATTTGAACCTTTTTTTAAGAACATATAGAAATAAAAACAATAGGGCCTATATGCATGTCGGAAGCTTAACTTCGGTATTTTTATGTCGGTTTTCGCAAGATAATAATCGCCTGTCTGCTAGGATTTTGCAGCATTTTTGCTATTCTTTCCGTTCCAAAACCGTGGAAACTGATGTAGTTCCAATACACATAATTCAAGGATGGATTGTACAAGACAGTGTTTAACACACTATCTGTTTAGTAGAAAATATGCACTTGTTAAAAGTGTTGCCGCTGGAATGAACCTGTGTGATTCATCTACCATTGTAGCCTCAATCCCGTTATTGTTATAGCGAACTATTTATACAGTCTGAATGGGTACAGTTGTGAGATTTTAATTGTATATTCCAAAGTTGCAAAATTTTGTGTTTGCTGAAGCTTACAGCTCTACAACATAAGAAAGATTAGGACCCAAAGACCACACTGAAGTGGCGGCTCGTTATAAGGGGAGTTGCTGCGGAGTGCGTGTCTGCACCCCGTCGGAGGTTCGAGTCCTCCCTCGTGTATAGGTGGGTGTGTTGAACTTAGAATAAGTCTGGGGGCTGGTAGCCACAGCAGTTTAGTCCAATAGGTTTGCAAACATTTGAACATTTTTTAGGATCCAAAGTTTCGTCGAAGCACAACGCAACAGTTGAACAGTCTCTCACCGTGGTGTCTCCAGACACTTACCCGACCATCGTGATGGTGCAGGAAGAATCGGCAGTCTTCGGAAAAACAGTCTGGTACCTAACACGATTCTGCCTGCACCACCAAAATGATGTAATTAGATTCTGGAGACACCGCGGTGTGAGACTGTTAACTTATGCATTGTCTTAGGGGTTCTGTACCAGGTATAGCCGGCCGCGGTGGCCGAGCGGACTGCGGCGCGCCAGTCACGTTCTGCACGGCCACTAC
Organism: Locusta migratoria; assembly: GCA_026315105.1. Taxonomy (NCBI): domain Eukaryota; kingdom Metazoa; phylum Arthropoda; class Insecta; order Orthoptera; family Acrididae; genus Locusta; species Locusta migratoria. The sequence continues at coordinate 220,497,595 of CM048755.1, forward strand.
GGTCGGAGGTTCGAATCCCCCCTCGGGCTTGGATATTTGTGCCGTCCTTAGCTAGTTCGTAAGTAGTTTGTAAGTTTAGGGACTGATGACCCCATCGTGAAGTCCCATAAACATTTGAACATTTGAACGCACCCGTTATATGGGTTTGGGTGTTTTTGGATTCCACTCACACACTCCCCTAGTATGTATTTCCGGCACACTAACGAACTAGTGTTACATCTCAAAAGAGATGGAGACTGTTGTCCTCCAGTAACTTCGGTGCTTGCCGACGTTCACAGGGTAATGTACAACCACACGTGGTATGCAGTCGCCTATCGAATTGAATTACTGTCTTAATCTCTCCATTTTCCTGATCCTTCACCTTTCTAAAACATCTAGTCGATGATTACGGAATGACTTGCCTGGGATAAGCACCCGCTGCTACAGCAGATTAACTTTGGCAACATATGGAAGCAGCGTGTGCTGCTAATCCGACAGTTATAGCCTACAGTTCCGGGATAACTCAGTGGTGATTCTATCGTCATCCTTACTTCGTATGGTGCTATATTTTCAATCATGTGATCTTTGTGCAACCTGTTATCGCCCATACAAATTTCTCTGTAATATCTGCGGTTCCTCTTGATGTTTTATCCAACAGGGCGGGCAGTATAATGTTGGTTGTGCAATTCAGTCCGAAGACTAGTCTGATTCAACTCTCCACACTCCTCTATCCTGTGCAAGCCTTCTCATCTCTGAATAAGAACGGCAACCCACATCCGTTTCAACTTCCTTCAATATTCATCTCTTACCGTTAGTCTTCCTCTGTGCCACGGTGGAGTAGCCGAGCGGTCTAAAGCACCTCGCTGCGGAGCGCGAGGTTGCTCGTCGTGGAGGTTCGAGTCCTCCCTAGGGCATGGGTGTGTGTGTTTGTTCGTAGTTTAGTTTACCTAAGTTTAAGTAGTTTGTCAGCTACGGACTGATGACCACGCAGTTTGGTCCGATAGATTTACAGACATTTGAACATTTCTTCCTCTGTGATTTTCAGCCTCTCACCCACGACACTCAAGTACTGAATATCGTCTCCGAATGTGTACTGCCAATCTATTTCTCTGTTTAGTCAAGTTATGTGACAAATTTCTTCTTTCCCCTATTCTGTCCCCTACCTTAGTCTTCCTTACGTGGTCTACCCATCTAATCTATATCACAAATTTTCAAGAGCTTCTATCCTCTTCTTGTCTGAACTGTTTATCGTTCTCGTTTCACTTCCTTACAAGGCTATATTCCAGACAGGTGACTTCTGAATAGACTTTTCCTAATATTTAAATTAATCTTTGGTGTCGCAAATTTCTCTTCTACAGAAATACTTTTCTTCTCGCTGTCATTCTGCATTTTATATCTTATTTACTCTGACTGTCACTAGTTATTTTTTTTCCCAAATAACCAAACTCGTCAATTACCTTTATTGTCTCTTTTCCCAATCTATATGCCTCACCATCACCTGATTCAATTTACCTTCCATGCATAATGTTCATCTTAAATACTCCTTTTGGGGCACGGTCTGTTCTATTCAATTACTCTTCAAGGTCCTTTGCTGTATCCGATAGAATTACAGTGTCTAGGCAATCCATGAAGTATTTATTTCTGATGTTCAAATGTTTGTAAAGCTATGGAAACAAACTGCAGTGGTCATCAGTTCCTAGACTTACAAACTACACCAAGTAACGTATGTTGAGGACACCCCCCCCCCAATTCCCCACACACACACTCCTATGCCCGAGGGAGGACGTGAACATCCGACGGGTAGTAACCGCGCACTCCGCAGCATGGTGTCTTAGAGTGCTCGACCACTCCCGCGTGGCAAGTTTTTATTTCTTCTCCCTGAATTTTAATTCCGTTTCCAATTTTTTCCTTGTTTTCTTTCACATTTTCTTACTGCGCACAGTGAATAACTTTGCGGAAAGGCTACACACCTGTCTTACTGTCTTCCCAACCACTGCATCCCGTTCGTGCCCTTAGACTCTTATAACTGCTTCCGGATTTCTGTGTAAGCTATATATTTAATTTCGTTTCCTGTAGTTTGCATCGTCTGTCTTTAGAATTTCAAAGAGTGTATTCCAGTCAACACTGTCAGAAGCTTTCTCAGGAGAAAAAAAAAATGTTCAGTTATTTACAATTCTAAGGAAGCAACCTGCAGAGGGCATCAATCCCTAGACTTATAAACTACTTAAACTAAAAACAATAATTGAATTTCCACAGTCATATATTGTCTCATTATATCAAAGATAATGAACAGAAGGAGAGGCGCTCATAGCACGAGTGCTCGTGGGTTAACCATCTTGGCCTGCCCAAAAATATTTACCTCTTGCAGCAGAAAATGACACTTCTTGTATTGAAGGTTAGGTGTGCTGCATATAATTTCCCTGGAAATCGCAGTTCTTTATTATGCAGATTGATGTTTAGTTATATTTTACGCGTTTAACTGATTCTTCTCTCACGAAACATGGAACTTGCGACAGTATGTTGCTGACAACTATATCCGCCAGGTGTAACGATGCTCTACTGAATGCTACCATACGTTCTCCAAGATCAGTTTGAACGTGGTGCTTCTACAGGAAATCTAACTAGAGTCGTGCAGTACCCATCTTCTAACTGAGGACTCGAAGCTCCGGCGGGGAGCAGCCGCGTACTTCGTGTAATGGCACTTTATATTACGCCGCCCTTTCCGCGCGGCATTTCAAGATTCAGCCAGAACTCGGCCCCAAAAATGATTGAGCGCAACAAATTACAGAAGTAAATTCGGAAATATGTAACGAATGATTTAAAAATTACTGCAAATATTTTGATGGTTTAAATGTGCAAATGTTTGTAAAGCTATGGGACCAAACCACATTGGTTATCGGTCCCTGGACTTACAAACTACTTTAACTTATGATAAGGACAACACACACACACTCATACACATGCTCGAGGGAGGACTCGAACCTCCAATGGGGAGCAGACGTACATTCCACAGCAATGCGCCTTAGAGAGCACGGCCACTTCCTCACGGCATTCGAACGGTTTAAGCAACACCACCTAGAAGACAAGGCCTCACAACTGGCCGTGCTACGTCATACTGACCAGGCCGCGGCCGCCTGCTGAATGGCTGTCCGCTGGGGGACGACCCCCCCCCCCCCCCCGCCTCATAGCGGGCAGCCAGTAAGCTGGCGGCCGCGGCCAGGTCAGTATGACGTAGCACGGCCAGTTGTGAGGCCTTGTCTTCTAGGTGGTGTTGGTTTAAGTGTCTTTCCTCTGACCGCTGTCTGATTTCGCTGTCTTTATTGGTGAGTGATCATCAGAATATGTGCACTCAACAACTATCCTGCTACCAAAGTAGCTGATTGCTTTGTGTAGTGCACTCCTGAGCTGTCAAGGGGAATACTACACATCTTCAGTCGATAAAGCAGATTTATATATTTGTGATAGAGTCGAAGCCTCTGGTTGAAACCTCTCACTCGCCTCCAAAACCGGAAGACCCCATCAACTATGAGAATAATGCTGAAAATTGTAAGGTGTACTTGCACCACTTGCGCGAGAACAGTAGCCTTCACAGATTCCGCCAGCCACCGTGATTCATTAGAATGAACTCAAGCAACAAGCGTCATTGGTTCTGAACGTGAGCAGCAACATGCAGATGACTGATTCCTGTTTGCCTGATAGCCACAGCCAAGGCCTCCTCGAAAGCTCAAATCAGCCCCCATTTCCCACACGGCAGACATAGGAATTCTTTCCAGCCCTGAACGATGTTTCCTAAAGGTGCACTCAATGACGTGCCTAACATTGACGCTCCCAATAACTAACAAACCCTCCCCCACACCCTTGTGCCTGCTCGGACTTGATGAAGGAGCGACTACCTGTCCATTCACAGGTTGAACAGGCGGCCCTCCGCCTCGAGCAACGTAAACGCTTTCTAACCGCCTCTCACTGACCTGCAGTGACGGAGGGTCTGGCGCATTGTGCATACGGAAAGTGCCCTCACCAGCAGAGCCCGTGGGCTTGAGGTATCTTACATGACGCACCAGATTCTCCGCTACTGCTATACCTCGAGGCTGAAGCCTGAAGACGGCTGACCTTAACCAAAAGCGTCTTCAGCTGTTCGCAAACCATGGCCAACTCCTGCGTCTGCAAATAGCGTGCACACACCTTGTCCAAGCTATTAGTATTATTTTAAAAATGAAACGAAAAACAGTTATAAAGCTATGTATGCGAATCGTTACAGCACTAACCCCTCAAGAACGGCGGCTGACGACTACTGAGTTGTGATTAATGCTAACTGACTGTTAGAAATAAATAACAAATGACTATCGACTACGTGACTGTAACCCCTTAAATGTATTGTATTGTGATACTATCCCTCTCAAATAATAATAATAATAAAATGATTTATACTACGCATGCACACAAGAGCATGCAAAAAACTTAAGAATTAAATTATAAAACCAGACATAAAGCTAAATATACGTGTTGCTACTGCACTGGTGCATTGAAAGTAGTAAGATTGAGCTGTGTGCAAAAACTACACTGTTGATGAAGTATGTTAGTCGATGAACTTATTATTAATGGCCACTGGCTGCTGGCCGCCGAGGTGCCGATGCGCGAGGCCGTTCCCCGCCGGGGTTCGAATTCCCCCCTCGGGCATGGATGTTTGTGCTGTCTTTAGTTATATGTTAGTTTATAAGTAGTTTGTAAGTTTAGGGTCTGATGATCCCGCAGATAAGTCCCATAAGCTTAACAAACATTTGAACTGGCCGCTTATGATTTCAGTTGTAATGATTAAGAATGCAGCAAATATGAAGAAACATTTCCTTACTTGGCAGTTGTGAAGACAATTAAACAGACAAGATGATTTATTTAGCAGCATTCGTACAGCAGAAGTAGTTATCAACCCATTGGTGTGTGTTGATCCTGAGCAACATTGCTTGCTTGGTTCAGCACATAATAGCAGCCACCTCACTGAAACGTCAGACCAGACATTCGTCCACAGTAGAAGCTAAGTCAGCTCCTCGCCGGGTGTGGAGCTGAATCAGATGTTTGGCGAGCAATGGCAGCACATGCAAGTGAAGACTTGCCACCCCAGTCGAAGCAGTACCGCAGGCAGACAAGAATGGACTGCGAACAGAGGACACCAAGAAGGCACAATGGAATCAGTTGATGTCACCCAGTTTATTTCCTGGCACTATCAAGACTACACTGTGACACAGAAGTCCGTGACTAGTGGAGGCAGCATCTATTTGTAGTTGAAACGGATGATCCACTTTATATCGACGGGATGAATGGAATGCGCCGAACTGTGCGTTGTGATTGTAACAGATTCTACTTGGCTCGTGCAGGTACTATTTATTCCAAGACGACTTGCATCTGTTACGCTAAGATTTTACTCTTGGTCAAGCAAGTCACAGAATTGCTATAGTTTATGGCTGTACCAGAGTATTCAAAGTGCCAGGCGGGCCCAATCCCAGCCATAAACTTTGTGGAGTATTGTTTCAGTATTATATCAAACAATCCCACTATGAGATGAATCTGGAGAAACACGAGTGACAGAACCCAGAACTAATGTGGCCCACGTACCACTGCTCTGTTGAAGACACCCTCAGTGTAGCCTTGCGCATCACATTTATCCAAAGCAGAGGGCCACAGGCAGGAGCCCCGTCCTCCATACACACTATGGATTAGCCTCACAGTGACACACCAAACCTGTTTCCCATGTCCTGCTCCCCCTGACCATCGCATAGACAGACCGCATCAAGATGCGGAAGCTCACGTGTGGATGACCCGTACTCAATCCCCCCCCATACACCCTGGGCTCCCAAAGCTGTATTCGCAGTGACGCCACCAAACTGTTTTCTTTCCCACTTCACACCTTTCCTATTGCAGCTGGGGACACTTTCAATGGACCAATGAACAGCACAGCAGAGAACGTAGTTGCTGTCGGATTCCCACTCCTCTTCACTTGGCCATCGGTTCGCAAATCTACACAGTTTCCTTACGGTGATTTTCTTTTTAAAAAGTGGATTATTTGCGTAAAACGCATTATGAAGAGGGAGGTGAGAGATACTTTATGCCCACCTTCTGAAAATAATGTAATTGTAGCCAGTTACGATATATTTTATAGTTAGGAAGAAATAGTTATTTTTCTGATGAAGTCTTCTACCAGATTGCAAAAAATGTTCAAATGTTTGTAAAGCTTATGGGACATAACTACGGGGTCATCAGTCCCTAAACTTACAAACTACTTATGAACTACTTACGAAGTAGGGCGGCACAAATATCCATGCCCGAGGGGGGATTCGAACCCCCGACCGTAGTGGCCGTGCAGACCGTGACTGAAGCGCCTCAGTCTCCTCGGCTACCGCGGCCGGCACCAGATTGCATACATGTTTTAAATTCTTCAATTAAAATTAACCAAAACGTTGCAGTTTTTGTAATAAATACAACGTTTTACAGTGAATGTCATTTTCAACATTTTTAGCCTAAGAACCGAAATTACACATCAATGCCAAATTACAAAGTATATTGTAAGTAGAAGTCAACGAAAATTATATTGTAAAAATTCTTTTTACGTGCATTATGTCTGCCTCTTGGTAGCAGACGTAATTCAAGGTGTTCTAATATTGCTACGAGTGTGGAATGACCGATTGCTCTAAGGTGCCTTGCTGTGAGAACCACGGTTGCTCCCCGTAGGAGGTTCAAGTCGTCCCTCGGGCGTGTGTGTTTGTGTGTGTGTGTTTTGTCCTTCGGTTAGTTTAAGTTAGTTTATGTTGTTTTTAAGCATAGGGACTGATAACAGCAGGAGATAAGTCCCTTAGATTTACAAACATTGGAACATCTGATCTGGTAAATCAACATTAACAATTAAGAAATTTCGGATTTTTTAAGCCTGTCACAAAGTACGCTCCTACCCTGCCCACTTGATAGCTCGCATTCCGAAGAAATAAACTCATCAAATTAAAGATCTCGTGATGTCCAACTCACTGGCAAGAAGACGAGAACTTTCTACAACACACTGTACTACGAAAATTTTGGTTCACAGTGTGTGAAAAGAAACAAAGATTACACACATAAAAAAACTTTTGTATCACTTTGGTTCAAAGGTATTCAGAAGACTGACGCTGAATTTGTATACTGCGTCAAGAACTATTACCTTAGATTTTACATAGATGTCACTTAACCCGCACAAAGATCTAAGGGATAAGACGACCAATACGCTCTAGTCATAACACCTGGAAGGAAGTGCACTACTTGTGTTGACTGCAATTCTGCCATGCCTAGAAGGTCAATTCCGAAGGAGGGACCCTCGTGAAGGCAAGTTTCCGAACGCCTCAAAGTGAAACTACGAGATGTTGTTCGGACGTCAAGGAGGTACAGAGATACATGAACTATCAATGACTTAACTCGCTCTGGACGCTCAAAGACTACCACAGCAGCAGATGATCGATACATAAGGATTTCAGCTCGGAGGAAACCTGAGAGAAACGTCACCACCCCGGCCGCAGTGGCTGAGCGGTCTGCGGCGTGCCAGTCACGGTCTGCACGGTCGCTGCGGTTGCGGGTTCGAATGCCCCCTCGGGCATGGATGTTTGTGTCGTCTTTAGTGTAAGCTAGTTCATAAGTAGTTTGTTGGTTTAGGGACTGATAACCCCGTAGTTAAGTCCCATAAGCTCTACAAACATCTGAACATTTGAAACGTCACCATGCTGAATAATGATTTGTCCAACTTCGACACCTAGACACCATGAGGCGCGTTACAGATGGACCCAAACGCATTCTGAATAACTCGTCAGAATTGGAATCAAGTGCTATTCGCAGATGAGACTTGCATCTGCCTTCTACCAGAAAATCATCGGAGACGTTTTATGAGGCAGCCAGGTCAGCTCGAACGTCTTAGACACACCGTCCAGTAAGTTCAGCGAGGTGGTGGTCCCCTGATGTTTTGGGGTGGCATTATGTGGAGTCACCTGACACCACTGGTGGTCGTAGAAGGAAATGAGACGGCTATACGGCTATAACGTATAGTGCAACGACATCGGCAAAATTTTGGTGAGGGATTCTTCGTAATGGGCGATAATGCGTTCCTTCATTTTAACGACATAGCGAGAGTAGAATGGCGAGCTTGTTCTCCAGACATGAATCCTATCGCACGTGCCTGAGAGACTATTTTTGGGCGAGAGGTTCCACCGACCAATCTGAGAGATCTACGGCAAATCGACGTTGAGGACTGGGACAATTTGAAGCAACAGTTCCTTCATAATATAGTGGCCAGTGTGCCACGACGAATGCAGGCATCTATCGGTGCAAAAGGACGGGTTACTCTAATCCATTTAATGTAAACGGCCATTTACCCCTATAATCGTGATCATGAAATACTTCTTTATGTGTATGTTTCGTTTCTATTGTTTATTTTTCTTGGAGGAGGATTGTGAACTACAGTCAGCTGTAAGGATTTAAAGTATTTAAGTGAACGAATTAAGAAAGACAAGAAAAGTGTACAACATTTAGAAAATGCTTGTAAGTACAAAAATTTTGTCTCAATTAACATTGCTACTTAATTGATTCGACGAATGAAATTTCAAATCAGGAACAAACTGAATTACTTACTGACCCCATTACACATAAGCGTACAATGCTCTATGTTTTGTGCAACTCATGAGTTAGCACTAAGAGTTCACATATTAAAAACAAGAGTCAGCAAATAATATCTCAGATTCGTCATCTCTTCTAGGAATTCTTGACAATATGCTAGATAAACACTTAAGCAGTGTTCTAGTTCTTCCGAGTTTGAAAATAAGTCATGTATTGTGTAAAATTAAACTGTAGATAGTATGTATAAATCTACATTGAATTACTGATTAAGGATATTTAATGCTTCCACTATTGTGTAGACACGTGCAGACGAAACAAAATAAATTACACGAAAACGTAAGTTTATTATTATAATGCGGTATATTAAGGAGACTAACACGTTGAAAAATTCATCTTTCTTTGAAAATTTTTATGCGACAGCATGTTGGCTTAGTGACGTTCTGCAAGGAAGACTGGAATATTTCACTGTTCAATAAAACCCCATTGCTCAGGCATTTGATGGCATCCCAGTAATAAGCGGCGTTGATGGGGGAGTAAAGAATTTTTACGTCGACCGTAACGCAAAAACAAGGAGAGCTCTTCTCTTTGGTACTTTCCCAATGTGAACAAAGTCATATGTTTCGTTTGGCAGTTACACACCTTTTCTTAAAAAAAATTTACCACAATAAAACGACAGAATAAGTACGAACATAAGCATGAGGAGAGTCGGGCCTGGTGATCTAAAATATAAAAAAATAAAATAATAACGAAAATGTTATGTTGTAAAACTGGAATAGGTTAGGGACACACAAGTCACCGACGAAGCGGCGTCTAGCAAAAGACTTGCAGCAGACCACTGAACCACACGAAATTAATATTAGCATGAGTAGACCTGTCGAATTTCGAGTTCGAACACAAACAGCACTGAAACCCTAATCTTGATGGTAAAATGTGTTACCCCAGGACCGAGTCACAGACAGAAGTACTCGGAAAACCAGTGATGTCGGTGGGCCAAATGACCTACAATAGTACACACACACACACACACACACACACACACACAAGAAACTTCCCGCCGCTCCTGCACCTGCCTCAGCGGTGCTGATGGTACTGATGGAACGATTGGGTTGTAGGAAAGTTTCATTAAGGACAAAGGCATCCACGCGTTGTTGGGAGAGAGTGTGCACAGACAGGGAGCTGTTGGCGGGAAGGGAGCGAACGTTATGGTACCGAAGGAAGTAGGGTGGGAGTGCCATTTGAGACTGTGGGGTGGCGGGAGAGAGTTGGGGTAGACGAGAAAAAGTTTGTGGTTTAATCAAGGGTAGCTTAGCGGGAGAAAGTGAAATGGGAGAGGTTACAGGAGAAGGTGGCGATGGTTTCGATTTGGAAAACGGAATGGGCGGCGAGGACACTGCTGAAGGGTTTGGGGATCTTGGAAGGGGTGAATATTTTGAAGTACAGTGGCAACAAAACTGATGACATCCTCCGCTGTAGGAGGGGGGCAGAGGTTGTCGTTAGGGTGAATGGAGGGATCGATAGGGTGAACGAGGACAATCATCTCGGGGGAGATGGGAACAGGGCGAGCTTGACATTTGTAGGAGTAGGTGGGGTAGGGGCTGCTGCAGGTGTTGTAAAGGGGGGATGGAGGTGAGGTTGTGACATTTTTAAGCAGTGCACTGACTTACAGTGAGGACAGATATGGGAGTTGCAGCAATTCTGGATGTGGTGGTCTTTGTAGGTGAGGTATCGCCCACAATGATAGGATTGGGGAGGGATGTGGGAGGAATCCACCTTCTAGCAGAGATCGTAAATGAGTGCCCCCTCATGAGGAGGCGGTGGATTCGGTGAAAATCCGCATCAAAAAGGTGAGGCCAGTAGGATTCTTAATGTACTTGGTGGATCTGATTTCCGGGTTGGGATGCACATTGACTTGGCCCAACACATCCTCATGATCACTGGGCTAAGCTTGGTAATCACGGTCATGACGGTGGGCACATGGTGGAGAGGTTGTGGCTGCGGGGAAGACGACAAGGTGCGGTAAGGGTCAAGGTAGTGTGGGGTCTGGGGGAGGTGCTGGAGGAGGATGTGGGAGTGGAAGGTGGGAGGTAGGCTTTATTAGAATGTAGTTCTTATGGAGAATCAGTTGGCAAATGGGGATGGAGGGAAGTACTTACATACTTCCAGGGAGAGGATTTTGTTGTGGATGAATCTAGGATCAGGATGGGATACAACGTAGGTGAAGATTTGGGGGGAGGAGGTGGAGGCGAAGAGGGGGGAGGTCTCCATAGGGCGAACTGTGTGGATGGGAAGAGCAGGTGCAGTAGTGGGGGGGGGGGGCTTCTTAAGAATGACTGTGGTGGGTTCACACTGCAGCGTTTAGTGGAGGATTTTGAAGGTTTCTTGAATGAGGTGGGGTCAGGGAGTAAAGATGGGTAGGTCCGAGATTTTAAAGGAGTCGGGTCCGGATCTGCATCGAGCTCTGCGGACCTGCATCCAGGTTCCGTGTCCGCTGGACCCATATGGGTCCGGCCCTGCAGCCGGCCGGCCGGACGGGCCGTGTTTGTCAGGTGGATCCGCCGCCACTGGACCTACACTGGTACAGCTGCACAGCCGGCAGCCGAAGCGTATCTATCGAGCGAATCTTGTCTTACCGAGAAGGACTGCAGTTGCGTTAAACAGGAATATGTAGAAATTTATTAACATATAGTAATGATGTAAAACATGGACCAAGTTAACTGTGATAAGAATGTTTTATTGCCAGAAAATCACGAACACTGTCGCATTATAAAATCACAGTCATCATTTGCTATACATGTCACCCAGATCACATTAGTATTTTTCTAATTATTTGTAGAAAACTAAAATCTTTATGAACTAAGCTCTTACAGTAAAACATTTGGAAACCTGTGTTTTCGTCAATGAGGTGAGCTGTCTTTTAGTAGAAATTATTTTGTGACGCCCATCCATCAGCAGTTAAGACACATCTGTTCCTCCCGTCAATAAATTTCGAGTTTCCTCTTTTAACTCGTTGTGGATGGCAGGCAACAAACTGCAAGATACTGATTTTCTAGTTGGTGTCTTATATTATGGACAAAGTAAATTCATTAGTTTTTGGAACTTTGGATCTTCTACAATTTTAAATTCTTTTACAATAATTTTTGTCACTATTATCAATTTGCTTGGAACGATGAATTGTAATGAAATTTGATCTGATAAAGGGCTTGAATGCTGAAGTGGACGGTAAAATTTGTTCTGAACTGGATGGCACAGATTCAGGTAAATAATTGTGATTAATTTTATTAGAATTGCTACTGCTATTGGTAAATTCTTCATTGCTAGGTAAATTTATTTCAAGTGTTTCACGTGTTCAAGTGTTTTTCCTCTTCATATGTCTGACGAAATTTCCTGTTCGAGTTCTTGGATTGTACGGAAGATCCAGACAGCAATATCGGCATTTAGCTTTATTATCTTGGACTGTAAATTGATACCAAACTTCACTATTCTTCGGTGGTGGGATAATGAAATCTACGAGAACAAGAGAAAACTGTTATATGACACCTGGCTAGCACGGGCACACATACATGTGTGTATCACTAAAAAGCTTAATTCGTTCGGTAAATAAATCACTGGACCAAGATTAGTGTCCATGACATCGTGTGCAATGGTCAGAATCGACTTGCAATGTTTGCTTGACAGACATGAGTGCATTGTCCATTCCTTGTTGGCGCGCTTTAAAACCATACCATAAAATACACAATAACCGTGAACTCAGATCTTACTACCAACTTTTTTTTTTGGGGGGGGGGGGCACAATCAAGAGTTACTGTTATTGGGAATAACCTTACAATAATAATCTTCCGCTGAACAGTTGTGCAGTGAATGGCAACACAAATTCTGGAAATCGAACAAAATCACTATGTTTGTTGAACTGTTTCAGCCAAACATCTGTTAGTAATGCGACACCTGTTAGATGATGCAGCCCAAGGACAGTACGTTCTCTGACAGAAAAAGTATGCCTGTGTGCCAGCCTCGCGTGTTGTGCAGCGCCACACAGAGCTGGCGGAATTCGGCGAGCAGGTAGCCGCCCAGCCACCCCAGCAGGTCGCCTCGGCCTGACCACCCTGCTGTGTTTATGGCGGGCTCCTCGTCCGGCGTGGGCTTTACAACTTTCTCCCTTCCACTCCACCACTGCGTGTCCAACTCCGGCCGCGCCTGACCTGTTTGCGGTCCTGGACCCACAACCGATGCGTGTCCGAGGATGCGTGTCCGACCTGCACTCGGATTTACATCCATCACTAGCGCAGCTGATGCGGGTCCAAGGATCCGTTTCCATCCGGACCTACCCATCTCTATCAGGGAGGGGTTGAGGGATGGGCTGTAGGGAGATGTAGCAGAGAGCAGGGCCTGGCAGCTGAGTCTCTGGACTGGACAAAAGAGGCGATTCTGTCAACGTGGTACATCGGCTGGAGATGTGGGAAGGGGGAAGGGGGGGATAAAAAATGGTCAAATGTTTGTAGAACTTATGGGACTTAACTACGGGGTCATCAGTCCCTAAGCTTACAAACTACTTATGAACTACCTATGACTAAGGACGGCACAAATATCCATACCCAAGTGGGGATTCGAACCCCCGACCGTAGTGGCCGTGCAGACCGTGTCTGGAGCACCTCAGTCCCCTCGGCCACCGCGGCTGGCGAAGGGGGGGATATTCATGGGGAGTAGTGAGGGGAGTGGTCAGGAGATGTTGAAGGTAATTGGGGGCAACAGGCAGGGAAAAGGAGAGGGTGATGTGTGAGGGTTGGGGAAAACTGATGGTGGCACCAGTGAAAAGAATAACTTATAGGGGAGTCTGAGATGGGGGATGGTAGAGGCGCTCCATGTTATATTCGTGGAGGCTTGAGACAGAGTTGTATATAAAACTGAGGTGGTAGTGGGTATATTGGAAAATAGTAGAAAGAGGAGCGGAACAAAAAAGGAAGTGAAGATCTAGAAGTTCTGGAAGGTCCTGAAGATTTCGAAGGGTCGGCTGGAGCAGCGAAGGGGGCTGCGAAAGCTGGGCTGGCGGCGGCTGCTGTGACGGTGGCGAGTCCCAAGCTGCAGGGAGCGGCTATGTAGGCCGGCGGCTGCGGTGGCGGCTGTGCAGCGGCTACTGTGGAGGAGGCTTGGAGCGACGACGACGACGACCTGGAGGCGGCTGGGAAGCCTGGAGTGGCTCGCTCCGGGCTGCGACAGCGACTAAGGGTGCTGGGCAGCGACCAGCAGGACGGCGATACCCTTGAACCAGCGGCGGCAGCGGATCCTGGCAGCAGCCGCAGAGCGACGAAACGGCCTGGAAGTAGAGTCCAATGTGAGCTAACGAAACCTTGAGGTGCCTGCTACCAGGCGGTAGATGAGGGATGTGTGAAGTTGATGTACAATGAAACAGTCTGACAATAGACAGACAGTATGGTCACATTCACTGCTTCACTCGATTTTGGGAGGTGTCAAAAATATCAAAATGTGTACTTTTATTTTTCTAATCTCATGTGTATTTGTTTGAAATATTACCGTTTTTAACAATTTTCAATCCATTGTTTTTGCCGTTTACAGCGCCATCTTTCATGCTTGTTGTCAAGCACTGCAAGAAATATTACGTACACAATGGTCATCCTCTTGGTTTGCAAGATCGAAATAAAGCTGTAGACTGGTGTACTATTCTGCATATAAATTACCCTTCGTCATGCACCGTAAGAAATTTTATATGAACAGTGACCGTCAGGTGTTTTGAAGACCAAAAGAGCAAAATTTTACCAAAATCGGAATGAAAATGCAGATTTTTATGAATTGCAAACAAACAAATGGGCATAATTCTTATTTGTCTTTGCGTTATTTTATTGAAAATAACGTACGTACAGCACAAGTGGAATAAAATGGAATACACAATAATTTGAAGACCATGGTTATACCCTATGTAAATTTGGAAAACACATGTAATTTGAAACAAAATGTAGCATCAAGGAAACGTTGGAAATCGAATGTAATAAAATTTCTCGTAGCTTATTGGCCTGGTGGAAGTCTTTGAACTGGACTCCACTACGGTGATTTACGTGACTTAGCCTATCCCAGTTATCCATTCGAAAAATTGGGACCTACAGTTTAGCATGGAAACTGAAGCACGTGTCGTTTCTGGCCACTCCTCCCATCGTTGAGAGGTGAAGGCTATGTTAAAACTCAAAGTGATAAACTGCTTGAAACCAACAAGTTTCGAACCTGTGACCTTTCGCTTTCCAACCGAGCATTTCACCACAAGCCCAGAGTGGAAGTTGAATACCAGTGCCAGTCACAGGGTACTTAGCGACCGAAATTAGAAACATTTAATTTACAATTAAAACAATTAGTAATCGCGATAAAAACCAACCTACCTTTTAAGTTGGGCTAAATAACACACACACTGTGTTAATTATTATTCAGCTCATTTGAATAGTTTCGGAGTTCATCCAGCACAAACACCGTGACAGTATATATGTAAAGATGTATTAGCTTTCGAATATGTTAAAGCTGTATGTCAAAAATGAAGGACAGCAATTGATCGGAATAGGCAGCGTCTTGAAATGAGCTTATAAGATGAACATCAACAAGAGCAAAACAAGGGTAATGGAATGTAGTCTAAGAAAATCAGGCGATGATGAGGGAATTTGATTAGGTAACGAAACAATAAAGGTGGTAGATGAGTTTTGTTACATGGGTAGTAAAATAACATATAATGGTCGAAGTACAAACGATATATAATACATAGCTTCAATGGGAAGAAAAGCGTTTCTGAAAAGGAGAAATTTGTTATTATCGGATATTAAAGTGTTAGCAAGTCATTTCTGAAGGCATTTTCGTGGTGTGTTACCTTGTAGGGTAGTGAAACATAGACGATAAACAGTTCAGACAGGAAGAGGATAGAAGTTTGGAAATGTGGTGTTACAGACGAATGTTGAAAATTTGGTGGGTAGATCACGTAAATAATGAGCAGGTTCTGAACAGGACTGGTGAGAAGAGAAATATCTGGAATAACTTGACTAAAAGAACGGATGGATTGGTGGGACATATACGTAGAGATCAAGGAATCGTGAATATAGCATTGGAGGGAAGTGAGTTGGGTAAAAATCGCAGAGGGGGATCAAGAGACGAATACAGTAAGCACATTTAAAAGGATGTGGGTTGCTGTTCGTATGAGGAGATGATGAGGCTAGCTCAGGATAGAGTAGGATGGAGTGCTGCATCACACCAGTCTCCGGACTGAAGACCGAAACAACAACAACATAATGAACTCTTCAGAAAGTTTGATTATAAGGATTACTAAGTTTTATCTGAGCCCCGCCAACCAATGTGAGTACGGGGTGCTACTGCAGGGCGCCTGATACTGCCACCACAGGGACAGCCATGTCTCACCAGTGCTGTTTTGACAGTGTTCCAACCAAACAGGTTAGAATCTCTAGAGATGCCCTAACACTGTAAACGTACTCCAGCAAACTGCGCAATACGGCATATGTTTGTACCCAAAACATTTGTCGTAGAGCGTGTGTATAGTAGTTCTAGTCGTTGACATGTACGTCAATGTAAATACTCCGATGTGACTGTACGTAAAGAGGGAAATATTCACGAAAGGGTTTTAAGAAAGAAATCTTTGTTTTAGACGCAAAAGCATGTCGTCTATGACTTCAACCAATTCCTATTCTCAGCATAGATAACACCACTTCCCTTCATTCTAAGCTTTTTATTTCAAACCCTGGCAGATCACTTGTTATGGATTTCAATTTGGGTAGGTAGTGGCGTAACATTTTTATCAGGACTTTTTCGAATACGTTTGGGATGGTTTATAATTACCTGGGAAAATACTTCTTATACAAATAATGAATTACTGTAAAAAGTGTCTAACGATGTTTATCTAATTGAACCCAACATTAATAAAAGGTTTTTCGAATCCATGGGTCTAAAATTCCTACTGTATTTTTGAGGATCCACTTCGAAATGTTTTCACCGATATTAGAATGAACTTTAGAAACAAAACAGAGTTATTTAAGATGGATTGAAATGTTAAGATCATTACATCCCATATGCCGACTCGCTCTGAAGCGTTATAGGTACCTTCGTGTTACTCTAACTACTCAGCTTAATGGCAGGCATTTAAAAACTTCTAGAAGTGATGTTGATTTGTTGTGTTACAAGTTATATGATAAACTGTGAAAGATCTAGACGTAGTTTGAGTACTGTCAAATTAATCACTCGACACTTTTTTTGACACCAAATGCGGTTTTTACGTTGTAAACTATAATGTATGCATTGGATAATATTTAACCACAGTATACTTAACCAAAATGCACACTATTACAATATTAAATTTTTTTATTGTTATAAAACAAATGTTGTAATCAAGGTAATGAATGGGAAATTCTAATGTATTAATTTGTGTGTCAATATGTGATCATTGAGACGACCTGGGGTATACCGCGGGAATACCTGTGCGTTCTAAGGCGCCTAGCAGCGGAGCACGCAGCTGCTCCCCGTCGGAGGTTCGAGTCCTTCCTCGGGTATAGGTGTGTGTGTGTTGACTTAAGCTTAAGTTAGTCTAAGTAGTTTGTAAGTCTACGGAGCGATACCCACTGCAGTTTGCTCCCATATCTTTACAAACTTTTTAGTTTTGGGTGGATGTGTGGTGGTTGACAGCATCAGGTGAAGCGTAGAAGTGTAGATTTGCACAGTTGTAGCTGATCATTTACAACAACCTGGGGATTTTATCCTTAATGTTTACCGCTAGAGTTTCTAAAAAATGCAGTTCACTTCGTTTGTTGTCTAAATGTAGCCCTTCTGTTGACTTGGTATCTCAGTCCTTTCTTCAGCACATGATTAGCATAGAGAGATTCTGACTTTTGTAATCTCTAGCTACGTTCGTGTTGGTACGTTTGTTTGATAGCAGTTTTTCGCTCCTGGAGTCGGAAAATCCTATATGTCATTACATATGTTTCGGTTTCTCTTCTAGATAATTTTTGACACTCAAACCAAGGCGTTTTTTTTTTTTTTCAATTTTATTTCGAGCTGTCAAAAGGCCCTGCTATCGACCCACTTTTAGTGTTACTAACCTAAAGTTGGCCAAAGGAAACATTAATGGCCTTCGAGTAAGAACAGATCTGATTCTAAGTACATAAGTCTATTTGGAAAGGAAAGTTGATGTATACGAGACAATCAGAGTATATTTATGAAGATAAATCTTGTAGATGTAACCTTTGATTATCGTGTGTGATAGAGTAGTCGTAAAATCGTTTGCAGATGTCTTCAATGAAAACTATAAAATTTATGGACAGCAAGTGCTAAATGAATTTACTAGGTATTAAAGTATACGGTTTAATTCTCATCGCAACCACTAATGGGTTAATTTTATTGCTGTGCCAATCTGTACAGAATTCCGATACTTGCGACTTTCAAATCCAACAGAATTATCTCGGTTTACAAAACTGCGTCCTCAACTACATAAATGTTCTGTTGAAGTCACGAACCACATTTCTGTTATACATCTTTAAATACATTGTGTTAAAATTATGACCTGCGTTTTTAAATTTTATTGACTCTGTTATTATAAGTAAGTGCATGACACTCTTTGCGTGTCATTTAGCGAAACAAATGCTGTGTCTTGAAGCTTGTTGGTTGCTATCAAGGACAAGAAATCAGAATTTACGTCCTGGTCAGAGAACTGGTCTCCATTGCACAACCGTCTGGGTATGATCCTAACTCTATCTTCGTTTAACTACATGTCATCACAGAAACGGAAAACAATCAATTTAGAAAAATAATGTAGTTACACATTTTGCATTTGATGTCACCATTATTTTATTATATTTATCATGTTCCGGAGGAGTCAACTAAAGAACAAGTCTTTATGGTCATGGATCGAGTCATTACATGAAATTGTAATCGAAGATAAAATGAAACCATATCAATTATATGCACATAATGAAATACAACCAACAAAGTACCACAGAAATTAGCTTAATTTTTTTTTTTTAATTTTCCAAGAGTTCCTTGACAGAATAGAAAGAGTGAGCCGCGACGGAACTCTTCCGTTGAAAGTGTGTGGAATATTTCTAAGATTTTTATATTCTTGTGGCACGTGACAACTTGTTTAAAATTAATGCAGCAGAATGCTGCACGCCTTTCTGCACAAAAGTCAAATGCAGATTCAGTTTCTGTCTAATATCAATGAGGTGAAAGATCCTAACTCTTGGGAAAAGATGATATTGTTAACAACAAACGTCATTGAAGGAAATGTATTGAGTGGCTGAAAACAGAAAAGCGGCTGACAAGTCGTTCTCGAGTTTACACCATATATTGTTCGAACCGCCCGTTTCTGCGTCATAACTATCCGTTTTGAATCTGAAGAGTTACCCAAAAAGTAACACCATACGTCATAAACGAATGAAAATAAGCAGACTACTTATGTTGAACTATCACTAACTTCAGATACTGTTATATTGGCGAATCACGCAAAGAATTTAGTTTTTGAACATGATCCTTAACATGTGCTTTTCATGACACGTCACTCTCTATCTGAATACCTAGAAATCTTATCATATGCCCATCGTGTGTAATCAAAATGTCATTTTTGTTGAATTGTGTGTTCGAAAATATAAGAACTAAATATAACTGTGATTCAGGATCAATTTATTTTCTAGAATAAATGTTCTTACTTAAACAATACCCTCTACTACCAAGATGGTGTCTTACTGTTATACAAGAAGGCGTATAATTTCATAAATAAAAAACAACTGTGGCCCAAGAACAGTCCCCTGCTAGACACTTTATGTTGGTCACTGTGAGTGCACGCCATAGGCATTTTAATCACTTCAGAGAATTATCGTCTGCTGTCTATTATTAAAGTAAGTCTTTTACCAATTTTAACTGCTCCCTTTATTCCATAATATTTCAACTTCTGCGACAATATTTTGTGACCAACACAAGCAAGCAAACGCATTTGTTATATCAAAGAGGATGCCTAGCGTATGCGCGTTTTATTTAATTCACCTAGTGCCCCATAGGGAAAGGACAATGTAGCATTTTCAGTTGTTAAGCTACTTTTGAAACCAACTGAACATTTGACAGTAAGTGATGTGAACTGAAATGATCATTTAATCTTGAAAATACAGGTTTTTCAATGACTTTAGCATAGAATTGGGTCCAAAGCTGTCTACATTACCACTTTTTGCTTTGTATATACGATTCACTGGTGAGTGCTTTAATCCACCAAGAGGCCATCCCGACAGGAAATTATACAAATATGGGTAAGTAGTGGGCTAACAGATGCAGAACAGTGCTTGAATATTCTGCTACATACCGTCATAGGAGTCCATATCCTTTCAGTGATTTAATCACTGACTCAGTCTCCCTCTTATCTCTATCACGGAGGATTATTTCAACTAACAGTCTCGGAATGCTATTTTCTAAGAGAGTTATATGATTTACTATAGGAGATAACGTTTTTAAAACACCTACCATACTTAGAAGAAAGTGATTATTTCATACTGCACATATATGTGACTTGTGAGAAACAGTCTCAGAAGATCCACAACTTTATACTACTGACCAATAATTCCTTCACAACTGACCATATAGCTTTAATTTTATCTTGAAAATTAGCTATTGTTTTTGCATACCACATGTTTTTTGCCTTCTTATTGACACTAATGTTTTTAATGGGCTGCTGCATCTTGCTTTTCACTGTTTCTAGCTTTCTGATATAATTTTCGCTTTGTCCTACATTATACTCTCATCCCTCTTGCCAGTCACCCAGGTTGTCTGTTCATAGTAGTAGCCTGTTTTGAGCATGCTGTTGAAAAGGAAACAGCATGATAAATGTGTTAAGGCAAGCATTGTCTATATTCTCAGCACTATAAACACCATGCCAATCTTGTTCCTTAATTAGGTTTAAAATGGCCCCTATTGCAACTGTATTAGTATTTATAAATAGTTTACAATTATATTTAATATGTGTTTGAGCACAAAAACCTTTTAAAGTTGAAATTTGTGCTTCATGGTTGAAAGACCATTCACTATTCTACCAACAGAATGCCCCTGTAATAATGTTGTTTACGAGTGTGCTGCTGTTAACTTAGACTATTGTTGAAAATATTTGCATCAGATCATCAGAATTAAAGACATCTAACAGCGTCCTCTTTCTTGCACAATCACTTAGAGTATTAAAGTTGAAATCACCATATACAATTTTTTGTTCTTCCTATGAAGTTTATATAGAATCCCCTCCAGCCTGTGGAAAATGTTTTAAAATGAGCCAGGAGTCATATAAATAACAACAATTGGAAGTTTAATTTCACAACAGTCGAATATCTTTTCCGTACAGTGATTTGAAATATCGATGGACTCAACTAAGATGCCTTTTCCAACGTACATGGCCACTCGTCGACACTGCAGGAAAACATGAAGCTAACTTATACCCTGTTAAACGACGCCTGCGAATTATCACCATTTCGAAATTATTTTTGAAAACGTCAATCGAATTTTTTAAACTACTCTCTGTTGTATTCCAAAGTTAGCAAAGATTTTAAATGGCATTATATTCATCCCTTTACTTTAACTCAGCAACACTCGAATCAGATGTAGGCAGTTTACGTTTTTGTTGTCGAAATTTCCACCGTTAGTGATAGGAGAATATGCAGTCAGGAAATAATTAGTTGAAACTTTCACTACTGTATTGAGTTAAATTCCAAACCAAAGTACAGTTTTTCTTAAACTGAAAGCATGTGACATCGTTGAATGCTGTGGCACCAGTCCCAAAAGATGGTTCTCATTTTCAGCTTCCAGACTGCAAACTGCATTCCATCTTAGGATTTCGCCAGGTCCTTTGTTTTCATGCCATACTGATACGCAACAACGCTAACTCAGCGCAGCTCTACGAAGACTCCTATCACAGACAGTCTCTCAGACAATACAGGTATGCGCATGAGACTTCATGATTAGCCATAAGAAAACGAAGAAGGAAGATTCAGATTTAACGTCCTGCCGACACAGTGAACTTTAGAGACCGAGCACAAGATGGGATAGTTTTTGTCAGGGATGGGGAAGGAAATCGGCCGTGTCCTTTGAAAGGAACCATCCCGGCATTTGCCCGGCGTGATTTAGGGAAATAATGGCAAAATTTAATCGAGATGGCCGGAGGTGCACTTGAACCGCCGTCCTCTGAATACGCATGGTTACTCGGAGGAAGCCAATAATCATCAACCTGTCCTGTGAATTTTTCCCAGGAAGCAATATCTCCGAGAGTAGTTTTACGTATGATTCGTCATATTTGAGAGTGTTTGTAGCGATAGTTCGAGTCATATTGCCTTTACTGAAAAATAACTAACAAAATCATAAAGGAAGAATACAACAAAATGTTTCCTGACATCCTTGACTGACATGTTCCACATGATTACGATATCTCGTATTAATGATCTATCGAGCGGGTGTTAATCTAATATAATCCAATATGCAGAGGTCCTCGCTATTAGAAGCATCACTGTGTTGATGACCATAATGAATACACCGAGGTGACAAAAGGAAAGAGATACTTCCTAATACCGTGTCTGACTTCTTTTTGCATATCGAAGTGCAGCATGGAGTCAACAAGTAATTGGCTGTCTTGTAAGTAACAGAAATACCGAGGCATTTTTATTATGCGGTAAAGACAAAGTTGGAACGTTGCTGGCTGGCTAGCAGGTAGGAAGCAGCCGGTAACTTGCAGCTATTGGAGGGGGGCTCTGGTTTTCACATGGGTAATCCCATCACTTAAGGGACGATGCTGGACAATGGACAGAGTGTTCTCAGCGTATTCAAAGATGGCGGTCAATATGGAGACTGAAACTGAGTTGAAAGATGGCCACATTTGCAAATAACAAAATTCAGTAATAATTCACCCTATTGGCACAGAGAAAATCCAAATACACTAATGAATGCAGAAAAATTAAGCGCATCTCTTGAACCAACAATATTTTTAATATCTTGAAAACTACAAAAGAGAATTATCACAGCATATCAATATACCAAAATGAAAATAAAAATTACCAACTTTCAATTGTCTCATGCGATTTCAACAAACTTTTATCTAGTCATTTAAGGATTATTACACTTGTTATATTAATGTGGCCAAGCGCATTGCGTCGCTATGCTCAGATGCGCGAGGACGCTCCCCGTCGGGGGTTCGAATCCCCCCTGGGGCATGTATGTTTGTGCTGTCTTTAGTATAAGGTAGTTCATAAGTAGTTTGTAAGTTTAGGGACTGATGACCCCGCAGTAAAGTCCCATAAGCTTGATAAACATTTGGACATTTTATGAATGCACTTATGGATCCCATCTAGAGCTTTCAACTCAAAACATATATTATCTTGTCACCAGTGTGGCATTATAGTGAATATTTTGGTTTCAGTTGTTTGCTGGTGTCATGATTTATCCTTATAAGGTCATTTGTCTTTTCCTTGTCATGTCGGTGACATATTCTGTAAAAGTTCAATTAAAAAATATTACATTAAGTTACTAAACTGATCAATTTTGGTCGAGGCGTGCTTTTCATGTATAAGCTACTACTGGTCTCTTTCCTATGGCGAGCAATTTTGCTCGTCCATGAGTATGGCAATGAACTTGCGTTTTATGAAGTAAGGCCGTGTTCACACAGTTGTAAGATGGAAACTTTCCAAAACTATAACTGCTTTGGAATCAGTTTCAATTTTCCTCAAAAAGCTATATCTTCTCAGTTCCTCCCGTCACTCCTTTAATTTACTCGGTAACTGCCACGACGAAAGTCAAAAATGTGTGTAAACTCCTATGGGACTAAACTGCTAAGGTCATTAGTCTGTAAACTTTCACATTACTGAGACTAACTTATTCTAAGGACAACACACACACACACACACACGCACGCACACGCACACATACGCCCATGACCGAGGAAGAAGTCGAACCTTCAGCGGGAGCTCTCGCACAATCCGCGACATGGCGCCTCAGGCCGCGCGGCCATCCCGCGTGACCACGAAATTTGTCTTACCTAGACAGAAACCCACGAGGTCTGTGAATTCTCGTACCGTGCGATGAGTACTCTATTATAATAAAAGCAATTATGTTAACGTATCTTCTTCACCCCCACATATCCAAATACGGAACTTCTGGCTGTGCCGTGTTTCAAATCAACATCACACATGTCTATTCGCTACTAACTAGAAAATAGGTGGATTATTTTTCGTTGTTTTCTCAAAATGCTAAACTCCTCCACGTCTCTAAGAATGGCGCAATCCTAACTACCAGTGAATGAGAATGTGATAGTTGAAACCTTGTCGTTTGGGGTCTACAGTGACGATATACGCGGAGTTGGAGTCCCAGGCAGCACAAAACTATTCGTGGTCTTTCTTCTAGCCGAACATATGCACACCCCAGTAATGGTGAAGATACAACGAATATATTATCTCTATTCGTATGTATAATACAACAAAGAAACGTGCTTGGTTCGAGTCCCTGACGGGGAAAAATCAATTTTATCTCCGTTTCAGGTCCCAATATAACGCTATTTGTGAATATATTAAATACGTGAAATGTGTTTCTGGTTATTTAACAGTTCATATAGGTACTGCATTAAATTTTACAACTTTATGGCATTTGACACCTGAGAGTTGCACTATATTACATACTATTAGTGGTTACATCTCAGCAACTATATGAGATTAATGTAATCCCTAGTGCAGTGCTAAATTTATCATTTCTGTCTTGGTTCGGATATCGGTCCTGTAAACTCTTACTAATGAAAACGTCTCTTTATAAATAATCTAGTCTCGATCAAACATTTAAGCTTTGGTTGGTTAACAGTGCGTTCAAATTCAGATCACGAACAATAACTCACCATTAAATGATTGTGAGAAGGTATATGAATGCCACTTATTTTAATGAAATTTAATTTACAAGTTTTACTGCTCATCTTTAATTGAGTGTACTGTAATATTTGTAGTATGAAGGCATCCTTTTACATTTGATCTGACTACCATAAAGCGCAATGTTCTCTATCGTCTCTTGTGGTACCCAATGTGCATAGTCATGTGATTGTACGCCACAGGAGTTTGGCATTTAGAGGACCTGCAACACAGTTACGTTAGTTTTGTTGCATTTAGCAGTGATCCACTTTTTTTGCTGTTAAGTGTACACTTTTCCCTCACAGGCTTCCCCCACCACATCGAGCACCATCCACCAAGTCTCCCCATTCGTTCCTCCACTTCCTGTCCTCTCTACCACAGACCCCCAAGCTGTCCCTTCCCTTCCTCCCCAAACTCTCCCCCACGAATATCTCCCCATCTCGTACCAGAATTACCCACCATCGAGCCACAGTAGCAGAGTCATCTCCGCTGCAACTAATCCCACAGCCTTCATGTCTGCCATCCATATATATATATATATATATATATATATATATATATATATATATATATATATATATATATATAAACAAATGAACCATTGGCGACACCCCTGTCTCTTTCATAAAAGCACTTGTCACATTGTCCATCGAACAGACTCCCGTCCCCTCGCTCAACCACATGGATACCACTCCACCCACCACCACCTGCCCTGAAGACCTGCATATCTATGTCCTCTCTCACTTCCCTGATCACAAATTCCTCGACATCAAAACCCTCTCCCTAGAGATACGTAAGTTGCAGAGCTGGATATTGTACTCATGGAAGAATAGCCAAAAAACTTCGTACTGTCTATTCCACACAGATGTGCAAACACCATGTTATAGGACAAAGATAATGACTTTTCACTATTATGGTAGCCCCATTGTGCCTGGCTCCAAGTAAACGCCATGTAAACCTCAAGTAAGGAACTGAGACAGCAAAATATCGTACTGTATCACACACGAATTACAACTGTAACCAATATCTGAATAAAACTGGTAAACATATGTATATTTTGTATGATATCTGACCTGATCGCCTAATTATTTTGCGCACTGTATTTCAGCTCAACAGCCGTGCCTAAGTGGATACACTGGCTCTCGTTAGATCACTCGAGTTAAGCATTGTCTGGCTTGTCTAACTCATGGATGGGTTACCGTTTGGCTTTGCAGAGCGCTGTTGCCAAATGGGGTGCATTCAGCTCTTGCGAGGCCAATCGTGGAGCTAATTGACTGTGAAGTAGCGGCTCCGGTCAGGAAAACCGACACAGCGGGACACGACCACATCTCTTTCCATACCCACCCGTTGATGTCTTCTAGCGGATGATGACATGGCAGCTGGTCTGTACCCGATGGGCTTTTCGAGCCCTGGGAGGGACGGAATTTAGTTAGGTTTAGCGTATTTCCACAATCGACTTTCGCACAACCGATTCCTCAAGATTATGGGGCTTTTAAGTTCCCTGAATAAATAAATAAAAATTCCGCTAATCTGGGCAGAGTTACTTATTCTGCAGGTGGATCGTAAAGTATTTAACTGAAGAGAAACAGCTATTGTGCTGACTTAATCAGAAAACAAAACAGTATATTTCCAGCAGTCTATGAAAACTGCTACAGACCTTAACATGTAAACATGGCAGCTTGAAACGAGTTCTAATTCGGTTATCGTCCTCTGAAATTTATGTCGCATCTAAACGTACTCAGTGTGGGCAAGTTTTTCACTTCCACGGTTTTAAAGAGGACTAGACGTCCAACATCTTATTACAACCCGTGCCTTCACCGCCAATCAACCACTTTCAATAGATACTCAAGCTACGTGAACAGTCGATCACTTTCGCCATTTCTGTGCCATAACAATACGTCCTTTCTGAAAGTCGCTTATGTCAGTACCTTTCCCCATTCGTAGTCTGTTTCCATTTGTTTCTTCTTGATTATACAGGGTATTCATTTTAATTGAAGACATTGAAATATTTCAAAAACTATACACATCGCATTAAAAAAACTGCAATTCAAATTTGATTGTCTTCTAGAGGGAAATCCAATAATACCATACTTAAGACTCCACTCTGTTTGTAAACTTTGTAATCTTGAAGGTGAACCCCCACTTTTTTTATTGCAGATTACGATTCTATGCCAAACTCATATACGTTTTGTCTGCAGCATTTGTTTCATTTTGCCACAGTTGGCGCTGTAATCATAAATTACAACATGCTATTCAATTTCCCATGAATATCTCATGGGACCTCACCTGCCTGCTGCTTGGATAGGACATGCCAGTATTTCATAGATTGTAATAGGAAACGCCATCCTCACAGTTGTATTCCTCGTACATATCGAAAAGGAGACTATTCGACACGCCACAGTGGCCGTGATTCGAGGCGGGCGCTATTCTATTTTTTCCATTTAGAGTAAGTGTTCAGACGTAGTACCATCAACTTCAAAAAACGTAGTGATCCGTTTCTTCAAATGACTATACACAGGACAGAAGCATATCTACGGAAATGTCTAGACAAACGTTTCTCATGCAGTCGACCATGTCTTCATGGTCTGCTGAAACTTCTTGCTGGTAAACCTTACCTTTTAAATATCCCCACAAAAATAAATCTGCCGTGGCGGAATAGCCGTGCGCACTAAAGCGCCTTGCTGCGGTGCGCGCGGCCGTTCATGGTCGGAGTTTAGAGTCCTCCGTCGGGCATGGGTGTGTGTGTGTGTGCGTATTGTTCTTAGGATAACTTAGTTTAATTAGTTTGTCAGTTGACGGACTGATGACCGTTGCAGTTAAGTCCCATAACTTTACAAACATTTGAACATTTGAAAGAAATCCGGTGACGTCAAATCAGGCGACATAGCGGACCAATTTAAAGGGCTACCTCTAACGATTCACTGATCAATATAAACAAACAATAATATTCCCCTGCCTCAACTGCGTAATGTGTTAGGCAAGCGTCGTGTTGAAACAATACACGTTGTCGAACGTCCGGAGCAACATCCTGTACCGAAAGAGTTCAATATTTGTGTCCATTCAACGTATCGTCGACAAATAGCTACCCATGAGTGTGTTCCACATGATGTCACACCATACATTGACCGGCAAATGACATTAATAAGAAACTTAGCATAACCCAGGCATGGCTAAACACTGCTCGCGGGCAGGGCTCCTTTTACGAGATGGTCATGCAAAGTGTGATGTCGGATTTTGCCTAACTGAAAAAAAAGAAGAGCGCTGATTTGAATATCATGAGAAATAGGAAGAAGTGCTGTATGTACTGCACTTAGAAATTTTGCATGAAGCGAATTCTTTTCTTTAGTTTGAAAAAGTATGAAAGGAAAATAGTATTAGTGTAATAATACATGCTAAAATTCAAAATTAGTGGACTCTTCAAACGTGGTCAAATCCCTTGTGTCACAGTGGTTTCGCAGTGATACCACCTCTGTATATTTTTTTTACAAAAAAATGAATTTATTTTAATTGTAATTTACGCCACGAAAGCAGTAAATAAGGATAAAAGCAAATTTCAATTCCTATAATATCCAAAAGTATTTGTGTGACTCAAAGGGATAAGTAGTTTGTAAACTAGGAACTAATAAACAACCAATTAAGTCCCATAGAGCATGTGCATTAATACAAATGGTCATCACTTCAAACGCCTTCTGTAAATGGACGTTCTTGCCACCTTTTTGACCTTCATTGACTTTCAAAGACCTTACTGTTACACATCAATGGGTTCATCTCGATAGCCGCTATCAGAATATAAGTACCAAACTATAGCATCCCATTTAGGAAAACTAAGTTGACCTTCATACTTCTGATGCAACCCCACCTAGCAACGAAACACCAGTATCATATTCTAGCCCCTGTTGTCCTATGTAACTTTGGTCCCACAAACTTTTCAGCTCCGATCACACTGTCGGAGTTATTCTTTGTGGTAATAGTTAGTGACTCACCCTGTATAACAAACGACAAATCAATTGATATTGACGATACTGGAAAAACTGTCTTTGGGGATGTCAGAATAGCCGTGCGCACTCAAGACTGTGCGCGCAGCCGTTCGCCGTAGGGGGTTTGAGTCCTTCCTCGGGCATGGGTGTTTGTGTTGTCCTTAGCATAAGTTAGTTTAAGTAGTTTGTAAGCCTAGGGTCTAATGACCCACGTAAATAAGCCCCTTAGATTTACAAATATTACAACATTTGATTTGGGGATGTCAGAAAACATGCAAAAGGTCTAATTTGGTCATGCTGTATAGATTTATGCGTATTTGATGAGAACGTTGCCGTACCACTAACCAAAGTTTCGAAAACTTGGTGAACAAAACTGCAGTCTGGTATTAAGCGTTAATTGAGTAACAAAACCTATTTGAATCTTTAACTTAAATCAACACTTTAACATCACATTTTCCTCGCCTAAGAACAATTTTAAGAGAAATGTATCAAGTACATTGTTATTTTAAGCGTTTGAAAGATATCCGGTAGAAGATGAGCAGCCTGACGTGGACATCCAAAATATGATCGCAAAGCGTAATACCGATCGAAACATTGTTCGACGTGAACACAAAAAAATGGACAACAATGAAAATAACGCTGATGTACCACATTGTTTGGTGAGTGGAACGGGTGGCACTGGAAAGAGCTTTCTAACAAAAACGTTTAAATTCTAGGTTCAAATGCATTTAAATCAAGACGTAGTCATCAGTGCTACAACGGGAATAGCAGTATTCAATGTGCATGGCTTGACAATACATAGATTCCTGTAGCGTCCCGTGGAACATATGCAAACATCTAAGTAGGAGCCACTTTCTGAGAAAGTCTCCAACTGCTGAGATCAGATATGAAAGGCGTGCTGTTGTTCATCACAGATGAGATGTCGATGATATCCAATGTTACACCGACTTATATACATATTTAAGCTTATCCATGATATTCGATACCACCGATGATCAAAATGGATGATTTGGAAACAAACCTATTGTAATTTTCGGAGATCTCTTACAGATTCCGGCGGTAAGCAAAAAGTGACCTTGGCAAAATTCTTGACATCTGAAACTAACAAGCTGTTGAGCTCTCTACGGATGTATACAAGAAATGTACGCACAATTGCGAATATGAATCAGCATCATGAATGATTTAATAGTGATATATGATAATTTGCGCCGGACCGGGACTCGAACCCGGATTTCCCGCTTTTCGTGAGCGATCGCGTTACTATTACGCTACCCGCGCACGCCTCAAGCAGAGACCCAAGCTTCTTATGCCCCACACTGCCTACTATGCTCGCACATTCTATGATGTGATTCCCGCACAGAGGCAGACGTTTACTGTATTTGTTGCAAGCCTTGCTGTAGCTGAAGCTACGTCCAGTAAAAACTAAATTTATCATTATTAATAGAGCTTATGTTCATCGCGAACAGTTTCAAATATATATAGTCTACGCTATTATCATACACAAAAATCAGGGACTAAGTGTAAACAATGCACTGATGGACATTGGTTCCTTATTGTTCACATGCGGACAAACGTATGTGGCGCTTTCCAGAGTGACAAATCTGGCTTACTACAGTCGATTTCAGTAATATCAAAGCTCAATCGTCTACAATCGCCGAATAACATCAATTTAGAAGCACATACCGCCCAGACTTGTCAAAAATTGTTACATCAAAGCGTCTGAGGAAAATAAAAAGGGGATAGGTAGTGGGCTTAAAGAAAATCCGTAACTGACTTACAACAAATGTTAAGAGAGAAGAAAAGGAGGACTACCTACAAAAAGAAACGACACCTCAACGCGCTCTTTGAATAAACTACAAATTGGGTGTGATACTTATACTGTGGCCATTACATTGACGAATTATGATCTAAACATAGGAACTGATTATGATAATTCAAGGAAATAGTAAAGTTAAAAGATAGAAAAAGCATTTTAAAATAGAAAAACGAAAGTCAACATTATAAATGAAGATCGAGAAAGATAATAACAGAGGCTTGTGTCTCATACATTCCTCAAAAGATTAACTTCAAAGTAGATAATATCAGAGTGTGTAAAAATTTGGATTCTGGACTGCAAAATTCAGATGTTATGCAGTTGAAGGTATTTAGCCATACAGTGGACAATGATCTAAAAAATCAACAGTTAATGTAGCAGTATTTATATAATGCAGTGGACACCATGCAGGCAAGAATGAAGGACATTGTTCTCTTCTTATCAGTTGATAGCTTAATGCAGACGTAATGATAATTAGTGAGAAAATCAAAACACAGCGCTGATGCTGGTATTGATGTTACGCATAGAACTTGCAATGTTGCAGACTGCCACTTAAATATTTCATGGCCGACTAAAATAGTAGATATGCCGCAGATAATTTATATGTAAACAATTATAAGTATTTGTGGACAAGAACTGAAGATGAGAGGTGGTGGTTCTATTTTTAGAATTAGTTGCTACATTTTTATTTGGATAATATTGTTTGGATTTATTCCGGAAGGATATCAATAGTATTATCTTGTTTATATTCAATTTCTATCATTTTGTCTTGTAATTATCAGAGGATAGGAGTTTGGGAGGTAAATTTCTGTTCTCTCGGAGTATGACTGTTTTTGATTATTGTAAGCATCGCCGATGGGGTAACTGTCTTTCGAGGCGGAAGGCGCTGGTGACACTTTCAGGCCGGCAGGGCCCGCGAGGTGGCGGGGTTTGCTGGCGGCACGTTCTCTGATGTTGCTTTCAAGGCATTCTGCCGACACTGCCGGAGGGCGACCGCTGGCCGCCACCACAGACAAAGCACGTCTGTGTCTGACCTGAGCACAGACAAATATATATACTCTGTCACCTGAGTCACAGACAAATATATATTACTCTGTGCCTGAGTCCAGGTAGTTTGTTTACCGCTTCGATGCTGCTGTTGTGTAGGGACACAGACAGTTCCGTAAGATGTCCCATGATGGGGCTGCGGTCAGAAGCAGCTCTTTAAACTGGCCAGAGCAGGCGGCAGGTAGCGGCTGTCCCCACCACCACCTCCCCTCAAACGCCAGCAAGCTGGACACAGCCGTGGCCTCGTGGCAGGCGGCACAAGCTCTCCCCTCATCCTCCCCTCCACGCTACCCTCTGACGTGCGAGAGGCACCCTAAGCCAGCAATCCGCCTGACACCTGCTAGCATCTTACGGAACTACGAGGGAACGTAGGACAGTGGTTTAGGGGAGGCTGCTCCTCTGTATATGTTACTCTGTGGGAGGGAGGTTCTGCAGTCACGACGCACCGGAAGGGCGCTAAAGTACAATGAGCAGAGGCAGTAAAAGTTGGCGTTGTTCTGATCTGCACGTGCACCCGAGGTTTGGAACGCCAGGGGCGGGCGTCTGCGAATGTTTGTGTAAATTGCCAGAGGTGATTTCTGGGGAAGTCAGAGCGGCGCTCTCGCGACGGGACGCTGGCGTCTGGTCGACAGTAAAGTCATTTCAGCGTCTGCAGATTCGTTCCAATGGTCCGCAAATTCTATGGATTTCTGAGAAATGCTGGCTTACGTGCAGAATGCAGCGTGGGACAGTTTTGTGGGGAAGGAGACTGGCGTGTTGAACAATAGCTCTTGTATTCCATTGGTTTGACCATTAAGCTAAATTTTGATTGGCTTGACGTCACAGATGGGAGGGGCTTGATAGGAAGGTTTTGGAGTTGTGGAGTTTTGCTGTGGAGAGGGGACTCTGGTATCGGCGGCGCTGCTGGCCGCATCTTGCTGTTTTTGGGGACTCTGGTCTGTGCCGTGCTCCTGACCGGATCGCGCCGGCCGCGGTGTCTGAGGGGACTGAGGCGCTTCAGTCACTGTCTGCACGGCCACTACGGTCGGGGGTTCGAATCCCCCCTCGGGCATGGATATTTGTGCCATCCTTAGTTGTAGGTAGTTCATAAGTAGTTTGTAAGTTTAGGGACTGATGACCCTGTAGTTAAGTCCCTTAAGCTTAACAAACATTTGAACATTTTTGAACCGGATCGCGCTGTTTTGAGTTGTGTAATTTTCGGTGTTAACTTTGAATTATTTCAGTGTGCTTTCTGCACAGTCAGGTGTTTGTCCTGCGAAGCTACTATAGAGTAAGTTGAAACTTGTAATATTCTGAAGTGCGTGTTTGCTTTCAGCTACACCACTCGTAATCAGAATTTTTACTGTTTCTTGAGAGAACAGTTTTATTTTCACTTTAGTATTGTCGTTAGCTTAACCAACAGAACATGTTCTAATCGTGTCAATCCACATTCGCGATCACTGCTGTCAACACTGCACTGCCCTCAGCTGGTCTTCTCCACCTGCAACGCCGTTCAACAGAAAGACAGTAAGGTTGCGCCAATGCAGCTGCTGAGAAATGGGAGTTGAATGGTACTATTAAGTGGGAGTTCATCGTGTGCCAGAAGGGACGTCCTTATTCTTGTAGATCAAAAATAGACTTGATCAGAGTTGTGATAAATTTTCATTTTTGTATTTTATTTTATACTTCGTGGGTTTGCCACTTCCCTCCTGTGACTTAGCCAGTCAAAACATTTTATTTCGTGTACCAACTTTAGTTAATTTCTAATTTTGATGTAAAGTCACCCATTTAGATATTAACTGTGTTTTTTTGTCTTTCAAAACTGGTCTATTTGTAAATTGTATATACGAGGCGCGTCCAGAAAGTAAGTTCCGTTTGGTAATAAAATGAAATTGTACACAGATACAGAAGAAATTTTTATTGTACAAAATTCTACAACTCCTAAACTTCTTCTCCACATAACTGCCGAAATTTCGCAGGCATTTTTCATAGCGTGGCACCAGGTTTTGTATACCTTCTTCATAGAAATCTGCCACCTGTGTCTTCAACCAGTTGGAAACAGTTTCTTTCAGCTCGTCGGCATTGGTGAAGTGATGAGCACTAATTGTAAACCTACGGTTTTCCTGGATCTTGTCATCAATCGCGTGAACCAGTTCTTCTGTAACCAAAGGTGGACGCCCACTGCGTTCTTCATCGTGCACATCACTACGCCCGCCACTGAACTGTCGGACCCATCTTCTCACCATCGAATCACTCATCGCATTTGGTCCGTAAACATCGCAAATTTGCCGATAAATTTCACTTGGTTTCCCTTTCCTCGCATTCAGAAACCGAATCACCGACCTGATTTCACAGGCGGCGGGATATTCAATCAACGCCGTCATTTCAAACAAGCACAACAAAGCGTACGTAACTGACAGCGATCTCTAAATGGCGCACGTTCTTCTCCTTGATACACTCGTCTACAGCGCATGTGCGGAACTGCAATCGCAGCGCTGCAGCGGAGGTAAATTGAAAGGGAACTTAATTTCTGGACGCGCCTCCTATATGTGGCACACGTGTTGTTGTATCAGGCAGGTTGGAAGATATAATTTGTGAATATAGTTTTTATTCAAATTTGTGCCTACCTCATTTCAACTACCTTTAACAGTAAATATTTTGGAGGGAAAATTCTTCTAAAGATAGGTAGGTCAGGGGGAAATATTTCCATTGCACAGCTTGCATGTCGCCACTGCATACACTTAGTAACAGTATACAGTAAATTCACTTTACGGATATATGTTTATTTTTTCTAGTTTTTTTTTGTATCTAATAAATAAAAGCTAGTGGCGACCCTTACGTCAGACTTCCACAGAGGTAGAAGCAAAAATGATTGCATCAATCCAATAAGGAACTTAGTTTCACATATAAAATTCTTATTTTAAAGACCACGTACTTTTATATATATTTGTATAAGAAGCCATGATAAATTAAATAGTAATTGTGTAACTATATTTCGACGGTGGCAGTATATTTGAACAGTGAGACGCTTCCTGAGCAAACAGCTTCAGTCTCAACCGTCTTTGTTATTGTTAAATGTATATTTGTTTGTTAAATGTAAACAATATTTTTAGGGAGGTGGTCAAAACATTCAACTCTGTGATATTCAAATATATATTTTGGAAGGGAAATTATATTTTAAAGATGAGGCGTTAGGATGCGCGGAAGGATACAGTTTTGGGAGCAGAGAGAGCACGCTTTCGAACGCTTGGGAAGGGACTCGTAACTTCGACATGGTGGTGAAAGGTTGTGACGCTGGGTGGTCTGAAGCCGCGTTACGAACTTGTGATTTGAAGAGATTGGCATGTATGGACTTAGAAAATTTACGTGGTTGTGACTGAAGAACTTAGTCTCTGGTGAAAAGTGATAAACTATGCATCGCGTACTCGTGTGATTACAAACTGTGTTTTATAACAATACTGTAATTAATCGTGGATTAATTAGGAACTGCAATGGTCGATAGACTTCATTAATTTACGAGTGATAATTTGGAACTTTTATTCTCGAATGCGTGTGATACTTAATGAGGCTCTCATAAACAAAAGTTCGGGAGATATTCAGTTATTTACCGATGTATAAAGTAGGACCACCTTCACATTTTCATGTCCAAAATGAGTAATAAGCTTCAATTATAAAGAATTACTTCGTGAGTGAATCATTTCTTTATCTTAGATTCATTTTGTTAGTTACTCAGAGGTTTAGCTTATGTTTGTTTAAATATATTTTCACGTCATCATATGCATATTGATAGACTGGCTAAACAACAGATTAATTATTGATCTTGTTTAAACAGATTGGGTAGCTGTTTCGGGCATAGAAGCTGACATACATAACTCACCCATATGAACAGAGACAACGAGCCATAAGCTTTTACTACCCAGGGTTATGAATTGCCCAATTCTTATTGGTGAATACCGATAGGAAGGTCGCAAATGAGGTTTTCTCGTCTGGGGTGAGAAATAAAGCAACAGTTTTCTCGTCCGGTTTTAGTAAAATTCTGTTAGAATAGTTACTGTAAACTTTGCAGTACGCTCATTTAGAAGCCAAGTTTAATGCATATTGATTGATGTGTGGAGGCTCAGAGCTTTATAGTACAGCAGTAGTTTCGTGCCTGTTATAATACGAAGTTAGTAGAAGAATACGACTCTGTATTCGGACTGGAGAAGAACGTGGTGCGCGAGTTACAAATACGGCGGCGCAGAATTTCACATCGCGGACACAGAGCCGACCGCGGTGGCCGAGGGGACTGCAGCGCGCCAGTCACGGTCTGCACGGCCACTACGGTCGGGGGTTCGAATCCCCCCTCGGGCATGGATATTTGTGCCGTCCTTAGTGTTAGCTAGTTCATAAGTTTTTAAGTTTAGGGACTGATGACCCCATAGTTAAGTCCCATAAGCTCTACAAACATTTGAACGATTTTGCAGACACAGACGCAGTCAACAGTGGCCAGCGGCTTAGAGTACTGCACGGCGCGGGCATCGCAGTGGTCAACGACTACGAGAGTTCCAGGAGGCAGTCAACATTGATCGGCGGCAGCGGCAGAGGCAGAGGCACCATGGCAGAAAAGCTAAGTACCAAAGTCGATGATGTAAATGTGTGTGAGTCTGGGCTGGATCTTACGTTAACGAGATGCCGGTAATAAAGCAGTCACCAAGCGTGTGTGGCTCCGAAAATATTAGCGGATGTGCTAGCCCGAGTTCTGAGGGAGAAAATGTAAATGGGGAGGGCTATAGTGCGGCTAATAGTCCAGCTGCTGCGAATAAATATGTCATGGCAGGAAATTCATTGGAAAGCAAACTATACATGTGGATAATGGGGTTAAAATCAGAAGTGGGTGGTGTAAAATCAGAAGTGGGGGGTGTAAAATCGGAATTAAAAGCAGAAGTGGGTAATGTAAAGAAGGAATTGGGCTTGGGTTTTAACAAAGTTCAAGTGAACATGGAAAATATGAAGGCAGAACTGCATAGCAATATTGAAAATGCGAAATTAGAGTTGGAAAAATTTAAATCGGAAGTGGATGGAATGGTAGAATTAAAATTAAATGATGTGAAGGCAGAAGTGGGCATAATAAGGGAGGACGGTGATTGCCGGCCGCGGTGGCCGAGGAGACTGAGTCGCTCCAGTCATGGTCTGCACGGCCACTACGGTCGGGGGTTCGAATCCCCCCTCGGGCATGGATATTTGTGCCGTCCTTAGAATAAGCTAGTTGATAAGTAGTTTGTAAGTTTAGGGACTGATGACCCCGTAGTTAAGTCCCATAGACTATACAAACATTTGAACATTTTGAGGACGGTGATTCTGTTAATAACAAAGGCAGTGCATTAGAGATAAATTTAGTCAATAAAATGGAAAAGGTACAGTATGAATTAAACAGCAATGCAATGATGATCGTGAAATGACAAGAAAATTTTGAAAAGGCAACTACAGCTGAAATAAATAATTTAACGGATAGGATGGCGGGTTCTGAAATTGAAATAAAAGAATGTAGTGGGAGAATTGATCAGGAAAAGGTGCAGCTACAGCAAAAAATTGAGGAAGTGCGAGCTGAAATAGGTTGTGCAAATGTTAGTCCACTTGTAAATAATCTGTGGTTTACAGCTGGAAATAAGTATTTTTTAACGATGGCAATTACCACACAGTAGATTTTCTTGCGGCATGGAAGGATGGATTTGTTAGGGGGATGAGTGACCAAGATAAAATTAAATTTGTAAAAAAGACAACTTGAGGGTAGTGCGCAGTCGTGGGCTAATTTAAATAATAATTTGTTCGAGACTTATGACAAATTTCTTGAATAAGTACTGGAGTGAAGCAAAGCAAACGCGGCTCAACACGAATTTCTTAACGGTCCAAATTTCAAGTATGGCAATTGTTCAATGCCCTTATTTTGTTTTCGCGAACTGAATAATTTAATGGATACAAATCGGCCGCTGGGAGTTCTGACGGAAATCACGACCTTAATGAGGCAATTACCATATTATTTGCAATGGGATTTGGATAGTCAGACGCAATCGATTGAGGAGTTTTTAAATTTTGTTGAAAAGTTTGAACGAGCATTAAAGTTTAAATCAAATCACGGTAACGGAAGAGGAAATGGTAGTTATGAGAACCATGGTAATAACGCTAACTTCCTGTATCAATACAATAACAATGCTAATCAGGGGAATAAATTTTATAAAGGTCAAGGCAGTGGGAATTATCAGGAGAGAAATCACGGGAGGGAACATAGTGATATGCGGTCTGGAAACTGAGAAACGCCGCGTCTCATGTGCGGAGATAGCGAAACAAACCGGCGATAGATAGGACACCATACTGTGATAATTTTGTGGGAAATAGATGTGATAGGGGCAGAAGAAATTTGTGGAAATATGTGAGATAGATAAATCTGTAAAAGTTGGTAATTTAAAACAGCGTGGCCATCAGAGAAATCAAAATTTTGGCCAATCATTTGCATCAGATGAAGATATGGGTTTTCAAAAACTATTTTGCGAAGAGAGAATGAATGATGGAGTGAATGAAAGTATGCTAAATAGTTCTAAGTCTAAGAAAGGATATGAGGAAAATTTGAATTTGGTGGAGATGAAGTGTGCAGAAAATTCCGAGAAGTTATTGACCAGTAGCGATAAATGCAACTATGTGTGAACTAAATTTTGTGAATTTGAGGCGGCGGATGTAAGTAGTGAATTTTGTGAAGGCATCGTAGCTAAGGACACGCCAGCTGGTAACAATTTAAGTGGTAAATCGGCGGATGTGAGTAAAGTTGATATGGAAAACGGCGTAGCATTGGTCTCGTCGGCTGGTGATGAATTATATTATGTATATGGCATTGCGACCTTCCTATCGGTACTCGCCAATAAGAATTGTGCAGTACATAACTCAGGGTAGTAAACGTTTATGGGTCGTTGTCTCTCTACATGCCGGCCGCGGTGGCCGAGGGGACTGAGGCGCTTCAGTCACGGTCTCCACGGCCACTACGGACGGGGGTTCGAATCCCCCCTCGGGCATGGATATTTGTGCCGTCCTTAGTTGTAGGTAGTTCATAAGTAGTTTGTAAGTTTATGGACTGATGACCCCGTAGTTCCATAGACTCTACAAACATTTGAACATCTCTCTACATATGGGTGAGTTATGTATGTCAGCTTCTATGCCCGAAACAGCTATCCAATCTGTTTAACCATGATCAATCTGTAGTTTAGCCAGTCTATTAATCTGCATATGATGATGATGATGTAAAAATACATTTAAACAAACAAATTAAACTTCTGAATAACCAACAAAATGGATACTAAGATAAAGAAGAGGTTCACTCACAAAGTAATTCTTTATAGAGTTTTTCTTATTCTGAAAATGAAAATGCGGAGGTGGTCCTACTTTATACATCGGTAAATAACGAACTTGTGATTTGAAGAGAGAGACATGTGTGGACTTAGAAAAGTTACGGGACTGTGACTGCAGAATTTAGTCTCTGCTTGAAAAGTGATAAACTATGAACGGTAGTAGGGCTGTAGAACTGTGATAATTCAGCAATCGTGTACTCGTGTGATTACAAACTGTGTTTTATAACAAATACTGTAATTAATCGTGGATTAATTTGAAACTGCAACGTTCGATGAACTACACTAATTTACGAGTGATAATTTGGAACTTACTCTCGAGTGCGTGTGATACTTATTGTATCTCTCATAAACAATAGTTGGGGAAATATTCAGTTATTTACCGATGTATAAAGTAGGACCACCTCCGCATTTTCATGTCCAAAATGAGTAATAAACTTAAATTATAAAGAATTACTTCGTGAGTGAATCACTTCTTTATCTTAGCATCCCGTTTGTTAGTTATTCAGAGGTCATCATATGCATATTGACAGACTGTCTAAACTACAGATTAATTATTGATCTTGTTTAAACAGATTGGGTAGCTGTTTCTGGCATAGAAGCTGACATACATAACTCACCCCTATGAACAGAGACAACGAGCCCTAAATATTTTACTACCCAGAGTTACGTATTGCCCAATTCATATTGGTGAATACCGATAGGAAGGTCGCAGTGAGCACGTCCTCTTCGCTTGCATGGCAGCGAGCGCCGAATGGGAGGGTACGAGGCGAGATAATTTCACCAAGCGAAGCCAAAATAATCTGAATGGAACAAAAGCTAAATCACGATAACAATAACAACACTAGACCTGACAATTACCAATGATACAAGAGAAAAAGGCTAAATATAATCGAATTTAAACCTAAGATAGTACAATAATTGATAATGTAAGTATGAGGGAAAAAAAGTTCAAATGTATGTAAATCAATCGGACCAAACTGCGTGGTCATCAGTCCGTAGCTCACAAACTACTTAAACTAAACTAACCTAAGGGCAACACACACACCCACGCCCCAGGGAGGACTCGAACCTCTACGTCGAGCAACCGCGCGCTTCGCAGCGAGACGCTTTAGACCGCTCGGCTACTCCACCGCGGCTGAGAGCAAAAGGAGTTAGTATTATACCAAAGTGAAACAGTGGCTGATACTAATAATATGATAATTTTCTAAAGAAAAAAAGAGTAAAGTGAAGCGATAAATGACACCAATAATAGAAGTATAATTTGATAAAATAAAAAGGGAAAACAAACTAAGTTAGAATAATAAAAATGTATCTAAGATTTTTTTACAAGATACGTAGGCAGAGAAAACTGCAGCAAAAAATTTGTAAGTCAAACGTAGTAGTAGCATCAGCAAGCGTTCACATGTTCTTATCTCCTAAAGCAGAAGCTTTCGTGTTCATTGCCGCGGCGGATTACCCGTGCGTACTGGAGCGCCGTACTGCGGTACGAGCGACAGTTCGCCGTCGGGGGTTCGATTCTCCCCTAGGGCATGGGTGTTTGTGTTGTCCTTAGATTAGTTTACCTTAGTTTAAGTAGTTTGTAAGCTACGGACTAATAACCACGCAGTTGAGTCCGATAGATTTAAAAACATTTGAACATTCGAGTTCATTAGCATTTAAAACAGATCTTTTTCCACCGTTTGTCTTCACCATTATTCATTTATCAGTTTTCCATACGTTGTGTAGCCCAGATCCTGAGACCGCACTGTGCAGAATCTTTAATCGCTTGGAGATGAGAACTTTACAAGTTTTTTCTTAGCTCTGAAGGGAAGAAAGTTTTTGACCAACAGCCTACATGAGAAAATCGAATTTACCGTTGAATAAGAGAAGGATGGCACACTTCAGTTCCTTGACCTTAACATTACGAAGCAGGATGGCAGACACGTATTTAAAGTATATAGGAAACCTACAACTACCGACATTCTAATACATAACAGCGCTTGTCACCCTAATGGTCAAAAACTTTCTGCCCTACGCTGTTTAGTCGATAGAGCCTTCAAAGTGCCAATGAACGAAAAAGACAGAACCACTGAATTTAACATTATAAGACAGCTTGCTAAGGCGAATGGTTACCAAGAAAACGTAGTTAATAACCTAATACGAAAGAAACAACGTGCGAAATCATATACAAATGGCACGGATAATATCAAGAGGGTAATGGTTCCATATTTTGGTAATCTGTCTCAGAAAGTGGCCAACATACTAAAACCTTTTAAAGTAGAAGCTGCTTTTAAAACTAATAATACGTTACAGCATAAATTACGAAATAACTTAAACCAAAAGACTGATAAATATGACAAATCAGGGGTTTATAAGATGCAGTGTAGTAGTTGCAATGCCAACTACATTGGTCAGACCGGTAGATCGTTTAAAGTTACAGGGAACACATGGACGCCTTCCGATAGCTACACATATCCGCGAAACTGGCCACCCATTAAAGCTGATTGAAGATGACCTGAAGATTTTACATAAACAGGATAAGGGAAGAAAGTTAGATCTGCTAGAACAGCTGGAGATTACAATACATAACGCAAAAAGCGACGTTTCATTAAATGAAGAAGTTCAAGGCAATACATACAGCTTTTTTAAAAAACTTTGTGGACCTATTATAATAAAAGTCGTTTATTTTAAATTTCAACCTCTGTCTTACTGTACAAACGATTTCCCGACACTGAATGTACCCACTGCCTTGTGGATGATCTTTGGCATTTAGAAGTCTTTGTTTTCATGTTCATACCACAGAATAGGAAGCATGCAGAAGAGAAAGCTGGGGGCGGCGCCTTTGATCTGTATGTTACCAAGCGTTGCGCTCGACGCCATATTGAAAAGCAGTAAACGCGGAACTATAGCCACTCAGTACTTTGGCTGGAAATGGACTTTTTACGAACTGCAGCTAATCTCACCGACTTTTACGAAAGGAAATGGCTTTTCATTATGCTCTCATCTATTTTGCGCCCGCTTCTTGCACCTAATTGTAATCCAACGAAAAAAATAGGCCTAATTTGAATACAACTACGAAAATGTACGGTGGAATCGATGATCGTTTTATTTGGTGCTTATCTCTAGAAAAATCCCAAATAACGTGGAGTTATGTTTGGGAAATTACTTATAAACAAGAAAGTGACTTTACAACTGCCAGATTTTATTTGACACGAATAAATTTGCACAAAATATTGAGTCAGGCTTAGCAGTAGATTGTGATTACACAGAACTAATGACGTCTGGGCATATATAAAAGTTATATTTGTTTAGGAGTATCATTAATTTACTGATTGGTAGAAGGGCATATAGAGGAATCTGTCAACCACAGAACAGGAACAGCATTAAAATAATTATTCCCCTTAATCTATTTGTTTAAGTATCTGAAGAGCATTCGTTGCCAACATTAGCACACTACGCCTCCAATGCCGTAAGTAAAATTTTACCTGCCTACTTACGCACTATTCTTTGTCATTCATTATATATTATTCCCTGCAACGTAAAACTTATAAAATATAAATGTAATTCAACATTTAGATGCTATTGAACCCTGCTGCAGCAACAGCAACAGCGAGAGTTATCGACAAGAGAAGAAGCAAGGCTAGTTTTAATAATTATGCACACATTACTCTCATTCGAAACTGATAATTTAACGTTCACTACACATATAGCGACGTTCACTTGCTGATCAGCATATTTTGGGAAGGTGAAGAAACGTATACCCTTATTTGTATTAGAATTATTGCGGCAATTAGGTGCTGAACACCATCGGCCGCCTTTTCTTTTATTACTGCTCACAATAAAAACTGAACAGCTCCAACTACTGACACACAGTTCTTTCTTTTCACTGCATTGTACTGTAGCAAATACTTGTTTACTTTTTGCGATTCAGGCTGTTAAAATACACAATTAAAAAACAAAGACGGCGCATTGCCACGCCAAAGTAGAGAGTGACCACGCGTTTACTGCTTTTCAAGATGGCCGATTCCGCGCATGCGCATCAAATTTTGGACGACAGACTGCAGCGGGAGTTTCCTTTCTGTATACTCCTTATTCTGTGTTCATACGTGCGCCCCACTCGTGTTGTTGACGCCGTGCGCTTCACTAGTGTTATGCGCCGCCAGTGCTGGGGTCTGTTTTCAATATTGACGAAGCACAGTATGCTGAGCTTACTGCGGAGACACGGTTACAAGGGAAGTAACCACGTTTTCTTTTATTACGTTTTAGAATTTGTCTCGGATTTTAAAGATTCTTGTATATTTTATCTGATGAGGGCTTGACCCTTGAAACGCGTCATATTTTAGTGTTATACACGATCTATGTGGTTGAGCCTACTTGGAAAAAATAATTCGACTACCATTCAATTCTCGAATAGCGCGCGGGAAGAAAGATCATCTGAATCTCTCCGTTCGAGCTCTGATTTATCGTATATTATTCTGAGGATCATTTCTACCTATGTAGGTGGGAGTCAACAACATACCTTTGCATTCGTAGGAGAATGTTGGTGATTAGTGTTTCGTAAGTAGAGCTATAAACGCCGTTGTAATGATTCCCATCCCAGATTCTATAGCATTTCCGTGACGCTCTCTTGTATCGTGACAATACAAAACGGGTTGCCCTTCGTTGAAGTCTTTCGATGGCTTCCGTCAAACCCACTTGATAAGGATCCCACAATGGGCGGCAGTATTCCAAATGAGGGCGGACAAGTGTGGTGTATGCAGTCTGTTTAGTAGTTCTGTTGCATCTTTTAAGTTTTTGCCAATAAAACGGTCTCTGGTTCGCCTTTCCTACGACATTATCTACGTGTTCTTTCCAATTTAAGTCTGATGTAATAGTAGTTCCTAGTTATTTAGTGGAGTTTACGGTCTTCACATTTCATTTTTATCTTGTAAACAAAGTTTGCGGACTTCTTTTCGTATTAGTGTGGAGGACTTCAAACTTATTATTTAGAGTCAATTGTCAGTTTTACACCATAATGATATCTTATTTAGATCGTTCTGCAGTTGGTTTTGATCTTCAGATGACATTACTAGACGATAAATGACGGCGTCATCTGCAAACAACCCAAGAGCTTCTCAGATTTTCTCCCAGATCTTTTATGTAGATAAGGAACAGTACAGGACAGTAACACTACACTGTGAAACGCCGAATATCACCTGTTTTTAGTCGATGCCCTACCATCGATTACTACAAACTGTGTCCTCTCTGACAGGAAATCCCCTACCCAGTCACAAATCTGGGGCGATATTCCATAACCACTCAGTCACGTCTGTCGATGTCGTTCAGTGTCACCTGCGGACCTAGCTTTTCTCTGGCCAGCTTCATTACGATTTCATCCGTACTGTCGTTACTGTTTTCTGGAATTCTGAACAGTTTAAGGTTATTGCGTCTCTGATATTGTTAAAGCTAATCTGTTCTCTCGATTAGCTTCTGTTCAAGTAATCGTGCTCTGTCTTTGGTATCTTCTAGGGTCATTTTTCAGAGCGCATATCTCACATTGTCCAGCGTTTGCTGCACTTTGACCTTCACTGACGCAGTGACAGCGTCTGTGATGTTCTGGATCACCAGCCCTAGCGTCTCCTTGGCCTGCAGCGCGGCATTCACCTCGCCCTTGACGAATGCCGGTTTAGGATTTTTCCCACGAATTTAACTCTCATTTACGTCTTATAAATGTTCGCTTGGATTTGTATCAGGCTATCTGCGTGGATGGATTATGAACTTTCCAGAATGCTCTTCACACCAATCGCAAATATGACTCGGTGACATGACGCATTGTCATTAAAAAAATATTGCATCTTGGTTTCAGATCATGAAGTACTGAATGGCTGTAAATAGTCTCCAAGCAGCCGAACATAAGTTTCCAATCAGTGATAGCTTCAGGTGGACCAGAGGAGCTAACCCATACTGTTATGGAGCTACCACCCGCTTTCACCCGAACCTTACCATTAACCATAGGCTTTTACCACCTTAAATAGGAACTCATAATAGAATTTTCGAGAGACCAAACATCTGGGCACGAGCCCAGGAGAAGCGCTACTGGCGATATCGTACTGTTAGGAAAGGCACTCGGATCGGTCGTCTGTTACCATACCCCAAAAATACCAAATTTCGCAGCAAATTGTTTTCTGAGGTTATTTCACGCAG
Organism: Locusta migratoria; assembly: GCA_026315105.1. Lineage (NCBI taxonomy): Eukaryota > Metazoa > Arthropoda > Insecta > Orthoptera > Acrididae > Locusta > Locusta migratoria. Next base: position 220,542,428 of record CM048755.1, read on the forward strand.
TGTTATTTTTCTGCTAGCAGTGATAACTCTACACAAACGTTACTGCTCTGACATTTAGTGTATGCCATCGGCCACTGCATATCCATGGTATGAGATAATGCCTGAAATTTAATATTGTCGACACACGCTTGACACTGTGGATCTCGGAATACTGAGCTTTATAACTATTTACCCTTTCAAAATATTTTATTTCCCGTCCGTCGACTAGTCACGTGGGAAACACACGACTCAAATGGCAGGTCTGTTATAGCACAGCCCTTTTATAACTTACGTACGCGATACTTACGCCATATGTATATCCCAAGACTTTTGTCTCCTCATTGTATTTGCTCAGTTGTTTATATGAGAAACATTATCTATCTATTTACGTGAAGGAAAGGGCGAACAAGTAGCAGAGTTAGTAAAAGAACAACTATAACGGGTGGAGTAGTTGATTCATTATGAAACAAGGTTGTTCGAGGAGCTTGGTTCCCTACTTTATTACTAATTCTTATTGATTTAATTATCTTTCTTGTTTCCTCCAGTTTCGGTGCGGAGAAATTTGCGAGCGACGAATGGAAATATAACAACCTCAGAAAGTATTTGAGGATGAAAACAGGCTCTACGCTCTTTGGCCAAATTTTGTGGTTGCTAAGCCGGCGGTGCTTTTGTTGAAAATCTTTTATCTTAAGAGTACATAAGTGGACGTTGTCAAAACTTCTTCCATCGATTTCTTGGAAAATTTGCATTTTCTAACTTCATATCCTGCCACTTTTAAGTCTATTGCACGTCATATGTGTAAGTTTTTGCTTTTCCTAAAAACGAGGGAGTATTGTGCCGAAATATGTTTCTAGTCATAAAGGCTCACAAGTGTCCTGCCATGTATGAGACGAATTGGCGAGCCGAGTCTGTCGCCTTCTTTCCTCTTGTGAACTGAATGACGTAGCTATAAATACATTTACATTACGACGTTAAGTTTTCCAAACGTTTTCAATTAAACATCTGTATTTTCGTATTGTATATTCGACTGTACAATGGTGTTTCGCTGTGGTGAAGCAGCCTGAAGCAATAAAACTATGCGTTGAACTGGTACTCCTATCCTGATTTTTTTCCATTGGAGTGCATCACCCTTGTCAACTAATTCATGGTTTGGAATAATGAGAGGCTGAAAGTTTTCAGTCGGGACTGCTCGACTGTGAATCTATTACTCAGCTGAGGACAGCACTGAGTCACCAGCTTGTGGCTGGTAGACGTTTCTGCTTGGTTTCGATGAAGACTGACAGGCCGATGGGCGTGTGCTCTTCTTATAGCAGCCGCGGTAGGTGTGTCGTGGCCGTGGCCTTGCTACAACACCGGAACTTTCGCTGTTCGAAGGTCATTTCAAAAAGTTGGACACACCCTCGCCTAATTATAAACTGGTCCCCGGAGCACGGTGCACGCAGCCGGAAAAACTCAAACGTGTGGCGAAATATAACTCAAGGAAGTGAGAAAAAGAACAAAACTCACGACGAACGAGTCATTCACGACCAGAGTGCTCTGGTTGTGCAAGTTCTGCACCATTAACGCCTGTAGTAAGCCGTGCTGCCCAGTTGGTGAGCTACGCTTGACTGTTGCTTGTGGAAGTCGTGTAGAATCGGATTCTGCTGGCACTTACATAACTTAGAGCCGTCTTAGAAATCGTGTCCATATTTTGTGAAACCTCAGATTTATTTTACTCTCTGCAACGTTTTTTTTTTAAAATTAATATTGTTCTTATAGACGGCAGTCAGAAGTGACGGTTATCTTACAGCAAGGGAAAGAACACACTTATTTCGAAAATAGATCAATAATTACATTTACACTTTCCAGGAAAATAAGCATAGCATCGTAATAGTTGCTTCATATTGTTCATCGGTATCGTAATATGCAGACATACACAGGAAGTCTTTCGTAGCGATTAAACGTCTAGTATTTCGCATATAGTTCAAGACCTCTAGATAAGATTTTCTACAAATGGTGTCAAAGGGACTGAATATACTTGTTTTCTATTTTTATATACTAAGTTCAAGACGCGTATATTTACTTCCGTGAAAGTATTTCTTCATAGTAAACTTCTGGTTTGCTAGAATTTACCATCACTTTGCACAAAAAAAGATGTTTTGGAGGACAATGATAAAGCTGTCCTTGAAGCTGAACCTCGGATGAACATTATTTAAGTGTATCTGGACACGGAAAATAAATAAATATTTTAAAATGTTTAGGACTCACAAAAAGAAATGCATAGTTACTTTATTAGCAATATTAGACATTCTATTCTTCACAAAAATTGATTTATGATGTACTGCAAGTGAAATAAAATAATGTAAAGCGTAGTTTTATCTACATTGCTAAGAAAATGTTCCATAATGAGTGTCAAATTGATAATTACTGAAAGACCTCAACCGCAGTTTTCGCATACCTTGGCTATTTTTGCAGAAGCTTTTGCTGTGTTCATCGGTATGCTACATATTACTGACTGCTATTTAGAATAGCTGTTGAACTCAGTTAGGAAATACACCGTTCCATAAAAAGTATACATTTCTACAGTACTGGTAAATACAGGATGTCCAGGAAAGAGCACTGATTTCAAAATTAAGTTTACAATAAAGATCGATAGAAGCATGCAACAAACTGTATGTTCATTTTGAAAGCTCTTGTCAGCAGTTATTTTTTCCCGTTATTTTTATTTCATGCCATTATGTATCGTCAAACAATATTCATGGATGCAAAATTTAAAAACCTTATAAAATCGATAAAAGGATGACTTTTATGATAGAAAAAATTTATTTTTTATAAATACTTTCTTCGTCCGAAATCTGAAAAAAGAAACAAGAAAAATAAAGTTAAATAAGAAAAATAGACTTAAAAACTGTTATTATAAACGAAATGTAGAGTAGCTGGATGAGCAAGGTTATGGTACCAAGAGTAGGGATATGGAGGAATAGAGAACGAAGATCAAGGGGAGCCCTGATGCGGAGTGGAATGGGTGAAAAAGAGTTATAGTTGATAGGATGGATGAATATCGGAGCGGAATGCAAGAACTGAGAGCATCAGCCAAATAGCTTACTTTTGGTACGGGGAGGCACGCTAACCCCGGTTCGAATACCCAGACCTAATAGAGGAAGTCTGTTGGAGCTGCATTGGAGAGTGTGTGTGGTTAGAAGGGTGGTGCAATTTTTTTTGTAAAGGCACGGCACCAAACCAACGTCGGTTTATTACTTAGTTCATTCAAACCATCACAACTTCAGAATACGACTTACATAATATTTTAAAGTAATTGCTAATTTGAGAATTGGGGACATTGCATTATTTTATAGATCATAGTCTACATTGGTAGAGATTAATGAGATGTTAAAGATGACAATATAAGTGACTTTATTTGAGTTACTGACAACCACGACGGCTTCAGGGCGTGTGGAGATCAGGTCACCAATGGTACATCTTACAGGAGATGGATTACATTGGTGTAAATGGTCCGCAGTTTGTCGACTCTCACATTCATAAAAGGTTTGGAGATGTGGGATAACCTCTTCTGTAAATTGTCATATCACCTTGCGACCCAGACCTGAGGCTATGAAGAATTTTCTATACAGTACAGTCTTCAGTGAAAGCAGCAGCTAGTTTTTCCAACAGTGGGTCAATCATGCAGTGGTGTTGCAACCTTATATATCACATATATACTCCGTATCACGTCTGTAGGACAGTGTCATCTCTTGTCCTCATTAAACTTCGCCTGTAAGTCAGTTGTGAAGGGGGAGGATAGTGGCAACATACTGGACGCTCATCACTATTACGTACGCCTCCGTAGTCTAATGGACAGCGCGGTGGGATGCCACCCAGGCGGCCTGGGTTCGATTCCCGCCCGGACTGCAGATTTTCTCCGCTCGGAGACTGGATGTTGTGTCCTCCTCATCACTTTATCATTATTGACACTCAAGTTGGCGAAGTGGCGTTAGCTAAAAAGACTCGAACCAGGCAGGGCGAACAAGACACAAGTTGGGGACTAACGGTCACAAATGCCGTACTGAATCATCATATATTCCTTAATTTATGCCTTTCTCTGCTTATAGCTATCTCACATATTATTTGACTCTTCCTGACCATCTGCCAGTTTGTATACATACGATACAGCAACCGCTATTCTCTTTTCCAGTTCCTCGTAATTACAACGAATTTTTATATTTCCATAGATTACAATATAGCCTAATTTGGTAATAAAATTGTAATGAGAGTAGGATTTAACGCTTTAATCTACCTACATTAATTCTAAAATGCTTTGGAATTATTCGAATTTTTAAAATGAAAATATTGTAATTAAAACTTTATCTGCAACCGCCATTTCATACATAAAATAAAATGTTTCCGGAGGTAGAGTCGAAACCTCACCAATAGCATTATAGACGACTACGCTAATGCCTCAGCTCCTTCACCACACTGCTGTATACAGCTCATTGACTGCTACTGTATACAAGTTGTAAATGAGTTGCGTTTAAACTTTAGATCGTTTTTCTCAACATTTTCTGGGAAGTGCGCTTTCAAATCAAATGTTTGTAAAGCTTATGGGACTTAACTATGGGGGTCATCAGTCCCTAAACTTACAAACTACTTATGAACTACTTACGAACTAGGACGGCACAAATATCCATGCCCGAGGGGGATTCGAACCCCGACCGTAGTGAAGTGCGCTTTAAAACCTCAATGAGTGAACACCTTGAACGTATACCACCAACACGCGAAGTCTCATCCGAAACTGAATTTCCGATACGGAAGGTCTCCTTGTCAGTCTAAGCGACTAATTAAGAGCAATATTCATTTATTTGACGTGAGAAGAATTATCCCAGACAGGGCAATCAGTGTATTAAAAAGAAAGGAAATGACTTGGTTACTGGGAGCGTAGGATACGCGGAAATTTTCGGATGCGGAAGGATGGTATTTGATGCACTGAAAGAGCACCTGTGAACGGGAGGTTAAACAAACATGTAAAGCAAAGTTTCAAGCGTGACATCCAGGGATTTGGAGACACTATTGAAATTTAGGATGGGCGGATGTCTATGCATTTGAATAGGAGATGACACCTCGTCTCAAAATCTATACAAAATCTATCCAGATTTAACAAAACCGCTTGTAGGAAACAGCATGAAACCTTCGATTATCTCTATACTTATAAGACGCATTTGTTGTCTGTCTGTCAGTCTGTTCTCTTATAACTCAAGATCTAGACAACCAAATAACGTGAAATTTGGTACACGTACACAAAAGTACTTGGGGAAGGTTCTTAAACAGGTTTTGTTCCATTTTTTGGAAAACCAACTGCAAAATTTGAGAAAAAGTGATTGTACGTCTTCAATGTGTCTGTGTAAATCTATATCTTTGCACTGACCTTGCTGAAATTTTGCACTATTGAGTTCAAAACAAGAGGAAGGGCACTGTCTACATTAAATTTCGTTCAGTGCATGGGTGAGAGTACTTTACTTACAGACTTCAATTGCAATCTCTATACATATAAGACGCATTGTTGTCTGTTTGTCTGCTACCTTATAACTCAAGATCCAGACAACCAAATAACGTGAAATTCTACAGAAAACCTTATTTTAAATCCAGGCAAAGCCGGGTACTTGCAGCTAGTGTTAAGAGTTAAAGCATTACATATTCGACTTTATGCTGTAAACAATAACAAAAAAGTAGGAAAAGTTTGAATTTATGCATACAGTTTTATGGTGCTCTTATTATGAAACACTGCATGAATATAGTGTCGGTAACTGGAACTCCATTTTAAGCAAAAGCTAGTTTGACACACATCTGCTAAACTGTGTGGAGGAGGATGAGAAGCAGGCAGTGGTTGATAAAGAGGGGGGTGGGGGGAGGGGATGGACAGAGGGAGGAAGGAGGAATACATAGACAGGGAGAGGAGAAAGAGCGCATGGGTTAACAGAATATTGGAATAAATAAAACACCTGAGCAATGTCGGTTTTCAGTTAACTAATACAGAGAGAAGCTTAAGAGACTGAGGTGCCCAGAGATTTGGGGATGAGATGTAGGGTGTATATTGAAAGATACATAATTCACTTTATATGACGTCCTAATCAATTATATGCACGAAATAGTGTGGCATCATCACTATACTGTTGCACATATTCAAAAAATGTTCAAATGTTTGTAAATCTATCGGACCAAACTGCGTGGTCATCAGTCCGTAGCTTACAAACTACTTAAACCTAGGTAAACTAACCTAAGGACAAACACACACACCCATACCCCAGGGAGGACTCGAACCTTCACGGCAAGCAACCGTGCGCTCCGCAGTGAGACGCTTTAGACCGCTCGGCTACTCCACCGCGGCGTTGCACATATTCTCCTGAGTGATTTCAACCATACTAAGTAAACACATTCCTTAGGATGTGGCGTTACAACAACGTGCAACGCCGTTTGGAGCGGTTTGACAGAGGAGAGCGTCGGGAGTTGCGACGAGTGACCAGGCAATCCGTCTCTTGCAGACGGTGGGCGCCCAGCTTCGCTTTGGCGGGCCGCGTGCCAATGGAAAGCCCGCTGGCGGGCGTGACGTCATGTCCTACTGACAATTTTCCCGGCGAATAAGTGCACTGTCTTTAATTTTAGATACTACGCTGACACTATTGAAGTTACTGACTAGCACGTAGTAGCAAATGAAAGAGGAGAACAACACGATTCAGATGATGTGTTGAAATCATTTATATTTATTTTATATCCAAAGTTATTCAGAAAACTTATATTTAATTACTTGGAAAAATGCAGAGGCTAAACTAATTGAACTACAGTAACGAGCGAGGGCGCAAATGAAAGGTCTCATCAAGACGCAAAGTTCGGTATAACCATATTATCTGCAACATTTATATTGCGCATAATAATGCACTTTTAAGGAGGAATAATAGTAATTTGTTAATAATTAATACAAGACAGATACACGAACGCCGCCCGCGGTGGCCGAGGGGACTAAGGCGCTCCAGTCACGGTCAGCACGGCCACTACGGTCGGGGGTTCGAATCTCCCCTAGGGCATTGATATTTGTGCCGTCCTTTGTCTTAGTTACTTGTAAGTTTAGGGACTGATGATCCCGTAAAGTCAAGTCCCATAAGCTATACAAACAAACATTTTATACACGAACAGCGAGGCAGTGATAAGTTGCAGGTGTCGTAAACACATTATGACCTGTTTACAATATATTATTTTTGTTTATTTTAATATGTTGTCTTCGTGTATACTAAATTGTTTGGTTCAACGGCCGTAATTTGTTTAAATGTGCGAGCACAATAATTTTGAACAGTGCATAGAAAAGAGGATTCGAAGATGTACCCGAAAAAAAATTTACCTAAGTGATCACTAAAATATATTTAAAAAAAATGTTCAAATGTTTGTTAAGCTTATGGGACTTAACTACGGGGTCATCAGTCCCTAAACTTACTTACTGCTTATGAACTACTTACGAACTACGACGGCACAAATATCCATGCCCGAGGGGGGATTCGAACCCCCGACCGTAGTGGCCGTGCTGACCATGACTGGAGCGCGTCAGTCACCTCGGCCACCGCGGCCGGCTAAAATATTCATTGTGCGACGCCCGAAAGACTTATTTATCGGTCATTCCGAAAAAGTTCATTTTTTTAACTTAAGATCTTGGGGGTTTTATTAGTGTTAGAAATTAAAGTATGTATTTGCATTAGAATCTTGGCGCACATCTAACGATGCCATCATATCAACATTTCAATCATAATTTAAGAAGTTTTGTACACTACTGAGAGAGCCGCTGAACCTCATTAGGGGAACGTGTTACTGGAAAGACCCCACATATCGTATATAAGGGGGTGCCGCGAGGGGCCCAGGATTTGACAAACTTGGCTATGTTTACAGGTACACCGCAGCAGCCGACTCAGGAGACTTCACGGGAGTTTAGCTGCATCAGAACCTCGCACCAACCGGACTGATTCTTTGACAAACCTAGCAGTGTGTGGTACCGAGTTATACCATTTACTAACACTACCAAACCTTGCATGATCTGTCGCAAATAGCATACCGCTACTGCCCTTGCAACCTAACCCACTGTCGCAGAGATTTTTCTTCCCTTGGCTCTTGCCTTGGCACTTTTTTTTCCTCTGCCCTTTTTATACCTATACCCTTCGTTTACCTTTCGACCAAATTACATATTCTGATGCACCGTATTAATGGGTGATCGTGCCCACACGTACGGACAACATCGCGGTTCCCACATCCCGTGATCCACCTTAGCAAACTAACCAAATACGGAGGTGACAGTAGAACTTTTGTGATGGTCACCACGTTGGTGTGGGCGTGGAGGGGCCCCATCCTTAATGAAGTTCAGTCTTGATGGCAGACGTGTGTTGCGAGTGCAGTGAAATCGAGCGAGACGATACGTGATGAACATAGCCACAGAATCCGCCGCGCTGTACTCTGAAAATTTTCGGACGTGTGTAGACTTTGATTTTGAACAGTAGTCGGAACTCCGAAATTTTTCATCACATTCTGACTTGGATTTTTTGGACAGAACATCGATCTTTCACTGCAATAATTTTAGGAACATTATCAAAATGATTAAATATTCACATAGCTATATTGTTAACAATATTGGGGACTCGAGCTAATCATACCAGACGGACTCTAACGAATTCAGTGGTTCTCGCCAGACTTAATCATGCAATGAGCAGTAAACAATTTTGGTAAATACGCAAACCTCATGTTGTAGTCGTTATTTAGTAGATGGCGCCCTATATAAACATTCCTTGACTTTGTAACTGAAAGTTTAATTTTACAAATAAATGTATACGTGTATGCACTGCAACGAGCCAATAGCAGCAGTAATAAGTCATCCCCTACAAAGAAGTTAGTTTAAGGGTATACGGAACGCCCTATGCTTACAATGTTAAATTGAGCTAAAATTAGGAACATTTTCTCATTTGTTATTTGGACGATACTCTTGAATTTTTCACAGAAAGCAGAGATATGTTCTGTTTTTATGCTGAATTATTAATTTTGAAAAAATAATGTATAGTTGTTCAGATATTTTATTTTTTGTAAATGTTAAAAATTATGCATTTTAACAAGTATTTTAAAATTTACATCCATTAATACAAAATAATTCCACATATCTTTTAATTCAGATATATTAGGTCTTAAGGAACAACTACAGAAAATTTCATCTTTCTACTATAAATAGGCCCTGAGAAAATGTACCCTATACACAAAAAAACTAAAGTTACGGGAAATTAGCTTCAAAGTTTTTACTTCAGTACAAGCCTGCTCCATAGCTTGTATCATCAGAATCGTCCAACAGCTTCCTCTTGATGGCTCTCCTATGCTGTCTAGCCATCTTTGAATATACTTTCATGGCATTATCTGAAGACCTGAGCCGTTCCTTGTCCAAACAAAGCATAGCGCAGCAATTCGTAGTCCTACACAGAGTCCTAACTTCTGCAGAACTTTGCACTTTGTTATATTGCCCTGATTGAATGAGGAAACAGCATCATAAACGCCAAAGTGAAGTGTGTTTATACCCACAAACACAGTTTTAGGTAGTCTATTCCATATCACATGGTTCACACACTATTTGGATTTTGAGTCCGGCCATGAAGACATTTCTTTAGTAGACTAATATCTGCGAGGTCTCTGAATATTGGTTTTACTACCAGTGTTGAGGTTAGTCGCTACTGGGGCATCAGATACTGATAAAGGTGAATCAAACGAATTCTTAGTATACTTTACTTTCTTGCGCCAATGTACATGCTTTCTAAATTCCTTCAGACTAGGTCTTGCCATGTTGAAGAAAAGAAAACTCAGTGACTTCTCCACATACGACTTTCACAACAATGACATGGATGTACTCACAAACGAAACAATACAAATGGTGCAGAATCTATTGTCAACTGTCTAGCAGTGTAGCCAACAGAAAAGCTAACTCTCTTGTACTCAGTTATATCTCTGGCAAGGCTGTCTATATCACGTATATTTCGCGTCTCATGTACAAGGTGCGGAACATCGTGTGTTGAAATTATTTTAAAAATTATTTAAAATAGTTCTATTCACGTCATCCAAATATTTTATACATGGTATTAAACGGGAGAGTCTAAATTTTTCGAAAATGCATTTACACAAAAATCGATTTTTTCATCGAAAAACTCATTCCGTACACCCTTAAGGGTCAGTACCGTTACAAGCATCAGGCATCAAATTGTCAGGGTAAGAACCAAATACGATAATACATAGTTCAAGAGATATGACGTCTTAAACAATGAGACTCATCAATAACAACGGTAGCATACGTCACACGGAAAACGAGACTTTGGCAGCTACTTTGTGAATAATAGCACGTAGCGTCATGCAACAAACTTTACGTATAATTTCAAACATTTATGAAACTTTTTCTTGCTGACGATCCCAAAAAAGATATTTATCGCTTACTAAGTAGGTAAGTTGTGAAGACTGTCTCACACGATAGCTTACCAATAATCATTTTTGCCAAGTGCTATTAGATAAGTAGAGTCTTAGAAAAATTTTCAATGCATCTATTGTACACGAAATACTTGTGCCATGATTTGGTTTTCACGGTATAGCCGTGGCTTTATTATTTCTAGGATTTCTTCAGTGTCATACTAATTTCGTTCTCGTGCATCTCGAGCTTTTAAGAGTGGGAAAAATGTTATTATTTTAAGTATGAAATCTTAAAATTGGATCATTAGTATCAGACATTTTTCTGAATATTATACATCTACAAATAAGAAAGAATTATTACTCAATTCAGTCGGTTTCCAAATAGTTTTATTATGTGAAATAAATTTAAGTCCTTTTTACACGGACAAGACTACCGAAAAATTTGTTTTAGATAATATGTGAAATGTAGAAAACAATTATGAATTACTTTACGTTAGTTTTATTATTATTCTGTTTCACAGTTTAATTCCGTTTACATTTTCCTGTAACCCATGATTATATCTCAAATGTGGTCTGTCCATAATTTTTCTTCAATATTTCTTCTGACAATGTATGAATTCCTTCAATCTATGTTGTCGGCAGGTTCCCTCCTTTTTCTTTTCATAGTGGCTCTCATTCCATAATGTTCTGTGTTAATCTTTCCTTTGTCATCCTTTTTGCAGATCCATATCATAAGAGTTGTTTTTCTTCTATAAAATATGTATAGAATTTGTAATGTCTATTTTCTTCCTGATGCCCTTATTTATGATTTATTCTCGCCTATATATTCATGTGGATTACGCCCAAAAGTCTTATCTCGGTTGACATCAATCTTTTCACTACATGTGATTTAACTGGCCAGTCTTCTGAACCATTTGTCACATTGTTTCTAACAATTGTGTTGAAGATTTTTCTTTTTGTTTCCTTTATAATGTCAGTCCCATAAAATACAATTTACTGTTCCAATAGTAAACTTCCCGACATCGATTCTTGGATTAATTTCCTTGTCTTGTTTGCCATCGTGTGTGATATGGACTTCTAGATATTTGTACTCTTCAGTTAGTTTATTATTTTCCCATTCCTTCTTCCAGTCTCCAGTGTCCTTGATTCGTGTCTCTTATTACCATATATTTTGTTTTATTCCTGTTGACTGTAAGTCCCCTTTTATTATACTCCTGTTAGTTTCCTTCTTATGTGTCTCCTTTATTTGTGACTAAATTAGCTTTTCATCACTAAATTGTAATGGAATATAAGGTAAAGCAGTCAACAATCCGAAGATTGGTTTGAACACCACAGTGCTTTACTAGGCATGGTCCTGTTTGGAGGTGGTATGCCGTTGCCTTCCTCCGACCTTTGAACTGACTTACCCAGCCAGTTATAGGGGGACCTACAGTTTAACGTGGGTTCCGAACCACGGTGCTACTTTTTTCGGGGCTCCCTTCTCCCTACACCTCGTCCTTACACTCTCCAAGTTTTGCCTTCATCGGCGAGCTTCTAGTGCTATCATATGGTGCCGTTGACTGCCGGTACGGGTGGTGGGAAAAAAGTAGTAACTGAAGAAACCATCAAAAACTAGAAAAGTAAATAGGAAGATGATAACAAAGAAATACAACATTTTTCCCCTTCTGGGAATGGCAGTCCTAGGTGGCCAGTATCGTTTCTTTACCGAACAGGGTTAATCGTGAAAAAAGAAAAGGAGATAATTTTCTTCGCCGCTGTCACAAACATAACGGAAATTTAACCTGCAAGACGTGTACTTTTCAACTAATTACAGTATAACACTCCACATAATGAACAATTAAATTTAATGTTCACTGTAGCGAACAACTAAACGGGTAAACCAAAAGTGTCTTCTTCAACAAACACAACATGGAGGGAGCAAAGAAATTTCTCTCTTGCAGAACAATGACGCGGCATGAAATGTCTTAAAAGTTAGAAAATTAGAATCATATCTGTTATTCCACAGCTTCCTAGTGAATTCCGATGTCATGTGGCAAACAAGTCACACAAAAGTTTATAAAAAGCATCCTCCATCTAGAGGAGACACAATGACATCCGATAGTTCCGCACTATTCCTAGAATCACAAACGAAAATCAAACAAAAGTCACAGTTAAACAACAATGCAATTTCAAAATCCGAAGTATCAGCACAGTCCAGGTTTCCCTCATCTTCCCCTCGTCACTCCTTCACAAACTCCACGAAGCGTTAACAAGATTATGAAAGACTGTAGTGAGAGATATTTTTATGAAGTTTTGAAAAGTCTCTTGATAATGTATGTGTCCTCTAATATACTGATGTTGTTCCCACAAAAACATGAGGAATTGAGTCGCATCGGTAAGTTCTAGATGAAAGATGGCATACGTCACATGCGCGACGATCCAGGTAGTGGCCGCCCGTTTACTTGCGGGGAACGGGTTGAAGTCCGGAACCAGTATTGTAGTGGCATCAAAACAATCAGCGGTATTGCGATTGACGATGCGCAACATCACACGAGCAATATCCCACGTCAGTTTGAAACGGGGACACGTGACACGGTGTTCCACAGTGTCAACTCCACCGCAGGTATCGCACAGGTCAGACGGAGAATGTTTTATCGTGTGCAGCCGAGCGTTAGTCGCGACAGTTCTATTGACGACCTTGTACCAGGTAGCCTTGACATGCGGGGAGAGATATCGGGCCGAGATGTTCTGCCACGCGATCTTCCACAATCGTCGTGGGTTCCGAACTTCAAACTTGTTAGGTGACGGGTTTCCTCTAACTGCTTCATAAAATTTCTTTGCTGTCCTATTGTGTGTGTGAGATTACCGCCCAATAGAAATACTGGTAAGTAATAGCATTTGATAATTAAACAGTATTAAGTTCACTGCAAATATTGACCATGCCAATGCACTAAATGTTACACAATTGTAATCTTATTAATTATTGTAGCAATGTATGTACACAGTTGGGTGACAACATTTATAGTTAGGCCATAGGTAGAAATTCTCTACGTTGAGATTTGCTGTGTGCTTGTAGCTGACGGGAGGCCAGCGAGCAGGCCGACGTTGGTGGCTTGTTCCAACTTAGGATTTTACAGTTCGTTTCCGGTGAGGGGAGAGAGGGACAATGGCGAGTGCCAGGCACAGTGCAGTGCACAAATATTGTAATACTACTGGCATTTGAAGTAATATGATGCAGTTAGGAACCTTTAAGGCCCTCATTACAAAATAGCCTGTTGATAAATAAACAATACATTAGCTGATATAGTCACATCTAACGTAATGTTTAATTGACAATGACAAGTAATAAATTACCAACGAAGACAAGACAGTTACACAACTAGCATGGCAATGTTTGTTTATAAAAATAATATATTAACTATTTCTCATTTTATTTTCAATTAATCCTGTGTATTTTACCTTGAAATATTCAGTTAAATCACTTATCTGTGATATACGAAATTGCACGATTATAATAAATAGTACGAAGGATGTTTATACTAATATAAAAACGTAAGAAGAAATTTGTTTAATGTATAGTGTAATTATTTTGATTTTAAGTAAAGTTTTAGAAATGTATTGGCTGAGCGCTGTACGTTGGCAAATCGGTTAGAACAGTTCACATGGGGAAGTTGATGACGTAGGGGAAAAAACCCCGGCAGTTGAGCTTTTGGCGCGCGCGCGGGCAGGAAGTGAGGACTCCAGAGCACGTGGTGTGGCTGGCCGGGCGGCGTCGCTCGGCATTCAGTTGGCATGTGGATCTCGAGGTGGTGACTTGAGATTTGTCTGTGGCAGTCGCCACGTGTGGTTGCTCGTCGTAGACTGCACCAAGTTAAATCGAGTGCTACTGTGTGTTTGTGAATATTTAGCCGGTGCAACAAGGTGTGCATCGCATTGAATTAAAGTGACTGTGATTTGTTAATGTAACACGTGTCGTCGCATAGGCATGAACATAAACGGTGTTTGAGACAGCCACGTGGTGTGAAAACAATTCGCGACAAATATTCATTTTCTCTGGGGGCTCACGAGCTATAATTTCATTTGGTAAATTTACCGACGTACAGACGCGACAGCCACAGGGTTCAAATATTGTGAAATAAACAACATAAAGTGAACTTTAACGTGTTTTCAAAAATAGTAGTTAGTACACCCTTTTCTCTCGTGAACTTGATTTTATTATGAATTTGTTTTGTTAATCATATGCAGGGAAGGAAAGCTGCGAACGTGTGATATCATCCCCTAGAAAACGAGTCAGTCGCAATCGCAGTTCCAGTGTTTTTGCATGCTTAGGAATTTGGTTCGTATCTGGTGGTTGTGAGTTTAAAAAATTAAACTTTCTCTATTGTAAACTCTCACCCCGACCTTCACCCTCGCACGTGTCTCGAAGTATTCAGGTGGAATATAACTCTTCTGCATGAAAAATTGGCGCACGTACATTAACCGGAAAGGAATTGCCATCGGGTTAAGTGGAGCGACCTGCGATTCCGGTTGATGGATACGGAAGAACTCAGCCGTAGGTCCGTGGGGGTGTTTCTCACAGACGGTGAGTGTACGGTGTACTAACAGCGCGGCGCACTTAACCGGCAGGTCGATCAGTCCAAGTCCTCCCCCCCAGGGGGCTCACCGCTCTGTGGTGAGTACGTGCGTGGCGAGCACGGGGCCCCAGCCTTTGTAGCACTCTTTCCTTTCCGTGCTACACGATGATTCTTCTACTGTCCTTTTCCCCCCTCTTGGGGACTGAGTCTGTGCATCCTTCGGGGAACTGAAGTTCTGACCTTTTGGATTAAGCTCTTCTCTCACTTCTTTATTTGCCTCCGTGTCTGCGTTTGAGGCTTCTCGTCCTACTATTTCTCTCTTCCTCCTCCCTGTACGCACTTGAAGGCCACCCACATGGGTGACTGGGTAATGCGTAAGTCCCAGTCCCGGGCTGGCATGTAGGGTGCGTGCGTACCCCCTGGTTAAGGCCAGGCCAGGCCAGGGGAGGGGCGATTGCCTGCGCTGATACCTTCCCGATTCGACGATTGGTCCCTCCGTCTGTAGATCGGGAGGTGTGACCTGGGGTGTGAACAATCACCCAAGGCGGGTGTGCTTCCGTTGGGGGCCCCCAGCAGGAAGGAGCGTGCCATCGGAGACACTGGCAATCGTGGGGGATACAACCGCGATGGTTATAAAAAAAAAAAATGGAAAGAGCCTCTAGAAACTGATGTACTAGACAATAGTGTGTCTGAACAGAAAAAAATACAGACATCAAAGTTCCTTGTGGTGACCCGAACTGAGGAAGGGCAATCCTTTTCGTCGGTGAACCCATTTATTATTCAAAAAGGGGTTGATGCCATTGCCGGCCCAGTTAAGACCTGCAACCGCCTGCGTAATGGAACACTACTGTTAGAAACAGAAATTGGCTCCCAGGCACAGCGGCTGCTTAAGGCTACTCTGCTCCACAGCTACCCGGTTCGTGTTGAGCTTCATCCAACCCTCAATTATTCCCGAGGGGTAGTCTTCTCGGCCAGTTTGGACGGTCTGGCTGAGGATGAACTGAAAGAATATCTGGCAGCTCAAGGCGGCGGCGCAGTACACAGTGACAAAAAAAGAGAACAATGTTGTAGTCCCCACTCGCACAGTGTTTCTGACCTTCGACCGAGTGGCTCTGCCGCCGAAGATCAAGGCGGGGTATGAGGTCATCACAGTACGACCTTATATCCCTAACCCTACTCGGTGTTATCAGTGCCATCGATTCAACCACACAAGCCAGTCTTGCAAGAACCCGGTCATATGTGTCACCTGTGGTAAAGAGGCCCATGAGGGGATTTGTCCACCACCGTCCCCCCATTGCATCAATTGTAATGGGAATCATGCTGCTTCCTCCCGGGAATGTCCCGTGTTTGCTGATGAACGGGCCATCCAGGAAATCCGTGGAAAGGAAAAGGTTCCCATACAAGTTGCACGTAAGATGTACGCCAGTCGTAAGCGTAAGACCCCACCGCGTGGTAATTACAGTACTGTAGTTGCAACACCTCCACCGACACGGGATATGGCCACACAGACTTGTGACCTACAGTTTACGACAGTAGTTGTCAAACAGTCTACATCGACAACGGCGTCACGTTCAACGAAAAGTGTGAGTACCTCTTCCAAGTCTTCATCTTCAGCTGTGAAACCACAGATAGAGACGCGAAAGTCTAAGAAAGAGCATTCGCGCGAGGATTTCCTCCGCACCCCTACCAAAACATCTGAGCCAACCAAGGAGCTTCACCAGGGCTCCAAGAAATCAAATAGGGGGAAAACTCTCCCCCCTCCTACCTCACAATGTGACGATGGCATCCCCTCGAAGCCTATAGTCTCTCCAGGTGCATCAGCCAAAGATGGGGCTGCCGACCACACTCACGCAGCTGATGTGGTCACCTCTGAGAATATGGAGCAAGACCCTCCTGTCTCAGACACCACCAGTTGCGAACATTCGCACTGTGGCCCGCCGCCTTCGTCGGGCTGATGTCCACTTTCATCTCATTTTATCCTATTATGGATATTCTTCAATGGAACATTCGTGGTATCCGGTCGAATTGGACAGAACTGCAGCTTCTAACGCGAACATATCACCCAATCATCTTCTCTCTACAGGAGACAAAATTGCTCCCTGGTACTCGAATTACTTTTCCACGCTACACTACCGTTCGCTTTGACCTTCCTCCAGTGGCAGGAATTCCAGCCCACGGGGGCGTAATGTTGCTTATTCGGGATGACGTACACAGTACACCGGTCCCTTTGTGTACTCCAATACAAGCTGTTGCTGTCCGGATATACCTTCCTGGATTTGTCTTCACACTGTGCAATATTTACGCTCCTTCCTCCTTTCCCGTCACTAGATCCGATCTCCTAGATCTTATTGACCAGCTTCCGCGTCCGTTTTTGTTGGTGGGTGATTTCAATGCCCACCACCCCCTTTGGGGCTCCCCACGACCATGTCCACGGGGCTCCCTCCTGGCATATATACTGAACCACCTTCAGCTCATCTGCCTTAACACTGGTGAACCAACTTATCTTTCAGCCATATAGATCTAGCTATCTGCACTGCTCAGCTGGCACGTCGTCTTGAATGGTCTGCTCTCTGACACACATTCGAGCGATCATTTTCCGTGTGTAATTCACCTAATGATGCCTGACACCCTTGAGCATCCACACCGCTGGCAGTTAACCAAAGCGGACTAGGAGCTCTACACTTCACTGGCGGATTTTGGTGCTTGTCATTATCCTAGTATAGACGACCAAGTGGAACACATTACCACAGTTAGAATGCCGTGACGCTCTGCGAGCACGGCGACGTGCCCTTAGAATCTTCAAACAACGGCCCACGCTCGACAACTGCATCCGATACAAACGGCTGCGGGCTTATTGTTGTCGCCTCTTTCGCGACTGTAAACGCGACAGTTGGCGCTCATTCACGAGCTCTTTTAATAGGTCTACCCCTTCCTCCATCATTTGGGGTAACCTTAGAAAAATTTCGGGCAATATGGCTCATTCCCCGATTCCCGGTATTTGTGTCGCAACTGACACCGTCGTCGATCCTCCACAAATAGCCAACGCACTGGGTCGACATTTTGCAGAGGTCTCTAGCTCTTCACATTACTGACGCTTTCCTAGCTAGGAAAAGGACGGTGGAGGCGACTCCATTGCCCTTTACCTCTCAGATCCGTGAATGCTACAATACCGAGTTTACTGTACGAGAGCTTCACCACGCACTCTCGTCTTAGCGGTCCTCCGCTCCAGGACCAGATGGCATTCACTTGGCGATGCTGCAACACCTTTCACCAACGAGCTTGCACTTCCTACTGGCCACCTACAACCGCATATGGATAGAAGGCACCTTTCTGCGACGCTGGCGTGAAGCCATAGTTATTCCCATACCAAAGCCTAGGAAGGACAAATGTCTCCCTTCCAGCTACCGCCCCATTTCCCTCACCAGTAGCGTATGCAAGGTGATGGAACGCATGATTCACGGGCGCCTGGTATGGTGGCTTGAAACGCGACATCTCCTGTCTAATGTCCAATGTGGGTTTCGCAAGCACCGTTCTGCGGTGGATCATCTTGTTGCCCTATCTACCTCAGTAATGAATAAGTTTTTACGGAAGCGCCAGACAGTAGCGGTGTTCTTTGATCTGGAAAAGGCATACGACACCTGCTGGAGGATTGGCATCCTCCGCACTCTGCATACATGGGGTTTTCGGGGTCGCCTGCCAATTTTTATCCGCGAATTTTTGACAGACCGTGTTTTTAAAGTGCGTGTTGGTTCGGTTTTATCGAGCACTTTTATTCAGGAGAATGGAGTCCCCCCAGGTCTCGGTCCTGAGCGTTGTTTTATTTGCAGTGGCAATCAATTCTATAGCCGATCACCTTCCTCTGGGAGTGTCGGCGTCCCTCTTTGTTGACGACTTCGCGATCTACAGCAGCTCTGAGCAAACGGGTCTCCTGGAGCGGCGCCTTCAGCGGTGCCTAGACACTCTCCACGCGTGGAGTATGGACTCTGGCTTTCGATTCTCAGCTGACAAGACAGTCTGCATGAACTTCTGGCGGCGGAAGGAGTTCCTTACCCCGTCCCTTCGTCTGGGCCCCATAGTACTTCCATTTGTGGATACCACGACGTTCTTGGGACTTGTTTTTGACAGGAAGTTAAGTTGGTCTCCCCACATATCCCGTTTGGCAGCTCGCTGTACCCGCTCTCTCAATGTGCTGCGGGTGTCAAGTGGCACCTCGTGGGGAGCTGACAGGTCTACTCTCCTCCATCTGTATCGCACCATAGTTCGGTCCAAACTGGACTATGGTAGCATCGTTTTTTCTTCGGCTCGACCGTCCATATTGCGCCGCCTTAATACAATCCACCACCAAGGTCTCCGTCTGGCGACAGGAGCGTTTTACACTAGCCCCGTTAAGAGCCTCTATGCCGAGGCCGCCGAACTACCCCTTTCTTACCATCGGGAACTCCTGCTTAGCCGTTACGCTAGTCGTTTGTCGTCCATACGAGGACACCCGACGTACGCAGTTTTTTTTTAACGACTCACTTGACAGTCTCTTCGCTATGCGCCCGTCTGCTCTGCTACCGCCGGGAGTACGCTTGCGTTCGCTACTCGGCCAGCTTGGCGTTACAATGCCTGCTATCTTCTCGACTGGAGAGAGCACCTCCACCGTGGCGAAGCCCCGAAGTCCGTGTTAACTTTGATCTTCATTCTCTTCCAAAGGACTCCACACCTAGGTTCGTCTACCAGAGAGAATTTCACGCACTCCGGTTTAAATTTGATGACAATTTGTTCATTTACACTGATGGCTCAGTCAGACCAGGGTGTTGGGTGTGCTTTTGTACTTGGCAACGTCTCTTTTAAATATCGTCTTCCTGAGTGGAGTTCCATTTTTACAGCTGAGCTGTATGCATTATATCAAGCCACACAATACGTCCGGCGAAACTCGCTCAGTAAGACTGTCATTTGCTCGGACTCTATGAGTGCTTTGTTGAGCCTTCGCATGCTATATCCGGCTCATCCCCTGGTACAAAGCATCCGCAATTGCCTTACTTCTCTTTCAACGAGCGGAACTACGGTGACGTTTCTGTGGGTCCCTGGCCACGTGGGAGTGTTGGGGAATGAGGCTACGGATACGGCTGCCAAGGAGGCAGTTCTCCTTCCTCGGCTATCTACCTTTTCAACTAGCTCTGATGACCTTCGCGCTGGTATCTCCCAGCGTATTATCTCCCGTTGGTATCTACATTGGTCATCCCTGTCAGGGAACAAATTGCGAGCCATTAAACCTGTGCCTGATCTCTGGTCAACGTCATCTCGACCCTCCCGCCGAGAGGAGATTGTTCTGGCCCGGCTTTGTATTGGCCACTGCCGTTATAGCCACCAGCATTTATTACGTGGTGGTCCTGTTCCCTTATGTGAGCACTGTGATGCACCTTTTACTGTGAACCATCTTTTAGTGCAATGTCCGTTTTTTAATCGTCTCCGTCATGATCTGTGTTTACCATTTGAAATGTCTGACATTTTAGCTGATGACCCGCAATCGGTTAACAGAGTTTTACTTTTTATACATCGTGCAAATATGGCGAAAGCCATGTAATCTCTAACCCCGGTTCTTTTTTACTATGGGCAGTGTTGGGCGCTAATGACCACAGCAGTTGTGCGCCCTAAAACCACAAAAACAAAAAACAAAAAACAAAAAAAAGTCAAAGTCCTCCCTCTGCCGGTGGAAACGTGCAGGTCGCGTGGGAGACTTTGAAAATCTCTCCTCTCCAAAGCAACCAATATACTGCCTGCACGATTGCTCTACCTATTTCCTTAGGTAGGTGAAACACTTGCGCCAAAAACCACGCCTTGGACAACAAGAAACCGTTAATGAGAAGCACTTTTTGTCCCAATGCGAGATACCTACGGGAATGCAACTTTGCTATTGCCCTAATAGAGTTAAGTAGAAGACGCCAGTTGTAAGACGTCGTCCTTTGTAGGTTGGCTTGAAAGGAAATACCTAAGATGGTATGCTTGTCACTGACCGTAAACCAAGGTCTATGTATCTGCAGAGGACGGTCGTGTCGGAAGCAGCACAGTCTTGCGTCGGTTGACGTCGGAGCCTGAAGCACGGCGATACAGCTGCAGCACTGATTACGCCACGTCGTCGTCGTCCCACCTGCTGACGAACAGTCAGAGGTCGTCCGCGTACGCGCGGCACACAACCCGCGCGCCTCCCACCGTCATCCCCTGGCACATGGAGGTCAGTTTTCGGAGGAGGGGGTCCAACGCGATGGCAAACAAACCCATAGAAAGGGGGCAGCCTTGTTTCACGGAACTGTGGAGCTTCACCGGTTCTGACAGACAACCATTGATCATTTTTCGTGAGGTGGAATTTGTCAGCAGGTGCATAATGGCGGTAATAAATTTTGTGCCAAAACCAAGTTTGAACATCACCTTCCGCAGATATTCATGGTTCACCTTATCGAATGCCTTAGCAAAGTCAACGAATAACACTGCTAAAGGCGTTTGTGTTGTCGCAGCAAATGCAATGGTGTCCCTATATGTGAGTAACGCATCGAAAATTGTTCTGCCCGGAACGGCACAACACTGATATTCGCTGATCACTTTGGCCAAAGCAGTACGTAGTCGAGCAGCAAAACAACGAGCAACCAACTTATAGTCTCCGTTTAAAAGAGTGACCGGCCGCAGGTGAGCTGCGTCACATTTGCGAACATCCTTCGGTAACAAAACAATGACGCCCTCTAGAAAGGCTGCAGGAACAGCAACGCCGTTAACGATTTCATTGACAATGTCAGTGTCACCCAACAAATTCCAGAAACGCAAATAGAATTCAGGAGGCAGACCGTCAGGCCAGGAACCTTGCCTTTGGCGCTGGTTTTAAGTGCATGAAGAACCTCATCTGCCGTGAAACGTTCGTATAGAGCCATCCTACCAACCCGCATGAGAGGATGTGGGAGGCCTTGTAGAAGAGCGTGAATCGCAGCATCGTCTATGTCTGCACTTTGGAATAGGGCGGTAAAGTAACTATGTGCCTCTGACAACATCGAACCATTAGTAGTGAGACGCTCTCCATTACTTGATTGCAAAAAAGGCAACTGACATTGCTTCCGGCGTTTCATTTCCCGCGTTATGTGATAAACAGATGGTGCCTCACCAGGGATATTGCCGTCAGGTTGACTACGGATGATTGTATGTTCCGACTGAACTCGCTGTAGCGACAAAAGTTCCGCTTTGATGCGCTTAAGCCGTGGCAAAAAGTCACTTGCATTACGGAGATCTGCACGGACAGCATCTTTCAAGCACTGAAGGTAAAACTCAATAGTCTTTCGACGCCAAAACGCCTTCTCTGCACTGTAAGTTTGCAAAGTACTACGCAGTGTGGGTTTAGCACTATTCATCCACCAATCTATTACAGTACGATAGTTTGCGCGCTTTTCTAAACAATGAGTCCAGGTTTGCTCGATTTCCATCTGAAGAACAGCATCTTGTAAATGCTGGACATTGAACCGCCAAAGTCCGGGTCGTTTTAATTTCACCAAACGTGGCAACGTAACACGGCAAGTAGAGGCACTGTGATCAGAAAACGCCAAGGGTTGTGCGCCGACACTATGTATGTTAGGCGCACAGTTTCTCGTCAAATAAATACGGTCCAGTCGGCTCTGTCCCGTCACATACAAGTGCGTAAACTCCGTGTAAGTAGGGTGGAGTTGACGCCACACGTCCACAAAACTAAGATCGTCAATTAAAGCCTGCAATGACGAGCATTTGTGCGGGTGAGGTTGCTGGTCCGCGTCATCAATTACACAATTAAAGTCGCCGGCCAGTACCGTGGTGCTATTGTGTCCAGTGAGCAACGGGCAAACGTCGGCAGCAAAAAACTGATCACGTGCGTGCCGATAATCTGTACCTGACGGGGCATAGACATTGACAAATAACACGTCCTCTACAGTACACGCAATGCCTCGACCATCCGGTAGTTTAACATCATTTCTAAAATCCCATACTTGGTTAATTAATACTGCAATGCCACAATGTGTTTCTGGATCAAGGTTTAAAATTGAATTAAAACCTGGCACAAACTCAACTTCAGCCGTCTTCACTTCTTGTAAAAAGACATCTGCCTTAATAACTATTAAAAAAATCTATTAGGGACTCAAGTTCATGTGCACTCTCGATCTTGTTAATATTGACAGTGGTGACCGTGCAAACATTCCCGCGCACAATAGAACACATACAAAGGTTCAGAGGGGACGACGAAAAACTAGAGTTCCTGGGCGGGGTCCGCCCACAAGCCACGCTGCTGATCCTGCGCCCACTCCATCGGCGTGATGTTTACGACCGGCAGGCCGGCGGCCGCCGCGCTAGCCGAGCCCGAGTCCCGCGTGACGTCACTGTGCGAGGCCCGCCGCGTGCGCTGAGACACCGCGGCCGCCTCGCCCTCGCTCTTCCTCTTGCCCGAGGTCAGCACTTCGACACTCGGAGAGCGCTGACTTTTGCGCGCATCCTTGCGTTCGCTCCTACGGGGTTCACCGACGGGTTTTGCGAAAACTGCGGAGTCAGAAGTCGACTGTTCGCCCTCATTGCTACTGTCGTCCGTTGGCGACATTTCCTTCGACGTCGTGTTGCGGCGCCGCCTCTTCTTTTTCGCGACCGTCACTTCCGATTCCCCATCACCTGACTGAGAAGCAAACTAAACCTCGGGTTGCGAAACAACCTCCATCGATTCTTGAACAGGGGCGGGTTCTTCACTCACAGATTCGACAAGTGGGACAGGATTCAAAACCGGTGCCTCCACCTCCACTGACCAATCTCCCGACATCTCCGGACGCGGTGAAGCGAGCCCTTGCACAACGTCACTGAATAACGGTTCTGACTGTGCTCCGGCAACGAGCGTGAGTTTCCGAGGCAACTGCACAGGGCGCCGACCTTTGTTTGGACAGTCACCACGAACGTGTCCTACCGTATTACAAATCCCACAAGTTTGCGGTTGTCCAGGGTATGAAACAAATGCCCGACTACCACCGATAATCAAGTAAGACGGGATATGTTTCCGTAGGTTGACCTTTACAGTACGAACACCACTGTCCACTTGATAGTAATACGGATCCGACCACTTTTCATTGATAATACCATTTGCAACAACATCACCGTACGGACGTAAAGCAGTTTCAATCCCTGAATTAGGACATTCGAAAGGTACATTGAACACCCGTACGTCACGAACTCCCTGCCCAGCGTGTTGCACACGGACGTCACTAATAGTCATCCCACGTGTTTAAATTTCCGAACCCCGTCATTTTCGGACACAAACTTTTCACAAACGTCATCATCCGACAATTTCAAAAACACTTAATACAAGTAGAAGTCAATTTGCAGTCCTAGGACTAATTCCCGTGGCAAACGAAGCGTATCCCGAATCCATGAATGTATTTCAAAACCGGTGGGTCGTAACGACTTCCGATCAAAAGTGCATTGCACCGTACGATTTCGAAGTGGAGTGAATGCCATTTCACTCACCGAATTAATGAAATTGTATAAAGCGCAGCCAAGCGAAGCGAAGACGGCTCCCACGAAGCCAAGGAGGCCGGTGCCGAGACGTAAACAAGCCGCCGAGCCGGAGAGCGCGAGCACACGTGTTTCCTGACGGACAACCAGCCGGTATATTTCACATAAGCAATGCTGCCAGAGGTGAAAGAAGTGAAAAGTGACAGATAAAAATCCTAGGACCTGGCGGGGATCGAACCCACGACCTTTGGATTTGTAGTCTGGCACTCTACCACTGTGCAACCGAGGTGCACGTAATGAATATATAGTAATATAATTTCTAATTTTCCAATGCTTTTTCAGTATATGTTTTATAAAGTGTTGATGGCAGACTGCATCCCTGACGTAAACCTTTTGTAACTTTAAATCCAGGTGACAAATAATTTGGTCTTTTTATTCATGCTATAGAGATTTCGTTAAGGTTCACATTTGCTTAAATTTTTGCAGGAGTAATGTTAAATGCTTTTAAAAGTTTCCCACAAGTTACATAAAGTTATGTTAGCGTGTCTTCAAAAATTAAATGAAGGGGTTGATTTTGGACATTTTTGTTTTCAGTTATTTGTTTCAAGTAAAATATATGCGCTGTGGTTGACCTCTCTGCCTGTTCCTCGGCCTTCGTTACTTTAAATTCTTTTTACAAAAAAATGTTAGGTAATCCTTCCTTTACATATGCTAAATACATCATTTACAGATATTCCTCTATAATTCTTGCATTCATCTTTTCTTCCTTTTTGTGGTTTGTTGATATAAATCCTACTACGGTCTCACCACTTAAACATTTTTCAAAACGGGTTCTCAAAAGTTCAGGTAATTTTTCTGTGCCACATTTCAACAGTTGCATCGGTATTCGTCCAGAAGCACTTACTTTTTTCCTTAAAGTTTTTACTGAAGGTTTTGCTATTCTATGTCCAGTGTAGCACTTCCATTATTTTCTGTTTCTTCTATATTGTTAGTGATTGTAGAAAAAATTCTCTAATTTCAGTCAGTAATTGTTAGTTTTATTCTAATGGTGAGACAGATATTTGGTGCCCCGTCTAAGTCAATGATGCTTTTTCTCGTATCTTTCTGATTTTTACATTTTATTTTTTTAAAGTGTGGCTGGAATCAATCCAAACGTGCGACACCCAGTGTCGAAAAGAATCAGCTCATTTCTGTTTAAAACAAAATGTGTTTCAAAGCAGAATTGTAAGTGCCCATTCGATACACAGATTCGAAATTAGTCTCATTTGTTCGATATGAATTTAAAGGAAAAGTGTAACATAAGGAGTAACCAGTACTCTTGTTAAATCTGACCAGTACTGTGGTATGGCGGTAGCAATAATTGTGGGTGCGAGAGTGAAGGTCGGGGTGAGAGTTTAAAATTGGGAATGATTAATTTTTAAAACTCACAACCACCAACTGCAAACCAAATTCCTAAACATGCAAAAACACTGGAACTGTGATTGCGACTGTTTGACTCGTTTTCTAGGGGATGATGTCACACGTTTAAAGCTTTCCTTCCCTGCATACGATTAACAAAACAAATTCATAATAAAGTTCATGAGAGAAAAGGGTATACTAACCACTATTTTTGAAAACACGTAAAAGTTCACTTTATGTTGTTTATTTTACAATATTAGAACCCTGTGGCTGATACGTCTGTACGTCGACACATTTATCAAATAAAGTTATAGCTCGTGAGCCCCCAGACAAAATGAATATTTGTCGCGAATTGTTTTCACATCATGTGGCTGTCTCAAACACCGTTTATGTTCATGCCTATGCGACGACACGTGTTACATTAACAAATCAGTCACTTTAATTCAATGTGATGCACACCTTGTGCCACCGGCTAAATATTCACCAACACACAGTAGCACTCGATTCAACTTGGTGCAGATGAGCAACCACACGTGGCGATTGCCACACACAAATCTATAACCTTCACCTGGCGATCCACATGCCGACTGATGCAGCGCGACGCCGCCCGGCCAGCGACCCCACGTGCTCCCGCCTCGTCACTTCCTGCCCACGTGCGCGCGCAACAAAAGCTCAACTGCCGGGGTTTTTTCCCCTACGTCATCAACTTCCCCATGTGAGCTGTTCTAACAGATTTGCCAACGTACAGCGCTCAGCCAATACATTTCTAAAACTTTACTTAAAATCAAAATAATTACACTACACATTAAACAAATATCTTATTACGTTTTTATATTAGTATAAACATCCTTTGTACTATTTATTATAATCGTGCAATTTCGTATATCACAGATAAGTGATTTAACTGAATATTTCAAGGTAAAATACACAAGATTAATTGAAAATAAATGAGAAATAGTTAATATATTATTTTTATAAACAAACATTGCCATGCTAGTTGTGTAACTGTCTTGTCTTCGTTGGTAATTTATTACTTTTCATTGTCAATTAAACATATTACATTAGATGTGACTATATCAGCTAATGTATTGTTTATTTATCAACAGGCTATTTTGTAATGAGGGCCTTAAAGGTTCCTTACTGCATCGTATTACTTCAAATGCCAGTAGTATTAGAATATTTTATTTCACGCTGTGCACTGCACTGTGCCTGGCACTCGCCATTGTCCCTCTCCCCCCTCACCGGAAACGAACTGGAAAATCCTAAGTTGGAACAAGCCACCAACGTCGGCCTGCTCACTGGCCTCCCGTCAGCTACAAGCACACAGCAAATCTCAACGTGGAGAATTTCTACCTATGGCCTAACTATAAATGTTGTCACCCAACTGTGTACATACATTGCTACAATAATTAATAAGATTAAAATTGTGTAACATTTAGTGCATTGGCATGGTCAATGTTTGCAGTGAACTTCATACTGTTTAATTATCAAATGCTATTAATTACCAATATTTCTATTGGGCGGTAATCTTAAAATACCCCCACTTGCGGCATCAAAACCATGTGCAGAATGGCGCAAGTAGCACCAAAATTAATACATTCAAATGAGCAGAATTTAAAATTACAAAATTATTGAATCGGATTGACTCACGCTATGCCAATTATGACCTCAACTAATGCAAAAAATAAATAAATAAATAAATAAATAAATAAATAAATAAATAAATAAAATAAACAGGGCAGTGAGAAAATTTCCCAATATTTGTACCATTAAGACCACTTAGTGTGTGCATATTTTTAAGAAAAGAATCCTTACAACTAATTACATCCATGAAATTTAAGTGTGCCTGTTGTGTATATACAGAATTGGCACCAAATTTATAATAGTATTAAACTTTAGTCTTTAGAGAACCTTCTCCTACACGGAAAAACTAGAATTATCACTATAAAAACTTTTGATGGTGTACACTCCACTTGTTTAAAGGAAATCTCTCACCACTTTGACCCTGAGAACCCGAGTCATCGTTGCCGCAACTCTGGTCCATGGTCTATGGTCCTATGTCTGTCATTTCAACCAACATGCTGTTGCAGCTTAGATTCATGGCACTGGATCAAGCGTTCTTGTCCACACACGTCATATGCACCCTACATGGAACAGGAAGAGCAGAAGGCACTCATGAGTCAACATAGACAAAAGTTTGTCTGGACACCAGGATTCGGTTGGATTTGTATCCCACCCCTCTGCCATCCAGACTTGGTCCAATTGAAACTAAGCATTGAGACATGTACAGTAACATGCAAATCAACAGAATTAGGAACTCAAAGTGGCTTGTGTTAGTCATTATCAGATCAATCCAAACCACCATGCCTGCACTCTCATCAGCCATAGCTTCAGATGAAACAGACAAGAGAATATGTGGCCTACTTGGAGTATTACTCCATCAAAATTTAAAAAAAAAAACCTGCCTGTGTCAAAATATATCTTAAAGCTCAAATAATACTACCAAAAGAATGTTATCATAGAGAATTTTCTCTTCTATCATAATGACACCTACAAACATAAATACAAATCCTACCCCCTCACACCAAAAAAAAATTATTTTTGCTGGTGTGATTTAAATTTGGATCCCTGTCATCAGCCTCATGTGCCTTCCACAAGTATTCCCCACAATAAAATATCTAAGGTTAGTCTAATTTCAAAATTAGTTTATCACAAAACATCTACATTTTTTAAATAAAATATCACCAAACCCTATTGATACAGAAAAATAGTTCTTGTCAACTGTTGTTGCAGAAATTGTTCAGTCAACAGTTGAGCACCATTAAAGAAACCAAAATGTGTTATCAGAATCAGTTTAATATAACAATACAGAGCATTCCCTATTAGGCACGTTACCTACCATACACTCAGAGACAGACGTTAAAGAGCAAACAGTTTCTCTCAATGAAACATTTCTCAATCCAACCCACCTTTAGCCAAAACAGCCACATCAAACATACATTCCTCACTTCTGACCCATATGTTCAGTCACACCCACATATGCAACACTGTCAGCTGACATTTTCATCACAATTTATCTAAGCCACTGCCTGCCTCAATGACCACTTTCTCATTCTCCAAGTCACCCCACAACTCACACCACATAGCCATCCCTGCTCATACACACACACACACACACACACACACACACACACACACATAAACAGTACACTCCCACTTAATCCTTAGTGTTAGCATACACACATACACATATGTACAGTCCTTACTTCAGGTACCACTGTTGAACTGCAAAATCTGATGTTAGCATATATTTCAACAACAAAAGAGAAACATTTACAAAGAACACTTGTAAACTTTACCCCAATGCTTAAATCTAAACACACAAGTAGATACTAACACAGACCACAGAATAAATATACACAAATTCTTAACCTACTATTTACAATGCATTGGATCTCATACTTCATGAGTTACTTGTGTAAACATGCCATTAAATCTTTCACTTATAAAATTTTTGAATTTCACCCTCTTCATGCATCCCTCCAGACTTAATTCTAGCACTTTATCCTTATATTCCAACTGAGCTTCATATTTGCACAGAAAATCACTTCCTAATAGAGCTCTGCATTTCGATGAAAATAACCGCTCGAGCCTTTCCCGTTTCGTGCCGCTGCTCGACGGCTGGAGTAGGCCCACGCTGCGACACGGCTGTGGCCGTCTAATGCTCCACACGGCCGGTCGCCCTCCGCCTCTCGGTTACCGGCGGAACCGTCGAGCACTGCCGGGCGCTCGAGCGCGCTCATAGTCTCGGCCGGTGACAGTGCGACCGCCGCGCGCTCAACACTGCAGAATCGCATTAAAAACCGCCCTGGCTTTGAGCAACGCAGTTAGCGTTATGGATCAACGAAGTATAGGTCGTAAACGCTCAGTTCATGAAACAAAGAGAAGTATTATGGAGAGAATTAGGAGCGGCTCGTTACTCCTGAAAAAGAAAGACATGTCGGAAGAGGAGTCGAAAAGTGAAGCTTGGAAATCTTGTACACTTGTAGTCGATCCTGTCACGCAGGCTTCTGCTGGTTTCGTGCAATCTACCACTCTACCTCTGAAGATATCTTCCGCAGCCGAAGATGGAACGTTAGCGGAATGTTTTACAAATCGACCACGGCTTATGAGCCCGGAAGTTTTAAATGAAACAGCATATACAGTTCCGTAGAGTAAATAGCACAACTCCAGTAATAAATATAGACTTTGAACAGAAGTCTGTAGCTAAGGTAGAATTTTCAAAATTATTTATTCGTTTTGAGGGGAAACCAGAGCTTTTCAAAATTTTTAGACGTGTGAAATGATGAGAGATTAACCGTGAAGCAACACATTGATTGTCTGCTAAAACGTTTGAGTTCAGCTACGTATGCTATTAGGGTTTTTGCAAATTTCGGCGATAAGAATCTCAGTAAATTAGTTTACAACTATTTTCATTTACTGCATGATATTCTGAAGTAATTCACCATTGAGTAAAAAAGTTTTCATTGCACAAAATCGTGTAATCCGAATAATTGCTGGAGCGTACCCAAGATCGTCCTGTAGACACCTATTTAAGGATTTAGATATCCTCACAGTTACTTCAGAGTATATATATATATTTACTTATGGAATTTGTTGTTAATAATCCAATCCAGTTCACACACATGTTAACATGTTTGTAATTCTATCGGAGTCAACTGCTTGGTTATTAGTCCGTAGCTTGCAAACAATTTAATCTAAGGTAAACTAACCTAAGGACAACACCAAGGCCTGAGAGGGGACCCGAATCCCAGATGGCGAACGGGCGTGCGCATCACGCATGGCTAATCCGCCGCTCCAAACCCAGTTCAAAAGTATAGCAGTCTTTATAGGTATAACACCGAGAGAAAAGATGATATTACTGTGCAAGGTTAAATCTCACTGTGGCACAGAAAGGGGTGAGTTATGCTGCCACAAAAGTCTTCGGTCACCTACCAAACAGCATCAAAAACCGACAGATAGCTAACTAGCATTTAAAAATTAATTAAAAGAATCTCTGAATGACAACTCCTTCTACTCAATGGATGAATTTTTAGATATAAATTAGTAAAATTAAAAACAAAAAATAAAAAAATGAATAATATTGAAAAGAAAAAATAATGCAAAATATCATTTTGTCATATAACATTTTATGTAATGTTATATCTTGTACAGACACCTTTAGTACACTGACACTTTCCACATTACGAAGTGTCGTATTCATGATCCACGGAACAAGTATTAATGTAAGCAGTGTGACGCGGTTCAGCTCGCTGGCGCTGAGTCCGCCGGTCACTGGCGACCGACCGAGCGTTCGGCGCGCTCGGCCGAGCGCTAGCGATCGGTTGTCCGCAACCGGCCCAAGAGGACGCTCGGACGCAAACTCTCGAGAGCCAGAGGGGCGAGCGGGACTCGCCGGTAAAAATCGAGGATAATGCAGACCTCTACTTCCTAACACTAGATTTAAACATAGACCTTTCTTCACCAATAAATCTTGAATAAACAGCTCCTCCTCAATGATTACTTCAAATTCTGAGTTCCCTGCATTTAACACCCCTATTTTTCTTGCAAAAGCATAATTTTCTTTTTCCCATGCCACTGGCTCTACTGTTTTTAAATATTTGAGGAATTGGATCCAATCATCTTGCCCATACTCATGTACTTCTTTATTAACCCAACCTGACTTTAACCCATCAATATCCATTTCATGACACTGTTCATTATTATGAATCATAAAATCTTGTATTTTCTCCTCATCATCACCTAACCCCTGCTGTACAACTCTCTGTCCCTCACTTATCGCATCATGATCTAGGGTACACATGGCTAATCCTCTTAATTGATCA
Organism: Locusta migratoria; assembly: GCA_026315105.1. Taxonomy (NCBI): domain Eukaryota; kingdom Metazoa; phylum Arthropoda; class Insecta; order Orthoptera; family Acrididae; genus Locusta; species Locusta migratoria. The sequence goes on from CM048755.1 coordinate 220,574,160, forward strand.
TGCTCATTGTACCCATTCACAAGCTCTTTCAACACATTGTAATAAGTCTGGTCCCTATTATATTGTTTGCCTAGTCTGTCCAAGTAATCAGATTCGTGCAATAGCCAATTATCTGGGGCCCACTTCCTAATCCAGTTTATTTTCCCAATTAAATTTCTGGTTTGTGCATCTGCACTGTCAACTTGGCCTTCCTCAGAGATCTTCACATTTATATTAACATTTACAGTAGGTCCAATGTCATTTATTGTCTCTACTGGACCACATATATTTACATTTAATTTAGAAAAACATTCACTCTCATTCATACATTCCACAACATCTATGCTGGCTCCAGTACCATCAATATTTACATTCATACTTTCACATTCAGTCAACACTTGTGCCTCTGACCTATGCAAAACTAAGGCTAACCCAACGCTGTTTTTATCCTCTTTAATGTTATTATCGAATAAACTTCCCACATCATACTCTCCTTTATCGTCCTTGTTTCTAGCATTCCTCCTCCTGTTTGCATTTCTCTTGTCATGTTGCAAAAACCAATCCCCAAAAATTTCCTCACTATCTTTAACAACATCCATCTGACACATACTTTCCTCTCTTTTCTCCCTTTCCTTGTTTACTCCGTTTTCTTCCCTCTTTTCTTTATCCTTGCCCTTGTGAACGCCTACTTCCTCTTTCCTATCATCTCTGTCCATGTGACATAGTTTTTCCTCCCTTCTCTCCCCATCTCTATTCCTACTGTAATTATGGTTATTAGATCCCCTGTTATCCCATCTTCTGGTCCTATTTTTAGAATAGTTCTTTGTTCCAAAACGGACCTCATTTGGAACAAATCTTAGTTTCCCTGATTCTGTCTCTGATTTTCTCTCCTACTGTTATTCCCATTCCTATTTCCACCTTCCTGCCTTTGATTTCTCCAATCATTTTCCCATTTTTCCCTCTGGCTTCTATTATCCCAGTTGTCTCCTCTGTTATTGTTACCTCTCCAATTTTCATTTAAATTCCTCTCTCTATTGTGGTTTCCCTGGTTGTGACCCCCATTTCTACTGCCTCTGTTTTTATTGTGGTTCACATGCTGTGTCCCCCAGAGCTGTCGTTCCATAACTAAACCCTGGTCTATCTTTTCTACAAATTCAATGAAGTTATCAGCTGAATCTGTGGGATGGTGAATGAACTGCCAATGCAAATCTGCAGGTAACCTCCTACACAAAGTGGAAATTACTGCTAAAAGACTCAAAGATGTATCTAAATGCACTAGTTTCTCAAGTTCCTCCTGACAAAATTCCTTCATGCTCTGTCTCCCTTTCACATAGTTTGGCCCATTCAAGAATTCATTTTGTATCTTAGCTTGCTTGGCCTCCCCCAATACTTATTTTTAAAAAAAATTTCAAACGCCTCAAAAGTAACAAATATACCAGCACACTGATTTGCCCAAGTTTGAGCAGAACAGTCAAGCATTCTCTTTAACTCCACTTTATACTGGTCTGACATAACAGGCACAATTTGGTCCTTGCATGCAGCCAAAAAATCTACTGGATGATAATTACCCACTCCTGAAAACTTTCTGCCATTAGGTGTCTGCACCATGGACCAATTAGTGTTTCCTGATGCAGTACACAATTCTAGATTATTTATTCTAGTGTTCACCTTCTCAATCTCAGCATTGTTTACTGTCACTACTTGTTCTTTTTCCTAAAGTTACATTCTTTATTATCTAATTTTCCTGAAAACTAAAGTTTTTGTTTCCTCAATACCTGCCACCATCCTCTTGTCAACCTCAGCCAACGCTTGCATAGTGCCCTCATTCCTGTGATCACATAGTTGTTTCACAGCATCTAACTTGCTTCCTACCTCAGTCTCAATAGCACCAATTCTGACATGTATCTCCTTTTCCCTATTTTCAAACCGTTCTGTTAGACTTCCTATCTTTTTGTCAATGTCTGTGATTATTTGTGCCTTTAATCCAAGCATTGAATTTTGTAGTGCCCCAATGTCTGCCTTAAAGTCTACTTTCAATTCTGATTTTACCCTTTCTATTTTTGATTTTACCCTTTCTATTTTTGATTTTACCCTTTCTATTTTTGATTTTACCCTTTCTATTTTTGATTTTACCCTTTCTATTTTTGATTTTAAATTTGAGTTTGAATTTTATATTTTTTATCCTATTTTTGATTCTAAATTTCAGCTAAAACTCGCTAACATGGCTGCGATCATCTCAGGTGTCAACAACATTCCCCCAGTATTTACCCTCTCTGGACTTTCTGGTATGCTACTCTCTGAATCTACGTCGCTTGGCGACTTTTTAAAAACGTGCTCCATTTTTTTTGTGCCACAAGAAAGCTTGATTAACACACAAGAATTTATAGCGCCAGCTGCTTTACTTATATTTTAATTCAGAAGTTTCTGCAACGAGCTGCGACGTCCCCAACGCTCCCTGCCGTCTGTTGTGGAAGCTGTGGCTGGAATATGTCCTCACTGCATCCCTTATCCTTTGTAGAATCGAAGCTGCTGGGCCCCGACGCTCCGTTGGCGACTTGCGAAGTCCCCACGATCACTGCCGACCGTTGCAGAAGATGAAACTTGAGTGCGTGGATCCCGCACGCCGCCGCTCACTGCTGCCGGGCCGATGCGCCGTCGATCGCCGGTTACGGATGCCCGCACCCGAACTCCGCCAGTCACCAACCGTCGTTAACCGCGCGACGCGTTTACGTATCGTCCGATTATGTTAACTGTTTTGTCCACTATCACTGTCCTAAGCACACCCTACCTCTCTGTCCGAGCAAGACCAGTGTGAATTTATCCCGCTCTCTGCTGCCAGCCGCCACACACACTTGAAATTGTCCGTCGCGTCCGCGCACTTGTTTGCAACTGTTCGTAACTGTTCACTGTTCTATACACACCCCAATCTCTCCGTCCGAGCAAGTCCAACGTGAACTTATCCCGTAACGAGCCCCCAAATGCGAGAGTGAAGGTCGGGGAGAGAGTTTAAAATTGGGAATGATTTTTTAAAACTCACAACCACCAACTGCAAACCAAATTCCTAAACATGAAAAACACTGGAACTGTGATTGCGACTGTTTGACTCGTTTTTTAGGGGATGATGTCACACGTTCAAAGCTTTCCTTCCCTGCATACGATTAACAAAACAAATTCATAATAAAGTTCATGAGAGAAAAGGGTGTACTAACCACTATTTTTGAAAACACGTGAAAGTTCACTTTGTTGTTTATTTCACAATATTAGAACCCTGTGGCTGATACGTCTGTACGTCGACACATTTATCAAATAAAGTTATAGCTCGTGAGCCCCCAGACAAAATGAATATTTGTCGCAAATTGTTTTCACATCATGTGGCTGTCTCACACTGTTTATGTTCATGCCTATGCGACGACACGTGTTACATTAACAAATCAGTCACTTTAATTCAATGTGATGCACACCTTGTTCCACCGGCTAAATAGTCACCAACACACAGTAGCACTCGATTCAACTTGGTGCAGATGAGCAACCACACGTGGCGATTGCCACACACAAATCTATAACCTTCACCTGGCGATCCACATGCCGACTGATGCAGCGCGACGCCTTCCAGCCAGCTACCCCGTGTCCCGCCTCGTCACTTCCTCCCCTACATCATCAACTTCCCCATGTGAGCTGTTCTAACAGATTTGCCAACGTACAGCGCTCAGCCAATACATTTCTAAAACTTTACTTAAAATCAAAATAATTACACTACACATTAAACAAATATCTTCTTACGTTTTTATATTAGTATAAACATCCTTTGTACTATTTATTATAATCGTGCAATTTCGTATATCACAGATAAGTGATTTTACTGAATACTTCAAGGTAAAATACAAAAGATTAATTGAAAATAAAATGAGAAATAGTTAATATATTATTTTTATAAACAAACATTGCCATGCTAGTTGTGTAACTGTCTTGTCTTCGTTGGTAATTTATTACTTTTCATTGTCAATTAAACATATTACGTTAGATGTGACTATATCAGCTAATGTATTGTTTATTTATCAACAGGCTATTTTGTAATGAGGGCCTTAAAGGTTCCTAACTGCATCGTATTACTTCAAATGCCTGTTCGCTGGCCTCCCATCAGCTACAAGCACACAGCAAATCTCAACGTGGAGAATTTCCACCTATGGCCTAACTACAAATGTTGTCACCCAACTGTGTACATACATTGCTACAATAATTAATAAGATTAAAATTGTGTAACATTTAGTGCATTGGCATGGTCAATGTTTGCAGTGAACTTCATACTGTTTAATTATCAAATGCTATTAATTACCAATATTTCTATTGGGCGGTAATCTAACATGGGCCAGGACGGTGCTGTTGCTGCTGAGGTACAGGTTATTCTTCAAATTTTACGGTCCCTATTAAAACGTGGTGATAAAACGGATATCACTGTAAACTAATTTACGACCGCCCTATTAAATGTGCATTTAAAAATCCGCATTAAAAATGATTTGCCGCGCGGAATGGTCGCATGGACTAAAGCGTCAGGCTACGGAATGGGCGGTCGTTCCCACAACAGGTTTGAGTTTCTTTAAGTAGTTTATAACTGTAAGGACTGATGACCATAGAAGTTTTGTCTAATAGGTCTACAAACATTTGAACATTTTTAAAAATTACTGTGGGGAAACGAGGCTACGCTTTCAATTTACACTGGGCATCGCATGGATGATGTGATGCATAGTATCTGTTTTGGCTTGGATTACGCTAAAACTAAACTACAGATATCTGACACAACACCAAAGAAATTTCACCTGATTCATGTTAGTAGGGACAACCTGTACATAGCATACATGCAGCGTCTGTTTTCGTCAGACCTTTACAAACAGTGAAAGGGTTAATGGACAAACTACTGGCATAATTCTGCAATTCGACGCTGTAATATTGATGGCACAGTATGCTGCAATAGAACCTTGTGCACTCAGTGATCATTTGGATTCTTACATGATGTAACATAACATTCACTTCCACGGTTGATGACATGACGCGCTACTTCTTTTCATATCATATCCAACCCTAGAGGGTTTGCACTAGAGGTGCAGTACAGGTCATTAGCAATGTGCATTCGACTGGTCGTCTGGTGAAGTTTCTATTGCAGTAACTGGTTGAATATGTAGCTTGCAATTTTATAGGACCGTGTCACAACTAAATGATGTAGCTGATCTAGAAACCATCAGCTGGTATGAATGTTTCTGGACTTCCAACTTGCTCCACTGAAACAATGCTTTTTTGTAGATTCCATTGACTGTACATCTAGTCTTCAAAAACCCGCCGTTCAAGAAGGGACATCTGCACTAGCTGCTTCTCCTAAGGGTGTGTGGTAGACTTGCGCTTAATAGTTCGCGATCGGGCGCGCTCACTGTAATTCGCGGCTCTGCCGTGAACTAGTTCGTTGTTTTAGTTCGTCCGCTCCCAGTGACGGTTGAGCGGCGTGGTCTGCGTATGCAGGTGGAGGGAGACGTTCCCCCACCTACCTGCTTCATGCGCTTGCTGCTTGAGCCTCTAACGATATCACGCAAACCAGAAGAAACAGTTTGCGGATAATTTCTCGCTTTTAAGTTTAGTTATCTCCATATCTTGGCATTATGGAATTTATTATTCAGGTATTGCAGAGTGCAGAATATTTCAAAACAGAAATTTTGTAGCACTGAACTATGTAATCTAGCAGGCAGACGCTCACCTCGAAATGGTTCTCATCAGCAGAAGGCAAACACCTGATTTTTCAGAATGAAACTTCACTCTGCAGCGGAGTGTGCGCTGATATGAAACTTCCTGGCAGATTAAAATTGTGTGCCGGAACCGGGACTCGAACCTGGGACCTTTGCCTTTCGCGGGCAAGCGCACTACCGTCTGTGCTATCCCGACACGACTCACGATGCCGCCTCACAACTTTACTTCTGCCAGTACCTCGTCTCCTACTTTCCAAACTTCACAGAAGCTCTCCTGCAAACACGCAAGACTAGCACTCCTGGAAGAAAGGATATGGTGGAGACATGGCTTAGCCACAGCCTAAGGGATGCTTCCAGAATGAAACTTCACTCTGCAGCGGAGTGTGCGCTGATATGAAACTTCCTGGCAGATTAAAATTTAATCTGTCCCCATGTTCGAGTCCCGGTTCCGGCACACAATTTTAACCTGATTTTTAATTCTGCTACGCGCCTTCTCGCTATTGCCCGTCGGTCTTCGGAAGAGAATCCAACGAACTAAGAAGCGAGATACGTTTGACATAATAGTTCGCGACCGGTGGCATATATTTTAGTTCGCGACCGGTGGCTCTGCTTTCAGTTCGCAGCTCGGCCGCGAAGTAGGACGCACTTTTTAGTTCGTCCGCACTTTTTAGTTCGTCCGCACTTTTTAGTTCGTCCGCACTTTTTAGTTCGTCCGCACTTTTTAGTTCGTCCGCACTTTTTAGTTCGTCCGCACTTTTTAGTTCGTCCGCACTTTTTAGTTCGTCCGCACTTTTTAGTTCGTCCGCACTTTTTAGTTCGTCCGCACTTTTTAGTTCGTCCGCACTTTTTAGTTCGTCCGCACTTTTTAGTTCGTCCGCACTTTTTAGTTCGTCCGCACTTTTTAGTTCGTCCGCACTTTTTAGTTCGTCCGCACTTTTTAGTTCGTCCGCACTTTTTAGTTCGTCCGCACTTTTTAGTTCGTCCGCACTTTTTAGTTCGTCCGCTCTTTTTAGTTCGTCCGCTCTTTTTAGTTCGTCCGCTCTTTTTAGTTCGTCCGCTCTTTTTAGTTCGTCCGCTCTTTTTAGTTCGTCCGCTCTTTTTAGTTCGTCCGCTCTTTTTAGTTCGTCCGCTCTTTTTAGTTCGTCCGCTCTTTTTAGTTCGTCCGCTCTTTTTAGTTCGTCCGCTCTTTTTAGCTTTTGCTACCGCTAGTAAAAGAGCTCTTTCTTTTGTTATGACAGTTTTTTTATATAATGATCAGTGTTGCCCAAGAGTGTGCTGTTACCCGTATTTTTGGGCGAAATGCGATGCCTCTAACACGGCTACTCTTCCCCCCCCCCTGCCGGCCGCGGTGGCCGAGGGGACTGAGGCGCTTCAGTCACGGTCTGCTCGGTCATTACGGTCGGGGGTTCGAATTCTCCCTCGGGCATGGATATTTGTGCCGTCCTAGTTCGTAAGTAGTTCGTAAGTAGTTTGTAAGTTTAGGGACTGATGACCCCGTAGTTAATCGCATAAGATTTACAAACATTTGCACATTTTACTCTTCCCCGTCATTCTTCCGAAGCGGACGAACTAAGAGGCGAGGGATCTGCGAACTAGCTCGCATAGTTCGCCTGTGGGAGCGCTCTTCCGAACTAGTTCGCTCACCAACTACACAAGACTAGTGTGTGGTTCGTGTGCGCCTTAACAAAACTAGGAAATTGATATTATTCTTAATCAGTATAAAGTACACAATTTTTGTCCTGTTACTTGATAATGCCTCATATCACGTAATATACGTGATCTGGAGTAATGTTTGAACAGTCTTCCATCAGCCTATCCCCTGGCAATATGTAAAACGCGCCTTACGTGAGGTAATGCGATGGACAGAGTTAGCTACGCAATCACTGCTGAATAGTGTCTCAGTGCACATGCGTCAGGCCTAGAAACGGCCGCGCTGCTGGTAGTAAAAACCGTTGTTTCACTTCGCCTCGGCCAGTTGCCTGCCGCCTGTTGTGCTGTTTACGTCTTATTTCTTGCGTACGTGAAGATTGCTGAATTTTTTAAACGAGCAGTGAAAGTATTGTGTAAAAACTATTACTCCTCTTTCGGTACCATCTGATCACAGAAGAAAAAAAAATAATGGCAGACGATGTCCTACCTTAACAGTATCAGTGTATGAAAAGGCAAATTGCGGTCTAATGGAAAGGGATCTGACACACATTTTTGCAAGGAATTGTATGAGTTGAGAGAATGGCTTTGTAGGTGTAATGTGATGAACAGATTTTATTGTTGGACCTTCTGAACCATACCATCATTTGCCTGGAGCGAATTTGGGAAATGAGGCAAACCCAAATCTGGATGGCCGGAGGTGTATTTGAACCGCCCAACCCCAAAGCGCGTCCATTGTGCTAAATACTCTCTTGGTCATTCGACTTTTGTCAGTAAAAATGACGTCACCCTTAGCTATTGTTGTGATACTGCAGCGTTCTCCTGCTTCAGTATAAATATTACTTGCTGCCCACTACAATCCACATAAAGTACTGATTATATGTCTTCATTTTAAAAAAAAAAAATTTAAAAAAAAAAACGGTGCTTAGCACTTTAATGGGACATACAGCCACCAGTGTCGTCCATTGAAGTTTGTTGGGAATGTAAATGAATGCTTCCCATTTTTGTTATTCACGTTATTATTCTAATACTTTAGTTATTTAAAATGATACTAAAACACATAATGTACCGTGTAATGGTTGAAACTGTCATATTATTAAAAGAAATCCAAAACAGCAGATTAACTTAGTTATATCCATTTTGGCCTTCAAAGTGGTAATTAATATTAAAATGTTTATATCTATACTTCAATCATGTATTCATTTTATAGTATTTAAAATGCTGTACCAAAATTTTAGAAATTTTAGAATCCATTGCAAATAGTTTCGGTTTTTACCACATTATTATTTGGCCCGAAAAAAAACAATTTAACATCTACACACTAAATAACAACTTGTGAGTGACCAACTTATTATTCGAAAAAATTAGAAACTGTTTTATTGCATTTAGCTAAATTCGGCTTATACATATTTCATGATTTGTATTAATATTTGATTCTAAATTTGCAGTACATAATAGTACACTTATTTGTTTTGTTATTAACAATTATTCCCTTATAACATGTATTTCAATGCCTTCTATGAAAGCGATAACTTTAGAATTACTGTAGATATGGTGATAAAACAATATTTTATGATTAAGTGTCTTGGCTAAAATTGTTTCACATTAATCTTGAAAATTTATTTTCTTCTCTCTTTGTGGAATCTCCAGTCACGGTCTGCGCGGCCGCTATGGTCGGGGGCTCGAATCCCCCCCTCGGGCATAGATATTTGTGCCGTCCTAGTTCGTTAAGTAGTTAATAAGTAGTTTGTACGTTTAGGGACTGATGACCCCGTAGTTAAGTCCCATAGACTATACAAACATTTGAACATTTTGATCATTTGTGGAATATTGATTCAATTGATTATCTAAAACATTGGCAATATCTTTCTCATATCACTGTCATGGACATAGGTCCTTATACTAGTTACATAATACCCAGTCTCACACTATCACTGTTGTTTAACACATCTATTCTTGGCTTCTTTAACAATGATGAAGTGATGTTTTCAAAAACTAAGATACCTCCATAAATATAAAGTCACTATTTTTTAAATTTAATCTTAGGTTTAGGTACACTACAGGAATTAAATTACAGGTTATTCTCGTTCTATAAACTGGTTTATCGCACACATTTCATCACTACTTCTTTTTATCTACTGTTTTGCCATATGTGCCATAGTACGCTACCTTATAGAAGTATCTGGACACCTATTAGTGGACATTAATATGGAGTTTCCACCCTTAACCCTTATGACCGCTTTAAATATTTCATTGAGATGACTGGATGTCTATGGAGCAATGGCAGGCGAGGATCCGAAATCAGAGATGGTACTGATATTCGAAGCTGGGGTTTGGAATGAATTCAAAGTTACAATACATTCCAAAGAAGTTCCATTTTGGTTCAGATCGATTTTCAGACTAGGCAAATCCATTTCATGGATGATATGGTCCAAAACCGTAAAGTCATACATGCTGCTTTATGAGGGGAGGGGGGTGTATTGTAATATTGGAACAATCAATCTCTGAACTGCTCATCTTTTGTACACAATTCACGGTGCTGTAAAATGTGTTCGTGCCGTCCTTACTTAGCGTTTTCTTAAGCGTAATAGGAAGAGCACACCATAACCTGGAAAAAGTTCCCATGTCGTTACAGCATCTCTATGTTTCATTGTTGTAACTAGGCATGATGGCAGAATTCACCTAATATAACTATTCAATCGAACTGCCTCAGGGTGCAGCATGACTCATCACTCCAAATATCTCGTCAAGTGGCGTTGCTCTTTACACCATCTCAAGCGTTGTTTAGTGTTAACTACGGGAATGTGTGGCTTATGAGGAGCTGATCGACCATTTACTGCGCTCTTTTTGTCTCCTTAAATCCATTCATTATTCTATGCGGACTGCTAGTGGTGTTTTGGAACTTACGAATGAACGCTTTTACTGACTTCAGGCGAAGTTTGCTCTTCCCGTTTCCACTTTAGTCACATCACTATAATTCGCCTTGGGCAGCCTTAAAAGGGTTGAAACGTCCCTAAAGACTTTGTTACTCAAGAGCACTTTCGAAGTCACTTTGCTCTCCTGACGGACGCTGCATTCATTAACTGATGCTATACTAACAAAACAATAGTTCCCAGCTCTTTTATACCGGCGCATAAGCCTCTCGTGACGTGTAGTGGTGAATTCCTCTTGAATTTGTAAGAAATATTGTGGACCTAGTGTGACTTGGACCGTATCTACAGTGTGTCCCACTCAACTGTTCAAATGTTTGTACAGCTTATGGGACTTAACTACGGGGTCATCAGTCCCTAAACTTACAAACTACTTATCAACTAGCTTATCTTAAGGACGGCACAAATATCCATGCCCGAGGGGGGATTCGAACCCCCGACAGTAGTGGCCGTGCAGACCGTGACTGGAGCACCTCAGTCCCCTCGGCCACCGCGGCCGGCCCCCACTCAACTGTTTCACCCCAGATATCTCTGAAACTTCCAGAGATATTGTAAACGACTTTTACGGTCATGAACGTACGGCAGGGGCCTCCAGATAATCAAAGGGAGAAATAAAACAAACACGTTTCCATTGAATATTTCGCTGTGTCATCTGCTCATGTAATATAAACAAAGTAAATTGCAATGATGACTCACTGCGTAACCTTTGCCCCGTTTTGTATATTAAAGATGAACGAATACAGTATGAGATGGTAATACTACAGCTCACGCTAACCTGAATCCTTCAATAGTTTCAAAAACAAATTCCGGCAGGAGCAGAACTGCAACCTTGTGTTTACATATGGAACAGTCACGTGACGTAAACTTCCGGAAGCTAAACGTCAGAACAGCCAAGTGCGTACTGCCGCGAGACAAACCCTGGCTTAGGCGGGCTTCTCTCTATATAGTTACTCGGTGGCGAAAGGCAAGCTACCCTGAGGCTTCTGGCATGCAGAAGTGGAGTGGGTAAGCGATTGGCAGCCTGTTAGCTGTAATTTCCGGACCGTGCTCGCACAATGCGTTAACTGTAAGAGCGTTCGCCGCCAGTCTGGGCGCCTCGCCGTTTCTCTGGCCCTGTGCGCTGGCGAAAAATAGAAAACTAAATTAATAGTTGCACAACGCCCTGCTATCTTTGTCCCAAAACTGTCAGTAGTAGGTAGCAGAGTGTACAATTTAATAAATGCCTGGACGCACCACGTCCGTGTCTCTGCGAAGTGAAATCTGTCTGGCCCAGCAGTTGTAAAAATAGGCGCCGAGATGCCGGCTAGAGATATTTTGCAGAGAATTTCCTAGTATTGCCAGGGCCTACGTAACTTGGCGTGTGAAATCTGTATGTTGGGGAGGAGTCTGGAGAGCCGATGGCGGGAAGCTCCACGGTTGTCCGTAGAGTTGTATTTTTTTACGTTTTGTTGTACGCAATTCCCGGCCGAGCATTCTTCTCGGAGAGGACATTAGCGGGACGGTGAGCTTGGCTTTCTGAGGTGTAAAAGGCGTGGCCGCGTGCTCGGGTGGATGTTTGAGCTGAGGAGATGCGAGCGTACGAGAAACGGGCTCTGAAGCATACCATCGTCGAGTACGGTCGCCTCCGCTCTGGGGCAGATCGTATCGTTGCAGACTTTGGCACCGCAGTTGCGGTTTGCGCGGACTTGTGTTTTTGGAGACTTCTGCGGTGTGTCTATTTCTATATTTGATTTTTAATGATAGCCTCCTAAATGATATAGCCAGTCATTTCAATTAATTTTCATTTTGTACAAGTTAATATTTCATTTTAAAATGTATTTGAACATTCAGTTCATTAAACGTTTGTGTTCAGTGTGACACCCGGTCACTTGCTATTGTATTTGGTTAGGTTATACATTTTTTCAATATGTCATATTTACCAATTTTGCATAATCTTATTTCTCTAACCCCAGTCACTATTTTGTTTCTGTTTGTAATATTGGGGATGATCTTATTAGCATTTCATAAACAGATTTATGATAGAATTGTTAATATTCAAAGTGAGAAGTAGGGAAGTACTTGAGTAAATTAAATGCTTGGCCTTCCTCTGGTACGCCACTGTTCAATTAGGTCAGGAATATATTTTCTATGTTTTGTAAAACAAAATGGCGACCCAAATTATCTGATATATATACACACAGGGTGTTCCAGTCAACTGTTTTACCCCAGATGTCTCTGAAACTACTAGAGGTATTGAAAATCCACTTTCACGGTCATGAACGTACGGCAGGGGCTTATGAAAGTAGGTACCATAAGACACTCCAAAACGTGAAGAAATATTATTTTCAAACAAACTTACGTTTTTTTAATGGATACCCCATATTATTTCTTAAGCAATCGATAGAATGAAAAATCAAAAAAAGAATGGCGTTGGTTGCATCGCCATGCGTCAGTTGCATCCGGAGAAACTGCGAAGCGAAGTTGACGTTTCAGATACATGAGGCGCGCTGCTAGCGCATGTCCGAGGCTCAAGCGAGACTCACGGTTTTTAATTCTTATAATGAAATGCGCATATGCTAAATATTTCAAACTGTGCCGAAAACATTGACGCTTTGCTACACTGCAAATCAGTTTACCACTAAAACTTATTTCGTATTCACACCACACTGGCTGGCTTCGCCAACGCAAAATAGCTGTCACTGTTCAACATAACCTGCACTAGCGATGACTGTCAATACATTCAAGATTGCAGATGTATGCAGTGCACTGTCACATTTGGCCAAAACAGGCAATATCCTTTATGAGTAACAAGTACTCGAGTAAATGTTCTCAATTGTGCCTATCATGGGTAAATTCGCACATGTAGTAATTGAACTTACTGACGTATAGTAATTTATCTTCTCAAAATTCAGTCACGAATCAGGTGTGTGTGTGTGTGTGTGTGTGTGTGTGTGTGTGTGTGTGTGTGTGTGTGTGTGTGTGTGTATTAGTATTTTGACGTAACAAACTTGATAGTTAAACACTGAAAATATCAGACTACTTCAAGTTTTTTACACAGAAATTCCATAGCATGACATAATCATTCAGTTTTTCGTATTTGGTTCTCATGCACTGCAGTAAAACATGACGGAAATTCTATTACTTTATTTATCATCTTTTATTCATTCAAATACTATACCAAAACTATGTAGACAAATGGAAGTATTTCGTTGTGTAGTACATTTTCATGTCATGTATTAGATGTCACAGAATTATAGGATAGGAAGTAACTCGAATGGAGCATAGTGGGTCAACATTTTATTTGATGGCGTTTTAATGAACTGCATATTGATAATGAATTCCACACTGTGGACACAACATTTTCCATTTTTCGACACACTGTCCTCAGTTAAATGAACTTTCTTCATGTGAGTGTAGAAGTTCTTCTGCATATTTAACTCTGAACTGCATTCCTCACACTTTTGTAACGTTTTGTGCGAATCACTCATGTTCACCGAAAGACAGCAACAACGAAATGAGAAAACACCCAAAACGAAATAAAGAAGCAGCAACGAAGTTAAATGAAGCGCTCAGTGTGGCAGCTAAGAGCAAAATTGAATATGGAAAATATCTTGAAACAAGTTGACAGGTCACGTGATATCAATTTCCTCTCAAATGTCAAAACAGCCAAGTGCGTACTGCCGCGAGACAGACCCCCCTAAACCACTGTCCTACGCTATCGTAGTTGTAAGATGCTAGCAGATGTCGGGCGGTTCCCCGGCTTAGTACCGGTATAACACACTAGAGGCGCTTCTGAGGGTGCCTCTTGCCACAGACAAATATGTTACTCTGTGATCTTGCACATCACAGGGTAACGTGGAGGGGAGGCTGAAGGGAGGGCTGGTGCCCCCTGCCACGAAGCCACGGATGTGTCCGGTGTACCGGCGTTTGAAGGGAAGTGGTGGTGGGGTCAGCCGCTACCTGCCGCCTGCACTGGCCGCCGGCTGGTCAGTTTCAAAGAGCTGTTTCTGACCTCAGCGCCATTACGGGACATCTTACGAAACTGCTTAATCCCCCCCCCCCCTTCACCGCAAACCTGCGCGTGTGACGGGGCCCTTACGGAGGTTTCGCATCTGTGTATTTTTCTGTGCTTCCGAGAAACGCCGAAAGGAGGCGGCACGACACCGTAGTCCTGTGATCTCTACACTAGTGAGTAGTGAGGGCGACCTAGACGACCGTCCAAGAGCTCATAAGTAACGCTGCCCACAACGCCGACTCGAAAGTAAGGAAAGAATTGCAATCAGAAGCACTACATCAAAAGAATAAATAAACCAATTCATTTGAATCCTAATGCAATTATCAGTAGTGGGGTGATACCGGTTACACCCCACTGAGAATCGCCCGTCGACGATAGTGTCATCGACGCCAAACGCTCGGCCAATTGCCGAACCACAGATCAAAGGATACCGCCACAGGATGATTGATAGGTCTTCCTGGAAGAACGAAAGATGATTGACAGTTTACATTTAGGTCCTTTTGATTCGCTACTTGTCCGACCGCTAATCAAAGGACGCCGGCATAACGCACTTAAGGATGATTGACAGGTTGCAACACCTCCCTCGGCCACACACGACGCCCCGCCCCCCGCCCCCCCTCCACCCCTCGGTGCCGCCGCCAGACAAGCGGCACCTCCGACAGGTCCAGACCTGTAGACCCATCGACATGTCTGTACTCGCACCCTGGACCACACACCTGGCCGGTTCGACGCCCCCCTCCACCCCTCGGCACCGCCGCCAGACAGGCAGCACCTCCGACAGGTCCAGACCTGTAGACCCCTCGACATGTCTGTACTCGCACCCGCGACCCCTACTCGCTCGGCCGATTGCCGGACCGCCGCCTCCGCCGCCGACAGATGCTACCCCCCTCCTCCTCCACGCTAGCGACCGGTTCTCAAAGGACGCCGCCACCCGCCCTACCCGCGAGAACAAACAATACCGCGACGATTGTCTTGACCGCACCGACACCGCCCCCACAGGCCGACCCCTGCTCTCTTTTTACGGCGACCGCGCTCCGACAGGTCAGCAGCCAATTAAATTGCATATTTGTTATTAAGCGCGCCGCAGCGATCCGTACGCCAGATCTCGATTTATGTAACAACAACAATTTCCGCCGTTTATTATTATTCTTGGAAAAAAAATAAAGCTACCATAGTGTTCTTCGTATGCTAAAAAACAATTTAGAACAGAAATGCTTAGTTGGTCTCGTATACTACAGCATGTAGTATTAAATATTAAAACTCGTATGCAAAATTTGCAAGTAAGAATTTACACTCCCATCTCTCTCCACGCTCTTCGCATAGACTACAACCGACAGACGTGTTTAATAATAATAATAATAGCGCAGGTTACGGTAACGAACGCCACAAACTTACGTATCCATCTTAACATATACTCTTTCGATATACAGAAACAATTCTAACCAGAGCCAATTAACGAAAAGAAAAGAAATGGTCCGTTTCGGAACTCGACCACAACCTTGCATCTATAAATGTATCTCTTCGTTTAGACGATGCAAGCAATAGCCATCGAACGGGATGTAACTTGTATGCCAACCACTCTTTCGATAAAACAGCAACAACAGCGGCAAGCAGCAGAATACGACATAGTGTTTATACAAAAATTCCAAATAACGAAAATCGGCAATGACATTTAGCACAAAGTCTCTAAATAAACATCTGCAAGCACCGTTAACAATCGTCCAGAACGCAGAGCGCTCTCTCGGCAGAGCGCTAAGTGCTAAGTGCTAAGTGTTTAAACAAAAACACCTAAGTTACATCTCCAAATGATCAAAACCTTCTACGCAGACACACCACTCTGACAAGGATAGCTCGCATTGCATTTATTTAATGGAGCTAAGCCATGCCGAAAGTTCCGAAATTTAACACTCTAGCGATCTTGCCCTTAGATCGAGATATAGATGCGCCTTCCGAGAGTTCGGGTACTTTAATTTTACCTCTTGTTTCCTTGCTACAGCAGTACACATCCCATTTAAGGAATCTCTATGTCCTGTTACGATGCCAACTACATTTATCTGTCGCCGATATTCTAGCGCCCCAGAAGACATTTAAATCCTGTTGTCCAACGGAGAGTCGAAATAAAGGAAAAATACGTGAAATAATTTACCGATTTCCGACCGTCTACACTAAAACTTTTCGAAATTATTGGCCTAACAACACCCTTATTCGACAATACAGCAACCAAAGAACCGAAGTTACCTGCCCAATGCAACAACGATTTCCAGCTCGACCCGCCCTTTACCCACAAAATTCCTACTCCAAGTTCCTTTCTCGTGCAATCCACTAATCCGAACTAAGATTTATTATTTTAATTACAAATAGATATCTACCACAAACGAAGACGATAACATACACGCCACAACACATGATTCTATATAGGACATGGAGTGCTACATTTTTTTTATTACAACTGAGTACATGCAAAGTAATGTTCGCAAACACTTATATCGCAACCAACTCCCGCACACATCGATCATAACCTGCTCTCTAAGGAATGGATGGGAGTCACACACAGTACAAACACGTTTGTCGTGTGTTCCGCTAATTTCGGTCAATACAACGATGCGAGACCAATCTCCCCGCTTGTTTACTGTAAAAGCAAATATTTTTCCCCACACTATCTGTTTAACCCGGGCTTGCACATATGCAGTAGCCTCCTTTGAAAAGCCTTAGTCTTCGCCATATAACCCAGTTTTCGTTTCCCTTCTTCTTCTTGGGACTTGTGGAATTACGTAGACGATATCTACGTCTGTGGATAATAAAGTCCTGGAATGCTGGAATGCTAAAGAAAATATAGCTCCTTGCTCGACTCTACAAGTAATTTACAGTTGAAACTAAAAACATAATGTCCGAGAGAGTGGTCAATTTTCGGGTACTCTTAATACCCAAGTAATCAAATCTAAAAGCGTTTGCACAGTACAACGGCGCACTTTGTAAATACCGTATCTTCTCTTTTAGAACACTTAAACAATCTTCTTGCACAATCCTCCATCCTGGTAATACTATCTTCTCGACTCAGCGAAAAAATAAAAGTCCTAACAATCAACTGCCTGGACTCTTTATAAAATCGATATCTTTGCTTACACCAGGGCTCATGATTTTCGACAAATTTATTTTGGTTCTACAATTCGACGCCAACCACGTTAAGCAGTCGTTTCCTCGCCCGCAACCACTTTGATATTGCTCCTTCCATCCGAAAGTCATGCTCGGATACGAACGCCACTCGGTTAAAGTGTTGTCCAAAAATCCAGGAGATAGAAGCCATCTACACGAAGCTGCTGCTGTAGTATAGATGGGAGCGCCTCCATTAAAAAAAGCATCGATTAGCTGCAGTTTATAAGATATATACCCACAGGACATACATATTTCCCCCATGTATTCCAGAAATAGTAACTTCGTCTTGTCTCCAGCGTTTGCAGTATCGAACTTGCTGAATTTACTACACTCACACGCACTCAATTGGCTACAACTAGCGCACTTTAAGTTACCAAACTGTAGGAGTTTTATAAAACACGTTGATTTTCGACGAAAGAATTATGATTTACCGCAGCAGACACATCCGCTACGTAACGTAATGCACACCAGACAACACTAGCATACGATTAAACAGGCGATGCTTCGACGGAAGATCAATGCACCACCAAAGTCGGTTTTCTTTAGAGCTTTACCGTGTCGTATATATTTAGGGTAGATCAACACTTTTTACTTACATTCCGTCCCATATAGCCTACAACACTCTCTGTAAGCGCCAAACATTTCCAACACAGTAACAGAAGTACACCTACAGTCAACACGAACCTACAACAACAAACGAATCTAGTCATTCCAACTCGATTTTTGTCCCAACTAGCATGCTGCAAGCTATGTATACGTTCGTAACAACCCAGACAGAGATATCCTTACTTCCGTCACTAGCCCAGCAACAACTCTAAACAAGTTACCACAGATGGTGTTATAGCCGTGATCTGTAACAGACAAGATCTCCCAGACACACAGCGTTTTAATAATGTTTCGATCTCTCTCTCTCTCTCTCTCTCTCTCTCTCTCTCTCTCTCTCTCTCTCTCCACCCAATAACTACGTTGGTTGCTTGACCCGTCCCTAACATCCAACCACAATTTTGTTTCCAATGCATAGCCCGGCAGACAATATTTCTGGAACGCTTTCTATCAGCCAATACCCCGAGCATTCGCGCACAAACCACCATCGTATTCCACTGCTTCTAACAAATTATTACTCTTTAAACATCTGTAACACAGTGTAAAAAATGATCGACGCACAGTACAGCTAACAAGAAAAGATCTAGATCAAAGCCAAGTTCTTATAAACCTTACAAGCAGCAACGCAAAATAGTCTACACCATTTCGAACTAATGCAACACCAGATTTTTTTAACGATCTCAAAGAGCAATCCTTTAGAGACTAAACATACGATTAAATGCACCTCCAACGTAGGTAACTAATCCTCTAACTCGATGCTTATCGACCAAAGAACATTAATTTACCACTGCAATCATCTCCAATACGCTACCGAGAGACGTCAATTCGTAAACACAGCTAAAAGAAGATATAAATGCCCCACATCCATGCTACTAAGTATCTATAAGTATTTCCACAATTGCGGATCATATCTGTGTTGCATCGTTTCGCGCGACTAAACAGTTCGAAATAGGTACTTCGCGCAAGCTAGCATGCATACTCACATTCCATGTTATTTCTGGCTGTAGGAGAGTGCGGACCTGTTGACTCATCGTAGACTCCGGTTTGGAGCGTGTGTACGTCCTATACATGTAAACATACCTGTCCACGCTCGCACCTGACCTGGAGAAGTTTTCGGTTTAATTTTTCCCGACCGCACCAGATTCCGAATACAAGAGAGCTATTTTCGCGAAGATACATTTCCTCGCAACTGACACAAGCAATGTTTTTACCGTGCGAGCTGTCGTTATAACTTTTATAAGCAGATACATATACAGCCAGTAGGATAAGCGCAAATTTGCGATGTAGCTCCTACAAAAACGAAACATAGTTTTTTTAGAAATTCGATAAGAAGAAGAACGAAATTTATACAAGATGAACCAATGTGCAATAAGTCAAACCCCACTCCATGTAGCAATGTTATTATTATTATTATTATTATTATTATTATTATTTGTTTTTTCTGTTCCATAGGACCCACTTCAGGAGTAAGACTCCATGGTCATGGAACAAGTCAATACATTAATTGTTACACAATAATGGTAATAGAAAAATTTTAAGTAGTCCTTTGCACACGACAATCTTAAGACAAAGTGAAAAGAATCAATAAAGAAAAAATAAATTAGCTTAATTGTTTAACTTTTCTAGGAGTTCCTCGACAGAATAAAAGGAGTGAGCCACGAGGTAACTCTTCAATTTAGATTTGAAAGCAGCTAAGATTCTTAAGTTCTTGTGGCAGCTTATTGAAAATGGATGCCGCAGAATACTGCACCCCTTTCTGCACAAGTGTTAAGGTGGTGTGGTGCAAATGTAGATTAGACATCTGTCTAGTATTCACCGAGTGAAAGCTACTAACTCGTGGGAATAAGCTGATATTATTAACAACAAACGACATTAAAGAAAAAACGTATTGTGACGCCAGAGTCAAAATTCCCAGACTACTGAAAAGGGGTCGACATGACGTTCGCGAACTTACACCAGATATTGCTCGAACCGCCCGTTTTTGAGCCAGAAATATCCTTTTTGCATTAGGCGAGTTACCCCAAAAAACAATGCCGTACGTCATAAGTGAGTGAAAGTAAGCGAAATAGACTACTTTTCGTGTTGAAAAATCACTTATCTCAGATATTGTTCTAATGGTAAATATAGCAGAATTTAGTTTTGGAACAAGATCCTGAACATGGGCTTTCCATGACAGCTTACTGTCTATATGAACACCTAGAAATTTGAACTGTTCAGTCTCACTTATCACATGCCCATTATGTGTAATCATAATGTCAGATTTCGTCAAATTATGTGTTAGAAATTGTAAAAACTGAGTTTTACTGTGATTTAACATCAACTTGTTTTCTATTAGCCATGAACTTATCTCTTGAACTGCATTATTTGATACTGTGTCAATATTACGAGCAACATCCTTCACTACCAAGCTGGTATCATAAGCAAACAAAAATATTTTACAATCACCTGTTACACTCGAAGGCATATCATTTATATAAATAAGAAACAGCAATGGTCCCAAAACAGACCCCTGGGGCACCCCATACTTAATTGTGCCCCATTGGGATTGCACGTCATAGCCATTTTCTACATTGCGGAGAATTACCTTCTGTTGTCTATTATTAAAGTAAGAGGTGAACCAGTTTTGGGCTACTCCCCGTATTCCATAATGTTCCAACTTCTGCAACAATATTTTGTGATCAACACAATCAAACGCTTTTGTTAAATCAAAGAAGACGCCTAATGTCCGTAGCCTCTTATTTAACCCATCAAGTGCCTCACAGAGAAACATCGATTTAAACGAACACTTTGCTTAGCTGTAGAATAGAACAACACAGAATTACACCTCCCTAACAGATACTTTACCGAGGGAGTTACTGCTCTCTGCTAACAAGAAACATGTCTTCTGGTATCTTCTCCTAAACCCTATAAGACCGAAACTTTCTACTCGAGAAGCTAGACACAGAGTACAAATCGTTCTTTATTATTCTTGTTATGTGTAACTTTAATTTTCTCCGCTGTAATTTTTTTTAACTCGTAGTTTTAGATCCACATCGGCGTCTCCTATTACCGTTCCAGCCAGAAGTTTGAAAGGTAGAGGGAAGGTATGTTCTCGAACTCCATTACGTATCTTCGCTTCCTCCTGCATTCCAAATCCTTTATAGCTCTGCACCTTCGGGCAATGCTTCTAGACGAGAACAATCGTGTATTTTAACTTTTCCCATTATTTCCTGGTTATAGCACTATGCGTCGCTATGTGTGTACGTTACCAACTCCTGTGGTAATTTCCGTATGGAACACTAGGTTTTACGATTATTGCAAACGATTGCTTGTTATTCCATCCGTTTTTAACTCTGCAAATGACTGTCCCCAGTCCTCCACTTTGGATGCAATGTAGTCCCTTCTCCAAACGATAATGCAATACGTTTTACGTGTGTTCCGCTATTTTCGGTCAGTACACCGACGCGCGACCAATCTCCCTGACTGTTTACTGTAAAAAGCAAATATTTTATAAGTCCCAGTCGTAACCAGATTTCTCCACACCCTCCGTTTAAGCCGGGCTTACACATATGCCATAGCTTCGTCTTTCTCCAGCATTAGTTTGTACTCGTCCTTTATGGCAGTTGCTTTAGCCATATATTCTAGCTTCGTCCTCTTGGTCTCGATATCCGCCATTTCCAGTTTTCTTTTCGCGCACATAAGACATTAACTGCACGTAGCGATGTAATTTCTTTAATGGGGACGACTTAAGCCTATGTGATACATTTACTCTTTTCGCTGGACTTGCAGAGTGACATTGTTTGTAGGTACCAGACCTAATTCGGCGATATCTATATCTGGAGGCAGTGTGGAGAACAATGTTCTGGATTGGGAGAAGTATGTTTCCCCTGCATTAATGTAGCTTTTAAGTGTACTACTTATATCGTCTTTGCCGCTGCCAGTATTACGATTCTCCACCTAATTTACAGGTAAACAATGGAAACTAAAAGCTGACAGAACGTAACGTACAAGCTTTTATCGATCTGGAAGGTTTAACCTGTACACCGATCAATTTTCGGGTATTTTTATTACCCCAGTACACAAATTGCAGGACACTATTAAACACTACAAAGCATCTGTTGTCCCAGGTGTTTGTTATTCGCCCCCCACATGGTGGAGAAACACTTTGCAGATACCGTTTAAAAAACTTGCACAAGATCAAAAACACTCTCCATCCGGTAATCGTATATTGTAATACCCCTGTTCTCGACCCAACGACGAAGTAAGTGCTCAAATGCAGCAAACAGACCTCTATCTCTCTTTTTAGGGTAAATTGGGTCACGGATCACAAAATTCACACCACAACCAGCGGTTTTATCCCCTAGTAAGACTCCAGGACGTTCTCCAAATTATGGAGAAAATATTTCCAGGCGAAGTACTAAATAACCTCCATATAGGCGAGATTCTAGTTAGGTTCTTCGGGACTTGTGGTATAGAGACAAGTGCGTAGAATCGAATCCTGCATATGACAACGCGACGGTGGCAAGTTCCGAAGCGCAGCAGCTGGGAGGACCTCCAGGCTATAGCGAAGACACACATCCTCCGCAACTCCCACAAGGTGTTGTATTGGAATATATAAGGGATGGTTGGAGAAGCCTCCTCGTCACATCCTCGAAACGCAAAGCATGCTCCTGGATAGCTAACGTGCCTTCTGATGCGCTAAAGGTAGTGGGAATGGGAGCGGAAAGGTAAAGGAATGGTGGCGGGTAGGTAGCGGAAAGGTAGCGGAAAGGTAAAGGAATAGTAGCAGAAAGGTAGCAGAAAGGTAATGGGTAGTGGGAAAGGTAGCGAATAGGTATCGGAAAGGAATCGAAAAGATAGCGAGCGATACTTTATAAGTACAACGTAATATTTGTATCGGTGTTAATAGAATACGAATGCTTAGAGGTTAGGGATTCGCGCATCAGAGAGTATTTTAGCTATCCAGGAGCATGCTTTGCGTATCGAGGATGTGACGTGGAGGCTTCTCCAACCATCCCTTATATATTCCAATACAACACCTTGTGGGAGTTGCGGAGGATGTGTGTCTTCGCTATAGCCTGGAGGTCCTCCCAGCTGCTGCGCTTCGGAACTTGGCACCGTCGCGTTGTCATATGCAGGATTCGATTCTACGCACTTGTCTCTATACCACAAGTCCCGAAGAACCTAACTAGAATCTCGCCTATATGGAGGTTATTTAGTACTTCGCCTGGAAATATTTTCTCCATAATTTGGAGAACGTCCTGGAGTCTTACTAGGGGATAAAACCGCTGGTTGTGGTGTGAATTTTGTGATCCGTGACCCAATTTACCCTAAAAAAGAGAGATAGAGGTCTGTTTGCTGCATTTGAGCACTTACTTCGTCGTTGGGTCGAGAACAGGGGTATTACAATATACGATTACCGGATGGAGAGTGTTTTTGATCTTGTGCAAGTTTTTTAAACGGTATCTGCAAAGTGTTTCTCCACCATGTGGGGGGCGAATAACAAACACCTGGGACAACAGATGCTTTGTAGTGTTTAATAGTGTCCTGCAATTTGTGTACTGGGGTAATAAAAATACCCGAAAATTGATCGGTGTACAGGTTAAACCTTCCAGATCGATAAAAGCTTGTACGTTACGTTCTGTCAGCTTTTAGTTTCCATTGTTTACCTGTAAATTAGGTGGAGAATCGTAATACTGGCAGCGGCAAAGACGATATAAGTAGTACACTTAAAAGCTACATTAATGCAGGGGAAACATACTTCTCCCAATCCAGAACATTGTTCTCCACACTGCCTCCAGATATAGATATCGCCGAATTAGGTCTGGTACCTACAAACAATGTCACTCTGCAAGTCCAGCGAAAAGAGTAAATGTATCACATAGGCTTAAGCCATCCCCCATTAAAGAAATTACATCGCTACGTGCAGTTAATGTCTTATGTGCGCGAAAAGAAAACTGGAAATGGCGGATATCGAGACCAAGAGAAGGAAGCTAGAATATATGGCTAAAGCAACTGCCATAAAGGACGAGTACAAACTAATGCTGGAGAAAGACGAAGCTATGGCATATGTGTAAGCCCGGCTTAAACGGAGGGTGTGGAGAAATCTGGTTACGACTGGGACTTATAAAATATTTGCTTTTTACAGTAAACAGTCAGGGAGATTGGTCGCGCGTCGGTGTACTGACCGAAAATAGCGGAACACACGTAAAACGTATTGCATTATCGTTTGGAGAAGGGACTACATTGCATCCAAAGTGGAGGACTGGGGACAGTCATTTGCAGAGTTAAAAACGGATGGAATAACAAGCAATCGTTTGCAATAATCGTAAAACCTAGTGTTCCATACGGAAATTACCACAGGAGTTGGTAACGTACACACATAGCGACGCATAGTGCTATAACCAGGAAATAATGGGAAAAGTTAAAATACACGATTGTTCTCGTCTAGAAGCATTGCCCGAAGGTGCAGGAGGAAACGAAGATACGTAATGGAGTTCGAGAACATACCTTCCCTCTACCTTTCAAACTTCTGGCTGGAACGGTAATAGGAGACGCCGATGTAGATCTAAAACTAACAGTTAAAAAAAATTACAATGGAGAAAATTAAAGTTACACATAACAAAAATAATAAAGAACGATTTGTACTCTGTGTCTAACTTCTCGAGTAGAAAGTTTCGGTCTTATAGGGTTTAGGAGAAGATACCAGAAAACAGGTTGCTTGTTACCAGAGAGCAGTAACTCCCTCGGTAAAGTATCTGTTAGGAAGGTGTAATTCTGTTAAGGATTATAAGAACTTGGCTTTGATCTAGATCTTTTCTTGTTAGCTGTACTGTGCGTCGATCATTTTTTACACTGTGTTACAGATGTTTAAAGAGAGTAATAATTTGTTAGAAGCAGTGGAATACGATGGTGGTTTGTGCGCGAATGCTCGGGGTATTGGCTGATAGAAAGCGTTCCAGAAATATTGTCTGCCGGGCTATGCATTGGAAACAAAATTGTGGTTGGATGTTAGGGACGGGTCAAGCAACCAACGTAGTTATTGGGTGGAGAGAGAGAGAGAGAGAGAGAGAGAGAGAGAGAGAGAGAGAGAGAGATCGAAACATTATTAAAACGCTGTGTGTCTGGGAGATCTTGTCTGTTACAGATCACGGCTATAACACCATCTGTGGTAACTTGTTTAGAGTTGTTGCTGGGCTAGTGACGGAAGTAAGGATATCTCTGTCTGGGTTGTTACGAACGTATATATAGCTTGCAGCATGCTAGTTGGGACAAAAATCGAGTTGGAATGACTAGATTCGTTTGTTGTTGTAGGTTCGTGTTGACTGTAGGTGTACTTCTGTTACTGTGTTGGAAATGTTTTGCGCTTACAGAGAGTGTTGTAGGCTATATGGGACGGAATGTAAGTAAAAAGTGTTGATCTACCCTAAATATATACGACACGGTAAAGCTCTAAAGAAAACCGACTTTGGTGGAGCATTGATCTTCCGTCGAAGCATCGCCTGTTTAATCGTATGCTAGTGTTGTCTGGTGTGCATTACGTTACGTAGCGGATGTGTCTGCTGCGGTAAATCATAATTCTTTCGTCGAAAATCAACGTGTTTTATAAAACTCCTACAGTTTGGTAACTTAAAGTGCGCTAGTTGTAGCCAATTGAGTGCGTGTGAGTGTAGTAAATTCAGCAAGTTCGATACTGCAAACGCTGGAGACAAGACGAAGTTACTATTTCTGGAATACATGGGGGAAATATGTATGTCCTGTGGGTATATATCTTATAAACTGCAGCTAATCGATGCTTTTTTTAATGGAGGCGCTCCCATCTATACTACAGCAGCAGCTTCGTGTAGATGGCTTCTATCTCCTGGATTTTTGGACAACACTTTAACCGAGTGGCGTTCGTATCCGAGCATGACTTTCGGATGGAAGGAGCAATATCAAAGTGGTTGCGGGCGAGGAAACGACTGCTTAACGTGGTTGGCGTCGAATTGTAGAACCAAAATAAATTTGTCGAAAATCATGAGCCCTGGTGTAAGCAAAGATATCGATTTTATAAAGAGTCCAGGCAGTTGATTGTTAGGACTTTTATTTTTTCGCTGAGTCGAGAAGATAGTATTACCAGGATGGAGGATTGTGCAAGAAGATTGTTTAAGTGTTCTAAAAGAGAAGATACGGTATTTACAAAGTGCGCCGTTGTACTGTGCAAACGCTTTTAGATTTGATTACTTGGGTATTAAGAGTACCCGAAAATTGACCACTCTCTCGGACATTATGTTTTTAGTTTCAACTGTAAATTACTTGTAGAGTCGAGCAAGGAGCTATATTTTCTTTAGCATTCCAGCATTCCAGGACTTTATTATCCACAGACGTAGATATCGTCTACGTAATTCCACAAGTCCCAAGAAGAAGAAGGGAAACGAAAACTGGGTTATATGGCGAAGACTAAGGCTTTTCAAAGGAGGCTACTGCATATGTGCAAGCCCGGGTTAAACAGATAGTGTGGGGAAAAATATTTGCTTTTACAGTAAACAAGCGGGGAGATTGGTCTCGCATCGTTGTATTGACCGAAATTAGCGGAACACACGACAAACGTGTTTGTACTGTGTGTGACTCCCATCCATTCCTTAGAGAGCAGGTTATGATCGATGTGTGCGGGAGTTGGTTGCGATATAAGTGTTTGCGAACATTACTTTGCATGTACTCAGTTGTAATAAAAAAAATGTAGCACTCCATGTCCTATATAGAATCATGTGTTGTGGCGTGTATGTTATCGTCTTCGTTTGTGGTAGATATCTATTTGTAATTAAAATAATAAATCTTAGTTCGGATTAGTGGATTGCACGAGAAAGGAACTTGGAGTAGGAATTTTGTGGGTAAAGGGCGGGTCGAGCTGGAAATCGTTGTTGCATTGGGCAGGTAACTTCGGTTCTTTGGTTGCTGTATTGTCGAATAAGGGTGTTGTTAGGCCAATAATTTCGAAAAGTTTTAGTGTAGACGGTCGGAAATCGGTAAATTATTTCACGTATTTTTCCTTTATTTCGACTCTCCGTTGGACAACAGGATTTAAATGTCTTCTGGGGCGCTAGAATATCGGCGACAGATAAATGTAGTTGGCATCGTAACAGGACATAGAGATTCCTTAAATGGGATGTGTACTGCTGTAGCAAGGAAACAAGAGGTAAAATTAAAGTACCCGAACTCTCGGAAGGCGCATCTATATCTCGATCTAAGGGCAAGATCGCTAGAGTGTTAAATTTCGGAACTTTCGGCATGGCTTAGCTCCATTAAATAAATGCAATGCGAGCTATCCTTGTCAGAGTGGTGTGTCTGCGTAGAAGGTTTTGATCATTTGGAGATGTAACTTAGGTGTTTTTGTTTAAACACTTAGCACTTAGCACTTAGCGCTCTGCCGAGAGAGCGCTCTGCGTTCTGGACGATTGTTAACGGTGCTTGCAGATGTTTATTTAGAGACTTTGTGCTAAATGTCATTGCCGATTTTCGTTATTTGGAATTTTTGTATAAACACTATGTCGTATTCTGCTGCTTGCCGCTGTTGTTGCTGTTTTATCGAAAGAGTGGTTGGCATACAAGTTACATCCCGTTCGATGGCTATTGCTTGCATCGTCTAAACGAAGAGATACATTTATAGATGCAAGGTTGTGGTCGAGTTCCGAAACGGACCATTTCTTTTCTTTTCGTTAATTGGCTCTGGTTAGAATTGTTTCTGTATATCGAAAGAGTATATGTTAAGATGGATACGTAAGTTTGTGGCGTTCGTTACCGTAACCTGCGCTATTATTATTATTATTAAACACGTCTGTCGGTTGTAGTCTATGCGAAGAGCGTGGAGAGAGATGGGAGTGTAAATTCTTACTTGCAAATTTTGCATACGAGTTTTAATATTTAATACTACATGCTGTAGTATACGAGACCAACTAAGCATTTCTGTTCTAAATTGTTTTTTAGCATACGAAGAACACTATGGTAGCTTTATTTTTTTTTCCAAGAATAATAATAAACGGCGGAAATTGTTGTTGTTACATAAATCGAGATCTGGCGTACGGATCGCTGCGGCGCGCTTAATAACAAATATGCAATTTAATTGGCTGCTGACCTGTCGGAGCGCGGTCGCCGTAAAAAGAGAGCAGGGGTCGGCCTGTGGGGGCGGTGTCGGTGCGGTCAAGACAATCGTCGCGGTATTGTTTGTTCTCGCGGGTAGGGCGGGTGGCGGCGTCCTTTGAGAACCGGTCGCTAGCGTGGAGGAGGAGGGGGTAGCATCTGTCGGCGGCGGAGGCGGCGGTCCGGCAATCGGCCGAGCGAGTAGGGGTCGCGGGTGCGAGTACAGACATGTCGAGGGGTCTACAGGTCTGGACCTGTCGGAGGTGCTGCCTGTCTGGCGGCGGTGCCGAGGGGTGGAGGGGGGCGTCGAACCGGCCAGGTGTGTGGTCCAGGGTGCGAGTACAGACATGTCGATGGGTCTACAGGTCTGGACCTGTCGGAGGTGCCGCTTGTCTGGCGGCGGCACCGAGGGGTGGAGGGGGGGCGGGGGGCGGGGCGTCGTGTGTGGCCGAGGGAGGTGTTGCAACCTGTCAATCATCCTTAAGTGCGTTATGCCGGCGTCCTTTGATTAGCGGTCGGACAAGTAGCGAATCAAAAGGACCTAAATGTAAACTGTCAATCATCTTTCGTTCTTCCAGGAAGACCTATCAATCATCCTGTGGCGGTATCCTTTGATCTGTGGTTCGGCAATTGGCCGAGCGTTTGGCGTCGATGACACTATCGTCGACGGGCGATTCTCAGTGGGGTGTAACCGGCATCACCCCACTACTATTATCCCTACCCATAAGAGTATAGAAGCATGTAAAATAATTACATACAAAAACATCAAAAATAAACAATTAAAAATAATACACAGGAGGCGAGAAAGAAGAGAAATGAATCACCTCAACATGTTATGTCCAAATGTTTTTGATTAGGTTGTGTATATTCAAATAAAGTTTACTCAGTTGGTTGGAAAAATCAATTTCAAACCTTTTATTTTTGCCATGGTTATCATTTGCTTTGTATATTCATGTAAATGCATTTTAATGAATCGGACTGATTACATTGAAGTTTACTAAGTTTTTTACGAAACGTTATTAGTGGTGATATATATTATTTTAAATATATGAAATGTCACTAATATTTAGACTTATTTTCTATTGCCATTGTACCTTTGACTCCTTGGTCCACGTAATTTTCCTTATTTTCTTATTCCCAAGGAAATTAATCATGTAATTCTTCTATACACTCAATAGTAATTGCGAAAATATTGCACTGTGATTAGAGACATTCATGGAGCACATCATTAACACATGTAAAGGTTTTTTTCTTCAGTATGAAGCAGTTCGCATACTCAATGAGGTAAAATTCCTTTACTCTTAGCTGAATAGTTCATTTCCTACCCAAATTATGCTGTATCAGGCTTAGATGGTCGTTATCTACGCACAGTCGTAGTCTATAGCAGTATGAAAAAAAAATATCCGGGAAGGTTTAAAATGTCATATGAGAAAATAAGCGTAGCTAGAAATCGATTTGGGTTTGTGTGTTGCCGCGCGGGAGTAGCCGAGCGGTCTGGAGCGCCACGTTACAGATCTCGCAGCCTCCCTAGTCGGGGGTGCGAATACCCCTTGGGGCATGTATGTGTGTGTTGTCCTTAAGTTAGTTTAACTTTAAGTAGTTTGTAAGTCTAGGGACTTATGACCAAAGTAGTTTGATCCCATTTGAACATTAGAATTTGTGTGTTACAAACAGCAGCTTTTTAAAAATCAAGAGTTTGATGTTGCTACAAGTAATTATATCGTGTGCTACTGGCTGTGAAAGCTGTGTAAACTCAATACTTACCGAGGGAGGTAGTACGATATACAAAGCAGTGAACTTAAATTTGAGAGGAGTAGAGGTCCATCAGTGTCTCGCCACTTAGCTGTCTGTTTCTGTGGTGTTCCTAAGTCGATGAAGCCGATTACTTCTTACGTTCTTTCAAAATTAATGGTTCACCAGAAATATTTCGTACCATGCTAATTGGTCACCAACATCATTGACAGCGTGGTTTGATATGTCACGAGGAATCACAGAAGGGAGATAAAACATTTTTCTGCTTTGAATATCCACATATCTTATTGTTCCTTTATTTGTCATCTGACAATATATCATAATATACTTGTAGCTCCTACTGCAGTCTCAGGAGTTTGTTTCCAGACGCTGGAATTCATCTCATTGGTATATGCGCCACTAATACGATCCACTTGATATGGCACTACACCGTCAACGTAAATCCCTATCACTGCTATTCAGTACGCTTAACAATAATCACGTACTGTGCTCACATTGTGTGATTCAGTTTTCACGCACCTCTGAGAGCTATACACTTATATCCACTGGTGACCACATGTATTTCATGCATACTATCATTAGGAATAACACTTCTTTGTCTCATGGTACTCGTTTTTAATAGCAGTGCAAATGCCTACAAAACGTAGTCTGAAAATATTTGTAATGAAACGATATAACCCTCGACGAAAGTATACTTACATATTTTCTCACCAAGCCTCTTCGTTATATACGTAAATACACGCATGACAATAACAGAGATACAAAAAGTGATAACTAAATTTATGGAAGAAGGAAGAATGCAAAAACACTGTTACCGCCGCCGAATCTAAAACACGCCAACTTTTTCAGTTTTTTGACTGTGTGGTGTTGCACAAGTACAAAGTGCGCGCCACCTACTTTCACCGCGCGCCGCCATGCACACACGGCGCGGCGTTCTCACGACAGCCACGAGCGCCCTCTGCGACAACTCCGCTCGTGGCCACCACGGAAAGAAATCGGGGACTTGGGACTGAGATAGCAACCAGTTAGGACCTTCGTAATCAGATAGGCACCAGTGAAGACTTTGCTATCGTACAGGCACTAGGCAGGCCTCTAACAACTATGTATCAACATTCTGCAGTACTATGTAAAAGTTAAGTATTGTTACATTCTGTGCAATATATATCTCTTTCTAATTTACTCTAGTGTTTATAGTTTCTGGCTGCTCCCCTCCGTACCTGCACCAGCGTGCTATTTTTGTTCCTGTGTCGGCCTCATTCCACTCGGCCACCGACACCTACGACGAGGCTGGGACACAAAAGCGGCGACGAAGTTGGGACACAAAAGTGGCGACGAGGAGTGATACACGAACCGTGGACCAGCAGCCAGACAGCAGCAGTCGGAGCACGCAAAAATTGCTCCCGCCCACCCACCCTTATTATAAGAATTTTGGGGGAACAATATTGTTACGTGTTTTGTGGACTCTTTTTGTTGCAGAGCGTCCTCTTTCATATTGCATTTGTGTTTTGTTATAAGCTACTTGTATACGCGGCGCCTAATCGGTCAGCATGGCCACTACCCCGAACCCAAACTTAATGGAAATTATTCAGTTACAGACGGCGCAAATCACTCAACTACTGCAGGCCGTGTCGCAGTTGACGGCACAGGCTGCTCACCAACAACAACAGCCGTCACATCAGCAGCCCACACCTGCCGCTGCACCGCTTCCTATATTTCGCCAGTACAACAAACGTGAGGAAGAATGGAGCGACTACTTCGCACAGTTTCAAGAACTCGTCGCGGCTCATCAAATTACAGGTCAGAGAGTGAAGAACCTTTTCTTAGCGATTGTGGGCCCCCAGACCTTCGTATTATTGCAAAAACTTTTCCCTCACGCATCTCCTCGTGATGTAGACTTTGAACAAATTGTAGATGCACTGAATGCTCATTATGAGAGAAAAGATCTTGTAGCCGCGGCACGATACCGATTTTTCAGACTTAAAAAATTACCGCAGCAGTCACACCAAGAGTGGATTACGGAATTGAAGGGCTTAACCCGCCAATGTAAATTTACTTGCTCTTGTGGACTTTCTTATAGTGACGTTATGTTGCGAGATGCGATTACGCAGAATATTCAGGACCCCAGAATTAGAGCAGCAATTCTGAAACAGTCTGACCCCTCATTAGACAGTGTACTGCAGCTTATAGATGCGCATGATACTTTTGACTTAGCAGATGTAGAAATGCAAAGCCACAGTGTTAATTCAGTGTGCCGCAACGGTCACTTTCCTAGCCGTAGTTCTCAGTGTAGCACTAGTGATTCTTACAATAGTACAGGCCGTGCTGAACAGACAGTGAACAGTAGCCAGTGTAAAAGTGCGACACAAAGGTCGCCCCGTCGTGTTAGAAACAGTGATTTGAATAACGGGCGCCAACGCTTATTTCAGAAAAATGTACGTAAATCTTGCCCCCAGTGTGTATCTCGCCACAAACGTGCACAGTGCCCAAGTCGCAAAACACAACCTGTTATCAATGTGGCAAATCGGGACATGTACAGTCTGTGTGTATGCAAATTAAAAACTCAAAGAACGGTGCCTTTCAGAACATTGCTTCGCACAGTGCGAGAACAGTGCATGCAGTAAATGTTATAGACGCTGTGGACTTGAACAGTGCTTTGCTTGGTTCTCAATTGCAAGAAAGTTCTTCTGCGCCTACTGCAAAACTATTTAGTGAGCCATGTAGCAAGCGCCGACAAGCGCGTAAAACAGTGCAACGGAAAAGGGTTCGGGACAAGCAAAATGACTATGAACAGTGCATTCCTATAGTGAAAATAGTGCCTTCTGCAACTGCTCCTTGTAATAGTGCCCAGTACTGTGTAGCTAGTGACAGTAGACATCAAGTAGCTACTCAAGTGTAGTGCAGTAGTTAGTGACTCTGTAGTAGCCTCGCATTGTGCGGACGCCGATCCGGCGGTAGTGCCATCTAGTGACAGTGTTGTTAATCCGCTGCGTGCCGAGTCTGCGCCGCTTACTTCACTACGCGGCCCGCGCATGCGCAGCAAACAAGTGGTATTAGACGTTGCCCATATTCGCGCACCTGTCGAGCGCCGCAAGCAAAAACTTTTTGTGACTCTTTACATTGACAGTAAGACTGTGCAATTTCAGCTTGATACTGGTTCCGCTGTCACTTTAATGAATAAAGACACTTATGAACTTCTGGGTTCGCCAAAATTGTCGCCGTCACAGCAAGTGTTAAAAGCTTATACAGGTGAAAATATTCCCGTGCTAGGAACGTGTAGCCTGCCCGCCTCTTTTCAAGGTGTAACAAAAACAGTTTCTTTTGTAGTTCTTCAGGCCAAATCTACACAGAACATTTTTGGACTAGATGCTTTTGACTTGTTTGGTTTATCAATTCAAAGAGATGTGCTTCAAATTTCGTCAATAGTGCCTCAGGATAAAATCAATGCATTGTGTGACAAATATAGTGCCTTGTTTTCGCCGGAACTGGGTTGTGCAAAAGACTTCGTGGCACATGTAACTTTAAAAGAATCTGCAGTTCCAAAATTTCGTAAAGCTAGACCAGTGCCTATCGCAATGCGTGATAAAGTTGCAGATGAACTTAAACGTTGGCAAGATAGTGGGGTGATTTCTCCTGTTTCTGCGAGTCAGTGGGCCTCGCCTATAGTAATTATACCCAAGCCGTCAGGAAAACTTCGTCTCTGTGCGGACTTCAAATCAACAGTGAACAGTCAAACAATTGTAGACACTTATCCCCTGCCCAGACCGGACGAACTAATGGACAAATTAGGACAGTCTCGTTTCTTTTCTAAGATTGATTTAGCAGAGGCATACTTACAGATTCCACTTGATGACGAGTCAAAAAAGTTTTTCGTCATTAATACTCACATGGGCCTTTTTCGATTTCAGCGCCTACCCTTTGGCAGTTCTTCCGCCCCCGCTATTTTTCAGCGCTTTTTGGAACAGCTGACAGTTTCGGTACCTTGTTGCTCGAACTATTTAGATGACATTGTGGTATCCGGACGTACAGTTGAAGAACATTTAGCAAACCTGGAGTGCCTTTTCAAAGTTTTGACTGCAGCAGGTCTACGTTGCAATAAAGCAAAGTGTTCGTTTTTTCAAACTGAAATAGAGTACCTAGGCCATGTGATTAATGCCCAAGGAATTCATCCCTTACAGTCACATCTTCGAGCAATCAAAGACTTGCCTCCTCCTAAGAATGTGCATGAATTGCAAGCAGTGATGGGAAAGCTTAACTATTATTTCAGGTTTATTCCCAATGCCTCTCAGATTGCAGCTCCACTGCATCACTTACGTAGGAAGAATGTTCCTTTTGTATGGTCTAAAGATTGTCAGGTTGCCTTTGACAAACTAAAGTCTGCACTACTCAGTGATGCATGTTTGATTCCCTTTGACCCACAGAAGCCTGTAGTGTTAGCAGTTGACGCCTCGTCGTACGGTCTGGGTGCCGTTCTGTCGCATCGTATTGGATGTCACGATCGTCCTATTGCCTTTGCATCCAAGCTACTGACGCCGACGCAACAGAATTACAGTCAGATAGAAAAGGAGGCCTTAGCAATCATTTACGGCGTCACAAAGTTTCATCATTATCTCTATGGCAGAAAATTCTATTTGTTGACAGACCACAAGCCTCTCACGTCGTTGTTCTCACCCACAAAGCCGATTCCGCCACGAACGGCACAAAAGCTTCAGAGATAGTCCTTAATACTGTCTAATTATCAGTATGAGATTTTGTACCGACCTACCACTAAACACGCCAACGCGGACACACTTTCCCGACTTCCGGTGGGCCAGGATGTGTCGTTTGATTCTTCGGAAATGGCATGTTGGCAGATAGACTCCAGAGATGCTTCCGCTGTCGCAGACTTTCCTTTGAACTCTCGTCGGGTTGCACAGGAAACAGCTGCGGATGCAGACCTAAGTGTGGTAGCACGTTTTGTTCGCTCAGGGTGGTCTGCCAGAGCCAACGACATTGATCGGCCTCTGGTTCGACGTTATTTTGCACAACGTCATGCATTATCTTTAAGTCAGGGTGTACTGTTGTTGCATACCGACAACGACCAAGCAAGAGTGATTGTTCCTCGTTCCCTGCAACGAGAAGTGTTACGCCTCCTGCATCAAGGACATTGGGGCATTGTTAGGACAAAGCAACTGGCCAGACGTCATTGTACCTGGGTTGGTATGGACGCTCAGATAGAGAGCATGACATCACAGTGTACAGTTTGTGCGGAGCATCAGGCGGCTCCTCCACAGCGTTTCTCAGACTGGCCACGCCCCAAGGGACCATGGCAACGTTTACATATTGACTTTGCCGGACCTTTCTGGAATACGCGCTGGTTAATTGTTGTAGACGCTTTCAGCAAATTTCCTTTTGTGATTGCCATGAACTCAACGACAGCTTCTAGTACAATCAGTGCCTTAACATCAGTGTTTTGCATCGAAGGTTTGCCTGAAACTATCGTCAGTGACAATGGACCTCAGTTAGTTAGTGTGGAATTTCAACAGTTTTGTCGTGTGAATGGCATTCAGCATATCACCACCGCAACTTTTCACCCTCAGTCCAATGGTGAAGCAGAACGTTTCGTTCGAACATTCAAGTCTCACATGGAAAAGATGAAAGGTCAGCACTCCAGGCAGCAAGCTCTTCAAATTTTCCTGTCTACGTATCGGTGCATGCCACGTGACGGCCCGTCTCCTGCCGAGCTGCTACACGGCCGCCGTCACCGCACTCTCCTTCACCTGCTGCAGCCTCCCACGCACCGAGTCGGTTCGTATGGCGCTACGCGTTTTCAGGTTTCCACGCCGGTGCTGTACAGGGTGTTTGCTGGAAACAAGAAGAAACTATAAATGCCGGGCATCATTCAGCGCGTGCTCGGTCGCAATATGTATGTTGTACGTTCTTCCACAGGGTCGGAGCTGCGGCGCCACGCAAACCAATTGCGTCTGCATAGGCCGCGCGATCCTGTCTCCGGTTTCTTGATTCCAGACCCAGTTCACCGCCAGGGAGCACAACCACATCGTTCGTCCCCGGACTACGAGATCGTCCCGATGGAGATCGACGCGACGCCGCCGCTGTCGCCGCCGCAGATGACAGCGTCACCGAGAGGGACTCCGGGACCGTGCGGGCCCCCTCAGCTTGGGCCACGCACCTCAGAAGACGACCTGCTCCCTCTGGGCGGGGGCGGGCGCCCTTCCGCTGGTTTTCGCGGGTTTTCCGGCGGATCGCAAGGTGTATACCGGGGCGTGGACGGCGTCTCGATCCCAGCCTCAGCTACGACGCCCGTCCCACCAGTAACGCCCCCGCCCAGGCCCTCCTCCCAGTGCCGTCGCCGTGGCCCTCAGCCCTACGCCACGACGGCGCGGCGGTTTGGGGGGGAGGGGTGTGGTGTCGCACAAGTACAAAGTGCGCGCCACCTACTTTCACCGCGCGCCGCCATGCACACACGGCGCGGCGTTCTCACGACAGCCACGAGCGCCCTCTGCGACAACTCCGCTCGTGGCCACCACGGAAAGAAATCGGGGACTTGGGACTGAGATAGCAACCAGTTAGGACCTTCGTAATCAGATAGGCACCAGTGAAGACTTTGCTATCGTACAGGCACTAGGCAGGCCTCTAACAACTATGTATCAACATTCTGCAGTACTATGTAAAAGTTAAGTATTGTTACATTCTGTGCAATATATATCTCTTTCTAATTTACTCTAGTGTTTATAGTTTCTGGCTGCTCCCCTCCGTACCTGCACCAGCGTTCTATTTTTGTTCCTGTGTCGGTCTCATTCCACTCGGCCACCGACACCTACGACGAGGCTGGGACACAAAAGCGGCGACGAAGTTGGGACACAAAAGACTGTAAAAGCCTGAGCGCTGGACGAAGGTGGTGGTGGATTTCATGGAGCAGCATCCCATCATTCTGCAGAAAATGCACGATACCACTCTGATGCTGTTGACCAGGGAGATCCTGCTCTTTGCTTAAGTGCAAGAACCGCTGACTAGGATGTCATCATCCATGCCGTGGGAAAGTCTACAAGAAACTTAAACAGAAGCAGGTGCGCACATGATCTATGGCGCGTCGGCCAAAGGTCATAAACAAGGGGGCCGATTATATAGATGCTGTATACCTCTGTCGTTAAAGTAATTTCAGATATAAATAATTGTCCTCATTACTTTTAATCCAGCCCTTGTATTTCGATAGCTGGGTTTTTATTTACGATATGTATTTAGGAGCAAAGGTTCGACTGTCATGGTCTTTAACCCTTTCAGACCCTCTGGCTACAATTGTGTACATAACTTTTACAGTGTCTAAGATAGATCAGAAACATTTTTCTCAATTGAAACAACATGCATATGACTGAGTGTTCAACCTTTTCATCGTGCACACTTACTGTCAACTGCGGAAGATCACTATAAAAATACCAAGTAGTCACTGTTGCACTGCGCAGCAGCTTGTGGACTCCAAAGAACACGCAAGTTGTGGGTTACTTGTATTCCACTGTACAACTGGAAAGTAGTAGTAATTATTTTGTATGGTAACTATTGATCATTTTATTTAGTACAAAATTTTGTGCTACAAAATTATTTTAGTCCATAAACAGAAGCCTTGCTTTTTAGCATATGCAATTTTGTAATATGTAAATGGATGCATACAACAGCAAAAATCTTCTTCTAAAATCATTAAAAACGTAACTTAGGAGGAATACAGCAAAATAAAATAAAAATAAAAAAAAATTTCCTTCCCCCAGAAAAAATTCGTCTGAAAGGGTTAAAATTAAATTAAGGTATTTCCTGAAGACCTAGTAAAACACTAGCCTTTTGGGATTTTGTGTTACTAGCTTAAACCCGCGCCCCCCCCCCTCTTTGGGTTCGGGAGTAAGAATAGGCCCGCGGTATTCCTGCCTGTCGTAAGAGGCGACTAAAAGGAGTCTTCATACTTTTCGGCTTTCCATCTGTGGTCCCCTATGTGGGTTTGACCCTCCATTTTTCAAAATTTTTTCAGAAGAGCGAACCATTTGGGGAAGGGTACCTTACATGGTGCAACATGTAATTCTCGTGCCATGCCATCTTATGCACCCATCACGGAATGGACTTGCGACTGCGGCTTCTATTCTGCCATCGGGCATGGCATTTCTTTTTCCATGCATGTCGCATCCATTGTGCACTGATATCCCAGCACCCTCCTTTATGATGGTTCACATAGCACCAGAAAGCCAGCACGGTAGCCAGTCCGTTGTGGTGGGGTCGTCATGTACCCTCTTGGCTGTAGCCCCCTGACAACGCAGGGATCGCTCTACCGATGCCAGAGCTGTAAGCTCCTCATTCAGGCCTAGGAGTAGATGCTTGTCGCCGCGGAGCGTCAGGACTCCCAGCAACGGTCATCCTGCCACATGACGTTGCTATGGCTGGGTGGCGCCCATGAGGAGAGCCCCTGTTCGGAGTGGGTGGCAACGGGGCGGATGATTCGCGATGAAGCGAAACAAATCCAACCATCAAAATCCTGGCGCAACAGGTGTCTCTAAGCGTGGAAAGTACAATGCAGCTACTTATGATCCCTCATCGTTTCCTTCCCTGACTTCTTCTTGGCGGGAACGTGGGGGTCGACAGAATGAGTCATATGTCCCGAAATTTCTGGTATGTACTAGGACAGATGGGGGATCCTTCCACGCAACTAAGCCCATGTTCCTTGTTGAACATATTGAGGACAAGTTCGGCGAGGTTGCGGGAATTTCTAAGATGCGAGACGGATCTATTCTTATACAGGCAGAGTCCTCTGCACAGTCCCGTGCTCTGCTCACGTGCACTAAGCTTGGCGACGTGCCTGTCTCTGTAACGGAGCCTAAGACATTGAATCTGGTGCAGGGAGTCATTTTTCACCGTGACCTCTTGCTGCAGTCAGTTGAGGAGTTGCGTGAAAATCTCCAACGACGCGGTGTCCATTTTGTCCGCCGTGTCTTTCGGGGTCCAAAAGACAATAGGGTGGCAACCGGGGCCTTCATCTTGGCCTTCGACGCCGATACCTTGCCCGAGAAGGTCAAGGTGATGGTATACAGATGTGATGTCCGACCGTACATCCCTCCACCCATGCGCTGTTTAAAGTTCTGGCGGTTTGGACACGTCTTCCCGTTGCAACACAGCCCCTATTTGTCGTGACTGTGGCCGTCCCGTACACCCAAATGCACCTTGTACCCCACCACCTTCCTGTGTCAACTGCAGCGGCCATCACTCGCCTTGCTCACCGGACTGTCCCGCTTTCCAGAGAGAACGCAAGATCGTAGAGTATAAGACCCTCGATCGCGTAACTTACTCTGAGGCCCGTCGCAAGTATGAAAAACTCCACCCGGTATCCATGATTTCTACATATGCTGCTGCCACAGTGTCATCGCCTCCATCGAGGGCGGTTTCCCGACCCCCTATCACACCTTCTGTGGGCCCTTTGGGCCATCAGTTAATCTCCGCTCCCCAGACGCCAGGGGGCACCGCTTCTTCTGCAAGGCTTTTGCCTCCCCCTTTAACGGGGTCTTTGAACCCCGTCCCTCTGCCGGAGAAAGTCTTCCTTCTCCGGCTCTTCCTTCAGGGAAAGGGCCTGACGAGCCCCTACCACCATCTCCTGCAGTTCCCTCTGTGTCTAACACCCTGGATGTCAGTCGACCTCCTCCTGCACGGAAAGGGTCTCTTGAGGTCTCCGCAACACTAGTTTCGTCGCAGCCAAACGTCAGCCAGTGGCTCAAAGGCCAGGTACCCGCTGGTAGCCGGGCCTCCCCGTCTGCGTCGACATCCGACGCCACTTCTGGGAAGCCCACTCGAGCACCGAAGCCCAAACCCAAGCGGGAGCGGGCGAGAAAAAAGTATGTCCCTCAGGAGAAGGAGCTGGCGGCAAAGGCGGCTTCCTCGATGCCGTCCGCTACCAGTTCTGACTCGGACAATGAGGTCTAAATCCTTGCGTCTAAAGAGGACCTCGGTCTTACAGACACCCTGGACGCAATGGATATGGACACCACAGACCCTCAGCGGGTGGCGGCAAGTGACACTGAGGCGCACCGCGTCTCTTAATCGCTTTCATGCCTCCCCAGTCCTTAGGCAGCACTTTCCTCCAATGGAATTGCGGCGGTTATTTTTCCCACCTAGCAGAGTTAAAACAACTTTTAAGCTCTTCTCATGTACTGTGCGTTGCCCTCCAGGAAACCTGGCTTCCGGCAATGCGAACCCCAGCCCTTTGTGGCTATCGTGGGTTTTACACGAATCGTCCTGTATATGACAGAGCATCTGGTGGCGTTTCCATTCATGTCATCCACTCTGCCTACAGTGAAGCTGTGCCCCTTCAAACACCTTTGGAGGCAGTGGCTGTTCAGATCAGGACGCCACTAGCTATAACCGCCTGCAGTGTTTATCTTCCACCTAATGGTGCAGTCCCCTGCCAAGTGTTAGCTGCACTGATTGCTCAGCTCCCCCCACCTTTCCTCATCATGGGCGATTTCAACGCCCACAACCCTTTGTGGGGTGGCAACATGACTACTGGCCGAGGTAGGGAGGTTGAAAATCTTGTCTCCCAGGTCGACCTTTGTATTTTAAACACAGGTGCTCCCACGCATTTCAGTGTGGCACACGGCACCTACTCGGCCATCGACCTCTCTATTTGCAGCCCTGGCCTCGTACCATCTCTTCATTGGAGAGTGCATGACGACTTGTGTGGCAGTGACCACTTTCCGATTTTTTTGTCACTGCCCCAGCGTCATTGCCCTAGCCGTTTGCCCCGTTGGGCTCTTAACAAAGCTGACTGGGATGCATTTACTACTGCTGCCACTGTTCGATCTTTGCCGGACACTAAAATTGATGTGGTGGTCGACAATTTAACAGACGTCATTGTCTCTGCAGCTCAGTATGCAATCCCGTCTTCTTCTGGATCGTCCCGGCAGAGGTCCGTACCCTGGTGGTCGCCGGAAATCGCTGCTGCAATCAGAGAACGTAGGCGAGCTCTTCAGCGTCATAAACGGCACCCTTCAGTGGCCAACCTCATCGCTTTCAAGCGACTTCGTGCCAAGGCTCGGCAACTTATCAAACGAGCCAAACAAGAATGTTGGGAGAGGTATGTCTCGACCTTAGGTTCTCGTGTCTCTCCATCTCAGGTGTGGACTAAGATCAGGCGCCTCTATGGCCACCAGACTCCTATTGGCGTCCCTGGTCTTTCTATCCATGGGGCTGTGTGTACAGACCCGAGTGTGATCGCTGAACATCTTGCTGATCACTTCGCTAGGTGCTCTGCATCTGCTAACTACAGTGCAGCATTTCGCTCCCGCATGGAGCGTGTGGAGCAACAGCGCCTCTCCTTTGCGACGCGCCGTCGGGAGTCCTACAACGCCCCATTTACCGAAAGTGATCTGCTTAGTGCCTTGGCCAATTGCTCAGATACGGCTCCCGGTCCCGACCGTGTCCATGCACAGATGCTGAAACACCTCTCGTGGGATTCTCAGCGCCATGTCCTAGAGATATTCAACCGCATTTGGGGTGGTGGCGACTTTCCGTCCCAGTGGCGGGAAGCCGTCATCATACCAGTGCTGAAGCCTGGCAGGGACCCACTGGAGGTTGACAGTTATCGTCTCATCTGCCTGACCAACGTTCTATGCAAGTTGCTCGAACGTATGGATGCACGTCGCTTGACTTGGGTGCTAGAGTCACGGGGCCTTCTGGCGCCATCGCAGGGTGGATTTCGCCAGGGTCGTTCTACGACAGATAATCTGGTGTGCCTGTAGTCAGCGGTTCAGACAGCTTTTTCCTGAAGTCAGCACCTCATTGCGGTTTTCTTCGACCTTCAGAAGGCCTACGATACCACATGGCGGCATCACATCCTCACTACGCTGCATGAGTGGGGCCTTCGGGGGTCACTTCCCATCTTTATTGCAAATTTCCTCCGACTCCGCACGTTTCGGGTCCGAGTCAGTGTTGCCCTTAGTTCGCCCCACGTCCAAGAAAATGGGGTCCCACAGGGGTCTGTGCTGAGTGTCTCACTGTTTTTGGTGTCCATTAATGGCCTGGCTGCAGCTGTGGGGTCATCGGTGTCTCCTTCCCTGTACGCCGATGATTTTTGCATATCTTTCTGCTCCACCACAACAAGTGCTTCTGAACGCCGACTCCAGGCGGCCATCCGCCAGGCTCACATGTGGGCCCAGCATCATGGCTTCCAGTTTTCCGCCGGCAAAACACGTGTGATGCACTTCTGTCGGCGTCGGACAGTGCACCCCCACCCTGAACTCTACCTTGACGGCCAACTGCTTCCTGTCGTGGATACCCACCGATTCCTAGGCCTGATCTTCGATGCCCGACTGACCTGGCTCCCTCATATTTGTTATCTGAAACGGGAGTGCAGGCGACATCTCAACGCCCTTCGATGTTTGGGCCATACCGCATGGGGGGGCTGACCGCTCCACCCTGCTGCGGCTCTATACGGCCTTGGTGCAGTTGTGCATAGATTTTGGATGCCTCGCTTATGGCTCTGCAGCGCCTTCAGCATTGCGCTTATTGGACCCTATTCACCACTGTGGGGTTCGAATTGCGACGGGAGCCTTCCGAACCAGCCCTGTGGCCAGTCTTCTAGCGGAGGCCAGGGTCCCCCCCCGCTACGGGTCCGCCACCAGCAACTGTTGACAGTGTATGCAGCCCGCGTCTATAGTTCAAAAGGACATCCTAACTACCCCTTACTTTTTTTCTACTGCGGCTGTTAGTCACCAGCAGTAGCGCCCCAGGTCAGGACACACAATAGCTGTCCGCGTGCAGTCCCTCCTGGGGGAGCTTGAGCCCTATCCTCTCCCACCTCCATTTTGGGCCCATTCACGCACACCTCCATGGTGTCTGCCACGGCCATGTCTTCGTTTAGACTTGGCCCACGGGCGCAAGGACTCGCTTCCCCCTTAGGCTCTCCATCGCCAGTTTCTTGCTGTCGTTGCTGAGCACCCCGGCTATGACATTGTTTATACGGACGGCTCGATGATAAACGGCCGCATTGGCCTTGCCTACGTCCATGGTGACCACGTTGAGCAGCTGTCTCTGCCAGAAGGCTGCAGTGTTCATACTGCAGAACCGGTGGCCATCTTCCGTGCTCTCGAGCATATGCGTTCCTGCTCAGGTGAGTCTTTCCTTCTTTGTAGTGACTCCCTGAGCAGCTTACACGCTCTGGAACAGTGTTACCCACGTTCGCCATTGGTGATGGCCATCCGAGTGGCTGTTTTTGCCCTTGTTCAGTCTGGCAGATCAGTGGTGCTCCTTTGGTCTCCGGGTCACGTCGGCATCCCAGGCAACGAACGTGCCGATGGGCTTGCCAAACAGGCGGTTAATGCCTCTATCTTAGAGATCGGCCTCCCAGCTTCAGATCTCCGTACCTTGTTGCGCCGTCGGGTACATCAGCTTTGGGATGCTGAATGGCGCAACCTGAGCACGCCCAACAAGCTTCGGGTTGTCAAGGAGACTACGGCTGCGTGGCGCTCCTCAATACGTGGCTCTCGCCGGGACTCGGTGGTTTTGTGTCGCCTCCGCATTGGGCACACGTGGCTCACCCATGGATATCTCCTTCGGGGAGAGGACCCGCCACAATGTCGGTGTGGCTCCAATTTGACAGTCGTCCACATATTGTTGGACTGCCCCGTTTTAGCCGCCTTGCGGAGAAATTTTAATCTCCCTGCTCTTTTATCAGAAGTTTTAGGTAACGATGCTACAATGGCAGATTCCGTTTTACGTTTTATTCGAGCAGGGGGTTTTTATCATTCTCTCTAACTAGAGATTACCTTGTACTGCCGAGTGGTTGACTTTTCCTATTTTATTTTTATGGTCGGTCAGCCACAGCCATCGGCTTCCTTGTTATGAGCTGTCTTGTGTGATGGTCTCCTTTCGTTCTGTTTGTTGTCGTTTTAGATGTTTTAAGGACTCAGTGGGATTCCCCTCCCACTTTACACTTTACCTCTGAGCCTGTCTCTTTTATGCCCACTGTGAAATGGGGGACTGATGACCGTTGCAGTTTGGTCCCCCTTAAACATCCATCCAACCAACCTTAAATCCGCGGCTCCGCTCGCGTGTTGGTTGATTATGATAGATAATGCGCGAAACGTCAAATCTAATTTTTTTAAAGAGATGAATTAAAAAATTTCTTTTTTACTGCTTTATTTATTTATTCTTATATTTCCTTATTCGTATGCTTATCCTTACAGAGAAAGAGCAGAAGACAATGTAGCAAGCATAGACCAAAGATATGGTCTGTGGCATCATGTTTCGCTGTATGTAACCTCCTTGCTATAGAGTCGCAAACGTCATCGGTGGCCTTCAGTCCGAAACTTTTTTATAATTTGACGACTTTCAACGACCATATCTTCCACCCCCTTATAGCTATCGGCATAGAACTGCTATGGTGTACAACGGGAGACTTCGGACAACAAACACAGACCATTCGTTTGTGTTCTGTAGTTTCCGCTGCAGACCGAAATATTCACACACACACACACACACACACACACACACACACACACATAGAATTTTATATACACCGACAACTTTCCATCCCAATATACTCCACCCTTTTATCAACTCTCAAGCAACAATACAACCAATAAAACCATTTTCAAAGACTAAATATAATTTTCAAAGAGTAATTATTGTTCCGCATTTCGCGTTATAATCTTCAAATTACTAAATATCTATCAAA
The DNA here is from genome assembly GCA_026315105.1 of Locusta migratoria. Lineage (NCBI taxonomy): Eukaryota > Metazoa > Arthropoda > Insecta > Orthoptera > Acrididae > Locusta > Locusta migratoria. The sequence goes on from CM048755.1 coordinate 220,618,737, forward strand.
TCGCTATAAAACCGTGCCTAAAACCTTCCTCAGGTATAAATTAGTAACTGTACAAATATGTAAGTCTCTGCGTTTTGTCGTTCGGACGTGATAAGCGTACACTGAACAGACATTCACATTATATATATAGCGCCTCGGTTGCACAGTGGTAGAGTGCCAGACTAGAAATCCAAAGGTCGCGGGTTCGATCCCCGCCAGGTCCTAGGATTTTTATCTGTCACTTTCCACTTCTTTCACCTCTGGCAGTATTGCTCATGTGAAAAATGCCGAGTAGCACCGTGGTTCGGAACCCACGCTAAACTGTAGGTCCCCCTATAACTGGCTGGGTAAGTCAGTTCGAAGGTCGGAGGAAGGCAACGGCATACCACCTCCAAACAGGACCATGCCTAGTAAAGCACTGTGGTGTTCAAACCAATCTAAGGATCGTTGACTGCTTTACCTTACCTTACATAAATAGCTATTCGATCGCCATAAAACCGTGCCTAAAGCCTTCCACGGGTAGACATTAGTAACAGTAGAAATGTTTAGCTCTTTATATCTTGTGGTTCAGACGTGATAAACGTACACCGAACAGACATTCACATTTATATAGATATTGTGGTGTTCGGCCTGAAAACTGCTGTCACTCGACTGCTCAGACCACCCTATCATGTGCAAGTCTCTTAATTTCTTAATAACTACGGCAACTACATCAATCTGAACCTTCTTACTGTACGTGTCTTTTGGTCTCCCTGTAATTGTTTCTATCCCCCACACACACTTCTCTACAACATGACCTTAGTAATCTCCTGATGTCTCCGAACGTCTCCCAGCAGTCGATTCCTTCCTTTAGACAAACCAAGCCAGGACTTCCTTTTCTCCCTTATTCAGTACCTCCTCGTTAGTCGGATGATCTACCCATCCAATCTTATCAAGTAACATCACATTCCAAATTTATCGGCGGCCGCGGTGGCCGAGGTGACTGAGGCGCTCCAGTCACGGTCAGCACGGCCACTACGGTCGGGGGTTCGAATCCCCCTTGGGCATGGATATTTGTGCCGTCCTAGATCGTAAGTAGTTCACAAGTAGTTTGTAAGTTTAGGGACTGATGACCCCGTAGTTAAGTCCCATAGACTATACAAACATTTGAACATTTTTCCAAATTTATCTCTTCTCTTTCTATATGAACCGCTTATCGTCTACGTTTTACTTCCATATAAGGCTACACTCCAGATATATACCTCACATCCTAACACTTAAATATTTATTTTATATCCTATATTCTTCTGCCATCATCAGTTATTTTACTGACAATGTAGCAAAACTCCTCTACTACTCTGACTGCCTAGTTTCCTAATCTCTCAGAAATATCTGATTTTAATTGGATTCCATTCCATTAGCTTTGTTTTTCTATTATTCAAAAAATGTTTTTAAATATAAGGTACTACTTTGGTCATCAGTCCCTATTATTACAAACTACTTAAAATAACTTACACTAAGGACAAAACACACACCCATGCCCTAGTAAGGACTCGATGCTCCGACGGCGAGCAGCGGCGCGCTCCAGAGCAAGGCGCCTTAGAACGCTCGGTCGCTCCGCCGCGCCTTGCTTTTATTAATGACCAGTTTATGTTACTCTTGCAGAACACTTAAGTTCAACTTGTCTTCCAAGTCCTTGTCTCTGGCAGAAGTAAATTAACAATGCCAAACCTAAAAGTTTTTATTTCTTCTCTCAACTTTGACTATATATTTAACACTTCATCATTTTGTGTTTCTGTTTCAAAATATTTGTTTATTGATTATGAACCGGCTTTCGGCTTCTTACGCCATCATCAGATAACTTAGTACTGAAATACATCCCGAATATCTTTTGATTTGCGATTAATAAATGACCAGCCAAAGACGAGATGTGAATATTCGTACCTTTTTCCTCCTAAAAAGGTGTTCTTTGTATCTGGTAGCAAAAGCACTTTGTCTGTCCTATACAATTGGGAGGACATCTATTCCACCTAAGTTCTGCACAGGAGGATCGTTAGATTTTAAATTACGAATAAGATTGCTTTTAAGGCTGTTGGTGGTAGAAAATAGTATATTGCAGTTTTATTTCTTTCTCAGAAGACGATGAATACTATAAAATACAGGACCTATAAAAGGAATAGAGAAATATTTCTTTATGGTCAGAAACAGAAGAATCAAGGATAGTAATAGTCTTGTTGAATTTCTTATGAAAGCTGTTCTCTACTAACAGTTGTTCACGGCGATACTTTTAATTCGTTTAATTTCGGATTCATAAACTTCTCTATTTTCTCTTATTCCAAATACGTAGACGCAGTGGCGGCGCGTCCTATTTGTTCGCTGGTTCAGTGAACTCCGAAAAAAAACACAACTTGCTATGAAAAAAATTAATAAAAGTATTTTTACCTCCTTCTATTAGATCATTTTATATGAACATTCAAAATATTTTTATCGTATGAGAAACGTTTTACGTCGCGGAGACAGCACGTATACGAGTCGCAGCACGGCTACCTTAGTATGGCCGGCAGTGGCCACAGAGTTGCAATGCGCATGCGTGGCTGAGGTTGAAATTCTCTTCTGAACCCCCCTGGAGGCAGCATATGGGTGCTCCTGCGGCAGGGAGGGGCGAGGGGAAACGCCGCCATTAACGTTGGCGTTGGAACTGGTAGAGACGCCAGCTCCTGGCTACTCGAGTTCTGGCGGTTACGCACGAATGGTCTGAAGCAAGACAATGCAGCTACTGCGCACCTCGCCTTGTGCATGTGCAAATTCTCCATGAATGCAACATCCACCCTTCATATTTATTTTTGGCGCATTGTAGATTCATCAAAAACACGTAATATCTGGTATAATATCTTATAACCATAAAATTAAAGACGCATCAACTGTAAAAACCTTAGGAAGATCATATTACGAATAGAAATGAAGTCACTACTCTCCACCTACCAAGAATAGCCGTCTCGTTAGTGGTATCGCGTTGCACCGTCGAAGGTAGTGTATTACAGACCGGCTGCAAGCATTTTGTTTTTACACCCAACCTTCTTTTTAACACGTACAGGAACAATGACTTTTGTATTGTTACTTGCCACATATCTTTGAACGTCTCTGCAAATGTGTCGCGATGGTATTTATACTCTAAGCTGTAAAAAAAAAAAAAAGTTAACTGTTTGAAAAGATGAAGGGGAGAGCAGTCTTTGCGAATGCATACGGTTACTTATTACTTCATAATTGTTTTCTGGTTATGGATCACTAACACATCACGAAGGACCTACACACGTGACCAGCAAATCAAATTTTTCGGCACTGCAGTGCTTCACGCTACGCGCAACAGCCGCCGAGTTCGTAGGCTTGCGATCGCGGCATGACGCCGCTCAGATAACTCGGAATAACTTGTGAAAGGAGGTGGATATCGGTGCGACTACTATTTCAAAAACTTTTCCATGCTTTTAGCTCCATTTCATTCGCTGTAATGTATGGTCTAAAATGCATAGAACAGTGAGCTGCCCGCTACCGAACTGTTTCAATACACGATTTGTAAATCAAGTGCGCATACTTGACAAATAGCGTAATTTGAAAACGACTGTTACGAATTAAGAAAAGGTGAAGACTTTATTCGAAAGCTAAGATGATGTCCTACCATGTGTCCAAAAATCAGATTTTTTAACCGCATAGTTTCATCAAAATCGAGTGAGGAGCGTTGCAAAACTAAAAACTCCCGCGGAATGAAAAGTAGACTTTTTATTTATTCGCAGGCAAGGGAAAGCTTTTACGGAAAAAAATAAGTTGATAAATAGATGTGGCGTGGTCTTATATACAGTCAAAAATTTTTACAACTTGAAAATCGGGAAGTTCATTTTCCCCCTCTTCTTCGTCTCGGCCCGGCGCGCAGTGTGAACACCCATGCTGTCGGCGTGTGCCGACTAGGCGCCAGCCGGCTCGGCACATCCCGGCTCGGCTCGCCCCGGCCGGCAGTGTGAATGCACCCTAATTGTCTATTTGGACGCCGAGCGCAGGGAAGGGGGCGACGAAACATCTACGCGCCGAGCGAGAGTGGGGGGGGGGGGGGCGCAATAACAAGATCCGGCACTGAAAGAAGTGGACCCTCAGTCATCTGAAGCACCAGCCGCCACTGTGAGGACGACATTTTGATCTTCTACAAAGGACCCAATGCTGCTACACTTATTTAATAATTTTAATAGGCTTACGAAAAAACTTTCACCTATGAACTTCGTCTGTTACATTACCTAGATCTGACTTTAACCATAGCTGACAATAAAAACTACTTAATATTTTTCGTAAGGAAACGCGCACTGACTAAATTATACCAGCTTCTTCAACACATCCGTTTTCACACAAGAAAGTTTGCTTAAATTCTTCGATACATAGAGCTGTATCCACTCCTCTATCTTATGCAAATCTTGGTTCAAAAATTAATCTGACTAAAAGTGTCGCTGTGAACAACGGAAACGAGCCCAATTTGGTAGATACAAGTAGTAAATATTTTTTGGAGCTGTGAAACCGTTACTTAGGGACCCTTGAGATAGTCCTTTTCCTTGGGCTCTTAGTGTCGATATCGGTAATGATATTTTCCTGTTCTCTAATTAATATGGCACTCATAATACGTAAAAACGTGTAACCCCATTTTAAGTCTCAACTGCTATCACACAGAAAATATCTTTGTTATATCGCACCCTTGCATTAATGAACTGTAGTCCAATTCTAAGTTATTCTCTATCTAAATCTGAAAATAGTCTCGCATTTTATATGATTTTATTCTTGTGACTTGTACCGGCAAGACCTTTTAAATGTTTTTTTTTTTAATGACATGACTGATAAAATGTTTTAAGCAGAGCACATAGGTCATCATGACTTGCAATTCTGCACTGATGTCCCATCATAGGGACGAAATCGATATATTTTGTAGTTTAATAAAATAAACATCTCACATCACCTACCAAGCGGAAACCTTTTATTTCATTATAATTCTGTGGTGGGTATTTCATTGTATGATTTTGTTAGCTATCTGGTCACATAATGGACTTCGATACGTTTGCAACCGTCAGTTAGCAGCTGTTTCATTTGGCCGCTACTAATGGCTTCTCCTACGCGGATATATCTGCGGATATCCACAGTATTTCTTACTTTGCGGACAAAATTGTGACCGACGCTGATACCCACATGTTATATGCGGATAAAGAGCGAGGTGTCTGCCCAGTACGTCTGTCGAAATGTTAGCTGAAAACTTCAAGCCTGTGGCCGTTCTTGGAATCCTTGAAGGGCCCTGATAGGGAGGAAGTGTTGTCCTCATCCTATGGCCACAGAGGACGTAGCCGTACCCGAGGGACCTGCGCCTAATCAGTTTACGCGACTGTGTTTTATCTGCGGTCTGTCAAGTGCTTTCTGGGTGGTAAATCGGTCCACTGCCCACCAGAGGTGCCATGACAAATTTCCGCTGCATTCAATTAGCGCTATTTAGTGACCTAATGACAACGTATAGCCGACCGCGGTGGCCGAGGGGACTGGGGCGCTCCAGCCACGGTCTGCACGGCCACTACGGTCGGGAGTTCGAATCCCCACTCGGGCATGGATATTTGTACCATCCTTAGTATTAGCTAGTTCGTAAGTAGTTTGTAAGTTTAGGGACTGATGACCCCGTAGTTAAGTCCCATAAGCTATACAAACATTTGCATTTGACAACGTATATCGTAGTCAATACAGTGACAGTTCTTTCACGGCATCAATGGATACTATTTCGTGTTAAGTGAAAAGAGGTGATTTGACATTAGTGAAGGAAAACAAATTGAAATCGTTAATTTGGAAAAAAAGAAATTGATGGCAAGGAAACTATCAACCTTATAGTGGCCTGTTTTTCGTTAAAGTATATTTTTACACTGGACGCGAAAGTGGAACTTCAAATTTGCTGAAACATTCGTGTGAGACAGGACAAAGTTGCATAATTACATATTTAAATACCAAGACAGATGCAAAAGTTACTGAAGTTCCGCCAAATTTGAAGACAACTGCGACAGAAAAGACATTTTACCGTTCGAAGTTGAGTGTGGATCTGGCTTTCTCGAGACCGCACAGTTTCTTATTAATATGGTGCCATATCTCCTAAATTAGATGTCTTCCAGTCATTTAATTATGTCATTAACCGCCGCGAAAGTGCAAAATGAACGTTACTGCCAGGCATTAAATACGAACAAACTTACCAACAAACATTCTTGTTCATGTATTAGATAAACGGTGACTGAAGAAATATTGACCATATCATTTTATAGCAACTTTCATCATCAGATACGGTGTACAGTAAAAGTAACGCACTTACGAAGGTACACAATGTTAAATTGTACAGGCTGGTCGTAGCTGCAGCCGATATTGTCTCTTTTTGCTGACAGTTGCCAATTAGAAGTAGACTTCAAATGACATGCTTTGCTTTGTCACATAACCACTTGTGCGTTAATATGGGGAAAATAGTGTCCCTTTTGTAAAACTCCGTAAGAGCCGTTTTTTTCTTTTTTTTTTTTTTTTTTAATGTAAACACAGTAATATCTCCTATACCGTTCAGTTTTAACCGCTGAAATTGACGAAGATGCCTGTTTAAGCAGCTGACGTAGTGCTCCGACCTCATGGGCTCCGAAGCTCTACTGTGTGTGTCCGGAGCGCCAATGTTTTCCTGTTTGGAATAGCCTGTTTTAGAGTAGGTATTGAACAGTTACCGTGATTCGAGAAGTCAAAAGTTAAGTTGTCGCAGAAATTCCATTCTAGTATTTTTTGTATCATCACATACCATGGTTTTAAATACTGCTGTCTATTCCTTTTATCCACAGGAAACTTTAATATCTGCGGATACGTATAACGAACTTGCGGATGCGGATAGTGTGCCGCGGATATGGGCCTTGCGGATGTGATGCAGATGCGGATAACACTTTCCTTACCCTCGCAGACCTCTGCCTATAGCGGCTAGCCACATTGTTTTTACTTTCATAATCCCGCTAGTATTTACCTGAGATGAATTTTTATTAAAAACAAACATAATGTTATTTTATGTGTCTTGAGCACAGCATGCTCTAATTTTATAAGTTTCATGTTAGTGCGTAATTTGACTTTTGTCATCATAAGTTTATTTACAAATAAAATATGTGTTGAAACATTTTCCAATACATTATTTGCAATTCATTCTAGGTCATAATTTTATATTTCTGATGAAGACCCCATTAAATGGTGTCGAATTCCGGATAATGTGTATTTTTTTTTTTACAAAGCAAGTTGTTGGGCTGTTTATTTGCTTTTTCAGAAAATACATTTTAGAATTTCGAGTAAACCACATGTGCCCATCTACGGCATATATTGCAGTATTATTCAAACATAAGGTTTTAGATATCTTGTATACAATATTTTACATGATTGAGGGAAATTGTAGTGGAGTTCATAAATTTAAAACTACAGAGTGTAATTCACACTTCCTGTTTTATACATAAAGTCTAGCATTGAAACTGGACTAAGGCTGAAATCTGTATAGTACAAGAAACAGCAAGTACAGGCTAATGATGCCTATATCTTTTAAAAAAATTGTTCAGGGTTGTGGATCCAGCTGAAACAATTTTTTTTCTGTGGCTGTTAGCTTATATAAGAAATATGAAGCGAACTGTTGAATGTGAAGGAAAAATGTATATAACTGTTATCATACATTACAACTAATAAAGCGTAACTACAGCATATACACACAGACAGTAAGCCTCACACAAATATCCCTGTATAAACAATACATATCATCAAAATAGGCCACAGGAGGTACAAACACGCTGACTTTAGATCAGCAGATAGTGTTTAGATTACTATTACAGAGAGCAACTTGTAATAGGAGTTAATAACAGTAAAAAGTAGCACAAAATGGGTATGAATATAAAATAATTTACAACAAGCATATGAAAACTGATGAACTAGCTGCAAACGAGTAGAGGAAGCAAAGAATATTCGACAAGTATGTAAATTAATCATATCTGCAAAATCTTTCCAAAACATAGCTACTTTTTTTCAAAAGAATTAAGGGTAAATTCTGTTTATGCACACACAACAAATTAGGACGCTGAATAGCTAACATCACAAACCCTGGCAAGGGCATACAAGAAAACAGTGGCATATCTAAATTATGTTTAAAGAAATGTTCTGCCTATTATTTGTCAGGTACGTAGTGGCTTAGACACCCATTTCTAGAGAACATGGGTGTGCTTATTGTGAATGGTTTAAATATATTTTTGCTAATGATAAAAACACCTATTTGCCTTACAAAAGCAGTAATTTTAAAATTCATTCATTAAGATCTCCGAATAGTTCTGAGAAGAACTACAATTCTCATTACATTACCTTAAATAATCTTTGTGAGGAAAAACTATTTTCAATAGTCATGGTTTGGAGTTCTTCACATACACAATTTTTTTTTAAAAGAAAAGAGATTAATAGGGATTTACAAAAATATATCTTTGTTTTAAATTGTTGACATAAACAAACGATCTCTAAAAGCGATGGTAAAAGAAAATATTTGTAACAGCATATTGTATTTCACATTATCAGTACTTTCGTTTCAATTTCAATCCTTAACTTTAAAATAAAAGTGCATACGTTTACTAATTTAACTTTTTTTTTAAATTATGAACAGTAATATGTAGTTGCAAACATTCGCAGAAAGGATGTTTTTTATCTTTGTATACAATTTTTGTAGTATACTTTACATGCACATGCAAAACAAAAGTGTAAAATTTCTTTGTACTACATATATAATTATTTATAAAATATTTCATATGTGACGACAGCTTGTATTCATCGAAATAGTCTGATACAGTTATACGAATAACAATTTACACCATTTCAATGTACAAAACATCATATGAAACATGTGCGTACAAGACGCCAGATAATTAGCTGATGATAGCTTCGGCACAATGAAAGTAATGCTAAATAGCAGCATTTGTTAGGTTTTACTGAGACTATTCTAGATGTGAACCGGAGACGTGAATTACACATGATTTTATAGCATTAATGTTTATATTTAAGCTACATGTTACTCTCAAAATCACGATATTAGCAGCAGGATCGCTACTTATGGAGAGTGGTCAAATTGAGCAGCCATTTTCGCCTCCTTTGGGCTCGTTTCCGTCTCAGCCTTTTGGCCACCAAGTGTTTTTCATGCCGCTCCCGAAGTGCTCTGAAAAAACAATGAAAATTTGTGTTATGAAATTTCGCTTTGTGACATCCTCTGGTGTGTAAACTAACCAAACTTAATGACATACAACAACTAAAACTAGAACCATGTTTAAATTTGAGATCTAGATCGTGTTTAATGGACTGTATTACTCCGTAGTTGTATCAATGTTCTGTTTCTCGAACATGGAACCACAACCAGTGCTCAGCGCTTTGAAGGCACTTTGCAGAAACTGTGACGGGCGATAAAGTCGAAACGCCTAGGAATGCTGTGGGTTGGAACTGTCTTGTAGCACGATTACGCTCGCTACACGCTGCCATCGGACGATGGCTACACTTCAGCCACACTGATGGAAAAACAGTAATATCTTGCGTACAGCTCGGATTTGTCACGTTGTGATTTTCACATTTTAGTCTTTGCCGACCTAAGTCAAGATATGCATGGACGTTGGTTTGTCAGAGAGGTGCAAGAATAAGAGCCGGTGTGGATTCGTCAGCGGCAGGCCGTTTTTTACAAAGCAGGAGCTGATCTTCTCGTGTCTTAGTGAGATAAATGTCTTAACGCGTAGGTGATTCCATTTGAATGGAAATATTCCATACTCCCGCTGTGTTGTTCTGTTTTCATTTGAGTGCTCCTCATATAGTCTGTCATCACTGAAATCAGATTCGGGATGGGTCTACGAAATAACGACCTACAGGCGGTGTGGTCTCTACAATGAACTCAAAACGTTTTCCAGTCTGAAAATTCTTGGAATATGTGTCAGATCATATGAACAAGGGATGGTTCAACAAATGCTTCATATTCCTCAATTTTGTATAGCATGTACACCTTTCTGAATAACTAAAATCAAGGAAAACTACGTTTCCTTCGTACAATTACCACTCTCTTGCATATTTTTTCCATTCAGTTGGTCCAGAACAGTTTAGCGAAATTCAACAACTATGGAATTTAATACAGAGTGCCGCAAAGTAATAGAAAACGTCTTGGTTTCGTATTCAATAGGCACAGGTTTCAAAGTACCATCTTGTCATTCAGCTTTATGTTTTTAGAGATTATTACAAACTACTCGAAGTTAATAGCGAAATGTTTCCATTGAAAAATACACGGCCGATTTCATTTCAGTTCTTCTCCAGTCTGGATTTGTTTTCATCTCTCACGACCTCTTAGTCTACCTTTCTTTGCATTTCGTAGACAATTATCTTCCATAAAAACCTCTGATAATCCGACACACACATTGAATTCAGAGGTGTCTGATATCTTGTGATATTCTCAGATTCATTTTTTTTGTGTAAAGTGCCCACAACTAGAAAGTTTTCTACGATATCTGTTTCATTCGAGTTTTGCACATACAGCGAGAACATAGAAAGGTTTCTTAGATACGCATATTACTAAGAGTTACAGGTATCTAGAGAAACAGAGTTCAAACTCAATGATTTGACTGAAATTCAGTGATATGATTACAAACCTATAGAAAGATAATGCGTTGCTTATTTCTAAGTAAAGGAAAAGGAAAAAGAAAAAACACCTACGGTTTTCTCTCTCCACGTGCTACATTCAATAAGATACTATGAAAACATAACGTTTATAATATACTTGCGTTGAATTATTCAACTAACGTACAAAAATAACAAAACGTTGTTTCTTTTATACGGAATTTCTGTAATTATCGTATATTTACTTACTTGTCTCTTATGAATTATGTGTAGCTCTTAAATTCACCAAAAAATTAAAAATCATTATTTATTTAAGCTAATCGCGCGGTGTTGCCTTTATTTAAAAGTTGTGTGATATGATTTGCGGGATAGATCCCATGGAAATTTATCGAAACTAGGAAGCTACATAGATCTACTGGTACGGAAGAAACATAAAGGGGAGAGCATCCATTGAGGATTCACTGTTCATTTAAGGATTGTACATATTAGATCATAGTATATAAGGGGAAATAACTCACAAGGCTGTCCACCGACTGGGGATAGCGTAACAAAATTAAAGGCTCACACAGCTACGACTTGTAGGCGTATCCTTTTCACGATAAGCTGAACAATAGGCTGCTTCTTATTCGGTTGAATATCATCACAGTCTATCTTTTCTCATGGCCCTTTACACCAAAATGGTGCCACATTCAATCCCTAAGAGTGGATACCTACCTGAACATCCTGCACTCCTAAGGATTTCGCCCTCGGTATTTATAATGTGAAACTTTATGTTCACTACGACACCCCATTTTTCATTCAGTGCTCATGAATAGCTCCCTTAGACTGTTCGCGGATGATGCTGTCGTTTATCGGTTAGTGAAGTCAACGGAGGATCAAAAGCAACGCAAAGCGATTTAGATAAAATTTCTATATGGTGCGAAAATCGGCAATTGACACAAAATAAAGAAAAGTATGAAGTAATACACATGGCCACTAAAAGAAATCCGATGAACTTCAATTACGCGATAAATCAAACCTTAAGGTCGTAAATTCTATCAAATACCTAGGAGTTACAATTACAAACAACTTAGACTGGAGAGAACACACAGAAAATATTGTGGGGAAGGCGAACCAAAGGTTACGTTTGACAGAACGCTTCGAAGATGCTGCACCAGCTCCACCAAAGAGAATGCCTACATCACACTTGTGCGTCCTCTCCTGGAGTACTGTTGCCCCTTGTGGTACCCTCACCAGGTGGGACTGACGGAAGATATTGATAAGGTTCAGAGAAGGGCAGCTCGTTTTGTTTTATCGCGTTACGGGGGGGGGGGGGGGGGGGAAGCGTCACGGAAATGTTGCACGTATTGGGGTGGAAATCATTAAAAGAAAGACGTTATTCATTGCGGCGTGATCTGTTTGCGAAGTTTCACTCACCGACTTTTACTTATGAATGTGAAAATATTTTGCTAGCACCCACCTACTTAGGGAGATATGACCATCACAATAAAATAGGAGAAATCAGATCGAAAACGGAACGATTTAGGTGTTCTTTCTTCCCGCGCGGTATTAGAGAATCTAACGGTAGAGAGAAGTTATGAAAGTGGTTAATGAACCCTCTGCCAAGCACTTAAATGTGATTTGCAGAGTATCGATGTAGATGTCTACAATGTCCATTTTATGAAGTGTAATACTTAAATCGCATAGAACATAGGTCTCTGCAACTTCTGGACAAACATTTTCTGTCGCCATGGTGAGTCATTATCAGCTAATGTTTTTCCTTTCATAATTTTCAATATCAGTGTTTTCGATTACTTTTTCAAATATTTTAGACAATGTACGTGTCTTCAGATTCTGAAACCTAGTTTTGAGATTCTCGTCAACATACAAATGCATGAACGAAATTACTTTTCAGAGTGTATGAGACTCAGTATATTGTTCATCGAAGCAACTCATATTCTCTAGTGCCTTAATTGAGCTGTTTCGTGACTAGTATATATTCACCAGTTCATAATTTTTCCTCACTCTCCCTAATGACAGGTTTGTTCATTTTTTTTTCTTCCACTGTTATGATATCTCAACTACAGTGCAACTACTTATGCAAATATAAGCTGGCTATTCCGGATTCTTGACAGAGTAACCTGTTGTTAGTTGCAGTAAGCTGAACAGGATCCATGAAACTTGCCAGGCTTGCGGGAACTCAAGCTGGCCGCTTTATACACTGTTTTGATACAAATGTACCCTTGGTTTACGTCACGATTTGCTGAGTCGTTTGAATGGTTCCAGCAGCGATATGGGCAGGCAGGCTGGAAGAGGGAATTCTATACCTCTGCCCCTCCACGGCAAACTAGTCGCTGCGTCGTAAGGACATTTCTCAAAGTACGTTGTGCTATCACTAGATGACTCATTCACTGAAAGCTCTTTAAAAGATATGAAAATTACTGCTCGGATTTTTGGGTAACGATGGGGAATAAAATCGACTATGCCTTTTCAAAGGAAACATCACGGCAATTACTTGGAGCGATTTAGGACAGTCACCTAAAACACAAAAAACTTCGCGGCCGGGGGTGGATTGCGCGGAGGATTGGCCGAGCATTCTAACGCGCCTTGCTGCAGAGCGCAAGTCGTCGTCGGAGGCTCAAGTCCTCGAGCATATATATATATGTGTGTGTGTGTGTGTGTGTGTGTGTGTGTGTGTGTGTGTGTGTGTTTTGTCCTTACTGGTCAGAGATCTCCTCGATTAATATCTAATAAAAATGATCTCATAACCGTAAAAGAGCGGAAATAACAGGAAGGGTGAAAAAATCCGTAGGATACAGGCGCGGTTGCTCAGCGCGTTCAGTAAGAGGACTGGATGTCCTCGTCAATAAAACAAATTTAAAAAATACAGCCAAAAACACAATAAACATGGAACAACCACGATACGTCTGCAAGGAATCGATTCACCTGAGGAAAATCAATAAATAAATGAAGTAACAGCGTCACTGCCCACCATGCAAGGGACACGCGTACGAATGCCGACAGCGGAATGGGTCTGGTGGGTTTATCCTCATCACTTTCATCAGCGATACGCAAAACGCCGAAGGCCGAAGTGGCGTTATTGAAAAGAACTGCCGCAAGGCGGCCGAACCCCGGTGAAGATATGTCATAAACTAAAATCCATATGAACAACCATTTTTCTTCATTTCATCTTCAACCACAGGACAGCCCCTTTTATTTCACACTTCAGCACATACCAAAAACAATACGTGCATAAAGCATCATTGCCCTGCGGGATTATCCGAGCGGTCTGGAGCGCCACGTTAAGGACCGCGCGGCCTCCCGCGTCCGAGGTTCGAATCCTCCCTCGGACATGAATGTATGTGTGTTGTCCTTAGGTTAGTTTAATTTAGTTTAAGTAGTTTGTAAGACTATGGACGACCAACGTAGTTTGATCCCATAGAATTACGAACATTTTGAACAAAGCCTCATTATGAAGCTAACGAAACACGTACTTTTAATACACGGCATTAACCAAATACTACGGGATCTGGATCCTTTCGTACAAGCCACAATTAAGCATCACATATGCCTTACTATTAGGGCTGGCTTATGTGCGAAACGTGGGGCCGCATGGCAACACATCAGCGGGGTGGAAACGCAGTCGTACGTCTGCCGTCCGTGTTGGACAAGGCGAAGGAAACTAGCCCCGGGGAACTTTCTAATCACTTATTTCTTTGTTTTGATAGTAAGCTTTGTGGTGTTTGTGGTCGCCGACTATGAAATCTATTTTTTCAATTGTTGCCTTCATTTTTAGAAGAATCATTCTAGCTGTTGTAACGTTCTTTAGGAATGAAAAATATAGAAGTGGTAGTTGGTCACTGAAGTCAAGACCGATCAGACCAATCTTATTTTTTTTCTTTTTTACTGATCTTGGAATAACAGGCGCATCACATTTTGTTGTAACTCGTGATTATAAGTTACAGTTTACAATGTGTAATAGGGAACTGTTTTTCATGTCCAGTACTATTAGATTTGCCTGATTGGAAGAAAAAATATCTGGAAAAAATTCAGAATGTCGGAATTTTTGAACACTTGTCGGGAAAAATCTTTATATATAAAGCACAGTATCCGTGTGTTTTCTACAGTTTTCTCCCAATCTTTATGAAATTTTACGCATGTAAGCTTCAATCCATGGGGACGGTCGCCGTAATTGTAAGGATCACGTACAACACACAGTTTACCAGATATGACGTCATAAACAATGAGCTGCATTTCTCAAATATTCTACGCTAAATATAGCATGTTTTTTTATATATAAAAAAGGTGGACAGAGAGAAGGGATAGAAGTACTAACTCAAGGCAGGAATAAATGAAGAAATATCCAGGAAACGTCGGGTTTTCAGCTAGTAAATTTTATAAGTAAAAACGCCACTTTTTACTTTTCAGATCAATTTCTTACAGAAAGTCTTATTACTACTGGCATATAATTCATTTGCAATTTCTACTTTCCCACTAGTACTTGGTGTTAAATTCAACACAGCCAGCCAATTTGGATCCTATAATAATACTGAGGAAAGATTTAAAATAGAAGAAAAAATCATCAAATTTCAACCTAATTATGAACTCGGTCTTTATTAGAGACAGACACAAAGGAATTTTCTACTTCAGCTGCTATTGGACTTTGAATTACATAAACAGGGGAAGCATGAAAATTTGTGCCTAGGCCGCATTTCCAACCAAAGTTTCTTGCCTACAAGGCAGTTGCGCTGACCACCACACCATATACACACAGTGGTCACATATGCACCCACCACCCTGACACGTCTCCTGCCACACTCAAATTTCAAACGTAACCATACACTATTGAAGTAGTAGCCCTGCCCATTACCGCTCAGTACTCACGGTATTTCACAGATTTCGGAAGAGTTCAACACTGGTGTGCAGCTGCGCTGAAGAAAGGATCACTGGCGCTGTTGTTGTGGTATTCAGTTCACAGACTAGTTTCATGCAGCTCTCCATGCTACCCTGTCCTATGCAAGCCTCTTCATCTGGGATTACGAACGGCAACCTACATCCTCTGCTTACTGTATTCGTCCCTCGGTCATCCTCTACAAATTTTACCCCACACACTTCGTTTTAATGCTAATTTGACGATTCCTTGATGTCTTAAAATGTGTCCCGCCAACCTATCCCTTCTCTTAGTCAGGATATGTGAGAAACTCCTTTTCTCCCGAATTCTGTTGATCGCCTCCTCATTAGTTGTGTGATCTACTCATTTAATCTTCATCATTCGTTCTGCAGCACCACATTTCGAAAGCTTCTGTCATCTTTTTGTCTGAACTCTTTATCGTCCACGTTTCACTCCCATACAATGCTACACCCCAGACAAATGGTTTCAGAAAGGACTTCCTAACATTTAAACTAAAATTGAATGTCAACAAATTTCGCTCATTCACAAACGCTTTTCTTCCCATAGCCATTCTGCATTTTATAGCTTCTTTACTTCGGCCATCTTGCTACCCAAATAACAAAACTCATCTACTACTTTTATCGCTCATTACCTAATCTAAATCCTTCATTATCGCCTGATTTTCTCACACTACATTTCATTACCCTCGTTTTACTCTTGTTGATGTTCACCATATATTTTCCTTTCAAAACACTGTCCAATCCATTTAATTGCTCTTCCAGGTCCTTTGTTGTCTCTGACAGAATAACTATGTCATTGGCAAACCGCAACGTTTTTATTTCCTCTCCCTCAACTTTAATTCCATCTCCAAACTTCTCCTCACATTTCTTCACAGCTTGCTCAATGTACACATTGAACAACATTGGGGAAAGGCTACAACCTTGTCTTACTCTCTTCCCAACCACTGCGACGTTTACATGCTCTCAGAATCTAATAATTGATGTCTGGTTTTTGTACAAGTTGAATATTATTGACAGTAATTTTCCCTGGGTCAGGCTCCGTATGCCGTTTAAGAGTAGTGATCCATGTTTAAAAAAAATGAAATCTTTCAAAAGTTTCTGTTAAGATGTTATAATAGCCAGATCCCAACAATTGTATGCAGCCAATATTATATTATGAAGGCGTAATGTCATCTTTCCTCACTAAATGGCGTGCATTGGTCGTTAACAAATGTGTAAACACGGTTACAAGTAAGAACGGGCAGGTAGTTATGTACGAAATAGCAAAGATAATATGACGAAGAAAGGAGTTTTCGAGAGCAAAACGTTATGCAGTTTGCTTAGCAAGTGCAGCCCGTCTTACTTGGCGACAAACAGCACATCAAACGCATATTTCCTTGGAATGTGTTCATTATACCTTGCAGAGTCATGTGAATCCTGGCCAGAATATGGAACAACCTCGAAGGGTCGGCCAAAAGTCACTTAAAGTGATGACAAATTACAGTAGTCACAAATAAAAATGGTTGCTTCAGAATGTCAGTTTTAGCTATAGAATTCAACCATAATAGGATAACGCTAGTGAGTGTAAGTACCATGCTGTGAAAAGACGTCTTCTGGCAATGATTGTTAACGGGGGCGTAGCGACCCTGACACCATACTGACGGCTGTTACTAGAAATAAGAGGCTACACTGCGCAAGACAACATGGATGTTGAATAGTAAATCAGTGGAAAAACGAACATTTCAATGACAATTTCAAATTTGAGGTATTTGGCGCAAAGCGACGCAAGTTTGTTTAGGGAGCGATGTGGCGCAGTGGTAAAGACACTTGACTCGCATTCGGCGGGGCGGTGGTTCAAATCCGCCACCTGCCATCCAGATTTAGTTCTTCCGTGATTTTCCTAAATCACTCCAGGCAAATGCTGGAATGGTTCCTTTCAAAGGGCACAGCCGATTTCCTTCCTCATTCCTATCCAAAAATCCGAGCGTGATCTCCGTCTCTAACGACCACGCTGTCGACGGGACGGTAAACCCTATGCTTCATTCCTTCAAGTTTGTTCGCTGGTTGACAGGTGAACAAATGTGTCAGCACTGAGTATCTCCATTATTAAAGCACACAATGGGTTCCGTAATGTTCTGGAAATCTTTTGGAGGTTATAAGATTAGTGATCTTGCGCAAATAAACGAAACAATAAAGAAAGAGGATAGCCGTCGCTTTTTAAAGTATCATGCAAAGCCACATGGAAGACGTTGGAATCGTCCTACACCAACATAAAGACACCAAACACACTTCGAAACTGTGTGAAGCGTATTTGGAAAATTTAAAAAAAGAAGGAACTGGAAATTATGATCTGGCCACCCGAATCCCCCGACAGTAATCATATTGAACTGCTTTGGGATCACTTGGATAGAGCCGTTAAATCAAAGGCTATTACCGATGTTAATCACCTCTGGACCAAACTACAAGTGGAATAGCGGCATATCAGCGAGGAAACCATGATGAAGCTGATAGCAAGAATGCTGCGGTTATCAGTACCTAGGCTTACAAATTACTGAAACTAACTTATGCTAAGGACAACACACACCCATGCCCTAGGGAGGACTCGAACCTACGACGGCGAGCAACCGCGCGTTCCGCAACAAGGCACCTTAGAGCGCTCGGCCACACAACCACGACGTATTTATTATTAACACAAGTTTATTCCAAATCTGACTTTAGAGTATTTCTAATAGTTCTGGTTGTAATTTGCATTTTTTTTCGCAATCACTAATGTTCAGAGTCCATCATTTCAGGGCAGCCTGACTGCGTTCCTTACCGTGTTTGTTTTAATTCGGTGATAACCAATAAAAAGGAAGTCACGAAATTGCATTCAAATGTATTAACATGTAACACTCTCCAAACAGTAGTTAAAATTAATATTTTTCTTATACGGTAAAAATTTCTTAAGATTTTATGTATTTCAAATGTTCAAATGATTGTTAAGGTTAAGGGACTTATCTGCGGGTTCATCAGTCCCTAAACTTACAAACTACTTATGAACTACCTTATACTAAAGACGACACAAACATCCATGCTCGAGGGGAGGATTGGAACCCCCGACCGTAGCGGCCGAGCAGACTGTGACTGGCGCGCCGCAGACCCTCGGCCACTGCGGCCGGTTTTTATGTATTTAAACTGTTCACACATTGTATTTCATCTTTCTGTTATTTTAGATATGAAGATGATTTAGAAATGAGTTGAAAATGGTTATCTTATATATCAAAAGAATCTACGAAAACTAAAGTCAGTCAGCTAGACCAAATTACCCGACCGATTTCCTTCATTTTTGTTATAAACGAAAGGTATTCATTCCCAGATTTGTCATCAAGTATCAGAATTAACGTAAGTCTCTCCACGCTTTATTTTTATTCAAACGCG
The DNA here is from genome assembly GCA_026315105.1 of Locusta migratoria. NCBI lineage: Eukaryota > Metazoa > Arthropoda > Insecta > Orthoptera > Acrididae > Locusta > Locusta migratoria. The sequence continues at coordinate 220,637,652 of CM048755.1, forward strand.
GTAAACTTTGTCGTTGTATTGAATATTTTTATCGGTTTGTTTTACGATATCTTCGGTTGTAATTAAGGTACGCAGTTATTATTGACCTAATAACACTCAGCGGATCAAGAGCTTTCATTTGCGCTTTTAAATACTTACAATGATTGATTCTGAAGAAAGCTACGCGTAAACATTCAACTTTACTTCCATTTTCCCCCAACTGTTTTGTCACTACACTAACGGTGCGCAGTATTCGCACGGGATTTCTAGTCTTTATTAATAAAATATGCGGTCAATACTTTAGATATTAAATGTACTCAATCGAAAATATTTAGACCGCCTCACAGACATGTCAAATAACATATTTGGTCATTTATATACGGTACTAATGTATGATTGAGTTATTGGTAACGTGTGTTTTGTGTCCCAGCCTCGTCGCCGCTTTTGTCTCGTTTCCGTCGTAGGTGTCGGTGGCCGAGTAGAAAGACCGACACAGGAATAAAGGATGCACGCTTGTGCAGGTAGGAGGTGACCAGCCAGTGGGACAGCAGAAACTAGAAACACTAGAGTAAATTAGAACGAGATATATATTTCTTAGAGACTTAGTAATACTTAACTTTTACATAGCTCAGTACTGCGCCGGCCGCGGTGGCCGAGGTGACTGAGGCGCTCCAGTCACGGTCAGCACGGCCACTACGGTCGGGGGGTTCGAATCCCCCCTCGGGCATGGATATTTGTGCCGTCCTTAGTATTAGCTAGATCATAAGTAGTTTGTAAGCTTAGGGACTGATGACACCGTAGTTAAGTCCCATAAGCTTTACAAACATTTGAATATTTTCAGTACTGCAGAATGCTGATACATAGCTGAGCTAGAGGCCTGCCTAGTGCCTGTCCGATAGCCAAGTCTTCACTGCTGCCTATCTGATTCCGAAGTGTTAACTGGTTCCTATCTCAGTCCCAAGTGAACGATGTCGTTCAGTAGTGGCCACGAGCGGAGTGGTAGGAGAGGGCGCTCGTGGCTGACGTCGTAAGAACGCCGCGCCGTGCGTGCATGGCGGCGCGCGGCGAAAGTAGGTGGCGCGCACTTTGGACTTGTGCGACACCACAGTGTGTGGTACGATAATTTTGTAGTTTTACTAGCTTTGAATGTGGAAGCATTTCTGTAAACGCGGTTCGCCCAAGCCCCTACCGCGCCGTAGTGGAGAAGCGAGGCAACTGTCCCCGAATTGAAGCAACTGACCGCCATTTACAGGAAAGAATCCTAGTACTGGGGCTGTGATTTCAAGTGTATGAGACGCAACAGGAGCAAAATGAAGAACAACATAAACGCATTTTTGTTTAAAAAAATTACTGAGTACTGCAGTCTGATTAATAAGTATTCTTAAATGAATGAAGTTTCCAAATTTCCGAAATACATCTGCATAGAGATACGAAGTTTAAGGATGTAAGGATCTTTTCTGAGAAGGTGGAGCGATTTTGCATCGAGATATTTGCATAAGATGATTCCATGAACCTTGTAAAGTAGCAGAGAATGCGATTACTATTTAATCCGCGCAATTTTCTCTCAGGCCGTTTACTTTCTGCCGACTTCTCTGTACATTTCGCACGCTTATTTTTGCATAGCATAGTTTTGTTTACGTTTCTTTCCATATTACATTGATTTTTTCTTTCAACTTCCTCGAATTTGGGTATGAATAATTGTAATAACCCATACAACTTTAAATAGTAATTTCATTCGCACATTACATTTTAACAGAGATAGTACCCTCAAAGTGTCTGAGTATGCAACATTTGATCAAATATTTGGCCATTTACGAAGTACAATCACCACCTGTTAAGTATCTAAAAGCAATTATTCGACCTACTTCTGCATCATACTTATATATATGATTGAAATGTAAATACCTTTTATAGGCCTAATTCTGCAAATGTTCAAATGTTTGTAGAGTCTATGGGACTTAACTACCGGGTCATCAGTCCCTAAACTTACAAACTACTTACGAACTAGGACGGCACAAATATCCATGCCAGAGGGGGGATTCGAACCCTCGGCAGTAGCGGCTGTGCAGACCGTGACTGAAGCGCCTCAGTCCCCTCGGCCACCGCGACCGGCCCTAATTCTGCATTCAGCTCAACTTAGTACATAAATCTTATTAATATTTTTAGTAATTTATATGTAAATAAAACATAAGTACGTGTCATGCAACAAAGTATTTTGATCAGTTCTAGAGAATCATTTGTAAGAGGAAATCTAAACAAAATCAATCGCTCATGATTTATTATTTCTCCACGAAAATACTATACAGTATACAAGTAATGACATGTGAAATGTAACACTGTTTCCGACTTCGGCTTTGCTACCATTCTTACTGTTTGACTTAAAAGCAACACGGACGACCAATGTTTACGCACTGTTTCCCTGCAAATGGCGGCTTCCGTCCCGTTCATTGTGGGGACGCGACACTAGCGCCAACGAGCGGTCTAGTTTTTGTATAGTAAGTGTATGGGTTCGCCTGAGTTGAAAGTCGTTGCTGGCAGTCTCAGCCCCGCAGACAACGTGCAAACACCACCACCACAGATGTGTTACTCTGTCCACCCTGTTTACATGGGCTCCCAAAACCGGATTTCGTAAATTGATTTCCCAATTCCGCTTTTGGTTGGTCATGTAAACACTCCAAAATCGATTCTGGAAATCCGCTGTGCCACCACCCAACGCCTCCCGTCCGTCTTTCACCGTTACCTGCGGCCAGCAGGTCACAAAGGCAGCACCTCTCGGAAACTTCCCCTTCCCGGACCGTTGCCAGAAAGAGAGAGAAGGCGATGAGTGAGACAGAGAGAAGACGCTAACAGTACATTGATCCCGCGTTTTAGGCGCGAGTCGGTCTTCTGCTATTGGCAGGCCATCCCTGACGTAGCAGTGTGTGAAGGTGCGCTGCGGAACGTTCCTCCACGTAACGGAGCTCACGATTGGCAGGATGCTTAAAGTGTGCGAAAAAATACTGGAATAAGAGTGGGCAGGATTGGGAATTTCAGCACCTGCGCGGCGTTCGGAGAGGGGAGGCTGTTTTTTTTTTAAGGAGAAAGTCACCCTGCACTGTTTACGTCAAACCATTAAAATATTCTTTTATATGATGATTTAACGTAAGTAAACAAGACCTTCCCGCCAATGTATTAAAAATATTGAAATTCTGACATTTCTTTATTCAATTGTAAACAGATAAAGCACCTCAGGATGCAATTGTAAATTTCGGAACCGGTCGTGTTCTTTAATAAAGAATTTTAATAGTCGCAGCGGTTCTGCTGTCCTGTCCTGTTCTTTGAAATATGGAAACTGGACTGTGTGTGTGTGTGTGTGTGTGTGTGTGTGTGTGTGTGTATCAAGCTTAATATGTTCTTGTTAGGATCGCGCTGTGTTTAGTTTCAACAGACAAGCTACCATCTTCAGATCTTGCGGAATACCTACTTCATAAAATATGTTGCTGTATTAATATTCAGATCTGCTCTCATTTTGGGAGCGAGATCTAAATTTTTAAAAGATGTAAATTTATAAATTAGGTATTCCACAAGATCTGAAGATGTTAACTTGTCCGATGAAACTAGTTACGTGGAAATACAACGCGATCCTAGCAAGAGAATATTATTTCTTTCTAGTAGGCCTATATACATAGATAGTTAAATGGTTTACCAAAAACTGATTTTCTTTCTCTGTGAAACCTATTAAACCATTACGATTTGTCATTGATACCCTTAAGGTCGTACATACCGATGACTGAAATACTTGAAGTATCGGTACTTTCCATCGCTGTGGATGCCTAATGTAGTTATACAAAGAAATCTTTTAATTAGAAGAACGTTACTCTTGTTCAAAATACTAAATCATTAAAATTTTAAAGTGTTTAAAAAAAGGAACTAAATCGGGGACTATAGGTTCGTTAGAGTGGCCCAAACGCTGATAGTTCCTGATAGTGACGATTTGGAAGGCCCCCACTGCGCATGCGCGCTTTTTGACAGTTGCCAACTCCGAAGCCAATTCGAACGCTTATTTCACCTCTTTCGCAGTTTGGCCACTCATAGCGCTAGTTGGCATCATTTCTCTCTACCGATGTTGAAAGTGAGGTTATGACTGGCGATATGTATTTCTGAATTGAGAAAACTATTTAAGTCGTCATGAAACACTTGCAATTTACCGTTAAACCAAAGTATAATAATAAAGATTAACAAGACACATTTGCCTGCAAACCGTGTATCTGTCTAGTATAAAATTCGAAACTAGGTTAACTTGCGAGTCGCGATGTTGCCAGACGACCATTCCATCAAAACATTCTTCTTGAGAAAGCTCACGTTGATGTGAGGTGGCGGACCGGGGACACAGTGTGCATTACGCCATTAGAAATACATTGTGGATTAAATTCTGATCATAAACTTCAACAAACCAAAAAATATACGTAAACATGTCCCCCATTTATAAATAATGTAGCCAATTTAACCTGACAAAACCTCATACAAAAATGAGGTAAATTAGGATAGTTGTGTGTGAAAGGAATATGTGGTAACATACAACTTCATATGCATTTTGTCCCATTATTATGAGTTACAATAAAATTTAAAAAATGAAACATACAAATTAATATACAAAAATTTGCAGGTGTTGTGCAAGAATTATCATCGTACATGATTTTCCCAGAAGTTACACATTTAGTGCAGAAACGCCCACATTGGCACTAATAGATTTCTATAATATATAACCACAAGGAGAAACACGCAACAGTAATTGTGAGACGCTATAGTGGCACATACGTCGGTTATAAAAATCTATCACTGCTAATGCCTGTTGTGAACTATATTGTTCTTATGTGTCAATCACTTCATTTAGAGATGGCACAGAAAATCTCAGTAGGACTATTTTGACTTCATTTTCAGGCGAATATATCACAATCCAAACTGTAAAAACATACGCATTCATCTTTAAATTCGTGTTATGAAACTTTCCACACCTTTCATTTATAGTATGTATGGGTGTAATAAAAAGGGGACGTACTGTATTAGAAGGCCACATAAGTTGAAAGAATGCCTGTCTAATATACAAACTCAGTCTCAATCAAGAGAAAATGGAAGACTTGGAACACAAACCTCTTCGTAAATGTGCAGGCTTGTCTTTTGGCTGAGGCTTGTTAAACGCTTTGGAGTTAGTCAGAAAACAGTTTGACGAAAATCCGCTGACTTAAACTTTCGGTCGCCAACTATCAGCTCCGCCACTCGAACACCAGATTGGCCAGTCAGAAGATATCGTCAGCAAGAGTCAGAAGTGCCACTCGAACGCCTCAAACTGTTCCTGACCGTCAGCAGTGCCACTCGAACGAAGCTGGTGGGTTCGTTCAAAGAGCTGCAGGGCTGCAACCGCGCATGCGCAGTACGGAAATTCGTGTTCAAAGAGCAATCCTGCAGCTTACCGGCTGTTCAAGGAAGCTCCCGGCTGTAGCGTCCTGCAACTTGCTGGCTGCATGAGCTGCAGGGAAAATTTCCTCCTGCAGCCTGAATGATATCATCGGTACCGCGCATGCGCGGTAGTGTCTGCTTTGCTGCTGCAGGAAGTTGCAGGAAGCTGCAGTCCTGCAGCTCTTTGCGCGGTACCGATGACGTCAGTCAGGCTGCAGGAGGAAATTTTCCCTGCAGCTCATGCAGCCAGCAAGTTGCAGGACGCTGCAGCCGGGAGCCGGGAGCTTCCTTGAACAGCCGGTAGGCTGCAGGAAGCTGCAGGATTGCTCTTTGAACACGAATTTCCGTACTGCGCATGCGCGGTTGCAGCCTGCAGCTCTTTGAACGAACCCCCTATTGACAGCGTGCGCGCTCACTGTGGCACAATGTTTACGCTTGCGTGCGCTGTCAGCTGTCAGAGTGCGCGAAGGAAACTGGCAGCGTCGCAAAGTATCTCTCTGCGCAGAACGCTCGCCTCGCCCGCCTTTGTAGCTGCTCTGAACTCTAGCCGAAGAGGACACTCAACTGCGAGCTTCGAAGATGGTCGATTCTGCTGCCGTCTTGGCGTGTGCTTCATTGACGCACATAGCGTGCTGAAGTTCACTTATGCCGTGAAACAAACACTTGTTTGTTCCACAGTCAGAGCTGAGTATCTGGCAGGCACGGTGACAGGCTTAGTTTAATATGATCCGCTTGGAAGGAGCTTCACTCAAGTGCGTGTTTTTAAGAGCTTCACTCTGGATCACAACTTATAACATACCGTTAAGATTTAAGTCTAGGCTTTCATGCAGTTGAAAAGCAGTTTTTGTAATACGCTTTGATTACTATGGACGCAGACCGCCGTCCGTTATTAGTTACATTGTCTAGGGTTTTTCGTTTGCTATTTTACAGCGCAGGACAGGAATAATTCGAAATGACGATCCAGAGTACGCCGATCTGTAACCACAGATCAAACGATCAACGAGCTGCAGCCACACCACCACGACAACCAATGCAGATTCAAGGATGGTAACGCTCTTGCTGGCAATTACAACTAAATGTCTGTTCTGCATTCTCATCCACCTCTCGTAACGTAATGCATGACTAATTTTTCTTCCCCACTTATTTTAGTAATTTATTGAATGCACATTCACGGCATAATGCGCAATTTCGCTTTCTTGTAAAATTCTCCTTTTCGTGCACTGCTTCCACGATAGGATTGCTCCACCTTTTGTCACCAGTCACGCTTATTTTCTGTGAAGTAATTGATAAATTATCACTTATTTTATTTCTTGTTTTCAATCATGTTGATTTTTGTAATAAACGTATTAATAGTACGCAGTGTTCTCTTGAGGTAGAAATAGCTATATAAATTTATCCATGATATGTGGATTGGTATGAGGTCTGCGACAGTATTAGCTTTTTGAAATAATTTATACTGCAGCAGTCACTTTTTACTAATATTTCTATTAGCACGACGCGTTTCGTCATCAAGCTGCCATCATCGTGTGCATTTCAGTTACAGTTTCGTCACAAAACAGTAATGAAACTGTAACTGTGAAATGCACCCGATGATGGCAGCTTGCTGCCGAAACGCGTCGTGCTAATAGAAATATTAGTAAAGAGTGACTGTTGCAGTGTAAATTATTTCAAAAAGAAATAGCTATCCCTTGATCACATGTTTATTAAAGAATCAGTAAAGTTGCTTAATGTAGAAGCTTATCTTGATGGAAAGATCTCGGTTAAATGCATATGTCGCAGATAGGACAATGGAAAACATTTCGCATCACACAAAATTGTTAGGGTGGGTTAAATTGGGGCTAATTAATTAACCAGCAACAAATTAATTTAACTCCCCCAACTTAATAATAAATCCGTTGTGCAATAAAATTAAAGGAAATACCCACTGCATAATTGGCGAATTCCTGCCAGGTTACGAAATTTCGTGGCTCTTCAGCGAAACCACTCACGAAATTGCGCATGAATGTGCATTCTTAATTGCATTTAAAGTCGTGCAGAACATTAGCGAGAATTGTCAGACTCAATAGATATTAATCTGCGCTTTTGCGATTGTCTTTCTTGCATGCATTTTCAGCGGATTGAGTTCTGTCTCACATCAGAGGAGAGCTGCGTTGCAATACGGCGTTGTTCTGGTTATTTCGGTGTTTTCTTAGTTTAGATCCTCGTGTTTTGTTAGTTTCGTTATAACTTGTGGGGGGTAGCATTAAATTCATGATCACCAGGATCAAAGCGAAGCTACACAGTAAAGTAATAGCTGAAACCATTGATCAGGCAAACGAACGCGTACTTTATTACAGGGGAGCTATAATTTAGTGAGTCGACCCAAGTAATTGCTCTTATCGGTGCGACTTTAATCTGTTGGCGTCACAGCAGCGCAAACTGATTTAGACAGCGGGACGAGCAATCAGATGTCAGACTCCACGATCCCACTACACACAGATGCTGTCGTAATTGTCAGTGAGGCAAAAATAAGTGATTAGGAGAGAGAACCACTTCCTCCTCCCATTCTGCAGAATTCTCAATTGAGTACAAATACCTCACCACAAGTAGAAAACAATAGAATGGCGCATGGATCCTCGGGTAGACAGTCGATGCTCGAAGCAATATTTAAAAAGATCGAGGAGAGCGCGAAGGAAACTGCGAACGTATAGGTGAAAAGATAGAGGAGAGCGCGGAACGTACTAACTAGGAGACCACATGGGTATCGGATTTTAGACGTTTTTTATAATTATGGTACGTGAAGTTCAGAAGTCTAATAACAATCAGCCAAAGTCATTCAACACAACTCTCAAAAGTTCTCGAGAACTTTGACTTTAAATGTTACAAGTACAGTTAGTACCTATAATTAAAATCGAGGCAGTATATGCTCTTGTAGCTCAGGTGGTCAGTGGCGGCGATTGGACATTAGAAGTGGGGGGGGGGGGGGGACAAAATAAAATCTAAAACTAAAATGGCATTGTAAGAAATTGTTTCATGTTATAGTTTCATTTTTGCACCTATTGGACTATAATACCAAATGCGAGGAAAAACAAAAGACAATATACAATTGTAATTGCCATAAGTTGTTTAATTAAGTTGTCAAACAAAGGAACATTAGTTTAATTATAAACAAAAATGACAGACAATAGCGTAATTTAACATGAAACGTATAGTCAAAGCATAATTGCTTTAAAACAAAAGTTATGCGCCTTGGTTTCCGCCTTGCATAAATTTCTACACATTCTTCTAATTTGATGTTTTAGCCTCATCTTATTCAGTGGCTAGTATAGCTAAATGTGTTAAACGTTCTTGAAGCATAGAATTCCTCAAGTAGTTTCTGATCCGTTTGAAGACATTGAAAGATCGTTCTGCCGTTGCAGTGGACACCAGGATAATCAAAAACAGTTGCAGTAGCTTGAAAAAATCACGGAATACATACTGGTTGTGAACATTTTCAAACTTAAATTGTGAAACCAAACTTGGCACAAGATGACGATCTATTTGGTCTGAATCATGCTTCTTTATTGAAAATACATAGATTTCTATGACTAAATTATCATTTTCCAAACCAAATGCGGAACTCACAGCAAAACAAGCTTCTTTGATACGGGAAGCCGTCAGCAGTAGTTCCATGTTGCAGAGTAGACCCAGCTGTTTTTAATATATATCGTGACCTAATATTCTCACTAAGTGTATATAACAGAGGGTAGTAAAATGTTTTTAAAAAGTAGGCTTCAAGTGAATCATATTCAGGATTAACATCTCCTATTTTTTGTTGAAGTTTTCTTTTGCGTTGAACTGTTGGCCCCTCAAAGCCATGTCTTTCACAAAAAATCAATTGCTTCAGTAAAAAAACTTTTGGAACTCTTCCTCATTTCTCAAACAATTTATGAACATAACTACGCTGTCAGCCAGCTGGAGTACTTCATGAATGGATACATCATGATTCTGTATGTACTTTGAAAGAATGTTAGTTTTTCAAAAAAGTACATCATAGTATTTAATACAAAAATAAACTTAAACTTGGTAATACATGTGATCAATCCGTGAGAATCTCCACCAGTTTTGGAGTCAGTAGCTTCAATACTTTCCAGAGTGTGCAGTAGGCCTACGTCTATTAAGTGTTGTTGAACTGCTCGCAAGCTTTCATATCTGCTGCTAAATCTTGTGTCACTTAGTGCTTTCAAGGACAAATCCTTATTTATTCCTTCTTTGACTGCACATGCTGCACTTTTTACTGTGGCAAATACTGCATGTCTTTTAGGCGAAGCCTCAATAAAACAGTATAGTTGTTGGACTGAGCTAAGAACGTTGCGAACAGAAGGAATGTTTTCAGATGCATCGGCAAGTGCAAGAATTAGAGAATGAATATAGCAATGTAAAAACATAACATATGAGTTTTGTTCTTTCATCCTCACAGCGACACAATTGTAAGAACCACTTATGTTTCCCCACTGAGCAATTATATTTTTAAGTTCAATGCCAAGTTCACCGAAAATTGATACAAGCATCTTGTATAACGTTTCACCGTCAGTCAAATCAGTTTTGTAAAAACCAAGAAAGCTTTCTTTGATTTCGAGCTTTTCTGTTACATATCTTATAACAAGAGTCAATTGTTCTTGATGTGACACATCTGGAGTTTCATCAACAATCACGGAGAATTGTTTCGATTTTTAGCATCATCAAATATGTACTGCCTGGCCAAATTTGCCATGATTTCAATCATTTCATTTTGAACATCTTGATGAACATAATTAAAAACTTATCTCTCTCTAAAAATTTTTGTTTTAATAAAGAGTTTTCTGTTGATCTCAGCTTCAATAACTCGACATAATTACCCCTGTTATCAGAGTCCTCATTTTCTCTATGACCCCGAAGTGCTATTCCCTGCTTGGCCATGAAAAGTAGGGACTGGAATAAAATCTTCAGATAATCACGACTTCTTGATGATGTGTTGATATTTTGCTTACAACACTTTCTTTACTTTTAAAACCTTCCTGCCAACGTTGAACAGCACTGAGGTGAGAAGTTTTTTAGTGCTCTTTAAAGCGTTGGACTGCTTTTTTTCCAGTTTTTAAACTCATTGGATATGAATGTTTCATCATAACAACCTGTGGAACCGAACAAACTACATGGGAAGCAAAACGCTTTATCAGCAGCAACACTGTATTCTAACCAATTGTAATTTGTGTACCACATACTTCTCAACTTTCTACCCTTTGTTTCTGGTTACTTATCAATAATAGGTTGAGAAGGACCATTTAAAAAAAAAACTGTGATGCTGCTTGTCTACCATGAATGGGATCTCTTGGTTCAAATTGAAGCCGAGAAGGACTTTTAGACTGAGTAGTCTTACAGGCAACACACCCTCAGCACTAGAAGGTATACGTGTAGGTATACCGGTAACTATTTCAATTGTCGATTCTGTCACTATCTGGATGCGGAGTAACAGCAATATTTAGGGCTGTGTGGGACTGTAATCCTTCTTGGGATTTCTGCCTTTTGCTGAAGAAATCGAATAACTTTTTCCTGAAGAACGCTTCATTGTTAACTGAAAGACACAAAAGTGCGTACACAAACACAATTGCATTCGATTTGACCAGAACGACGACAGACACAGAGGAATACCTTTGTGCTGGAACAGTACTATCCGCAACTGGCTTGCGGGCCACCTATCTGAAACTCTTGGCAGCAGTCGGTAGATTTCGTGGCGTAGCGAGTTGCAGATGTTGGTTGCCAACTGTGCAGCGTCGACTGCATTTGTCGTTTTCTTTGTTGCTTAGCCGTGCTGTTGCTGTCAGTGTTTAGTTGCTGCGTTTACAAGAAAAGGAAGCTTGATACTGTGGAGGTGGTTGTTGTGGTCTTCAGTCCGAAGACTGGTTTGATGCAGCTCTCCATGCTACTCTATCCTATGCAAGCCTTTTCATTTCAGAATAACTACTGCAACCTACATGCTTTTGGACCTGCTTAATGTACTGATCGCATGGTCTCCCTCTTACAGTTTTAACCCCCACACTTCCTTCCAGTAATAAATTGGTGATACCTTGATGTCTCAGAACGTGTCCTATCAATTGCTCCCTCCTTTTAGTCAAGTTATGCCACAATTTTCTTTTATCCCCAATTCTATTCAGAAACTCTTATCTAAATTTTAGCATTCTTCTGTAACACCACATTTCAAAAGCTTCTATTCGGTTCTTGTCTTCACTATTTATCGTCCACGTTTCGCTTCCATACAAGGCTACACTCCAGACAAATACCTTCAAAAAAGATTTTCTAACACTTAATCTATATTTGATGTGAACAAATTTCTCTTCTTCAGAAATGCATTTCTTGCCATTCCGTGTCTACATTTCTATCCTCCCTGTTTCGGCCATCGTACCTGTAGAGGTATAGCTCATTAATGCACCGCACAGAAAATCCAGTTGGCATATGCCTTGTTTTTTAGCGGGATAGTTCCAACTCTGGAATCATTCGACGACGATGAGGTAGTGGAATTTCAGTTATGGGTTATGCAAATTGTTCCTGAAATTAAGAAATTTAAAAGGTCATGGGATAAAATTAATACTGCCGCTCACCCTAGTACATCACGTGCATATGCGTCATGTTTAACCCTTTATCACTAACAAGCACTTAACAAATGCAAAAGAAAAATAATTTTTCATCCGTTACCGACACAAAGCGTTACGAACAAGCAGTGAAGCAATTTTCAGGGAAATGTTCCAGATCCTCCACGCCATCACAAATCTCTGAAAATTCATGTATTGGGTCGTTCGACTTTTAACCTATGTTTTACTTTTTTTGATATGATTTGAAAAATGTACATTCTTTAGAATAAGAAAAATTTCAACTATTGGTTTTTCCACTCATCGGATTGTAATTGCTAACATCTGTATAGCCTGGAAACATTCCTAGAAGGATGTATTGCTGTGCTGAATGGAACTCTTCATTCGTGCACGTAGTCATCAAAAGTCCATAAACTCATCAGAAAATAATTAAAAACTTATCTCCCATTAATTCCTCAAAGGACAGAGAATGCATCCACTTCGTCTATTCTCGTATTGAGTGGATCAACCCAATGCAACCTTCTTCTTCTTCTTCTTCTTCTTCTCTTCAAACGTCTGTACAAGACAACCCACGCTAATAACTGATGGTGCTCCATTTGCAGTCTGGGAAGGCAACGGAAGGCTGTCACGACACGGCACGGCATGCCGTGTAGCTGTTGGGTGGCTGTGAAGAGGCGTGGATCTCGTGTCGGCCCGGCAAGAATGCCGGCTTGTCGGCTGCCGGGTTGTTGTGTAGTAAGCCGACCACCCGCTCACTAGAAGCCAAGTTACAGTTTGCGTATAGTACTGGCGCGCAGAGAGATATTTACGACGAGGCAGTGCACATTTCACTGGGTTTGGCTACGATCGTCAACTGTCGTCAGATGTCGTGTGCGAAGGCGGAGCCTCCTTCTCTACTACAATGTCGCGCCGAGTATGTGTACCACCATAATTCCCACTTATAGCTATGTTACAATTGTGCAAATCAGTTTTAAAAGTATGCAAGTGTTACTAAGCTAAAAAAGTGAATAATTCAATCATATTTTTCCCAGAAAGTGGGGGGCAACTGCCCCCCCTGCCCCCCCCCCCCCCCCTAATCGCCGCCACTGCAGGCGGTAGCCTTCTCGCCGCAAAACCATAGGATCGGTGGCTCGAATTCCACGAGTCAGACTTTCTTTTTTTCGTTGTTTTCGAATACTTAGTACTTATAGCATTTTTATACCTAATAGTAATTTTTATGAACAAATGCACGTATTTTTCTTTATTCGTAATTTTCTATATTTTGTAAAATGTTGTTAATAATGATGGTTTAAACATACAACCAACCAACCACTCGAACTCGTGTGCGAAGAGTAAATTCATGGAAGACATGAACTAATTTAGTTACAAAAAACATTTTGAAATCTATAGTTCCACGTGTTGTGTCCCTTTTTGTTTTTATGTTTATGTAGAGGAGCTGAACACCTAAACAATGGTTGAGTAGGTTAGCTGCTTGGAAAGGCATTAGCAGCTATGGAGATGACTTTTGCCGCGGCGGATTAGCCGTGCCTGCTGGAGCGCTGTGTTGCGGTGCGCGGGGCTGTCCGCCGTCGGGGGTTCAAATCCTCCCTCGGGCATGAATGTTTGTGTCGTCTTTAGTGTAAGGTAGTTCATAAGTAGTTTGTAAGTTTAGGGACTGATGACCCCGTAGTTAAGTCCCTTAAGCTTTACAAACATTTTAACATTGAGATGACTTTCCAAAATCAGCGTCGTAGCTCTTGACAAACTTCATCAACGACAACCGTTGACAACTAATAGTGAATCCAATACTGTAGAAATGTATATTTTTAAATTGAAACCATCATTATTAACAACTTTTTATAAAACATAGAAAATTACGAATCAACTAAAATGTTTTTCGTAAAAATTACCATTAGATGTTTAAATAATTTAAGTATTCGAACACAACGAAGAAAAAGGAAAAATTCTGTCACGGTGGGATTCGAACTCCGCACCCTATGGTAGTAACGACATAAAACTACCACCAGAGCTACACCGCCAGATGATGCTTGTCTTTTAATTATTGGTACTTACATGTACTTGCAAAACTTAAAATTGGATTTTCTTGAATTATTGAGTGTTACATCGAATGGCTTTGGCTGATTATTATTTGAGCTCTGAACTTCACGTACTATAAACAAAAAAGACACATCAAAAAATACACGACTACTGCAGTGGCGACTTTTGGTACCTGAAGTTGGGTGTTGTACCGAAGTTTTGTATGAGACGCTTAGAAGGGAGAAAATTCTTTATCTCAGCGCCTGGATTCTCGACATTCATAGTGATGTAAACATTCCAAGAATTCTTGGTGTATGAAGGTCACAAAATTCACTGTCGCGATGGAGTGACCGAGCGCTCTAGGACGCCTAGTTGCGGAGCGCACGGTTGCTCACAGTGAGAGGTTCTAGTCCTCCCTCGGGAATGGATGTGTGTGTTGTCCTTCTCATAAGTTAAAGTAATTCGTTAGCCTAGGGACTGATAAATGCGGCAGATAAGTCCCTTAGATTTACAAATATTTGAACAAAATTCAATTTTTTTCAAATTCTGTGAGAAGTTAGAACTCCATCTACGACAGAAAAATATCTGGGGCAAAGTGCAATTTGTCAACAATATAGAAAATCATTATCGTTCCATTATAACCTATATTCCTAGTAGATGTGAAATTAATTCATTATTTAAAATACTGGAAATAGGGGACATTATTATGCGTACACATACGGTATTCTTAGCTCGTTCGTACTGAAAATTTGCCCTCCTGATTCTTATTGATGCAAACTTGTCAGTCGCGCTCTGATTGAAGTTGAGAGCTCCCTCACAAGATCTTTCAACGAAAAGCATCGCCAATTCTGTCACTCTTCCCTGGCGCATAGAGTTTTGTAAGAATGATTTTATTCTTTTCAAAGGTGATTAGAATCTTTCTGCTTCGACTAACGTCACTGGAATAGTGAGAATTAGTTTCAACAGTTTAGAAATGTTCAAATGTTTGTAAATCTATCGGACCAAACTACGTGGTGCTGCGTGCTTGCAAACTACTTAAACCTAGGTAAACTAACCTAAGGACAACACACACACACCCATGCCCCAGGGAGGACTCGAACCTCCACGGCGAGCAACCGCGCGCTCCGCAGCCAGACGCTTTAGACCGCTCGGCTACTCTACCGTGGCTAACAGTTTAGACACTCGGTGTATGTCTTCTCTAGGTTATTGTTTATTATTACTCCGTTAGGCTTAGAGGCTAGGTAAATAGAAGATAATCATGACATATTTTCACCTTATCCAGAATCGTTTAAACTAACACACTTCTTTTAAGTCATCTTCAGGAAACGTAGATGAGCGCAAAGGGAAATTTTCTGGAAAAACCACTTCGAAACCACAAGATGTCCCGAGAAACTGAAACGTCCTTTAGCCTCAAATTATCACATTAGACACCTCCTTTGTTTCTCTCTTCCACTCAGTCTTGTCCAAATTCTTGTTCTTTGTTGAGCATTCAGTAGATTCACTGCCAGTGGTGATATCAATTTCTTCTCGCATCGTTAGAACATTTACTTCAAATGTTGAAATGGCCTCATGGGCAGAGTACACATTAATATCTCCATGCCGCAGCTGACCGAAGAGAACTTCTTCGGCTAATGGCATAACATTATCGAAGAATTCCAACCAGTAGTTATAGCAGAAATTAGAACTTTATGACCTAGAGCCTGGTGGTTCACTCACTATAGAGTCGTATGTGATTCATACACTCAATAATATTGTCATTATAATAATGAACAGTGTTCACGGAACAAGACTGAAAATTCCACATAGCAAGACAAGATAGAGACAAACGCTTTTTTTTAACCTCATTAAAAATTGCGGTTCGCTATGAGCTATTTGAGAAGAATCAACACATTCCCTGCAAACTCCCATACAATGCTACATTCAAGACAAATGCCTTCAGAAAGGACTTCCTAACATTTAAATTAATATTGGATGTTAACAAGTTTCGCTTCTTTAGAAACGCTTTTCTTCCCTTAGCCATTCTGCATTTTATATCTTTACTTCGGCCATCACAAGTTATCTTGCTACCCAAATAACAAAATTCATCTACTACTTTTATTGTCTCATTACCTAATCTAATTCCTTCAGCATCGCCTGATTTTCTGACATTGCATTCCATTACCTTCGTTTTACTCTTGTTAATGTTCATCTTATATCTGCCTTTCAAGACACTGTCTATTCCGTTCAACTGCTCTTCCATGTCTTTTGCTGTCTCTGACAGAATTACTACGTCATCGGCAAACCGTAATGTGTTTATTTCTTCTCCCTGCACTTTAATGCCCTCTCCAATTTTTTCCTTCCATTCCCTCACTGCCTGTTCAATGTACAGATTGAACAACATTGGGGAAAGGCTACAACCCTGTCTTACTCCCTTTCCAACCTCTGCGTCCCTTTCATGTTCTTCGACTCTAATAACCGCTGTCTGTTTTTTGTATAGGTTGAATCTCTCTTCGCTCCTTATATTTTACCCCTGATTCCTTCAGAATTTGGAAGAGTGTATTCCAGTCGACATTGTCAAAAGCTTTCTCCAAATCGACAAACGCTAAAAACGTAGGTTTCCCTTTCCTTAGCCTATCTTAAAAGTCGTAATTTGAGTATTGCCTCCCGTGCTCCTACATTTCTCCTAAATCCAAACTGATCTTCCCCGAGGTCGGATTCCACAAGTTTTTCAAAACTTAGTATAAGACATAACTGGAGCCTCTAGCAGCGCTTGCTTAAAGCCTTGGAACTCTTCCTATGCCTCATCGCAATTCCAGATAGTGTTCTTTCCAGTGAAGGAACAGAGACGAGGTGCAGTCAGCTTCTGGATAAAGATGAAGTGTTTCTAGAAATTTATGACTCCCTAAAATCCTTTTAATTGTCTCTTATTTATGAGTTTCGGAAATTTAGCTACGGCATCCATCTTTTCGAGGTCTGGTGCAGTGCCATCTGCAGAAACAATATGCCCCAGATATTTATCCTCAGAGGTTCCTACGCACGTTTTAATATTGACGGTTACTCTGCACTGCAGAAAGGTTCTAAGTACCTCTGTCAGCGCGAGGTTATCCTGTTGGCAATTAGGCAATCCTCCCTCCTGAAAGGTAAACGTGGCTAGTAGGACCATGTCGGGGGCACTTCTTGGGTAAATTCTGCAACGTGGATCCGTCCATTGATGCTATCTGTTGTGATATTGTGGAAAGGTTGGGCCGCTGCAAGAGCAAAACCACACACACCCGATAAAGCTCGGACGTACAGTCGACGAGATTTAGGAAGAGCTACGAGCTGAGGGTAAAGCCCTTTTTGAACGATGAACGAAAGTGAACAAGACAGATAATAGTCTACTGAAGCGCTCCTAACGTACTAGCCCTGAAGTACAAACTCACCCAAGATCTTGTGGCAGCGTGTTTAGACGATAAAAGTAATCAGACAGTAATACCCGCTGTTGAAAGTGAGGTTATGACTGGCGATCTGTTATGTAGGAAGACATAGTTTAATACTGGAATTGAGGAAACAACGCTAAATGTTATTGACGGCCAAAGAAAACTTTGCAATGAATGTTTTTGTTCAACTTAGTGTGGTAAAGTGCTGGGAAATGAAACATTTCAAAACATTGACATCTATTTTCAATCGAAAAAAATAAACATATGAACACATCAAACAATATTTATAAGAACGTAAATAAACGTTGTTTATCAACTACGATTTGCCCATTGACATTGTTAATTACCTCATGCACAACTGAATTTTTGTCCTTCATTTGGACTGACTTTTTCATTTAAAATGCTATTTAATGAAAATTGCATCATCAAATTACAATCTTATTCAAATAAACAATTGGCTTCAGCCTTTTCTGTTACAATATTGCAAAACATAAAACATTTTTCGGTTTCAGATATACGACATCGCTTTAGGTGGACACTCAATTGAGATAAATATTTGTCGTCTTGAAACATTTGCAATTTACCGCTAAACCAAAGTATAACAATAAAATAAAGATTAATAAGACAAATTTGCGTGCAAACCGCGTAATCGTCGACTATAATATGAAAATCGCTTGATGAAAGTAGGTTAACTTCCGATGTCAGCATACGACCGTTCAATCAAAACAATCTTCTCGAGAAAGCTTAACGTGGCGTTGACGTGAGGTCACGGTCCGGTGACGGACAGTGTGAATGCCGCCATTAGAAATACATTGTGGACTACATTCTGATCATAAACTTCGACAAAACGCAAAATATACGTAAATACGAAGCAAAATGGCGGACTCACTGGAGCGGTGACTGCTGCAGACAACTACTAGCTCGCGCAAGCGCAGTAAACCCACTAGTACCGAATTTATACCTGGCCCTACTTCTTTATCGCTATAATGATCGCGCTTGGATACTAGCGCGATTATACTAGTGTAGCAGTTCAAACGACAGACGGCCGCCATTAACGCAACTTCTTATCAATCTATGAAAAGTTCGTTCATCGTTTAAAACGGGCTTAAGGGGAAGGCAACGGTCGCATGTGGGTTGGCGTTCGCGGGAGGGAGGGTGCGCGCCGACGGTGCTGTCCGTACTAGAGAGATCAGCCCAGGGCACTTGCGGGACGGCGAGGGAGGGAAGCCGACGGTAATTTCGTCAGTCATTTCTTTTTTGAGAGTATCCATTGTGGAGTTTATGTGGTCGGTGGCTATGAAAGCTATCTTTACAATTCTTGCCTTTATTTTTAGAAGAACCTTTCCAGCCCTTGCCCCACTCTGTAGAATGGAAAAATACGCGATTCGTATTGGCAGTTGGCCGATCGAGTCAAGACTGATCAGACGCAATTTCAATGTTTATCCTAAACTTGGAAAAATAGGATCGTCACAATTTGTTCTAACTCACTATTATAGGCTGTAAATTACATCGATGAAATATGATAGACTTTGTATTCAAATTTTCAAATGTTTGTAGAGATTATGGGACTTAACTACGGGGGTCATCAGTCCCTAAACTTACAAACTACTTATGACTATCTTATACTAAACACGGCACAACTCCCCGACCGCAGCGGCCGTGCAGAGCGTGCCTGGCACGCCGCAGACTTTGTATGTACAGTACAATTAGACTTGTCAGATGCGATGAGTAAAATATCTGGAAAAATTGTAGACTGTCCGGATTTTGTAAATTGTTGACAGCTAGAAATAAATTGTATAAATAAAAATGTTACTTTTTAATTGTCAGATCAGCTTCCCACTGGCAGATTTAATTTTTATATTCCCACTCTTACTTGGAATTGGATTTTAAGAGCCCGACTATTCGGACTGTATAATAGTATTAAGAAAAGATTTAAAATTCAAACAGTTGGCATCAAATTTCATAGTAATTATGAACTCGGACTTTATTAAAGCAACACACTATGGAATTTCCGACTTTATCTGACACTGGTCTTTGAATTAAATAAATGGCGAAACATTTAAATTTGACCTTCACCGCGTTTCGAACCCAAGTTTTAGACTAACTAGACAGTCACGCTGACAACTACGTCATCTGCACACAGTGATCACGTCTGCATCGCTACCCTAGCACATGTCCTGCCAGACCCAAAGTTTCATTTTATCGACAGGCCAGTGACCCAGTGCTAGTGGCTATTATCACCCAGTACTCGTGGTATTTCACTCTGACGCTTGTTGATGGCCTAGCAGTGAAATATGCAGTAATTTGTGGAAGGATTGCATTTCTGTGACGTTGAACGACTCTTCAGTCATCGTTGGTCCCCTTCTTGGAGGATCTGTTTCCGGCCTCAGCGATGTTGGAGATTTGATGTTTTTACGGGATTCCCGACAACAGATAACGATATCGAAAAAATTTAAAAAGTGAATGAAGAAAACAGTAAAAATTTCGACGTTTTGCAATGAATAGAGAGTATCGTAGTGACAATCCCAATTCCTGTTCTGGTACCCAAAAATCAAAGTTTTTCGTGATTTTCTCAGGAAGCGCCCATTAATAAATGTTTTTGTAACCCGTACAAAGCCCTCCAAAGACCACACGTAATGTCTAAAGACCAATTTGAATGGTCTCCAGAAAGAGTGTATTATTTAAATTTTTGACGCTGTACTGTAGGATAGCTATACTGTTGCCATTCTTCTGATACATGTACAAATGGTCAGTAGGCCAAGGGCTATCCAGAGCACTTCACCCTTTAACTCTGTGACCAATAGAACCCGAGATATGGGCCTTGAAGGATCGCGAATTCGCACACGCCGTTTACGAAGATGCTCATATCGTGCACTGCCGTGCATGGTAAGACAGTGGTCGACCACAAATGACAAATGATCACTGGAGGCGTGCTTAGGTAGTCCTTGCAGGTGCGGTGATCATTGTCCCCCCTAGTGGTGTAGGGGGTCAGCGCAACTGCCTAGAAAGCAGGAGGCCCGGGTTCGAATCCCGGCTGGGTACATATTTTCAGCTTTGCCCAATCGCAGTTGATGTCATATATTCTGTGAATATTAAATAACTGCAGGATCAGAAGTGACGTCTGTTCTTTCGGAAGAGACGCCACATATAATGCCGGTGACAGGCAATGATCCTATTGTTAGTGGGGAGGGGTGGGCAAGTTTGAAAGCCCTTACTCTTACGGGAATTAGTTTCAAAACTACGAGTTTGAGTACTGTGGGCAGGGCGAAGCTGGGAATTTGTATCTGACGGGAGGCGTGCTTAGGTAGTCCTTGCAGGTGCGGTGATCACTGTGTCCCCAGTGGTGGGGCATTCCGCCGGCAGCAGCGGTCGTGAGTGGACGTCCGGCTGTGCTTCGCGCTGCGGGTGTTTGTTTACATCCGCAGGGTAAGTCGGTGCTACGATCGCGCGCGCGTGCGCGCGCGGTGTAGTAGTGTGTGTTCTGTGTTGAAGATGCAGTGATGGCTGAATTGTCAAGAATACACTCTGAAATTTACATTCGATCGAACTCTTATTCGACCTAAGTCCTATGAAATCGAAGATTGGCTAGAAAAAGTAGTGAAAATATGCTCTGAAGATATCATTGGATATCACTTGTCTATTGTCGATACGGTTGTGTATTTGAAGAGGAGCAAGCCTGAACTTTGTGAACAAGTTAAGGAGCGTACTGACGGCATATTAAAGTTTACTCATAGAGATGGTAAAATCGGTGATGTAACAGTAGATCAAGTTGGATTTGGTATTCGAACAATTCGAATATTTGAGTTGCCATTTGAGGTTCCTGCCGATGAGATAAATAAAGTAATATCTCCGTACGGTAGAGTTATCAGCAATTTAGCTGAGAAATGGTCGACTGCCCACAAGTTCCCCGTGTTGAATGGTGTGAGGCAACTTAAGGTGGAACTTCTGCGACACATACCGTCATACATCAACGTTTGTGGGTACAGGGGAATAGTCATTTACGACGGCCAACCAAGAACGTGCTCAGCCTGTAATAAAACAGGTCATGTACGTTCTCAGTGCCTTCAGAGACGAATCGCACAGTTGCCAACTGGTGAAACAAAGAAGCCGCCACAAATGACCACCTTGCCCACAACTTACGCTGCTGCGGTACGTGGCCATGCGACAGACAACTCGATTAGTGAAGTACACATAGAAATTCCTCCCAGAGACACAACCCAAATCCAAACAGAGGAGTTGATGGAGACTTTTGAGACGCAGGATGTATCAGTACCGGAACCGAAAGTAACAGAAGAATCCCAGAAGTCGGAAGAACAACAAATATGTCCAAGTATCAAGATGAGGCAAACCGAAATGATTGACGAACCGCAGTCAGAAGTGAGAAAGGAATCCCGGAAACCGGAAAAACAACAAATTGATCAAAGTTACCTGATTAGAGACGTATAAATGCTCCACGAGCAGCAGCCACCAGTAACCCACAGTGACACTGCTGATTCAGATGACGGTCAATCATCTGGAAAATCTCGTCGCCGAAGGAATAAGAAGCGAAGAGTGGCGCACTGGGGAGTCGAGGAGGTGGCGGCGTCACTAAGAGAAGGCGAAGCAGGTAATAGAAAAACTACATTCTCTCGCATCTGGCAACCCACAAAAACAGACACCGGCTCAAGTAAAGGCTGATGACAGGACAACCACCAATGATGCAGGCAGGGTGGAACTCATCGGAGGGACGGCTACAGAACATCTCGAACAACCTGCAAAAATGCCACAATAACAGGTGCATCGCCTTAATGAACCGTTACAGATTGCCAGCACATTTGACTGGGCAGCGGACGTCGAAAATGAACACGCGGACGCCGAGATGGTGGATGTAACAAGCAGCACTAGACGCGACTCTCACAACACTCAAGACCCAACAGCAGGCCCAAGCATGGACACACGAGAAGAAAACGACGAGGACTCTGAGTTCTATTAAATAAAGAACTGTCTCCCGTATAAACAATTCATAATGACTAACCTACAAGCTTACAGAATAGCAACATCAAACATAAATAAGAGCCAGAGTTCCCTCAAGCTTGACAACATTAAAGACTTCTTGTACGCCGCGGATATTGATATACTCTTGCTTGAAGAGGTACGAGAAATAGATTTTGACCAAATCCCTGGGTACAACGTCACAGCAAATCCGGGACGTTGTGCCGATTTGGGACCGGCCATCCTGTTCAAAGGTAGTATTGTTCCCTACGACATAGAACAGCTACCAACTAGCAGAGGGATTGCCGCAACCGTTAATACCACCAAAATAATAAATGTGTACGCTCCATCTGGCAGTAACAACAGGAGACGCAGAGCAGAATTTTTCAAAGAAGATATCCTTCCGCTATTTGCAACACAGTATGACCAACTAATTTTCGCGGGAGACTTTAACTGTGTACTGCATGCAAAAGACCAGACTCTGCATCTTAACAAATCACTAGAACTAGAAAAGATAGTTAAAGATCTAACGTTAACCGACACGTGGGAACACAAGTATGGCGATAGGCCTGGATTCATCCACGTCACAAGTCACTCGGCTAGTCGACTAGACCGTATATCTTTCAGAGACCCTTAAACATAAAGTTTTACATGCAGAAGTCTGGCCAACCAGCTTTTCTGATCACGCCACCTTTATTTGCACTTTAAATCTTAAGAGACAGGGAACATACCGTGGCAAAGGGCAATGGAAACTGAACGTCTCGCATTTAGCGGATCAAGCGTGTAGGGAAGCAATCACTCAGGCCTGGAAAGAAAGCGAAGCTAAGTTTACTTCTTACAACTCAGCGATGAAATGGTGGCTCGAATGTGCCAAACCAAAACTACCTAAAGCTATGATCCAATACTCGCGAGACAAAAACTGGTGGTTTAAAATAACTTTAGAATTCTACTATCAATGTCTTCGGGAATTATATACACTCGACGCCACAATGATTGACAACTGTTCGCAAATTTAAAAAAAATTCAGGCCAAAATTTTACTCCTAAAAAGGAAACAGCTAGAAGGTTTTAAAATCAGATCCAGAACTCCACATACTGTAAACGATGAAGAGCCATCCATCTACCAACTTATACGGGATACCAAACGAACGAAAACAAAGATGATCACTGAACTAAAAGATAACGATGGAACAATTTTAACAAGACAAAAGGACACTAGAGAAGCTATTGAAAACAACTACGCTGAGCTGATATCCAATACAATGATAGAAGACGCTGCACTTGACGCCTTACAAAGGAACTTAACGACAACGCTCTCTATGGACATAACAGAAGACGAGGTGAAAGACGCTGTATTCAACAGTCCTCAAAACAAATCACCGGGACGCGATGGTATCCCGGCTGAATTTTATGAAACTTTCTGGCCGCTGCTGAAGACAAGGTTGACAGCGATCTGCAACGACCTACACGATTATTCCGCCGGAATTTAAAGAAGGTTTGGTAGTTCTGATACCCAAAAAAGCTAACAATAGCACAATCACGAACCTGAGACCGATTACGCTGTTGAACGGGGACTACAAAATTTTCGCCCGTGTCTTAGCTACTCGGATGAAAAATGTCATTAACGCAGTCATCGCACCACACCAGACGAGCGTCGGAAGAGGCAGAGCAATATACCAAACGCTGGCGGATTACAGGGATATTATAGCCGTCGCAGACGCTTGTAAGATTAAATGTGCTTTAGTAAGCCTTGATTTCGAGAAAGCATTTGATAGAGTCAACCATCTGTATCTCATCAAAGTCATGGAGGCAATGGGCTTTCCCCTAGAGTTTATAAGCACGATGAAGAACTTGATACAAAATAGTACATCGAGGATTATAATAAACGGCCAAGCAGGCCGTGAAATTCCCATCAACAGTTCAGTCAGGCAGGGGTGTCCTATGTCAATGGCACTTTTCGCCATAGCTATAGAGCCACTATTCGTCACTATAACGAAACGTTTAAAAGGTCTCAAAAAAGACACAATCAGAAGATTGTCTGCAGGGCCTACGCTGACGATGTCGCTTTCCTGATCACTGACGCGCATGAAATACAGCTTGCTCTCCAGATAATAACCACATACGTGAGAGCATCCGGTGCACAGCTAAACCGTACAAAATCAGGAGTAATGAATGTTGGAAAAGGAATAGGCACACTACAACTTGGCCAAACAAAAGAAATCCAAAAACTGAAATGTCTGGGCGTCGACTTCAGAAGTACAATACGGAAGACCATAGCAGCCAATTATAAACAACTACTCACAAAGATTCGTGCTTGCGTGCAGTTGTACAGTATGAGGAAATTAAACGAGATTCAGAAAGTGACGCTGGTCAACACATACATAACATCGAAAATAAATCATGTAGCTCAGGTACTGCCTATCACTCCCGCCATCGAAAGTAATATGCTGTCGGCACTTGGTCACTTTGTATGTCGTGGACATATCTTTAAAGTATGACACCTTAACTCTCCCGATACGGGATGGAGGACTCAATTTAATCGACGTGCAAAAAAAGGCATCCGCTCTTTACCTCAGTAAAACCTGCAAGTTATGGAAGACAGCACCGAACAGTCTTACGGCGCACTTCCTAAACGAAATCGCGCCGGCGGACCTTCACCCACCAATTGATGTCCATCACAAAAATAAATGTTCAAATGTTTGTATAGCTTATGGGACTCGACTACGGGGCCATCAGTCCCTAAACTTACAAACTACCTATGAACTATTTAATACTAAGGACGTCACAAATATCCATGCCCTAGGGGGATTCGAACCCCCGACCATAGTGGCCGTGCAGACCGTGACTGAAGCGCCTCAGTCCCCTCGGCCGCCGCGGCCGGCTGTCCATCACATACCGACACTTTCTCATCGAGTATAGTTATATACATGACAGACTACCTGTGGCGAAAAGAACACTCGTCCGAGAAATATGACACACTCACTGAAAACAAAACAAGAAATGTGATAGAACGAAAAATCCCGAACTAGAATTGGAGTGCAACATGGGAAAATGTTCACAACCCGCATCTTCCTTCAGACGTGAAAGCTTCCTGGTATGTACTCGTTAATAGAAAAATTCCCACTAAATCAAGACTCCATAATATACATTTAACAGATTCCCCATTGTGCTACGGATGAACATCTTTTCGTGTGCAATGGTGTCAAACATATATGGGACTATGTTCGACAGAAACTGGCAAGCATCAAATGAACCTCACCACATGTAATAACGCCAGTCTATTTTACGAACCCTGATGAACTCCCATTCCCAAAAACAAAACGAAATACTGTCAACTGGATAATGGGTCATACTGTGTACTGTCTTTTTAGTACAAAAGAAAAGACCATAGAGGATTTTGCACTATACCTCACCATACAGCATCATCTACTAGAACGGAAACGAAACTATAAGGAACACTTCGCTAATTTCTTGAGCAAGACTATACTGTAAATTACTCATCCGAAGAAATTGTCAAACAGAGAATGAACTAACTTAAGTTGATTAATTTTGTTATTTAGTTATTTTGTATATTTGTATAAACTCGCAGGAAATTAATGATGGAGTAATCACTGTCACCGAGATGAGAAGTCACAAGTGCGTACGTGCAGAGGATTATGCACGTTTATTTTCCTGCCTTCCTACTTTTATCACACGCTGTGCGGAAAACAGAAAAACCGTGTTGTGTATTTTATACATCTTTCATCATTCAATTTATTTCACGCCAGAATGGCTGTTATGTTACTTTAATTACACGAATTTCTAAATGTGTTCCCCAGTCAAGAGACATTTTAATGCAGAAATCGAAGTTCACTACCAAATGCAGAAGAACTTTACGTTATAGTTACCCCTCCAAAGAAGATTATTATTTTGCTTAAATAATGCCAACCACTGTATAAGCAATGGAAAATAAGTGATGCACAACGACAGCAGAAAAAACTCTGTCTATTCCTGCAAGAGAAGAGGAATTTTGGTTCATTTAAAGGCCACAGAAGCCTACGCCGAGGAAGGCGAAATATGGCGAGCAGAAGGACGGGCTGTGAGGGGAGGATGGAGGCCCGGAAAAAAGTGGTGTAGGGGTCAGCGCAACTGCCTAGAAAGCAGGAGACCCGGGTTCGAATCTCGGCTGGGTACACATTTTCAGCTTTGCCCAATCGCAGTTGATGTCATATTCTGTGAATATTAAATAAAACAACTGCAGGGTCAGAAGTGACGTCTGTTCTTTCGGGTGTACCTGGGTGTACGGGTGTGATACTGTTAATTACGGAAGCCCATCCACAATGGCAATGTAACATAACATCGGATGGGACAAATTTGTTTTCAGTCATGCTGAGGTCAAAAACGACATAAAAACCATGAGTCAACGTGAAATTGGATTTTTAATTTCCGCGTGAATTTATTTAATAAGTTATCAGAAAGAATAAATCATCATAAAGTTCTGCCATAAACAATATCACTGAAATATATTTTTAAGAATGCCTGAGGTGTTGCAATTACATGTAACTCTTTCGTTAATAAGCTGAAATACCAGACGAGAGGATGTCGCTGTAATGTCAGGAATAATATTGTAGTGGTGTCTGTGGCAGCGCTCCAGTCACGGTCTGTACGGCCACTACGGTCGGGGGTTCGAATCCCCCCCCTCGGGCATGGATATTTGTGCCGTCCTAGTTCGTAAGTAGTTCATAAGTAGTTTGTAAGTTTAGGGACTGATGACCCCGTAGTTAAGTCCCATAGACTATACAAACAACATTTTTTGTCTGTGGCATTGCACGGAACCTACACTACTCAAATATCGTCGTTCACTCGCGTTGCATATGTGCACAAATACCGTATGCTGCGTTGATGCTGACAGTGCCTGCATGTCTGAAACCTGTAGAAATCTAGCTGATTAAATCGATGGCTGGGATAAATCAGCCAAAAACTTCCTATTGCACTTGGTGAAGCCAAGGCTCGTTATTTTCCCCTAGTCAAACTAATATTGGCTGGGTACGCTAATTTAGCAAATTAGCCCACCAGAAAATGCCACTCAAAATCTCAGATGTTAAATATCACAATTATGGACTGGTAAAATGTCCACTGCTCTGTGATCGTACCGTAGTTACATGTTACGCATGTGAGTCAACACTTGGTACCGCAAACTCCGCTGTACACGCAATCAGGCATAACCACAGCAAGTCGCTTTCAAATTCACAGAGTGCATGTTACCGTTGCCTACACAAGGCGGGAGAAGACACCTAAGTGTCCGTTGACAATTTACTTTGGTAGCAGCTACCACGTATCTGTCCTCAGCAGCCAATCAGCATTACAATACGGCTTCCGCCAGCATTCGCCAATAACAGTGCGTGTTACATACAGTTTAGGCCGTTCCATAAAGTTTTTGTTTTGCTCTAGAATGCGTCGCTCTCATAAAGGTATGTGGCCCCAACTTCCCCCTCCTTCCTTTCACTCCTTTTTCCGCCTAAAAGCTCTTTAGACGTGGCCCACCTGCTGTTTTAAAAGGCTTGTGTGTGTTAGCACAGAATAACACATACAGAGGAGAAACCCCTCCTAAATCACTGTCCTACACTCCCCTCGTAGATCCGTAAGATGCTAGCAGGTGTCAGGCGGTTCCCTGTCATTAGGGTGCCTCTCGCACATCGGAGGGTAGCGTGGAGGGGACGCTGAGGGGAGAGCTCATGCCGCCTGCCACGAGGCCACGGCTGTGTCCAGTTTGCTGCTGTTTAAGGGGAGGTGGCCAGTTTAAAGAGCTGCTTCTGACTGCAGCGCCATCATGGGACTTCTTACAGAACTGCTGGAAACCCTCCCTCCCCGCACCCCTGAGCGTAGGACCGGGCCCTTACAGAGGTTTCCCGTCTGTAGTGTTAGCCACAGGTCCTCTTTCCACCTGCTGACTCAATGTCGTTACCTCGCTCCGGCTACACCGTGAAGTGTCACGTGTCTGTGTGCGGAATCCTCTCGTTAAACATTAAACGCAATTGACAAATTTATATGTAATTACTCACTACACTCATGACCAATACAAATGACATGTGAGGTACCAAATGAATCGGAATTACGAGTAGAATGTGATTCTTTACATGAAATTGTCATGGAAGGAAGTCAGAAAATCTTGAATCCTTACAGTCCTGTGTGTAATTGACACCAGAGCTAGGATTAACATTATCAGCGCATTGGTGCAGCTGATTCAGGCTGGCTGAGCCTATTCACACCTCGATGAGACTCAGGTCGACAGGTACAAGTATCAGACAGTGTCTGAAAAGTGAATTCGAAACTCAGTCCACAAGGTGCAATAGGTGGAAAAATAACCGAAGTCTAAAATATACCCAAGCAAACACCTAAGTCGATACGACTGTACTCGTCAGCTTCCTTAAACAGTCCTCCCTGGAGTGCAGCTCCGCATTCTGTTCGCAAAACGCGAGGCCACACCTTTACTATAAAGCAAGAGACAATCTCTCTCTAGGCACCAACTTCTCCCCAATACGTGGGCACAGCACCGAGATGGATGCAAAAAACTATCCACCTGCTTGGCGCAGTGCAATGACATCAGTTCCCGCGCGATACAACTGGGGCAGGTGGTGTTCCTCCGTGGATCGGTCACTGATCCAAACCTAACTGTTTGTCTCTGGCTTGGGTCTGCCATTTCCAGGGCGCTAACAACGCAAACATCAATGTACCGCTGGTGAGCACCACGCCGGCGCTGGCCCAGTGGGATACTGGTTTTACAAAATTAAGGGAGGTCTGACTGATAAATTACGGGCTCTTTCCTGCACTTTGCTGTGTGTTGCAAAAACACCAGTACAATAGCTTGCATCCGGTCCACCATGGTGGCGCTGCAGTCCTCACTCTGGGCACACGACCTTTACACAGGTATCGCACAACGGGGTCCTCTCGAGCGTGAGGTGAGGCAGCGAAAGCGGTCCACAGACCTCATAATGTATTGGTTCTTTCCACAAAGGCCCATCTTCTGTCTCACAGAGACTTGGCACCTCTCTCGCCCTCAGATGCCACCCAGACGCACTTTAGAAACAGGCAGGGTTCACTGGCTTGGTCTCCCCATGGAACTCAACCAAACAAAAAAATTAAAACTCAGTAAAAAATTAAAATAAAGTGGCGCACAGTTCTCAATGCCTTTCATCCTGTAAAAAAAAAATATAAAAAGTGTAACTAGTGAGGATCAGTTCAGGTACTGATGTGATTTTGCTAGTTACTGAAAGAAAACACTTAAAACAGTGATACCTAGATGTTTATAATGATTATTTTTGTATAACAAGGTGAAGTTATGATTTAATATAATTAATTACTTGTATTTCCAGGTTGCAGGACTGAAACAACTTTTATCAAGAAAACTATGAACAATTTGAAAGAAATGAAATCGGCAGAATGGCTAAAGTGCCACACATACTTGACTTTAAACTGGGTGGAATTCACATAAAGAGTTCATACATTGTACCATTAACCGCAATGCCTGGCCGCTGGCTGCGTCGTCTCCGCTGAAACCAAAATTACTATTTTTCTCTGCCTTGATTGACTACTGTCTATCACAATTTCCCTATGTCTCGATTAAGTTAAGACCATTCGCTGACCTAGTCAGAAACCAACCCACTGCGATGCTACTCAAAGTGTGCTCACAAGCGTTAACTAATTTCACCGTGTTAGTGTTCACACTGGATATTAAGTATTGCGGCCAACACAGTAGACAGTGCTCAATATAAATTATCCTCCACTGGAGTTGCATTAAGATTCGCTTCGACAGATGTGCTCCTCATAGTGCAGTACTGTAAAGGCGTCTTTCTTCTCTGCGCACTCGTTCTGAACAAGAGCACAGCGGAAGAGGCAGTGTCTGCGAATCTGCTTGTTTCAACAAGTATATCCGGCAGTCTTCCTCCTCTCATCTGGAGTAGATGTGACGTCAGGGACCTTGCCTGCCACTCGGCTGTTCGCTTTTAAAGTGCGGTATGGTGCTCTGGCCAATAGTAGTTCAGTTAACATACCTGCTAGGCTGGTTCTCTATCCTTCATTTTTCCTCTCACTTCCTGAGCTACTGGCGCCACGTCACCGTAAGTGCCATAATGTTATTTTTCCACGCTGGTGTTCGCTCGGCCAACTGAAGCGTTAACATCCATTGTTTCTACTGTTTCCGTGCTTTTAAAAGGAACAGTATTTTTGGCATGTTGGAAGGGAGTTTTAAGAGCGGGCCCTTCCAGGAACTCCTGAGTGAGTCAAAGTGGAAGGGGAAAGGTTTCACCTGCGGCTATTGTGTCGCCCAGCTACACCTGCCTCTTCTGGCCTCCCAGACAGCAGCTTCCCAAAGTTGTGCCTTCTTATGTGTGTCAACAAGTCGTTGCTCCGGCCTCGAATTTTAATATATTGTACTGGCGACATGATTCCATAATTTACATATTAAAATGTACTTATTTTTCTTGAAAATAATTGTACCCCCATTGAGTTTATACTCATCTGACTCGTCTTGAGGAGTAGACTATGATTATGAGGTCAAAATATGTAGGAAATGAAAGTCAGAAGAACACGGCTCCTTAAAAATGATGGAATTCAGTAACTTTAATAGATTCATATTATTATTCAAAATTCAAAGGTATCACTTAACTATTTACAATATTAGATGATTGTCACACTGCAATAACATGAAGATATGAAATAACCTGTGGTATAGCTTTACAAAAATAAGACACAATATTAAACAAAATTAAATAAATAATTGGCTATATTTTATGAGATCCTATCATGAAAGGAAATAGAATAAGAGACATACCTACTCATAAATATTATCTTCATCTGACAGGAGAAGATAGAAGGCAAACACAATCAATTAATATCCCAACCTGAATTGAGCCTTTGAACCCTAATTGATCTCATAGTGGCAGCATCAAGGGCGGCAGATTGGAGCAGGAGGCTGTGGGTCCCTTCCGTGTAATCAATGATTTCGTCCTACATAGCAGTGACGTTATTTATTCTACTCTGCAGCTTCTGTTTCCATGGTTGGAGAACAGTCAGAAACGACGGCTCTAAGAACATCGGAAAATATTGTTGCTACTACCACGGAGTAATAGATGTGAACAGCTGAATTATTTTTGTGTTTAGTAGCAGAAGAGGTGGTCCAGTAAAAAGCGAGAAGTTTCCTTCACATTTTCACGAAATCACTGAGTCCCACAACCAAACACAAAAATAATTAACATCGTGTGAGCCTGAATGAAGCACACTGCAACAAATAGTTATGGCTGTAGAGAGGTGCTTCCCAATGTTAATACAGCAGTGTAGCCACAGATGGCGTAGCTACAAAAATCTAAGTTCAAGTGTGATTGCCACAAACAAACCCACAACTGAAAATATAAGTCAACACACTGGAGTATCTGCTGCAAGATTTCCTGTACGACCGTACTAGACGGTGTCTCCAGACAGAATCCAAAACAATGCATACCACCCACTGCGGTGTCTAAAACTCAAAGCTAACTGTACTGGACGGTATCTCTCGAATCAGTTCCTGCATCACCAGTCCACACCATCAAGTCACACACGCCAGCTATCAGTGACCTAGGCAGCCAATCTCACCGAACCTTTAATGAGCTGTCCAATGACAACACTCAGCCAGATGATGGATGGTAATGAGCTATCCAATTACGACACTCAGTCAGATGATGGATGGTTCTGCCTGCCGTATACAAAACGCACAGCCAGTCACATAGTCCAGAATTTTTCCCTGAAACATCTGCGAAATTATCTCTCGCCCTCACCTTGACGCCGATTATTAAGATTGGCGCTGGACATAGGCTGAGCCAGATAGTATCTTCTCACAATGAACTGCACATGCAGTATCTTGCAATTGATTATGTTGTACACCAAGTTACCCTCTGCCAAGAGTTTGGGCGCTGATATAGCAGGGACTCATGCCTTGGCATAAAATATGTGACCATCCATCGGCATTCACCTTGGGCGCTACTAAGGAACACTCATTGGTGGCCTGACCGGTGCCAGTTGTTTCACGTTCAAGCATTGTCTTCTACAGCAACGCTGACTGCCGTAAATATCCTGGTAGCTAGGATTATATTAATACTTCTTCCACAGATCATGAATACGACACTTCGTAATGATGTGGAACGTGTCATGTTAATGAAGGATGTCTGCACAAAACGTTACATAACAGAACAAAGACTTCTGTAGCAGTATAATTTACCCCTTTCTGTGGCAAATTTAGATTTAGCCCTACATAGTGAAGATCATCCTTTCTCCTTGTGTTATAGCTGTGCAGACTACTATTACTTCTGAACTGTATTCGATTATTCATCATCATTAGAGACTGATTATGCCTTTCAGCGTTCAGTCTGGAGCATAGTACCTCTAATAAAATTCCTCCATGATCCCCTATTCAATGCTAACATTGCTGCCTCGTCTGATGTTATGCCTTTTACTTAAAAATCATTCTGCACCGAATCTAAGTACTTTCTTCTTGGTCTACCTCGACTCCTCTTGCCCTCCACTGCCGAGCTCATGAGTCTCTTAGGTAACCTTGCTTCCCCCATGCGTGTAACATGACCCCACCATCTCAGTCTGTTCGCTCTAACTGCTTCATCTATGGTGTTCATTCCCAGTTTTTCCTTGATTTCCTCATTATGGACACCCTCCTGCCATTCCCAGTTTTTCCTTGCTTTCCTCATTATGGACACCCTCCTGCCATTGTTCCCATCTATTAGTGCCTGCAATCATTCTTGCTACTTTCATATCTGTAACCTCTACCTTATGAATTGTGCATGCCTTCCTTTGTGAAGAGCGACATCGGGAAGGGAGCTAGTTCATAATCGAATAAGTTCCTGAGAACAGCATCTGATTGTTTGAGGATGCACATCCGTTTAAATAGAATTAGAAGCTGTATTGTGATCTTCGTCTTTGATTTTAAGAGAACAGGAAACAGATGCTAGAGTTACCACCTTAACCTTACGCCTCAACTTCATATCTGCGAAATTCCCTTTTCCAAACAAGTCTTCATACAATTGAACCAACATTTCGCGCTAAGTGGCAGTTCACAACTTCAGAAGCCACAGCCCCTGTGGCTATTGACAATAGCTCTTGTGTGTCAAGGAATGATGGAAATTCAGCCAACCAATCACTAAGTTCCTTGATGTCAAGGTTATCCCTGACAACACATGTAGATCTCGAATCAACATGCTGTTCAGTTGTCTCTGAGTGTACTCCAGTGAACACCGACATCTGTTCATTGATGGTTTAGAGGCACTGTATACCCACAATACATCGAGAAAGCACACTCTCACTTAATCCACGACCACGTGACTCTTAATGCATCTCATGAGACACTGCTCTATGGTCAGAATTTGTCAGTTTTGCGAAAGTAAAAGTAGCCCTTAGTGGTGAAGTTCTCATACTCTTGAGAATCCAGTTTGTCTTTCAAGGTGATCATATCTTGGTTTCTTAGGTTTACCTCTACTGGACTATAAGTAAAAAAATAGTTTTGGAGCTACTTTTGGTAATTTTAGAAAATTACTGTATTTCTGAACATCTGTATCTGTCATTAGTGGGTCAAAAAACACATTTGACCAGTTAAATATGTAGGAAATTTTATGCTCTTTAACCTTTTTCTGAGGTATGTTTCGCGAAAAACGCATAGTTTAGAAGTTATAAGCGAAATAGTGAAAATAGGTAAAAAAAGTCGAGGTTTTTCGGCCCCTGCAACGTTAGTACAGGGTCCTCGAGGTCGAAAACTCAGATTCTACTCCACAGAGTACCTACAAGCAACATACTAAAATTTCATTAAGTTCGGAATACTTTCCAGGTAACCCCCCTTTTTTACGACCTGCCGCCTGGACTAACATCACCGTGTACACGACTATGGTATGGAGAGCCTTATGGCGCCTTTCACACCTATCAGGGGCCCTATTTTGTATCTTCCGTGCCGTTCGGTTCAGTGACGTCAATTTCGGTTCGGTAGCGAAAATAGTTATTTTGTAAGCTTCTGTGGCCTGCTACCGCCCAAACCGGCCACCGAAATTTCGGGAGCTGCACCGAAAGTCGCTGAGGCTTCGAGAAGGCCAATTTGTTCGTTTAGGTGGGCTTGGATTGCGAAGATAAGTTGTTGTTGTTGTAGCAATGCTGTGTGGTTTTAACTTCTGCTAACGAAACATCTGTTGTTTTTAAGTAATAAATAATTTAAAAAGTAAATTTTCAAGGTGGTTTACAAATATTATCAGAATATTTTGTTAAAATTGCTAGCGTCCTAATGTTTAATATGACGAAATAGCACTTCTGTAAACTATATTTCAATAAAATTTATCTTCAAATACGCGTCTCGGAAATGCGCCGTTTCATTTACTCTGCAAACTCTCATATAGCGAAACTGTAAATACGAAATCCATCAAATTCGACGTCACCTTCGTTTTCGCGGTTCGCAAAGCTGTCTTGTCGTATCTGGCAAATTTTCGTGGTTTAGGCGACAAGTTGTGAAGAGAGATGATGTAGATTCTGATGCTGCTGTGGGAAAATATTTTTTTTTTCACCGTCATCTTGTTTGAAACACTTTTCCGTTCAAGAGAAGCATGGTCTGCAATATTCTTAGGCCTAATTATGTACATGTAGAGTGAGCGCCCGCAGTAGTCTGTTCGATATCGGGAGTTCACTCTAATTATAAAACGAAGGAAGAAATTTCTATGAGAGAAACAACCAATGTAGACTTGTATTTTTATTTACTTTTTTAGTATTGTCACAAATAATTCGTCATATTTTCAATGTGATTATAGTGATCAAAAACATTTCAAAATATTCACGCACGTAGTATGCTAGTAAATTTGGTTTGTAATTTACTTACAATGTTAATAGCTCTTCTTGACATCCTACCCTTTTTTTCGTTTCATGATTTGTGATGCAGGCCCATGGCACATATAGATGAAACTGACTACTTTTCTAATCTGAAGTCAGAGATAAAGTTGTGGATGGCAAAATAGAAAAGGGAAGATGGGAACACAATTATTCTGCAATACTCTGTAGTTGAGCATTAGCAGTTTTGTACTCCAGTGATTTTCCCTTCAATTATACCTATTTTAATGCTCCTTTCTTCTCTTCGTGTGTCGAGTGCAATTGCTTGTAATGCTTGACACCACTACTCATTAACAGTGGCGGCGATAGACGAAAACTCGTCTTTGCGAGACCCCTTTCATTTATTCAGTAAGGAAGAAAATGTTAAATAAAATGAGCTGAATTATGGACCAATAATCGTAATACTAAAATTTTATTATTACTATACACAAGCATTATTGAAATGACAAAAATTACAGCTGACCGCGGTGGCCGAGGAGACTGAGGCGCTCCAGTCACGGTCTGCACGGCCACTACGGTCGGGGGTTCGAATCCCCCCTCGGGCATGGATATTTGTGCCGTCCTTAGGATATGCTAGTTGATAAGTAGTTTGTAAGTTTAGGGACTGATGACCCCGTAGTTAAGTCCCATGAGCTTAACAAACATTTGAACATTTTGAACAAAAATTACAATAAACAAACACAAATTGAAATAGAGAAACGTTTCGACTTTTCGTCTCACTGAATGTTTTTAAGATCACATCATAATTAATACTAGCGGCTATTTCGGCTTCAGTTGATAGTACTGACAACGCCGATAGTCTTTCTTGGCTCACAGTGCTTCTCAAGTAAGTCTTAATCAATTTTCACTTTGAGAGGCTTCTCTCGGTCGAAGCTGTACTGACTGGAACCGTGAGCATGATTCTGATTGTTATACAAACATTTGAATTTACTTGTTGCAAATTGTTTTCTAACATGTACTGAAGCAGTTGTTTTGCGTCTTTAAGTTTAATGGATTGGCTTTTAAAAGCTGGAGTTCTTCGTAAAGTTCTAAAGGCTGTATGTCACTATTTTCGCCTTCTCGGAGTATCATACCTAAACCATTACAATGCTTCAGAAGGTCCTCATTGGATAGAGATTTCAAATAATTGATCTCATAAATAAAACTAAATCGCTTAAAATATTTTTCGAGCGCTTTGAATCGACATTCACTGTCTACTATTACATCTATCATTGTGTTAAAAAAAATTAACTCTGTACTGCTTTTCAGCAGCTTGTATTGGTTCATCAGTTTGATCGTAATCGAACAATAGTTTTTCTGTGCTATTCTTTTCTTTTTAAACTCACTCAATTTCGTAACTACTTTTTCCTACAAACAATCGAGCTTCTGCAACGCATGTCTCAGATACTGTAATACAGAATTCTCGAAACCAGTCACGGAACGTAAAGAGTCAACAGTTACTTTCAGGTTCATTTGAACCGACTGCTATTGTTTATTTATATAGTTGTCGCGTAGTAAAATCTCGTACCACACATGTACTGCAACAATAAACTCTAAAGTTAACACTTCGTTCAAGACTGCCTCACAGTCATTAAGTTTCAGAATCATCAGTTTTACTTTTGAGGCCATTCGCGATTTCGACGACCTCATCAAATTAGAATAATATAGCTTTTAGTGCTCCGATTCTACTTTCCCATCTTGTTTCAGACAGATGTTACAATGTCAATTTAAGTTTACGTTTTATAAGTTCGCAACGCTTGCTAGACCTTGTAAAGAGCCCATATATTTTATTTATGAAGCCGATAAATGTTGTAGCTGTTGTAGATGAGTTAGCTGCATCTACGAAAAGCGAATTCCAAGAATGGCATCAGCATTGCGTAAAGAATGGTCGTGGATTAATATGGAGTATTCTTGTTCCAGTACCTTTATTAATGCCAGCCATATTGGCGCCGTTATCATATTCCTGTCCTCGACAGTTTTTAATACCTAGATCATTATTTTCCAGTTCCTTTAAAACTGCATTTGTTAAATACTCTCCTTTTTTTTTTTCTTTAAGCAACTCCAGCTCCTCAGCTGTTCCTGTAGCTGAAATATTGGTTGTTTCCAACTTTTGAATTTAATTGGAAAAATTTTCAATTGGCTTTGTATGAAATGAAGCCAAAGGAGTGACTGTGGATTCTCAAAAAACTGTTTCAGGAATGTGGGACACCTATCCTGAGACAGAAAATATGATTTCAGAGGATCATACTTATTAACTATTTTAACTCCTGGAAACAATGACAACCATCTAGTTTTAATACTACATAGAACTTGTTTGTACTCAGTATCAACAAAATCACAAAATGATTTCAGTTCCTCCACACGCACAGTGTGTGAAAATACTGAAAAAATTTATTCACTATTTTCGATGTCAATGGGAAGAATGTCTGCACTTGTCTGAACTCCATTGTGTACCACATGGGCTGCACAACCGATGCCTTGAATGTTCATCTTGAGAACACTGTTCAGTTTGGAATAAACATTGTTTGTTCCTGCCCTCTTGCACCCACCAACAGTTATCTGCACAAAATGCGACAATCTTGTCAACTATATTTTGCTTTTTTTTTTTTTAAATGTGCAGAATAATGCTAGTTAATAATTCTGCCGCTTCTCCGCCAATGTTCTGAAGACAGATTGCTTTGCACTGAACACCTTTTGTAGGAATGAAATAACCAGCTAGAATTGGCACTACCTTTAAGCTTTTGTGATTTGATGCATCAACCATCACAGATAACACTTAGTATCTTTAAGTTCTGACTTAACTTCATGCATTGCATACGGCGGTAAAACGTTCACTAAAAACGACTCACACTTCGTCCGAGAACACGTGAATTTCTTCTCAAATAGGTCTCTGATGAGAAGAGCCGTGCAGTCCATTGAACGGAAAGAATGATTGTGTTTTGCAGTATGGAACGCAAACAGCCCTTCTTCCGCTGCGATACGTTTATCTTCTTCTGTTTGTAGTTTATTCGTACTTACAAAGGAAGTTATGCTGCTAGACGTTCTCGCAGAAACTGCCAACAAGTGCTTCTTTTTCTTTATACGCTGCATTATATCGGCACGTCCTCAATGTTCAATGGAAAAAACTGAACGACACAATGTACATTCTACCTTCGTACTCGTGATTTCCTTCAAGAATGGGAACTCGTCTTTCTTGGTTTTCCGGAAAGAACACTTTCTTTTCCCCATTCGAAGGGCACCAGGTTTTGTCACACACAGCAACGACAGACAATGGAGCGCAATAAAGCAAACTGGCCGAACACAGTGTTCAAACAGCCGCCTACTTCTCATTGTTGTCCTTAACAGTCCAAAGACATAATGTCAGTCGGATCTGCAAATTTGTGAGATTTAACAGTGGATAGTCATTCGTAACTACAAATACAGTGGAGCGTTGATAGCCCTACAAAGTTCTTCAACGGAAACTTGTTAGTTCTGTCTGCAATTACTGCAGTAGCAAATAATCGATATGAATCGCCTATCTCACGCATAATTTAATGGCACAGAGCACGATAATGAAAAATTTGTTCACACATCACCTCATTCCGTGACGAAAATAATACTTCTTTATTCTAACTTTGCCTTTAAGACAAAGCAAGGCCCGGGAGAAAGTTAAATAAACCATGTTATGAATCTAAATTGACGTGAGAATAAATAGTAAAAAAGAAACACACAAAAGATAAGGTTCTGATGACTGCGAAAAAAATGGGACTTTTGGCGTCCCGTTAAATATTTTGCGGGACAACGGGACACAGAACGAAAAAAAGAGTCCTGTCAACGGGACGTCTAGTCACCCTAGTCTATCCCAAAATGAGTCACACAAAGTCTGCTCCTTTTCTTCTGCTTCACGAGCAACTGCGATTATAGGTTCTTGAATCGTGAATTTGCTAAACGATTTAAGTCCCTAGAGGTACATTTTCAGAAACAAGTAGTTTCATAAACAGATATATGGAACAGAGCAGAATAACGACCAATTCTACATCAAGAATTTGATCAAATGTTTTTGAAGCCTGTACTATCTACACAGATGTACTAAAAGTACAATGTAAAAATACGCACATAAGTGCAATGAAGAGCTTGCCACAGATGTATTATATTCGGCTCTAGTATTTCATTCTAAAATTACTTTCTCAAAATTTACACATAGACATTTACAATAAATCAATGATTTTAACCAACTGTAGAATTGTGATCATCATTATTTTCTGCTGAACACACACAGTGCACATGAATCTTTGTCTAGTAAAAGCCAGCGCCTATGGTCGCTCTGTAGCGGCTTCATCGCAAGACATAAATAATAAAACCGAACAACAGAGAAAAACGAGGGAAGTCAGTTTGAACTATACTGTCATACAACTATATACCTTGTTAAGACACCAAATAGAGATAGTAGCCGATGTGGCATTTATCACTGGGAGGCCTCAGTTTGTTATCTACGCCGCCCCAAGCCTTCAACAGGCAAAGTCCACCACTGGTTCAACTATTATGTAATTTTAATCAGACCGTAGCACTTACATAAAATTTACGACACCAAAATAAATTACGCTTTACAGACAAATATGCTAAGAAATGTGTGATAAATATTTCGAAATATACGCTATAAATTATTTACAATAAACAACCAATTTTTCATTTAGTAACGATAAAAAACGCAGACGGAAGTGTCTCATGACACACTGCGTTTTGTGCGTCATTTCGCCATTGCCATTAAGTGCGCATGCGCAGATTCACGACTGTTCGGTAACAGTCGGCAGCACTCGAGAGATTTCGAGTCGTGCTGGGGTAACGACGCTCGTTCTCAACTGCACAGCGTGTGCTGGCAGCTCGGTGTCACTGTACTGTTGTCTACCTTGTTTTCTTATTTGTAACTAAGCTGGGATGTCGTTCTTGTGTTTTGTTGGATTATTTTCATTTTTAAACGGATGTTGTGTTCGTCCTTAGGTTAAGCTAAATGCAGGTCGTGGCTATATAACCTAGCAGTTGAAAAGCGCCTTTGAACTTCAAATTAAAAACTAAAATTTTTACAATGTTTTGCGAGGCCCCCACAGGCGCGAGGCCGTCGGCGGTCACCGACGTCGCCGACGCCTAGCGCCGCTACTGCTTATTAAGACTTGTGTTGATGTATGGTCATAGATATATCATTATTAACTAAGAAAAAGTTATAGATAGATAAATTGCAAATGGTAAAAAGAAATCGGAGAAACTCTGTTTTCTTAAATACAGTTAATATAAAGCTACTTGTTCTGGGGTGTAATAAGATAAAGTGTTTAGAATTCGCACATTTTATCGATAACAGGAAAACTGGAAAGTTGTGCTAATGAGAGGTCAATATGCATGATGCGTAACAAAGAACCAAAAATTAAAATTATCAAATAACATTTTCTTGTAAAATGATCACTGTCATATTTTAACCATCCAATGTACTAAAATATACAAAACCAATTTTTTTGTGCATCTTACATAAGTTTTCAGGTTACTGTTACGGCGTAATGTCTCATTCTCTCATTGGACCTCATCGAAGGTCTCAAACTGCTAATGATTACAGCAGTTTTATTTGAATAATTAGGCTATCATTTTACTGGGAATGAAAACCAGAAAAAATATTTATACATTCATTAAAGAATAAATAAATATTATTTCAAAGTATATGGATGACGAAGAAATGCGTATCTATTTGTAAACTACACTGGTGAAAAAGTATCTGTCAACAAATTAAAACTTATGTTTAACCTTACAGAAATCTTTGATTATTTCATAATGAAAATGTCAACATTTTAAACAATAATTTACTTGCTCAGCAAGTCACCATTTCCTATGAATGTTACTGAAAATATTGTGTAATAAGTACTGTAACGAAAGTTAGTAACAATTTGTAGAAACATAATTCACTATCTTGTATGAAACATGAAATGCAGCCTTTTTAAAATTTAATTTCAGTATCTGAGAAATTTCGTTTTAATTGTAACTTACCAGTTTTAATCAATGTACAGTCTGAAAAAAAAAACTGATACACAATAAATAAACTGAGGGAAAGTCAAAGCGTGTGATGTTCATTTGAAACTTACGCCTTCATGCCTCCTACAAATGCGTTAGTTGCTCGTTCAAAGGTAACAGCTTTTCTTTCTTCCGCCTGCAGCTGTTGACGAGCGATGGAATTTCGCTCTCTAATGAGCTCGTTCTGTTCGTGCATACATGCCACTTGCTCTCGTAAGAGAGGATCGTGTGAGGAGGTGCAACCTACATGCACGCAAATAATGCAACTTAAAAGTTCAAAATATGAACACATGCATAACTCCTTCAGGTTAACCTTAAGGCCGGCCGCGATGGCCGAGGGGACTGAGGCGCTCCAGTCACGGTCTGCCCGGCCACTACGGTCGGGGGTTCGAATCCCCCCCCTCGGGCATGGATATTTGTGCCGTCCTCAGGATTGGTTAGTTCATAAGTAGTTTGTAAGTTTAGGGACTGATGACCCCGTAGTTAAGTCCCGTAAGCTATACAAACATTTGAAACATTTGTGTTCGTTCATTGTTCGTTATCAGTTTACCGTCAATTTTTGGAATACTCGGATCGTGTGTGAACAGACAAGCTTACATTAACTCAGATTAGTGAGTAATAACAGTGAAATGAAGAGACGATATCTAAGTTCCTTCCGTGAAGAATGGTTGCAGGAAGAAAATTGTAAAGAGTGGATTCAAAAGTTTATTAGGTATTTGGCCCTCTTCTTGGTGACCAGTTTGCGGAGCCTCAAGCGGCAACTCTTGGAAGGCGCAGCTGTTGATGTGAGCAGCTTTGATGCTGCCGCCACTTCTGCTGCCACGCCGACTGAAGTGTGCCGATTGTTGATCCACAGCAACTGGCGGCCTGGCCGGTCAGCTACGGCATGTGAAGGCCACCCCTAGCAATGTTCCACCGGGGGGGGGGGGGGGGGGGGGACACTTGCTGGGAGGGAAGAGATGATTAGTTTTTTTCTTTTAGAATTCAAGTGTAATCCTGGTTGGGGGGGGGGGGGGGAGTTGGTCGCAGTTGGGGGAGGGGGTGATTCATTGGGCAAGGGGGAGGGAGGGCACGTCTGGTCTCCGGGCCTGCCTCTAGTTCAATCTGGCAACCCTACTTCCAACAAACGCCAAAAACAATTTCAAACCTTTACGAAATTTTTTCATGCTTACACCTCCACAAAAATATGTAAAGGGAAAAAGTTTGTTGCTTACTACATTTTGGACGTTGGTTTGGTAAAAATTCTGCATCATACGTGAGATTTTAATTTAATACTTCACTCATATATTGGCTGGAAAGTTTGCAGACATCGACAACAATGTACTGAAGGCAATTGCAAAATTATCTTTCTGTGCGACGATTACAAGGGGAGGACGCCAATTGTGAAATTCAGATTCGATTCATACTGCATATAATGGAAGGTCATGGCCAGATGTGTAATTTGGCAAGGCACCAAGATGCACTTCTCAGCCGTTGTCGAGAAAATCGGCAGTTAAAAAAAGCCTTTGCGGTGAAATACTCTCTACGATCAGTAATATTACACAGAGGCGTGGCCTACAGTGGCGGCTACTCCTTGAGGACTCTGGGGCGGCGCCCTCCCAAAAATATCTAACACGGAATACGTACCGATCGTTAATCAGAAATCGACTCGAATAATTTTCGTGTAGCAACAGCCCATGTAAATGAATGATCAATGTTTTTAGACTAGGTAGTCTGCCAGCCAGGGTCAGCGAATATTTTCAGAATGGGCTGACTGTCGGACTCTACGCGATCCGTCCGCGCCGTGTAAAGGCTGGCAACGGGCGCTTGGGGTGAGTGGGTGTACTGGGGGTTGGGTGGGGGTAGTGTGCAAACCGGGCCGCTTGGGACGGCGTCCGCGCCAAGGGCGCGAAATATACAAAGGCGCTCCGCCACCGGTCAGGCAGTTTCTAACAGGTGCAGTGCGTGTGATACTAGTGTCGTTGTTGCCAAGGTGCGTGTTGTCGCCTAACTGTTTTTCTAGTTTCCTATTTAGAATGAATAATTAAATAGCGTAAACTACGTTTTAACATTTGGTAGTCAAAAATTGACTTTTGAGAGAAAGTTGGAATTAAAAAGGTTAGGACCACCGAGACCAGATTTGAACATTGCACAGACACAAAATGAGTGCAAAAGCAAAAGTAGTTTCACTAGGAAATTTAATCCTGCTTCATATAAACATGCAGACTGGCTTTGTGGATGTGAAGTAAGAAATGCTTTCTTCTGCTACACGTGTCTGGTAATGAATGTTGCGGAACATCCTTGGATCACAGAAGGGGTAACAGACATTAAACATATAGCTGTTAAAGTTGAAAAACATTAAGTGTACTTCACATAAACAGTAACATCGAATTCGTTATGCTTGGCAAAGTCGATATTACATGTCAGCTGGATACAGCTTATAGACTGAGAATTACGAAGTTTAATGAAGATGTTTCTATGAATCGTTACATCCTTAGCAAGTTATTCGACTGTACTACGTTCTGTGGGAAATTTGAACTTGCATTAAGGGGACATGACGAAACGAATGCTTCAGATAATCCTGGTATTTTTTTCGGGGTTTGGTCAATCTCATGGCAGAACTGGATTCCACGTTGAAGGGACATATTGAAAAAACCAATAATCGTGTTTTTTTGGGGCTTTCCAAAACAATTCAGAACGAACTGCTGGACTCAATATGTACTGTGTGCGATCAGTTAATTTCCTAAGAAATGTCAGAAACAGATTATGTCGCTATTGAAGTTGATGAAACGACAGATTGTGCTACATTGTCTCAACTAGTATTTATTATCCGATACGAATTAAAGGGGAAAGTATATGAAAGGTTCATAAGTTTCGTAACACCCAAAGAGCACACAGCAATAAGTAGTGAAGTGTTCAACGAGCTTAAAAAACTAAAGATTGACGACTCTCTAGAAAAACCGATAGCTCAGAGTTATGACGGAGCTTCCGTTATGAGTAGCAGGCACATTGGAGAGCAGACAAGAGTGAAAGCAGTGTATGAGAGAGCAAATTTTGTACACTGTTACGCCCATCAACTCAATCTCATTGTAGAGCGCAAAGAACTGAGCACAAAGGACTGAGAATATTTTTTAGCAATTTACAAGGA
The DNA here is from genome assembly GCA_026315105.1 of Locusta migratoria. Taxonomy (NCBI): domain Eukaryota; kingdom Metazoa; phylum Arthropoda; class Insecta; order Orthoptera; family Acrididae; genus Locusta; species Locusta migratoria. Next base: position 220,682,044 of record CM048755.1, read on the forward strand.
TTCTCTACTTTCTTCTCCAAGTCAGAGAAAAGAACTGCCGTAATGGATAATGTTGTGAAGAAACGTCTTCCAAGAAATACTGGCACAAGATGGAATTTTAAAACTCGAATTGTGAACACCGTATTTAAGTACAAGAAAGAAATAGCTGAATGCCTTCGGATAATTGAGGATAATGCCAGCAATGATTATTCAACAACTAGGAAAGCAGTTGGATTTGGCAAATTTATCATCGACCAAGAATTTTTCTTTTGGCTTGAGTTTTTAAGTAAGCTCTTGCAACACTGCGATATTTTATTTAATCAGCTGCAATGTAGAGATGTTGATAGTGCGAAAGCTCTTGAGAATTTCTCCGATTTCAAATCAGCTATACAACTGACGAAAACTCTCTTGATGTCGATCATCATAGGGAAACCGGAAATGGAAATGAAGAGATCACCGGCCCAAAACGATTCCGAGTTTTAGACTGTCATAGAACTGTTGCAAAGGAAATTTGTGACCTTGTTATGGTTAACATTGATGAGCGTTTCGCATTTATCAATCACTTGTCAGTAACTCTATTATTGGAATCCAGTTTGTTTCCAAAACATAAGCTGATATTCCCTGAAAAAGAATTTCAGACCACAGTTAAGATATTTCACTTAACGGAAATGAACCGCGACAGGAATTGACAGTCATATACAGTAGAAATGATTTCCAAACAGCAAACGGAGCTTTAACACTTCTGACTTGTATATACGAGAATAATTCCGAAACTGTGCTACCGGAATCAGTGAAACTCATGTGTATTATTTGTACAATACCAATGACAACAGCGGAAAGTGAGAGCTGTTTCTCTACACTCAAGAGAATCAAGACTTTCACCAGAAACACAATGAAAACGGAGAGACTTAGTGCGTTAGCTATGTGCTCTACAGAAAAAAAAACACTTTTAAATGTGCATAATTTTAATGAACTTGTAATTGATTATTTTGCTGAAGGGGAGAAGAGAAGACTGGACTTCGTCTACAAAAATATAAATTAACGTAAGAACGCTATTTTGATTTTATTTCATACCAATGGTACGCAATGAAAACCTCGTTCCTACATTTGTTGGTGACAGTCTTCTAATTTCAGTAACATATTATGTTTGTCGCTGACGAAACGTTTATGTTCTCTGAACACTTACTTATATAGTTACACATACAACGAATTTACTTCTTACCATTTTATAGTATTTTAAGGTACAGTTTTTGGGTCTCTTGTGAAATCTAATAAAATGCAGATACCAGGTTTTCATTCCCTGCAGAAAATATTACAAACTAACTATTTGTGCGTAAATTTGTTCGTATTTTGGTATAAGAGGAAAAAGTCGTGTTAGATGAAGGGTTAAATTACGTAACTAGTTAATAAAATTAATGCTATATTCTCCCCGTTCAAGAAATGTTCTGAAGGAACAAAATGTCGTGTACAATTGAAGAGACATGCCGCCCCTCCAAATAAACAGCCCACCAGCCGCCACTGGTGGCGTAGCGGTAAGCGCTAGGGTTCGTAATTCGAAGGTCGCCGGATCCAATCTCGCGCATCCAACTTTTTTTATTATTGTTTTTTTTTTCTAATTCAGATGTATACACACACACACACACACACACACACATATATATATATATATATATATATATATAACATTTGATGTGCGAAGTCGCCAGTTTTTCCACGACAAAGAATTTTCAAACAACTTATTGTATGCAACTGGCGACTACGAACATCATTATGTTTTGCGCAAACAAAGTTGTATTTCACAAATGTTATTGTCGTCATAATGTTTACTACGTATAGTTAAAGGGAGAAGTATAAACGATATTACGAAACGAATGCGTATAGTGTAAGTCAAACCTGACGAACGATAGAACAATTTTTCAGAATGTCAATCAGGTGTGTTTCCCAAAAGATAATTAAAAAAAATTGTTCTTGTAAAAACGCATCGTTTATCAGATGTGCTCGATGTCGTGCTGTTTTCTGCTTTCCATAATTCTATGATAACTATCACTCTGGTTCGTGCGATATATAGGGTGGTCAGAAAATGTTTGAAATGCTTGTCAGGACGTTGTAGGGCAGGTTGGACTGAGACATACATGTTAGGAAAAAAATTTGATGCGTCGCGCCGTTTCCGAGTTATTTAGCATAAAAGTTAGCCAATCACGTCGTTTGGCGCGCAGAAGCCCGCAAGAGGCAGCGTTGCCAAACGTATTCTCCATGTGGTTGTCTCACAAGAAGACGCCTACTCGTCATCGCCTAATTCGAATTATGGTACATGCAGTTCATGAACAGAAATGAACGTAATGGCACTGGGAGCTCCAGATGGCCAAGCGTTTAGGAAAAAATAGAATTGCGCGGGTCTGGAACGCTGCATGGCACTTACGTGAACGCTGTCAGCAAGCTGCGGTTGGGGTTGTGGGAAGAAGTCAGATCGGTAATCAATGACGCGATGCATGTGGGTTCGAATCCGAAAATTATTTTTAATTTTTATATATCAATTTATGCATTACTTGCACTGCAAATAAATGAAAATTATGCACGATATGTCGTATTTATTAATATTTCATAAAAAAAAGACGTGAAAAGGAAAGGCAATGGAATATTTGTTATTGCAAATCCATGTCCAAGGCAGGACCGTATCACAGCGTCGACGAAGACTCTGGAAATACCTTTCCGAAAAAGGATTGTAATTGAAGCGTACAGGACTTCGTATTTCGTTAATTTAATTTCCAGTAGACCTCGACAGCTGCACGCGAGCATTAGGTTCGTGGTTCCAGTAAAATCGGCCAACTGGTCGTTGTGGATAATAGTTACGCACATTTTTGCTTGCCTTATAATTTTGACTTATTTGCGGTGTACGTAACACATAATCTGACATGAACAAAATGAAACTAAACACTCCCACACGCGGATTCAATCGTACGCCCCTCGTGTGTTCAATTGCCGAACTATTCGAGTTTTCAAAGAGCATTCAAAGTTTTGTGTCTCGTTTCCGTCGTAGGTGTCGGTGGCCGAGTAGAAAGACCGTGCCGGCCGCGGTGGCCGAGGGGACTGAGGCGCTTCAGTCACGGTCTGCACGGCCACTACGGTCGGGGGTTCGAATCCCCCCTCGGGTATGGATATTTGTGCCGTTCTTAGTATAAGGTAGTTCATAAGTAGTTTGTAAGTTTAAGGACTGATGACCCCGTAGTTAAGTCCCATAAGCTTAACAAACATAAGAAACATAAGAAAGACCGACACACAGGAAGAAAGGATGCACGCTTGTGCAGGTAGGTGACCAGCCAGTGGGACAGCAGAAACTAGAAACACTAGAGTAAATTAGAACGAGATAAATATTTCTTAGAGACTTACTTAACTTTTACATATCTCAGTACTGCAGAATGCTGATACATAGTTGAGCTAGAGGCCTGCCTAGTGCCTATCCGATAGCCAAGTCTTCACTGGTGCCTATCTGATTCCGAAGTGTTAACTGGTTCCTATCTCAGTCCCAAGTGAACGATGTCGTTCAGTGGTGGCCACGAGCGGAGTTGTAGCAGAGGACGCTCGTGGATGACGTCGTAAGAACGCCGCGCCGTGCGTGCATGGCGGCGCGCGCCGAAAGTAGGAGGCGCGCACTTTATACTTGTGCGACACCACACAAAGGTCGTTGCCAACATCAGTACACTACGCCACCGAGGCCGTAAGTAAAATTGACCATTGAGAAAGTAAATTGTTAAATGAGAAATACAGGGTGGTCAGAAATACAGAATAATAATAATAAAAAGTTGCATGCCGCGAGATTCGATCCGGCGACCTTCGGATTACCAAGCCGACCGCTTACCGCCTCGCCACGCCACTGTAGAAAATTATTAATCGTAGAGAGTATTTCACTGCAACGGTTTTTTATTGTCTTTTTTTCTCTCGACAACGGCTGAGAAGTGTATCTTGGTGCTTTGCCAAATTACACCTCTGGCCATGAGCTTTTATTATGCGCAGTATGATTCGCATCTGAATTTCACAATTGGCGGCCTCCCCTTGTTAGTTTAGGAGATACGGTGTGATAAACGTAGAGTAGCGTGAATAAAAAACTTTTCACAAAAGTTTTGAAGCGTGCGCATTTAATTAACCACGCTTCTAGGTAAAGCTACGTAGGCAGGGGTGGCACCCTGTCCGCCAAGTCCGCAGCCTAGTCCAACTGCATCTCCGTCTGCGCGGCGATTACTGCAGGGAGGCTGCGCACCCAGATCGTACGGAGCAGCGTGCCTGGCACCATCTCGGGCTGGGCGAGGCTCCGCTAGGGCACCTGGATATACACGGGCATGCGCATCCGTCATTTTTGTTCCTTCGCTTCGACGCGCGATTATAGAATAAGACAGTCAATATGCTTTCAACATGGTTGGCTGTGCAGTTCCGGATTGTTCTAATCGTTTAGGACATGATTTTGGTTTTCTTTTTCGTTTCCAATGAATCCTGAAGGGCGTAAAATATGGTTAATAAATTTTCGTCGTGACAAATGGATACCAACAAGGTGTTCAAAACTATGCGAGGTGGGTTGACTTATTTGTACTTATGCACAATTTCTACACGTTGTAAACGACAGGTTACGACACTTTAGCCGGCCGCGGTGGCCGAGGGGACTGAGGTCTGCGGTCTGCACGGCCACTACGGTCGGGGGTTCGACTCCCCCCTCGGGCATGGATATTTGTGCCATCCTTAGGATAAGCTAGTTGATAAGTAGTTTGTAAGTTTAGGGACTGATGACCCCGTAGTTAAGTCCCATAAGTTTAACATACATTTGAACATTTTTCGACACTTTATTTATTTTTATTTTTTTCAGCGAAGGATTCGACGCTACGGACTAATACAGTAGCAACATTTAGACAATAACAATAATAATTACTTTTAAATGATGCACACTGTTTTTTACTAGTCATAATGGCTCATACGCCTCGTAACGGTGTTTGAAGCTACTGCGATGTTAATTTTAGTTACAGCATCGGCGGCGTAATTTGCTAATGTTACCAAGAGAAAGTTCGCTTTAGGAGGATAATTTATGGTTATCGTGGTGTGTACAAGGTTCATAAAATGAAAGGATGTGTTTATAACTTTTAATTGTCACTCAAAACATTGCAGATAAGTAACAAGAACAGAAAAACGAATTAAAAAACATTTGAAGTAATAAAAATTGAATGAAGTTCAGAGATATAATTTACATAACTTAACACTCGGGTCCGCCACACACTCCCTCCGCAGTGACAGCGTCCATGTATTTTCGAGGGAAGCTGACCTGTCGACCTGATCTGGTGACCCGTGGTGAAGGTGCACTGGGCTGATAGCTGTCTGTTGTCTTCTGAAGGTTGATAGTCTTTGGGATGGAAGGTGACAGAATGTCCGGAGTGGTTTCTCTTGATGTGTCGTCCATGTTATTCGATGAATAGTCTGTCAGAAGAAAGGCAGGTTTCAATCTGTCAATGCTAATAGTTTGTTTTCCTGTTGGCATCTCCACCTCAAAGTGCTTGTCACTGCGAGACAAGACTGGATATGGCCCGTCATATGTTGGCTGAAGCGGTGTTCGGATAGCATCATGTCGCACAAAAACAAACTTGCTTGTCATCAGTTGAGGGTGAATAAAGATCTTTTTGTGGGTGTGATGTTTTCCTGGAACTGGTCTTAGGCTTCTCATCTGTTCCTTCAGTTTGAAGACAAAAGTTGGGATGTCAGTTACTAATTTCTGTTCATTGAGAAATGCTCCTGGTAACTAATTGCTGAACCATAAGTCATTTCCACTGGTGAGGTATTGACTTGCGGAAACCTTCGAAACCCAATCATCAGACATTTGTGCTTTTGAAGCAGATTTTAATTGACGGTGCCAGCGTTCAATTTTTCCATTTGCTGCAGGATGATATGCTGTAGTTTTAATGTGGACAATGCCCAGTGTGCTTGTGAGACATTTGAAAATTTGACACTCAAACTGCCTTCCGCGATCAGTAGTTATGATTTGAGGCACACCAAAACGAGATATCCATGTTGAGATGATGGCAAATGAAACTGTTTCTGCTGTGATGTCAGCTAATGGAACTGCTTCTGGCCATCGAGAGAAACGATCAATGATTGTTAGTAAATAGCGATATCCGTGTGATGGAGGTAGGGGTCCAACAATATCTATGTTAATGTGACTGAATCTTGCTGTCGTTGGTGGATAATGTCCCACTGTACTATTGGTGTGTCGCCAGACTTTACTTCTTTGGCAAGGAATACATGTTGAAGTCCAGCTCTTCACGTCCTTTTTTAGTGATGGCCAAATGAAGTGTTTCCTCACTAAATTAATGCTTGCTTGGACACCAGGATGAGCTAGACTGTGTAGTGAGTTGAAAATTGCCTGTCGTAGTTGTTGGGGTACATATGGGCGAATCATATCTTCAGACATGTCACAAACAAGTTCTCTACCATTTGGCAACATTATTGTTTGAAGTGCAAGGGATGTCGTATTCTTAATGTGTGGAAGCTCTTCGTCACATTGTTGGCTTTCTGCAATTTGTTCCAAGGTAACAGTTGGAGGTATAGTGATTGAAGCAATTCGTGAACAGGCGTCAGATGCGATGTTCTCCTTCCCCGTAGTGTAACGTATGACTGTGGTGAACTGTCCAATGAAACTAATGTGTCGGATCTGACGTGGAGAAGCTTCGTCTGGACGTTGCTTGAACATGAAGGTGAGTGGCTTGTGGTCGGTGTAAATCGGAAAATCTCGTCCTTCTAGCATGTACTGAAAGTGCTTCACGGCTGAGTAGGCAGCGAGGAGTTCTGTCATAGTAATTCCTTTCTGCTTTTGATAGTTTCTTGGAGAAGAATGCTAATGGTTGCAGATTGTCACTAATTTGTTGTAAAGATGCACCAATAGCATAATCTGAGGCGTCAACCATTAAAATTAAAGGTAAACTTGAAGATGGATGAGCCAGAAATGCTGAATCAACCAAGCTATTTTTCAGGTCATTAAAGGCTTGTCGAAGATTTTCTGTCCAATTAATTTTCCTCTTATCATTTTTCTTCGTCCCATGGAGTAGGTTCAAAAGATCTGCTTGTTTACCGGCTGAATTTGGTAGTGCTCTTCGGTAAAAATTAATGAGGCCAAGAAATCGGCGTAGTTCTTTTATTGTTGCAGGTAGCGGATAGTCAATTGTTTGTACTCGCTCTGGTAGTGGTCTGATTCCTTCTGCAGCTACCATATATCCCAGGAAAGGTACTTCTGTTGAACTGAAAATGCATTTATTCAGATTGATTCTGATGTTGAACTTACTGAGGCGTTCGAAAAGCAATTGAATATGCTTCTTGTGCTCTTCTTCATCTTGTGATGCTACTAGAATGTCATCTATATAACAGTACACAAAATCGAGGTCTCTCAGTATATTGTCGATATATCTTTGAAAAGTTTGAGCCGCGTTTGGAGTCCAAATGGAAGTCGTAAAAATTCAAACAAACCAAATGGAGTTATCACTGCTGTCTTAGGTACATCGTCTGGACGTACAGGGATCTATCTTTGAAAATATTTTATTTTCCATGCAGTTGACTGTTGAAATCTTGAAGGTTAGGAATAGGATATCTGTCAGGTTTGGTGATGTTGTTGAGAGCACGGTAATCTCCGCAAGGCCTCCAGAATACGTCTTTCTTGGGAACTAAATGGAGGGGACTTGACCAGGCGCTCTTTGACGGCTGGCAGATTTTCATATTAATCATTTGTTGGAACTCTGCTTTAGCTGCCTTGAGTTTATGTGGTGGTAGTCGTCGTGCCTTTGCTGCTACAGGATGCCCTTCTGTGACAATCGTATGAAAAACAGTGGTATCTGGAATGTCAAAATGGATGTTTTCATGAAGCAAGCTGGGAAATTTCTTGAGAATGTCAGCATGTGTTTGATCTGGAGGCATTACATGAACTGTTTCTATGCCCGAGACTTTAATCACTGTGCCAGTTGTTGCTGCTGACGTTAATGGGTCGATTAGACGTCTGTTCTTGAGATCTACTAAAAGATTGTAATGATGAATGAAGTCGGCTCCGATAATCGGCGATTGCACATCTCCAATTACGAAATTCCTCGTTAAATTGCGCCGTAAACCCAAATTGAGTACTAATAGACGTTCTCCGTAAATATTAATACAAGTGCCGTTTGCCGCATAAAGTTTACGATCTGTTTTTCTTTGGCGGTCACTATCCGAAGGCGGAATCACAGAAATGTCTGCTCCGGTGTCGACTAGGTAACGTCTTCCGCTACTTCTGTCTGTGAGAAATACGCGGCGTGAAAAATTGCTCCGATCACTTGCCGCCGCTAATGTGGAGCGTTTGAGTTTGACTGCTTGTTGGAATTTTGAGCGGGAGGTCGTTGATACGAGCATGGGCTCTGACATTTCTTTGCCCTGTGGCGATATTTAAAGTGATACCAACATGCGCCATTAGGATTAAAACGCTGGAATGAGCGTGACCTGTCTCGTGATCTACTTCGTAAGGAACGAGATGAACGTGAGCTGCTTCTTGAACGTGACTGTGTTTTCAATTCATTGACAGTCAACGTTAATTCGGCGATTTGTTTATCTAATCTTGAGATACTGTCGTTATTTGCACCATTTATTTTACTGGTTGAAATACTGGATGATGCCTGCAATGTTTGAGCACAAATATTTGATCCTGGGTGTGAACATTCAACAATCTTGTCAGCCATTGTGGCTATGGTATCAAGATCATCTCTACTTGTAGCTAGTATAGAACGTGCGGTAACAGGAAGCCGCTGCATAAATATGGTTTTTAAAAAATCGTCCTTGACCTGTATACCAGCTAAAGTTCGCATCTCACGTAACAGCTGAGTTGGCTTCTTATCACCTAATTCCAGTTCAGTTAATAATTTTGTTACTTTTCTATTTTCTGACTCTTCAAATTCCTGAATTAATCTCGTTTTAAGCTCTGTGAATGGAGTGGTAGATAATGGTCGAGTTAAAAAGTCGGAAATTAATTCCACAACATCCGCTTCTAATGATGCCACAACATGATTAAATTTCGTGGTTTCGTTAGTGATACCCAACGTGGTAAACTGAGCTTCAATTTGAAGAAACCATACCTTTATGTTTTTCTTCCAGATGGGCGGAATCTTCACTGAAACACGAGCAATACCCGCTTCGTCCCATGCTGATGTAGGCCGTGAATTTGCGTCGTTGCCGTTGTCGCTCATTTTTGCACTTCACAAATTAAAAATGCGTTCCGCTCTGTATTAATCACGTCGGCGTCACCAATATGGTTATCGTGGTGTGTACAAGGTTCATAAAGTGAAAGAAAGGATGTGTTTATAACTTTTAATTGTCACTCAAAACATTGCAGATAAGTAACAAGAACAGAAAAACGAATTAAACATTTGAAGTAATAAAAATTGAATGAAGTTCAGAGATATAATTTACATAACTTAACACTCGGGTCCGCCACAAATTAATTTACTGACCGGACAAGTGTACATACAAGATGCTAAACAAGAAAAATTATTTTCCTTCATTCTACCTGTTCGAGTTTTCAGAGCATTCAAAGGTCGTTGCCGACATCAGTACACTACGCCGCCGAGGCCGTAAGTAAAATTGACCAATGAGAAAGTAAATTGTTAAATGAGAAATTAAAATATCTCGTATATGTAAATCTTTTACTGCATCCTAGTTTATCATGGTGATATATTTTGTGCATTGAAAAAGTATTTTATATGAATTCTGAAAAAATACGTCGTAAAATAGTAGCAACCTGAGAGTGTAGGCCTATTCTGGAGCAAATTTATGGCATTCGAAAACTGAGATTTCTTGCATGTTAACGCAGCTTTGGTAGTGCATGTGGTATCCCATATAAGTGAACTGTCGAATGCGAAAGAGTTGCTCACAATACACACCCAGGTCGACAAATACCAGAAAACATATTTAACGATTTGTCAAACCATATTACAATAACTTATTACGGCGAGATTAATTTTTGATACAAATACGAGGCGCGTCCAGAAAGTAAGTTCCGTTTGGTAACAAAATGAAATTGTACACAGATACAGAAGACATTTTTATTGTAAAAAATTCTACAACTCTTAAACTACTTTTCCACATAACTGCCGAAATTTTGTAGGCACTTGTCATAGCGTGCCACAAGTTTTTGCATGCATCCTTCACAGAAGGTTGCCGCCTGTGTATTCAACCATGTGGTAACAGCTCTTTATCATCGTTGCAGTGTTGACCACCAAGGACAGATTTTTAGGTGTAAGAAGAGATGAAAGTCGCTAGGAGAGAGGTCCGAGCTGTATGGAGGATGATCAAACAGGTCCCACTGAAATTTCCGTAAGAATTGTTTGGTCACATTCGGTATGTGAGGTCAGGCATTATCGTGGGAAAAAAATCTTTTGACAGTAATCCTCTTCTTACACCTAAAATCTGTCCTTGGTGTACAACACTTCAACGATGATGACGAGCTGAAAGAACATGTTACCACATTGTTGAATACACAGGCGGCAACATTCTATGAAAAAGGCACACAAAACCTTGTGCCATGCTATGACAATTGGGTACAAAATTTCGGAAGCTATGTAGAAAAGTAGTTTAACAGTTGTAGATTTTTGTACAATTAATATTTTTTCTGTATCTATATCCGTTCGTTTCATATAACCATACGGAACTTACTTTCTGGACGTGCCTCGTATATATTTTCTTTTTGGTATGTGTATTAGAAATGAAACAAACGACGTTTGAAAGCAATAGCAGCAGAAAAACTCCGCCTTTCACAAGCTCACGCTATCGCCGCCTGGAACCAAAATGGCGGCGGGAGCTGATGTTATAGCAGAAATTGATGTACATGTCCGTCTATATCTAGGTGCCCTACTCCGCAGATGACGCAGCAACTGAGACGGTCGTCGGTCGCCGCAGCAACTGTTGCACTCGTTGCTCCCGTGACGACGAGACTCGCCGCATGAGTTCGTCCTTAAGTCTTTTGTACAAACCTCGGGTGGCAGGGGCGGTTATCACGTCTCCTACTTCCGCAGCGTAGTTTTGGTCCAGCTGGCTCACCACATCGCCGAATTTCGCACGTGATATTATTACTCAGAAAGACGGCCTCAGCCTGGCTGAACCACATTACTGGGTCGCGGGGCCAAAAGGGGGACAGCCTGACCAGCACACGTCCTGTTGCCGCTGCGCGCGAATTGGTGTGGCGGCGCTTTGTGCACCGACATGCTCAATTCCTGAGTCCGTGCGTGCAGAGCGCGCCTGTAGCTTAGAGATGGGTAGGACCGAGATATTAAAGGCGTCGGGTCCGGATCTTCATCCAGCTCTGTGGACCTGCATCCAGGTTCCGTGTCCGCTGGACCCATACGGGTTCGGCTCTGCAGCCGGCTGGCCGGCCGGACCGTGTCTGTCAAGTGGATCCGCGTCCACTGGACCTGCACTGGTAAAACTGCTCAGCCGGCGGCCGAAGCGTATTCATACCTGCCAACTCTCCCGATTTAGGCAGGAGTCTCCTGATTTTTCACTTTTTTCCCCGCCTCCTGATTTTGTCATTATTTCTCCCGATTTTTACCTTTTATCCTAAAACCCATGATTTGTTTATTGGCTAATGTTAAAATGTCCTTTGTTCATTTATCAGTTTAAATACGTATCGAAATTCATAGAAATTAGGAGTTTATAATGATTATTTTTGCCCTTGCCACATATTTGCAAATAAACATGGAGACTTTCGATGTGCTCTTTTTGAATGTGGTGTTTTGTTACAGTACGTAACTGAAATCACTTCAGTGGCTTTTTAATCGATGAAAATCTTTGGAAGGGATAGTTCAAATCAAATGTTTGTAGAACTTATGGGACTTAACTGCGGGGTCATCAGTCCCTAAGCTCACAAACTACTTACGAACTAGCTAAGACTAAGGACGGCACAAATATCCATGCCTGAGGGGGGATTCGAACCCCCGACCGTAGTGGCCGTGCAGACCGTGACTGGAGCGCCTCAATTCCCTCGGCCGGCGAAGGGATAGTTAGGAGTATCAGTTTCGTTCGCGAATTGCAGAAAGAGCAACTTCCTTGTAAACAACTATTTTACGTGATTAAGGAATTTCAGTTCAGTGGTATGTGTTCCAGTATGGCAAAAATATAATCACTTTTTTAAACCAGTATTCGGAACTTTATTTGCATTTTGTACACTTCCTTGATGTGGTATTTCTACATCAGTTGGTGGAAAAAGCGATGTACTGGAATGCATGCAGAGAAAATGAAAACTGTATCAATAAAACACTGAAATTGCTGAGAAAAGTGACAGCGATCATGTGATACATGCTGAGTGCTTATTTTCATTTTATTTTTATTTTAGATTACACTTTACCAATTAAATGTGATGACCATGTGGGTCATTTGTTCCATAAAATGTTCCGGGGTAGCAGTATAGCAGTAAAGATACAGCTGTGAACTTTTTTGTTTTCACCATAAATCACTACCTGGACTGGCTACAAATAAGGATGTAATCAACATATGGGTTAATGCAAGTGTTTTTGTAGCCATTATGTAGCATTGCGAGATGATAGGAAAAGGCTAAAATCAGTTATCTTAAGGTTTATAGTAAAGTGCGCCGCTCTTTTTGATAGAGCATATCGCCCGATTTTTTGAAGAATCTCCCCATTTTTTTAAACTGAATCTCCTGTTTTTTACATTTTGAAGGTTGGCAGGTATGCGTATTTATCAAGTGAATCTTCTCTGACCGAGAAGAATTGCACTTATATAATATGCAGTAACTTATTAACAGATAGTTATGATGTAAAAAAAAGAGCAAGTTAACTGTGATAAGTGTTTCATTGCCAGAAAATCATGAACACTGTCGCATTATAAAAATCACAATCATCATTTGATATACAAGTCACCCAAATCACAGTAGTATTTGTCTAATTATTTGTAGGAAATTAAAACCTTTTTGAACTAAGTTATTAATGTAAAACACACACTTCCATCAATCAATAATTTAAAATAATTACGAGCCGTAACTATGTACAAAATTATTTATCGACTCAGAAATTTTTCCTGTAAAGAGACACATCCACAAACGTGTATAAGTCATTTTAAATTGTGAGCAAGAAATATAATTTGAGATACATTTTCAGGCTTCAGTCTGCTCCGTCGCTCATTAATTATTTGGCCCATCTTGGAAAAAACACTCTCACATGGCACAGAGGTGGCAGTGATACACAGTCGTTTCAGCATAACCTTATAGAGACGTGGGTAAATATCTTTTCGTTGTTTCCACCAGATAAGAGGATCTTGAGTCCCGTCAAGGAGTTCTTCAGTAAGATATTTGTCTACTTATAAAGCGCTCGCTACAGCAGGATGTTGTGGAGCAATCAAATTCTTTACTTGTTGATCAAATTTCCCCCAAATCAACGAGTGACATTCAAGTTGACCTGAGAGAGACTTTTCATTCTTTGCACTAATCTCTTGATGGTTTTGTTCAGTATTTAAGTTAATTGTAGCACACATCTGCTTGAGGTCACCTATTGCTTTTTCTGCGTTTCTAGGCGCTAGACGATGAGATTTGATCCTTGGATCCAGCAAAGTCGCCTGAGAAATTAATTTGTCTAATTCACCATCACCAAATCTTGCTTTTATCTCGCGCTTAATTGTCTGGCATAGTTCTTCAATACAACATTGATTTTTTTGTGTCAAGTATCCATTTAATTTGTCAAGCATGGCACAATCATAAATGGGCATTTTTGACAAGGAACATGTTTTTCTGAGCAAAGAGACTCTGTAACAACACGGAAAATATGTAATACTTCCTTGCATTTTGAAATAATTTCCCACTCCTCGACAGACATTGTTTAGTTGTGGGTTCTCAATGGCTAGAGTTGTAATAATAGCAGTCTTCATTGTAAAAAACTAATAATCATATCATATGTGGAATTCCAACGAGTTACACAGTCCTGTTTGTTTCAAAATCGCAAGGCATAACTTTTTTTTGACTATCATCTAGCTTCGATAAGTCATATGAACTGCGTTTAAAATATTCTACAGCACTTTTGACTTTTGAAACGACTTTTTTAATTTCTTCTTGTTGCAGGCCACTAGTTACTGCCAAATTTAAGGAGTGTGCAAAGCATCTCACTTGTCTCCACCCTGCGATCGTCACAGCCTTCAACATGTTGCTAGCATTATCTGTAACTATGGCAACAACTTTATCCTGTATGCACCATTCAGACACAACATCTTTGAGAATTGTTGCTATATTGTCAGCTGTGTGCCGGATTTGATAATGAATACAGTCCAGCAGCGCATTTTGCAAGGATGTGTTTTCATCGATGAAGTGAGCTGTTATTGCATAGAAATGATTTTGATTATTTTGTGATGTCCATCCATCAGCGGTTAAAGACACATCAGTTCCTTGCATCAATAATTTTCGAGTTTCTTCTTTTAATTCGTTGTGGATGGCAGGCAACAAACTGCAAGATACTGTTTTTCTGGTTGGTATAGGCTGAACAAAGTAAGTTCAGCAGTTTCAGAAATCTGGATCTTCAACAATTTTAAATGGATGGTATTCTTCTACAATCATTTTCAATAACTGATTATCAATTTGCTTGGATCGATTAACTGGCAGGGGTCTTGTACTCGTTGTATAATTTGTAATTTAATTTGATCTGCTGCAGGGATTGAAGGCTGCTGAAGTGGTCAGTAAAACTTGTTCTGAACTGGATGGCACAGATTTAGATAAAGAATTGTGAATAGTTTCTTTATTATTGGTACTGATATTGGTAAATTCTTCATTGCTAGGTATATTTATCTGAAGTGTTTCACAGTGTAGGGGAATGTTATGGTGTTTCCTCTTCATATGCCTGACGAGATTCCCCGTTCCAGTTCTTGGATTGTACGAAAGATCCAGACAGCAATATTAGTTTTTAGCTCTATTATCTTGGACTGTAAAGTGATTCCACACTTCACTATTCTTCGGTGGTGGGATGATGAAATCTACGAAAACAAGAAAAAACTGTTCTAAACCACCTAGCCAGCACAGGCGCACACACATTAGTTAAGTATGACTAAAAAGCTTAATTCGTTCGGTAATTAAATCACTGGACCAAGAGTAGTGTCTGTAATATTACATGTAATGGCCAAAATTGACTTGCATGCACACTTTAAAACCATACCATAAAATACACAAAAACCGAGCGATCAAATGTTACTGCCAAGTTTTTTGACACACAATCAACAGTTAGTATTATTCTGAAAAACCTTGCAGTAGTAATCTTACCTTTTCGAAGGAACCGGAACAGTTGTGCAGTGAATGGCAAGACAGATTCAGAAAAGTGAACAAAACACCGCGATTGTTGAACTGTTTCAAGACCAATAGACGGGTCAGAAAAAATATGCCTTCTGCCAGCCTCGCCTGTGTTGTGCAATGCCACAGAGTAACATATACAGAGGAGAAGCCACACCTAACACACCTAAACCACTGTCCTACACTCCCCTCGTAGTTCCGTAAGATGTTAGTAGGTGTCAGGCCGTTCCCTGGCTTAGGGTGCCTCTCACACGTCAGAGGGTAGCGTGGAGGGGAGGGTGAGGGGAGAGCTCGTGCCGCCTGCCACGAGGCCACCGCTGTGTCTGGCTTGCTGGCGTTTGAGGGGAGGGGGTGGTAGGGACAGCCGCTACCTGCCGCCTGCTCTGGCCAGTTTAAAGGTCCGCTGCTGACCGCAGCGCCATCATGGGACATCTTACGGAACTGCTGGAAACCCTCCCTCCCCGCACCCCGGAGTGTAGGACCGGGCCCTTACGGAGGTTTCCCGTCTGTATATATTTCTGTGCCAGCAGGTCGCCTGGGCCTGACCACCCTGCTGTGTTTATGGCGGGGTCCACATCCAGCGTGAGCTTTACAACTGTCTCCCTCCCACTCCACCACTGCGTTTTCAATTCCGGCTGCGCCTTACCTGTTTGCTGGCCTGGACCACAGACAAATATATACAGACGGGAAACCTCACTAATGGCCCGGTCCTACGCTCAGGGGTGCGGGGAGGGAGGGTTTCCAGCAGTTCCGTAAGATGTCCCATGGATGCGCTGCGGTCAGAAGCAGCCCTTTAAACTGGCCGGAGCAGGTGGCAGGTAGCAGCTGTCCCCACCACCACCTCCCCTCAAACGCCAGCAACCTGGACACAGCCATGGCCTCGTGGCAGGCGGCACAAGCTCTACCCTCAGCCTCCCCTCCACGCTACCCTCTGATGTGCGAGAGGCACCCTAAGCCAGCGATCTGCCTGACACCTGCTAGCATCTTACGGAACTACGAGTGGAGCGTAGGACAGTGGTTTAGAGGGGGATGCTCCTCTGTATATGTTATTCTGTGCCTGGACCCACAACTGATGCATGTCCGACCTGCACTCGGATTTATATCCATCACTAGCGCAGCTGATGCGGGTCCAAGGAACTGTTTCCATCCGGACCTACCCATCTCTACTCTAGCTCGTTCTCTAGCGCCTGGTTGCGCGCTGCCAGCCCCTCCACCATCTTCCTTAATTCCTCTAAGGTTGCCATTGTAAATGTTAACGTGCAACAGGGATAGGCACACAAAACAATTGTCACGTTACACAAATTAACACGACACAAACAAAAAAATACGTTGCTTGCAGTGGCCATTTGAGCAGGAGCTGAATATTATGTATTTCACTGTAATGGTTTTAAAGGAAACGCCTTTTGCTACTGCAAATGAAGGGTTTTATTTTTATGTCACCCATAAGCGTTTCGCCTTTGTCACAAGGCATCATCAGTGGGTGTCCTGAAATATTTACATGTGCGTGTGCGTGGGGAGCTCGCGATCAGCTGGATCCACGTGGTCCGCGGTAAAATGTCCGTACGGAGGAGCTGGGATACGTCCGCTCGACTCCGTC
The DNA here is from genome assembly GCA_026315105.1 of Locusta migratoria. NCBI lineage: Eukaryota > Metazoa > Arthropoda > Insecta > Orthoptera > Acrididae > Locusta > Locusta migratoria. The sequence continues at coordinate 220,698,933 of CM048755.1, forward strand.
CTATAGCGCGCACTCCGGTCTCGCTCGTTCGTTGCGTGAGCGCGCGTTTTTTTTAGCGCCGTTGCCAAAATCCCGCCTAACGGGAGTTTGGCGAGACGCGCCGGAGAATGCGTGTAGGCGCTTCTCGGCGTGGCTGCCACAGTTGAAATATTCAGTGACAAAAAGTTTTAATTTAATTGAAAAAAAGTGTCAGTAGGTAGTTCTCCGAACACTCTTGTGTTATATCGCCAATTTATAAAATACACGACTTTCATTTTTTACATTTTGATGGGCTGTCTCGCAAGGTAATAGACGCAGCAAACGCGGGTCACGGCTACCGTGTCCCGTGCTTACCAGCACTGCGCATGTGCGGAGAAGCGCGCACACACACACACACACACACACACACACACACACACACACTTCTGATTGGCTGATGCGAGCAGATCTGACAAAAGCGCCATCGAGAGCTTCGGTGTCCTCAGAAACGGCCCGAATCACTATCGAAAGGCTTACAAAATTAAATGGGGGACTTGCTTCCGTAACTAGATACTTCGCTGCGCACTCTCACCGAACCGAAATTTGGCGCACCGGAAAGATACAGCATAGGGCCCCGGGCACGGGCCGTTGTCGTCCAACGGCCACAGGCAGCCGTGCCCTCCCACTGCAGTGTATGGCTGCCCAGCCGTTCTCACTGTGACAGGTGGGGCACTGGCGGCTTAACACTTGTCAGCCAAATGTTGAAATGTTTGTAAAGCTTATGGGACTTAACTACGGGGTTATCAGTCCCTCAACTTACGAACTACTTACGAACTACTTACGAACTACTTACGAACTACTTACGAACTACTTACGAACTAAGACGGCACAAATATCCATGCCCGAGGGGGATTCGAACCCCCGACTGTAGTGGCCGTGCAGACCGTGACTGCAGCGCCTCAGTCCCCTCGACCACCGCGGCCGGCATTTGTCAGCCACGCCACGTCAGTATTAGAGCCAACAACAGCGTGTGCATTCGATCTACTGTATTTGCCTCCTTTTTGTTCTCGTTACTTCTTGTCACTTCCAAAATCGCTTTGGAAACAGTTATTGAGCTACTAATTGCTCCAGTCGAAGAACGGCCAGTTTTGTTGAATAAAACTCTAGAAAATTACAAGGACAGGATTCAGTGAAAGAAAAAAATGTGTTAATGTATTCAAGGAACTGGGCGGATTATTTCAAAACATGATCAAGGAAAAGATTTAATATGACAAGTAATGTCTTCAAAAACTTAAAGATATTTTATTGCATAATTTTCAAAAATCTGTTTACCATAAACAGAGGAATAACAACCTTGTCAAACATTATGTTCAAATGTTTGTAAAGTTATGGGACCTAACAAAAGTGGTCGTCCGTCGCTAAAATTACAGACTACCTAAACTAACTTATCTTAAGAACAATACACACACACACACACACACACACACACACACACACACACACACACATGCTCGAGGGAGGACTCGAACCTCTGACGTGGAACCGCCGCGCGCACTGTAGCAAGGCATAACCGGCATCAGGTCGGGTACTTTTGGACCCTCTTGTGTTCGCTATGGCGCGAGGGGTCGAGATTTCCTCTTTAGATGGCCTGTACTGTGTGAGTACTGCGAGAGTACGACGCACCGTTATCACGTCTGGCGTTCCGTTTGGTCATGCTACTATCAGCATGTATCGAGAGAACTTCCTCCTCATCTTCGTAATTTTCGTGATCGGATACCTCATGATGCAAGACTTCCTGCTCGGGTTCTCTAGCATATATTCTTCCAATGACTCTTCTGTTTCATTAGTTCCTACTGCCTTGCTCATATTTTTCCCTTTAAGAAAATTATCTTCATAGTTTAACAATCGCGTCCTATTCTTGGTTAACACTTATCTAACTCTAATAACCAGAGTTTTACACGTTCTGTCTGCCATGAACAAATTTTATTCAGAAAATATATTCTTTAAACATGAGTCCAGTGCCGTGTATAAACATGAACTTCCCATCTCCCCACCCCTCCAAAAACGAAAATCTCACAATAACCTCAAGTACTGTCGAATAACAAATCTACTCATACATTTCACACTGACATAATTACATCCCTTCCAAAATTCATTACAACGCCGGTTCCAACGCCGTTCTTTCAACACTGAAGTGGAGCAGAAGCCGCCAAGTTCACAAATTGAGTGATACAGAAATAAGCAATAAACACATACAAAGTGACACAGAAGCCACCAATAAACATATAAAACCTGAAAGAAAATACATTTATCTATTACTAAGCACTACATAGAATCTATTCCTCATCTACAACAATTTATAAATTTAAACTCGTTTACAACAATCTATGAATTTAAAAATAGGCCAAAATTAACGCAAGGATAACTGTATCTTTCCCATCACAGAACTGCGGAAACGTGATCTCTGGCAGAGTCCGCCAAATAAAAGATGTGGGAGAGGTAGGGGCATGGCTGGCGTTCGCCAATAGAAAGGTGTGGGAGTATGCAAATGGATGTCAAAGGTTAGTTAGTACACCTGAAATCAAAGGATAGGCTTGGCTGACCCAACAAAGACCGATTAGTTAATTAAATTTTAATTCGCAAATTAAACTTATTAATCAAACCCAGTCAAAAAGTGATAATGAGAACTAAACTAATCTCAATGATGTAAATTAAAATTAAATCAAACTCGTTTATTTTTTGATGGCAAATTCACATGAGAACGAAAAGCAAATCAGATACAATGAACACAAAGCTAAACAGAAAAACGCACATTTACTGGGAAAGAGTGGCGTAATAGGGAGCAATATTCTGGTACCTGTTTTCCGAAATTAATCTAACGTCTTCCCATAAATTTGATAACGAGATCAACTGTGCGTCACACAAGCGAGTGCAGGCCATACTACACCAGAGGCGGCAAGCGGGGATGCAGTGTGTGCGGTAGCTATTGGTCAAGGCAAGAAAAAAAAAACTCTTCATATTGTAGAAGTGGTTTTTAATTACTGTTAGCCACTGTGTCTTAGTGCCTACGATTTCACAAGTTAAATGTGATTACATAAGGCAAGAGTGGCACCAGAACAGTGATGATCTCTATTAGGACGTAGATGCGTCTAAGATGACCTTGTTCTTGGCTCACCAACAACTCAGTAGAAAAGTACAAGTTTCAGAACAAGTCCGAAAGTTTAACGAAAACTTTTTAAGTTCATCCCCTGGAAGAATAATCTGACACCATAAGAGAGACAACTGTGTTCTTTAGCTGCCCAAACAGTCCTTTTAACTTCTCACGATATACACAAAGTCTCCCTCGCCCAGGGCTTTGCTCTAAGCTAAACGCACTAATCTACATCTAGGCACCACAGTCCGACCAATGTCGGCTTGCTCTCGGAAGATCGACTGCCAAAACAGTCATCCTACTAAAAACAATCCAGTGGCCTTTCTTCCCACGATTTCACAGGGCGGTCTATACCTGCACAAAGCAGCTTTCTCTCGGTGAAGGACGTTAGCTTCAGAGAACCGCCGAAAACACGACCGGCTAGTGATTCTTTACAACCATCCACATTGCTTACACTATAGTGTACGCTGTTGTTTTAATTGTGGGTGAGATTTTACTATGTGTGTGAGTTTCGTCTACCGCGACTGTACACAGAATGAAAATTCCCTACTTGATAAAATATTTTAAATTAATTCTATAATTGCAGATATCAAAGCGATTTCATAATATTTTTGATAATTAATATTAACTTTGGCCCTCTACCATGTTTATAAAAACATGGGAAACTATTTTTTGTATTGACCTCACTTTGTCGGTGATGTATGATATGGTCAAGCACATGTACTTTGCAAATTCCTAACCAATATCATAATGAGAGGTATCATCACTGAAGACCTAATTTACTCAGTACACTCTCTCTTTAACTAACACCTGTTTGCTCCTCTAAAAGTATGAATGACTGGAAAAATTTGAATTGAAAGAAGATATTCTTCAGACACAAACTTATTACCATAAACAAGTCACCCTGTCACATGACTAGACATTACACAATCTTTGAAATATAATGAGATCCTGTACGCAAAAGTTTAGAAAAACATTGAAAAATAAAAATATGAAGTTGCATTGTCACCCTCGTTTTACAATGATTTTAATTTGGTCGTTTTATTTACTACTACGGTATATGATTTGCCAGCTAATAACGCTGACTGTTATGGACATTGCTAATAAAAGTAAATGGTTCATGCTCTGACCGAATGCTGCGACAGCTGACTGCCGGGTTTCTTTATTTATATATAAATTAATCAAAAGCCTCAACCGAAACATTTGTTATAAACTAGATTGCTCAACGGATAACACGACCCCAGATATTTAATCAATTGTCACAACCTTCGATACAGAGTTCTGGTAAACTATGACAACTGCCCAGAATTTAGCATTTTCTGCATCCTAATCACTCATCTGATATTAATTTCTTTATTTAATTTCTTTTATTAGGATTCCAGCTTTCTCTGTTAAATTTAAACGGGTGGAGAAAAATCTCTTCATAATAAAGTCCGACTAATTCAGGACATGATTTTTTATTTTCTGATAGTATGCAAATAAAACCATACCCTTAAACAAATTAAATTTACAACCAAACAAGAAATGGATTGTGAACACTCGTTGCAGAGCAGACAAACATTTTGAGCCACAGGCTCTAACATTAATTAACTCATAAACTTACTGGAACTGCATGGAAAAACGAGAGATAAAAAGGATTTTATTGGACTAGTAAGGATATCCCTCTTCACAGACACATTCGCTCATCAACCACTTTAACACTGCATGCACTAATCACTCCATTTTTAGCTAGCAAAGGTAACAAAAATGGTTCAGCAAAGAAGGTGGCCGTTATTAAATTGCTGATTTTAATGCAAGACATGAGACACGCAAAGGTATCTACCGATCAAATCTTGCAGAATCCAAAAAAACACAAACACCATATAACAAATATTATAAAGGAAGTCTACACATGGGGCTTAGTCACACAAGCATAACTGGCGCCCCTTCCTTATCATACTGAACCACGCAACAAGATTTACTGTGGCAAGCACATGGCTCCGCGATTTCCACAAAATTAAGTACCCTCCAGAAAAGAAAAATCAATAATATTCGAAATTTCACCAGTTCCTAGAACTACTCTGTACGATAAGACGCCACTCTACCCCACTCAGCTCCACTACCACCATGCCCTGCCACGAGGCCTCCGCGGCTCATTCTGCCTTTGGTCTGATTACAAAAAGAAATTACAAAATCAATTAAATACCGGGCAACCCGCTGTAGAAAATATGTTGCTTCTTCACGTGGCTGCTACCGACCACTGAAGGTGCATTCTTACTTTGAAATTGCCAGACTATGGGCCTATTGTGTAATGGCACGAAAATTTGTCTGAGTCCCATTACACAAAGAAAACTCCGTAAATTCTCATACGATTTTTTTCGCACAAACTTTAAAATGAGGGTTTTCAAAAGCTTTACTAAATAATCAAACGTAGCGAAATCTCAAAGCGTGTGGTAGCAAGTGGATACTAAGTCCCGACCGTTACCGTTGGCATAAATCTATTTTAGGTACTCAAATCGACCAAAACAATAACCAAAATCGTTAAACTTTCTGCCATATAAACATAAGTCTGTTTCAACTATTGCGTTGCGAGTCAGATTCAGTATAAGACACATTTTTTTAAACTTGCTTGCCACATTGCAGCAGTCGAGCACGGCACGTCCGTCCTCTCGGGCCTCCAAGCTAAAGGCTAGTCTAAACGACGACACTAGGTTTCGACACTGGTTGCGTGAAATGAGTTGCGTGCAATGAGTTGCGTGCGATTGGTTTCGTGTATGTCTGTCGACGAGCCTCGGTTGCACAGTGGTAGACTACCAGACTGTAAATCCAAAGGTCGCGGGTTCGATCCCCGCCAGGTCCTAGGATTTTTATCTGTCACTTTCCACTTCTTTCACCTCTGGCAGTATTGCTCATGTGAAAAGTACCGAGTAGCACCGTGGTTCGGAACCCACGTTAAACTGTAGATCTCACCATAACTGGCTCGGTAAGTCAGTTCGAAGGCCGGAGGAAGGCAACGGCATACCACCTCCAAACAGGACCATGTCTAGTAAAGCACTGTGGTGTTCAAACCAATCTTCGGATTGTTGACTGATTTACCTTTTTTACGACGCCAAAACTACACACTTCAGTTTAGTTGTTTTGTGAGTACTCTAGTCGTCGTAAAAAGAAAGTTTTGGCAGCTGTAAGAGTTGTAGCGGAGCTGTTGCTTGTCTGTGCAAAATCGTTGCACAAAACCAAACAAAAAAAGAATAAGAAACGTGTTTGGATTCGTGATTGGATTAAGAAACGTCAGCTCGGCTGCTCAGCAACCTTGCTGAAAGAAATTATTGTCGAAGACCCTAGAAGTTACTGTAATCATCTTAGAATGTCACCAGAGCAGTTTACATTTCTTTTAAACAAAGTCAATAATGCAATACGGAAAAAAGATACTGTTATGCGTGAAGCATTGTCACTAGAACTGAAATTACAAATTACACTACGTTTCTTGGCAAGTTAGATTCATATTCGTCTCTACAGTACCTGTACCGTGTTCCGAAATCCACAATTGCCAAATTTGTTCCAACTGTTTGTGATGCCATCTACATGGGACTTGCAGAATACATGAAGGGAAGGCTGAATTTTAACTGTGGCAACGGCGTAGTGTGCTAATGTTGGCAACGAAATGTTTGCTTTACTGACTGGACAAAGGTACATAGAATAATCTGTCAACCATAGAGCAGAAACAACATTAATTATTTATATCCTGGCCAACACAAAAGTTTGTTTGTTTGTAAATCTATGGGACTCAACTGCTTGGTTATTAGTCCTAAGCTTACAAACTACTTAAACTAAGGTAAACTAACCTAAGGACAACACAAACACCCATGCCTAAGGGGGGATTCGAACCCCCGACAGCGGACGGCCGCGCGCACCGCAACACGGCGCTCCACTACGCGCAGCTAATCCGCCGCGGCACAAAAGTTTATTCTCTTTATTCTATGTTACTGCACTGTCATGCAGCATTCTTGTTGCCAACATAAGCACATTACAACACTGGTGTAAGTAAAAAATAACACACTGTTTTGAAAGTATGCTTATTATTGTGAAGGATACCTACATAGATTTTTACTTTTTGTATTACAGTACAATAAAAATTGCATCTAATTTGAGGTATCATTAAACAGTTATCGCATCGGCCTGTGATAGCACTTTTTCCTTCACAAGTATTTCCTCGGCAGCAACGGACTGTCCTACTTGCAATTCGACTTTATTTTGCCTTTCGGCCAAGAAACACTTTCTCGTATAAGTCACAAGCGATTGCATTTCCTCCATTAGTTCTAAATTCTAGCTTTGTGGCAGTTTCCTCATCTGCTTTGCTAGACTTTTTACAAAAAGTAGAAATCTCATCCTCCTCATCTGGCCGATTACTTATGGACCTGAGAGCCTCCACAGCACTTTCTAGATGCTGAAAAGGATCAACAGGACGCCTTTTCTTCGCATTTGCTTTCGCTGACGACGATGATTGCGAGCTGCTGTTGCTGCTGCTACATGGCTGACTCGAATTATCACTGTTTGACACTGTTGGGGGCGATTCGGTTTCACTTATACCAGCAACTGACTCTTCTACTGACTGTTCAGTTTCTGTTTTATTTTCCTCGCAACCCTGGAAGGGAGAGAATGAGTGTGTTTAAAAGCTTGAAATGTGGCATACTTGAACACAGTTTGCTTTATTCAAATAAACTACAAGGTTTCGTTCAGTTAATCTGATTACTTTCTTTAAAAGGTACCCCAGACTGAAGATTAATGGAAGGAAATAATTAAAAACTTTGAAATACGATGGCATTTTCCATGCTTTGGGGCAGTAGATGGCAAAGATGTTGCCATAAAGTGCCCACCAAAAAGTGTTTCAGAATTTCACAACTACAAGGGCACTTTCAGTATTGTCCTTTTTGCAGTTGTAGACAGTAATTACTGTTTCACTTATGTTGATATAGGGCGTCTGATGGAGGCATATTTGCCAATTCTACTTTAAAAGCTGCAATAGAAAACAGAACTCTTGGTCTACCAGAAGGTGCAGTTTTATTGGGTGATAATGCTTTTCTATTAACATCTTACTTAATGAAGCCTTTCTCCATACATGGTCCACTAACTTTACTGGAAAGGATTTTCAGTTAGAGACGTTCGCGCGCTCGCCGTGTAGTGGAAAATGCGTTTGGAATTCTCGTTTCCAAATTTCGTGTGTATGAAAAGCCAATTTCACTACTTCCGCAAATAATGGACAAGGTTCTAAGAGCTACATGTGCTTCACACAACTGGCAAATTGGCCACAATTGGTTGATCAAGAGAATATGGACAGTGGATTTTACCAGACAGGAACGTGGAGAGAAATAAAGGCTTTTCTGGGTATGAGGTCCGCCTGATATGCAGAACACTGTTTTATTATGCACCCAAACTAGTTTCAGCACCTCTGTACCAACATCAGTGGGCTTTTATTTCATTCTGTGAAAACGTAATGACATACCAAACTTACGTTTTCGCACCATAAGTAGCGTTTTAAAAACCTCACCAGTTGTAAAAAGAAGTAATTTTGGTTGTAGGTGACAACGCTACTACTATATAAGTACGTAGAAAGGGTCCCACATGACTACAGAACGTAAAACAAGGTAAAAACCAAAATACGACTGATGACTTTTTAGGCCTAAATTTTACAAATAGTATAATAGTAAAATAAATGTAAAATGTTTTCACAGAATGAAATAAATTAGAAGCCCACTGATGATGGCACATAGGTGCTGAAACTAGTTTGGGTGCATAATAAAACAGTGTTTTGCATATCAGGCAGACCTCATACCCAGAAAATTTTTACTGCAAACACGGCAAACATAAGAGCTGCAAATCAAGAAAATGATGAAATAAATGCTGCTGGACTAATTGATACAAGGCTAAATGCTGGCAGCAATAATTATTCAAGGCAGGCCGCATTAATAAGACAATCATTAGCTAACCACTTTCTTGCAGAGGGATCAGTACCATGGCAATATCAAAAATGTTCAAATGTTTGTATACTTAACTACGGGGTCATCAGTCCCTAAACTTACAAACTACTTATGAACTACTTACGAACTAAAACTGCACAAATATCCATGCCCGAGGGGGGATTAGAACCCCCGACCGTAGTGGCCGTGCAGACCGTGACTGGTGCGCCTCAGTCTCCTCGGCCAACGCGGCCGGCCATGGCAATATCAGTATGTTTTAAAGTATACACAAAAAACTGTGAATGTAAAAAACCTGGACGTCACGTTTTAAATATTTAAAATTGTGACTAAACACTGCCACGTTTTAAATATTTCCAAATAAATGTGAATGTAAAACACATTTTAAATATTTATTTAAAATAAATGAAGTCAGCTTACCAGATTTGTGTGCCCTTTTCTTCTATGTACAATTTTTCTTAAGAAAGAATCAGCCAGTTAAAACCATGGTATCTTCGTTTTATAAACTTGCGCCGACCCACATCCAGATGTTTTACTGGACTGCATTTTTCTCAGTTCGTTGGTATAAGTATTTCTAATTGAATGTATCTTCGTTTGTAATTCATTTACTGTCAATCCATCAATATTCAGCTCACGTAAAATCGTTTCTAGAGCAGCAACACGTCGCTGCTTATTTCTGAAATTTTCGTCATTAAAGTCCCACAAACACTTATGCATTGCATAAATATCCAAAAAACTAACAATTTCTTCTGTTCCCCACTTCATTGTATATTTTTGTTTTATTTCGCTGATCACCTAACCTAAAAACTCGCTTAAACGGTTTCGTAAAAGTTGGGAGGCACCGAAACTGTTTCAGTTTCACAAACGAGCTGCGCATGCGCAGTGGCCAGCAGCTCAGTTTCACGAAACCTAGTGTCGTCGTTTAGACTTGCCTTAACAGTGCCAAACATTGCGTCTCCTGAGCCCAACGAACCGTTACTTTTTTAAACGCGAGGAAGAAACCTGCCATTGGCTGGTCCCTGCCTCCCCCTCAAGATAATTGACACCCGAGAAAACCACTGCAACTTCCCTCTTTGCCTCACCTAAGCCAAAGATTTCGCAACTACTACACCACGTCGAAACTATCTTTGGGTAGCAACTACAGAAAGTAACCTACTCAAAAAACATTCACACACGCTCATTTTCATGATCGGGGACCAGAGGAAAAAGGAAGTGTGACAAATTATAAATAAAACAAATAACGTATTTCCAGATCTAACTGGCCAGAGAAGTTAATCAGCGTTGCAGTTCGTAATTATTCTCCATGAAACTGTCATTATAGTTTGATTTACTATGAAGCTAGCCCACAGGGCTTAAATGGAGCGTACTGCAGTACCGCTCCAAAGTTACGTTGGCTATACATTTACAACAAATGACTGGCTGAGTCAAGGAACAAGAAAACCTATTCATTAAGAATAATTATCCAAACTACTACTGCAGATACACAAACTCAAACGTCATATGAAATTTCCCAATGTGAACAAATAACCCCAGTTAACAGCCTCACTACAGTTAGTACTGCTAGACAGACAATGACTCCATAATTTTATATTACGAGCGGACAAGTTGATCGTAGCGTACTTGTGAAAGTGTTTTCACAAGGGCAAATCACCATTCAAACTCGTAACACAAGATCTTAAAATATGCACGATCCGTAAAATGCGAATGCTTAAAGTGAGACTTCCAAAAACTAAGTCAACTGTGGCTGCCAGAAGCGAACCAACAGAACAAGAATCAAAGTTCAGATAACAGCACAAGTTAACTTCTAAAACAAGAGGTCCAAACACAGAGTCCTCGACACGAGACCTATGTCGATCCGCACATTGAGGAGACCTGCAAGCGGTTCATATCTACTCAATATAGGGCTTAATACGCGAAATATGGCGAATACCCAAGGACTTCTTTGTCTTTTAGATTCAAGCAGAGTTAAACAGGGGTGTACCATTCTCCTAATCATAACACGCCCTCTATATTCAGAGTACAATTTGTGACATAGTTTCTTTGCTTTTTTAGAAAGTCTGAAGCTTTTCACGAGCGCCTTCTGACCTGGTACAAAATTCCTATGTTTGGCTTTTCTATCAGCCGCAACCTTGCGTTTTATGGCCGCGTCTTTGATGCGCTGACCAACTCGATAATTTTCGAGTGACTAATGATGTGGGAAGGTGAAAAATCCACAGTTTCCCGAATTAAGTCCTTCAGTACAATGTTCTTTAACAGTCACCGGCGCGAACCTTGTACTGCGTGAGATTTAATTAATAACGTTTTGGAATTCCCGGAGGGAGACACCCCAAGTCGTATGCTTCTCTGACGATAGATTCTGCATATGTTCCCAACTTTCTTCATTACAGTTTCACCTGGGTTCCTTTGCGGATGATAGGCCGACGCGTAAACGGGTTACTTTCTATGTCTCCTTAAAGTCTACGTCCAGATATCGGCTTTGAATTGTGAACCGTTGTATATTACGTGATCAACTCTTACGCTTGTCTGAGGAAATCCTTATAAAAGGCTCGACTGACTGTACATGTCGTTGCTTTCCGGAAGGGAGTCAGGGTGAAGTACTTGGATGTGAGCTCCATGACTATCAGTGTATAACAATACCCGCTGCTTTTCCTAGGGAGGCTATCTGATGAAGCCTTCTAGGGATGATACGGCGAAGCGGAGCTTGTATCCCTACTATACCATATTTGTCCTTCTGGGAAGATTTACAGACGGCTAACATGCGCCTTATACTTCTCTTCATATTTTTTTATGGGACTTAACTACGGGGTCATCAGTCCCTAAACTTACAAAATACTTATGAACTACTTACGAACTAGGACGGCACAAATATCCATGCCCGAGGGGGGATTCGAACCCCCTACCGTAGTGGCCGTGCAGACCGTGACTGGAGCGCCTCAGTCCCCTCGGCCACCGCGGCCGGCTTCATATCTTTAAAGCGACACAAAGAGAGGAGATTCAGGTAGCATTTTCTTGCACCGAAATGAGCGTAAATCAGGTGCGTGTGCCAAATAATCTTATTGATAAAGTCAGGGGTGCAAACACGCCACGGCGCATTGTCACCATCCGCGCAAAATAACAATATTCCTTTCCGGAGAAGGTAATATTTCCGGATGTTCCGAAAATTCTTGTCCTTCCTTTTTTCTTGTCCTGTTCCTTCCCCAAGTCCTGCAGAGTAGTAGACCCACAATTCTGAAATTCAACATGGCGCATGTAGAAAAGGCTGTAATGGTCCTCTTCTAGATGTTTGTGTCCTACTTGTTCGTACCCCACAGGGAATCGCGACAGTGCATCGGCAGTATGTTTTCTACTCCTGGTACATGTTCGATAGTAAATCCAAACTGCCGGCCGCGGTGGCCGAGGGGACTGAGGCGCTCCAGTCACGGTCTGCACGGCCACTACGGTAGGGGGTTCGAATCCCCCCTCGGGCATGGATATTTGTGCCGTCCTAGTTCGTAAGTAGTTCATAAGTAGTTTGTAAGTTTAGGGACTGATAACCCCGTAGTTAAGTCCCATAGACTTTACAAAACATTTATTTGAAATCCAAACTCCATAAGAGATAACACCCGCTGTGTCAGTCTTTTATTCCTCAGTGTTGCAGACATAATGAATTCCAAGTGAATTGTGGTCAGTAAAGACCCTGGCTTTTCGGACTTAGAGCAAGTACCTAAATTTTTAGAAACCCCCCCCCCCCCCCCCCACTACGGCGAGTGCCTATTGCTCGGTGACAGAGTAATTCCGCTCTGCCTTGTTTAATATCCTACTGTCGAACGCGATAATCTTGTATACTGTATTTCCTGCCTCCTGGTATCTTTGGAAGATCATTACTCTTAGACCCATATAGGTACTGTCCGTCGCCATGCAGAACTCTTCAGAAAAGTACGGATGAGACAGAATCGGATATTTGTGCCGTCCTTAGTATAAGGTAGTTGATAAGTAGTTTGTAAGTTTAGGGACTGGTGACCCCGTAGTTAAGTCCCATAAGCTTAACAAACATTTGAACATTTTTTAACAGAATCGGAGCTTTAATCAGCGCTTCCTTCAAGCTCTGAAACTCTTCTTCTGCCAAATCGTCCCAATAATAAGCAGAGTCTTCTTACCACAGCCACTGTCAGAACTGTTATTCCATGAAGCTCCGCTGGTTTGCTGAGAAAAATACTCCTCCCTGCTTTCAGATGATCGCCAGCCCTGACATATTCTGACTCTCTAACAGCGGTTATGAACGGGTCAAGGGTGCCAATCATACATCTTTCATAGGAAACGGAGATTTGCAAAGCAATGCTTCATTATTTCTTTCTCCGAATAGGGATTATCTAGAAACCTATTGTTCTTTACCAGAGAGTCAAGGAATTTTACAAGGTTCTTAAACCCAGCCACTTCCATATCCTTGCCCATAATTATTTAATCCTTAATTCTGTCTTGCGTCTGCGAAGACCAGTAAGACGACAAGAAAGTGCTTCAGAACTGTTCGTATGACGTGCATCTCTTCGCCACCAAACGCATATCTTCTGCAACACTCCCTTGCATGTGGCCACACGAAAATTCAAAATTATATTTTAATGGCCACTCTTGCGGCAACAGCCTGTGGAATTGCGCTATAAACGACTTCGGATGTAATGCACTGTTTTGATTCCTCATAGACGTGGAAATTCTGAACCAACAGGAAGTGTTTCAAATGTTTGTAGAGCTTCTGGAACTTAACTACGGGTCATCTGTCCATGAAGTGTTTAAAGTCAAACGCTCTGTATGCTTGGTACCGAATTGTACCTGATCATATCCCCTAGTAACATGCTGATTTGGGTCAGCTAATTGGTACCTTTCCGAATCATCTGATTCGGGGAGGCGAGTATCTGTACGTCGGATGCGACAGCAATTGTCCTTTGGTTCATGTTCCTCGGGAATAATACGGGAACTTTCACCGCGAGGAATAGACCTGTTCTTATGGGCGAATTGCGGATTGACGAGAGTACTGTCATCACACCTCGCTTCCATTGATGCTTCCAAGTATTCAGATGTTTGTAATCTATGGAACGCAACTGCTTGGTTATTAGTCCCTAGCTTATAAACTACTTGAACTAAGGTAAACTTACCTAAGGACAACACAAACACCCTTGTCGGGAGGGAGGACTCGAATCCCCGACGGCGAACCGCCGCGCGCACCGCAGCACGGCGCTCCAATGCGCACGGCTAATCCGCCACGTTGACGCTTTCCGGACGCGTGGGGCACTTAGCACAACTGTTTCCACATTTGCCAACCGTGTGGTGTCTGGCGATCACGAAGCTATAAGGTGTCCAACCCGGTTGTTTTCTCGATATCACGTACCAGATCCTTTTGTTGAGAGGTAATACTAGTCTGTGCCTCTTTAATTTCTGATAGCTCAATTTGTTTGTTTGACACCTCAGCTATCGATTTGGTAGTCTCAGTAAACTTCTCCTGGGTTTTTTAAATTATTCTCTTTCCTTCTCCCCGCAAGGTTTCGACAACTCTCTTCACTCCTGCAATTTCGCTACGTGAATTAAAGACTACATTCTTGGCTGAGCTGGCCACATTTCTGGCATCGGCTGCCTCGTATCTAGCAACTCTAGCGTCCTTCTTCGCCTCAGCTGCAGTGGTTTTGACTTCAGAAGCTTTTTTGCCAATCGCAGCTCGATCCTGTTGAATTACAGACAATTCTACCGTAAGCTTTTCACTCACTTCCACCTTACTTGCTCAGCTCTAGCTGTAATAACTTCCATCAGTTTTGCAATATCACGTCTTCTCTCCTGAGCCTCATATTCTGTCTCTTCCACATTACGTTTCACTTAAGTCTGCAAAAATTGCATGAAATCATCTAACTGTATTCCGTCAACCTTACCGCCTGGAGTGGATGACCTTGACATTCCCACCTTTTTGCTTTCAGTAAGAGTGTATGATGTGCCGTCATCACTATGAGTGTAGTTTTTCCTGTTACTACACTCGTGGAGAATATCTACCTCCCTCTCACTAGAATGGTTATCTGAACCTTTTCTACTAATCATTTCCCTGGAAGCCGTACGGGATTCTTTGCTCATCTCATGTTTCGCACTAGAACCGCGACGCACTGCGCTATCGGATTCCTCCGAGTGGTGGTCAGCGTCACTCATGTGGCGTTATCGAAGAAAAAAAACAAAAAAAAAACAAAAAAACAAAAAACACTCCTACCGATCAACAAATTATTACACAAGTTAAATTGTTTACTCTCTAATTGCAATATATCTTTAAACAATGGAACCTAATGCACCTCGTGGCGAAACTATAGTGTAACTACAGTGCTCTAAATACCCGTTGTTTACTCTGAGCAGCACACCATCAGTGGATTGCTCCACGCATGCTCTTTCTACTGCGTTTTAATATGGCATACTCCCTCTATGGCTGTGGTCGCTGTGTTCCGGTAGTTGTCTCGGAAACACCTCGGCTCGGTTGAAGATATTAACATAAGGCATAGTCCACTCTGAAACTTAGAGTTCTTATTTAATAATAAGGCCTTCCGATCTACGATTTCCTCTTCTTGCAAAGAAATGTAGATTTATTAATATTTCTAATATTACACTCCTGCCCATTAAAATTGCTACACCACGAAGATGACGTGCTACAGACGCGAAATTTAACCGACAGGAACAAGATGCTGTGATATGCAAATATGCCAAATAACGTTGTTGATTCAGTATTCCGGTATACACAGGCACTACGGTGCGGCCTCACCATCACTGTACTGAAACATGATTCTTGTTCTTAAGAGATAGAATCTTATAAACTTTGGCTCCCTCTTATCCCGAACCTTGTCCTTTATTTTCAGTAATGCCAGGTCCTTATCTCGCTCTATCGCGATGTCCTTCAGACTCGTAGTAACGTAGTTGCCGAACTTGTTCTATGTAGAACAAGCTGAAGCGTTTTTCTTCTAGGATGTGTTGTCCTCTCTCTTCGAGTCCTACTGGCGATCTCGACAATGCGTTGCCTATCACATTTTCCACCCCTGGGACATGTAAAATGGTAAAATTGTACTCTTGCAAGGTGAGCACCCACCGTGTCAGTCTCTTGTTGCGTAATTTAAAAAAAAAATGTTTAAATGTTTGTAAGTCTTATGGGACTTAACTACGGGGTCATCAGTCCCTAATCTTACAAACTACTTATGAACTACTTACGAACTAGGACGACACAAAATCCATGCCCGAGGGGGGGATTCGAACCCCCGACCGTAGTGGCCGTGCAGACCGTGACTGAAGCGCCTCAGTCCCCTCGGCCACCGCGGCCGGCTTGCGTAATTTCGCTGACATCAAGAATTCTTGGGTCTTGTGATCGGCGTAGACCCTAGTTTTCCTACTGCAGAGAAAGAAGCGAAACTTTTTGAATCCCTGGGCAATAGCAAGGGCTTCAAGTTTGGCCTTGGAGTAATTTCTCTCTGCCTTGATCAGAATTATGCTATTCAACGATCATAACCGCGGGATACCTAATTTCTTGATGTGAATGAATCTTTTAAGAAAATTCACAACACCAAGAAATCCTCGTAACTGCCTTTTGGTGATAGGAATAGGAAACTTTCAAAACAATATTCAAATGTTTCTAAAGCTATGGCACCAAACTGCACTGGTCATCAGTTCCTAGATTTACAAACTATTTAAACTAACTTCAGCTGAGGACAACACACACACACACACACACACACACACACACACACACACACAAACGCGCGCGCGCGCGCGCGCGCGCCTGAGGGAGGACTCGAACCTCCGACTAGGATCAGCCACATACCCTGCAGCAAGGTCCCTTAGAGCGCACGGCCATTCCCACGCACCCAAGGAAATTACGATCGCCTCTATCTTCTCAGGGTCCGGAGATATTCCCTCAGCAGAGATTACATGAACTAAGTATGTTTACTGTGAAAATCCCGATGTATGAGTTCTAGATGTTTACAGTGACCCCACATTCCCGGAATGCACGCAGCACCTCTGAGTACCACGTTGTCTTGTTCCCAATTTGGCTCTGAAATAAATGGATCATCGATATAGCTCTTAATACTCTTTCTGATGGGTCCATGTAATACTGTGTTCAGCCCTCTGATGAATGTGGAACAAGAGACATTTAGTCCGAAAGGAAGCCTTTTGTAATGGTAACAGGTACCAAACGCAAGGAACGCTGTGTACTTGCGACAGTCTGGGTGTAAAACAATTTGTCAGAAATTCAACCTGAGGTCCATCGTTGTGAAGACTACATGAAATTTTATAGGAGTTCTTAGAGTTTCTCAGGCCGATCAGTTCCAGGTTCTATGATTATATTAATCTGTTGTGAGTCCAGGACCAGACGGATTGATTTCTCCTATTTCTCCGCTATAACCAACGGGGAGTTGTATTGTTGGCGTGACCAATTCAATTATCCATTCTTCATTATTGTGGTTCTTCTCGGAGCGCTTCTCAGTGTACCAGCGGATGGTGTATGGTGGCAATGCTAATATTTCATGTTGCTTAACACCAAAGGCATATACGAAATTGCACATTATTCCTGTCTTCGGCAGAAATACTTCCGCATTCTGTTTTGGAGTGACATGCAGATCGGACTTGTCCTTAGTGCAAATATCCTTTAATTTTTTCTGCTAGAACTTCTTTGGCTTGCAGAACATTGCTTTGTACTTCACTTAGACCTTTTAACTGCGATATATAGCCGTCCCTCCGATTTACTGGTGGCCCGTATGCCTGACATTCAGTACTAGTCAGGAGAGACACACTGCAGGTAATTCCGTCCTCGTGATGGGGTTCGTAAATCGGATCGTGGTTTTCTTGTACTTTTGGAGAACTACTTCACCACTCCCAATGTCCAAAATGGCCCTATGTTCCGTGAGGAAGTCCATTCCTAGTAGTAGTTCCATCGACAGCATTCGTACTACCATCAGGTTCGATTCCCACTGGTGTCCTTAACATTGCACAGATAATACCAGAACAGTGAAGGTCGTTAATAGCACTTCGATGCGATTAATTCTGAGGAGGATGACTTTGTTCTCTGCATGCTAAAACTCGGTGCAAAAGTAAAAGTACTGGAACAGGTCCAAAAGTTGTGACACGCAACAATAAGCTGTGGGCTGAAGATAGACGACTGCTCCCTTCAGCTGCGACCTTTCAAAACAAACTCTGTCTCCCCCCAAGAATAATTCCAGGGTGCTGTCATACTGAAATAAAAGCTCTAATCCATATCGAGATAACAATATTTGACCAAAATCGGACCACCCCTGGAAGATGGATTGCCAAAACTGTCACAGTCCACGGAATTCGTAAGTACCAATCTTTTTTCTTTAGCAGATTTCTTCTGCTTTTCTGTTCCTTGTCGACCGCCATCTCAGAGCGTGGCCTCCAGCATGAGAAGTCTGCCTTCCATAAACTTGTCGAGTTTCTCCTCGTAAATCAGCATATCACGTCCTTTGATTTACTGTCAGTTTTCTAGACTCCCCTAGTCCAGAAGACACCGCCGAGTGACGCAAGCCTAATGGCAAGAGGCGCCCCAAAAATACCTAGAAATCTCAAAGGTAGCGTCTGGACTGACAATGCCGCAGAGTCCTGCAGAGAAACGGCACGGCATGGTCTGCCCGTGACAGGGGGGAATCTTGGCTGTACCTGGAAGGGCGGGCATCTTCCTTCTTTCTGGCTAACCAAGCTGCAGAATACTGAGGCGCTTTTGTGGGTTTTCTCACCCCCAGGGTGCTACCAGCATGAAGCGGCCACCAGCAATCTCCGCTTCGTGCAAATTCTGTATCCCAGAATATTAGCCTCACCCACAAGATATGGGAAGAAATTAATAATGGAAAAACCTACTTAAATGTCAAGAGAATTTGATGACGTCCTTCTGATATCGTTCAACATTAACACCGTTACGCAAAGAAACAGCCTAAACACTATCCAAGGCTCTGTGACGATTGCATCCAGCAAGTGGGACATGTGGAGAGCATAATAAACTGCGATGGTCCATAATTCAGGCCCATCAGATGGTTAAATCCCTTGGAATGCAAAAAGATAAAACCTATTTTCTTATCTTCATTCCACCCGTCATCTAACATGGTGGAACATGCCATGAAAATTCTTGGAAACTTGTGCGAGCGTATGTGCCAAGCAGCACAACAGCTGGGATATATTCCTTGACGACTTCCAGCAGGTACTGAGCGAAATGCCCCAAGGGACAACAAAACTTCCTCCAGTGCTAGTCTTGAAAAACCAACGCCAGAGGCACATATTAAGAGAGATCGTCGATTTTCCACCTCGAACTTGGAGGCAGCATGTGGTTACCGTTGAAGAAGCAGTCAGAAATATAAAACTCGTGGCGCAAAAACGCAAAATATGGGTGGACCAAAAGGCCACTAAAAGGGAGTTCCATTTAGGACAGAAGGTTCTAGCCACGTCGCACCGCCTATCTAGCAAGCAGAAAGCACAGAGTCCAATGTTCTTTTCTGTCTACTGTGACCATATAAAATTTGTAGGGTGTGCATGCCAATGCTTACTAGTTAGAAACCCTCAAGATCCACAAACCCATCGGTGTCCACCACATCTCTCACCTGAAACCATTCATTTAGAGAGTGTTATTATTATGTTCCTTGTTGTCCCCATTATATTAACTTGTATATCCTTGCATTATATATGTATATCACCTGTGTTGATTCCCTGTAAGTGTGTTATTAATTGCACCTAAGCATGTTCGACAAATATGACAACATGGTCACCATAGGTATCCCAAGTCTTAAAGCTGGAAAGTTGTTATGAAAGTATGAGCATAAGCATGCATCATGTTAATGAAAATATTGAGTTTGCTCGTAGCAATTGATGGGTTGGAGAACACCTCAATGTGCTCACAGTCATCGTTATGAAAGAGTCCTCACATAAATCAAGTTGACCTCAGGTTTCTGATCTGTGTGGGTAGTTAAGGAAAGCCTGTAAACTCCTGTCAGGAAAGAACAGAAGACGCGAAGTCGGAAACATATGAGATGTGGCATCAACTTCGAGGAAAGGCTAGGTGTTAGATAGGGTCCTCTAATCTTGTTCTGACTCTTATGTTAAGCAGGGTACCACTCACGAGAGCCAGAAGAAGGGATACAAATGAATAAACGGTATAGAAATTGAGAAAAATCGATGAACAGCAAGAAGCAGCCCACCAGCACGCAGTAAAGGAAAGATGCTGGGTAATGGACAAGGCTGTATGGCAGTTGACAGATGGAAAATCAGGAACGGTTTTTATTTCATTTTGTGGATTGTAGTAAGTAACCATAGTTAGAGTATAACATGTAATTTGTATAACCCCTAATGTATGCATGCGGAAAAGGAAAACTAATATGGGAAAAAGGTCTAGTTCAGACAACTAAAATTAAGATTCCTCTCTCCAGATCCTTTCCGTGTCAGTTATTGTTTTTAGAGAGCTGTTGGGAAAGTAGATATGTAAAGATGATTATAAATAGTAAATATGGCCATTACTAGTTAAGTATTTGTTATTGAAATTGTCATAAAACACTGTAAAGATTATTATGGTGTCAAGACACCTTATATAAAACTTATTCTCTGTGTGTATTAGGGTAGGTGCGGTCAAGGGCATGTCCTTGATCGTGTTTGTATTCTCACACATTTTTCCTGCACACAGACGCATGACAAATGCTGCAGTATGGCTCGGCAAAGCCAACAGGCGAGGGCCAAGCAAGAGTGAAAAGAGAGAACGGTCTCAAACTGACGGCACAAGCAACTGATAGTGACACACAAAGGAGTTCCGCTGGCAGCGACAGATTCCGCTGGGAGCTGGCTACCTGTTCGCCACGTGTGCCAGTTGGGACTTCCGCCACCCCACTCCCAGGCTTGGTGGCGAGGCAAGCGTCTCGGCACGCCACACTCCCAACCGCAGCACCAGGTGGCACGAGAGGAGCGACGCACAGCTGTGTGTGCGGTTCTACTGCAACATGCTGGAGGGGCGAGGAAGACGACGATACAGGCTGCGCTCGCTACTGTGGTGCCAAGGGCACCGTACAACAGAGTGAGTGCATACTTCTGCTAGCACCACTGTACCCATGGTAGTGCCGCCTTCTAAACAAGGCATCCAATGCGGTGTGTAACTGTTGCCATTGGAGCAGCCATATAAGACTCAGGGGTCTGGCTAAAGCAATCTGGAGACACTACAAATCAGGCCAGTTGCTAACCATCCCACGCTGAGTGTCTGATGACTGCACAAGAAGAAGATTGAGTGTGGACCGTGGCTAGCACACAGCCTAGCGCCACGATATTGGTAGCCAAGTCAGAGGAAGAACGGTACTCAACCAAGCTAAGTGAGTCACGAAGAGCAAAAACTACTCCCACCTATGAGTCACTTGCGTCCGTGTCTTGGCTGCAATCTAACACACCACGCAGCCATAGACAATACAGCTGCCAATCTTGTCACACGGAGAGGGTTGTCATGCAATGCAGTCGTGTCCAATGGAGCTGACCTGCCGGAGGACGTTGCAGTGACCAGGCGGCAGTGGAACTAGATAGCAGCAGACACTGCACCAGGTGTCATGGACAACAAGAAAAGGTCAACGTCTCCACAGCAAACAAGTCATAGGGGCGTGCCGAGTGACATTTAAAAGTCGCAGTGTCTGGTAGGAAATTGTGATTGTCTGTGTACAAAGAAACCTTCATTTATATATATGTTTTTATGTTTTTCCCCAATTTCAGCGGGCAAAAGGGATGAGATTCCCATCATGTTATCAATTTTTATTTGATTATACACATAGATTGTCTTGTATTATACTATTCTAATTTATGTTTTTTAAATTTATTTTCTCTCTTTACATGTTTCATTTTTCTGTGCATATCTTTTTGCCTTTTAACATTAATGTGTTTTGGTACATTAGTATTGATGAATAATTTTATTCTTAATTATAGATTTTGAATGAATGGATGTAAATTTATGTATAAGATTTTTTCCCCCAATTTTACCGGACAAAAGGGACCAGATTCCCAACATGTGTTATCACTGTCTTAATTTTTTTATTTCATAATACACAAGGGTTGTCATCTATTACACTGTTCTGAGTTATATTTTTTAATATTTGTTATCTCTTTACATGTTTCATTCTTATGTGCATATCTTTTTGCCTTTTTGCATATGTGTTTTAGTACATTATTATTGATGATCATTTTATTCTTAATTATAGATTATGTGTGAATGGACGTAAATACGGACCAAACCATTTAATAAATGTAAGGTTGATGAGTCCAAGTAGAGTTAGGGTTAGTCCAATGCTTGGTAGGAAGAGTAAATATAGGACTGCACCAACATTGTGTAAAGTAAAACAATCAACTTCTAAAATTAAGTAAATGCATTGACTAACACCAGTAGTTAAAGTATTTTTGACACCACCATTGTGTAAATATGCAGTTTATAGATATGTGAAAAAGGTTTTTAAAATTATGAGCCTCGTTCAGAAGGACAATATAAAAATACTAAATGGTGTCTTACTTCTAAAATTGAAGACATTGCTAGCACAAGCGGATAAGAGGGATGAGATTCCCAACTTGTGTTATCAATGTCTTCAATTTTTTATTTTTATCTGTTATTACACAAAGGTTTTCTTGTATTATACTGTTCTGATTTATGTTTTTTAATATTTTTTGTCTCTTTACATGTTTAATTTTATGTGCATAACGTTTTGATTTTTAACATGTGTGTTTTGGTACATTAGTATTGATGAATAATTTTATTCTTATTATAGATTCTGTGTGATAGGATGTAAATACAGACCAAATCATTCATTAAGTGTAAAGTTGATGAATCCAAGCACAGTTAGGATTAATCCAATGCTTGATAGTAAGAGTAAATTTTAAGAACTGGACCAGCATTGTGTAAAGTAAAACACCCAGCTTTTAAAATAAATTAAATGCATGGACTAACACGAGTAGTTAACGTATTTTGGACACCAGCATTGTGTAAATATGTAGTATATAAACAGTGGAAAAAAGATTTTCAAATTATGAGCCTCGCTCATCAGGACACTTAAAAAAAAAAAAAAAAAAAGAGTGAATGTGAAATTATCTTTTAAACTATGAAGTAACATTGCTAGGAGTAAGGTATTCTGTGAAGAGTGACTGTGGATACATGTGAGCCTGAAATAATAAACATTAATGTAAAACATTAACCCAGGTTTACAGCAACCATAAGTGTGAGTGTAATGATAAATGCAGGCCTGAAATCACTAACCTATAGAAATTGATAATTTAGGACCCCAGCATTATGCTAGACAGTTAAAAATCTGCCACCAAAAGTGTATGTAGGGGTCTCTTGTACTTTATTGTCTACATGAGTACAAATCAATGAGATTCGTCTCACTTTGAGACAATCCCAAGGTGGACAGAAGTGCAATATATTCTTTGATTGTGAATGGATGAGTGAATGTGAGAGTTCGATCAAGGTGACATGTTGACATTTTCCTTTCACCCCTTCCTACCCCCTCATTGCAGCTGGCATTCGTCAGGTAGGTGGGAGCAGTGGTCTTCTACGTCAAATTTAGTTGCAGGGGGGTGCATATGAAAGGCCTGAATCAATTGCTCGCCAATTTCGTCTTAAATCCCAACATCTACCATTTCAGGGCAGCCTGACTGTGCTGCAAAGCGTGTTTAATTGCTTTAATTATTAAAAAGGAAGTCCTGAAAGTGCATTCAAACGTATAAACATGTACCTCATTCTAAATAGTAGATAACATTAATATTATTCTTGTCATTTATATACTAATGCATGATGAGTTATTGGTAGCTTGTGTGGTATGATGATCATGTAGTTTTACTAGCTTTGAGTGTGGAAGCATTTTATCTGCAAACGCAGTTGTTCTGAGTATCTAACAGGCACAGTGACAGGTGTAGTTTAATTTGCAAGGAGCTTCACTCAAGTGTGTTTTTAAAGGCCTCACTCTGGGTCACGACTTGTAACAAACCATTAGGATTTCAAACTAGACTTTCGCGCAATTGAGAAACAGTTTTGCTTGCTGTGGTTACAGACCACCTTCCTTTCTTAAATTAATTTACCTTGTCTAGGGATTTTCGGTTGCTATTTTACAGCATAGGCAAGGAAATGATGATGCAGAGTACGCCGATCTGGTAACCAAAGATAAAACGATCAACAAGCTGCAGCCACACCACCACGACAATCGGTGCAGATTCAAGGATGATAACGCTCTTGCTGGCAATTACGGCAACTAAATGTCTCTTTTGCAGTCTCATCAGCCTCACTAACGTAATGCATGACGAACTTGTTTTTCTTCCCCTCTTTTATATTTTTAATAATTTATTGAATGCACGTTAATGGCATAATGTGTAATTTCGCTTTCTTGTAAAGTTCTCCTTTTCGAGCACTGCTTCCACGATAGAATTCCTCGCCTTCTTGTTACCAGTCACAATTGTTTAGTTTAAAGTAATTGATAAATTGTCACTTGTTTCTTTTTTCATCATGCTGATTTTTATAATAAATGTATTAAGAGTATGCAGTGTTTTTTTAGATAGAAATTGCTATCCGTTGGCCCCATGTTTATTAAAGAATCAGTAAAGGTGCTTAATGTAGAGGCTTACATTGATGGAATTGTCTCGCTTAAATGTAGATGTCACAGTTAGAACAATACAAAACATTTCGCATGACACATCAGATTACTAGAGTGGGTTAAATAGGGCATATTTAATTAACCAACAGCTAATTAATTAAACTTCCCCAGCTTAAAAATGATGATAAATCCGTTGTGCCACCGTGGTATATAAACATTTAGTACAGCAGAATGGAAATAATAGTAACGAGTGGTCATACTAGAAGGAAGAAACAATGTCACTGTTTATATTGCAGCAAAAGTCAGTCAGTCTGTTACCAAAGTAAATGTTGGCTGAAACATTAAAATGATCGGCCTTTCAGGCAAGAAATATGAGGACCTGATAAGAAATTCAAGCGGCGTCATGTAGGCATCCATCAAAGTATGAGGAAAAGATGATAGAATTTCAGTGCTCATGTATTAACCTTTCAATGCATAGTGTAGCTGATAAGCTATATACCTTATTTATCCCATGATCTCTCAAAACGATCAAAATTTTAGCACATTCATTTGTAGCTGCTTGTATATATAGTGTTACATATGCTAGTAGTTCGTCCTAGAAATTATAAATCGCAGAGCTCTACTGAATCAGTTCGGCAGTTAGCTGCATTGAGTTACTCCTAACACATGAGTTTGTTTACTTTAGTATTCCTCCTTTGCCATGTAAAAGTAGTCAATCACATACTACTGTTGCATTATGAGTTACTGTTTGCAAATATGAGAGGCACAATAGTGACATTTACTGCATCGGCTACATCATGGAAGCACTATACTGCTGACAAGATATAAACAGTTCGTTGACAGTAGTGCATAATAATTTTAAGGATTTTTTTTCAATATTTTTCTCAGTATATATGCACTACACTTTAATAGTGGTATTTTTACAGCTTCATATAAAATGTCATACATTAAAGGATTAACTTATGCATATCATTACCTTTCGCAGGTATCTACGTATTAGGTGTAGAGCTAAGAGTTGAAGAATATATATAAATATATATATATATATATATATATATATATAGTCACGTTGCAATGGAAGTAGGCTTGACTTCGAAGGCAACTAAACACAGCACTTATACAGAAAGCACGTTTATTACGAACTCAACATACACGCAGCACTGACTGCCTCTCAGGCAGAGTGCTCTGCTATTTATACACAGACAGAATTTACCAGAAATTAGAAGAACAGTTAACATAAGAAACAAGTAGAATTTACAAGTGAACATAAGAAAGATGTAGAACCTTCTGGAATTGTAAATTACAAAGAAATAAATTTTTGCCGGTGGGTGGGATTAAACCGGCGACCTTCTGCTCCGCAGTCCGTGACGCTATCCCCTGCGCCACGCCAGCAGTTGGTTTTCGGGTCTCTAGCAGCATTGCTCCCTCTCCTGGAGAAACAGCGACCCGCTGTTATGAGCAATGTGGAGCCAGCTGCAATGTCCTGGATCTTGACCGTGTCATGGGTCCTCTGTATGACAGTTCAAGAGAATTCTTCCCTTCTCCGCGATTATCGACGACAGACGTTCCTGTCGTGGCTTCATCAGGAACATTACCGTCCTTAAAGTCCTTGAACAAGAAGCCATTGTCGTCTACCTGCTCTTCAGGATCGTAGTAAGGCTTCATGCGCAGGACGTGAACAATGTCTCTTCGGTTTTGACGTTTCGACGACTGCTCATAATGCTCAACTTCGTATGTGACGTCTGACAGGCGGCGTATGACACGATACGGACCAAAGTATCGCTTCAATAACTTTTCTGACAGTCCAACCTTCCGTACAGGGGTAAAAATCCATACCAGATCTCCTGGGCTGTACACAACAGGTCGGTGCTTGTTGTTATACCGCTGACGGTCCTTCTCCTGGGCGTCCAGTGTCCGTATGCGAGCCAGCTGTCTTGCTTCTTCGACCCAGGTGATGAGCTGTTTAACATAGTCATCCTGAGTGTCGTCCGGTTGGAACGGGAACAGTGTATCCATTGTCGTCTCAGCTTCACGGCCATGGAGCAGGAAAAACGGAGTGAAGCCTGTGGTGTCTTGTCTTGCAGTATTGTAAGCAAATGTCACGACTGGCAGAATTGTATCCCAATCCTTCTGCTCAACATTGACGTACATCGACAGCATGTCGGCTAACGTCTTGTTAAAACGTTCTGTAAGACCATTTGTCTGAGGATGGTATGCAGTTGTCATTCTGTGGACAATGTTGTATCGTGACATTACCTCTGATACTAGTTTTGACTGGAATACTTTTCCACGATCAGATATCATGACACGTGGTGCTCCATGCTTCAAAATAATGTCTTCTGCAAGGAATTTTGCGATCTCTGGAGCTTCTGCAGTGGGCACAGGTTTGGTGACAGCGTAGCGTGTGAAGTAGTCAGTGCAGACTACTATCCAACGGTTACCGGTTGCCGACTTCGGGAACCTACCTAAAATATCGATCCCAACTCGATGGAATGGAGCTGCTTCCGGCGGAATCGGTACGAGATGTCCTGGAGGTAATTGCAGCACATGCTTCCGTCGCTGGCACTCTTTACAGTGACTCACATAGTGCTTGACAGATCGGTAGAGACCTTCCCAGTAATACCTGCGTCTGATTCTGTCTAGGGTCTTCAAGAATCCCAGATGACCGAATATTGGAGCATCATGGAAATGTTTGAGAATAGCTGGCTGGAGATGAGCTGGAACAACAAGTAGCTATTTGGGGCCCAGTGGATCGTAGTTGCTCTTGTACAATGTTCCGTTTATAAGTTGGAACTCTCCATTGGTCGGTTCTCCTTTCTCCAAGGCCTCTATCATTTTTAATAGTGTTGGATCTTCCCTCTGTTCAGCTGTAATGTCATCTAATTCAGTGAGAGCTGAAATTTCATTAATGCTGTTGTGTTCCACTAATGGATTCCTCGAAAGGCAGTCGGCATCCTTGTGTTTGCGCCCGTTCTTGAATACCACTGTGACATCGTACTCTTGGAGTCTTAGCGCCCATCTTGCTAGTCGACCTGATGGATCCCTCAAGCTAGTCAGCCAACACAAAGAATGGTGGTCTGTCACGACGGTGAATGGTTTGCCGAATAAATACGGCCGGAACTTGTAGATAGCCCAGATAACTGCGAGACATTCTTTTTCAGTTGTAGAGTAGTTTATCTCGGACTTTGAGAGTACTCTTGACGCATAGGCTATCACTTTTTCGGCACCTTCCTGAATTTGTACAAGCTCTGCACCAATCCCATAGCCACTGGCGTCTGTGTGAAGTTCCGTTTCTACATTCTCGTCGTACAAGGCTAGCACTGGTGCGGAAGTTAGAGCCTCCTTAAGTGCTCGGAAAGCTCTTTCTTTTGTCTTATCCCAGTAAAATTTGGCGTCTCCCTGCAGAAGTTCTTCTAATGGACGTGCCTTGTTACAAAATCCTTTTATGAAACGTCTGTAGTATGAGCACAGCCCGAGAAAACTTCTCACATCACGAATGTGCTGAGGAGTTGGAAATTCTGTGACTGCCCTTACTTTATCTGGATCAGGATGGACACCATCTCCGTTGACTAGGTGCCCCAGGATCTTTATCTCTTTGGCGACGAAGAGGCACTTCTTTGGATTGAGGCGGAGACCTACAGCCTGAACACACTTCAACACAGTTGACAGGCGACTCAGATGTTCTTCAAATGTTTTCGAGAAAACGACAATTTCATCTAAACAGCAGAGACACGTCGTCCACTTAAGGTGTCGAAGCAAGTTGCCCATCATGCTTTCGAATGTGGCTGGAGCATTACATAATCCAAATGGCATTACTTTAAATTCATAGAGACCGTCAGGTGTAATAAAAGCCGTCTTCTCCCTGTCAGATTCGTCAACCTCAATTTGCCAGTAACCTGTCTGCATGTCCATAGAGTTGAGAAGTATGAAGCTCCTTTCAAGCAGTCTAAGGTGTCATCAATACGCGGCAATGGGTAGACATCTTTCTTTGTGATACTGTTCAGCCGCCGATAGTCGACACAGAATCGCCACGTGCCATCCTTCTTCTTTACGAGGACCACCGGAGACGACCAAGGACTCTCCGAAGGTTGAATAATGTAATCTCGCAACATCTTCTCCACTTCCTCCCGAATTATCCGTCTTTCAGCTGGCGACACTCTATACGAACTCTGGCTAACTGGCGGATGGTCCCCAGTATTGATCCGGTGCTTTATCGTGGGCCGTTTCGTCTGACTTTTCCCCTGCTGAGGTGTGAATGCACCCGAAAATTGGCGTCGTATACCTAACACCCGCTGGCGTTGTTCCTTGGTCAGTCCAGGCCCTATTGGCAGTTCCACGTTTGTTTCCTCCAGCGTGTTGTCTGTACTAATAGCAGGGCAGGGGTCTTCATTGATGACGTTGAGCTCACCGTCCTGGATTGGTTCAGCTGTCCCGATACACATTTCCTTGGGGATAAGTTGTGACTGCTCGTGACAATTTATGATCCAAATCTCTCCTTGACCACCGGTAATGCTTATGATAGCCGCTGATATGAAAATTTCTTTTGTGAGCCTGATAAACTTTTTACTATCAACAAGAACTTCACAGTTTAACCAGTCATCTGTGTTTGTGACTGCAACTCTTCTCATTGTCAACGGCGGTTTTGTCACATTGTCAACGACGAATAACTTCCCAGAAAATTCTGTATTACGTGTATCTGGCGGAACAACTTCTTCAATTTGCAGCTCAGATCTTCCACAGTCAATGATAGCTTGGGATGCCTGAAGGAAGTCCCATCCGAGGATGACATTGTGACTACATTCTGTTAACACGACAAATTCAAACGGCTGCGTCCTGTTGTTGATGGTTATTCTTACGACACAAGTTCCTGCTGGATGGACGTACTTTTCATTCGCGACCTTCAGCACAGTTGCTCCCGTACCACAGAACATTGTCTTCTTTAGTGTGCGGCGGTAATTATCCGATAATACAGAAAAAGAGGCTCCTGAATCAACAAGTCCCCGGACAGGTTGGCCGTCGATTATGACGTCGATGAGATTTCCCGACATCTTGGCGACTGTCGTCCATGGAGGATTTTCATCTGCGGCGGCCTCACCTCTGTAGATGGTCGCCTCGCTTAGTTTTCCTGGGAGCGGCGGCTAGGGGAGCGGCTGGTATCTCTATGTTGCGACGGTGAACGGCTGCGGCGCGTCGGGGAGCGACCTCGTCTAGGGTACGACGATGGGCTTCTTCCCGTAGGTCGACTGAACGCATCAGCAGGTGACTGCCTTCGATAGAACTGCTCCGTCGGCTGACGCCTTGCGCAAAATAATCATCGAATACTCGCCTCCTCTCTCTGCAGTAGCGTACGACATGTCCAGGGCGTCCACAGTGGAAACACGGTGGTGTGTTGTCTTCTGTCCTGCAGACCTCTGTTCTTCTGCGGGGCGTCATAGTTAGTGGGGGAGTTGGCTGTGGTCGCGTCGGTCGGTTCATGGGCTGCCGTTTGGCGGCTGCAGCGTAAGTCATAGCAGGGCGACGCCATTCTTCACGTCGGGTGCGATTGACGGGGCAGACAGGAGCTAATGTCTGAAATACCTCTTCCTCAGCGACGTCGGCTTCCTCGTCACTTACGGGGCTTACATCCATGGCCATAATCTGATGCTCGCTCGGGCTAATAGTCCCGGCTGCCATGCACTGTTGTAATTGTTCTCTCACGATTTGTCGTATGAGAGAAGCAAAGTCCTGCTGGTCTTCCACAACGGCCATAGGGACTACATTTGGGAGTCTGTCATACTTCTTGCGGCCAACCCTCCTTTGTTGCATCTCTTCAATACGCTGGCACCACTTGATGAACTCTTCTGTCGTAGCGACGTCTTTTATCAGAAGAGCTTGGTACATATCTTCTGCAATTCCCTTCATCAGGTGCGTGATTTTGTCCGCTTCAGTCATGTTCGGATTGACTACGTTACACAGGGCCAAAACACTTTGTATGTAGGATTGTGTCGGCTCACCATGTCGTTGGGCCCGGTTCTTCAGTTGTTCTTCCGCCGAGCGGATTTGTCGCTGGCGGTCTCCAAACATCTTCTTAAGTTCCTCCTGGAACGTATCCCAGTCATTCAACTTGTCTTCGTTGTTTTCGAACCATTGCTGGGCTGTTCCATCCAGGTAGAAATAAACGTTGGCCAAGGTGATCCCACCTGTTGTACTTGGCGACTCGGTCGAACCCTTTTAGCCATTTGTTGGGGTCCTGTCCAGCATCTCCAGAGAACACCGATGGGTGTCTGATGTGCAGCTGGCTTATTGCTGGTTGCATCTCCATCGTTCTTCTGATAATACGGACTTTTGGAAGGATGTACTCGGTGTATCCCTTGTATTACGCTTCCAGTCCGTGTAAGCGTCGGCTTTTACGTTGCCTAATCGGAGCCACGGTGATGCAGCTGTTGCACAGTGTGCCCGGCGCCTCCACCAAACAATGTCATGTTGCAATGGAAGCAGGCTTGACTTCGAAGGCAACTAAACACAGCACTTATACAGAAAGCACGTTTATTACGAACTCAACATACACGCAGCACTGACTGCCTCTCAGGCAGAGTGCTCTGCTATTTATACACAGACAGAATTTACCAGAAATTAGAAGAACAGTTAACATAAGAAACAAGTAGAATTTACAAGTGAACATAAGAAAGATGTAGAACCTTCTGGAATTGTAAATTACAAAGAAATAAATTTTTGCCGGTGCATGGGATTGAACCGGCGACCTTCTGCTCCGCAGTTCGTGACGCTATCCGCTGTGCCACGCCGGCAGTTGGTGTTTGGGATTTCTCGCGGGAATATATATATATATATATATATATAAAGCAGTCAACAATCCGAAGATTGGTTTGAACAACACAGTGCTTTACTAGGTATGGTCCCGTTTGGAGGTGGAGGTGGAGCTGGTATGCCGTTGCCTTCCTCCGACATTCGAACTGACTTACCCAGCCAGTTATAGGGGGACCTACAGTTTAATGTGGGTTCCGAACCACGGCGCTACTCGGTATTTTTCGCATTAGTAACACTGCCAGAGGTGAAAGGAGTGGATATATATATATATATATATATATATATATATATATATATATATATATATATCGTTGTAAAGGGTATTTCACAGTTGTTAGCTTAGAGCAACTCTTTCCCCCATTGACTCAGTAACCATTTGTTCTGTTTAGGGCAGACAGTTCTGAAATTTCTTATTAGACAAATGTCTTGATTACAAACGAAAATAAAATACAAAGTAAGTTTGTTTAAAACATTATGGAGGAGGATAAAAAACAATAATCTAATGCCTCATATTTTTGTGGGAAATTATAGAAAATATTTTACAAATCATTTGTTGTAAGATGACAGAAATATAGGGGAATCTTTATACTGTGGTATAACACATGGGGAACAGTTTGCCAGCAAGCAGGCAGGAAGCAAGAAGAGGCGTGCAGCTGAGGAGGTCCCTTCTGATTTTCATGGATACCTGGACCTGGGTAACCTCATCACTTAAGTTATTATACTGGACAATTGATAGGGATGTTCTCAGCATATACAAAGATGGTGGTCAATATTGAGAATGGAACTGAGTTGAAAGATGTCCACACTTGTAAATATAAAATTCAGTAATAATTCACGCTATTGACCTATAGCAAATCCAAGTAACTTATGAATGCAGAGTGTCGTGGATGTTGAAGTTGCACGACAACTCTCGCCCAAACACAGCCAACATCATCAATCAATTCCTGGCAAAAATGGGGTTGTTCGCCTTGAACATCCACCATACTCGCCAGATCTCAATCCTCCGGAAGTCTTCCTATTCCTTCAACTCAAACTCGCTTTGAAAGAAAGAGACTTGAAGATATTCCTGACATCCAGCGAAACGTGACGAGGCTTTTGAACACCATCCGTGCAAAGTTTCCACGACATGTATCGCAGAGCTCAGTGGTGCATAGTTAATGGAGGTAACTCTTTCGAAGGACAGTGAGGTAATTGTGGTTCATTGTTTATCTACGTTAATGTTACAGGACTATTCACCGAACTTTATTGTCGGAGATTGTACATAGAAACGACTTTGGAAATAATTGTGGAGGCTCCATTAGACTTTTATAAACTGATGCTATACTAAACGTTGAAGAAGCAGCCCAATAAAACTATAACGAAACGGACAATATCTGCGGCAGATCCATGCTTGGTGCAGGAGTGGCATTTGACTCTCAATATGAACAGATGCAACGTGTTGCGAAAGCATTTGAGAGTATTGTATACAGAGTGACTTGAAATGGGACGACCATCGTGCATAAAGTAGATACCACATTGAGATTCATTTGCCGATTCCTCAGAAAATGTAGTCCATCAAAAAAGTAGCTTACCAAATATTCGTTCGACAGATACTCGGGATGATGCTCGTGACTGTGGCATCTGTAGCAGATAGGACTGACATAGGAAATAGTAAAGACCCTAAGTAGAGCAGCACTCTTCTATGCAGGTTTATTCATTAAGTGAGAAAGCATCACGAGTATGTTCAGGCAATTCAAGTGGCAGACACTGCAAAAGTAGAATCTGCTACTGTAAAGTTAAGCGAGCATACGGTTTTAGAAGAAGCAACCAATGTATTGCTTCCTCCAGAGTATATCCTGCAAGAAAGCAATGAGGATAGAATTAGAGAGATTCGAGCCCACTCAGAGGCTTATCAACAGCTGTACATCCTGTGAACAACCTTACACGACTGTAACAGGTAAAGGAGGAAGTGATGCTGATACGCAAACCAGGATACACTGATACATGAAGCAGGGCAGTCAAACCGATGGTGCTTAATGTGAATCGTTCTTTTGTTTCTCGGATGTGGGAGGGGGGGGGGAGTTTATAGAGACTTCCTGTATTCCTGAGAACAGGGCGGGGACAACCACACTGTGTGATAGAAAGTATCCAGACACTTGGCTGAAATGACTTACCAGTTAGTGGTGCCATCCTTTGGTAATGCTGGAATTCATTATGGCGTTGGCCCACTCTTAGCCTTGATAATAGCTTCCACTCTCGCAGGCATACCTTCAATCAAGTGCTGGAAGGTTTCTTGGGGAATGACATGTCATTCTTCATGGAGTGTTGTACTGAGGAGAGGTATCAATGTAGGTTAGTGAGACCTGGCACGAACTTGTCGTCCTAAAATATCCCAAATGTGTTCTATAGGATTCAAGTGAGGACTCTGTGCAGGCCAGTCGATCACAAGGATGTTATTGTCGTGCAACTACTCCGCCACAGGGCGTGCATTATGGACAAGTGCTTGATAGTGTTAAAAGATCGCCACCCATGAATTGCTCTTCAAAAGTGGGAAGCAAGAAGGTGCTTAACACTTCATTTGGCAATGTTGCTCTCAAGCAACATCAAAATTGCGCGTGGATTTCTGAAACATGTTTCAAGTTTTATCCTTGGATGGGCAACAGTGCTTGAAACTAACATTAAGCTCTCCAATTAAGTGATGTTTCGTTGTCTTTTGCGAAAAGTTTAGCAATAAACTGAATCTTTAGCGTACAGTCCAAGCATACGTTACCGAGGTACATATCTGTTCCAACTTTGTGACGATAGTTTTCGTGATACATGGAAAACTGCTTATAAAAGGGAAAGAGGAAGTCTTTAAGTTCAATTATTACGGAAAATTGTTGACGATTTGTTATATGGAGGACTGAAAATGGACTTTTATTTATTGGGAAGAGGTGGCCTGGTAGACCACCAAAAAATGGGCAATAAATCCAAAAGAAGAATGAAAGAGCATCTCCTGTACCAGTCAATGATGAACAGTATGACAGATATGACAATATGTTGTCACTTGACAGATAATGGGCCAAAAGGAATTTGCAAGTTTTGTCTTCAGGGATACTTGACTGTAAAATGTGGAAATCATGTGACTGTTCTGAATTTTGCAAGAAAAACGACTTGTTTTCACACGTTTCACATGTAGTCCAAAATGCAATAATTTCTAGTGTCTTAAGAACAACACTGTAGTATTGACACTGTACCACCATGCGAAGTTTCTGTGCAATGTTACTTACAAACCAGAAACTATATTTTGAAAAAAAAAATCGTATAAATCAGTTCACATGTCCCTACACATTTAAGTAACAGAACACTTTTTCTCCTCGTGATTTCTGTGTGTGCCAAATAAAGGGTTAAAACAAAAATGAAGGCCTGTGTCGTGATAGTGTCACGCAAAACAACTAAGGGTTCGAGTCCCCCCCTTGGGCATGGATGTTGGATGTTGTGTTGTCCTTAGGTTAGTGTACCTTAGTTTAAGTAGTTTGTAAGCTACGGACTAATAGCCCAACAGTTGAGTCCGATAGATTTACAAGCATTTGAACGTTTGATTCGCTGCCATCGGATCGCCACATTGTCCACCGTGATTCGTCACTCCAACAACGTTTTTCCACAGCTCAATAGTCCAATGTTTACTCTCCTTCGAGCAAGAGAGGTGTCGTTCGGCATTGACCTGCATAATGCGTGGCTTGTGTGATGGTCTGCAAAGATGCCTGCCTATTACACTGTACGACCCTGTTCAACTGTCAGCAATCTCTTGTCAGTCAACAGACAAGGTCGGCCTGTACGCTTTCGTGCTGAACGTGTCCCTTCACGTTTCCTCTTCCCTATCACATCAGAAACAGTGGACCTAGGGATGTTTAGGAGTTGGAAATTTCATGTAGAGACTTCTGAAAAAAGTGACATCCAATCACCTGACCATGTTCAAAGTCCGTGAGTTCCGCAGAACGCCCCATTCTGCTCTCTTTAAAATGTCATTCTTTAATGACTAATGCGGTCGCTTATATGGAGTACCTGGCAGTAGGTGGCAGCACAATGCACCTAATATGAGAAACATACGTTTTTGGGGGTTTCTGAATACTTTTTATCACATAGTGTGTGTGTGTGTGTGTGTGTGTGTGCCACTAGTCCAGAACATGAATATATTAATTGTGTTGTACCTCGAAAACAATTTGGAAGATCGCCATAAGAGGTTTTTCCTCCGAAGGAACGTCCAAAAGAACAGACACCAGTTTTGATCCTGTAGTTATTATTAAGATTATCAAAAAAATATTTTTTTTTAATTTTTTACATTATTTATTATAATTTCATAAAACATCACCCATAACTTAAGGAGTTTAATTATTTACAATAATTAGAGTGACTTATTATCTACTAGGAATCCACTGGCCAACTATTTGAAATCTTAATCTACTATTATGGTTAGCTACTTAAAAGTAATATACTACATGCTGCAGCGTTACGGTTGTGCCAGCAAGGGTATAAACCTGCAATTTCGGCCAACTCGCCGAGCTTAACCTGGACAGGTCAAGAATGTCACTGCAGCCCCCCACTAAGAAGATACACCATTTTGTATTAACCTAAATAACTAATCTATCTACAACCAGCTTAACGTCTAAGTGTCAAACTCGAGTGTTGCCACATCTAGCCCCCAAATCCAGGGGATCACGGATACTGCTATTTCTGACGACCAGTCCACCCGCCAGCAGCATGGCTGTCAACATCAGGTGAAGTTCTTCACTGTTCGGGTTAAGTGTCTCCTATGAAGTCTTGTAATACCTTATTGGAGATTTGTTAGTGTGTCAAGAGTGTGAAAGGTATCTGGGTGTGATTAACTCATAGGTGTTAGTACTGGGCAGAGCACTTCGGAGATCTGCGGCCACACTTTCGAATGCAGGACACTCAAAAACTATGTGATCTGGGGTTCCGTCCTTAGCACCACAGGCACACACTGGTGTCGCCTATTTCCTGAACTGGCATTGATATGTCGGGTAGGGCCCATGACCGGTGAGAAAGTGCAACATTCGTCTGGATGGCTGGAAGTGTGCCATTCTGAATCTCTCTCTCTGATGTCGGGTAGGAGGGCATGTGACCTTCTTCTGGTTTCGTATGCATTCTAAGACTTGCCAAAGCTGTGACCCTGTGCTGGATTTTGAGTCACCCGACTTCCCAAGAATTTCTTCCACTTTTCCCCATTGTCCCTTTTCCTCCAAGAACCAGGCTCCTTCTCCCTCACCTTGATGTCAAGGGGGCAAAGCCACATCAACACCAAGAGAGCCCCATCAGGAGTGGTCCTGTATGCTCCTACTGAATGTTCTGTTGCACCCTTCTCATGGCCAAGGCAGGCACGACCCTAGTGTGAGTCTCTGGGCCCATGATGGAGATCCATAGCCCACGATAGACTTCAGTATGCTAAAATGGTAGAGTCTGATGTGGTCAGACTGAAGGTGAAACCTCCAATGCCAGATCCCAGCCAGATTGTGCAATCCTACAAGTGACCTTTCAGCCACCACATCTATGTGTGCTGCAAAACTCCAGCAGTCATCAATAATGACACTGAGGTATCTCAACTCCTTGCGACATATAACTGGGTCTCCATTTATCCTCACAGTGGGGTTCCTGACCAACTGGCCTTTCAAAAGCAGATACATGGACTTTTGTGGTGTTATTTTCAGCTTAGTTCTAGTGCACCATGTGGACAGGATCTGTAAAACTCTTTAAATTCTTCTCTCATTGTCTCTGCGGCTTCGACCACCAACCATGAGAAGGAGGTCATCTGCGTGTACTATCATCTCTAGCACATCTGGGTGTTGTTGTAACTCTGCAAGGAGAGGTTCCATGTTCAAAACCAAGAAGAGTGGCCCCAAGACAGTGCCCTGAGGACACCCCTTGGTGATGATTTTGCTAACTTCCCTGCTAGGGGATGATAGCCAGACCTCCCATTCTGCATAATAGCTCCTGAGACAGCCATATAGCGGCTCTGGACGTTCCATCTCCCTGAGATAGGAGAAGATCAAAGGAGACCACAGGTTATCAAAGGTGCCACTGACGTCTACCATGATGGCCACCACATATTTGCATTGTGTACAAGAACAGACCTTGGTCACCAAGGTGATTGCGTCAGATGCAGACCTCTTGGGTCAAAAGCCAAATTGCCTGTTACTAATCCCATGCAACGTACAATGTTTGGACAGCCTGTCAGCTAGCAGTCTTTCAAACATCTTCCCAGTGATCTCCAGGAAACAGATAGGGCGATAGGGCTTGGCCTGGGCTGGGACCTTAACAGCCTCTTTTTCGATAATGGCCATGTTGGCGCTTTCCCAAATTTCTGGATATCTGCTGGTGTGCAGATATTCATTAGAGACCCTAGTCATTTGAGAGACCAGCTGATGTGCGAGGAATTGCACTATCTCTGTGGTAGCCCCATCAGGCCCGGGGGCCTACCCTATTTTGAGGGCCTTGATTTTTGCAGCCACCTCCTCCTCTGAGAAGGGGTACACTGGGCTATTGTTGTTATATTCCTGGGCATCCATTGTTCTTTTTTCTCTTTGTACAGCAGTGTCAGAGTTGATGACGTCATAAGGGAGGAGAGTCCAGAGAAGGTCCTCAGGAGTCTCCTGCCATGAGTCCGTCACGTAGTCTCTATCCCTGATTGTCAACAACACCAAAGGGGACCTGAGTTTCTCATGGACCAACTTATATTGAATACCCCAGAGCACTATGGCCAGCTGGTTCTTGACAAAGGAATTTACAACATTAGCTGCTAGTGGACAATGAATTAAATTAGCTGCAGTGGAGTGGCTGAACACTCTAAAGCACATTGCTGCAAAGCACACGGTTGCTCATGATCATTGGTTAGAGTCCTCCCTCGGGGATGGGTATATGTGTGTTTTGTCCTTAGCATAAATTAGTTTCAGTAGTTTGTAAGTCTAGGGAGTGATAATCGTAGCAGTTAAGTCCCTTAGATTTACAAGCATTAGAACATTATGATTTGAATTAAATCAATGGGTAATGTTGAAAATTTCTGCCCTTCCAGACATGAAATCTTATGGGAATTGGCGAATTGCCTTGGGTAATGAGTCCAAATGTCCAGACGGACTTATGTCAGTAGTATGTGGGTGATTTGAAAATTTGCCTCTGTAGGGAGGTGTGCTAAGATAGGCTGTACAATAGTGGTGATCAATATATCCCAGTGCCATAGTGATGAGTTCAACAGCCCAGAAAGCAGAAGGACTTGTTTCGAATCCCTGCTGGCCCCAAGTTTCCAACTTTCCTCATTTATTTAACCCTGTGGCATATAGCGTCCATTGTAGTGGAGGGCTCTTACTAGACGTATGTCTTTCCATCTGGGGTATTTTTGAAGTCATAATACTTGGAGTCCACTCCAGGGGACCCTTCGGGTAGGTTCTGCACTGTTATTGTCGCCAGAGGAACTGACAAGCATCAGTTTTTCACCAGAGGGCAGTTGCGTGTCAAGATGACGAGCGTGAATTGGCAGCGAGCAGTTTCGAAATGCCTTTCACCAATTTCACAAAGAAGAGACAAAGAAAGTTTTCATTAAATGCAAGGATCCTCTAAGTCCAAATTTCCTGGAAAGTTTCCATATGAAAAAGAGAAAGTCATAGAAAGAACTTTGGACGTCTCAAATGAACAGTGCCCACTTCAGTGGACATCACCGAATTTCACAATGTAGATAGTTAATTTCAATAATTTTTTATATTTTATGATATAAGACATTGTTCTTCACTACATAAATACCATTTCAACATTTCCTCTTCAATTGTTAGTATTTCATACATCACAGGGTTAATTCAGTGTTCATCTCCAACCAGTGTCTTAAATTGGTTTATATCTCTATATCCCTAGATACTCACCATTCCTTCTGAAATACCGTATATAAATAAATATTCTGCTAGCCAACCAAAATGCAACACCAAGAAAGACCAGAGATATCAGAACCAAATTTATTTAGATGATAAACTTTGTACAAAGATCACATGATAGAAACTACAGCCCCATGTGAAATGAGGAAGATGATGAAATAAATACTGTTTCTGCTACTGCTGCTCATAATTTACATACTTCGGCACTGAATCAAAGAGGTTCTGGATGTACCTTTGGGGTATAGCAAACCACGCTGATTCCACATACCGCCAAAGTTGATCTTAGACTAGGCTGTAATGCAATCTGATGGACGACGAAAGTTGCAATGTGGCCATCGTGTATTTCCGAAGGTATGGGAGAACAAGAGGCTCCCTCACTTCAGAGCTGTGACAATGGCTGGCTAGTGTATTGGCACTGTCTACTAGGGGATATGGGAGTGGAATCCCATATTAAGCCAGACCATAATTCCAGCAGCAGGACCAGTATAGTGATGCATAAAGCATTTCAGCCGTGTCTCACCACAGTACTTATAATGTCGTGCAATAATGAAGATGATGTCATTGGCGGCTATAACCGCAACTATACGTCTCGGCACTGAATCAGAGAGGCTCTGGACCTGTTGTTGAGGTGTAGCAGTTCAAACTGCAATCATATGTTACCAAAGTTGTTCTGATGTACCAACAGGTGGTGTATCTCGGGCCAGTTATTCCACAGACGTCGACTGGACGTTTCCGATAGGCAAGAGGTCTGGAGAACAGAGAGACCACGGCTGCAACGCAATTTGATGGCTGACGAAGAAGTTTTGACCTGAAGATGCCCAGCAAAAAGCAGCAAAACATGTTTGTTATACACAAGTCAGGTTAGTTTCAAAAGTTTTCTAATAGATGTTGTTGTGTTCTTCAGTCCAAAGACTGGTTTGATTCACCTCTCCACGCTATCCTATCCTTACCAGGCATCATTATCTCTGAATAAGAATGACAGCTTACATCCTTATGAACTTGCTTACTGTATTTGTCTCTGAGTGTCGCTCTGCAATTTTCAGCCCCACACTTCCCTACAATGCAAAACTGACAATTCCGTGATGTCTAAGAATGCGTCCTACTAAATGATCTCTTCTTGCAGTCATTATATGCCAGAAATTTCTTCTCTTCCCAACTCTACTTATTACCTCCTCATTAGTAACGTGATCTACCCACCTCATCTTCAGCACCAAATTTCAAAAGCGTCTATAATTTTTCTCTTTGAATTCATGGTTCACTCCTGAACAAGGCCAGATTCCAGACAAATACCGTCAAAAACGACTTCCTAAAACGTAATGAGGGGAGTGCCAGCGTCGTGAAATAAAGTTCGGGGTGGGGAGGCGCGTGTTTACAGCACTGCCTCATAGTGGTAACAATGCCCCAGGCATAGTTAATTGACTATAATAATACTTATATATGAAATATTGTTAACAATTCGTGCTTCGTATTTTCAAAGTATTTATTTGCTGTTTGTTTATAGAAAAATAACTATACAACACGATCAAACTGAAAACGTATGTTATTTCAACATTTTGAACTTTTTCGTCCAAATTATTTCCTTCAAATATTCGTTGGTATTGTTCAGTGAATGTATAAATCACGAAAACCTCGCTGGTGTAAGCACCACTTCCTTCGACGTGACCTCCAAGTGGCAAGAACTCTGGAACGAAAATCCACCGCACAATGGCCACCTCGTGCAAGATCCATCCAAGAAGGTTGAGGGATTCCATCTACCACGCCAACCTGGTCGAGACTGAACCGCATCAGGGCTGGTCAAGGGAGGTGTGCTTACAACATAAAGAAGTGGGGTTTCCTTCCATCTTCTGACTGTGACTGCGGGGCAGAGGAGCAATCCGTAGGGCACATCGTCAAGCAGTGTCCACTGCGAGCATTTAATGGTGACTTGAAGAGTTTACATCAAGTGACAGAAAGTGCTCTGGACTGGCTGTTAAATTTGGACATTTCCATTTAATTGTATGTATATATTCTTGTATACTTGTAAAACCATACGATAAATAAATAAATAAATAAATAAATAAAAAGTGAATGTATAATAACCTGGATGGAAACGAAATATTCAGTATACAATACAACGAAGGAATATGTAAAGGAAGTAATGCTGTAATAACACATTTTTTTTCATTTTGAGCATGATTATAGTGTTATTTTTTAATAAAAAAATTTTTAATAAAAAAAAAAGCAAATACAGACTTCGAAAATACGCACGAATTGTTAACAATATCTCATAAGTAAGTATTATTATAGTCAATTTATTGATCAGTTAAATCAAGAAGAATCTGAAAAAAAAAAAGAAATAACGGGCTGAGGATTAGAACACGAAACCTTCAGCGTGCTACACTTGCCATCTACGACCTCGGCCACCACACCGTTCGCGTCGCATATCAGAGGTACGAACGGGTATAAAAAATATGGGCGACAGTTTCGGAGCGTTTTTCTCGTGAATGGCTGGCCGTATGGCTGGAGCATTGTAACACTATGGGGTAGTGCGACAAAGACGCGCTCTCCACCCTGAACTTCATTACCCAACCCGAGCACTCCCCTCGATGTCAATAAATTTCTCGTCTTCAGAAATGCTCTTCTTCCCATAGACATTCAGCATTTTATATATTTTCTACTTCCGCCGTCGTTCTTTTGCTAACCAAATAACAAAATCTATGTGAAATAATTACAAAAAATTCGCGGAATCGTGTAAAATTTGGTAGCGTGGACTAAAAACTAGGAAAGAGTAAATGAAGTAGGAAGTGAGACCTGATCTGCTCGATGCAGGCGATGAGGCAGGCGAGCGGGATGCCGGCGATGGCGATGAGGAAGGCGGGCGCGACGGACATGATGCGGATGCTCTCCGCCTCGCCCGCCTGCAGGCAGGGCGGCCGCGGCGGGTGCCAGATGCGCTCCTGGTAGTTCAGCAGCCCGCTCTCCCACACCTTCCGCAGCCTGCACCGGCGGGACATTATTTATATACCGAGGAGCGGTAGCGCCCAACGAGCTAGAATTTCATACATGAGCGTATGGCTTTCTTGGCCGGGAGATCCCTCGCGGGATTGTTCGGCCGCCTTAGTGTAAGTCTTTTTTTTTTTTTATTTATTTATTTTTTTTTTTTTTATTTGACGCCGCGTGGGCGACTTACGTGCCAATGATGATGAGATGACGATGATTAGGACAACACACAACACCCAGTCTCCTGCCGGGAATCGAAGCCGGGCCTCCTGCGTGGTGCCGCGGTGGAGTAGCCGAGCGATCTAAAGCACCTCGCTGTGGAGAGCGCGGTTGCTCTCCGTGGAGGTTAGAGTCCTCCCTGGGGCATGGGTGTGTGTGTGTTTGTCCGTAAATTAGTTTACCTAGGTTTAAGTACTTTGTAAGCTAGGGACTGATGACCACGCAGTTTGGTCCGATAGATTTACAAACATTTGAATTTGATCCTGCGTGGTAGTCAGCGACGCTACCGCTGCAGAATTTCTGAGAATGGCTAACACACGAGGTACAGCGCTCTTTGCGGCAACCTGCGTAAACTCGGCCGCCATATTGGCGGTGGTCAGTGCACTTGACAGGAGTCTGTCCATCGTATGTTGTTGTTGAACGTGAAGTGCTGTATTTAGTGTATATTGTATTTAGTGTAGATTTTCTGTATAATCTTTGCTTCTGCAATATGTCTAAAGTGTGTTCAGCATTATACCCAAATCGACAAATACTTCGAGCAAGAACACCAGTTGTTTTGCCCCTTTCGGTCTCTATCTGCCTATACACAAACAAAACTCCTGGTTAATGACACATAGCTTCCCCAAGAGTGAAGCTTCAGAAATACCTATCTTGCAATTCCTTTGAAGTACACTCCATAAAAAAGGCTCAGTTTTCTCCCTAGCGTCTGTGTGTTTCATCTTCTGTTTCTGCTGTGGTTGATGAAAGAGTGTTTCATCTGTTGAAGAGTAAAATAAAATAAACACTTTTGAGTGTCTACACCTTCTTTAAAAATATTTTCATTTGTTGTTGACAATACTTGATGAAGCATGGTTAACATATAATCATTGCAAAGCTCGGAAGCAATGGTAACAGCCGGAATCTTTCACTTGTTAAATGTCCGTGTTATGTGTAAAAAATAGTTACGTATATCAGCGTGGCAACAACGTAAGTTATTAGCGATATGTTATTTCGGTGTAGAATGCTTTTGTGGCAGCTGACCTAGGCGCATTTTTGATTGCAGTATTCTGTTGTTACTTTCGTCTTTGTACTCAAATTTCGTCAACCAAACTTCACAACCAAACCCTTTAACAGCAATTTTACGAGTATGTGGACTTAATACGTTTAATAAGCTCCAGATAAATGTGTCTTAACAACAGATACAAATCCGTGATCATGATTGTTCGTCATAACAATTGCTGTTCACTGTATAAGTTTCGCAGCACTTTTAGACTATGAACTTGCATTATAATTAACACAAATATTTTCAAAGCGGCACTTTCGGTGCTGGCTCAAACGTCAGCTAACTGTTATACTTTGAACTGGAAGTATGTTACTGACAGATTCGTGATATTTCATTACAGCATTTTAAGAAAATACACTATCTGGCTCATCAATTCGCAGCTTTGATAAACTTCATGCACATCTTTACTCAATAGTCAATCTTCATTTAAAACGTAAAACTGTGTAAATAGGTAAAATTCTCGAGTGCGTGTGGCATACCAGCCGTCAGCCGATACCCCAAATAACATGGCGGAAGCAGTTCAATTTGCCTCAAACAAGGCGGACCTATCGCCACTCTATGAAATTCAAGCTCGTTGGTAGCGCCTGAAACGTAGGTATGACATGCTGAATGTCTGCTTCTCATATCTTCGGCTCCGCGAGGACGATCTTTGGTGGGCGCTGCCCCGCATTTGAACTTACGAGGAGAAGACGCCTACTCGTCATCGCCGAATTCGTCCAAATTTATGGTACATGAAGGGCGTGGTGAGATATAAAAGTGCACCAAGTAGGAACTCCAAATGTCTAAACGTTTAGGAAATAAGGGGAATTTGGATACGGATCTATCACCAAATGCAACTTATCAACTGCCCCTGAAAGTGTCTGTTGAGAAAGCGGTGTTTGGCTCAGCGGTAAGAGATCAGATTTTTTCTGTTGAAAGGTTCGCTGGTTCGATTCCGCCTGGTGGCATAAATCTATATCTATAAATGTGAATGTCTGTTCGGTGGACGTTTATCACGTCTGAATCATAAGACATAAAGAGCTAAAAATTTGTACAGTTACTAATGTCTACCCGGGAAAGGCTTTAGGCACGGTTTTATAGCTATCCGATAGATACTTATCTATATATATTAATGTCAATGTATGTTCGGTGTACGCTTATCACGTCCGAACGACAAGACGCAGAGACTGAAATATTTGTACAGTTACTACTTTATACCTGAGGAAGGTTTTAGGCACGGTTTTATAGCGATCTGATAGATATTTAGTAATTTCAAGAATATAATGCGAAATGCCTAACAATCATTACTCTTTGAAAATTATAGTCTATTTACTCATTGAAAATGGTATTATTGGTTGCGTTGTTG
This sequence comes from Locusta migratoria, assembly GCA_026315105.1. Lineage (NCBI taxonomy): Eukaryota > Metazoa > Arthropoda > Insecta > Orthoptera > Acrididae > Locusta > Locusta migratoria. The sequence goes on from CM048755.1 coordinate 220,743,849, forward strand.
CTTGAGGGTTGATAATGATAAAAGGGTGGAGTATATTGGGTGGAAAGTTATCGGTGAATATAAAATTCTACGTGTGTGTGCGTTAATATTTCGCTCTGCAGCGAAAACTACAGAACGCAAACAAATGGTCTGTGTGTAATTGTTGTCCGAAGTCTCCCGTTGTACAGCATAGCAGTTTCATGCTGATAGCTATAAGGGGGTGGAAGATATGGTGGTTGAAAGTCATCAAATTATACAAAAATTCGGACTGAAAGCCAGCGTGTACGTTTGCGACTCTATAGCAAGGAGGTTACATACAGCGAAACGTGATGCCACAGACCATATCTTTGGTCTATGCGTGCTACAATGTCTTCAGCACTTTCTCTGTAAGGATAAGCATACGAATAAGGAAATATAAGAATAAATAAAAATTCTTTTAATACATCTCTTTTAAATAATTCGATTTGATGTTTCGCGCATTACATCAAGTGATCGATCTGTGATATTATTACAATCAATCACACGTAAAAATGCACTCAATATATCATTATTATCAGTCTCATAGCACACTACTGAATGTTTAATAAAAATATTTGTTTCTGAAGAAGGTATTGTATCTCATTTTATCCTTCAAAACCAGTCTCATAGCACATTACTGAAAGATAGCTTATCTATCATAATCAAGCCACCTGCGAGTGGAGCCGCGGGTTTAAGATATACGTATATATATACAAAACTGCACTTACCTAATCGAGAAAGATGAAATCACTTCCTGAGTTGCTTGCATCAAATTACATTCCATTATACATCACCAGCTGTCCTCGCAAGTATTCAGCGACATGCTGCGTTACGCGTGGTTCGCTGCTGGACTGTGCGATGAAAAAAACTGTTTTCAGAATGTCAATCAAGTTTGTATTTCTATGGAGACATTAAAAAAAACCATGTAACTGCAAAAGGACGGCGTTCATAACGTGCGCAAGATGCGGTCAGAATTATTGCTTACCCTGTTTCTTCAATGAATATCACACCGGTACATATAACTGATCAATTGCAAAAGAATGGAAGATCGAGTTACATACACGACGTACCCAAGTACGCGTTAACCACAGTCCCTTTTCAAATGTTTGTTGTCCCGAATTTCAATTAAATTTGCTTATATAAATTAATAAAATAGCCTATATGATGTTACGGTTAATTGTGACGTCAGTCTACATTTACATCAATACACTGCAAGCCACTGTGAAGTGCATGGCAGAGGGTAGGTCCCATTGTGTGAGTTATAAGGGTTTTTTTCCCATTCCATTCGCGTATTAAGTGTGGGAAGAATGATTGTTTAAATGCCTCCGTGCGGTCTGTAATTAATCTAATCTTGTCCTCACGATCCGTACGGGAACAATATGTAGGCGTAAGCATTTCCAAGAAGAAGGAAAAAAAAGAAAAAAAGAAAAAAGAATGCTGGCGGACGGAGTTGAACCGGTGACCTTCTCAATACAAATCCATTCTTTTACCGCTTTTTCCTTTTTTTTCCATCTGGTAGATCTGTGGTTCGCGGTAGTTGGTTTAGTTCATTCTTGGTTGTTCGTTGAATGGTTGGCTCAGCTTTTTTTTATTACAGAGGGCGTTTAGCCCCCTGACCTGGCGCGCTGAGCCACGGCCCCCGGTACCGCTGAGTCAAGCACCGCTTCCTAAACAAGCCGTCACAGGGTCAGTTGATAAGATGCATATGGTTAGAGGTCTGCGCGGATAAGAAAAAGTGTTATCCGCATCCGCACCAAATCCGCAAATCCCATATCCGCAACCGCATCCGCGGCACTTTATCCGCATTCACAAGTTCGTTATCCGCATCCGCAGATAGTTTTATGGGTAATAGTAATAGATAGCAGTATTTAAATCATGGTATGTAATGATATAATTATTGTACAGTGTCATTTCTGCGATAACTTAACAACTTTTGACTTATTGAATCACGGAAACTGTTCTATACCTATTCCAAAACAGGCTATTCCAAGCAGAAAACATTAGCGCTTCGGAGCCCGTGTGGTCGGAGCATTACTTCAGCTGTTTAATAAATTCATCTTCTTAAATTTCAGTGGTTAAAAATGATCGCCATAGAGGAGATTTTACTGTGTTTACATTCAAAAAAAGAAACGATTCTTTCGGAGTTTTACAAAAGGGACACTATATTTTCCTCATATTAACGCACAAGAGGTTATGTGACCCAAAACAAAATTGCCGTCTGCTTCTAATTGGTAACTGTCAGCAAAAAGAGACAATGTCGGCTGCAGCTACGGCCTGCCTATACAATCTAACATTCTGTACCTTCCTAAATATGTTACTTTCACTGTACAACGTATCTGATTATGAAAGTTGCTATAAAATGCTATTGTCAATCTTTATTATTTCTGTCATCCTTTATCTAATACATAAACATAAATGTTTCTTTGTACGTCTGTTCGTATTTTATGCGCGGCTGTACCGTTCATTTGGTTGCGATGAAACTTTTCCAACATACTGCTTGCACTTTGGAGATGGATATTGACATAATTAAATGACTGTAAGACAAATAGTTCAAAAGATATGACATAATAATTAATAAACAATGAAATGCATGGTAAACTGCTGCAACACGCGACAATGTTGCACTTCTCCTGATAAACCACTGGACCAATTTTAACCAAATTTGGTGCACGTATTCCTTACTTGAGTTAACAATCGATATAGGGGTAAAAAGTAATTACGCTACTTTGTCCTGTCTCACACGAATGTTTAAACAAATTTGAAGTTCCACTTTTGTGTCTAGTTTAAGAATATACTTTTTTAGACGCAAAGCAAGCTGATATACCGTTGATCTTTTCCTTGCCATCAAATACGTATCCAATTTTTTTTCCAAATTGACGATTTCAATTTATTTTCCTTCACTAATGTGAAATGACCTCTTTTCACTTTACACGATATAGTATCCATTGATGTCTTGAGCATTTAAAAAAAGAACTGTCAATATTCACTACGATATACGTCGTCACTCGGTCACTACAAAGCGTTAACTGAAGGCAGTGGAAATTTGTCATGGCACCTCTGGTGGGCAGTGGGCCGGTTTGCCGCCCAGGAAGCACTTGACAGATCGCAGTTAAGACACAGTCGCGTGAACAGATTAGGCGCAGGTCCCTCGGGTACAGATACATCCGCAGTTGCCAGGGGATGGGGTCAACAGACTTCCGCTCTGCCTTGGCCCTGCAAGGATTCCAAGAATGTCCACAGACTTGAAGTTTTCAGCTACGATTACGACAAAATATAATGTTTATAAAGCTTATGGGACTAACTGCGGGGTCATCAGTACCTAAACTTACAAACTACTTATGAACTACCTTACACTAAAGACAGCACAAACATCCATGCCCGAGGGGGATTCGAACCCCCGACGGGGAAGGGCCTCGCGCATCGCAGCATAGCGCATCAATGTGCTCTGCCGCGGCCCATTACGACAGACGTACTGGGCAGATACACAAGCTTAATGTAAATCGCAAATCAGCTGAATAAATATATCTTACAGTATAAGTGCTCCAGATTTTACTAAATTGTTGGCGGTCCAAAGAAATAATAACTTTTACTATCGTTCGTGTTGCTCAGAGTATGACTTTTTTTCTGTTTTGGAGGAGGGGGGGATGGACGCTTATTTCCGTCTATGATAAAGATACTGATGGTGCCAGTTAGTGTCCTGGTTGCATGGTTACCAAAGTTTGGTCATTTACTGAAAATTAGGGGTAGTGTAGTAATGTAGTTGTTCCGTAGCCGCACGCCATGTGCTCCCGCAGCGTCGAACCCTTGGGGACAGTGAGGTCATGCCTTTGCTAGCATCACTAAACCGCCTGCAGTGCTTCTCCTCGGCTCTTGACCATGTCTGTTTGATCCTGTACGCCTGGAAAACCGTCACCTTGTCAAATACGTAGCAATTTCAGTTGGTAAGACCTGATGGTAGGATTCTAATGTGGCATAGACGCCATGAAGAAATCGGGAGACCCCCATGAAGCCATGGGTCCAAATTGGCAAGAAGGCACTGCATGTGCAAGCTGTTGGTGGTTCCATAATGGTATGGGATATTTTTACATGAAATGTTCAAATTCAAATGTTTGTAAATCTATGGGACTTAACTACTGAGGTTACCATTCCCAAGGCTTACAAACTACTTAAACTAACCGAAGGACTACACACACACACACACACACACACACACACACACACATTCCCGAGGGAGGACTCGATCCTCCGACGAGGAGCAACCGCGTGCCACAGCAAGGCCCCTTAGGGCTCTCGGCCTTCCACCGCGGTTACATGGTCCAACTGGAATTGTTATGGTTATAATTGACTGCAATGCAGCCTTTCATGGAGTTCATGTTCCCAAAAATCTAAGGAATTTGATGGATCACGATGCACTATGTCATTGGCCCAGATTTGTTCGTGATTGGGTTAAAGAACATTTTGCTTCCAGTCAATGATTTGACCAACCACATGTTTCAATATGAATCCCATCAAACATCTATGGGACACAATCGAGAGGTCAGTTCGTGCACAAAATACTGCACTAGCAACACTTTGGCAGTTGCGGCTCGCTAGCACAGAGGTAGAGTGCCAGACTCCAAATCCAAAGGTTGCGGATTCGATCCTCGCCAGGTCCTAGAATTTTTATCTGTCACTTCCCACTTTCACCTCTGGCAGTGATGCGGATGTGAAAAACATCGAGTAGCACCATGGTTCGGAAACCACGTTAAACTGTAGGTCCCCCTGTAACTGGCTGGGTAAGTCAGTTCAAAGGTCGGAGGAAGGCAACGGCATACCACCTCCAAATAGGACCATGCCTAGTAAAGTACTGTTGTGTTCAAACCAATCTTCGGATTTTTGACTGCTTTACCTTTTTTTTTTTACTTTTAGATCGCTATAGCTGCAGGGTGATTCAGTATTCATGTAGCGGACTTCCGATGACTTTCGAGAATTGAACATCGATACGAAAAACACAATCTTAATGTAAATCATCTTACATCTTACAGCATAATTGCTCCACATTTTACTAAATTGTTGGCGGTCCGGAGAAATAATAACTTTCATTAACGTGCGTGTTGCCCCGAGTGTGGCTTGTTTCCTTTTTTGGAGGTGGCCTGCGCCCTTATTTTGGTCCATGATAAAGAAATGGCCGCGGCGGATTAGCCGTGCGTACTGGAGCGCCGTGTTGCTATTCGCAGGGCAGTCCGCCGTCGGGGGTTCGAATCCCCCCTCGGAGTGGATATTTGTGCCGTCTTTAGTATAAGGTAGTTCATAAGTAGTTTGTAAGTTTAGGGACTGATGACCCCGTAGCTCTACAAACATTTGAACATTTTGATAAAGAAATGCAGCTACAGACACTGAAGGCGCCTTTTAGTGTCCTGGTTGCACGGTTACCAAAGTTTGGTCATTTAGTACAAATTATGAGTAGTGCGGTTGTTGCGTACCCGTACGCCATGTGCTCGCGCAGCGGCGAGCCCTTGGGGACGGCGAGGTAGGTCATGCCGTGCGGCACCAGGATGATCTCGGAGAGGGCGCACTTGCCGCGCTCGCTGAAGGTGCGCAGGATGAGCGGGTACATGGTCACCGCCTCCGCCTGGAACGCGAACAGCGACGTGCGCATCCGCTCCACGCCCACGTCGATGGGGTAGTAGTGCGGCCGCTTCGCTGACGGCGGGAAAACTTTGCGCACGAACAGTTCGCGCACGAGCGGGTCTGTTGATTTCTGAAATGGACATTTTGGATTCGACACTATAAGTCTGCTGCTTGAAACCCCATGAATTTTAAATAACTGCTACAAATGCTACGTAAGAGCTATAAATGGTAAAAAGAAGTTTGATAGAATGCGAAATTGGTAAATTTCAATGTCATTTATTAAAATTACTTACTTCATTGAAATTTATTCCTCAAATGCTGAAACAACTGAATATACAGGTGCTAGACTTTCGCTAATACTAATATATCCTCAATTGTATATGAAATCGCCAGATAAGGTTGCCAAAATAGCGAAAATTAAGATTGGTTATAACATTTGTTGAGTAGCTACATATGTGCTAACGTTTCCAAGGGACATTTACGCACTACCGAGTTACCAAAGAGTCTTCTTCTTCTTTAGAGTTCAACCTGAGGTTGGTTTGCAACAGAGCGCCATTTCTCTCTTTTCTTTACCAAATGTTCAAATGTTTGTAGAACTTATGGAACTTAACTACAGGGTCATCAGTCCCTAAGCTTACAAACTACTTATGAACTAGCTAACACTAAGGACGGCACAAATATCCATGCCCGAGGGGGGATTCGAACCCCCGACCGTAGTGGCCGTGCTGACCGTGACTGGAGCGCCTCAGTCCCCGCGGCCACCGCGGCCGGCTTTTTCTTTACCTTCCTCTTCATTACCGCCTACTTATTACATCCAAAATCGTTCACGATCTATTGAGTGTGAGTCATCCTGGGTCGTCTCCGGATATTTCTTCCGTCAATAGCTCCTTCTGCTACAGTTTCAATGATGTTGTTGTGTCTCAGCATGTAGCCTACTAGTTTGTCTCTTCTTGTCTGGATGTTCTTCCACAGAGATCTGGTTTCATGTACTCTTCTAAGCATTTCTTAATTTGTTACTCTCTCTCTCCAGCTGATCTTCATAATCCTTCTGTAACACCATATCTCCATGGCTTCTAGCCGTCTTCTGTCTTCTTTCCACAATGTCCACGTTTCACATCCGTTCAGGAACACACTCCTAACAAAAGCTTTCATGACACGTTTTCTTATTTTCAGACTGATATTATTGCTCGTAAATTCTTTCTCAAATACTAGGCCTGCAGTATTCTGCTTACAATCAGTTCTAACTCCTGTCTTCCAATTCTCATTAAACATCGTGAAAGAACAGAATGCGGTGCTCTGCAGAACTCGCGGATTTCGAACGTGATTCAAATGTTTGTAGATCTATGTGACTTCACTTCAGAGGTTTTCAACCCCTAGGGTTACAAACCACTTAAACTAACTTAAACTAACCTAGAAACAATATACCCACACACGCACGAGGGAGTACTCGATCATTCAATGGGGAGCAACCGTGCGCTGCGCAACAAGGCGCCTTAGTGCCCTCAGCCATTCCACCAAGACTCGAACCTTGTCAGGTGATTGGGTGTCACTTGTTTCAGAAGTCTGTACGCGAGATTGCCACACTCATAAACCTCCCTAGGTCCACTGTTTATGGTGTGATAGTGAAATGGAAACGTGAAGGAACATGTACAGCACGAAAGCGTACAGGCCGACCTCGTCTGTTGACTGACAGAAACCGTCAACATTTAAAGAGGTTCGTACAGTGTAATGGACAGGTTTCTATTCAGACCATTTCATAGGAATTCCATACTGCATCATAATCCACTCCAAGTACTATACAGGCTGGAGGTGAGAAAACCAGGATTTCATGGCTATAAGCCACACATGAAGCAGGTCAATGCCAAACGACACCTCGCTTGGTGTAAGGAGCGTAAAGATAGAAAGATTCAACAGCGGAAAAACGCTGTTTGGTGTAATGAATGACGGTACACAATATGGCTATCCGATTGCAGGGTGTGGGTACGGCGAGTGCTCGGTGAACGTCATCTGTCAGCGTGTGTAGTGCCAACAGTAAAATTCGGAGGCGACTATGTCGTAGTGTGGTCATGTTTTTCATGGTTGGGGCTTGCATTTCTTTTTGTTTTACGTGGCACTATCACAGCATAGGCCTATATTGATGTTTAAAGCTTCCCACTGTTGAAGAGCAACTCGGGGATGGCGATTGTATCTTTCAACACGATCGAGCACTTGTGGAGTGGTGACATAACAAAAAATCTCTGTAATGGACTGGGCTGCACAGAGTCCTGACTTTAATCCTATAGAACACCTTTGGAATGTTTTTGAATGCCGACCTCATGCCAGGCGTCACCGACCTATATCGATACCTCTCATCAGTGCAGCACTCCTTGAAAAATGGGCTACCGTTCCTCAACAAACCTTCCAGCACCTGATTGACCGGGAGTGGAAACTGTCATCAAGACTAAAGGTGGGCTAACACCATATTGAATTCCAGCATTAACGATAGAGGGAGCCACAAATTTGTAAGTCACTTTCAGCCAAGTGTTTAATTGTTCAAATATTTGTAAATCCTTCGGACTTTACTGTGTGGTCATGAGTCCGTAGTTTACAAACTAAGGTAAACTAGCCGGCCGCGGTGGCCGAGGCAACTGAGGCGCTCCAGTCACGGTCTTCACGGCCACTACGGTCGGGGGTTCGAATCCTCCCTCGGGCATGGATATTTGTGCCGTCCTAGTTTGTAAGTAGTTCATAAGTAGTTTGTAACTTTAGGGACTGATGACCCCGTAGTTAAGTCCCATAGACTTTACAAACATTTGAACATTTGTAAACTAACCTAAGGACTCCACAAACAACCATGCCCGAGATGGTGGGGGGGGGGGGGGGGGGGACTCGGGCCCCTAACTGCGATCGACCACGGGCATCGCAGCATGGCGCCCCAGTACGCACGGCTAATACGCCAAGTGTCCCGATACGTTTGATCACATACTGTATTTTGTTAACACCCACCAATAGAGAAAGCAATGATCATCATAATAACATAAGAGAAATCAGGTCGATAATGGAAGGATATTGGTGTCCTTTTCTCCACACACGCTATTAGAGACAGAAGCGTTAGAGATACATTATGAAAGGCGTTCGACAAACCCTCTGCCATGCACTTAAATGAGATTTGCGGAGTAAAGATGTAGACGTAAGATATTTCTATATGGCTGCAGTTGCATTTGGTACATAATGTTTGTTATTAACCTTTTTGAAAATAAACATTCATTTTATACTATTGAAACAATATACATTGTATAATATCTTTAAAATTCTGAAAATATTAGACCTTAGAGAAAAGTGAATATGCCCGCTGTAACGGGGGGGGGGGGGGGGATGGGGTGGCAATATCCTCTTTGTAATGTCTCAGTAAGTCAGGAAGTGATAACGTATTACACTGTTGATAGTGATCCAATTCATCGGATGTAAACATTAAGCTCGGATACTCTTCGACAGAAGCAAGCTATATGCCGGCACTGGATTTCATTCCCTTGCTTCCCTCATCATCGTATTAAAAAAAGAAAAAAAATGCATCACACCATACACTCTCCATTGTACTTTCTTTTATTTTAAATCTGTCGGACCAAACTGCGCGGCCATCAGTCCCTAGCTTACAAAATACTTAATCTAAGGTAAACTAACCGCCGCGGCGGATTAGCCGCGCGTGCTGGAGCGCCGTGTTGTAGTGCGCGCGGCCGTCCGCCGTCGGGGATCGAATCCTCTCTGGGAATGGATGTTTGTGTCGTCTTTAGTATAAAGTAGTTCATAATTAGTTTGTAAGTTTAGGGACTGATGACCCCCGTAGTTAAGTCCCTTAAGCTTTACAAACATTTGAACATTTGTAAACTAACCTAAGGATAACACACACTCCCATGCCCCAGGAATGACTCGAACCTCCGACGGCGAGCAACCGCAGCGAGGCGCCTTAGACCGCTCGGATACTCCACCGCGGTTCCATTGTACTCCCCTACAATCAAAAAGTACACATAAGTATGCAAAGAAAGACGCCACTCTACAGATGAGAAAAACCCTTCTGACTACATGGATAAGCATATATTTTACGGTCCACTAGTCAACAACTCCGTACGAATTACATCTTTTGCTCACAACAAATATCTCTCCCTGAATGGTTATTATTAGTAAGAGGGCATAACCGATCTTGCCCCTCCTGTGGCAGAATAAGATACGGAATCCTGAATATTTTTCAGGTATTCAGCCGTCCTCCGAAAGGCAAGATATTTCGGCAAGTCGACTTCTTGTCATTTTCAGGCGTTCCTGGAGTCTGTTTGATTTCAGCTGGATACCCTGGTTTGACCCTCTTTCGCCGTCCTCCACCCAGCCGCCACCGTGGGTTGTCCAATAGAAGTGGTTGGGGAAATCGCGCTATAGGGTTCTAGCACAGCTTCCCTTTCGGGATATGCTAGTCAAGCGAAGATCAGAAGGCTCACTTGGACACAGCGTCTATTGTAAACCTACACATTCAGATTTGTACTTTATGTCTTAAGATGTTATAACCCCTAACAACAAGGTGTCCTAAGCACATTAATATTTAGAGATGGGAAATACTGGCCCGTAACAGTCTAGCAGCAGAAAGATTATAACGACCATCAGATAAAAAAAAAAAAAAGAAAAAAAAAGAAAGAAAAAAAAAGCTAAGAAACCTAGACCATAGTGTGCTGAGAAGGAAGAAAAACCGGCTGCGACAGCGATTGTTCCATACGTAGGTAATATATCGACAAAGTTCGTAAGAATAGTACAAAAACACAACGACAAACGCGTGTTTGGCTCTCAGACTAAGACGAAAACGTTATTAGGGTGAGTGAAGGATTACTTAGGACTCCGGAAACCGCGAGTGTACTGCATCCCTTGCCAGAGGAGAGAAATTTATGAAGTCCAGACCATTTGGACGGTACAAGAGAGACGCATAAACGACTCACAGACAACGTCCAGTCCGGTATGAAAAAGCAGCGCATCTCCCACCGACATATCAAGAAATACGAATGCACGAAATTAACACTTTCAGGGAGTTTGTTCTCAACGAAGCTGTGGAGATTCGAATACATGACGACGTAATAAATAAAGACAGCGGCTTACAGAAGAACAAGGCTTGAGACACAGCGTTGAGTATGATAAACGCACAGTGGCAGTCTACATGGAACTCCACTACCATGACGACACCTGAACGAGACGACAACGTATTGTCACAACGTCGCAGAGAAGTGCACTCGGCAGTGGCCGAAGAAGCACTGGACACTGGATGCCGAGTGGCGGACTGTTGCCACTACGGACATTTGCCACATTTACCAGACTTTGCCACACCTGTCCCTTCGCTAGGCAGTTTGAGTAGCGATCCCTCAGGCAAGGGATGCCATTTCTCGTAACCCTCCTGTCCGCTTTCAAGCTGCCGTCTCCACATCTTATTCGATATAGCCAGTACTAAGGGGTCTTCTGCTTCGACAACTTGGAGAAATATAAAACTTCTTTTCAATATCCCACAACCGAAATATTTATAGCTTTTGGGAAACGAAAGCACTATCGTCAACTATATCAGTATGTAATTAGTTCTTCCAAGCATAAATATAGATCCATTATCGATCTGTCTGTATAACAGCATCTTTCCACACTTACTGACTGCGATAGAAACGGTGCGTCGACATGGGAAGAACAAGAAACGATCGATGTAAAAAGAATGCGAATGTTCGGTAATCATTTCATTTTGATCCGCGCATTTGTGTCTATTTTAATTACTACAACTGCATGTCCAAAAAACAGCAAGTAAAGAAGAAATGGGTATGTGTATGTTTGAAAAGAAGAACGACATACTCCATATGAATTTACTCTCTGAAATCCGATATCCCTTGCGACGGAACATTACTTAATTAAGTGTAACAGGACAATGTTCAAAACAGTGACAGGAAATACGTCCACTAAATAAATGACATGTCACCTAAAGACGACATACAATTTTAAAATGTTAGAAATAAGGAAATGAAGTAACACAGAGTGCTATACTTTTATTGTACATTGTTGTTCTACATTGTTAAGCTCTGGTATCTCCAGAGTCACAAAGAAAGCATCCTAGTTCTGAAAGGAACGCCATAATTTTTTTTGACCTGCACTACAACTGAAACAAGAAGGATTGCTTAAGAAACGGTTTGCACGCCCGCTCTCGTTGGGTGTTCGAGTCCTTCCTCGGGCATGGTTGTGTATTGTCCTTGGCATAAATTAGCTTCAGTAGTTTATAAGTTAAGGGATCGATGACCTTATCAGCTTGGTCCCTTACTAACATCTGGACACAACTTAAGTAAATCGTAATGTGTGTACTAGCTCAAAAGTGAAATTGAAGCACATAGTTACTGTGAATTAGTATGAGCTATACTCGACAACCGGAGTAAATTAATAACTTTCGCCTTTTACAGACTCCCCCACACAGAAGATGCAGTGACTGAACAGTTTACAACGTTCCGGCATTTAACTACACGTGGGGTTTAATAATATAATTAAATAATGAGTCCCACGTGTAGACCTGTTAGTTATAAATGTCAGTTCGTTTAGAGATGCCACCTATACCTGTAGTGTAAAGGACCTAAATACTCGCCAGATTTCGTTGCATTGCTGACACACACACACACACACACACACACACACACACACACACACACACACCAAATTGCGATTTCATACAATAGTTCTTTCCACATGTCAATGTCGTGTGCCCATTCCCATTCAGTCACGAAATATATAGTTCAATGTTGCTTAACTCAGTTTTACATGTCTCATTGGATACTCTTCTCCTCAGGTCGTGGACTCTAACGATGTGCAGATCGCAGTATCAGTTGCCAGAATATAAGTCAATGAAGGAAAGGTCCTGCCAACTCGGACATAAAGGTTTTTTTTTTTTTTTAAGAGACAGTTTTCGGTTTATTTTTCAGGATAGCAGTTTAGTGTGCAGTCAGAGTCGTATATATCACATCAATCACACGGTAATGAATAATTATCTTTGCCGAGTCCGCCTCCCTAGTGCAGTGGACAGCGTGGTAAATTTCCATAGAGGGGGACCAGGTTCGATTCCCGCTCGAGTTGGAGATTTTCTCCACTCGGAGACTGGGTGTTGAGCTGTCATCAAAATCGACACACAAGTCGCCCATTTGACGTCACCTAAAGACTTGCACCAGGCAGGCCGAACACGATCCCAGCTGGTATCTAACAGCCAAAAATGCCACACGAAATCATCATATCTTTGCTGAGCACGTTTCTTAATATGAAATCAAAATATTAATTTGAACTTTACTCCCAACCATTGAAGTCGCAATCTTCCGAATATTAATGTGCCTTCGCTTGCAAAATGTAACAAAACTTCGTAGACAGATTTCACTTGCACATATACAAATTCACAGAGAGTCAGAGGCTCATTATTAATCGGCGCGATATATTTCTTTCACGAATATTAATTTCTTTTACACTCACGACCGACAACATAGATCTACGTGGCACCTGCACCCAAGGCGCACTAGCAACACGTAGACTACTTTGCACACGCTCCCCCGCGGCGCCTGAATTTAAGAAACTAGCACCCTATTGGCTGGATATCGGTGTCGAATGAAAATGACTTATTTCCATCTCCTAATTTTGAATAGCACAGCCTTTTTAATAATTATATAATAAATTACGACAACAGCAAACATGAGTGTAATAACCGGTAATGTTGAAGTAATTAAAAAGACGTTGTCGGCCGCGTGGCCGAGGGGACTAAGGCGCTCCAGTCACGGTCTGCACGGTCACTACCGTCGGGGGTTCGAATCCCCCCTCGGGCATGGATATCTGTGCCGTCCTAGTTCGTAAGTAGTTCATAAGTAGTTTGTAAGTTAAGGGATTGATGACCCCGTAGTTAAGTCCCATAGACTATACAAACAGTTGAACATTTTTGAAAAAGACTTAAATAGTAATTATTAATACATAAATTATGGCAGCTCCTGTCATATAGCAACATGGTGAAGCCTGATTCCGCTTGCAATGCTCGGCTCTCGGCAGCCTTCCCACGAGTACTGACCATCTGCCACTGCAACGATCCAGCACGTGCCTGTAACCGCGGCCTACCGTAATAAGGTACAGTAAATATGTCGGGTAACGACATAAGTTCAAGGAAAATTTTAATCTAGCCTCAAATACACTCCTAGCCATTAAAATGGCTACACCACGAAGAGGACGTGCTACAGACGCGAAATTTAACCGACAGGAAGAAGATGCTGTGACATGCAAATGATTAGTTTTTCAGAGGATTCACACAAGGTTGGCGCCGGTGGCGACACCTACAACGTGCTGAAATGAGGAAAGTTTCCAACCGATTTCTCATACACAAACAGCAGTTGACCGGCGTTGTCTGGTGAAACGTTGTTGTGATGCCCCGTGTAAGGAGGAGAAATGCGTACCATCACGTTTCCGACTTAGATAAAGATCGGATTGTAGCCTATCGCGATTGTAGTTGATCGTATCGCGACATTGCTAGTCGTATCGCGACATTGGTCGCGATCCAATGACTGTTAGCAGAATATGGGATCGGTGGGTTCAGGAGGGTAATACAGAACGCCGTGTTGGATCCCAACGGCCTCGTATCACTAGCAGTCGAGATAACAGGCATCTTATCCCATGGCTGTAACGGATCGTGCAGCCACATCTCGATCCATGAGTCAACAGATGGGAACGTTTGCAAGACAACAACCATCTGCACGACCAGTTCGACGACGTTTGCAGCAACATGGACTATCAGCTCGGAGACCATGACTGCGGTTACCGCTGCCTCACAGACAGGAGCGCCTGCGATGGTGTACACAACGACGAACCTGGATGCACGAATGGCAAAACCTCATGTTTTCGGATGAATCCAGGTTCTATCCATAAAATCTCGGGCGAACTGCCGGATGTCAGTAACTTCCTGCCACGATATTTCGGCGCAGAGTCTTCTGGCCATCTTCAGGTGAGTACCGCCGAAGTACTGGCGAAGACGCACTGAGCTGTGCTATTTATGCCCAATTCAGCCGACATTGCGCATGCGCGTACCTAGCGTGCGCGTTCACTACAGCTACGTACGCTGCTCCGAGCGCCCTTCGTGGTGGAGGCTTGCCGCTTCGATATCAGATCGAGCAGGTGTTTACAGGATTCCGTGCGAGTGCAGCAAGTCATATATAGGGCAGACGACGCGCACTGTGCAGGACCGCATCGTGGAACATCAGCGTCATACTCGGCTACTCCAACCCACCAAATCCGCAATCGCCGAACATTGTATTTCCACAGGTCATTCAATGAAATACAATGAAACGAAAATTGTGGCCCATACATCAATCTTTTGGAGCTCAATTATTAATGAAGCTGTGGAAATAAGATTATCTGACAGTGAGACTCTTATCAATCGAGACAGCGGTTTCCAAATAAATGCTGCATGGAATCCTGTCATTGAAAAACTTCGTAGTCGGCGTAGTTTCCTGCAACTGAATGACGATGAGAATCGATCTGATATCGAAGCGGCAAGCCTCCACCACGGAGGGCGCTCGGAGCAGCGTACGTAGCTGTAGTGAACGCGCACGCTAGGTACGCGCATGCGCAATGTCGGCTGAATTGGGCATAAATAGCACAGCTCAGTGCGTCTTCGCCAGTACTTCGGCGGTACTCACCTGAAGATGGCCAGAAGACTCTGCGCCGAAATATCGTGGCAGGAAGTTACTGACATCCGGCAGTTCGCCCGAGATTTTATGGATATATCTATACGCCGGGAAAGCTTTAAACATCACAATCCAGGTTCTGTTTACACCATCATGATGGTCGCATCTGTGTTTGGCGACATCGCGGTGAACGCACGTTAGAAGCGTATATTCGTCATCGCCATACTGGCGTATCACCCGGCGTGTTGGTATGGGGTGCCATTGGTTACACGTCTCGGTCACCTCTTGTTCGCATCGACGGCACTCTGAACAATGGCCGTTACATTTCAGATGTGTTACGACCCGTGGCTCTACCCTTCACTCGATCCCTGCGAAACCCTACATTTCAGCAGGATAATAAACGACTGCATGTTGCAAGTCCTGTACGGGCATTTCTGGATACGGAAAATGTTCGACTGCTGCCCTGGCCAGCATATTCTCCAGGTCTCTCATCAATTGAAAACGTCTGGTCAATGGTGGCCGAGCAATTGGCTCATCACAATACGCCAGTCACTACTCTTGATGAACTGTGGTATCGTGTTGAAGCTGCATGGGCATCTGTACCTGTAAACGCCATCCAAGCTCAATGCCCAGGCGTATCAAGGCCGTTATTACGGCCAGAGGTGGTTGTTCTGGGTACTGATTTCTGAGGATCTACGCACCCAAATTTCGTGAAAATGTCATCACATATCAGTTCTAGTATAATATATTTGTCCAGTGAATACCCGTTTATCATTTGCATTTCTCCTTTGTGCAGCAATTTTAATGGCCAGTAGCATAAATACCCTTCTCATGCAATTATAGTTAGCAGTGACTTCAATCTACCCTTCGTGTGTCGACAAAAATACATGTTCAGACCCGATGGTAGGTACAAAAAAATCTCACGAAATAGTGCTAAATGCTTTCTTAAAATTATTTTGAGTAATTAATTCACGAACCTATTCAAATTGTAAATGGTTACGAAAACACACTTGACCTCTTAGCTGCAAATAATACTGAGCTCACTGCGAATACAGGGATTAGTGAAGACAATGTTGTAGCGAGGCTGAATTCCCTAACTAAACGCAAAATAGATCTATTTTAAAAAAGCGACCAATGTGAAATTATCTGGACACAGTCCACAGAAATTCCAGGGGTCGTGTGAAAGGGGAGGGGGAGGTGGGGGAGGAAGATACAAGGGCAGCTAACCGTTTGGAGCGGGTAAAGGTGAAGCAACTATCCAGTGAGTACGAGTGTCCAGACACCATAGCGCAGTGCCCCCATCACTACCCGTGCAGCACCCACAGAGGCGGCCGGGTGGGGGCTGTGAGAGGACTGGGAGAGAGGACACGAACGCGGCATCCAACAGTGATCACACTGACTCCAGGAGCGTCTGAAAATCGCAAGACCACGCCTTCACGATAATCTCGCCTTTTGAATTCAAAATTTCCATACATCAGGATAACCTAAAATCACAAAATATAATATCGCATAATGAAATCCCGAGTGATATTCAAAAAGAATTACAAGATCTGTTGAACAGAATAAATAGTCTACTAAAAAGACTACAGAACATGGATTGAGAATAAACCGCAAAAAGAAAAACGTGATGAGGAATAGTAGATGGGGAAATAGCTAGAAACGTAATATCAAAAGTGGAGTGTAATAAGTAAATAAAGGAACTAAGCTTCCTTGGAAGAAAAATAACCCATGACAGGTCGAAGAAGGAGTATGCGTTAGAAACGGTTCAATGTCCCTCAAGAGTACTAGTCTGCCAAGGTTCACAGCAGAACTTCTGTGAATTTTGGAAGTTTGGACATGAGTTACTGTCAGAAATATTACTACGAGGACGGGTCGTTAGCAGCTCTAAGGTAACCCCTTCGGTAGAACACTTTACAACGAAAAGCTAAGTCCCCGTGTTGGAGTACCGTTCCGATACACAGCTTTCATCTGCCATAACCATGACCTCGACATGTAGCGTGGGAGACGTTGACCGTGGACTAGCAAGGATGCGGATATGAGTCTGCAGCTAAAAACAGTGATTAGTCAACATATACTTTTATTACAGTTGAACAGAATCCTTAATATTGACGAGCTTGTGTTGGTAAAATTCTTCCTATCTATTAAACAGTTCCGCAAGGTATCATTACAATTCTTGGCAATACGGTTCTGGCTAGTGGTATGTAGGCGGCTGGCTCTCCTTTGTTGAACTTGTTGATAGTTGACCGCCTCGTACTGACTGGAACTCCCGTACTGTTTGTCGTTGCTGTGATGCGCCGGCATATCTGGGCAGCCCCCTTCTTCCTATTGGCCGGCGCGCGAAGCAGGCAAAGAGGTACCGAGACTACAGGCGCCCCCAGCGGCCGAAGTACCAAAGAGCGATTTATCGCCTCTTCTTGAAGTGGCGTTGCGAATTGTGTAGACCGCCGGCTTTGTGGCGAATAGCGACGCCACAACATAAATGATCTAGCGAAGAGAGTGAGTCGTAATCTCCGGCTGCTTCCTGATTAATGGTAGGCAGCTCGTGAAGGAGTCGTTCACAATGAACGTTTCAGTCCCATGAAGTGTGAAGGAACCACTCATTTACAATGAACTGGTACTTCAACTCTTGCCCATTCGTAGTTGATGTCATATATTCTATGAATATGAAATAACAACAAATGCAAGATCAGATGTGACGTCTGTTCTTTGAGAACAGACGCCACATGTATATATATAATATGCCGGTCACGGGCAATGATCCTTTCGTTAGTGGGGAGGGGTGGGCAAGTTTAGGACTCTTACTCTTACGAGAATTAGTTTCAAAACTACGAGTTTGAGTACTGTGGACAGGGTAAGACTGGAAATTGGTATCTGACGGGAGGCGTGCTTAGGTAGTCCTTGCAGATGCGGTGATCACTGTGTCCCCAGTGGTGTAGTGGTCAGCGCAACTGCCTAGAAAGCAGGCTACCCTGGTTTGAATCCTGGATGGGTACACATTTCCAGCTTTGACCATTCGCAGTTGATGTCATATATTCTGTGAATATGAAAGAATAACAACTACAGGCTCAGAAGCGACGTCTGTTTTTTTGGGAACAGACGCCGCATGTAT
The DNA here is from genome assembly GCA_026315105.1 of Locusta migratoria. NCBI lineage: Eukaryota > Metazoa > Arthropoda > Insecta > Orthoptera > Acrididae > Locusta > Locusta migratoria. The sequence goes on from CM048755.1 coordinate 220,762,239, forward strand.
ATATGTTCAAATGTTTGTTAAGCTTATGGGACTTAACTGCGAGGTCATCAGCCCCTATATTACGAATGGCTTCTCGAGTTCAGAAATTGCATAGGGTACTGATTTTGCTCTGAAGTAACAGAGAAAAAAATTCATGAGGCGTTGCTGGTTGGGAAGTACCTAGGGATAATTTCAGACGCCTAATCGGAAGTTCTCTTTCTTCGAACATAATAGGAATTTCCACCAGCAAAGTCCGAACTGTGAAGTTCAGTCTTGCGCCACCGCACAGCATTGCGTTATCGATCTGATGCGCTTTGACTATGAAAGTAGATTTCTCTATAGTATAATTTTCGTTACTAAAGACTTAGATAACCTTACTTAAGTCACGTAACATAAAAATGTCTAACACATCAAGAGCCTACTACTCTATTGCAAAGTAGCAGAGATATCGAATGTTAGTTGTAGTGTTACTGTTCTTTAGAGTTCTGAAAAACGACTAAATCTATCCTTTACATCCTACAATCTGTTCTGAATTACCTGTTCAGTTGCAAACCACCCTACAATAGACACTGTTGGCGTATTTGAAAATTGAAGCCGCGCGGGAGTAGCCGAGCGGTCTGGAGCGCCACGTTACGGATCGCGTGGCCCCCACGTCGGAGGTTCGAATCCTCCCTCGGTCATGGATGTGTCTATTTTCCTTAGGTTAGATAAACTTAGTGCAAGTAGTTTGTAAGACTAGGGACTATTAACCAAGCATTTAAGTCTCATAGGTTTACAAATATTTGAACTTTTTTTTTAAATGTTTGTATGCCTATTGGACCAAACTGCTATCAGTTCCTAAACTTACAAACTACTTAAACAGACTTACACTAAGTACAATACACATAGCCGTGCCCGAGGGAGGAATCGAACCTCTGACGGGAACATCCGCCCAGTCCGTAGAATGACACCTTAGACTGCGCGGCCATTTCGCGTGGCTGACGTCTTTGGTTTACTCCAATTATACATGCAGCAGTTCCCTTATACAGAATTCTTACGAATCAATGGATGCTTTCACTATGATGTAGTTACATCAGTAGTAAATATAATCTTATTACCAACGCAAATAATGAAGAATTATTTGCTTTAATGTTCCGTCAACGACAAAGTATTCAGCGCTGAAGCGCGAGTTGAGGTAGGAAAAGAATGTGGCCTTTTCATAGAAATCATCTCGGTATTCACCTTAATAGGTTTAGGAAACTCACTGAAAGTCTAAATCTGGTCGATCGACAGGAAATGGAACCTATGGAGAGCGCGTATTTTTCACCGCCGCGACTATTCGTAAGGTCCCAAGGACGAAAGTCTGTATTTTTCCTTTGATCTCGAATGTCTTAGATGTTGCATCAAGTGTAGTACGAAGGGGGTAGCTGTTACTGTTATTCTCCTCAGATCCTCTCAAGAAACTGCAGTATGAAATATTTGATTCACGTCACACTGCACCTCCGCAGTAATGTAAGGACTGTGGAAGGGGAGCGAATAACTTCGTTCTTGAAAAATACCTCACAACCTGGTCTTACACTTTGAGACATACTATGCGCGGGGTGCACATGTCCAGGTAATGTGCATCCATTCCGTCTACTGGACCTGCGGAGATATTCATATGCCAGGAATATATTTTGCACATGAGGAGGGCCTTGATTTTCAATATGTGTGCTCCTGTCAGCCCTTGTACTAAACTTTCTTCTAAAATTTCCGTTTACACTTGGTTTGGGGTTACTAGAGGAAGTTTAATAGGTGAATCTTAAACTACCTTTAGATAACTGCTTGGATATTTTTTGACTGACATCATAAGAAGAGGAAAGCTTCTAGTTTTTCACCCGACTGCTGGTGGAATCAAAACAACTGTCTTCGAACATCAACATATAACAAGATTCAGCAAAACACAACTAAGTTTTCCAACAATGACATGCCGTACATACTACGCCATTAGCAATCTTGCCGTCAAACCATCAATATTTCCCCGTTTTATTATCGCCATATTACTTGTTTATGTTCAGAACTGATGAAAATATTATCAAAGGAAGTAGCTCGATAATTTTAAATCACCCTGTATTATCGACTGTCATATAACACTTGCTGAGAAACACTTGGGAAAAGCTATACTTGATATCTTCACAAAACTCACATTAGTACCCGTCATGATGAGCTCAGGAAGAGTTTCAAAAGATCTCATAGGGTTTTACTGAACCAGATGCGTCGCTAATAATCGCTCTTGGTCTTCATTTCTGTGACTTGTAGGTCCTACGCGCTTCGAACTACAAGTCGCTCGTCGTAGCTTGTCATCACTCTGCTTTACTTTGAAGGAGGCGTATCGATTTCATACGTCAGAGGCGATTTCCAGGAGGCGGAAGATCTGCATTGGCAGCGAACACTCTTACGTCGCTGCCTCGAAGGTCGGTGTGTATTGCAACACGTTGAGTGCGGCTTGTCACGTTTATGGATCCCGTTCCTGCGAGAGAGACGGACGGGGAACCACAGCGGTGCTCCTGGTGCTTCCGATCACAGTCTGACTGCATACACAGCACACAATTTGGCAGCATCGTTTGCTGAAGAAAGGTTTCGATAAATCTTAGTAGATGGAACTTATTAAGCTGACAAATGACACACGGAGTAATTACACACTGACGGACTTTTGCAGGTGTTCTGTTAGCAATATCAGTGAGCTGTTTATGATTTAATACCGTCATCAATAAACTGGTTATTGAATGAGTGTACTTCAGGAAGCATTTTCTGTACACTCCACTTACGAAACCCGGCAGGTTATTCTAGTGTTTAGAGCTTCAAATGGACATAATAAGACCATCATCAGATGCATAAGAAATTTATTTCTTTAGCAAGTACCATTGTAGCCTACGGCATGAAAAATTCAAATGTTTGTTAAGCTTATGGGACTTAACTACGGGATCATCAGTCCCTAAACTTACAAACTACTTATGAACTACTTACGAACTAGGACGGCACAAATATCCATGCCCGAGAGGGGATTCGAACCCCCGACCGTAGTGGCCGTGCTGACCGTGACTGGAGCGCCTCAGTCACCTCGGCCACCGCGGCCGGCCCTACGGCATGGTCTGAGTAGCATTACCTGTGTCCCTATGATTCGTTATGCAATTTTATTTCATGGAGAATGAATATACGTTATCCTTTTCTTTGAAAGTTTTATATCTTTTGAAGGGACTGCTATCCTGCCAGTTGGCTGTAAGGTACATTATATCGCTTCTTCTTTTTTCTTTCTCTGTCTCTTCTGCCTCTGTCCCGCATCTACTCGTCGTCAGTACGGCAATGAACGGGTGTTGCATGATTAATTTAAGGGTATCTGGAAACCCTTCCTGCCACTATCCCGTTTGACCCCCTTCCCCCCATCTACTCTCACTCCCCGGGCTGGGGACGAAATATGTGTATCCCAAACCTCTAGGTTTGAAAGTGTGCAATCGTCTTCTAAATAGTAGCAAATCGTAACTGAGGATAGAGTTGAGAAGCAGCCTTCAATTTATCCAGTCGGTTGGAAGAAACCTTTTGAAATACATACCCAAGCTGACTGGTGCAGAGGTCTTCGTTGTTAATGTACCGGACGGACTCCATCCGAAACAGTGAGTGGACATTGCTTCATTGGGACAGAGCATTGAAATCAACATAGTTTATGATTGACAGGGCGCTATATCTCGTGGCTTACGAATGTTAAGACGTCCTGGCAGTACATAACTGTTCGTCGTAAACTCGTCTATGGTGGAGTATGCTTTGATGGTCAGCATAACTCGACAACATTCGTGTTATGCTTGTTGCAAATCAACTAACAATTCAATGAATAAAATAAATACTATTGACGAAACACGAACTAATAGTACTAATTGTCTGACACTGCTCCTATTTGTGTATTTCGAACAGAAATAACTTCAAGTTTCAAGCATAAAATGTTACAGTATGAGTAAAAGCTAAAGCAGTCAACAATCCGAAGATTGGTTTGAACACCACAGTGCTTTACTAGGCATGGTCCTGTTTGGAGGTGGTATGCCGTTGCCTTCCTCCGACCTTCGAACTGACTTACCCAGCCAGTTATAGGGGGACCTACAATTTAACGTGGGTTCCGAACCACGGTGCTACTCGGTATTTTTCACATGAGCAATACTGCCAGATGTGAAAGAAGTGGAAAGTGACAGATAAAAATCCTAGGACCTGGCGGGGATCGAACCCGCGACCTTTGGATTTGTAGTCTGGTATGAGTATGTAAAAGAATATGCGGTAAATATACACAGTGTCGGACAAATAGGTCTGTAAATAAAACCGTAACAATCTAAATGGAACAAATATGATGCTAAAAGTGTGTTACATGTTGCAATGTCTCCGTTACCAGTGTGTGATGCGTTCCCACTATAATTATTGTTGTTATAGGTTAATAAGAACGGTGAAATTTTCCAACACTTGAATCTTCCATGATTTCCGATGACGAACAACTCACCTGGGTAGCCGAGTGCGTTAAGGCACAAACACGGGACGTGGTGAAAACGCCAACCCAAGACAGAATGCACTCAATGGATCAGTACATAGGTTTGAGTTCCTGCCAGTCTTCATATGGTTTTAAGGTGGTTTCACACAACTACGTGAATAATGTGATTGTATCCACATACCACCCCAATGAACAAACTCCTAAACATTTAAGAAACATTATTACGCACACACATATGATAATACTAGATGCAGACAAATAGGTTCTGAGGTTTAATCCTGGAGACGGTGGTGGCATCAGAAACGACATCTGACCACAAACTACAGCTAATAATGGCAAGAGTGAAGTAACATGCTGACGCTGTGAAGACAAGGGGTAAGGAAAGGAAGGAGAAGAAGATTTATAATTATGAACATTCCTGAACAAATATTACAACGTAACTATGACATTTGTTCAGTAAAATCACTACCAAATCTATATAGAAAAAGTAAGACCTGACGCTACACATATTATTTTATAACTTCAGGCAAAATACAAGGCACTCCCTTGAAGAACAACATTATATGTTCTCGCCAACCTATGGTAATACAAGATTCCCCAGAATCCAGAAATATGAATCTTGGCACAGAATATACCTACGACCATGACACTGTTGCAGTATCGAAAAATATTTTGGAGATAACACGTTGTATAAAGATCACATGATATTAAGTACAGTCCCTTGTCAAACAATAAAGTTGCACGCCTCGGCATGCGACTAGAGAGGCTCTGGATGCGTTGTTTAGCTATAGCAGTCCATCCTGCTTCCACATACTGCCAAAGTTGATGTGGTATAGCTGCCCATTGTGTATCCTGATCAGTCAATCCGCAGTCATCGACCAGACGTTTTCGATAGAACGTGCAGACCTAGGCAGTACAAATGTTCAAATGTTTGTAAAGCTTATGGGACTTAACTACGGGGTCATCAGTCCCTAAATTTACAAACTACTTATGAACTACTTACGAACTGATAGGAACGACGAAAGGATAGCAACTCAAACTGGTGGCACGAATGTGCATTTCGTGCAGCTGTTTCAGCGTCGTGATAGGCCTTGTCTTAATACGGCTGTCAGCCGTGTTAACATGTGGCTTGAGAAGGCGCTGATGACGGGTGGCATGGATCACATTGCAGTGGTGCCAGTTGAGACTATCCAAAGGTCGGATTTTACTAGGCACGGTCTGCACCTCAATAGGTATGGGAAGGGGAGGTTGGCAAAGCTCATAGGTGACAGTGTAGTAGGGGGTGGGGGTTTCACTCATGGAAAAATTCCTGTAGTAGTTGGTGTTAGGGCTGCACCTTTTTTAGACTGAGGACAGCTGATAGGTATTCCTGCTTAAAGGAAGTCCCTCTAAGAAAGGAACCACCTTTGAGAAAGTCGAAGAATATAAGTAATAAGGGAATTACTGTTTTTCATCAGAATATACTGGGTATCAGAGATAAAGTTAATGAACTGCTTATTGATACTGATTCTGACATTATTGGTATTTCAGAGCACTTTTTAAGTGGTATGACAATTCAGAGACTTCCTTTGCCAGGATACAGGTTAGCTGCCTTCTACTCTAGGAGTTCCTTGCAGTGTGGGGGAGTGGCCATGTATGTAAAAAACGATTTTTCATCGGAGTCAATCGATTTTTCTAAACACTGCACAGAACAGATATTTGAATGTTGTGCAGGAGTTGTTAATGTTAATGGAACTAAACTAGTAATAGTTGTTATTTATAGATCCCCTGACTCAGATTTTAAAATGTTTCTGCCCAAGCTGGAATTGGTTCTGAGTTCACTGTATAGGAAGTATAAAAATTTAATTGTGTGTGGAGATTTCAACATTAATTGTGTAGGTGATAGCTCAAGGAAAAGTCAGCTGTTAGATCTATTTAATTCCTATAACATGATGCAAACAGTATTTTTTCCAACGGAGTGCAAGGAAATAGCAGTTCTACCATTGACAATATTTTTGTTCATTCTTCATTATTAGAGGGGCACTCTGTCAGCAGAATAGTAAATGGCCTATCAGACCACGATGCCCAACTTTTAATTCTAAAAAGTATTTGTTCTCAAACAAATGTTAAACATAAATATCAACTACTCAGAAAAGTTAATCCAGTTGCAATTGACACCTTTTTAAGCTTAATTAAGGAACAAGAATGGCAGGATGTTTATAGTGCTGATAATGCAGATGATAAATATAATACTTTCCTTAACACATTTCTTACGCTGTTTGAAAGTTGCTTTCCGCTAGAACGCTCAAAACAGGGTACTTCCAGTAACAGACAGCCAGGGTGGCTGACAAAGGGGATAAGAGTATCATGTAGAACCAAGCGGGAGTTGTATCAAAATGTTAGAAGCAGTCAGAATGAAGATGCAGTAGCTCATTACAAACAGTACTGCAAGGTTCTGAAAAATGTCATTAAGAATGCAAAAAGTATGTGGTACGCAAAAAGAATAGCAAACTCTCGGGATAAAATTAAAACTATCTGGTCAGTCGTGAAGGAAGTGTCTGGTCAGGAGCAGCAGGTAGAAGATATAACGTCAGTGCGTAGTAGGAATGTTTCTGTTACAGACAAGTTAGATATATGTGCAATATTCAATAATCACTTTCTGAATATAGTAGAGTAACTAAACAAAACTCTAATTTCTACAGGTAATCATATAACGTTTTTAGAAAATGCCTTTTTGAGGCTGTTACCTGAAATGATCCTTCACGATACTTCCATAGGTGAGATTGAGTCAATAATTAAATCACTAAAGACTAAGGACTCTTGTGGATATGATGGGGTATCTAGCAGAATTCTAAAGTACTGTTCTCCATATGTTAGCCCAGTACTAAGGCATATTTGTAATTTTTCCTTTCAGAATGGTCAGTTTCCTAACAGATTAAAGTACTCAGTAGTGAAACCACTTTATAAAAAAGGAGAAAGGGATAATGTAGACGACTATAGACCTATTTCTATGCCATCGGTTTTTTCTAAAGTTATTGAAAATGCTGTATATTCAAGATTAATGGATCATTTCAGTTCACATAATTTATTGTCAAATGTACAGTTTGGTTTTAGAAGTGGTTTAACGACTGAAAACGCTATATTTTCGTTTCTCTGTGAGGCACTTGATGGGTTAAATAAGAGGCTACGGACATTAGGCGTCTTCTTTGATTTAACAAAAGCGTTTGATTGTGTTGATCACAAAATATTGTTGCAGAAGTTGGAACATTATGGAATACGGGGAGTAGCCCACAACTGGTTCACCTCTTACTTTAATAATAGACAACAGAAGGTAATTCTCCGCAGTGTAGAAAATGGCTATGATGTGCAATCCCAATGGGGCACAATTAAGTATGGGGTGCCCCAGGGGTCTATTCTGGGACCACTGCTGTTTCTTATTTATATAAATGATATGCCTTCGAGTATAACAGGTGACTGTAAAATATTTTTGTTTGCTGATGATACCAGCTTGGTAGTGAAGGATGTTGCTCGTAATATTGACACAGTATCAAATAATGCAGTTCAAGAGATAAGTTCATGGTTAGTAGAAAACAAGTTGATGTTAAATCACAGTAAAACTCGGTTTTTGCAGTTTCTAACACATAATTTGCCGAAAGCTGACATTCTGATTACACATAATGGGCATGTGATAAGTGAGACTGAACAGTTCAAACTTCTAGGTGTTCATATAGACAGTAAGCTGTCATGGAGAGCCCATGTTCAGGATCTTGTTCCAAAACTAAATTCTGCTATATTTACCATCAGAACATTATCTGAGATAAGTGATTTTTCAACACGAAAAGTAGTCTATTACGCTTACTTTCACTTACTTATGACGTACGGCATTGTTTTTTGGGGTAACTCGCCTGATGCAAAAAGGATATTTCTGGCTCAAAAACGGGCGGTTCGAGTAATATCTGGTGTAAGTTCGCGAACTTCATGTCGACCCCTTTTCAGTAGTCTGGGAATTTTCACTCTGGCGTCACAATACGTTTTTTCTTTAATGTCGTTTGTTGTTAATAATATCAACTTATTCCCACGAGTTAGTAACTTTCGCTCGGTGAGTACTAGACAGAAGTCTAATCTACATTTGCATCGCACCACCTTAACACTTGTGCAGAAAGGGGTACAGTATTCTGCGGCATCCATTTTCAATGGGCTGCCACAGGAACTAAAGAATCTTAGCACTAATCCACACGCTTTCAAATCTAAATTGAAGAGTTACCTCATGGCTCACTCCTTTTATTCTGTCGAGGAACTCCTAGAAACGTTAAACAATTAAACTAATTTATTTTTTCTTTATTGATTCTTTTCACTTTGTCTTGGGATTGTCGTGTGCAGGGGACTGCTTGGAGTTTTTCTATTGCCATTCTTGTGTAACAATTAATGTATTGACTTGTTCCGTGACCGCGGAGTCTCGCTCCTCAGTTGGGTCCTAAGGAACAGAAAAAAACAATAAATAAAAAATAAATAAACTAGGACGGCACAAATATCCATGCCCGAGGGTGGATTCGAACCCCCGACCGTAGTGGCCGTGCATACCGTGACTGAAGCGCCTCAGTCTCCTCGGCCACCGCCTAGGCAGTAATGCAATCCAAAAGTAACGAAGTAGTCTTGAATATTCCGCGGTACGTTTGATTGCAATATTATTGTGTAGCAATTTGGCTGTCGGGACACTGCTAAGGTATGTGAGGACAACACGCTCCAACACTTTAAAGACCTAAAGCAGGCTGGTTAGGACAGCGCCAATAAATATTAGGGGGTTGCATGAGTGGAATCCGGTCGCAGGATCAGCGTGACGACAGTTGAACAGTTTCTCACCACGCTGTCTCCACATTCTAACCCGACAACCATTGTGCTGCAGGCTGCTACTCAATGTCGTTCGAAAACATCTGGTCGATGAGTAGCATGGACAGCTAATCCCCAACAAGACATCCACTACCTCATTGATTCAATGTTGGGGCATCTAGCAATGTTTGTCACACTCAGTACTCATTTAATTGTTTTCCTCACTCCATCTAGGGCTGTATTTTCAGTCGTGTGATTTTACAACGTGTTATCTCCTAAATATATTTGACTACATTATCTCCGGTCATTCCTCGTGTTGTATTTTGGATGATCAGCAAGTAGTTACGATAATGGTATTTCATTTTTACAGACGATGATTAAGCGACGGCACCTTGGTCCTCATTCCTCTCATATTTTCCTCCTCTTGTTCTAAAAAATGTTCAAATGTTTGTTAAGCTTATGGAACTTAACTGCGGGGTCATCAGTCCCTAAACTTACAAACTACTTATAAACTAACTTATACTAAAGACAACAGAAACATCCATCCCCGAGGGAGGATTCGAACCCCCGACGGGGAACGGCCTCTCGCTTCGGAGCATAGCGACTCAATGCGCCGCGGCTCCTCTTGTTCTCGACAAAATTTAATTTACCCAGGCACAACTCCTTCGAAGAAGTATGTAGGCACTGTGCCAAGGCGTACGCCTCTGTGTTGCAGTTCTAGCTCCTGCCCATTGTCTCTTACGTAGCCAATATCAAATGATATCTCAGTTAACGTAAAATCAAAATAACATATGATTTTAGTTTAATGTTTAACACTGAAATGTGTTATATTTTAAATACATTGCCTCTTCTGAGCAAGTCCAGAAAAAAATGCAAAGCATCTTAAAAGGCTAGAGAAAAGAAGTTCATGTTCACATGAGATGTCCATCAGAATGTTCTATAGAAATAATTGGCATGTGAACCATTTAAGCCCGTGGGCTCAGAAGGTCAACATCAACACAGCGGCACAACGCCTCCTACCAGAAATGTGCGCCTGCGATTCCCGTTGTCGCTATAAAACGGAAGACAATCGATCAGTGTGACTCTAGCAGACGTGCACGATTCATCACAGATGTATGCGTGGACCACACTGTCAAATCAGTAAATTCGAAAGAGTATGTATTGTTGGCATGAGAGAATAAGATGCATCCATCCGAAAAATTGTCACTCGCGTGGAACGATGTGTTTCGGCAGTGCAGAATTCTCCACAGAAGGGCCTAGAACACGACGAGACGGGTCAGGTCTCCCACCCAGACCACCCCCGGAGAAGCTCCACACCTCATCCCCCCCTCCCCCCAAAAAAATCATCCCAATGGAATTACAGGATAGATCTGCGTCCTTCTCACTGCAAAATTCCATAGCTTCTGTCGCTCCTCCGTAAGTCTCTTCTTCACTAATTCCGTGTCATTCTGTCTTCGGCTTACGACTTCCATTGCCCTCTCTTGAAGCTCTATGTAGAAGAAAGAAAGACATGTAATTAATATTGAAGAAACTTTAGCTTTAGCGAAGAAGCTGCGAAATCATTTGAGACTCAACGAAAATTTCGAAAGGATTCGGGTAGGTCCAAGCAATATAGGAGGCATGAACCTGTTAATTAAAAAATTTTTAAAAATAAATTAAAAAATACATAATAAATTAAAAAAACACACAAACAGTATGATAAAGACGAAGAGAAGGAGTTCGAAGCCATCAAAGAACTTTATCTTGCTCTAATAAACGAAAAAAAAAGCACGAACCGATTGTGTTTGATTGTGACGCATCAGAAGACACACCAAGAGATTACAATTCCTTATATAAAGAACGTCACCAGGTTAAGTTCTTAGGACGTGGAGTTTAGTTCGAATTGATATAAAGGCGCAGAAGTGAGACTAGTCCATGTTTCACGGAAAACTTCTAGAAAAACGTAGAGCAGAAGATGAAAAAGAGAAAAAACAAACGAATGATCGTCATTGGTCGGAAAATTCGTAAAGTGAAATGACAGAGAGAGAGACTAGCAAATATTTAGGAAAGACTATAACATTAGTATGAAAGGTAGACATTTAACACACCCCGTTATAACGTGGGAGAACTAGGAATTCCTAATGTAATCATCAAAATTATTGAGAAAGTTGGCTATAATGAGCCAGTACCTAGCCTCTCTCTCTCTATTCGTTTAGTCTCTTCGTGACCCCATGACACAAAGCACGCCACTTTCCTCTGTTCTGCACTTTCTACTGTGGGCCAACCAATTTGGAACACGTTGCTTCAGTGATGCCATCGATCCACTTCATCCTCTGCCGGTCTCTTCTTCTAACGTCTTCTATCTTCCCCAGCATTAATGTTTTTTTCCAGAGACGCATATCTTCGCATCATGTGTCCAAAATAGGCCAGGTCTTCCAGGGAGCAATCTGATTTTATATGCTCAAATGTAAATTTGTTGGTTCTCTTTGCCGTCCATGGAATCCAAAGAATTTTCCTCCAGCACCACGATTGAAGGAAGTCAATTCTTCTCCGTTCGGACTTTCAAATGGTCCAGGTCTTACATCCATACAACACAATTGGGAAGACCATAGCCTTCACAGTACGTATCTTGGTTGTTAAAGTTATGTCTCTGGATCTCATAACCTTTTCAAGATTTGACATTTCTGGTTTTCTTCACATTTATCCTGAGACCGGTCTTTTGACTTTCGTTTTTTACCTTCAGCAACAGAGTCTTTAACTCTTCTTCACTTCCTGCCAGCAGTATGGTACCATCTGGATATCTGAGGTTGTTTACATTTATTCCAGCTATTTTAATTTCTGTCTCTTCTTCATCTATCCTGACATTCCTCATAACGTGCTCTGCAAACAGACTGAATAAGAACGGAGACAATATGCAGCCTTGCCGGACCCCTTTCTGAATCTTTATCCATTTCGTTGTGGCTTATAGGTCGAGGTATAAACTCCATATCAGATGAATCAGTGAACATTTTATTGAGTACGTCCGATAATTTGTTGTCTCGACGCACTCAAAGGCTTTTCAATAATAAAGCAGAGATACACATCTTTCTGGAAGTCTCTTACTTTTTCCATAATCCACAGAATGTTGGAAATTTGATCTCTGGTTCCTTTCCCTTTTCTAAATCCAGCTTGTTCTTTCGGTAGCGCTCGACCTAGATATTGGCGAAGTCTGTTTTGTAAGATTTTCAGCATGACCTTGTTAGCTAAGTTTAATTGATCGGTGATCTGAACATTCCTTAGAGATTCCCTTCTTTGGAATCTAGCCAAAGACAAGAAATTCCCGTAGAGTTGCAGAACTGTGATATTATAGGTATAGCAGAAACAGTTTGTGGTAAAACTTTGTCATCTACTTTCTGTACAAGGCCTTTGGTTTAAGGTGGGTGGTTTTCAGTGCTGTATCATCAAAGTGCTTCGTGTAAAAGTTGGCAATATCTGGAGCTAAGAGGAAACCCGTGGACAGTGGCAACGCCATCTGTTTCCTCACAGAACCTTCCAGCACGTTTTAAGTCGCTGGTGGTTATCATAAGATGAAGACTTTGATTGTGTCCTCATCAAAGTGTCCCTCGAGTAGAGCTAAGGAATCGTTCAAAGGCACCCGGCTGAAAAGGGATCTGACATCAGTGTAGGAGATCCTGATCTTTCCAACCAACTTATGTGTCAAACGCTTACCAGCGCCGAGAACCATCTAGTAGCGATTTACAAAACCGTCAATTGCAGAAGAAGGTAACAAGTTCCATGGAAGACGTAGCCATAGCTAAGCCCAGGAATAAATGACAGCGACTGAACAGCTATCAGCTAGTCAGATTCTTACTAGATATCTGCAGACTGTTCAGCTGAAAAGTCCAACATAGTATGGAGCATGCTACCAGAGGAACGAACTGGATGTATTCCGTAACATGCAATGACTCACCACTCGCTACTCCTAGTGCAAGTAGCGCTGGGCTCTACTGAAAGGGAAGAGTACTTTGGGGCTGCAGTCTTTGGTATTTAAAGGGGCACCAGTGTTTTGTGGCACGTGGTGCTCATCTATAACGTCCTCAACATGCCACTTATTTTCCTTGATTAATCATACCTGCAAGAGCGCGCCTTCTTTGTCTGTGCTGAAAGTACATAAACATATTGATATTCCGTAAGCGAAGAGCACTTTGTGTACCATTGTCACTTCCTACTCCCATTCCAGTCGCGTATGGTTCGCGGGAAACACGGTTGCCGGTACGACTCCTTGTGGGCAAATTAGAGAGGTTACTCTCTGATTCTATCCTCTCTTCGTGAGATATGCGTACGAGGACGCAATACGTTGGTTGACTTCTTCAAAAACGTATGCTCTCGGTAGTTTGACAGGAGCCCCTACAACGAAACAAAAAGTCCCTCTTGCAACGTCTACCACCTGATCATTTGTGTGACGTTTTCATTCTTACTAAATGAAACAGTAAAGAAGCGTGCTACTCTCCGCTCGATCTTCTCTATGTCTTATATCAACCCTTCTTGGTACAGATCCCACATTGATGAGCAATACTTAAGCGTTGGCCGAAATAGTGTCTTGTAACCTGCTTCCATTTTTAAGAAACTACACTTCCTGAGTATTCTTCCGATGAATCTCTGGCATCTGCTTTACCCTCGATTAATTTTAAATGGTCCTTCCATTTCCAATCGTTCCTTACCTCTACTTACAAATATTTTATGCAAGTAACAGCTTCCAGTGTTTGTCCTACTAGTGCGTAGTTATATAATAAAGTATCTTTCTTTCTACTTAAGCGCAGCTCTTTGTTTATTTTGGGGGTTAATTATCATTCCCTCCACCACGAATCGATACGCTGCAGACCGCTACCCTTCTCGACTTCTCGAAACACTAAGCTTCATCCGCAAAAAGCCTCCTTCAACGTCTTGAACTTATGACGTCACTTATACCTATTATGAAAAGCAACGGTCCTATAAACTCCCATGGGGCACCTCAGAACTCATATTCACGTCTGAAAACTTTTATCCGTTGAGAATGGCATACTGCGTCCTGTTATCAAGAAACTCTTCAGTCTATTCTTACAGTTGGTCTGATACTCGATATGCTCGCATTTTGTTCATCAGAGGGTGTAGAACCGTATCGAACACCTTGCGGAAGTGAAGAATCACGGCATCTACCTGGAAGCCTTTATCTTCTGGGTCTCGTGGATGAATAGCGCGAGCTAGATTGCACTTGATTGCTTTCAGAAACCATGTTGAGGAGATTTCCGATATCGGGAAATGTCCTAATACTCGAAAAATAAACGAGTTCCAAAATTATGCAACGGACCCAAATCAGAGAGACAGGCCTATAATTTTGCATATTTGATTGACGACCTTTCTTGAAAACCGGAAGACCTGCACTTTTTTCCAATCGTTAGTAACGCTTCGCTCCCGTAGAGACTCAAGGTACATTACTGCTCGAAGTGGGGTGCAGTTGCGACCTTCCTATCGGTACTCACCAATAAGAATTGGGCAATACATAACTCAGGGTAGTAAAAGGTTAATGGTCGTTGTCTCTGTACAAAGGTGTGAGTTACAGGGTGTCCAGAAAAGAACTCCCTGATTTCAAAATTAAATATCTCGAAAACAAATATCGATAGAGGAATGCAGTAAACGATATGTTTATTGTGAAAGCTGTTAAAAGTTTACACAGCAATTTGAAATAATAGTTACAAAAGCTGCTAACAGATGGCGCTGTAATCGCCATACGTAATGCCTAGTATAAATAGTGATCCGAAGCCCAGAGCGATCAGTTCCACTATTGAAACGTGAAAGGAGGTTAGCATACCGAAGGAAGAGATTAAAACCATGTACTCCATTGAACAACGCGTTTTTCTGGTGCTAGAGTACCACAGGTTAGAAGGGAGTCCTACGGTAACAAGGCGAAGTTTTCAAGCACGATTTAATGTTCCAAAAGGACCCGATGCGAAAACCATTCGTACGCTCTTCGCAAAATTTCAACGAACAGGCAGCGTAACTGATGATCTAGTGGAGCATGTTGGCCGCAAGCAAACTGCAGTTACGCCTGAAAATTTCATTCTTCGTTTGCGCGACCTCTGTAGTGCCAATGGTGAACATTTTGAAAACATTGTGATTTGATTGTTTGCAAAGAGTATTTTCATGCGATTATTTCAAATATGTATACTGATATGATCTGTACAGCGCCATCTGTTAGCAGCTTTTGTAACTATTATTTCAAACTCCCGTATAAACTTCTTACAGCTTTCACAATAAACATACCGTTTACTGCATTCCTCTATCGGTCTTTGTTTTCGAGATATTTAATTTTGAAATCAGGGAGCCCTTTTCTGGACTCCCTGTATGTATGTCAGCTCCTATGCCCTAAACAGCTAGCCAATCTGTTTAAACAAGATCAATAATTAATATGTAGTTTAGCCAGTCTATTAATATGCTTATGATGATGTGTAAATATATTTAAACAAACATAAATTAAACTTCTGAATAACCAACAAAATAAATTCTAAGATAAAGAAGTGGTTCACTCACGAAGTAATTTTTTATAAATGGAGTTTATTACTCATTTTGGACATGAAAATGTAGAGGTGGTCCTAGTTTATACATCGGTAAATAACTGAATATTTCCCCGACTTTTGTTCATGAGAGGCACAATAAGTATCACACGCATTCGAGAGTAAAAGTTCCAAATTATCGCTCGTAAATTAGTGTAGTCCATCAAACAGTTCCAAATTAATCTGCGATTAAAGTATTTGTTATAAAACACAATTTGTCATCACACGAGTACACGAATGCTGAATTATCACAGTTCCACAGCCCTACTACCGTGCATAGTTCATCACTTTTCAACCAGAGACTAAGTTCTTCAGTCACAGTCCCGTAAATATTCTAAGTCCACACATACCTTTTTCTTCAAATCACAAGTTCGTAACGCGGCTTCAGACCGCCCAGCGCCATAACCTTTCACCACCACGTCCAAATACCTTCCCAAGCGTTCGAAAGCGTGCTCTACCTGCTCCCAAATTTGTATCCTTCCGCGCATCCTAACGCCTCATCTTTAAAATACAATGTCCCTTCCAAAATATTATACATTTGAATATCACATAATTAAATGCTTTGACCACCTCCCTACAAATGTTTACATTTAACAAACAAATATATATTTAACAATACTAAAAAACGGGTGAGACTGAAGCTCTTTGCTCAGATAGCCATTAAGCATTGCATCTCACTGTTCAAATATACTGCCGCCGTCGAAATATAGTTACACAATTAAAATTTAATTTATCATAGTTTTTTATAGAAATATATTCAGTTCTTGTCCACAAATACTTATAATTGTTTATATATAAATTATCTGCTGCATATCTACTATTTTTAGTCGGCCATGAAATATTTAAGTGGCAGTCTACAACATAAAAAACGTTACTAAGAATAATATTAAAAATAATAAAATACAGATATAAATGTAATGTGCTTTGATGGGTTCATGTTTCGTGTTTCTGTGGTGGAATCTATGTTCTGACACAAGAATATTATTACCTCGACGAAAAGCAGAACAAGAGAGTAAAACAAAGTTTACTGAAAGAATACAGAAATAACGTGGTACGTCTTTTAAGATAGATAGCGTGGTGCAATTTTGCCCATTTGCTTCTTAATCTGTTACTGATAAACACTACGTATCAATAATTGTAAATATAAGTCTTATAATATTATTATTATAGTACTGAGGTTTATCGGCTTTTTATCTGTAAGGGATATTGAAATTGTAATTACGGCGTTTGATTCTCCCAAGTCTCCTGAATCCATTCATATAATTATATTTGCCGTATGATCATTCCTTGATTTTATATGGATTTTTACAATAATGTTTGTGACTATATTGTATTTCAGTTGCAATCTGGGAAAGCCGCCCTCGCTCAACCAAGAGCATCGTTTCCGGTTTTCAAGCACATTAGGAAAACCCTGACTACCTAAATCCCATTCACTTGGTCCAAACTGTTAGCCAGCCGGCTGGGGAACCCAAAACCCTGGCAAAACCCGCCTTTCACATGGAAACAATCAGCTTCCTCCTGTATCTGCAATATCACAAGTTCTTTTGCATAATGCCTGTAAAATCGAATTGGTATTGCATCAGGTCCTAGTCCTCCTCATTATCATCTTCTGCACCTGCAGATTTAATCTCAGAACTATCTTCAGATTTTATTTCTAAATCATCTTCATCACTTGAAAATTAGTCATGTTCGCTGCAACCATCGCTGTCTTTCAAAGGTTGTTCCAAAAAATTCCTTACAAAGTCCTCAAACTTCGGGTCATTCACGTTTATGGATTCCATACCCACAAAGCTTGTCAGAGCTAGAAAAAGAATTTCACCCACGCAAACAGTAACAAGGGTGACTTACAACAAGATTATTCAGTCTCTTCGGTGGTGTAGCTAACGTAACTGGAGCCCGGGGCACAACACTTTCCCTTATTATCATTAGTCTCCTTTAATAAAGTTTCAACGTCCAGTAAAATTCCAAATTTGGAATTAAGATCATGTAGTCGTGTGAAACTTGTACTTATTTCTTGTTGCAGGCAATCAACAACGCTTTTCATAACGCGAGAAACTTTACTATCTGCAGAAAGGCCAACATCACCAGCCAATCAATACTCCGGGCATTTTCCGACGTCTTCGAATACGGGTTGTTGTATCAAGATCGCACTTTTCACAGAGGGACTTAACCTTTTCTATTCCCTGTTCACCTCTTCTCAAATTTCTGCAAGTTCAGTCGCTAATTATTCAAGATCATGGAACGCTTCTCTAAAATTCATTTTAGGATCTTGTAATCTGATCCGCACGCGATCACTTTTCCTCAAGATTTCATGCCAGAAACGGAATAAAACTATGAAAGTGAAATTCAGTATACTTTGCAATAAAACTGTAACTTTTCTGGTGTCACTTGTGGTAGTACTGTTCTCCGCAAATTTTTCTAATAGTTCTACTAATTCTTCCAGACCATCGACAGTAACGTTAAGCGCTTGTGCCCTGGCGCTCCATTGTGTTTCAGATTCACGTTTCTCAGATTTCTTTAAAGCATTTTTTGATAGTTCCCATCGTAATGTCGAACGTGAGAATAAGAGATTTATCTTTGCAAGTACTCCAAGACACCTTATAACGATTGGATCTTGCTTAGCTGCAGTAACTCCTACTAAATTGAAGGATTGTTATCACAATTTACAAATAATGCTTTATTATTATTTTCCAAAATCCTCTGCTGAACGCCAGATATGTGATCTGACATCACGGCAGCATTATCATAACATTGTGATCTACAGTTTTGTAATGCAATCTGATTGTAATGTAATTTTTTCTAAAATTGTATTTTCAATTGAGAATGCATCTTTCAATAAATCCCGAAAAAGATTCTGTGATAGAAACTTTTCTGTTGGTAAAATCAATATCTACATACCTAAATACTTGTGACATTTGCTATCGGTGAGCGACATCAGGAGTTGAATCAAATAATCGAAATGCCCAAAAATTTAAAAAACAAATATAGAAATGAAATATCAAAATTCACGTATTATAGTTAAAGGAATTTGATAATTATAATAAGAAACTATCTAGAATAAAGGGTTAAAACACAGTTTCTGGGTACACGGTTGCTGCTTCACGTGTAGATGTTAGCTGGCACGATGAAAGACGGGAGGTGAAGGCAGCAACCAGGAGTGGCGTACAAACGCGTAATAACTTTGCGTCTTTCATGCCCATAATCAAATTACTAGTGAGTATAACGTTAACTATATACTACGACTAATATGCAGCTTTTAAAAGAAATAATTATAATACAATAATGCTATTCGTGAATATATTCCGCTCGAATTCCATAAATTAAAGAAAACATAAATACCACGTCCTGCTTTTCTGTATCTCTTGAGAGATATAAACGCAGGTTTCCACGAGACAGACAAAAAAATGCTTAAATGAAAATTATATAAATAAACGTATAAGACATAAAATAGATGTATTCCCTCTATCGCTAATGTAACTTACGTTGTGTGCTCTGAAATAATGATTCGTAAGAAAATCAGTCAAACCTCGGACACAGTTTGAGCATGCACTATAATTAGCAGTATTCATTTTCTGAGGGACCACACAAAAGTAACGTTACATGCTTGAAGACAATTTCTATTTGTACACTCCTCGCCATTAAAATTACTATACCACGAAGATGACGTGCTACAGACGCGAGATTTAACCGACAGGAAGAGGATGCCTGTGAAATGCAAATGATTAGCTTTTCAGAGCATTCACACAAGGTTGCCGCCGGTGGCGACACCTACAACATGCTGACATAAGTTTCCAACCGATTTCTCATACACAAACAGCAGTTGACCTGCGTTGTCTGGTGAAACGTTGTTGTGATGCCTCGTGTAAGGAGTAGAAATGCGTACCATCACGTTTCCGACTTTGATGAAGGTCGGACTGTAGCCTATCGCGATTGCGGTTTATCGTATCGCGACATTGCTGCTCGCATTGGTCTCGATCCAATGACTGTTAGCAGAATATGGAATCGGTGGGTTCAGGAAAATGTAGTTTGTCTTGGAGACCATTTGACGCCTCTCTGCTAGTGCCGCCCGGGGCATCATAGACCCCCTTGCACCTCCATCGCTACGCCTCTGAGTCTCTTGTAGAGGCTGAAGGCAACTGATTATCAGCACGTCTGACCAGTAACTGATTCACACAACAATGACAAAGGAACACATAGGCCCGACAACGATGTAAACCCATTGTAGCTAACTTTAGAGCAGAAACAAACTAACGCTGGGCTGACGCATCACCCCTCTTAACATCGGAAGGTTAAGCATTGAAGACGATTTTCAGAAAAAAGTCAAATGCTCTATACTGAAGTTATTAATCAGAGTTGCTGTTTGTATTTTAGGAGAAGCAGGAAAATAATTTGAATAGCTGCACACTATCAGAAAAAAGTGAAATCTACATCTACATCTACAACCATACTCCGCAAGCCACCCGACGGTGCGTGGCGGAGGCTACCTTGAGTACCACTATCGATTTTCCCTCCTATTCCAGTCACGTATTGTTCGCGGAAAGAAGGATTGTCGGTATGCCTCTGTGTGGGCTCTAATCTCTCTGATTTTATCCTCACGATCTCTTCGCGAGATATACGTAGGAGGGAGCAATATACTGCTAGACTCCTCAGTTCTCGAAACTTCGACAAAAGCCCGTACCGAGTGACAGACCGTCTCTCCTGCAGAGTCTTCCACTGGAGTTTAGCGATCATCTCCGTAACGCTTTCACGATTACCAAATGATCCTGTAACGAAGCGCGCTGCCCACCGTTGGATCTTCTCCACCTCCTCCATCAATCCCACCTGGTACGGATCCCACACCGGTGAGCAGTACTCAAGCTGTGGGCGAACAAGTGTACTGTAACCTACTTCCTTTGTTTTCGGACTGCATTTCCTTAGAATTCTCCCAATGAATCTAAGTTTGGCATCTGCTTGTTCTAATCTAAAATGTGGCACTTGTAGATAGATAAACAAAGCATTTTACTCGAGAAAACGAAGACGCACAAGATACAGAACAGTAGGTACAAACCTCGAGATAGTCGCGATTGTAACCGATGTCCTCAATGCCGACCTGTATGGGGCTGTCGATGAGATGCCGCAGCGTGCGAATAGTCTTTGGCGGCGGCACGAGCAGCGAACCCACGACTGCGGCGCCGTAGTACGTGTTGAGCATGAGCGACAGCAGGAACGTGAACAGCAGCACCACGCGCCACGACAGCCACTGCGACCGCTCCGTCGTGCCTGGGAACAGGACGCATGCCTCACATACCAACTGACGCTGCACAACCACTCCAGGCCTGCAACTGCCACACAGTTTACACTTGGGACGTCGCCCGTGTACAACACAATGGCAAATTAACGAAGGGGGCAGGCAGCGGTGTAGATAATTTATTCTTACGGGTGGGGAGTGTTTTGGTTTCTAAGAGGGGAGTTTTCAAGTTCATCTCGTCAGTATCCAAAATATCTGCAGCCGAACTGTTAAGTCGCTTCAAGGATTCAGAAAATAAAAAATAAAATAAATAAATAAATAAATAAAAAATAAAGCTCCATGGCTATAGTTCTGGTGGGAGGGGGCTTTGTCCTCCATTTCCGTTATCTGCGCCCCTACGAGGAAGGGAATTATGACGTCATTAACTTAGGCAATGAAATAATCTACAACACCACAGGCTGATGAATGCCGTTTGGAAACATTATCAGTAGGTTGGAGGTAGGGGGCAGGAAATTGCTTGGACAATACAAAGAGGTCTGTTTTCGTGACAAATAACACTCTTGTAACAAGCAACATTTAGAGCCTGATTTTCAGGGTGCATGGAATGGAAGAATGCATTGGTGATCCCCAGCTGACAGATTACGTGTAAATAGAATGCGAATACTTTGTGGCGAGAGATCGAAAATCACTTCTGGTTCGCCTTTACATGTAGAAGTACAGATAAATTCATAGTTTTGACGTTTCCATAATTTACATCAATGCTCTTCCCAACCACAACGTCATAATTATATTATTAAGAATATTGCAGATTTATTTCATTGTTTGCGAATGTTATATGTAATTGAATTACGTGCCTAAATCTACAGAGGTTGGAAGAAAAGATGTAAAATCCACAATTAATGCATATTTGAACATACACTCCTGGCCATTAAAATTGCTACACCTCGAAGATGACGTGCTACAGATGCGAAATTTAACCGACAGGAAGAAGATGCTGTGATATGCAAATGATTAGCTTTTCAGAGCACTCACACAAGGTTGGCGCCAGTGGTGACACCTACAACGAGCTGAGATGAGGAAAGTTACCAACCGATTTCTCATACACAAACAGCAGTTGACCGGCATTGCCTGGTGAAACGTTGTTGTTGTGCCTCGTGTAAGGAAGAGAAATATGTACCATTACGTTTCCGACTTTGATAAAGGTCGGATTGTAGCCTATAGCGATTGCGATTTACAGTATCGCGACATTGCTGCTCGTGTTGGTCGCGATCTAATGACTGTTAGCAGAATATGGAATCGGTGGGTTCAGGAGGGCAATACGGAACGCCGTGCTGGATCCCAACGGCCTCGTATTACTAGCATTCAAGATGACAGGCATCTTATCCGCATGGGTGTAATGACTCGTGCAGCCACGACTCGATCCCCGAGTCAACAGATGGGGACTTTTGGAATACAACAACCATCTGCACGAACAGTTCGACAACGTTTGCAGCAACATGGAGACCATGGCTGCGGTTACCCTTGACGCTGCATCACAGACAGGAGCGCCTGCAATGGTGTACGCAACGATGAACCTGGGTGCACGAATGGCAAAACGTCATTCTTCGGATGAATCCAGGTTCTGTTTACACCATCATGATGGTCGCATCCGTGTTTGGCGACATCGCGGTGAACGCACATTGGAAGCGTGTATTTGTCATCGCCACACTGGCGTATCGCTCGGCGTGATAGTATGGGGTGCCATTGGTTACACGTCTCGGCCACCTCTTGTTCACATCGACGGCACTTTGAACAGTGGCCGTTACATTTAAGAAGTGTTACGACCCGTGGCTTTACCCTTCATTCGATCCCTGCGAAACCCTACATTTCAGCGGGATAATGCACGACCGCATGTTGCAGGTCCTGTACGGCCCTTTCTGGACACGGAAAATGTTCGACTGCTGCCCTGGCCGGCACATCCTCGAGATCTCTCACCAACTGAAAACGTCTGGTCAATGGTGGCCGAGCAACTGGCTCGTCACAATACGCCAGTCACTAGTCTTGATGAACGGTGGTATCGTGTTGAAGCTGCATCGGCATCTGTACCTGTACACGCCATCCAAGCTCTGTTTGACTCAATGCCCAGGCGTATAAGGCCGTTATTACAGCCAGAGGTGGTTGTTCTGGGTACTGATTTCTGAGGATCTACGCACCAAGATTGAGTGAAAATGTAATCACATGTCAGTTCTTGTATAATATATTTGTCCAATGAATAACCGTTTATTATCTGCAAATTTTAATGGCCAGTAGTGTAAATACATATGCGTTATTGTAGTTGACCATAAAATACGCTTTTCAATGTTCTTAATTGGCTGCAAGTGTCAGTCGTAGTCAGAAGAGTTTTTTGTGAACTTTTGAGTGCATTGTGTTGAAGCTAAGTGAGTTACAACGTAGGAAAATTTTTTCTGTTCCTATGGGGGTACTTCAGTCAGTAAATTAACTGAAGTGTAGCACTTTAAGGTGGTCTAAATCTTTCCTCGATTGAGACAATTATGTTTCTCCTGCTTTAATATAGAGGTGAGCGTGCTGGGAAATGGGCTAGGGCATATTTACCAATCCACCTCCCTGCAAAGATTCTGTTCAGTTCCGTTCGAATCAACCTTGAAGTGTGAGCTCGACATCCGTCCTGTTGAAACCATAAAAGCTGACGTAGATGAAGTGGAATATCTTCTAACAAAACTTGAAGGTCGTTCTGTAGCAGTCCTATGTAGCGAAACTGTTTCATATCCCCATCAACGAAGAGAGGACCGACGATTCGATTTCCTATAATTCCACACCAGATTCCCCATATGCTAGTTGTCCACCTTTTGCACCCAGTTCGGATTCGTGTGAGGCCAATAACGGAAATTCCAATTACTGACTCATTAATCTCTTTTACAAGTACACTCATCCGATAACAAAATTTTTCTATGGAAATAGCGGGGTTGCCCTCGAACCCAATTGCAAATGAATAGTCTTTGTGATTTTCGTGAATTAAAGCTTGGTGAAATTGCATTCGATAACCATGAAATTTAAATTTGCGCAAAATTCGGTGGCTCGTGCTTTTCGATATACCAGGGTCTCTTTCTCTGTGCCTGAAACTGTCGTTGCGGGCAACATGAGCAGAAGCAACGATATCAGCAGATCCCGTATCACGATCTCGTCTACGTACGTGTCTGTTTTCATTATGCTATGGCTGCACACAACCATAATTACGAACGCGTGACAATAATCTAGAAAACACTTTCCGTGAATGAGGAAGTCTTTGTGGGAAACGCTCTCGCAATAATCGTTTGGTTGCCGCAGTAACATTCTGGCACTCTCCTAGTATGTGAATCATTTCAATAGTTCTTAGTGATAATAAACCGTGACTGGAATGGGAATTGGGAAATAATGACAGTATCATAACTAGTAATGTACGAGCACTTGAGGAAAGAGGATTTTTTTTTTTTTTTTTTTTTGTTTTTTTTTTTTTTTTTTTTTTTTTTCCTCTCTGGTCCATGTGTGTGTGTGTTGTCCTTAGGTTAGTTCAACTTAGTATAAGTAAACCTAGGAACTAATAACAGCACAGTTAAGCCCCACAGACTTACAAACATTTGAACTGGTAAACTGATTCAGACCAGCTTACAAGCGCGAGTATGTATTGATGAGTTAGTACACTACTTAGAATCCGCGCGGGCCCATATCACTGCACGGTCGTGCCTTGCGAAATGTTCAAATGTTCGTTAAGCTTAAGGGACTTAACTGCGGCGTCATCAGTCCCTAAACTTATAAACTACTTTTAAACTACCTTATACTAAAGTCAACACAAACATCCATGCCCGAGGAAGGATTGACCTCGCGTATTGGAGCGTAGCGCCTCAATGCGCTCGGCCACTCCACCGCGGCTGTGTGTTGCGTCTCAAGGTACTATTGGATATACCGTATGCACCTAAATAACATATTACATTATTATATGTAACTTATTTCGCTTTAGTATCTAACCATATCAAGTAATCTATGCCTGCCACTTTCCAGATGGGCCAACACGTTACAGGAAGCGTTTTGGACTGGAGATTGACAATTAAGAAAAGAAAAATATAACAAAACATCCTCCATTTTCGACATGGATTCAAAATCAATAAAAAGAAGTATACCATTCCATTTTTAAAAAAATCGACTTCCGGTCTGAATAGCCCGCTTCCGGTGGGAATTAAAGTTGCAAATCTAAGCAATCGATCCGGCTTCGTACACTTAGCAATTTATATTTAATACGACTCCCAGAAGGGGTGAATGGGTGGTCTGGGACACCCTGTAAATTATATCGAAAATAGCATCCAGTTTTCTGGCGGCACTTACGCGCTCTGCGAAGGTCTATTCTAGCACTAACATCTTTGATCGGTTTGTTTATGCAACCGGGACGGAGATGTCTGAAAGCAGTTGGAAAGGAACAACGGAGCTAGGAGGAAGTGAGGTGTGCACTCCCTCGCACTGTGGAAAACCGCACGTGGTCGTCTCCTCGTTGTGCACGTTCTCAAGGGTTGAGATTTTGATGGATCTTAAGTATGTTGTTGGGAGACCTCTCCTCAGAGTCTGGTTAATGTGTTAAATCGCACTTCGTCCTAGTTTAAGAAATATTTTCTTTTTTTGTTTTAATTTTCGTCGTGTGCTAGATATACCGGTAACGTAGCGTCTATTCCAAGCACAGCAGCGTAGCGCAGTGGATTAAATACACCTACCACGTTGGAGGTACCATGTGCGATTCCTACCCATACACTTCTTTTTCATTTTTTTTCTTCCCGATGCTTACAATTACCGGGTGATCAAAAAGTCAGTATAAATTTGAAAACTCAATAAATCACGGAATAATGTAGATAGAGAGGTAAAAATTGACACACATGCTTGGAATGACATGGAGTTTTATTAGAACAAAAAAAGGTATTGTTAGACGCGTGAAAGATCTCTTGAGCGCGTCGTTTGGTGATGATCGTGTGCTCAGCCGCCACTTTCGTCATGCTTGGCCTCCCAGGTCCCCAGACCTCAGTCCGTGCGATTATTGGCTTTGGGGTTACCTGAAGTCACAAGTGTATCGTGATCGACCGACATCTCTGGGGATGCTGAAAGGCAACATCCGACGCCAATGCCTCACCATAATTCCGGACATGCTTCAGAGTCCTGTTCACATTATTCCTCGAGTATAGCTATTGTTGAGGAATGATGGCGAACATATTGAGCATTTCCAGTAAAGAACACCATCTTTGCTTTGTCTTAAATTGTTATGCTAATTATTGCTTTTCTGATCAGATGAAGCGCCATCTGTGGGACATTTTTTGAACTTTTTTTTTTTTGTTCTAATAAAACCTCATGTCATTCCAAGCATGTGTGTCAATTTTTACCTCACTATCTACATTATTCCGTGATTTATTAAGTTTTCAAATTTAATACTGACTTTTTGATCACCCGGTATATTACTTTTCGTTGAATAATCATTGTCGCGATCATAATACTTCTTTATTTAAGAAGCAAATGGACCTCATAAAAAATCTTTCGAAAATAATTTTTGTTGTCACAATATTTTCATGTTAATAGTAGCGTATGAACCTATAAGGTTTATTACATTAATGAGGCGGTATATTATCAAATTTCATGACATTGTGACAAGGTATTTTTATTAATTCACTCCTTATCGATATGCCAGGACATTTTTCCGGGTGGCACTCGTCAAAGAAACACCGAAAACATAATTCTAACGAGCAACACGTGCACATGATGCATGATATGGATGTGCATGTGCACGGGTTTTTCTATAATGAAACGGGGAAACATAATCGATTCATGTTCAAAATTTCAAGCGTTCGTTAATTCATCCCTTAATTGTTCGGTGGAATCTAGCTCTTGTGGAGTGCTTCCTTCTGGTTGTTAGAACACTTCACATGCAGAGACGTACTTGGCATTTCCATTGCCGTGACACTTCGGTTTTATTTGTCAGAAAATTAATATTCACTGTTCTCACAATACTGTAAACTGCTCTCGTTGGCGATACATGCAAATTGAAGAACTCTAGGAGATTGCTTACACTAATGTCCATTCGCTTCAATAACCGTAGTATGTAAACATACGTCAAACGTAAACATAGCGGGTGCGGGTAGGGCATATGGATACAATTTGTTACATACCACACAATGAAAAAAAGAGAAAGAATAACGATAAAAAATAAAATAAAAGAAATAAAAATAACTATCTCAAAAACTAGGGCAAAGTGCGATTGCCGGCCACGGTGGCCGAGCGGTTTGCGGCGCGCCAGCCGCACTCTGCACTGCCGCTACGTTCGAGGGTTAGAATCCCCTCTCGGGCATGGATGTTTGTGTCGTCTTTAGTATAAGGTAGTTCATAAGTAGTTTGTAAGTTTAGGGACTGATGACCCCGCAGTTAAGTCCCATAAGCTTAACGAACATTTGAACATTTGAAAGTGCGATTTAGCACTTTAACCAGATACTCAGGATAGGTCCCCCACCAACATATTTAAGATTCATCAGAACCGAAGGCGGCGACTTCTGTTATTCCCCTTGTAAGAGGGGCTGAATTACCCCTGGTAGAGGTAGCGTGCAGCCTGGACAGCCAGCTTCGAGGAGGGTTTTGAGTTACTCATCAAATTTTCAGTGCAGCCCTGTTAGTGACGAACGGGGAAACACCGCATGGACCTTGGAAGCATTTGCTTCGACACCGCCGGATGGAGTTAAGTAACAGTTCACGCTGTAAAAACTAAACAGAAATTTTAATTTATGGAAGAAA
Source organism: Locusta migratoria (assembly GCA_026315105.1). Lineage (NCBI taxonomy): Eukaryota > Metazoa > Arthropoda > Insecta > Orthoptera > Acrididae > Locusta > Locusta migratoria. The sequence goes on from CM048755.1 coordinate 220,790,071, forward strand.
ACGTAATTTTAGATGGTTTTGTTCCATCAGAGACTGTTTCTAACGTTTCGTGTTACTTTTTACCTCTGCAAATTCCTGTAATTTGCCCAGTATTTATATGTTTATCAGTGGATTGATTTAATATCACATATGGTTATGAGCTCTCATGATATAGTAAAATGCAGTTTACAATGATCCTTTAGAAGCCTATGGAAATAATTATGCGTACGTGCAGAATGCTTTGATAGCTATCTCATCAAACAGGAAGATTTTTTTCACTTATGTTTCATAATGCATTGGTGCATATTGTTTAGAAAGGGTTGTGAAATTTTGCCGTGGTGGAGTGGCCGAGCGCTCCAAGGCACCTTGCTACAGAACGCATGGTTGCTCGCTGTCGGAGGTTCGAGTCCTTCCTCGGGCATGGGTGTGTGTGTTGTCCTTAGCATAAGTTATATTAAGTTAGTTTGTTAGCCTAGGGACTAATAACCGCTGTAGTTAAGTCTCTTAGATTTACGAACATTTGAACAATTGAATTTGCAAAATTTAGAATCTGCTTGAAGTTTGTACTGAAACACAGACAAGAAAATCTTTTACCTGTATTCTTTCTGATTACTGAGTTCCACATTGTGGAAATGTCTTACAATATTTAAATATTGCTATATAGCTTTTCCATGAATACTGTGGCCTATGCCCTTTGTGTTCTCCATATTTACAGGAACACATTCCGTTTGTTTCCTTGGCCCGAAGCAGGTACACGTCGCCGTGTGCTGTCGCGGCATTCTGTCATCGCACGAAGTCTTCTAGCAAGCACTATCGATCTTGTGTGAATGCCAGTTAAGGAAATGTGCTCCTCCTGCCACGACGGACTGCCGTCATAAAAGTGTAAACCAAATTCGAACTTCCTACCGTCTTTTACCATCTGGTGTAAGTTACTGGTAAACTGGACGAATGGTTCGTCACTGCATACGCTGCATACACTGCTGAGACGTATTACACCGTTAAACAGTTTTAACATGAGTTCTGACTAACACAAAATATTTACTGGCACTGATAAAACTATTCGTTGTAATGTTTTTAATCTGAATCACTCATTTAGTATTTAGTTTCACGGTATTTCAGGCGAACGATTGTGACTTAACAAAATTGTTATTGTTAAGGCATCTGTTTTGTATTATTGTGTATTGGTATTGATGGCGCAGGCTTATTATACTGTTGATAGTTTCTTTTATACTTAGTTGTAATTAATAGATGAGTGGCAGCCTTAAGCTATCTTACTGTAATACGCCATTGGTTATAAAGTTTGCTGACACTGTAACCTTAAATATTTAGTGTAACATTCTTTATCTCGAACTGCTTATTAGCAGTTACACCTAATAGTGCATATGTAGAAGGAAAATTACGTAAAGTTTACAGTAAATATATTAATAATCCCATGTACCGGTCATTAATAATAATAATAATTACTGTATTTATCGCGAGAAAGCTCAGTGTTAAAATTACTTTCAATGAATTTTTTCTATTTAGAAATACCGAATTTCAGTAATTTATCTACTATTTTAGCTCACTCTTAAAATTGAAAATTATTGAATTTGGAGGTACACTCAGCCTCCTTTGCTGGTTCGAAAATTTCCATTGCTGCCAGCTTTAAAATTCTCCTCATTTTTGAAGTTATAATTGTTTATTTTCCTTACTGTCCGCAGTAATTACTTCAGATTGTTTATAAATAAATGACGGAACAGGGAATGAAAAAATATTTCCTTGTGTGCTCAACCCTCCACTTTAATCGTTCCTTATCCTAGTCCCTTGTATCAATTTTTGGTGTTTATGAGTAGTTATTTGCAAAAGATATGGTTTAATCGTGGTATATATAAATGTGGTTTCAACTTATTTCAAGACCCATAAAATTTCAAACGTAATACTTGCTGCGGTTTGCGTGGAAAGAGATAATTTAAATGTACCCAACTAGTATCTCACACTCGTCATTAGAGCCTTGGAATAATATAGGCTCTACATGGCAAAAAGAACTAATTTACTTAAACCAACATTTTTATCATGTGCGACTTTTGTCTAGTATTTACAAAAAAATAGCATTTACAGAATCTGAGAGTAAGTAATGTGGTGATGCAGATTCTAGTGCAGTACAGTGTTGCCAGATGTCCTCCCCCAGTTTTGGCCATCTGGGCATTGATGTGGCAACATTGCATTGATGTAATGCAAGATGGTATCACTTCCAGTTCTGAAACAAAATGGCCACCAGGGGAAAACCCACAACCACACCCCTTCCCCTATGCTGTAATTCAAAATGGTCTCTGCTGGGAAATTTGAGTTTTTAATTTAACTTGAATGCTAATTTTTGTGCTGTGAAAAACTAATAATTTTCACCACTATATGCAGAATTGCAAATTCCCACCCATCCCTTCCCCTACTATAATAAAACTATGCAGGAAATCTAGTCAGCCTGCTCCAAGAGCCAGTCAAGTGAGAGAACATAGTCATCAGCATTACACAGGACATAAGTATTTTTATAAACATTCAAAGACAATTGTTAAACAATTATCAATGATGTCAAACAGTTTAGGGGAAACTATGATTGCATTATCATTATTTGAAAACAAAAACAACAACACCATTTAGTTTATCATGTACCGTCTGTGGCCCACTCACTAAGGCCAGGACTATATTTCCTACAATTCTGTTTAAGTAAGATAATATATTGAACCTTAATTATAGGCCATACAGCATACAAAACTGCATGTACATATAGTTGAGGCATAAATAAATTAATCTGTAACGTCACAGATATGTACTCTAATTGCTCTAGTACTTATAACGTTATTTATGATTTCACACACATGCAAACGATTTGTGAGGACTCTGGTGGCAATCCCATGACTGAGATCAGTTCAGGATCCCAGAACTAAATTTCGCTGTTAACCTTTGCTCCCTCTGCTCATTCTTCTTCAACGCAAAGCACAACAACTGGTCATCAGTGAAACACAGTCTAACATAGCAGTCGCAACAATCACTGGTGTAAAATCTGATACCCATTGACAGCTGGGCGACACTAGCGCTCCAAGCGGTGAGCAAGGGAGCCGCCTGTTAACGTCATATACATCGTTGAATAACACTTTATTCTCGCACCCTTTTCTGCGTAATTCACGATACGACTGTTTTATTTTAGATACAAACGTTTTAGTCTAATATCAAACTAAACGGATGATGCATAAATAAACAGTAGTGAAAACTAAAACAGATGAATGAAACGATGAAAGCTAGAACCTACTCACGCAGAAACATATGCCTCCGAATATTTTTGCAGCTTTCCCCACTGAAACGGAGATAATGTAAGCCTAAGGAGCGTACCGTGTAACTCCAAAGTAAACGCGAATGACACACAATTTCTTTACATTTCCTTTCGTGTTTTAGTTTTTAGGACAACTGTTAGCAAAACTATGACTTTCGTCTTTGTTATTGTTCTGTGTCGGACGAGATGTTTCCAACTAATACTTGAAATACGTAGAAAACCTTATTATGGTTGAAAGTTAAGGAACTGTCCTTCTTAGGTTTGCGTGTATATTTCCGAAAAAAAGGAAGAGTATGACCTCTCATGTCCAGATCTGAGTTTGGTGTTAATATTTTCTACAAAAATTGGGTAGTTGCCTATCTCCCTAGATGGTTTTCATCTTATTTTCCGAACTTTCAATTTGTTTTACTACAATATAGGATTTCAGAGTTTTGTAGCGCATTCTTCAGAATGTTACTTTATAGCTTATCTTAGGCCTATCATACGCTTTTTTCCTGTACCTTTGGACATCCAGACTGCAGTACATAGTTGTCTGTATACACTATGAGCCATTTTCTACTCCTAATAAGTCAAACACTCACTATTATATATAAATAAACGAAGTTATCAAGTGAATCGTAACGGAAACTTTTCAGCAGAATGATTGTTACACACCTCTCAGTGTCCTTAGGAAATTTGAAAAAAGACAAATGAGGTATTTTTCTGGTTGTTACATTTTTTTTTTACCTTACATTTTATTGCGCTACAAGCGTTCCCCGTTTCGGAAAGCGCCACGTAAATGAATATAAGCTATGAGTAACCCGACGCACAACTCACTGAATAACGCCAACTCAGTAGTGTCCCATGCTGGCCGCTTGGTGCGCTGCTGTCGCGATGGGTAACAAAAAATCGCTCGAGTGTCGTGATTGGTATGATATACTGTGAGTGAAAGATGAATGCTGGCTCGAAAGAGCCTGTCAAAACCACTCACGTCTCTCTCACGCTACAGACACAATCATCTCTCAGCAAGCTTCATAAATATTCTTACCGCCCTATTGATAAACACCGTTAAAGGTTTAAACAAAGCGGCCAGCAGGGCAGTATCTCTGACGTCCACACTCCTGAAACACCAACTTCATGTCCTAGGTCGTGAATTACCTTCCCCTTCCGTTCCCATCCTTTCTTCTTCCCTTCTCTCCCACCTGATGAAGGAACTGTGTTCCGAAAGCTTGTCCTTTTTGTCCCCTTTTTTTCTCTTTCTTCATTTGTGTTTCTATCGGCGGTACAGCACAAAGGTAAGTACTGGCCAGCCATTCTATCTCGTTTGAACAATATTTAAACAAAGTATAATATCGTTTTTATTAAGTTTTTTCAATCAAAAACAGCTATGTTACACCTCCATATGATCTTATAGTCATCAACACCTTCTTTCAACACAAGTGCCTAAATGTTCGCCTCTAAGCTCAGTGCATTTACGGGAGTGTAATATTATTTAAACACTCTAGGCCACCCTGCTAGCGGCGGCTGCAGGTCTAACCACTAACGTCAAGTCACTGGGGTGATGAGTTGGTGTGTACCCCACCAGTCAACGGTCCCCTAAGCATCAGCCTACAGCGGACTGCAAGTCGATGAGCGACACGGTCACACATCCATCTATCTGCCTCAGTGTATAGACAAACTTGTGAGAATACTCTCTCAAGAACATGCTCCAAACAATTCAGATCACCTGCGCTCTGTGGGCACTGCTATAAGCCACAAAAATTATCCAGGGTACATTATTTCACAAAATACTGTAGCAGTGACAAAACATGTTCCTGTTCAACCATTATTATTTTATGAACCACGTTCTCCTGTTTGACAAATGCTCTAAATTAAATAAGTGTACAATACACTAACATCACAAGTAATCCTTCTTTTCTTTGTTCCACATCCTTTTCCATATGGCAGCAATCACATCGTTAAAGTATCGACCAAAATGCACGCACAGTGTTCTTCAAAACTATTTATTCTACTACATACCTACCAACTATTTGAAATTTGTTAGTCTCTCTAGCAGCCAAACATTTATCAAAGCACATATCTGTTCTTTCCAATTACCACAAATCAGAACAGCTGTACACATTAATGTTTAGACCTACAACTTAACAGTTCACATTAAATTCCAAACACATTGAAGTTATCAGTTTCTAACAACAAAATATTGATCAATGTGACCGCCTCTTCTCTCTCAGCCTCACACAAATCAGAATAGGCACACACTTTAGTGTTTAAAACCAATAATTAACGATTTAAATTCAACTCCAAACATTTGGAAATTATTAGCGTCAATCAGTCACACAACTGCAATTGTATCTATAGTTCTCTCAACATAGCACATCTCGGTATAACCTTACACTGTACTCTACAAAATTATCCAATTCCAGACACTCTGAAATTATTCATCTCTATCGACCAAACAATAGACAACATATACATTTGCTTAAGCATACAAGTTTTTTTTATTACAGTGCAAGTGCTTCATACCTACGTTGATATGTCCTTACGCACAATGCAGTGATTGCAGACATTTCTAAAGTATCCCAACGACAATTACCGAGACAACTATCTATTCCTTTAGACTAAATTTTCAAATGTTTGTAGAGCTTAAGGGACTTAACTACGGGGTCATCAGTCCCTAAACTTACAAACTACTTATGAACTAGCTTATATTAAAGAAGGCACAAACATAATGCCCGAGGGAGGATTCGAACCCCCGACGTGGAACGGCCTCTCGCATCGTACCATAGTGCCTCAATGCACTTGGCTGCTGCACCGCGGCTCCTTTAGACTCATCTACCTTAAACTAATATGCAAAACAAAGGTATCCCTCAATCAAAAGCGCGCCACACACACACACACACACACACACACTCACACACTCACATACAATGATTGCGTTTAGGAAGCTGTCTCCAGACCGCATCTCATATCAATCAATGATCCAAGAAACAGCTAACACTTCTTGCGGTATTTCACATCAAATGCGCGATTTCAGTCTTTCTTCTATGCTTGCTATTGCAAGATTTATAAAATAAAAAAAAGCGACTCATAATTTAGGTCTCATACTCAAAGCATTAAAAGGATATATTTACAAACACAATCTCAGAAACAGAGCCATATAGATAATATAATAAGAACGATTTTATTACCCACTTCCATGATCACTCATTATACTACATACAAACAACTTATACAGACAATGACCTCTTGAACACCAAGCTGTCGACGGGACGTTAAACCCTAAGCTTCCTTCCTTCCTACCTCTTGAACATGAACGCAGATCCATCTAATATAAACTCCCACTCACTTCCACCAATTCCAACCTTTCTACAACGCAAATAACTAGTTACAGTCGCCATTAATAACATCATCAACAACAAAAAACAAAGAACATCCTAGTATACAGCGGACTCAAATACAGCGAAAACTATCGCTATAAAATGTGTGAGACATTGTATTTATGCCTGCCCTTTCGTAGCGATAGATAACTGTCAACCTCCCATTCAGACTTTGATTTGAGTGATTCTCTATATCCGCATTTAATAAAGTCTTGATCAGTACTTACATGTACCTTTAAATATATAATACCATACTAGTAATAACTACAACATTTAATAACAACTGATCGCATCTTCATTTGATCCTTGATAAGCAACTTGAAGGACAACAGACACACATGTTCAATGACACACTCAGCATTGCTATCAGTAATCATAGAAATACACATTACAGTCTCACCTACAAAACAACCTATACACCCTTTTTAACTTAGACAACCTCAAGTCCAATATCCGTAGCCACCTGACCATACTTCTAAGTTGATTTCTTTGGAGTCCCCATGCAAAAGATCAGCATCCATCACAGCACAAACAGACAATGCTCTGATTTAGTAGAATAATAACTCTAACTATTTTTACAACCATATTTCTAAGCTCATTTCCTCAGAACTTCAGCAGAGCAACATCCACAACTGGACATAAATGTTGTTTGGATCAAACGAATATGTCCGCTCCCTATTTGTAGAGTAGTTAACTATGGGATTGCTGCCACAAGGAAAAGGTGACGGAACAAATAAAAAGAGGATTACTTGTGATGTTATTGTACTGTACACTTATTTAATTTAAAGCAGTTGTGAAATAAGACAGTGAAATTCATAAAATAATAATGTTTGAACAGAAACATGTTTTGTCACTGCTACAGTTATTGCGAAATAATATACTATGGATAATATTGGTGGCGTTCGAGAGTGCCCACAGAGTGCAGGTGAGCTAAACTGTTTACAGCAAGTTCTTTAGAGAGGGTTCTAACAGGTTTGTCTGTTCAATGAGGCAGATAGCTAGTGGCATGGCCTTCTCACTTATCGGCTTGCAGTCGGCTGTAGGCTGAACGTGCAAGGGACTGCGAGCTGGCAGAGCACGCGCCAACTCTTCACCTGGGCAGCTCGTAGTTAGTGGCTGGACCTGCCCCCGCCTCCAACTGGGCCAATATGGAGCATTTAAATAATACTACATTCCCGTAAATGCACTGTGCTAAGATGTGAATGTCAAAAATTTCAAATGTTTGTAAATCTATTGGATCAAACTGCTATGGTCATCAGTCCTAGTCTAACAAACTACTTAAACTAACACGCACTAAGGACATAAGGACATCAGACACACCCATGTCCGAGGGAGAACTCGAACCTCCAATGGCGAGCAACTGCACGTTCTGCAGCAAGGTGTTTTTCACTACGTTTACATGTAACACATCTTCCGGAAGAGGAAAACCGATTTACGTAAACCGTTTCAAGTCTGGAAAGGAAGTTCTTCAAGGTGGACTATACTCAGTGATTGCGCATTCTTGAACTCTAAAGCTTTGATACTACCGAAGTCGACATTAACTAGAAGTGAGCTGCGCAGACTTGTCACTTCTATGCTTGATCAATGTCAGTCGTTGAACTGTTTAGACTTAACTCCCAACTTTTTTGTATAGTGAAACCACGGGTTATATGCATAAGAAACTGTTTGCGATGAACGTAACCTCTCATTATTTCAGATTTAGTACTGACTAGAGAAAGCTAGAAAAGGTGTTCATTATTAAATGTAATATGTTTTTATTTTTAGAATCAACCCTATTCCTTGTAGGGACTGAGCAAGGTGTCGCAGTGGTAACACAAGTGACTCGCATTCGGAAGGACAACTTGATTTAGGTTTTCTGCGATTTCTCTAAATCACTCCAGGCAAATGCCGGGATAGCTCCTTTTAAAGGGCATGGCCGAATTCCCTTCTCCATCCTTAGCAAAAACCACTCCGAGCGTTTGCTCCATCTCTAACGACCATGATATTGACAGGACGTTAAACCATTATCTATACTCCCTTCCCTCTCTCCATAGATGGAACTGTTGTCTAAGCCGCGTGTCTGTGATAGAACGAATAGTTCTTTAACTAATGAGGCATAAATAGTAGCTAATTTGGGGATATACCAAGTAATGGTATATCCTCTCGGTCATAGAAAATTCAAGTTTGTGGCTTTACCCAATACGAAGTTACAGGTGGTTTAGGAAGTACCGAGAATGGTTTCGAGAAAAGAATGGGGCGTCTATGCATATGTTTGTATGATTTTACTCAACTTTACAGGGGCACTGTCGCACCCCCGATTACAAGATTTGTTATGCAGTTCGCAAAATTATTAGGTATTTGTGGTGTGATTACTCTGCAGCAAGAGCACGAAATAAACCACGATGTCTGACTTAAAAGTTCATAAAGAAAACTTTAGAAACGGAGCAGATACTTCTTGATATTTCAGTTTTTCCTTCCGTTGTAAGTTAAAATCTAACCAAATTCAAAATTTGAAGTTTGTGTGTCTTCTAGAAGTACCTTAAAGTTTTGATGATAGCTAAGTGAGTGAGTGAGTGCATGAGAGACGAAATTAGAGACGTTCGTCTGAGAATAGTTTGTATATTGTAATGTATAAACAGTAGTGATTTTGCCATATATAGGAAGCTCTTTTGGTAACTGAAAACTCAGGCCTCTCACTCTAGCCACAACAAAGTTACACTGGAGTCATAAGTGACATGAGTGGCTGCAAGAAAAGATGGTACGGCTGTGCATTAAACCTGGCGGGGGCACTGCCTGGCCCCAGATATCTCTGCCTCTGTATGTCATGTACGCTCACCGTTTCCATTAGGCGTTATGGCATAATTAGGTTTGAGCATTATCGCCTTGTCAGCATTGCATAACCATAACACAGAATGTCACGACACTGAAGACGTACACGGATTGCTTTTACTCCAGTTTCAGAAGCATAATAAAATTTCATAACTTTCTGCACATCGGAAACAGCCATCTTGCTACCTTCCCACCTATTATAAACTAATAACTTATGCTAGTTCACAACTGACAGGAAACGTGTGAAATTTGGCACTGAAACCTCATTTATATCTATAATTACGGTTATTTTTATGGAAATCCTGTTATTAACTGTATAGCACTATTTGCGAGGTGAATGTGATTGTGACATTGCTGAAGAGTAATTAGAAGTAACTAGTTGTTGGGATTGCATTTTGTAATGAATCTTGCGGACTCAGGCGAACGGAGCAGCTTGGTCGTGCTGTTAAGGACTGTATTTGCTTTCCCATAGCGAATCGGAGCCCAGAAGTTTTCAAAGAACGGAAGCAGCGGGGCGCCCCAAGACCGGTGCTAGCTGACACAAGAAACAGCCGGTGCGTCCCGTAACGAGACATCGTCGACAGGGTGAGTATGTACGACGGCCAGCTTGGGGGTCTTCGTAAGACGTGTGTTTAGAAACCCACGACTCGCTGGCGCCGTGCGTTTCAAAGCTGGCCTGGGAGTTCATTGCTCTGCGTGGTTGGTGCCAATTTTCGTTTGCCTAGTCGCTAAGAATCGAGGATACTGATTGACTGAATCGTGGTTGACGTCAGCTCATGTGGGGGCGGTTTACTTTACAACGGCAGTGTGTATTGGAGGAAGTACTTTTGCGCGGGCTAATCGTGTGTGAAATGCGGCGGGAATAGTAATGAGAGGCCTGGCGTGCAGGTCCCGGAGGTGACAGATCACTGGTATTCTGTCTTGTTCCCTAAGAGGACTGAACACTTAGATTCTGTAGCTGGGAGCCGCCGAAGCGACGGTTTTTCTCTTGTGGATGAGGAGAGAAAAAGGACGAATTTTGCCTCAGACGCGTCACTGAGCTGTGTGGCTTGTCAACATCGACGTTGAAAAAAGGTGAAGTGCTAGTGGCTACGAACCGGAGTCAGTTAATGTTTACTTGCCAGTCTTCTAAATGAAATCTAGGAGAACTATAGAATCTGAAGAGAAAGCTAGAAGACTGAGAGAGAAAAAAGAGCTAAGAAAGAGGGAAGAAAAGACACCAGGAAAATGTTCAAAATGTTTGTTAGTCTTAAGGGACTTAACTGCGAGGTCTTCAGTCCCTAAACTTACAAACTACTTATGAACTACCTTATAATAAAGCCGACACAAACATCCATGTCCGAGGGGGGATTCGAACCCCCGACGGGGAGCGACCTCGCGCACATACCGCCTCAATGCGCTTGACCACTCCGCCGCGGCCCTCCAGGAAAAGACAGAAGAAAGAAAGAAATTCGAATCAACATATTGAAAAAGATGGGGGAGATCAAGAGCGAGATTTTTTAAAAGGTAAGGTTGCAGTAGATGCAAAAGTACTGACAACTGACGCTTATAAAGGACGCGCGGTTGTGAAGGATGGCCGCAATTAGTGGTAGCAAAGTTGCATTAGTTGAGAACCGTCACGGAAAAGCTGCTTGCAGACAAAAATGGTCTCAGAAACATTGCGTGATCATGGAAAAAAGCTAATTATGGATACGGAGGAGAAAATTTCCAGTAAATCGAAGCGTAACGAGTTATTGTAAGTGGTGTGTCAACACCTGTAGAAATAAGAGACGAGCACACACGCATCAGTGCACAAAATAGTGAGACCGCGAAGGACGTTCGCGATGCTCAGATATGTGCACACGAGAGGTTCCCAAAATATAGGTCGTGACCCACCCGATTTTTAAAATACTTAAGTAAAATATCTTACCGAATGAAACAAAGTGTATTTCGTAAGTCTTATTATATACATTACAATTTTTCACTGAATAAAAGAAGTGACAACTTATATAACTTCTTCATTTTAAATGATCATGGTTACGAGTTAATATTTAACAAACCTCTTTTTTTTTTGGGCTTACTTAAAGATTTTTTTAATGGAATAAATTTTTTCTGCTTTTTAAAAGTTATTATCTAAGAATTCCTGATTGATTGTTAGGCATAAGAAATTCCTTGAAGAAGACAACTTTGAATTGTTAAAGCTTTCAGTATCTGACGAAGATTCCCTGGCAAACCTGCGATGCGATTCTTTCTTCAAAACTTTCTTTAAAGACTAAAACTTTATCCCATTTTGAATAACAATAAAGAGGCAGTATGGAGTACTTGCAAGTATGGGTTTGAAAGAAATAATCGGATTCACAACTGCTTACTTATGAGTCACCTATTTTATTTTATTTTATTTTGCTTATGTGGTTTTTAACTGTGACTACGTGGTGCATGTATAGCCTGTCATGATTAACAACAAAAAGGTTTACAGCTGGAAATCAATGATGATTTTTGTTTTTTAAAAGCCTTTGTACAATTGTTCTTTTAAAACCTTTGTATATTTTATACTTTGTACAATAAGTGCATAGCCGCCCTATGTAATTAATATGCATAACCTTATGCGATATGGCGCCACTATACGCCTTGTAATGCCACCTGGTGGCAAGAAATGTCTACCTGGACAGTACCGAATGTGTTAAAGGTTGTAGTCTGCTTTTGTATGTGTATCAAACAACTTCTTACATCTTTTCACGTGTGCACATGGCACGGAAGAGGTATAACACGACGTAAATCATCATTTTTAATATGAAATGTAACTTACTACGTTTTCTGTCATGTGAGAAATTGTGTTGTTTTTATGTTTGTAAATGCTAATCTGATGATGGTAAAGCCGAAACGCGTCATTTTTGAGGGCACATTATACATGAAGTGTGACCTATAATAAAGACTTTGCGACCTAACCAGCTTCACAGCAGTACTACCTAATCAGAGATGAAGATGACCACATACCATTAAGAATAGATGACCCACGGGTAACAGATACGTGCTTTGTTGCTGAAATTTTCAATAAGCATTTCGTAACTATTGCTGAAAGGTTGGGGTTATCCGGGTCAGTAATTGCTGCAATGGAATATCTGACACCTATTAGTGTAAATAACCACAGTAATATAACAATCAAACAACACTAGAAGTAATGTCCACCATAAAATGTTCAAATGTGTGCAAATTTAAGGAACTTAACTACGTTGGTCATTAGTCCCTACGCTTACAAACTACATACACTAACCTAAAGTAACTTATGCTAAGGACAACACAAACACCCATGCTCGAGGGAGGACTGGTACCTCCGACGGTGAAAGGCCGCGCGCACCGCAGCTGGGCGCCTTAGTGCACACGGCTATTCTGCAGCGGCCACCATAAAATTCTTAAAATCAAAAAATTACATCGGCTGTAAACTCCCATGAACCACAGACATTGCCGAGGTGGGGTGGCGTGCGTGCCTCAACGATACAGGTAGCCGTACCGTAGGCCCAACCACAGCGGAGGGGTATATGTGGAGAGGCCAGACAAACGTGTGATTCCTGAAGAGGGGCAGTAGCCTTTTTAGTGGTTACAGGGGCAACAGTCTGGATGATTGACTGAGCTGGCCTTGTAACATCAGCTAATGTGGCTTTGCCACACAGTTACTGCGAACGGCTGAAAGCAAGGGGAAACTACAGTCGTTAATCTTCCCGAGGACATGCAGCCCAATTGTATGAATATATGTGATGGCATCCTCTCGGGTAAAATATTCCGGAGGTAAAATAGTCCCCCATTCGGATCTCCGGGCGGGGACTACTCAGGAGGTTGTGACCACCGGGAAAGACAACACTGGCATTCTACGGATCGGAGCGTGGAATGTTAGATCCATTAATCGGGTAGGGAAGCTAGAAAATTTAAAAAGAGAAATGGATAGGTTGAAGTTAGATATAGTGGGGATTAGTGAAGTTCAGTGGAAAGACGAACAGGATTTCTGATCAGGCGAGTACAGGAATATAAATACAAAATCAGTTGGGGGTAGGTCTGATAATGAATAAGAAAACAGAAATGCGGGTAAACTACTATGAGCGACGCAGTGATCGCATTATCGTAGTCAAGGTTGATATGAAGCCAACACCGACCACAGTAGTACAGGTTTATATTGCCAACTAGCTCTGCCGATGATGAGGAGATCGAAGAAATATATGAGGAGCTAAAGGAAATTATTCAGACAATTAAGGGAGAGGAAAAGTTAATTGTTATGGGAGACTGGAATTCGGTAGTAGGACAAGGAAGGGAAGGGAAGATAGTAGGTGAATATGGTCTGGGCAAAAGGAATGAAAGAGGAAGCCGCCTGGTAGAATTTTCAATGTTCAAATGTTTGTAGAACTTATGGGAATTAACTACGGGGCCATCAGTCCCTAAACTTACAAACTACTTATGAACTAGCTAAGACTAAGGAGGGCACAAATATCCATGCCCGAGGGGGGATTCGAACCCCCGACCATAATGGGTAGAATGTTGCACGGAACATAAATTAGTTATAACAAACACCTGGTTTAAGAATGACAAAATAAGGTTGTATACGTGGAAGAGACCAGGAGACATCGGGAGATACCAGATAGATTTTATAATGGTAAGACATAGATTTCGGAACCAGGTTTTAAACTGTAAGACATACCCAGGGGCAGATATAGGCTCTGACCGTAACTTGTTGGTTATGAACTGTAGGCTGAAACTGAAGAAACTACAAAAAGGTACGAAAATAAGGAGATGGGACCTGGATAAATTGAAGGAACCTGAAGTTCTGAAGAATGTCAGAGGGAGCTTTAGGCAACAATTGACAGAAATGGGGGAAAATAAAACAATAGAGGAGGAATGGGTAGCATTGAGAGATGAAATAGTGAAGGCAGCAGAGGACAAAATAGGTAGGAAGGCAAGACCTACAAAAAATCCTTGGATATCACAGCAGATACTAAATTTAATCGATGAAAGGAGAAAATAAAAAAATGCAGTAAATGAAACAGGCAAAATGGAGTACAGACGACTAAGAAATGGGATTGGTAGGAAGTGCAAAATTGCTAAGCAGGAGTGGCTAGAAGGCAAAAGATACAGCCTACAGGAAAATAAAAGAAACATTTGGAGATAAGAAAAACAGCTCTATGAATATCAAGGACACTGATGGAAAACCAGTTCTCAGTAAAGAAGGGAAAGCTGAAAGGTGGAGTATATAGAGAGGCTCTATGAAGGAAATGAACTTAGCAACAATATTGTAGAAAGGGGAGAAGTTGATGAGGATGAAATAGGAGATACTATACTGAGAGATGAATTTGACAGAGCACTGAAAGACCTAAGTCGAAACAAGGCCCCTGGAGTAGATGATATTCCCTCAGAGCTACTGAAGTCTCTGGGAGAACCAACCATGACAAAATTGTTTCATCTTGTGTGTAAGATGTATGAGACAGGTGAAGTACCCTCAGACTTTAAGAAAAATGTTATAATCCCCATTCCAAAGAAAGCAGGTGCAGACAGGTGTGAAAACTACAGAACCATCAGTTTAATAAGTCATGGTTGCAAAATATTAACACGAATTATTTACAGAAGGATGGAAAAGCTGGTAGAAGCCGACCTCAGGGAAGATAAGTTTGGGTTCAGGAGAAATGTAGGAACACGGGAGGCAACAATACTCACTTTACGGCATATCCTAGAAGATAGATTAAGAAAAGGCAAACCTACATGTCTAGCTTTTGTAGATTTGGAGAAGGCTTTTGACAATGTTGATTGGAATAAACTCTTTCAAGTTCTGAAGCAAGCAGGAGTAAAATATAGGGAGCGTAAGGTTATTTACAACTCGTACAAAAACCAGACAGCGGTTGTCAGAGTTGAAGGACATGAAAGGGATGCAGTGGTTGGAAAGGGAGTAAGACAGGTTAGTAGCCTTTCTCCAATGTTATTCAATTTGTACATTGAGCAAGCAATAAAGGAAAGCAAGGAGAAATTTGGAGAAGGAATTAAAGTTCCGGGGGAAGAATTAAAAACATTGCGTTTTGCCGACGACATAGTAATTCTGTCAGATACAGCAAAGGACCTGGAAGAGCAATTGAACGGAATGGACAGTGTGCAGCAAATTTAATCTCTGTGTATAGATTTATTTCCTGTATCAGCTGCTTTAAAAAAAACTTGAATCTCCTTCATGCCCATCAACTCCCACATCAGTGTATCTGAAACGCTAACTGCTATCTTCCACTGCTATTAAGAGAATCGAACTAACTTTTTATAGATGAAAAATTCACTTGCAGATCCACATTTTTTTTTTTTTTTTTTTTTTTTTTTTTTGCAATCCTGATGTGTTTTCCATCAATGGCTCCCATATAATAAGGGAATTGGTCTTTATCTCAAATTTATGTCTGAGTTCCATCCTGTCTTCGGTTGTTGTTTGTTTCATGAACTCTTCTTTGAAAGTCTCCCAATAGCCTTACACGTGTCATAAACAATGTATGCGATAAAATAATCAAAACTCAAAATTTTGTGAACCGAATGAGTATACTGTTGTTGTTGTGGTCTTCAGTCCGGAGACTGGTTTGATGCAGCTCTCCACAATACCCTATCCTGAGCAAGCCTCTTCATCTCCACATAAGAACGGCAACCTACATCTGTCTGAATCTGCTTACTGTATCCATCTCTTGGTCTTCCTCTTCGATTTTTACCCCACACAATTCCCTCCAATGCTAAATTTACGATTCCCCGATGTCTAAGAATGTGTCCTACCAAGCGATCCCTTCTTTTAGTCAAGGTATGCCAAAAATTTCTTTTCTCCCCAATTCTGTTCAGTACCTCCTCATTAGTTATGCGATCCACCCACCTAATCTTCAGCATTCTTCTGTAGCACCATATTTCAAAAGCCTCAATCCTCTTCCTGTCCGCACTGTTTATCGTCCATGTCTCACTCCCTTACAAGGCAACACTCCATACAAATGCCTTCAGAAAGGACTTCCTTAGGCTTAAATCAATATTCGATGTTAACAAATTTCTCTTTTTCAAGAACGCTTTTCTACCCATTGCCATTCTGTATTTTATATCCTCTGTACTGCGACCATCATTTGTTATTTTACTGCCCGAGTAACAAAACTCATCTACCTCCTTTATTGCTTCGTTTCCCAATCTAATTCCTTCAGCATCACCTGATTTTCTTACACTGCACTCCATTACCCTAGTTTTGCTCTTGTTAATGTTCATCTTATATGCACCTTTCAGCACATTAAGGGGTCTAACATTCCACGCTCCGACCCATAGAATGCTAGTATTGTCTTTCCTGATGATCACATCCTCCTGAGTAGTCCCCGCCCGGAGATCCGAATGGGGGACTGTTTTACCTCCGGAATATTTTACCCGAGAGGATGCCATCATCAAATGTTCATACAGTAGAGCTGCATGTCCTCGGGAAAGGTAACGGCTGTAGTTTCCCCTTGCTTTCAGCCGTTCGCAGTAGCTGCGTGGCAAAGCCACAGTAGCTGATGTTACAAGGCCAGCTCAGTCAATCATCCAGACTGTTGCCCCTGTAACTACTGAAAAGGCTGCTGCCCCTCTTCAGGAACCACACGTTTGTCTGGCCTCTCCACAGATACCCCTCCGCTGTGGTTGGGCCTACGGTACGGCTACCTGTATCGTTGAGGCACGCAAGCCACCCCACCTCGGCAATGTCTGTGGTTCATGGGAGTGGATGAGTATACTAGATACCTGAAAATTATTCAAATATTGTATTTGGCGTACTGCAGTGTATATAAATTTTATTTTAGGCAAGGAGATACCGCAACGTTGGAAAAGCTTCAAGGATACCTATATGAGGACCTTAAAATTACAGGTCGGTAGAATTTGAGATGCAGCAAAGAATTAAAAGTCATATCTGAATAGCAAGCAAATGTGCGTTCTCCAGTCATATTTTAAGTTACTAGAGTGACTTACTGGCATTTGTTAAAATTTATATTGAATGTTGCATTAGCGTCCGTCACTGCAATACAAGAAAAAAAGTTTGCCATAAAACAGGAAGCAGTGAGGAGAAAGTTCGAATAGTCGATGAAACTGAACTATCGCCAAATGTTTCAGCTGCACCTTTGGCTCCGCATGTTTCAAGAGCCCTGAGACAGACGACGAAAAGAAAATATGTTCCTGACCCATGAGAACAGAAAATTATGAGTGTCATTAAAAGTAATGTTGAACGACGAAAACAGGAGTCAGATCTTGATGAAACTTCATGCTGTCTCAGATTCCAATGATCAAGAAATTCCGCCAAATAGACAAACTAGAGATTCAAGTAAAACTTTTACAATTAGTATAGTCTTACTCTAGAACAGCGATCGGTAACTGGTGGACCGCGGTCCAGGTCCGGACCGCGGAAGGCCAAAAAATGGACCGCCAAAAATGTTTTGAAATTATAAGTTACATACTCAAATTATTTAGAAAAAGAAAACTTTTTCTGTAGATAGCAATTCGTATGAGAGCCACCCTCATGCTTTTTTACAGAATTTTAGAATGAACTGCTGAATAAATTACTACTCTTAATGGCTATTATAGGCACATTAAATAAATATTTGTCTTAATGGGCGCGGAGGATTGGCCGAGCGCATTGAGGCGCGATGATCCGATGCGCGAGGCCGTTTCCCGTCGGGGGTTCGAATCCTCCTACGGGCATGGATGCTTGTGTTGTCTAGTGTAAGTTACTATATCAGTAGTTTGTAGGTTTAGGGACTGATGACCGCAGGTAAGTCCCATAAGCTTAACAAACATTTGAAACTGTTTTAGTATTATTATTTTACTTTTTTTGTCATGATTTGCAACGCTGGAGAGTACACTGACGGAACGGAACGGAGAAAGCGGGCCGGAGATGCTTGAAAGTTCTGTACACACGAATGCAGCACAAGAACATTAGTTAATGAACAAGGAAATTCTATAAATCGACCTCATACTCTGATCATCTCTGAAACCTCTAAGGAAGCGGTCAGAACATATGCATTTTTTACGCCTAATGAACGAAAGCCTGAAACTACTTTGCAAAATAATACAAGTTTTTCTGGATAATTTTTTTTTTTTTTTTTTTTTTTTTTTTTTTTTTTTTTTTTTTTTTTTTTTTTTTACGTTTCTGTTTCACATCTATTGTATTTCATATAAGTTTGAGAGTGAAAATTAAAATAAAAGAATAGTGTACTTTTTCTGGATTTTTGTATATAAATATGCCTCTCTGTTGTATTTCATATTATTTTGTGAATTAAAATTAACAATGAATGAGATTTTTACTTGTGGACCTCGGGAATAAAAAAATCAGAGATGTCCGGACACCATCTAAGAATACTCGCCGACCTCTGCTCCAGAAAGATTAGCACATCCACCAGCACAGTCCAATACAGCTTTATTTGATACCTCCATCACTAAATCTTCCATCATGCTCCAACCAAACAGGCGAAAGTGATGTGGGATCTGAATGGATTATTGGCGATTCTGTCTTATCATTTGTCGATTTATAACCTAATAAGATATGCATCACTGTAACAAATATCGTCATTTTTTTTCCTTTATTGTTATCCTAAGCCACTACTACTGGCGGCAGGCTGGCAGCAGCATCAGCGCCACTCTTCAGCCTACAGACTTTTGACAGTGGACATGATGAATAAATAAAATACAATAGAGATGAAAACTGTGAAATTTAAAATAGACATGGTGGAATTCTGAAGATAATTACATAGTCATAAGCGATAAAAAACATGTAGTTCGTACGGGCACGGTGGCGTTAAAAGCACATTAATGAACACAAACACTGGTTACGAAGAAACTACGGAGACACTGGTAAAAGACACTTGAACTAGATGCAGCGGTCGCACCGAGTTAAAAGACACTTAATACACGCACTTCACAGCACTGATGACGAGTCAAAAGTATTGAAAAACCGTATAGGATGCGGATATGTTCAAGGAATTGTAGAAGGTGAGGGAAAGTAATTAGGTCGCAGCGGATACGCGTGGGGGAGGGGAAGCAGATACGGTAAACGACGTGGAGGGCGTGGCGTTCGAGGGTTTGAAGGGATTTGTAGTAGGGGGGCCGTCTCTAATGACCACGCTGTCGACGGGACGTTAAACCCCAAGCTTCCTTCCTTCCTAGTAGGCGGGAGGAGCGGAAATCCAGGCGGGGACAGGCTGCATGGCACGGGACGCATGGTGTGTAGGATGGTGGAAGGGTTGAGTCCCCAAGTCCAGCCGGACAGGAGGTTTAGGACGTTGAGACGGGACGGGGCTTTGTGGTGGACAGTGCGGAATTGGGAAGACCAGGAGAGGAATCGATAGAGTAGAAATCATGATGGCGGAAGGAGGGGGTGCTTCGATTGCCTGTGATTTATCTGGATTCACAGAAAGAAGCCACCAGTTACACCATGCAGCGAACTCGGTGAGGTTAGACTGGAGCAAGTGCTGGGAGCGGGTGAGGAAGGGGCCGAGGGCTAGTTCGCGAACGAACTAGTTAGAAAGAGTGCTCCCATAGGCGAACTACGCGAAATAGTTCGCAGATACCGTAGTTCGTCCGCTCCTTTTCCGAAGACTGACGGGGAACAGCGAGAGGACGCGAGAGCGCGCAGAATCGCGTGACTCCCTTCTGCCAGTTACCTTCATTTCGAGCTGAGATGCAGCTCAGCCTTAGTTTCATAGTTCACTGCCACAAGATATCTATTTTAAAAATAAAGTACTACGAATACTCTGTATGCAAAGTAGTTGAATACCATTGTATCACCCATTCGTGTAAATACCTGGTTTATTTGCCTAAGTAGCACACGCTTTGGCAACACTGATTCATTTTATAAAAAAGTTGTCATAAAAAGAGCTCTTTTAGCAGCGGTATCAAAAGCCAAAAAGAGCAGACGAACTATACGGAGCGGACGAACTAGGAGCAGCGGACAAACTAGGAGCAGCGGACAAACTAGGAGCAGCGGACAAACTAGGAGCAGCGGACGATTATGCCAAACGTATCTCGCTTCATAGTTCGTTGGATTCTTTTACGGAGACCGACGGGCAATAGCGAGAGGGCGCGTAGCCGAATTAAAAATCACGTGTTTGCCTTCTGCTGATGAGTCATTTCGAGGTGAGCGTCTGCCTGCTAGATTACATAGTTCAGTGCTACAAAATTTCTGTTTTGATGTGTTCTGCACTCTGCAATATCTGACTAATAAATTCCATAATGCCAAGATATAGAGATAGCTCTAAACTTAAACGCGAGAAATTATCCACAAACTTTCTTTTGGTTTGCGTGATATAGTTAGCGGCTCAAGCAGAAAGCGCATGAAGCAGCTAGGTAGGGGAACTTCCCCCTCCACTTGCATGCGCAGACCACGCCGCTCAGCCGTCACTAGGAGCAGACGAACTAAAAGAGCGAACTAGTTCGCGGCAGAGCTCCCGATCGCGAACTATTATGCGCAAGTCTAGCTAGGAAGGCAATGTCATCATGTTGTAGGAGGTGGACAGGAGTCTTGTGTTTGGGCATGTCCACGGAGTACATAAGGGAGGGGGGTCATTTTATTCACTGGATTCTATAAATGAATAAAACTTACCTTAAAATAACTGATATTCTTCCTTCTACAGTAACAGAATCCCTCATGACTGTATTAGTTTTAGAAATGTCACTTTGCACCACAGATAACAGTTTTCGACTGAATTAACTTGCATTCGATAATATTTAAAAAACTGTATATTTCTTTAGTACAGGGCCGGCCAGTATTTCTGCATACGTGCGGTGCTCCTGCACCTGTGCAACTTCGGGGTCACGGCGAGGACGCCGCACCGCCATATAGGGCATGTTTCTCCGCATAGGGGCAACGCCAACTAGATGCAAGGCCTGTGCGCTGCCCACAAGCAAACTTTTGTCTTATGTAGCGTTCTGTTGATTTTGTGTTACATGCACGTTACATAGTGTGTTTCAAAATGTTCTAAATGTTACTTATGTGATTCTCCGTGCAGATTGTTGCTGGTATGACACAAAATGCCTAACATGATTCATCCGATTCCAGTATCTGTTAGATATCTTACTAATAGTTCACAAATATCTTTTACCAACTCAAATTTGTCTGTGAATCACATAAATAACATTAAGAACATTCTGAAACCAACTGTGCAACGTGCACGTACTCCCAAACTCAGTACAACGCTACATAAGACGAATAGTTTGCTTGTGTTATGACTACTCTTTGCGGGCAGCGCACAGGACTTGTATCTAGGTGACGTTGATCGGGGTCGCCAGGGGTTGTACCGCATAAACCAGGAAGCGGAGCCGTCGCTGTTCATTATGCAGTCGTATCTAATAATGTCCGCCGTTGTTGCTCGCTGCCTCACATGTGCGAACCTGTGCAGCACTTTCACTCCTTGTACAGTGTGCAGCGTTCGGCCGGCCCTGGTTTAGTTCATCATGTAGGAGAAGGATCCACCATATCTCCTGCTCTCTTCGACGACGACGACGACGACGATGCACTAGTAATAAACACAGGGTAAGGACTGAATCGTTATGACCTGATGTTACACACTCCATTATCGTTCTCGTGGCGTTGCTTCTGCGGCACGCGTACTCGATCTCCTGACTGTGACTCCCCGGCACTTTTTCCTGGTCTGTGTGGCCACAGCACTTCTTGGAATTTCTGCCATGTTTTCTTATTTTATTTCAAACTCAAATCCCGCTGGAGAAAACGCACGTGGTGCCGCAGCCTCAAACGGTTCAGTCTCGACTCAATTTACCTGTACGCTTCATGTATGCCAAACGTCAACTTAGCTTCACTTTTTCTCCGGATGTAATTGACTTATTGCAACCAACGCCATTCTTTTTGTGATTTTTCGTGCTATTGATTGCAGAAGAAATGAGGTATCGTTTAAAAACACATAGGTTTGTGTTTGAAAATAATATTTGTTTCCTTTTTAGGCATCTCATAATTATTTTCATAAGACTTTGCCGTAACTACATGGCAGTGAAAGTCGCGTTTCAGTGGCGATTATAGTTCCAGGTATATTTTCGGTGAAAAGTTGAATAGGACACCTTGCATTTCGAATGACGATCAATTAAAAGGAGAATGTCATTACTTTTTAAAAAACAAACGTGACACACAAAGTAGTAGAGAATGTTTTAACGTCATTCATGTGATTCACAAAAAATAATTGAGTTGGTATAAGATATTTATAAACTGTTAGTAAACTATCTTAACGTTCTTGGAATCTGACGAATCATATTAGGCATTTTGTCTGCTACCAGCACAAATTTGAATTGAGAATCATGTAAATAACACGAAAACACGTAGTGCAACATCCACGTATTCAAATGTTCAAATGTTTGTAAATCTATCGGACCAAACTGCGTGGTCATCAGTCCGTAGCTTACAAACTACTTAAACCTAGGTAAACTAACCTAACGATAAACACACATACCCATGCCCAGGGAGGACTTGAACCTCTCCGCGGTGGAGTAGCCGAGCGGTCTAAAGCGTCTCGCTGCGGAGCGCGCGGTTACTCGCCGCGGAGGTTCGAGTCCTCCCTGGGGCATGGGTGTGTGTGTTTGTCCTTAGTATAGTTTACCTAGGTTTAAGTAGTTTGTAAGCTACGGACTGATGACCACACAGTTTGGTCCGATAGATTTACAAACAGTTGACTTGACTCGAACCTCCACGGCGAACAACCGCGCGCTCCGCAGCGAGACGCTTTAGACCGCTCGGCTACTCCACCGCGGCCATCCACGTATTCCCAAGCTCAGCACGGTGCTACACAATACTAGGTTTTTGTTATTGATCTGACTACAGTGTGTTTCAGAATTTTTTAGTGTTAGTTATATGATACTCAATTCAAATTTGTGCTGGTAGCAGACAAAATGCCTAATATGAATCGTTAGATTCCAAGAAAGTTAAGATAGTGTACTAATAGTTAATAAATATCATATAACAACTCTTATTTGTGAAATGACATTAAAAACGTTCTGAAACACGGCGTGCAATATGCACGTATTCCAAAACTCAGCACGATGGTACAGAAGACTAGTTTTTTTCTGTTATCACTACTCTTGGCAGGCAGTGCACAGGCCTTGTTAATCTAGGTGACGTTGTCCAGGCCCATATGCTTGACAGTTGTACGATACGACCACCGCACTTCAAGCAGTTCAACGATGCGGTCTCTGTCACTTTCATTCACATGATGGATAGCCTGTCTAACGTGTCTACGAGGCATCGCGGGTGCTTCGTACTGTAAGTAAAAGGCTTGCTTTACCGTCTGACTCACAGCAGCTGACTGATACCAACTTCGCAACAACAGAGCGTGACATCACGAATGCACTCGCAGTACGTTGTACACATTACAGAGCCGTGTAGATCTAATCATTTACTCATACATCAATGGACGCCTGTATACCGCAAGGGGATATTAGTGGACCACTCCTTGTGCGAGCATCAATTTTTTGTCATGCAGTGTATTTTTGCAGCGAGACTAGTTGTAATATATCTGATTGTGAGCATCTGTAAGCGTGCCGGTTCGGAGTTGCGTGCGCATACGCGAATACGACCTCTGTTGGCCGTATCGCGGGGCCACGTAGCCCTGCAAACGCTACACTCATTCACTTCGTTTTAGGTCTTCATAGTGAAAGGACCTTCTATTAGACATCCTTTTACTTGTGTCAGTCAGAGAAGAAATATTCAGTTCTTCCCTTATTGTAGCTTTGTTTCATTTCTACATCAATATATATGGATTATAAGGCAACCATAATTGAACCGTACTTATTTAATATACCTATTCAATTATAAACCTTACGAATTCGCAATGTTTAAACATTTCGACCACTTCAGGGCATTGAAATAAATCCAACGACAAAGATAAAAAAAAATTGTGCTGGACCGGGATTCGAACCCGGATTTCCCGCTTTGTGGAGAATAGACACCATATAAATAATTGTATATCTGCCTCAACAGGCAATTGACAATTTCAATAACGGACGCATTAATACGCTCGATCCCTTGCGGAATTCTAGTATAGGCTGCGAGCAAGTGGAATCAAATGGGCAGGGGGCACTACAATCGTAGTGTGTTAGAAGGTGAGACTTTGGGTTGGAAGGGAAGCGTGGCTGGATACCTAATTGCTTAAGGCGACCGCTGGCCCAAAGCGAGAAATTTTCATCTTTGCCATTTGATTTATTTCAATGCACTGAAGCGGTCGAAATGTTTAAATATTTCGAAGTCGTAAAATTACGGCCGTTAACGTCAAGATATGGTGTCTGTCCGAGAAGAACAGACACCATATACATAAATATAACCCTGTTTGTTACTTACCTTCAATCCCAATTATCCGATCCTACGAGGGTAAACCCGTTCTCGAACATGGAAACATGTTTCGGACTTTAGTTTTGTAACAGATTAACGGTTAGGGAAGCCCTCTTTTATCATTCTGAGTAGGACATGATTTATATGAAGAAAGTACAATGAAAAGATAACAGTTGTAAATACATATTGGTATATTATACAGTAGGTCTTTCTTTCCGTGGTACTCCATGTACACTGTAGATGTGACACCCCATGTTACATCATCTCCCTCTCTATAATTGTCTTAAAGATTTTTCGTAAGACAATGACGCATCTACATAAAATAATTTCTTTAGCAAATACTGATATCTTGAAACTAGATTCATCCAGTTCATGATGCACACAGCACATAAAACATGAAGGAACACGTACTTTTTGAGTTTCTTGATTCAGCATACGTGTTTCCAGTTGTTTTAAATGTAAAAGGGCGATATTATAATATCAGTGATAGGTCATGTGCATTTGATATTACATTAGTTTCACAGGTCAGGAAAGCGGCGGAAACTTGCTGAGTGGTGTTTCACTCGAGCTACGACTGCACCCTCCCACACCCCTTCCGTATTCAGCAGACACTCAAGCGAGATAACGAAAACTCCGAAACCTCCTCCACGATACTTTCTGACTCAGCTGAGGAATAGTTACAAGGACTGTTATGTTAAATATTTCTGCATATGCATCATCTTCAACACCAGCAAAAAATCTCAACAATCTAATAATGCTTACTTTCACGAGGCAACTGCCAATTAAACTAAGTACATATTATAGATTACACTCACGAACAACTTTATTTGGAAAGACCACATATTAATAGTTTGGCGAAGGCGAACAAAAAACTGCGCTTTGGTGGCAGAACACTTGGAAAAAGCTTCAAATACAGTAAATAGACAAATGTTTCAAATGTTTGTATAGCTTATGGGACTTAACTACGGGGTCATCAGTCCCTAAACTTACAAACTACTTATGAACTAGCTAACACTAAGGACGGCACAAATATCCATGCTCGAGGGGGGATTCTAACTCCCGACCAGTAAATAGACAGCCTACGCCTATCCATCCCTCTGTTGGTATACAGCTCTGCAGTATGGAATCCATACCGGATAGGAGTAACAGAACATAACCTTCTGTCAACCACTTAAGTGTGAATTTCAGAGTTACCATGTATATGTAGATGTAGAAAATTACATTGCTAACATTTACATTTTACTGTAAAGTGATTTTATTTCGGAAAAGGTAGGGGAAAGCAGGATAAGATGACGAGGACTCTAAGATGACGAATCATTTCCTGAATGAGATTGTCGAGCCGGAGCATCAAATGAAGGCCCTACCTTGCTAGCGATTAGCACACTACGTGTGGTACAATATGCACTAAAGCACTGCACGCTATCACTTATGTTTACGCACATGTTCGTTGTAATATTTCAGCCGCGCGGGAGTAGCCGAGCGGTCTGGACCGCCATGTTACGGATCCCGCGGCTTCCCGCGTCGGAGGTTCGAATCCTCTCTCGGGCATGGATGTGAGTGTTGTGCTTATGTTAGTTTAAGTAGTTTGTAAGTCTAGGGACTGATGACCAACGTAGTTTGGTCCCATAAAAATACAAACATTTGAACCATTTTTTTTTTTTTTTTTTTTTTTTTTTTTTTTTTTTTTTTTTTTTTTTTTTTTTTGTAATACTTCAGTGCATCAACATAGCACCTGTAACACACGTGTTGTAAAATTTTCCAAGCTGGTTTAAGTTTTTTCGAAAACTATAAACAATGCTATTTCTTAAATATATACATATATATTAAACCCCAAAGAGAATGTAATGAAGTGTTATTCTTAGGTTTAAATTATGAATGGCCGTTTCGGGTAAGTTAACGGATTTACTGGGTGGACAAGTTGACAACTCGTAATCTTTCCCAAAGAATTCTTAAAGCATTTTAATGAGCTCTCCATACCAACTTTCAGTAATGAGCGTGTGTAACAGGTATAGACGAAGGACCAACAGGCAGCAATGGCCACAGGAAGGTAGGAATCGATGACAGGACATGCAGAATGGTGCAGTGGTGTAAGAAACTTCGAAGAGGATGCACAGGAAAAAGTTACCCTCATTACACATAACAAACAAAAGCTAATATATATATATATATATATATATATATATATATATATATATATATATATATATATATATAAAGCAGAAAACTTGAATGACAAATAAGGGACCAAGGAGAGAAGAAAAAACAAAACAAATGTGATGAGGCACTCCTTAATTCTTCGATATCAGTCATCTACATTGAAGAAGACGACGACAACGACGACGATGACGATCATAATTTCGTTAGAAAAGAACTTTGTGAAATCAGCAATGACTGCAGTAAATTATGGTCTTTGTATGGCTGTTCA
The DNA here is from genome assembly GCA_026315105.1 of Locusta migratoria. Lineage (NCBI taxonomy): Eukaryota > Metazoa > Arthropoda > Insecta > Orthoptera > Acrididae > Locusta > Locusta migratoria. The sequence goes on from CM048755.1 coordinate 220,817,235, forward strand.
TGCTGTCGTAAATGGGCCCATTGTGATTTTACCAAACTCACTGCAGCAAATACGAACCGCAAAGCAAATGTATGCCACTTCTGTGCTCAAAATAATATGATTTTTTTACGTTTATCCAATTGTGTTTTCCTTCGCCAAATAACCCACAGAAATTCTTCGTTTTACCCGCAAATGAGGGTAAGATGACGAGTTTGACATCATTTGATAAGAGTCAAAGTAAGTGTCATAAATGTTGCATAAAAAAAAAATAAAGAAAAAGAAAAAACCCTACGAAATCCGTAGCTGGAAAAATTTATAATGGTTTCAAAAACATGTTCAAATGTTTGTAAAGCTTATGGGACTTAACTACGGGGTCATCAGTCCCTAAACTTACAAACTACTTATGAACTACTTACGAACTAGGACGGCACAAATATCCATGCCCGAGGGGGGATTCGAACCCCCGACCGTAGTGGCTATAATGGTTTCTGTGAAGTATTCCTGTAGGTGCCAGGTCTCAAATAAAAGTTAAAAATATTTCGGAAGCTTAGTCTCGTCATCTTACCCTCCTTTCCCCTACGTAAAGGATCACGAATTTCAGGTAAAAGAAACTAGGGCTCGTATGGAGTCATGTACATCGTGCTAATTGCAAGTGGAACAGGAAGGGAAATGTTCAAATGTTTGTAAATCTAAGGGACTTAACTACTCTGGTCATCAGTCCATAGGTTTACAAACTAAACTTAAACTTACTTAGACTAACTTACGCTAAGAACAACAAACACAACCAATTTTATTGGTTGCACAGAAGAACATTTACTCAATTATATGAGACTGATAGCAGTAATTATTTCTCTACATAGTATTTAAATAACAGTAATCAAACGTGTACATGCCACACACCTGTCTGCTGTCTCTAGAAGAGATATTGTCAACAGTTCTTCAAAATAACAAGATACTAGAATTAAATATACGATAAAATTATAGGTGTTAGCCACGCAGTTTAATATATAATATGCTTTTAGTCAATTTATCTATGCGACAGATTATTGCCCTTCAGGATGTAAGTGCTTAATATATTTAAAGAATTCTGTACTGTTTTATATTTCTTCCAAAAATTGATGAATGTTATTATACATTAGAGTGATTGATTATTGATTATAGGTCATGATTAAAAGTTCAGTGATTGCATTACTGATTGTAAGAGTGAAAGACGCTGGAAATGAAAGATCCGCGGCGGAGCGGCCGAGCGCATAGATGCGTTACGTTCCGGTGCTCGAGGCCATTCCCCGTCGGGTGTTCGAATCCCCCCACGGGCATGGATGTTTGTGTCGTCTTTAGTATAAGTTAGTTCATAAGTAGTTTCTAAGGTTAGGGACAGATGACCCCGCAGTTAAGTCCCATAAGCTTTACAAACGTTTGAACATTTTTTTTATATATGAGACACTTCATTGTTTCATTGCCATCTGCCCTTTGTATCTCATGTTAATAGCTGACAATAGATGATTATTGTCCCGTAGATATACTACTGAATAGTTTCCAGCGAAATTATTTCCCAGGCTTGTTAAATTTTTGGATGTTTTACTCTAGTTACATCTCAGATGGTACTGGACTAGACAGCTCATTCACGACTAGGAATACTGCCCAAAAATTAAGTTCAAGTGGCAATTATTCGGTTAAAAATCTTATGAAATTGAAACATAGTAAGTACACAACAAGATTTTTTTATATATTTTTTTATTTTTTTTATTTTCAGACAGGTTACTGTCGTGGATTCTACTAAGGAAACAATTAAGAAGCACAAAAAAACAAAAAAACTGTGTTCCATAATTCAGGAGAACAAAGGCATACTACAAGCCGATGACAATTAGTATGAAGGCAGAAACTTGTTCTAAACAAAAAGTTCTCGAGTTTCCGTCCGCATCAAGTGGTTAAAACTCCACCAGCTTTCGGCCAAGCACTCCTTGGCCATTGTCAAGTGGTACACACACACACACACACACACACACACACACACACACACACATGCACGGACAATTGAGGATTCAAACCTCCGACGGGGAGCAACTGGCATTCCGCTGCAAGGAGCCTTAGAGGGTACTGCTACTCCCGCATGGCAAGGGAATTCTCAGTTGTATTAATTTCGATGGCGTCTTTATTATACTGTCCCAGAATCCGTTAGTGCGAGCCACTATGGTGGTTTCATCAAATTTGATTCGATGACCGTCTACTAAAGCATGCTCACCTACAGCAGATTTCTCTGGTTATCGTAAACGATAAAACCTTTCATGTTCCTTTTTGCGTTGCTCGACATTTTGTCCGATATAAGACTGGCCACACTCGCAAGGTATCCTATAGAGACCAGTTAAAGACGCCACAGGTCTCAGAACTCCTGGGATTTATATCTGTCCCACCGTGCTTGGTGTACTCAACAACAATAGGAAAACACCTCATCGCACCCGTGTCTGATATAGTGGTAAGGTGAGCCAGCGGCTAGTCCGGCAAAGTCTGAACACAGATCAAGCGCGAAAACAGGAAGGTGTACGGCACTGTCAAAAAAGAAGTAAAATGGAAGCAGTTACGTCTAAGCTAAAGACATGCAAATCTAGCGAATTCTTGAGCAACGACGTCATGGTCCTATAGTTCAGTGTAAGACTGGAAAGCGAGAGATCCTTTGTTCAAATCACCGTCATACCTCAATTTCAATTCATTTTAACAAAATACGAATTTTCTGTTCCTTCATTTACATCTCTCTTCCCTTTCTGTAGTCTTGCCAATTATTATATTATATAGTGGTTGTAGAATATTAATCATATGGGAAGAATATATTAACGTTGCAAGTTAATCTGATGAATAGTGAGAGTAGGCGGGATGGCAAATAGATATCTGAGATGAAAACTACAAATAAACGGATGTGAACTATGCCATCAAATGTAAGTGTCATAACATGTGGTACTTTTATAGAACAAATTATAAGTCCTTTCCTCACAGGTCGCTGTTGCAAAGGAACGCTACACCGACAGAGACACAAAACTGAAAACAGTGAACAGACACACGTCAATGGCCGGACGGAACATTCATACTATTGTGAAATAATAATAATTTAAAAAAAATAGACACAGGGCGTTTTGAATATGGATCTCCAGTTTTGAAATCAAGCGTGGTGATCACTTTTATAATTTTATTTACTTATTTTTGTCATAGGACCCCAACTGCACTGCTTTGTCGATGCGGTGGCTCTTACAAGTCTTCGACTTGGTTTCTGTATTCAAGCTGGATCTGTGTTCAGGTTTCGATGGGCTATCTATTGGGCCATCTTATCACTAAAAATAATTTCGTGTGGCTTATTGGGCTGGTGTAAGTCTTTCAACTGGACGCCACTTCGGCGACTTGCATGTCCCTAGCCTACCCCAGTTATCCAACCGGGGAAAGGGGACCTACAGCTTAACGTGGAATCCTAAGCACGTGTCGTTTCTGGCGATTCCTCTCATCGTTGAGAGGTGAAGGATGCGTTGAAACGGAGACTGAAAAAAAAAATCCGAATCGGAGCGTGGCTCGAACTCGCAGCCGTTCGGTTCCCAGTCGAGCACTTGAAAACAAGACTACCGCGCCCGACTATCGT